>CM076187.1:18750000-20000000 GCA_038277355.1 Encarsia formosa | reverse complement strand
TTTTGTTTTTCCAAGTACTTTTGAATAAAAAATATTAATAAAATTTTTTGAATGATCTTTTTTATGTGTATTGTAACCCAAATATAGCAAAAATTGACTTTAAAAACCTTAGTTTTTCATAGTTAAAACCATTCAAAAAATTTTTTAAATAGTTTTTTATTCAAAAATACTTGGAAAAACGGAAAATTGCAAGGTTCCAGATATTTCTAAGTGCAATACGGTCCAAGGAGGAATTTTTTGAAAATGAGGCAAAAAATGGCTTTTTATAGGAAAAAGCCTACTTTTGAACGCAGGGGCTATACGGGAAGTAGGTGAAAAAAAGGCCCATTCTGGAAAAAGAACACTGAAGGGCTTGTTTTTATGATGAATAAAAACTGTGTGCAAAGTTTCATGAAAATGGTCCCAAAGGACAAACCATCTCCTTGTTGGTTCGGGCACAGTAATTGAATTTACTGCGCATTCCTCTTTCTCTCCTTTTTTTTTGAATGTACCAACTTGCACGCGGCCATTTGCCTTTTCTTTCTCTCAAGGCCATGCTCTGCTGCTACTTGAATTTCTCTTGGCCATCGCTCTCTCTCTCTCTCTCTTTTCAAGGCTATTCTCTGTTGTTGTTTATCTCAATTATATTCTAGCTAACTCGTGTTTACGTTTTGAATTAATATAATCAAATCTGTAAGGAGCTTTGGCTAGATTGTTAATGCTCTAATTAATTGATTTTCTTTACACGGAAATTAATTCTGGAAAATTTCAAACATATGATATTTTCACCTTTCATTTTTCTCTATTTGAAATATTTTTATTAAACTATATGAAACTCACCAAGTGTAATTTTATAATTATTTGAATTTTTTTTTTTTTTTTGTAAAATTAAGTGCTGTGTTTAAATTGAAATAAATTATCACTGTTTTTATTAAATTGTGTCTTTCTTAGATTTTCTTTAACAACCCTCCCCTACTCCGGCATAAAAAATGAATAAATAAATTAATAGACCGGTCAATCCGGAACAAGTATCATCTTAAACGTTTAACTCGCTACTAGTGTAAACATTTAATATGAAAAATAACATTGAAAAATAGAAACAAAAAGTATGTACATTAACTAAGATTCCCAAGAAATTTCACCTTTTGAGGAGTAATGGTGAATATCTAGTACACCTGGTGATAACTAGACCTTGGAAATGATTTTTCCAGGAAGTTTTGACTCCTGGGGAGTCAGGGCAGAGACCTGGTGACACGGATGTTGATTACGACCCTCAGCTGATTTCTTAAGGAAATTTTGACTCCGAAGGGGTTGGAGAGAATACCTGGTGCATATAGGACCACGAAAAAACTCTCCGGAGTCAGAAATTCTTGAAAAAATCATCTAAAAAGCGCAATCTGCTGACCTATGCGTCAGGTGTCCGCCCTTTGAATTTAAAATATCCTGGGGAAATCATCTACAGGGTGTACCCACCTACCTATGCACCAGGTCTCTGTCTTGACTTTTCAAAATATCCTGGGGAAATCATCTAGAGTATAATTGCCTACCTACGCACCAGGTGTCCACCCTGACCCCTGCAGAATCAGAACCTCTTGTGAATATCATCTCCAGGGTCTAGTTATCACTAGGTGCACCAGGTATTCACCCTAACCTCCCCGGAGTCAGAGTTTCTAGGGAAGGTTAGTTTATATACATACTTTTTGTTTCTATTTTGAATGTTATTTTTCCTATTAATTTGCTTATACTAGCAGCAATTTAAACATTGAAGATAAATACTATACAAAAAAAACTAACTTTCCCGAACCCCTTATTAGGGCCTAAATAACGCCCTGTTACAAACCGGCCGAGGGCCTCGCAAGGCTGCCTAGTTAGCTTTCTGTTCGGGAGTAAACAGCTTGTGGGAAATTTTCGTCACAAAAGTACACAAAAGTTAATGGGAGAGTTGCGCAGAAATAGAGCCTTGACATCCTGTCCTTTCAGTAAGTCAAGCGTCGACTATGCTGGTCCAATTAAGTTTTATTTGACCAAAAGTTGAGGCATAGGCACGACTAAAGCTTATATCTGTTTATTCGTGTGTGTTGTCACTCGCGCTATTTACCTTGAAGCGGTGGATAACACGTCGGAATCATTCATCGTGGCGACCCATAAATTCACTGCAAGACGTGGTCACTGCTCAGAACCACGCAGCAACTGCGTCACAAACTTTTTTGGTACGGACATCGAACTGCAACGAATGCTGATCAAGTCCTCGGGGTTTTTCGCACAGATCAACGTGACCCTAGCCTAACTAGCTACCGAGTGGACTTGGAACCCGCCAGGTAGACCCTATTTCGGTAGAATTTGGAAAGTAGGGGTAAAATCTACCAAATATCACATCAAAAGAGTTGTTGGGGAGTGTCCTCACATTCTCTGAGTTGTCCACTCTACTATGTAGGATCGAAGCTTGCCTCAACTCTAGGCCTTTGCTGCAACTTTCCGATGACCCATCAGATTGCGATTTCTTATCTACTGCTCACTTTCTTTTACAGAGACGCTCTTTTCTCGTCCTGGAAACCGATTATTCAGTAAAGAACATACCCAAAGGTCAAAGATGGAAAATAGTATCTCAGAATATGCATCACGTTTGGAATTGCTGGAAGGACGAGTATCTTCCCACGCTCCAACTACGCAAAAAGTGGTGGCATAAAGCCAGATCGTTCAGACTAGGTGATATTTTGTTCATCCATCTCGAAAACACAATCCCGAGTCAGTGGCGAGGGGTGTGGGTCAGGTGAGGTGAGGGATATAAATCCTGATCGTGCGGACGATACTTGATATTGTAAAGTCAAAACCACTGCGTACAAACAGCCCGTCGTTAAATTGAGCCTATTTATTTTTGTTTTGAAATGTTCACAGCTCATAACGTTGATCGAATTGGTTCGATCAAAGTGGAGGAGAATGTTCCGGATTTGGCGCGTGAATTAATGTGGCTCAAAATCACCGCACGAGGCAAACGCACGTCAACATCGATCGAGTGAAGAGGTCACATCCATTTGAGTTGTAGTGGTATTACAGTGACATAGCAGCTTGAAAAATTTTAAAAATTAGTGCCAGGCCCACTGTAATGAATTGGATGCAATAATATTATTGAAAGTAGCAATCGATAAGGAAATAAGACAAATGTTAAAATGTCAAAAAGTTGCATAATACAAAAACAACTAGAAAAAAAAATTCGAAAAAAAAAATTAAATTTAATAAAAAAAAATGTATTGTAGGGTGTCAAAAAATTCGATTATTAAATGGTTAATAAAAATAAAACAACGTTTTAATTTTATGTGATCTACACAATTTATTTAAAATGGTAACATGTTTCGACGACTAAGCGTCTTTATCAAACCGAGTACAATATAATACTAAAGCTAAAGTGAGTGTACAGAGTGTTTAAGTATATCGATATTAAACAGTCAGGGTAGAATACGAACGGTCAATCAACTCAAGTAAATTACTAGATTCGTTAGAATCTTTAGAAATAAACAGACTAAAACACAAGAACGTTTTATTGAATGATAAGTTAGATTTAAATAACTCCCCACTCCTAAACTTGAGTTGATTGACCGTTCGTATTCCACCCTGACTGTTTAATATCGATATACTTAAACACTCTGTACACTCACTTTCGGTTTGATAAAGACGCTTAGTCGTTGAAACATGTTACCATTTTAAATAAATTGTGTAGATCACATAAAATTAAAACGTTGTTTTATTTTTATTAACCATTTAATAATTGCTATGGATCTGCATCAAGTATCACCTGATCAAATTAAAAAAAAAAATTCGATGAAAAAATTATATATTACAGAATTAAAACTCATTGTTGCATCGTACAGACACACGATGCCGATTTCACCCTAAAAGTCGAATACGAAGAAGAAGAATATGCTCAAAAAAGTGTGTAGGCAGCCTCAAGCAAAAATATCTGAGAAGAAAAAAAGTATGATGAATTATAAAAAGTGATCATAATTTTGTTTGTATGTTTCTAAAATATACAGGTGTATCTTATGCATCTCCATGGGAAATATCTTGATATAAAACGCATCTGAATGCATGATTTATCGTGATTGTCAATGCGTCATATGGAGTGGATTAAAAAAAATCAAGTTGCAAGAGATAACAGTCGATTGCATTTAACACCGTAAAATTATTTTTTTAATGCATTGCTTACAAATATATCTGACTAAATCACAGCGTATTACATTTTAAAAATTACATTGTAGCGGATCGCTTTGGATCACGATCGAATTAGACTCCGTTGTATCATTATTTTGGATTGAATTGGATTACCTGAATACTGTTGAATCGGATTGGGTTTCATCACTTTTTATTCATTGCATTCGATTCGATGTACTTGTATCGCATTGAGCTTGAGAGAATCACTTTTATTTAATTGTATTTGACTGAATGTTGGCTTTGGATTACCATGAATCGTATTCGACAACGCCATACCATTTTGAATTGTATTGAATTCAATTGGATCGGATCGGATTATATCGCTTCGGATCGGATTGAAACGCATTGGATTGGATTGCATTATATCGCATTAGATCGGATTGGATTAGATCGCATCGCATCGGATCGCATTGGATCGCATCGCATCGGAACGGATCGGGTCGCATTGGATTGAATCGCATTGAATCGCATTGGATCGGATTGAATCGCATCGGATCGCATTGAATCGTAATGGATTGGGATCGGATCGCATCGGATTGAATCGCAATGGGATCGGATCGAATCGGATCGCATTGGATTGGATTGGATTGGATTGGATTGGATTAGAATCGGATCAGATTCATAATAAATTAATTAACTTTCAACTCGAAAATAATAAGGGGTCAGAGAGGGAACTTAAGCCCCCCCCCCTTCCCCCTCGCCCCCAGTAGACATAAAAGACAAATCTGAGATAATCACCGGCTGTGTATCGATATTGAAAGTACCTAAAAAAAAATTTTTAAGAGTTGTAGCAGTGAGGTATTAAGATATTTTCAGCACCTAAAAAGGGGAGTACCAAGATTATGAGTACTTTTGCATTAACGACTTTATCCCATTAGGTCCCAAGAGTTATGAATTTTTTTTTGTACTTTGAGCTTATAAATCAAAGCGAAAAAGTTGAAAAATAATTTAAAAAACACCCTACTCCCCTATTTTCGGATATGCCCTACACGATGGCATTGTTTAAAATACTCAAAAAAAACATTTTAATTTGTTAATAAACAAATTTAAAAAAAAATGAAAATTTTTACGTCATTTTTTTTTTTTCAAGCTGGTGAACAATGCCAAAAAAATTATTTTTGCCCTCAAAAAGTTGACCGCGGGTGTTCACATTAGTTGAACTTTTCGTGCATATTTGATTTTTTTGGTTTCGATTTTTTTAAACAAAATGGCGGACTAAAAACTTCAACGCCAATAATTGTACGGCAGCGCATGGTTGAATAAATACCGAAAAATTACTTTTCATAAAAAATGACTGTGGTTCCCAAGATTTTTATGGTCGCTGATTATGAATCTGAGATCAGAATATCAAAATTGTAAGAATTGGGCCCAATACCATAGGACCCAATACTCAAAGTTAAGATTTTATAAAAACAAAAAATATCATCATATTTTACGTAGAATTTCAAGATCAAAGTATACTTGGTCGTTTTTCGAAAAAAATCGTCATTTTCGAGTAAAAAATCAAAAAAAGTTTAAAGTATTGGATTTACTTCCAGAGATCCACAACAGCTGGTCCCCGTGTGCCTGTAACGAATTGAACACAACTTTTGAGATGGCAAAAATATATTTACGAGGTTTTTGGGTTGCTGATAGTGTATCTGAGGTAAAAACATGAAAATCCCAAATATAGGGCCCAACACCGTAGGACCCAATAGTAAAAATTGAGATATCATTAAAATAAAAAATGCCATCTTATTCTGCGCAAAATTTTAAGATCAAAGTATACTTGGTCGTTTTTCGAAGAAAATCTTCATTTTTGAGTAAAAAATCAAAAAAAGTTCAAAGTATTGGATTTACTTTCATAGATCCACAACAGCTGGTCCCCGTGTGACTGTAACGAATTGAACACAACTTTTGAGATGGCAAAAATATATTTTGGGTAGCTAATAGGGTATCTGAGGTAATAACATGAAAATTCCAAATAAAGGGACTTAAGGACATGCAGCACCACGTGGTTTTAAAAAAATTTTTTTACTTTTTGTTTTTTATTTCGTCGATCTTTTGATACGACGTAACTCACGTGAAATGATTAGAATGCAGGATCTCTGCACAGATTTTTTATCTCATTTTTTATTTTTATGATATCTCAATTTTTACTATTGGGTCCTACGGTGTTGGGCCCTATATTTGGGATTTTCATGTTTTTACCTCAGATACACTATCAGCAACCCAAAAACCTCGTAAATATATTTTTGCCATCTCAAAAGTTGTGTTCAATTCGTTACAGGCACACGGGGACCAGCTGTTGTGGATCTCTGGAAGTAAATCCAATAATTTGAACTTTTTTTGATTTTTTACTCGAAAATGACGATTTTTTTCGAAAAACGACCAAGTATACTTTGATCTTGAAATTCTACGTAAAATATGATGATATTTTTTGTTTTTATAAAATCTTAACTTTGAGTATTGGGTCCTATGGTATTGGGCCCAATTCTTACAATTTTGATATTCTGATCTCAGATTCATAATCAGCGACCATAAAAATCTTGGGAACCACAGTCATTTTTTATGAAAAGTAATTTTTCGGTATTTATTCAACCATGCGCTGCCGTACAATTATTGGCGTTGAAGTTTTTAGTCCGCCATTTTGTTTAAAAAAATCGAAACCAAAAAAATCAAATATGCACGAAAAGTTCAACTAATGTGAACACCCGCGGTCAACTTTTTGAGGGCAAAAATAATTTTTTTGGCATTGTTCACCAGCTTGAAAAAAAAAAAAATGACGTAAAAATTTTCATTTTTTTTTTAAATTTGTTTATTAACAAATTAAAATGTTTTTTTTGAGTATTTTAAACAATGCCATCGTGTAGGGCATATCCGAAAATAGGGGAGTAGTGTGTTTTTTAAATTATTTTTCAACTTTTTCGCTTTGATTTATAAGCTCAAAGTACAAAAAAAATTCATAACTCTTGGGACCTAATGGGTTATTAAGGATGTTTGGTACTTACGAAAAAATGCAGCCGTTTTGTCAATTTTAATCGGATCGATTTATGATTAATATCAAAATAATCATTAAATTTTTTGCCTTTTTTTGTTCGATTTAGTTTTTAAAAAAATCAAAGTATTTTTTTAAATACTTTAACCCAAAAAAGGGGTATAAATTAAATATTTTTGTGAAAAATAACTCATTAAACAAAAAACTGAATTGTTTTAACAGTGATTGACAAGGTCACATCAAATTAAAAACTTTTTTTGATGAAGTTATTAGCAGTTTATCGCACGTGTCCCGCCGGTCACAGGTATGTGTCCCACCGGTCACGCTAGTCTTTGATTTTTTTCTTGAAATTCATTATTATTTTTGAAAAAGCAATCATTGGACCTGAAAGTTAATAATTTAGGCTTTACCATGATATTTTTTATAAATTTTTAGCTCTTAAAAATCAGTACATTTTTCTCCATTGTTGAGAGCAATAAAAAATGAGTTCTATTTCGTGTTCCACCGGTCACGGCCCCTATTTTGTTGAAGATCTACCTTGAAATTTGGAATAATCGAAAAAGTCAAGAGTGAAAATTAATCTACGCATAATAAGTGGTAAATATTTTTTATAATTGGTTTAAATTTACTTGAAAGGTGTACAAATGTCCCACGGGTCACAATGGAATGACAATTAATGAAAAAGTAATCATAATCTTGGTACTCCCCTTTTTAGGTACTTTTTTTTACTTTTTTTTTACTTTTCAATATCGATACACAGCCGGTCTTTATCTCAGATTTGTCTTTTATTTCTGTAATGTATGCGTTTTAGGTAAGTGAATGAACTAGAAAGAATGTTAAAACTGCTAAAGCGTAGTTAGCAGAAAGTATGGCAAGCAGGTTATTGACAAGCTGATCAAGCATTAGGCGTTGTTCAAGCGAGCATTATATACACAGCGAGCAACACTCTTACGGCAGCACAGTCACAATGTAACGTCAGTGAAATAAACTTATGTATTTAACCTTACATTAAAAGCTTATTCAAAATACTCCTCCCTCAAACCATCACAATTGGCGACGAGGATAAAAACCATGAAAATCTGACGAGGATAAAAACTACGAAAATCCGACGAGGATAAAACTACGAAAATCCGACGAGGATAAAAGCAAAAAATCCGACGAGGATATAAGTTCATTTACAGTGAAAAATTGTACACAAAAAAGGGCGTGACGAGCGCTAAAGTGATTAACAAATAAAGTGGTTACATTACAAAATTCACAAAACGCGACAAGTGCATAAAATTTAATGTGTGAGCAAAGTGAAATTTCTGAAAACATAAAAAAGCTAATAGAAGGAAAAACAGCTACGTGGGTACATTCGTTAAGCAAAGACGACCTTGTACATTATTTTGATAAATTCGATATCAAGGTAATACTTAAGACCGTATCATGGGAAGATCTTAAAAAAGTAGCGAAAGAATTTAAAATCGAAACAAAAAACATCGATAAAACAAATTTAGTAAATTTATTAGCTGAGTGGAAGTATTTTAACCAAACAATAGTCAATATATGGCTTAAGGCGAAGGTAAAAGATCGACAATTACTGAATTTATTAAGTGTAGAAGAACTTAGAAGGGTATGCAAAATAATATTAAAAAATTATCAAACGTTAGCAGCAAATGAACGCATTGAGAAAAACAAAGGTTCGATAGAAGAAGAAGAAGAAGAACAAAAAAGCGACTTAAACGCAACGATAATAAATTCAAGTGTAAAATATAAAGAAAAAATTGCGCAAACTGAACCAGCAAACTCGGCAGAAAGTGAAGAAATTATATTAGATCTCGAAATGGCTGACTTCGAATTCCACAAGAATAAAGACAGCTGGGAAGAATATATTGAACGTATCGAATTCTTTTGTATTGCAAATAAAATTAACGATGGCAATATAAAAGTAGCTACATTAATTACAAAGTGCGGGGCAGAAACATACAAACTGATACGCGACTTGTGTGCTCCAAGCAAACCAAAAGACAAAAAGTTCGATGAAATCACAAAGCTAGTAAGTGACCACCTTACACCAAAAAAGAACACAGCGATGGAACGATGCATTTTTGCGCAAACAAAGCAAAATGTAAATGAATCAATCAACAAGTTTGTAGCTAGGTTAAGAGAATTAGCTATGAACTGCAATTTTAAAGACTTGGACGAGGCTTTATATAATCAAATAGTATGCGGAGTTCGAGACTACAACACGAAAATTGCTTTATTCAGTGAAAGCGAATTAACATTGGAAAAAGCAATAGAGATCGCTACCACTCGAGAAACAGCAGTGAAAAATGCAGCGTCAACAGAAAAGAAAACAAACTTCGAACAAATTCAACACGTAAGCAGCTCACAAAGATTCCAGAGGAAAGGCGGAGTACCACACAACGGCGGCTACAACAAGGGCAACAGCAGCAGCAGCCACTACAATGGCAACAGCAACAACGGCAACTACAAGAGCGGTAACGTAAATAATAAGTATAGCTCAAGTAATTCGCGTAATTTTAAATACAATTGTTACCGGTGTGGCTTGAATAATCATTTAGCGAAAGATTGTAAATTCATAAATTATAATTGTAACTTTTGCAAAAAAGTAGGTCATTTAGAAAAAGTATGCATTAAAAAACACGGAAAAAATATAATTTTTAAAAATGCTGACGGTAACGCGAGAAGTAACGGTAGCAGGCAGTGCAATCATGTGCAGCCAGAAGAGCGCGAATCAAACGATGAGTTCGAACATTCCGATGAATTTTATTCTATTAAAGAAAACAAAGTGAAAATTAATAAGATAGACGCAAAACCTCAATTTGTAGAGATAATAATAAATAATATTCAATTTGAAATGGAAATTGACACCGGGTCATATGTAACAGCTATGTCGGAAGAAGATAAGAATAAATATTTTCCAAACGAAAAATTAAGCAAAAGTGATCTTACATTAACGTGTTACGGAGGATTACCACTGAATCCTATCGGAATTTTAAAAGTAAAAGTAAATCTCTTAGAAAGCGAGAAAAACTTAGATTTGTACATTACAGCGGGCTCAGGACCTTTATTGTTAGGTCGGCAATGGCTGAAAGCTTTTAATTTATGGCCGTTAAAATTAATGAAAAATGAACGTGAAAGTAATGTTTTAAAAATAGAGAGCGAATCTATAAAACCTAACATGTTAAAAAAATTTCCGGTATTATTCTCTAACACGCAAGGGTGCTATAAGGGAAAAAAGTGCATTTGGTCTTTAAGGAGAATGTAAGACCAATACAATTGAAACCACATCACGCGCCATTCGCGCTGATGCCGAAAATTTCGAGCGAGATACAAAGATTGATAAGTTTCGGAAACTTAGAGCCAGTAGAATGCAGTGAATGGGCAACACCCATTATTCCGGTATTAAAGAAAAACGGAGAAGTGCGTATTTGCGGTAATTTTAAACTAACAGTCAACCCGCAATTAGTAATTAAAAGGCATCCAATACCTCTTAAAGAAAAAATTTTTAACACGTTAAGAGTCGGAAATAAATGGTCGCAAATAGACTTAAAACACGCGTTTATGCAATTTGAATTAGATGACGAATCTAAAAACGCGTTAACAATTATTACACATGAAGGATTATATCGATACACAAAGCTAGGCGAAGGTATAGCATCAAGTCCGGGAGAATGTCAAGATATTCGCGAAGAAATTTTAAAAGGTATAAAACATACGGAAATTTACATTGATAATATTTATATTACGGGTCAAACGGACCAAGAACATATTGAAATTTTAACAGAGATTTTTGCGAGACTAGATAAAGCAGGTCTACGCGTAAATTTAGATGAATGTGATTTTTTTAAAGAAAGCATTGAAATTTTAGGGTTTGTTATAAACGAGAACGGATTAAACCCAAGTCCTTCTAAGATAAAAGCAATTAAAGAAGCACCATCGCCAAAAAATCATAAAGAATTAGAAGCTTTTTTAGGCTTAGTAAATTTTTACGAAAAATTCTTGAAAGACAGGGCAGAACACGTTTGTCCACTGTACGCGTTACTTAAAGAGAAAAAATGGGTACGGTCAGATCGGTGCGAAAAAGAATTCAACTGGATAAAAAGTCAAATAACGTCCGAAAATGTGCTAGCATTATTTGATCCAGACATACAGCTAGTTTTAGCATGCGACGCAAGTGACGTAGGCATGTCAGCAATTTTATCTCACAGGTATGACGACGGTACGGAAAGGCCAATAGCCTTTGCTTCAAAAGTAATTCCGAAAAGCGAAAGACATCGCGCTATAATTGACAAAGAAGCAGGAGCAATTATTTTTGGTTTTAAAAAATTTTACCAGTACATTATTGGTAATCATATTATTTTGAAAACAGATCACGAACCGTTAAAGTTTATTTTCGGTAATAAAAATATATAAACAATGTTACATAGTAGATTACAAAGATGGGCGTATTTTTTGTCAGGGTACACGTACACAATCGAAGTTGTAAAGTCAAAAGCAAACGGGAATTGCGACGCGTTATCACGTCTCCCAATAGACGACAAAACACCTGTATTTCCTTCAGAGTACAGTAATTTAAATTACATTCAAAACGGTTGGTATTTAATAGATTTTAAACAAGTAGCCAAGGAAACGTCAAAAGACTTAAAGCTTAACCAAATAAATGCATTTATAAAAAACGATTGGCTGAAAATCAATAAATTAACGGAAACAGAAGGAGCATTTCACGCGAAACGCAACGAATTAGATATAGAAGACAATTGTATCACATGGGGTCATAGATTAGTGATACCTGAAACACTCAGAGCACAAATGCTACGCGACTTACATATATCTCACTTGGGTATAGTTAAAATGAAACAAGTAGCCCGAAACTACTTTTAGTGGCCAGGAATAGATTCAGATATAGAAGCATTAGCTAATACATGTAAAATCTGCTTAGAAGCGCGACCGGATCCGAGAAAAGTACAGCTTTCACCGTGGCAATGGCCAAGTACACCTTGGACTACAGAACTACTGAACACACAACAACGGGAAAAACACCATCATTTTTAATGTTTAAACGTGAACTTAGAACTCGTTTTGAATTGTTAAAACCAGATGTAAAAACAAAAGTTGAATTGCAACAGTTTAACCAAAAAAGATTTAGATCAGGGGATAGAAAAATAGAATTCGAAATAGGAGACATAGTCTTTGCTAAAGATTTTCGAAATTTTACCGATAAAAAGGCAGAAGCTAAAATTTTAGAAAGAATATCACCAATAGTTTACAATATTCAATTTAAAGATGGTTATATTACTAAAAGGCACGTAAATCAAATTATAAAGACGCAAATAAGGTCAAATCTAAAAAGGGGGGAACTAAGCGAAAGCGAGTCTATTTCCAAAAATCAAGCAAACAAACAATCTGTAAGAGGCGAGCGTAAAACAAAAAGCGCAGCGAATGAAAAAATTGTGAAAAATTGCGAGCGAAATAAAATTGTAAAAAAGAGTATGATGAATGACGAGAGAGAGTACATGGAGCAAGTGCAAGGTGATAAGAAAAGTGCAGTGAAACAAAAAAATAAGTGCAGAGTGGAAAACCAAAGTGAACCAAGAAGGTCAGAAAGGTTGCGAAATAAAACCAGAGTGAATCAAAAATAAAAAGGGGGGAATTGTAATGTATGCGTTTTAGGTAAGTGAATGAACTAGAAAGAATGTTAAAACTGCTAAAGCGTAGTTAGCAGAAAGTATGGCAAGCAGGTTATTGACACGCTGATCAAGCATTAGGCGTTGTCCAAGCGAGCATTATATACACAGCGAGCAACACTCTTACGGCAGCTCAGTCACAATGTAACGTCAGTGAAATAAACTTATGTATTTAACCTTACACTAAAAGCTTATTCAAAATACTCCTCCCTCAAACCATCACAATTTCTTTTGCTACTGGAGGCGAGGGGAAAGGGGGGGGCTTCAGTTCCCTCTCTGACCCCTTATTATTTTTAAGTTGAAAGTTAATTTATTTAATACGAATCCGATCCGATCCCAATCCAATCTAATCCAATGCGATCCGATCCCATTGCGATTCAATCCGATGCGATCCGATCCCAATCCAATATAATTCAATGCGATCCGATGCGATCCAATCCGATCCAATGCGATTTAATCCAATGCGACCCGATCCGTTCCGATGAGATGCGATCCGGTGCGATGCGATCTAATCCAATCCGATCTAATGCGATTCAATGCAATCCAATCCAATGCGATTCAATCCGATCCGAAGCGATACAATCCGATCCGATCCAATTGAATTCAATACAATTCAAAATGGTATGGCGTGGTCGAATACGATTCATGATAATCCAAAGCCAACATTCAGTCAAATACAATTAAATAAAAGTGATTCTCTCAAGCTCAATGCGATACAATTACATCGAATCAAATGCAATGAATAAAAAGTGATGAAACCCAATCCGATTCAACAATATTCAGGTAATACCTATTCAATCCAAAATAATAATACACGCAGTCTTATTCGACACATCATGATCTAAAGCGATCCTTTACATTTTGAGCATATTCTTCTTCGTATTAGACTTTTAGGGTGAAATCAACTAATACATATGTGCGAGTAATCCTCTAGAAGTTCCTCAACACAATGCGCAAAAAAAATTTAGCGCATGCTTAATTTCCACAACCAATACATTTTTTTTAATCAAATTTAATTTTTTTTTCAAATTTTTTTTTTTAGTCGTTTTTGTATTATGCAACTTTTAGACATTTTAACATTTGTTTTATTTTCTTATCGATTGCTACTTTTAATTATGTTATGGCATCCAATTCGTTACAGTGGGCCTGGCACTAATTTTTAAAATTTTTCAAGCTGCCATGCCATTGTGATACCACTATTGATCGTTCTCGTGCCGTGAGCACCGACACCATGCATCACGGATTTTTGTAACCGCCCATCGAAAACTAAACTGTGCCAAGAAAGTTTAAAGTTGAGAAAATTGGGAACTTGGGTTCTCCCGGCCAAAGCAGCGAGGAATCCAACTCTCGAGTAATTTAGTTTTAATACATGATATTAATCTGTTTTATCTGTTTTATCTGTTTTATTAAATGTAATTTAATCATGTATTAAATTACATTTAATACATGATATCGGATATGTGATTCGCTACAATTGTATGTTAATTTTCACCCCAGTGTTCTCCACTCTTCTCGATTCCTTTAACTCCTACAAAGTTCACTTGTAAAATATCGAAAGCACTTTATGATAATAATTAAATAATTAAAGTTTTAACTCTTATAGAACTGTTTACGTAAAAATATGTTTACTTTTCATCCTTTTGATTCAAGATGACAATGTATAAGTATGAATTTATTCTATTTTAATTATTTGGTTTTAGTTATAAATATAAACTGGCTCCGTCCAAATAAATGGTTATATCGATATCGGAGGTCAATTGAAACGAATAAATTTTCAAATTTTCTTTTTTTTATTAATAGATTTCAATACAAGTTTTCTGAAAAATAATGAAAAACGAAGAAATACTAAATGCGAAAGTTGATGTTTTTTTGTATTAGATTTCATTTCTTTTGTTTGGGATATGTTTTTTAAAATTATCACATTATATTTTTACAGATTGATGGTTCTGTTATAAAAACTATTCAGTAAAAAACTTAACTCGCCGTTAATATTTACATTATTAAATGTTTTTTTTCATCTTACCGGGGCGAAAGTACAAGTTCCACTCCCTGGTGGTGAGCGGGACTTTGTACTTTCTTTCAATCATTACACACAACGCTGGAAAAGTATGAACCAACCCCATAGCAGACCTTTGACGCCTTCGCCTTCGGCTCGAGCGTCAATTTGCATTTGCTAGGGCTGTCTAATACTTTTTCAGCGCCCGGTGTGTAATATACTATTTTTTTAGGTACTCCTAAGCCTCGTGTGACAGTTGAATGCTTAAATTTACCGAATAATATTTAAGGATGTTTGGTACTTTTGTGAGGGGAAAAGAGGGGAGGGGATGGGCACCGCAGCGCCTGACTAGACGATTTTATTTTCAACTCATCAGTACTTTGACCCTAATGAAAGAATCATTATGAAAATTTTACCCAACAAAGTTGAAAGTCTCTTCTTTCATGTAGTATTAATTTTATGATTGAAGAATATTTTAAAAAATTAGGAAAAATCACGAAAACACCTAATTTTCAATTTACAAAACTCTGCGACAAAAGTTAAAAAACGTTAACTTTTTTAATCTCACATTAAAAATTAAGACCCTAAGACATTGTGTACAAATTTTTAGATCAAATTATGCAGTAGAAAAAAAGTTAGAGCATTTCTTGTTCAGTCGCGCATTGAATTTAACCGCTGCGCGCTTGTTTTTCTTTGTTATCTTTTTCAAATGGTCGGAAAGGTATTATAAAAAAAATCTTCAAAATCTTCTTCGAGCTGAAATCTACAAATCCCAATAATTCTTTTAATGATCTCTGTATTTTTGGAAGAGTGACAAACGATCAAAGAAAAAAATTGCTTGATTCCATAAGAGTTTTGGTTAAAGTATTTAAAAAAATACTTTGATCTTTAAAAAAACTAAATCGAACAAAAAAAGGCAAAAAATTCAATGATTATTTTGATATTAATCATAAATCGATCCGATCAAAATTGACAAATTTCGAAAGTACCAAACATCCTTAAACGAGCACATGAATTATTTGAATGTGATAAAAATTTACACGCTAAAAAAAAATGATTTTTGAAGAACTTTTTAATGTATTTTTGTTGAAAAGAAGTAATTTGAGAAAAAAAAATGTTTTGACTCATTCAGATTGAGGATATAATAGTATATTACACATCTGCGGCGCTAAAGAGTGCTGTCGCCGTCCGTACGTGGTTACTGCCGTTGCGTTAGTGAGGGCAATGGTGGAGTACGAGGCAGCGCACAGTGCAGTAAAACGTGGTAAGAATGTTCTTAATTCTTGAGCCCCCTTAAAATTTGTCATTAATACAATAAAATTGATATCAAACTGTAGGGTTAGTGCCCAATTTTTGATCCCTCATGCACTTTTTTCGATGAAGTGGATTTGTTTGGCAGCAGTACAGGGAAAATAAAAAGTAGTCTTACCACTTTTTTAATTCTTTTTTTTTTTTATCATTCTAATATCACTGACCGTAAACTGTAAGTTGAAAAATTCTTAACCTCCGTTTCCATCCATGAAAAAATCGAGAAGTTCAAATTGTTTTTTCTCAAAAAATATCTCGGTGACCCAATTCTTTTTTGCTCGAGCGTTTTACTTATTCAAAAAAATTGCTTAGAAGTCTCAAAATTAGAAATATACTTTATCATTAGAGGGTTTAGGACTACCTTAACCTTTTGAAAAGCACATTAAATCTAGACCAAATGGAAAAAAAATGGTTGAAATAATTATATTTTTAAGCCTTCAAAGTTAATTTTTAACTTCTCGAAGAAGCCCTGGTGACGTGGTGCACCGGTGTAGTAATGTATTTTTACACATGATCCCTTTATAAAAAGAGAGCTATTGCTATAACCGAAAAAAAAAACAAAGTTTTGATTTTCAGGTTAGAATACATACGGAAAAATAGCTTTTTGGATGAACAAAAGCGAATAACCAGCGAATGTCTGCACCTTTGAACCAGCGAGGCTTAGTTCAGTATTCACAGAAGCTAAAATCATCATTTTATAATGCATAGAAAAGACATCAGACTCAGGGCTAATACATAAAAAAAAAAAAAAAAAATCAGCAATCTTTCGCCTTATTTAATGAACTAAAAATACAGAATATAAAAACTATGTACAAATCAATGTTTCGATCTTAGATATATATCAATTAATACGAAAAAATGTATTCAACAATGTTGAGTTGTCACAAATGAAAGTTATAAATGATAAACTCAAGCCATTTGAGGACATTGATGTAAAAACCGTTTTAGCGCTCGGCTGGCTGTAGCCTAGTCCAGCCGATGATTGCTGAAGCTTGATTTTAAGTGATTTTGAAATTAATCTAAATTCAAAATAAAAAAATACTACTCGATTCAGAATTTAACTCTCTTCGCTTATGAGCCGTTTCAAAAGCCACCAAAATAATTTAACCCTAACATATTTTTTGAAAAAAAAAAGTTTGCTATTTTTAACGATCAACTTTGGAGTAAAAAAGTGTGCGAGGAAGTTTCGAGTTGGTCAAAGTTCACCATACTAATTTGTTCCTGATCTATAAATGAAGTTTTTAGGAAATTTTCAGATCAAAATATGCCCTAGAAACGAAATGACAGTGAAATTAAGATTTTGTATAGGTGTGCAAGACGCCGCCAGCCACGGAGCAAGTGCGATAATCAGTGAAGCAGCGCGTGTCTTCAGCTGCAGCTTTCTGACGCCATCCTCATAAACGTCTTGTGCGCCTACACAAAATCTTAATATCACTGTCATTTAGTTTTTGGGTAATATTTTGATCTGAAACTTTCATCAAGAGTTGTCAGCTGTAATATCTCGGCTGTCAACACGCTTTTTACAAAACTATTGGCATATTCGAGATAAGCAATAAAAAAAATTTGAGAAACCTAGTTTCTTTGATAAAAAGTCATTTATGATTATCTGCCTAGAGCACGAAGCTTTGCTAAACTAGCTTTTAAATTAGAGCTACAACTGCTCAAAGTTCTAGTTTACCTGACCTCGCAAGAGATTTTAGAAAAACTTTTATTCTCAGCACTGAAATGAGAATCGAACTTGTAAATCTCACATGAATTTACAATCACTTTTTTGAGATTCTACTTGAGTGTTTTGTCGAGTAAAAAGACTCATGGTTCGAGTTCATATTGCCGCAAAAAAAAGTCTTTGAATAAATTTTGTTCCATCGTAAGTGCAATGAAAACTAAGCTTGTAAATTTCATTTAGTTGCACAAACACCTTTTTAGGGTCACATTTGAACACTATGCCAGATTACAGGAATTAAGTAGCCTTGGGACTCGAACGGCTGAAGTCCAAAATTAGTAGTTCGTGGATGAAAAGAAAGTAAAAAAACTAAATTTTAGAAAAAAATCTGCTTTTTATGCACTATAATGAAAAAAATAATTTTATAAATTCAAATGAATGTGGTTGATGATAATAATTTAATAATTTATTATTTTTCAAACACTATACATACATACATATCCATACATAAACTCGTAAATTATTAAAACTATTATACTATTTCAAAGCACAATGTAACGGTCTTTTTGCCCGCTACGGCTCCCCTGGAGGTTTTTCTCCGTAATTGTAAGTTAGTTTGTAAGTCATTTTGTACCAGGCCAATTTATCGCTTAGGGAGCAGACGCCAGGGCAGAAGAGCGAGAGAGTCGCGCCCAATGGAGCAGAGAAACAAAGACACGATGCATGCCGGCCGCCGGATTGTCGCCGTGGCACGTGAGCGAGTTAGTCTTGCCCGAGCTGCCGAGCAAGCTACGCGCGCCAATATTTATTTTTTCATACGATTATTGCGTTCGTGATTGCTGTGAACACCAGCTGTTAAAAGTAAGTGTCTTTGGTTCTCTGCTGGGCCAAGGCCCCGTCTACTCCTGCGGCAGCGTGATTGTGTTTTTATAATAAAAAGTGTGAGTTTCAAATAGCAACATACCTGTTGTTCTTTTAGATCACCCTGAACCAACCTTTTGTTGATTAATTGTTTATCAATTTTGGTATGGAGCAAAAGCTCTTACAAATGGCATCCCTTTACTGGTGGTGATTTAAAAGTTCAACAAGAGTAGAGTGTGAAAATTTTTTTTTTCAGTGGAAATTTTTTTTACTTGGGTGTGAAATTTCGTGTCGCGATTAATTTATAGTGTGCTCATTAGTGCAAGAAGCACGGAGGAGAAAATTCCTCGAGAGAGGGTGCACGGCTGAGGACGTGCGTGACGCGGTAAGGACAAAGTGTCCTTGGATCGGTAAGCCAATATTCTCGTGCGGGCGCGAGAAAGAGAGAGAGAGAGAGGGTGTAACGACCGTCGATCGGTCTTTGTTTTGATAACGCGCCTCTTCTCTCTCGACCGAAAATCGGTTGGGCTTCGTGTACGTGTGCGCGGCTGTATGTGTGCGTGTAGTGTGAAAGCGGCCGAGCGACAGAGATAGAGATACACGACCGTGATCGTCTTTGTTTTGATTTCGCACCATGAAGGTGAATATCTCTGTCTCTCTCGCTTTCATAGGATCGAGCGCTACCGAGAAGTGAGTTTATGAAAGTTAGTGTTTACAAATAAAAATTTCAAGTATTGTCGCCGACCAAATTAAAATCAGTGAGATTTTTCTTTGGATTTTTTTTTTGATTTTTGATTATTGAGCAACTTGAATAAATTCAAGTTGAATATTTAATCAACTTGAAATTGTTTTTTGTAAACACGTGTGTGAGTATGTTGAGTGTGTGTTAGTGGTGGCGCTGCGAAAAAATCGCAGAATAACGAGAGAATTTTTTTTTTTCTTTTCTTTGCTTGTTTTGTTGTTGATTGTCGTTGACAATAATTCTCTCGTTATCCCACCCCACGCGGCAGCGGCCGGTAAAAAGGGGGGTACCTACCACCGCATGAGTGTGCTGGCAAGTGGTGTAGAGCTTACGCTCGTTTAGTTTTCTATTTGTTCTCTACTCTATTTTTCTTTTCACGATTATTTTTTTTAGCTGGAGATCATCGTTGGAATTTGACGGGGAATTTTTGTTAAATTTTCTTTTTTCTTCTCCGTTTCTTTTACTTTTCCTCTTTTTCCACGACTACGTCGGTGGAAATCGATAATATTTTGTTAACACCACTTGTGCGAAGCGCACGTGAAGCGCGCATGCGTGAATGATCGGTAGTACGTAATGACGGTTCCTAGGACGATGGACCGAGTGTGGTGGCCACGTGAGGCTGATTACGAAGATCCCGATTTTGGACAAGGGGCGATCGAGGACAAAGCCACTCTTTATAAGTGGTCCATAACGATCTACCCTAGGGATTTGGGCGTTGACCTGAATAGTTTGGACCTGTTGGCGACGGGGGATGAATTCGACCAGAGGGGTCGATTGTACAAGTGCCTCGGGGGAGAATAGACGGAAAATGATTTTCACCCGAACCCGTTGGTGGAGGATGAGATAGCTCTCCTCCGGCACAGAATAATATGGCGTCACCATTTTATGGAGAAGCAGTTCACCACGCCGCAGAATGAAGCCGGAACCGATCGGCAAGAACAGTTGATAGATTTGACGGCAGGTCTGATACCAAACGCGAACAGCTCACTGGCGGACAACATGGATGGAAGTATGGCCCATGGCGGGACGGCAGGCACACAACAGGGAGATGCAGACATGGAACGACAGTCGCTGAAGGATTTGTTTGTAAATCCTTATTACAATATAAGTATGCATGGGCAGGTTCGCAACGACAGGGCAGACGGTCATGCAACCAGAGAACCGACCGAGACGGGGTCAATTAATTTTACCATTGACGGAGTGAGTTACACTGCACTAAGAGATGTATTGAAGGAATTTATGCAATCAATGCAGTCAATGGCAAGAAAGTCGGGCGAGTCCGCAAGAAGAACGTGCGTTGATATATCACGCACTCACACGACGACTTAGAGTGAAATCCCAAGACTGAGCCTGGATGCAAGTACTCGAGCCCAAAGTGTGGGCGTGACAGTACGTAACCAGAGGGTAACATTCAGCGAGGTGATGACCCAGCGGTTGCAGTACGCGACCGAAGTTAATTCAAGGTTAGACATAAGTCATCGGCATTTAGCCGTACCGCAAAGCACAAAGTTGCATGCGGGCGTGCAAAATGATGCTGATGCAAGCTGATTTGACATACACAGAGAATACCTACGCACAGGGCCTCCAGAGCGGGAGGAATATGCCAGGCCTGGGGGAGGGGGGCATGCAATGCATGGGGCCCAAGGTGCTTACACACAGCCTTTTGCAGGATGGGGGCTGGGACCCCGGGGGACGGATTTTTTTCCAACGATCGATAGTCATCAGTTCTCAGGCAATTCATACTCATCTGTGTTGCCTGCAAGTGTTGGTATGGGCAAAACGATGCGTGAGTGGAGACTGAAATTCTCCGGAACCCCTACAGATGAAATTGACGACTTTCTACAAAGGGTGGAAGAGTGTCGTCTGCTGGATCGACTCAGTGACCAGGATGAGCTAGCCGCACTCTGTGAGTTGATGGAAGGGGTGGCGTTGCATTGGACACGACAGCACCGACACGAGTGGCCCACTTATCCGCATTTTGTCATGGCAGCCCGAAGACATTTTGGTGTAAATACAGATTTACAGGCGGCGCTGTGACATGAAGCTGAACGACGGACAAAAGGTGAGGGTGAGCCGGTTATTAATTTTGTGACGTGCATACGGGCGATATTGGGCAGATTAATACCGCGCCTAACCCCCAATGCAGAGTTGAATTTGATTTTTCGAAATCTACACCCTGAGATTGGTAGAGTGTTACGTCGGAGTGCGATCGTGGACCTGAATTCGTTGATTTAGCAGGCACAGATGGCGGAAGGATCGATCACGTTACATCGATATTATAAACCACCAACATTGCCTGAAGAGTTCGTCATGCCTGAACTGGCTTTTAACCTGACTGCAAGTAAATTAAGAGGTAAGGTGGCAGCAGTGAATCCCGGGCAGGTGGATAATAACAGTATCAAAGAGCTTGTTGCCAAGGCCATGAGCAAGAGATACGAAGAAATTAAGAGAGATCGGAAGGAGCAAATGGGCGCCAAGGGCGCGCAAAGCTTGAATCAACCCAAATTTCCGAAGAAACCGGCAAATCCACCACCAAAGCCCGTGGCACCTACCTCGAGCAATAAGCCCGAACCAAGGAAAGATAACGATTTGATTTTGATTTTGATTTTGATGAGTTTATTAATTGTACATTATGTTGTACAAAATGCATTAGGTGAAAAAGTTATACATCAGATTAAATTACAAAATAAAATAAAATAAAATAAAATAAAGGTATATAAAAGGTATGTAAATATAGATAATATAAAATAACAATAACAGTAATAACAACAATAATCATAATAATAATAGTAATAGTAATAGTAAGAGTATGTGAAGGAATAGATCAGTTCACAGATTCACTAAATCACTACATAATATTGCAACAGGTACACAATTTAACCACGGCGTACCAGACTCAGTCTTCTCCCTCAGCAGTAAAGATATGTGATTTGACGAGATGTTTGAAACTGGACAGGGATGATGATTGGCGTATATGAGGGGGTAGTGTGTTCCATGAGGAAGTAGCCAGTATATGAAAAGATCGTTTCAGACAGTCTGTGCGAGCAAAGGGGACAATCAACGAATCAAGTGCATGCGGGTTCGCCATTCTCAAGGGACGTGAGCTGAGCTTCTCAACAAACAAATTCGCCAAATAGGAGGGAGTACCTATGAGAAGGATTCTATAGAGCAAGCAGGCAGCAAAATAATCCCTGCGGCCCGCTACTCGAAGCCAGCCAAGCTCACGTCGGTAGGGTGTAACGTGATCACTCTTTCTAATCCCAAAGATGTACCTGATCCCACGATTGAGCAAACGCTGTAGTATGAGATCCTGCCCACCCGAGATATTACAGTGCACCAGTGAACAATAGTCAATAATAGGAAAAAGCAAGGTCTGCACGAGGTGTTTACGCAGTTCAAAGGTGGTGCTGCGTCTGAAATGGTTAAGTTGGCTCTACGACAAACATACCGAACATGGTCTTTCCAGATCAGCTTAGAGTCCAGCACCACCCCCAAACTACGCGCAGAGGGGACAAACGGGACTGTGCAGCCACCAAACCGCAGGCCTCGAATACCCAAATCGTTAAAGGCATTGACATAGGACGGGGTCCCAAAAATCATTGCCTTGGTCTTACCAGCATTCAACACCAGCTGATTAGTGGCAGCCCAGTCAGCAATGTGTTCAGCACCCCGGCTCAGTCTTCCAAGAGTGGCATGAATGTCCTCAAGTCGGCCCCGCACGTAAATCTGCAGGTCATCCGCATAAATCACATGAAAGACACCAGGACCAAGGCCTTAAGCAATGTCAACAACAAACAGAAGGAAGAGCAGAGGACCCAACACGGAGTCCTGGGGCACGCTCTTATTAAGGGGGCGGAAAGAAGTAAAACTGCCGTCCTCTGCCTTACTGCTTGCGAGCGGCCAACCAGATAAGAGGCAACCCATCTCAAAACCCCATGCGAAAAACCCAAGGACTGTAGCTTCCTGAGCAACGTTACGTGCGAGACCGAATCGAAGGCTTTACAAAAATCAAAAAGCAACAGCGCGGTCATTTGTCTTCTGTCCATACCCACCCGAATGTCGTCCATGAGTTTCAATAGTGCTGTCTGTGTGCTATGTCCTGCCCTGAAGCCCGCCTGATAATCGTCCATCAAACCCTGCGATTCAGCAAAGGCAGTAATCTGGTCATGGACCAGTCTCTCAAGGATCTTCGACATAAAACCGAGCAGGGAGATAGGACGAAAATCATTCAGACAAGACGGAGAGGGTGTCTTATTGAGAGGGATCACTATTGACTTCTTCCACTGCTCAGGAAAGGTCGATGTGGATAGGGAAGTATTAAAAATATTGCAGATGAAAGGACCAATGGAAGGAAAGGCTGACTGAATAAAGCTCTGCGGTAGGGAGTCAATGCCCACCGCCTGGGATATCGACTGGCACATAACGTGTGATATCTCGCCCACCGTCACATCCACAAACGCAAAGCCACCATGATCTGTCTCTTTTTCCAAGTTATTCAGAAAAAGAGAGAGATCTGGTGCCATATTATCAAAAGAGACAGAGGCAAAGTGAGCATTGAGATCCTCCACCGAGAAGCTACCCAGATTGGAGTCTGCTTTGGAAGAGATACCAAGATGCCTTAGTTCCTTCCAGAGCTGTTGAAGATCAGTGATGTTCTTAAGCCTTTGCCAATAGAAGTTGAGTCTCGCAGACTCAATCCTCTCATGTGCAAAATCACGCGCTTGCCTGTATAAAAATAGTTCAATATCGAGTCTCGAGCGTCAGTAACGTCTGTAGAGTCTGTCTCTTTCAGTCAATAGGTCACGGTGGTATGCAGTAAACCACGGATGATGATTCTTTCTTTGTTTGAGGGTTTTCAGAGGAGCAAAAATATCAAGAGCAGCGTTGAGGTTAGAGTACAAGCAACCCACCCTCTCACTAAGCGAATGCGTTTCATCCGTGAATATTGACCAATCACACCCAAGCAAAAATTCATTCAAAGCTCTAGCATCAACAGATTTGAAGTCCCTGAAAGTAAAGTCATTCGTCAAAACTTGGGGGGTTTGAATGTCAAGGATGACTGTCATCAGGTCATGTCCCACAATAAAAGGTGTCTGTCTTCCAGTAGCTAGTCACAGTTTCCAGTGCGTCAACGAGAACCAGGTCAAGCCAAGTATCCGAGTGGGAGGTATAGCGACGGTGAGAATGGGGGGAAATCAGTCCCTACAGAGCAGAATAAAGAAAAGTTATACTGCTGGACTTGCAAATTGCCAGGTTACACAAGACGGGCTTGTCCAAGGTACAACCAGGGAAAAGGCAAGGGGGGCGAGAACTAAATGATCCGTCTCGCCCCAACATCGACGCAAGGACCTTGGTCGCAGAGAAGGATGCGGATCTACCTGCTTAAGTGAGTGAGCGAACGACAGAAGCAGGAGAAATTCCGGTGGCAGGTTCTAACCTGAATAGCGACTCGGGTCGTTGGTGGCTGCCAGTACACATAAAGGAATTTCGCTTTGTTTGACCCCGGCGCAACCAGAACGATCGTTGGCAAATGTGGCGATACGATCGTCGTGTCTTATCTAGGGGTAGAAGTTGAACCAACTTTTGGACCAGGCGCAAAAATGGCGAATAATTCGACATCGCCCGTGACTGGAAAAGTGGTTCTATCGTTCGAAATTGCCGGAATAAAAAAGGACATTACCATGTAGATAATGCCCGAACTTGACGGTGACTGTTATCTGGGTACGGATTTCATCAGTTTGTTTAATACAGTCCTTCGGCCACGAGAGAATGTTCTCGAAATAGAGGGGGTGGCAGATCCAATCCCCCTTGAGGTCGCTTCGATAGAAATGCTAAGAATCGGTGCGGTAGCTCCGATTGGTCTGGTCGAATTAACGGCCGATGAGCAAGCGATTCTGGACAAGTTTTTGAAGGATCTACTACCTCCAGAGTCAGACGAATTGGGTTGCACAGACCTGGTCGACTTCGAGATAAAATTAAAGTCGAGTGAACCCATTAAACAAAGATACTATACAGTATCGCCAAAGATAGAAGAGGAGATGCATAAACAGGTTGCAATGCTCCTGGCGCAGGACATAATCGAGCCATCAGAGTCACCCTGGTCATCGCCCGTTGTTATGGTGAAAAAATCAGACGGCTCGTATCGTATGTGTATCGATTATAGAAAAGTCAATGACGTGACTGAGGAAGTAGCATATCCGATACCACAAATGGAGGCTATTTTCCGGAAGTTAACTAAGGCAAAGTAAATGAGTACGATTGACTTGTCCAAAGCATACTACCAGATAAAGGTGAAGAAAAAATCCAGACCTATTACGACCTTTACAGTGCCCGGTCTGGGCCACTTCCATTAGTGCAAAAGAATCCCAAATGGGGTTAAAATTGGGCCCTCCAGGTTCCAACTAATGATGGATCTATTGATTTCACCGGAACTGGAACCCTGGTGTTTTTCCTACCTGGATGACGTGTATGTCGCGACAGAGACCTTTTTGGAGCACTTGAAAATGCTCGAAAAAATAATAAAGAGGATCCTCGCAGCGGGCCTGACAATCAACGTGAAGAAATGTGTGTTTTGCAGGTCCGAGGTGAAATACCTAGGGATAATGGTAACTCGTGATGGGTTTTACCCAGATCTCGGCAAGATAGAAAGAGTCCTGGATTTTCCAGCACCAATGGCAAAAAAGGCCTTAACCCGTTTTCTAGGGTTAGCAAGTTGGTTGCAGGGTTGTTAACAAACCCGACCTACCTGAACCGGACCAAGTGGACCAGGTCCGATTGGTTCTTTTCGTAGGTCCGATTGATTCTATGCATGCGAGTTTTGAAAATACCTTAAGCATCCGCCAGTGTAGTGAAATATTTAGCTCAAAGTAAGTAAAATCGAATTGAAAAATTAAGTTAAATAGTATGTGATTGAAGCAAATTATCAAAAATATGTTATTTATTGTTGAATGATACTGTTGTTTGTATGTAAGCTCATTTTGAGGTTACGGTTTCATTAAGCCTTTGTTTATTATTCTTTAAACTTAATATTGCAGATGAGAAAATTATAAAAATGATAATAATAGTTATATTATATTTGTTGATAATTTTTTCTAATTTTGTTATTCTTTTCTAAAATTTACTCATGCACAAAAACATTTTTAAAGTAAATTCAATATTATTGAATAGTAGATTTTTAGCAATTTGTTTTTTAAAAAAAGTTTTGCCAAATATTGAGCAAAGAATTAATGATCATATATGTGATTAAATATTTATAACAAGCAAAAAGTATAATAATAGATATAACATGCTATTTATTTAATATTCAAACTTTAAAAACTTTGTTTTGCTGCATTTGTTTGCTGTTTGTAAAATAAAAAGTGAAAATAAACTTTAAACATAGTTTAAAGCTTTTTTTGAAAATAATTTTACTTTAATTATATCAAATTTCATTCAATAAATATTGTAAAAAATGCTAAATAATAAACAACTACATAAATATAAATTCTATTTAGGCCTATTACTAAATTTTGAAATGGACAAAAGATTTGAAAATTTAAACCGACAAGATAGGTCAACAATAATCAAGGTGTTGAATGAAAAATTGGCTTTAGCTTTCTTTTCGGCTAGTATATCATTCAATGTGTTAGATAATCCGTATGTAAAAGATTTTATAGAAACCCTAAGCAATACAAATGTTTCTTTTAAGCCACCATGCAGACAGACATTAGCATCAACGATTTTAGATCTACTACATGAAAAAATAATTAATGAAAAAATAAAATTTACAACTGGAACGGATATTATCTTGGATATTATCGGAATGGATATTATCGGAAGTGTCTTATTAGTTGATGGGTGGCTCAATAAAAGCTCCAAGAAGAAATTGCTAGTTTTTACTATAAGGAACATTTACGCTGATCAGATTTTTTTAACGTACAAAGATTTTTCAATGCAGTCAGAAGATGGGGATAATCTAGCTCTTCACATAACAGCACCAATTGATTATGCAAAAGAAAAGTATGACACTGATGTATTTGGTATCATCACAGACAACGATAGCAAAATAAAGTGTGGTGCTAGAAACTCGGTTAATGTTCAGGACGCATTTTTGTGGCAAGCTACTTGTTCCAGCCACAGTGCAAACCTTTTTCTCAAAAGCTTTGTAAATCCAGAATAAGTTTTACAAATTATTAAAGTTGTGGACAATTTTAGTAAGCCCTTCTTTGATAGCCTTCTTAGATCAGCTAATTACAAAGGAACTAAAATTCAAAGCTATCCAGAAACAAGGTTTGGGTATATACAACTGACATGCCAAAGTATTCTAAACAATTTAAAAAAGATGAGAGAAATTGCTAATGATCCATCGATTAAACTGGACGAAAATGTTTTTGAAATTTTACACGATGACGATTTTGAAAAACAACTGCGTTCTACTCTGCAAGACATTGACAATCTGTAAATTAATAACAAAATGTCAAGATCCAAAAAAAAACATTGCTGATGCAACGCAGTATTGGTTGACTTTAGAAGTACCTAACAAGTATCGAGATTTACTTAAAAAAAGGATTGAAAATGCTGTTTCACCTGTTGGATTAGCTGCTAATATCCTGCATCATAAATACAGAGGACTAATGTTAAATAATACCCAGACAATAGTGGGTCAAAACTTTATTGACACTAAGTTTTCTGCTGAAGCTTTAGAAGAATTACTTTCATATAAACAAAACATTTCAGATTTTCATAATGTACAAAATAATTCTGCAAATCCAATTCACTATTGGTCTATAGTTCAACTAAGGTACCCAAATTTGGCTAAATTTGCCATTCGGTTGTTTTTGATTCCAGCTTCAACAGCTCTTATTTAGAGTCTGTTTTCTCAATGGACATATGTTCACAATGTTTACAGGAATAAGTTAGGAGACGAAAAATCTAGTCATTTATTGGACATATATCACTCATTGAGATCTTTAAACTTGGAATTGTACAAAGTTGACCCATTTGAAATGGAAATTCTTTAAAACAAAAGTTTGCTTTGATATATATTTTGAATGTATAATTTCAAATAAAAAAGAAAAATTTTATTGCGGTCCCATGACCATATATGTAAATAGAATGTTGTCTGAATGGACAATTTTATATTCTGAATGTAATGATTTTATATTTTAAATTAAAAATGTAAAAGTATATTTTCTATTCATGTTAAAGTTGAAAAATAAAAAATTATGAAAAATGCAAATAGGATATTGTTATTTAATTAACGTACTCATTAAAAAAGAAAAAAAAATGAAAAATAAAAAATAAAAATTATTGACTAAAATTGAATAATTAATTTGAGTAGTCATAATAATTATTATTTTTCAATAATTTAGAAAAAATTATTTCTTTTATTATTTTAATCACTGCTTCGTAATCAAAGTTTGCTTCTGTTGAATTTATAGTAGTTGTTTCATTTAGAATACATTTTATTTACAAAAAGTAGTTATTAACTTCAATAAAACAAACCATTTCTTTGAAATTGTAAAATATTTATTAGAGAAACACAAAATTTTAAGACTACTTAAACTTATTATAATTATGTATGTAATTAAACATCTACATAAGATCATAACATGTGCAGACTTTTAGTTTCCATAATACATATACATTTAAATAAAATTTATACAAGCAACGCCTCTAAAAAGTGCAACATATGTTGGATACAGTTATATTCAGGTAAAAAAAAATATATTTTCAGACTACTGATTAGTTTAAAAAATTTATAAAATTGAGTATTATCTTCAATCATTCATTTATTATTTGTAAATACAAATAAAGGCAACTACAGTTTCATTACAGTTTATGGATATGCAAAAGCTCATCTTAAACTAAGATAAACAAGATCGTACCTTAGGTAAAGATCTAATAACTTTTAATTACTATTTTCATTTTTATAAAATAGCCTTTTGACTCTTTCTGATTAGAGACTTATATTGACTCGAAAACCTATATTAACTCTGAATAAACTATATGAGTAATTTTTATAATTACTTTATAACAGGTACTTCAATGTGTTATTTTCTGTGTTTTATATAAAACTAAAAAATAATCTGTATCACTTTTAATCTATGCAGCTTAGACTAGGTCAAATAATTTTTAGTTCTTAGATTTTCTTTAATCAAATAGCCTTGTAGATCATTTCTAAATACCAATTCTTATATTAATACGATAACCTATATTGACTATGAAAAAATTACATGAGTAATTTTTTGAAATACTTTTTTACAGGAACTTGAGTCATTATTTTCTGTTTTTCATAAAACTCTAATCTGTATCACATCTACTAAGTCAAATAATAAGTAAATAACTAATACATTATCGTTTTTAGAATTATTTTGTAACAGAGACTGTTACTTACAATTTATACTGTAATAACAGTTTAAAATTTCTCAAAATTTTTTAATATTAAACCATCAAATTACCTAATTAAGGAACATCAGTACTTACAGGAACTTATATTTTTACACATCAATTATAAAATATTTTGTTTGGCGTATTATCACTTTTTGTAAAATAATTAAAAGCAATTTGTTAAAAATTTAAAGCTATAAATGAATAACTCAAAGAAACACATAAGAATTTCAAACTTGGCACATATTAAAACACTTTTGCGCTGATTTTTGAAAAAAACATCATTAAAAAACCTTTATTTTGCATCTTCTATTTGTAAGGAAATTAAAAGATTTTTCATCATATCATCACCATAATATTTTTCGAGTATTTTTTCAATCTCAATAGTTGCTATCGTAGGTAGTATTGCTGGGATAGCTAAAAATTCTAGTGCGAATGAAGCTAGCAGTTTGTAATTTAATGTTGCTCTAATCCAGAATTGACGAGGATTCAAAATTTATGCTTTTTCAAAAATTCTTCTGAAGTCTTGATTTTTTAAAATATATTCTGATACACTACTTGTGTGCTCCTCCGTTCGATTAAAGGTTTCATCCAGAAAATTTAGAACTTTTCCTTGTTCTTGTTCATTCAAGCTGTTCATTTGGTACTTGTGGTTTAAAAACACAGCTGTAAGACTTATTGGGCTTAGAAATTCACTTATGACATCACTTATTGACTCATTTAAACAAAATCTATCGTTGCTTTTTAAATCGAGCATTAGTTTTGTGGCTTCGCCAAGAGAACAATTTTTAACTTTACATTCTAAATCACTTAAGCACTTCAGGTACTCACCACTAACAGCATGACATTCTGATATATCACCCAGTCTAAATGGTTCAATGTCATGTAGTCGTTGCAATAACTTAGAAAAACAAATTGAAACGTAAGATTTTCCTTCTTTGTGGTAAATTTTATGCTCTGTACCTAGTTCAGAGACTGTCACAATGAAAAAAATCCTTAAACCATACACTCTGTTCGCTTTTTCAATTGATTCTTCACAGAAACTTTCAAAATCGTCAACAGCCATATTCTTCTTACTATAAATGTAAATGTAGTTTGCTTTACCATTATTGTCAGTATTTTCAGTAGCATAGCTGATGGAAAATGTATCATGTCTTTCAACAAAAAGAACTTGGTAAAGTTTTTTCTTTTGATTATTTGTAACCATATCTTTATACATAGTAGGTAATATTTTCGTTTTCACATCTTCAGCACTAAGAATTGGGTATTCATTTAAATATTCACTGCTGTTATTATTCAATAACTCTTCACAAAAATGTTTCAAATGAATCGAGTCAATAGATATGATATCTAAACCATTGGCCAAGACAAATTTCAAAAGTAAACTATTTGTTTTCAAAATTTTTGAATCAACTATACCTTCATTGCAACTCTCGCTGTCTATACTTCTTTTCTTGCCCTGTAAACAATTCACTACATACAATTAATTATTTCAATGTAAATTAAATAACAAAAGAAATATTTTTACCCTTTGGCTTTGAATCAGCTGAGAGTTGTTTTGTTGTGGCTGAGAATTATTAACTAATTCACCTGAAATTTCTCTCTCATTTTCTTCTATTGATTTATCTAATTCTGCGCTTTTATCTGCTTCCAGCTTATGATTATGCCTGCATGTTAAAGAATATAATTTAACTTGAGAAATTATTCATTGATAATATGTTCACAGGGAATAAATTCAACTACTTACATATGAGTTTTCATGTATTCTTCAGTTTTCTTTTTGGAAATATAATTGCAAATAGGACACTGAGCTCCAACAACAACAGTGGTACGGTTCTCATCATAAATTTTTTTGAAACCATACTTTTCCCATCCAGGGTGGTACTTTGGAGGCATCTGTAATATATGAGTAATATTGTAAAAATAGTTTACTACACCTGATACAAGTAAAAAAATTAATAGGCTACTATTTTATTTTTTTTAATTTGTTAACTATTATTTATATCATCTGCAATATTGAGTTCAAAAAATAATAAACAAAGGCTTAATGAAACTGTAACCTCAAAATGAGCTTACAAACAACAGTATCATTCAACAATAAATAACATATTTTTGATAATTTGCTTCAATCACATACTATTTAACTTAATTTTTCAATTCGATTTTACTTACTTTGAGCTAAATATTTCAGTACACTGGCGGATGCTTAAGGTATTTTCAAAACTTGCATGCATAGAATCAATCGGACCTACGAAAACAACCAATCGGACCTGGTCCACTTGGTCCGGTTCAGGTAGGTCGGGTTTGTTAACAACCCTGAGTTGGTTGCGGAAATTCTCGGTAGACCTTGCAACAATTGCCGAGCCCCTGACAAGGTTAACGGAAGCTAAGAATGCGTTCGTGTGGGGCTCAGAGCAAGAGGCTGCATATGGACAGGTTAAGATGCTTTTGGCCACCTCACAGTGTAGTAAAACGTGGTAAGAATGTTCTAAATTCTTGAGCCCCCTTAAAATTTATCATTAATGTAATCAAATCGACAACAAACTGTATGGTTGATGCCCAATTTTCGATTCCTCGTGCACTTTTTTTGATAAAGTGGATTTGTTTGGCAGTAGCACATGGAAAGCAAAAAAATAGTTTTACAACTTTTTTAATCCTTTTTTTATCATTTTAATGATTTCACTGACTGTGAAGTGAAAAAAATGTGTTGAAATTGTTTTGAAATGAGGCTTCTTCGATGTGTTTTCATCCGCTAAATCAGAATTCATAATCATATTATGAGATTTATAGGGATTAAAAAAAAAAAAAATCGAAAAAACGTGATTTTTACTTTTTTCTTATTTTTTGTTTTGGTCATTTTCATGATTTTACTTATGTAAATTGCAAAAAAATGTGTTTAAATTTGTATGAAATAGGGCTCTTTCGATGTATTATTATCTATCAAGTAATAATACAGAGGTATAATTTTGAAAAAAAATGAAAAAACCTCAATTTAATCAATTTTTTTTCAATGTTTCATTCACTTTGAATAACGTATAAAAAATAGAATCACGTTTTTTCGATTTTTTTCTTTAAAAACCCTGTAAATCTCATAATCTGATTATGAATTCTGATTCAGCGGATAAAAATACATCGAAGAAGACTCATTTCAAAACAATTTCAACACATTTTTTTCGCTTCACAGTCAGTGAAATCATTAAAATGATAAAAAAAGGATTAAAAAAGTTGTAAAACTATTTTTTACTTTCCATGTGCTACTGACAAACAGATCCAATTTATCGAAAAAAGTGCACGAGAAATCGAAAACTGGGCACCAACCCTACAGTTTGATATCAATTTTATTATATTAATTATAAATTTTAAGGGGGCTCAAGAATTTAGAACATTCTTACAGCGTTTTACTGCACTGTGCATCTGCCCAATGCTTTACAAGCCAGACTTTACGATTCCATTTAACGTCCACACCGATGCGAGTGACGTAGGAATTGGGGCCGTATTGACGCAAGTGGTCGACGGTGTCGAGCGTATAATATACTTTGCGAGTCAATTATTAAAACCAGCCGAAAGAAATTACTCCGTCACCGAACGTGAGTATCTGACGTTGAAATGGGCCGTAGAAAAGTTCAGACCGTATCTAGAGGACTTTGAGTTTAAAGTGATCACGGATCACGCCAGTCGTAAGTTGTTATTTAATTTACATAACCCCACTGGTTGACTTGCCCGTTGGGCTTTGACTTTACGATTGAGCATCGTAAAGGTACTGCAAATGTAGTCCCTGACACGCTATCGAGAATGTACGAGGAGGAGTGTATTGTCGACGTTGCTGGCGTCGAGATGTCAAGGACTAGTGACAGGTGGTACAACTCGATGTGCTAGAAGATTGTGACAAACCCCACCGAATATCCATATTGGAAAATCGTGAGTGGAGAATTATATACATACAGGCCGAATGCAAGAATTGACGATGTGATTGACGACGAGACGGCGTGGAAGTTAGTGGTACCGAGCGAGAAACGTGAGCTTGTATTATATGAGTGTCACGATGAGCCGTCGTCAGGACATCTAGGCCGATACAAAACTCTGGAACGAGCAAAGACGTGACAAAGTACGTGAGAAACTGTACTTTATGCCGGCAATGTAAGGTCAAGAGGTTACCGCCCGCAGGGTTTATGGGTAGAAGGATCTTTGATCGACCGTGGGAGGTTGTAGCAGATGACTGCCTAGGCCCTCTACCCAGATCTAAGCGTGGGAAAGAATACCTATTGATTTACCAAGATATGTTAACACGCTGGATTGAATGCATACCTCTAGCGAGAATAAATGCACCTAATATTGTGAGAGCTCTGAAAGAGAGAGTGATTTATCACTTCGGAGCTCCAAGAGTATTTTTGAGCGACAATGGGAGCAAGTTTGATAACGCTCAGCTCGATGGGTTTTTTGAAAACAGTGGGATATATCATACTCATACCCCGCCAAAATACCCTCGTCTTAACACTGTGGAGAGAATAAACCAAACCATCAAAACCATGATTGTTTCTTTTATTGAAGAGCACTACAGTGAATGGGACGAACATATCGCAGAATTTGCATTTTGCATAAATACTGCGAGTCAGGAGACGTTAAAATTGTCTCCGGCTGTTCTCAACTTTGGGCGTCAACCCACGCAAGTAAATACATTGCGTAGAAAAGTTGAGAACGAGCTCGAAGAAGAGGTTGAGGTAGAGGCCATCAGAGAATGGCTGGAACGTATGAAAAAATTACCCGATCTCTACGAGCATGCAAAAGCAAATTGCGAGTCCGCCCAAGAAAGACAAGCCAAATACTTAAATAAGACACGGCGCGATGTGACTTTTAAGGTGGAAAATCCGGATATTGTCAAAAGCGTCTCAGGAAATCGCTGCCAAGTTGGCCCCGAAATACAACGGGCCATTCATTGTCCTGAAGAAGACAAGTCCATACATCTACGTACTGTACGACGAAGAGGGCAATTACGTTGGGCCCGAGTACGTAGAGTATTTGAAACTCTACCACGAGGAGAAATTGAGGTTCCAGCCCCTGGTAGTGGAAGGTGAGAGCGAGCGTGAAGAAACGGTTGCACCACACGAGGGTGGAGGTGAAAACGACACCCTAGGACAACTCGGAAACTCCGAGATGGCCGTCCGTGAGGCGCCCAGAACACAGAAAACCGGCAGAAAGCGTGGTAGGCCGAGGAAGAAAGCGGTCGTTGTAAAACGGCCAACCCACGCAAAGACAGGCAGAAAGCAAACATCACGGAAGAGTGTAAACTTGAGCGAGCTTTCAGCCGGAAAAACGCCCGAAATGTTGGTGGTACGATGGAACCCCGGTCGTCCGAAGGGATCGGTGAAGAGGAAACCAAGTCCAGTATCCTTGTCCCCACGGTGGACGAGAGCGCGAGCGAAACTACCGACAGGTGTTGAAAATATGTAAATTGCGATAGTGTGTGTGTAAGATATTATTGTAAAAAGTTAGAATTATTGAGTGTGAGAAACTTTATCTTAGAAAATTTCGTTGTTGCTTTTTTTGTTTTAAGATTTTTTTTCCTGTCAAGCTTCTTCTAAGCTCACAGAATGCACGTCCTGGATTAATTATCCTTAATTCTTCTTTTCTTCGTAATCCTAACATCCAAAAAAAATTGTGTGTTCCTCACAGGAGATGGCAGAAAGAAAACCAAAGTTTGTGGTCCCCATGGTAATGGAGTGGACCCTGGTCCATATTGAAAAGCAGCAAGAGCTCCAAAGAAAAGCTGCAGACCGCAAGAGAAAACTGGAGCACATGCTGGTGCTAGCAATACTACGCGAGGAGCAAGACGCCGAAACTAGGCGTGAGTTAGCAGCAGCCCGCGACCGTGAACCACTAGCACGATACGAACGACGGCGAGATTGGTTGGCCAGAAACTCCCCCTTCTGGTGATACCAAGACGAGGCCAGAGATCGCATCAACGCCGAGCAACGGCGTGCAGCCCAGGCAGTGCAAAGAACGCGCGAGGACGAAGAGCACCGGGCTGCACTAGAACGTCAGCAGGCGGAAGAAGACGCGAGGAACCGTGAGCGAGCCCTGACCATGGACATGGCCAAAGTCCAGGACGACGCCGAAAGGAAAGAAAAGAGAGTAAAGCGCCGAGCAAAAGAAGCCAGGCGTACCAGAAACAATACAGAAGATGAGGAAGAGAAGGCGTGGGCGCAAAGAAAAGTAGAGCGCCTAGCAGCCGACCTCGTCTTCGTAAGGATACAGAAACGGAAGAATGAAAAAAGGGCCGAAGAAGGGCACCTTAGACCCAGGGACAAATGTCCGATCTGCAGAGAAGTAGGAGTCGCCTCACCGACCGAGTGCCCGAATTATGATGTACATGGAGACAATCTACGGTACGGGCTACGTTAAGCCAGTAAGAGATCTCTACAATTTTCTTTCTTTATTTACTTTAAATTTTCCCAAGTATTTAGAATTTTTCCAATCCTTTACTCCTTAAGGTCATAATCATTTTTTTTTTTTTATTCTTATTTTGTCATTGTAATTTTGCGTTTGAAATTTTCACATAGTTTACGCGAGAATTGTTTGTTACATTTTATTGTAATTTGAATTGAAGTACATTGGAAATGTACGCAAGTTATATGTAAATAAAACAAAACTGTGCGAGAAGTATGAGTGAAAATAATATTGCGATAAATTAAAAGGAGTAAACGGGGTAGATTTGTATTGATTATTGGAGAGATTGGATTTTTTTTTTATATGGTTTCTTATGAGAAGAACCTTGGTCCAGGTAAGCCAAAGATCGAGCTGATAATTTTAGTCTACCAGCCAACCGGCCCCGTCTACTCCTGCGGCAGCGTGATTGTGTTTTTATAATAAAAAGTGTGAGTTGCAAATAGCAACATACCTGTTGTTCTTTTAGATCACCCTGAACCCACTTTTTGTTGATTGATTGTTTATCAATTTTGGTATAGAGCAAAAGCTCTTACAACAAAAAGTATTTTTCATTCAGTCACATTGCAAGTTTCGAAATGTTTAGATGATATAATTTGTTTTTCTTTTGTACTATAATGCGTGTAGTTTTTAGGAGTTTCGTTACAAATAGGCAAATGCATTTGCTGTAATTTTCCAAGATCGTCTGGAACTCTAGATTTTTTTGCAGGAACAGGTTTTTGCTGGTAGTTTGCCTCATTTTACTGGCGTGTGCGCTTTCAATAAATTATTTACAACTTCTAGACGAAAGTCTTTCAAATGCATTTTAGTATCAGGATTGAGCGAGTGATAAATTATGAAAGCATTTACTACAATTACATCGATAAAATGCCAAAATAATCAATGCCACTATTTTTCACTTTTTCTTAAAATTTGATAGAAAGTTTTCAGCTGATCTGATTTGTTGACGCATCCTATGTGATCATTTTAATCTTTGGTCATTTGAGAACGGTCATGAAAATTTGAAAGAAATTGAACTGGTTTTTTGTCTATCCACTATGTCTTTTTATCTGGAGCTATTTTCAGATGTTCGGAATTCACTTTCACCTACCTCCATTTCTTTTTCTTTTTTTGAGTCGTTAGGTAAATTTTTGCAGCTTTTTCCAACTGTTCCACACAAGTGTAAATTTTGTAATTTGATAATAAACTCATCAAAGCACTTGAAAAAAATTGCCGAAATAAATTTGATAATATTTGTGTACTAAAGAATGAAATAAGTCCACCCTACCCCTAAAATCTAGTTAGATTTCCAGCTGGAAATCCGATTGAAATTCCAGCTGGTTATACGTACTTTTGATGATGAGTTTCTTATTTGTTAATCATAATCTTCGTCATTATCACTAGTGTCTTCTTGGCGACTCACTCGAACATATTCTTCAACCTTTTCGTGAAACAAAAATGAAATAATCAATTTTCTTAAAAGTATTCCGTATCCAATTCTCTTCCTATACCCAAGATTAATCATAAAATGAGCGACATTATAACACTCGGTAAGGATAAGACTGATAAATGGAGTACGGCAGGCGTAGTCTATTATTGTAAAGACTTTTGTCTAACGTGTGTGAGCAGTTCGCATAAATGAACACAAGAAGTAAAAGATTAAGAAATCGGTGGTTATTCTACACTCTGATTTTCAAAAACACACTTTTGATTTTTCCTACACAAAAATATAAAACAGAGAACCTTCATACGGCAATTGATTGGTCTTCGAGATGTTGGACATTCAAAGGAGTGCACATACAATCAACAAGAGGGAGGATACGCAGTTCATTAGGGCGATGGCACAAACTCGTGAGACGCTCAGGCGTCCGCCGTCCCGCATTTTGGGGCAATGGCGTTCACTTTGCGTTGCTCCAAAACATCGGACGGCGGACGAGGGACGTCCCACGGAGTTTGTGCCATCGCCCTTATTGGCAACTGATTGTTGGTATGCCTTGATTCCCTCCTTTGACTCTTTGATTACATTTCGCTAATCAATCGTTTGTCTTACGTTCTTATAATCAAAGTCTCTTTCTCCCATTTTTCATTCCGACGTCACCGAAGAATGTTTTCTTTCTTTCGGTTTGATTTGTAATGATGAGAATCTTTTTAACTTAAAAACTTCTACTGTTTGTAATCTTAAAATTTTTCATACTTTTTTAGATTTCTTATTTTATGATTTTATTTGTAACAGTGCTTGATAAGATCCACACATCGGCGCACGAAACGTAGTACCGACAATTTTTAATAAATGCCTTACTAAATAAGTGTTGTTTTTTTAAAATCGCCAGTGCTGTAAGGTACGCTATTGAGCTTCTAATTTAGCATCCTCCTACTCAAAATTGTTGTTTGAAATTAATAGAGTTTTTTTCAACTTTGGCGCTCAAGCCGTTAGTTTTTGACTGTCGCGGTCAGAAGTCAGCCGAGTGACTCACGCGCGCCGTGGTCGCCAAGAAGATTTTAGTCCGCAGTCATAAATTTTAGTGTGCTCATCTATAGCGTCGATGAAGATTTTCAGAGGTAGAGTGCCACCCAGCCAAAACGGCGTGACCACTCTCTTCTACTTGTAAATTATCAATCCGAGTAATAAATCATTAAAGTTAATGAGTTTCCTAATTAAGCTGACCATGTTCTTTTATTTAAACCCCAGTGATACTTCCCTTCTTTCAATCCTTTTAATCGTTTGCCGCATCGCGTTAAGTGCGCTAATTTTCCCAAACAATTGTATTTTGTCAATTGTTTAATAGATATAAACAATTGTATAACAGATCACAAATAATGATTTTTAAACATATTTCATGGGTTTTTTTTTTTTTTTTTTTTTTGACAAGTCTAATTATTATTTATACAATACTATTTATCAACGGTAAAAAATGAGAATAACTGTTCAGAATTGAGAGTAGTAGAAAATTGAAGAAACACAATTAACAAACTCTTTGTTTGAAATTAAGTTTTATAACTTTAAAGAAGTAAGGAACTTATAACACTTTAATTATTTACAGTAAAACTTATCAATCAGGTCACTGTAATAAATAAATTATTATTTATAAATACAAGCAAATGTGTAGGTCTTGATTGCGTCTATTCGTCATCACAATTAATTTCGACACCGCTGATGTTGTTCTTCATCTCAGCAGTGAAGGCAGCACACAGCGCTATATGGTCTGTTTACAAACTGTTTTGCAGCTCAAGAGATGAAATAGTTAGTAGAGATTTGAACAATAACCTTGTTTATCAAAATAATTGTTACAAACCTAAATTATCGTCACTTAAAAAATTGACCACTAAAGCTGGTTTTTGAAAAAAAAAAAAAATAAAAAAAAAAAAATAATAATAATAATAATGCTGGTGTGGAGCCTTGTGTTTTGGGGCCCCAGGGCTAGGGGGGTGAGAGAAGAGGGTAGAAGACTATTACATCAAAGCTGTCCTGTTGACCCGTAATTCAGGTGGGGCTTTAACACCCTTGTCCGCTAGAGAAGTCAGAGGCAGCTGGTAAAGTTTCGATACTCCCTGTGAGTTTGAATTAATTACCCGCCTCCGTTTTCCTCTGCACCCACATACCACAACCATGATGCACTCTTCTTCAGCAGTTCTTATACAATACTCAATGACTTTTTCTTCTTGTGTTCATTTACGCGAACACCTAACACACGTTTGGTTTGTCCCACATATGTAGCAAGACAGTCTTTACAATAAAATTTATAGACTACGCCTGTCGTATTCCATTTATCAGTCTTACCCTTAGCGAGTGTTATAATGTCGCTCATTTTATTGTAAATCTTGGGTACAGGAAGAGAATTGGATACGGAATACTTTCAACAAAATTGATTATTTTATTTTTGTTTCACAAAAAAGTTCCGATGAGACCCTTATAGAATTCGATGAAATTCCATCTGACCCTGAATCTGTCGATGGAAATGATAGTAATGATGAAGAATATGTTCCAGTGAGTCACGAAGAAAATCATATTTATCAAGTAAGAAATTCATCATCAAAAATATACGGGTGTAATCAAAATGACAGCGTTGATGATGTAAGTTCCGGTGATGAAGTTGTAAATTCCATCTGACGTGGTGTTGATCAGAATCAAATCAATGATTTTTGATAAACAAATAGTTTACCGTTGAAGGATCTACCTTTCATGGAAAACGTTGGTCTTAAAAATATGCCAAATAATGTAAAAACACCCAGGGGTTTCTTTAACTTTTCCTTTCGAATGACAATTTGAGTTTAATAGTTGAACAAACTAATATTTATAAACAACAAAAAGTAAATCCAATATTAGTTATTCGTTAAGCGGCTGCTCAGCGTATATTTCTCTCACTCTTTCTTTGTGGCTGGTTAGAATATACCCTCTCTCTCCCTCCCTTCCTCCCTCCTTCATTCTTCCTAGTAAAAATTTTTTTTATCGAAAAAATGACTTTTATACTTTGTTATTTGTTTAAACAATTGTAAACAAATTTTTCGAACGTCCACCCTCGAAATTCTTAATTAGGAGGTCAAAATACATCTTTTAAGCTAGGTGGATCGCTGACCGCTATAGGGTCACGAAAACCCCTACGGCGCCCTGACTATATCGTCTGCCGTGCAGTCGAAATAATTAGAAATAAAATTTAAATTTTCTGTCTGCGTAAAGAGACTGAATCTACGCTTTTATCGGCCATCCCATGACGTTATTATTGCAGCAGTATTGAAGCTAAGCATTTTCATTCAAAATCAAGATTCTTTTTGAAAAAGCTCTTAGGTGACTTAGTTTTTTTGAAAGTTTCCGTTTCTATGTCTATACTGATCTACAATAATAGTGGTAGCTGGCTCAAGAAAGTTGACCAGCAATGCACCTGACTCAACTCAACAACAAATAGTTTATCATATAAATACTTGACTTCATTCTGCTGAAAAATTTCAAATAGCAACTTTTTGAACATTCAGCCTAACGTACAGGCATATTAAATAAACTTAAGAACGTTCGATAGAGAGATCGTAGTGGAGGAAGCCCTCTATAGGTTGTGAACGGGAACGGATGACACGTGCTTTGGATGATTAACAAAATTATTTTATTTTCAACTGATAGGTACTTAAAACTGAATTAACAAATATTTCTGAAATTCTTACACGGTATTAATGAAGACTTCTTGTTTCTAACAATGCAAATCATAAGACCAGAAAACTTTTTGAAATATAAATAAAAATCAGCAAACTTTTTACTGATTTTTTAATAGCAAAATAATGCTAAAATTTATAAAAATTTCATGAGAAGTTTTCCAAAAACAGCAATTTTTTTCTTAAGGAAATTGTTTAAAAATCCGTAAGAACTTTTCCAAAAACATAGCAAATTTTTTTTAAAAGTAATAACATATCCAGATTTCAAGATGATTTACATCCTGTTTCAAAAACTACAGCAAAATGAAAACAGCATGCGTCTCCTATGAGAGCCTATGTTAAATCACTCGATTTGGGGCGATTGTAGACCAACTTTGAATTAAAATATCTCAAAAATGTGGCGTGTATCACCCGGGAAATTTCTGTAACATGGAAAATTTGTACTGTGGTGGGTTATGAGGAAGGAGTTCAGCGGCAGCCTCGTAGAGGAGAGGGTTGAGAGTTCGCCACCCGGCTTCTTCTTTGTGGCAGACATTTTTGTTCTACGAGTAATCTCGAACTGGGAGTCAACCCGCGACTATGATTTTTCTCTGCTTAGCCACTTGGTGGGTTTTCTATTTTTTAAGTTCGTGAGGTCTCCCGACCCCGCGGGCGTCGGAATCGCGAGTGACTGCGAGCAGTGTAGAGGCCCCAAGTGGAGTAAGAACAATTTCCCAGCGCCGCTATCTCCTTGACACGGAGCACAAGTTTCGCAGATCCCTAGAGCGCGTGAGGTCTTGGCTACGACCGGAGCTGTTGACTACAAGAAGCAACCAGAGGAGGAGTTTCGTAGTTGGGTTATGAGTGAGACATTGTGGAAAATCATGATGTTTTGAGGTGCATAAATGTAAGGCCAGCGGGCCAAAAAGTTATATCCCTGCCTTGCCACATATTTTTCAATTTTTCGTGCATTAATTCTAGTTGAAAATCAGTTAGTTTTCATTATTTCACGACTACCTTTCTGGTTATTGATTTTTACAGTAGCAACACGCGGAGGGACTGACTGGACACCGTTTTGGGTGTTGTGCAGGAACGTTTTTTTTTCTAGGATAGGGCAGCAGCTCTATCTTAGAATTATTTTAACCTTTGTGTTCAGTGCCTTCCGGGTGGGATGTGGGGCGAGATTAGCAGCAACAGTGGTCACAGAGACAGCGGGCCAACGACCTTAGAAGTGAGCTGGCTGGGCCAAAGGCGCCCTTGATAAATATTTGGCCCTGAAGGGCAAGATTTCCCATAATTTCGTTGATGATTTTTGATTTTTGATATATATGTGGGGCTATTTCGAGGGTTTAATTTTTAGGGTGATTTTGGGATTTTATGTTCTTTTCGCGGGCTACCTAGAAAAGAACATAAAAAGGATGATAATTTTTTAGGGAAAGGCAAATGAAAAAATTGTTTTAATATTCAATATTAGATTCATATATTTTAATAAACTGTACAGTTATTTTTATTTTTTTCACAGAGTAAAAAAACTTACTTTTCAGACGCCCCTTATAAATCAACTAAGTACTTTTTTGACGCTAATTATGTTGAGCAATTATTTCATGAACAACTCATCTGTAGTAAAAAAGTACTTGACCTCGAGAAACAGAATGCTGACCTTTCGAATCGTCTTACCCTTATCTCTACGTCAAGACCATCGGACTCTAATGATGTTGTGATTGGCGGCCTGACTGTTCCACCTGGTGCTAACCTCAAAGCTATGGTGCTCTCAGTTTTGTAAACTGTACACGCTGACATTGATTCACGTGATGTCGTCTTAGCTCGACTACTTATTAGTAAGTCTGCTGCAAAGGAAGCTCCAGTCGTTTCAAACTTAGTTGCTCAACGTGATAATTCAGAGGTATCTCAATCAACCTCAACAGATGGACCACCACGCCCACTCCGACCTCGTTCAATAATAGCCATACTCAGCTCTCGTGCACTACTTTTGGAGATTATAAGAAGTAAAATTCAACTGGGCAAACTGCACACCGTGGCTCTTACACCAAATTTGCCGACTAGTACAGTACCCTCAAATGTTGTGCCATCTCTCATTAACATTAACGAATTCTTACCAAGGGCTTTTTTTTATCTTCAGTTTCATTAATCCTTCTCCTTTTTATCCTCCTTAAAGTCATACTTTTGCGTCCCCTCTTGCTACCATCATACATCCCATCTCTCAGGAACCCGTACCGAAGCGGGGGGCTTGACTCCGTATCTGTTGTATTAATGCGAACTCTCTGCGGGGCTATATCGAGCAAGTCAGACTCTTTCTTTCGTCTCAGTCTTTGATACATGTGATTACTGTGACTGAGACCTGGCTGGAACACTTGATTGAGGACGCGCTTGTGACACTGGATGATTATGCCATCCTCAGGAGGGACCATAATACTCAGGGGGTGGAGTGGCTTTGTATGTGCATAAGTCCCTTTCAGTCAATCATCTCTGCTCGTCTACCACTGAGTGGAATGGTAAGCCTGGACATCCAGAATATCTACTCACCGAGGTCTCCACTAGAGGGAGCGACCCTATATTTGTTGGTGTGATGTATCGATCCCCTAACGCTCCGTATACCGTTGGCACGGATTTTGTGGCTGACCTGCGTGATACCATGCATGAGTAGGGCACCAAGGTTATTCTTGGGGACTTGAATGCGAAACAGCTGTCGAATTCGGATGCTGATGCGGCTTTTATTCGTAGATTCATTGAGGAGAACTCTTTATTTTCAGTGCCTTATGGAGCGACACACCACATCTCTCACTTGGATACCTGGCTTGATCTTTGCCTGGTAGACGCCCTTGACACTGTGACTGATTTCTGGAAGACAGATGCACCGTGTATCGCTGGACATGACTTAATCACTGCTAGCCTTGACATTCAAATACCACAACAAATGACTAATGATTTCACGTACAGGGATTTTAGATCTGTGGATGCAGAGGCTTTGAATGAATTCTTGCTTAAACGTGACTAGTTGGTAGCTTCGGATGAGACGAGCTCACTTGATGAGAGGTTAAATTGTCTGTATGCGAATCTGTATGCTGCGCTAAGAATTTTTGCTCCTCTGAAAACCCTCAGACATGATAAAAATCGCCATTCGTGGTTCACTGCCTTTCATCGCCCCCTCTTATCTGAAAGAAATAGACTCTATAGACGTTACAGACGCACGAGACTCGGAATTGAACTATTCTTTTGCAGACAAGCACGTGACTGTGCACATGAACAGATTGAGACGGCTAGACTTGACTTTTACTACCACAGACTCAAGGACATCACCGATTACAAAATTTAATAAATTACTTTCTGACTCTGAGTTAATTTCTATTGATGAATTATCCTTTAATTTAAATTTCTGTGAATCCTCTTTTGCGTTTTTCAATGATTCTAGATTGTAACGACCTGAATCTTCTAAATTTATTGTCAAGGGATTTTAAATTTTAAATAGATTTTCAAACTCTATATCAATCGTTGTATTTGACGAAATTTGTTATTCAGCTATTTCCTTACTATTCCCGATTTTTTCCGGTGTCTTCTCACTCGTTTTTGATGTTCTTTATCAAAACAACTTGTACTTTCCGAATTTGTTAGGTTAGAATTTTCAAAATTTAGTAGATTCGCCGACTCTGTATATGTTTTATTTTCTGTATTTTTCTTACGCGTTCCCGCCATTTTCCTACCTGTGCAGTCAGATTCTTTCAAAATATTTTCTCGCATCTCGGGATTTTCTCTCCCTGCACTTCTTGTTAAAGTTTTAGGCTCGCCCGCTTTAGTAGGCGTGCGTGATACAAAAGACATTTAACTCATAATTATTAATCGCGTTATCAAAAATATAGTTTTTAAATTATTGTATCTTACGCTATAGATTGTTAGATTTTCTATCGTTTCTCACGCGACGAACTATTGAATTATTAGATCGCCTCAAACACGATAAATCATCAAATTATTATATCGCCTCTCACACGATAAATATTAAATGCTCATAATTTGATTATGTACCGGAACCTTTTTGTTATGTAATCATAACTTGTTTATTTTACTGTTTATGAATATGATAAATAGTTTAATCTAAACTATTTATTAACACAAAGAATAATTATAATTATTTGGATGGTGGATTACTTTATATAAATTTTTAGTACTATAATTTAATACTATAATATAATGTAGTTTGTTTTATTACAAGAGATGTGACTCTAAATTAAAAAGGAGATATGACTCCGTAGTTTGTTTTATAACAAGAGATGTGACTCTACTTACAGAGCAGACGACTCCGGAGCTTGGGCAATGTGGAACCAATACTAATCGTAACTCAATAATCAAGCGTTTTTATAAACGCTTGATGATTGAAAAAGTGCTTATGTTTACAAATATGAAAAATGCTTGTGCCTGAACCCCGAAGCCCGTTTACAACACAGTTAAACAATACGTAAAAGTAATGTGTCAGTTTATGACACAACAATGCTGTTAAAATTAAACAGGCTTTATCGGGGCTGACTGGGCCTTACAGGGGCCGAAAAAAAATTCAAAAAATACCTAAAAATCGTAAAATTTTCCACTCTTTTCAAATCCGATGAGAAAAATAGGGGTTTCTATTTTTAAAAATGGACTTGAGGCCCGTTGGGCCCAACATAAGGTCCTGGGCCAAGTTTTTTTGGGCTTATTTTGTTGAAAATTTTAAACCAAGAAACTTTCTCAATGCACGTGCTGTACGAAAAATGCTTTTTTTCAAGAATCATGCTGTTAAAATTAAACAGGCTTTATCAGGGCTTACTGGGCCTTACAGGGTCCCAAAAAAAATTTCAAAAAATACCTAAAAATCGTTAAATTTTTCGCTCTTTTTGAATCCGATAAGAAAAATATGGGTTCTTATTTTAAAAAACGGACTTAAGGTCCGTAGGGCCCAACACAAGGCCTCGGGCCCAAATTCAAGGTCACCATTTTACTTCCTCTTCCAAACCTAACAACTTTTATATGAAAAACTTTTTCGCACGAGGCTTAAATTTCGAAATAATGGCACCGATACATTAATTTGCGCCACCCTGTAGTTTAAAAGTTACAGCAAGTTAACCCATTAAGTCCGAGGATTTTTTGAATTTTTGGTTGTGTTTGAGCTGGGAAATCTTAGGGAAAACTGTGAAAAATGTATACCTGAATACCCTATCCCCCTATTTTCAAGTATGCCCTACACGATGGTATAGTTCAAAAAAGTCAAAAATTCGATTTTCATTTGTTTATAAACAAATTAAAAAAAAAAACAAGATTTTTTTTGCACTTTTTTTTTTTAATCGAAAAATTGAGTGGTTAAAAAATTTTTTACACACTTTAGAATATCATCACGGGTGATCACGCATTTCAAAGTTTCCAAATCTTCTTGAAAATTGTAGCTGCGATTTTTGTAAACAAAATGGCGGCCAAAACACTGCGAAGAAAAAATTCGTAAAGCAGCCGAAGGCGGAACCAACATCGAAAAACTTATTTTGCTCAAAAATATTTATTGAAAAAGCATAAAAAGTCTTTGAAATGTTAATTGTTAATATTTTTATCATTTCAATTGCATATATGCGAGTATTGGGCCCAATAGGGAGGGACCCAAAAATAAACATTGAGAAATCGAAAAATAAAAAATACTAACTTATTCTACGTAAAATTATAAGAACAAAATATACTTGGTGTTTTTTTTATTGGGGCCACTATTTTTTCATAAAAATTCGTTGAAGTTGGGACTATCAACCAATTGAGTCCAAGGATTTTTTGAATTTTTGGTTGTGTTTGAGCTGGGAAATCTTGGGGAAATCTTGGGGAAAATGTATACCTGAATACCCTACCCCCCTATTTTCAAGTATGCCCTGCACGATGGTGTAGTTTAAAAAAGTCAAAAATTCGATTTTCATTTGTTTATAAACAAATTAAAAAAAAAAAACAAGATTTTTTTTGCACTTTTTTTTCTAATCGAAAAATTGAGTGGTTAAAAAATTTTTTACACACTTTAGAATATCATCACGGGTGATCACGCATTTCAAAGTTTCCAAATCTTCTTGAAAATTGTAGCTGCGATTTTTCTAAACAAAGTGGCGGCCAAAAAACTACGACGTAAAAATTCGTAAAGCAGCCGAAGGCGGAACCAACATCGAAAAACAACATCAGACATTTGGCAACTATTTTCAACGTTTTGTGGATAAATTTGTTCTCCCTCGACCCACTCATAAACGTATTTATCCTCCAAACGACTGTTATTGCTAACATAATTTTTTGATGCTTGAGAATAAGTTTTTTGTGAAGTTTTATCATTTTGAGAATCGTTTGTACAGTCGTCGCTTTCTTCAGCTCCTGAGCCTTCGCTTTCATCTCCAGAATAATTTGGATCAGGTATGCAATATCGTTCGTCATCTTCATCAGAACTGAAATATTCTGATTCAGAATCAGTATCAGGAGGTTTAGCTGGTCTAGGTCGCTTTGGTCGCATATTGAAAAGTTTGAAATTATTCAATCACTAAAAATTGAACAGATTTCAAAATTTTTTCAATTTATTTATTTATTTGTAGTCTGGACTAGCTTGAAATTCGCTAAAATTATCAGCCACAGTCTTTGAGCAGCTCCCCTGGTGGAACTTATCATCTGCCAGGGTAAAAATGTCATCAAACCAACCATTGTTTATATTCTTTTTTCACCTAATTTATTAGTATGTTGTTTAAACGTGACGCCACCTAGCGGACTCTTTTCGTTATGAAGCATGTTTACCCTAGCAGATGATAAGAATTTTCACCATTGTCATTTATAAAAAATGTTTTTTCATTTTTATTTTTTTTTTCGAAATAAATTATTATTTTTTATAAATATATAAATTATTGGAAATATCTGCAAACATTAAAAATATTCTGTTCATTTAGTTTTCTCTTCAATTAGTTTTTGCCCAACTAGAATGACTACATTCAAAATTTTATTAATTTTTACAAAAACATAATGTAATAAAATGTAAAAAAATAAAATATATTGTACGTTACATTTCTTGTATTTTTTTTTTTTTCATGGCAATAATTTTGAGTTTTTAATTTTCGTAAGCAAGGTTCGAACCCATGAAGTGGGGATTATGAAGCAGACTCTATGCCTTTCAGCTATACTCGTATACACCTGGCAAAAGCTTTAACAGCATCAATGAATCCGTTGTTCTTTCTTACTTTCTCTTCTTCTGCATAACAAAATTGTATTTCTAATAATTATAAAATACGCAGGCTATTTTTATTGAACATATATTTCGTATTCAGTTTGACACTGCATAACAAAAAAAGGAAACAAATAAAAATTCAAGTATTTATTTATTTATTTATTTTTTTTTTAAAAGAAAAATCAAGTAATCTAATAAATAAATAACATAAATAAATAAATAAATAAATAAATACATCTGAAGGCCTCGTTTTTGAGCGAAATAAGTTTTTCGATGTTGGTTCCGCCTTCGGCTGCTTTACGAATTTTTACGTCGTAGTTTTTTGGCCGCCACTTTGTTTAGAAAAATCGCAGCTACAATTTTCAAGAAGATTTGGAAACTTTGAAATGCGTGATCACCCGTGATGATATTCTAAAGTGTGTAAAAAATTTTTTAACCACTCAATTTTTCGATTAGAAAAAAAAAGTGCAAAAAAAATCTTGTTTTTTTTTTTTAATTTGTTTATAAACAAATGAAAATCGAATTTTTGACTTTTTTGAACTATACCATCGTGTAGGGCATACTTGAAAATAGGGGGATAGGGTATTCAGGTATACATTTTTCACAGTTTTCCCTAAGATTTCCCAGCTCAAACACAACCAAAAATTCAAAAAATCCTCGGACTTAATGGGTTGATAGTCCCAACTTCAACGAATTTTTATGAAAAAATAGTGGCCCCAATAAAAAAAACACCAAGTATATTTTGTTCTTATAATTTTACGTAGAATAAGTTAGTATTTTTTATTTTTCGATTTCTCAATGTTTATTTTTGGGTCCCTCCCTATTGGGCCCAATACTCGCATATATGCAATTGAAATGATAAAAATATTAACAATTAACATTTCAAAGACTTTTTATGCTTTTTCAATAAATATTTTTGAGCAAAATAAGTTTTTCGATGTTGGTTCCGCCTTCGGCTGCTTTACGAATTTTTTCTTCGCAGTGTTTTGGCCGCCATTTTGTTTACAAAAATCGCAGCTACAATTTTCAAGAAGATTTGGAAACTTTGAAATGCGTGATCACCCGTGATGATATTCTAAAGTGTGTAAAAAATTTTTTAACCACTCAATTTTTCGATTAAAAAAAAAAAAGTGCAAAAAAAATCTTGTTTTTTTTTTTAATTTGTTTATAAACAAATGAAAATCGAATTTTTGACTTTTTTGAACTATACCATCGTGTAGGGCATACTTGAAAATAGGGGGATAGGGTATTCAGGTATACATTTTTCACAGTTTTCCCTAAGATTTCCCAGCTCAAACACAACCAAAAATTCAAAAAATCCTCGGACTTAATGGGTTAAAGATTGCATTTTTTTCATTACGCGTATGGCCGCTTCGCTGAAAAAGTATTCTAAATTGTTCATATTTATCTTCTTACAATAGAGATCCTTTAGAAAAAGCATATACATAGAGTTTCTCTATCGAAGAATTAATTTCTTGAAACAGAAAAAAATTGATCTTTTACAATTTTTACAATAATTTTACAAAAATAATTTTCACGTGAATAACCTCCAAAACTGCGGTATTCAAAGGTGAGGTCAAAAGTTTAAAAAAATGTTTTGTTGTGCACTGGGAAAATAATGGGAGTCAGTGATCCCAAAAATAGGAGCGCTGCTCCTCGACAGTGTGGGGACGGTGGTGCCCACGTACGGGTAAAACTAAGCAAAAGGCAGATCCAAAACAACGGTAGAGGGCGTTGGTGCGACAGTTTGGGGATTGTAGTTCCCACGTCGGGTACCACCGTACCAACCACGGTAACTCTGATGCCCGAAGCTGCTGGGCATAACATAACCCTACTAATGGGCTAGATGATACCCATTATTTTCCCAGTGTGATTGTCAATGTTTTTTTGGCAGAAAGGAAATTTCAGAAACTATAAAAAGTTAAAAAATAAATTTTAATTACTAATTGTTAGTAATTTGGTGAAATAATTTTTTTTAGTCTTGAATTTGACTAGCTCTGGTAGAAAACCACCTTAAAAGAAAAACTTTGAAAAATAGCGTTACACAGTTACTAAATATCACCAAGCGACTTTTTTTCCAAAATCATAACTCTGCTTTGTTTAAAAAAAAATTTAGGTTTAAAAGAAATAAAATTGATTTTACTTGAAAAGTTGATTCTTCAGATTGAACATGATAAGAATGAGTGGCATAGAGTGACCTTGGTCTAAGTGGAGTAGAATTCAAGCATTGAATAGCACTTAAAGATGTACTGGGCAATGGAGCTGATGCACAAGAAGTTTGACTCAGGTTTTTATGAACCTCTTTGCGGTAGTCTATCGAGTTAGCCATTGGTTTTTGCTGAAAATATTGAATTAAAATCAAAATTCAAATTAAATTAAATCAAAAAAGATAAGTTAAGACCAATTACGTTTAAAGCTAAGATCATAATAAAAAAAAATTAAATAAATTTTGTGATAATCAAAATAGAATGTAGATTAGGGTCAGCTGAACCAGCAAAATTTTCGAAAATGTATAGGCCTCAGAGTGCAAAAGTTGCCTTTTCACAATAGGGTTCAAATAAATTTTTAGTCTACACATAAAAATTTTTTTTCAGTTTGTAATTAACTTTGCAAAAAAAATCATTGGGACATGAATTTCATAAAAGAAATCAAAGCTTTTTGGTTGTAGTTTACGTTTTAGTAAATTAAAATAGCCTTAAAAAATTTTTGAAGCTTTGTCGTGAGTCAAAGCGCTTTGGTATTTTCTTCGATTTTAAATGGTATACAAAATATATTTTTTTCAAATATCTATAAATTTATGAAAAAAAATTATTAAGAAACAAAAGGCTTACAATAAATAAATAAATGATTCTAATAGTATATTATTGTACAAGTACGTTAAAATGATTTCCTCCTCGTGGAGCTGTTTTTGCACGAGCAAAGCGAGTTGGAGTTGGAGGCGAGATTTAACGTTTGAGGTTCGCGTGCGTAAACTCAAGCCTTCACGCGTCAGTGTAGTAAAGCTTTTTAAATAAATTCTAGATGACGCGCTGGTTAATCCCAACTCAAGTTAATCGCCCAAAAATTCAACATATTACGAGCAAGAGGTCGATTATTAATAAAGGTTATCGTGGGATAAAATTACCGATTATGAGCACGAAATGTTGATAGCTTTTGCGTTTGGTGGCTTTCCGTTAGTAGGCTATCAATGCCATAAGTATACATTTAGCTAAATCCAAAAAAACTATTCCAAAATAGTTTTTTTTATATTTGTATGGTGTCTTTTATTTAAAATCTTTAAAAATTTTTAATTCTTTTTAACTTTATAGTAACTTTTTTTACGTTTTATAAAAAAAAATTTTTTTAGTCGACCAAAATTATGGTATTAGCTTATTTGATCGGCGAGGAAAGCACAGTAGATAAACTTTAATGATATGAAATTGTAGCTTAAGTCAACAGTATTCAGTATTTTTTATGGAAGTTCCAAAAAAACAGGTGGAAGTAGAATTCAGCAGCAGACAGATATTGTGGCAAGTGAAGCGAGTCACAACAGTTTGCTGCTTAGCTCTGCTTTTATTTGTTTTGAAATAGAACCGTCAGGAACAATTTTTTTTTTTTTTTTATGCTACTACTGCTCAGAGGATCTTTTTACAGTTATGTCATCAATATCAAAAATTATTAAAAAAGACTGAGACACACTTGTGTATCGTAACTTCAATGCTCGAGTCGGTCTAGCGAGATCATTGTGCACATGCGCAATCAGTAGTTACTATATGAATCAGAAAAGTTATTGAGCAAGAACTTTTAACCGTACTCTCAAACCTACAGAAAAAGACTCCAACACTGTCACTAGACGAGTAGTGATAAGAACCTCAGAGTGGTTAGAAGCATGAAAAATTTTATAAGGAAATTCTTATAAAAAAGAAAGTTATGAAATTTTCAAGCCCATATAAAATGCAGGCCCTATAATCCGTGAACGTCTAACAAGGAGAGGCTACACCCTGCGGGTCACCGATCCTAACGAAACTTTGGGGATCGTTTTCTAGTATCAAAAATGAAGAAATCCATCAATAATTTCGTCCATTGGGGCCTTGATATCGATTTGCTATACAGCTCATATGGCATTTTTTGCACTTTTTCGGTTTTTTAACTAATTTTTCAAAAATTCCTCTTCAAAGCCGATTGCACTTACAGAATTCTGCAACCTCGCATTCTCTTTATTTTTTCATTTACTTTCAAGGAAAAACATTCTCAGTTTTACTTTTGATGAGTTTGACCCTGGGCTAAGAGGATTTCTAAAAGCATTTTTAGGGTTTTTTTGGCTTTTTTAAATTTTAATTGTACATGAACAACTTTATTAAAACGATGTCTCAGAATATTTTTTCTCAAAAATTCATAAAAAAACAAAAAAAATGCGAGGTTGCAGAATTCTGTACGTGCAATAGGCTTTGAACAGGAATTTAGGAAAATTAGCTTGTTTAGATACTTTTTAAGTTTTTTTTTTTTTTTTTTTTTTTTCTTTTTGAAGCGAAGCTTTTTATACGAGGAGTGAATCCGTAAAAAACGACCCAAAAAAGCGACACCACGATATATAGATATGTATATCTACTATACGAATTTGTGTATATATAGTATCTAATATTTTGCCTAGAATATAGCAACCCTTCTACTATAATAGAAGGGTTGCTATATTCCAAAAAAAGCGACACCACGATTTATAGATATATATATCTACTATACGAATATGTGTATATATAGTATCTAATATATGGCCTAGAATATAGCAACCCTTTTACTATATCTAATACATACATATCTATAGTAGAAGATTTGCTATATTCTAGGCTTTATTAGATACTATATGCACATATTTATCTCTTCTCCCTATATTATATAATCCGATTTTTTCTTAAGATCCTCAAAGTTGAGTCCTCAAAATTGAAAATTCGTCAAAACACGGTCTAAATACAAGTAAAAACTATACTTATGAGTCCTCAAAGTTGAGTCTACGACGTGAAAGTTGGGTCCTCATTTGAGTCTCAAAACGTTGTTTGTCCTCAATACAATTTTTATAAAATATACAACTGAAAATTCATTTATAAAAAAAATATTTATGAAATACTTAACATTAACGTTTTTCTAAACAACAATTTTTTATAAATTCATGGATTATTATTGAAAATAATCGAATGAATCGGTTTAGATTAAATCAAAAGTCCCTTAGAATTGAATTTTATCAAGGTTTGTCAGATAATTAAGGAATAGCGCATCGAATGATTCAAATAAACTATTAATTCAAATACAAAATTAAAATTATATTAATGAATCTCAAAATTCTGGAAAGAAAGATTAGGAAATATTTATTTACCATCTTCTTACATTGGAAGTCCAAGATATATGCAACAGCATTATCAAGATGCTATGTCAGTTGTTTGAAATGTAGGTAGACCAGATTTATTTTTAACGTTTACTTGTAATCCAAGATGTAAAGAATTAAAACTTACTTTAGAACATTTCCCAAAAAATACTACAGTAAATCATGTACCAAATATAACATGTAGACTATTTCATATTAAATTAAATTCATTAATATATAATATAGTTAATAACGAAATTTTTGGAAAAGTTTTAGCAAGGTTTTATACTATTGAATTTCAAAAAAGAGGTTTACCTCATACTCATATAATGATTACATTACATCCTCAAAGTAAATTACTAACTACAGAAAGTATAGACAAACATATTTCAGCTGAAAATCCATTTGAAAATTCTAAATTACAAAGATTTGTAATTAAACATATGCTACATGGACCACATACTAAAGAATCTTCATGTTATAATATTGAAAATAATGAATGTAGAAAAAAATTTCCAAAAAATTTTAACGAACATACATCTTTCCAAACAAATAGATATCCTCTTTATAAAAGGAGAGATAATTCTTTAGAAAATTTATGTTATTCAAAGAAAAACGATAATAATACAACGATGCCTGTTAATAATTCAATGGTAGTTCCTTACAATAAATATTTATTAAAAAAATATAATTGTCATTTAAATGTAGAATATTGTGTTTTTATAGAAAGTGTAAAATATATTTTTAAATACTTACATAAAGGTTGTCATAGAGCATTTTGTAAAATCAAATTATTATTAGAAAATGAAGAAAAAAACTCTGAAATAAAAGATGATTTATTCGAAAACATAACTGCATATAATGAAATTGATAACTATATAGATGGTAGATATTTAGGTCCAATGAAAGCAGCTTGGCATATAAAAAGATTTGAATTGTGTAAATAAAGTCATTCAGTACAACGTTTAGCAATTCATATAGAAAATCAACAAAATATAATATATAAAGAAAATGAAGAAGAGAAATCATTTAAACATTGGAAAACAACTTCAACGGCTTGGTTTGAATTAAATAAAATTGATGAATTCGCTAGAAATATTAAATATGCCAATATATCAAACTATTATAGATTTCTAGAGAATAAATCTTTTGTTAGATATAAAAATAAAAAAAAATTTCAAACTATGGGTAGAATAAACGTTGTTTCGCCTAAAGATTCAGAACGTTTTCATTTTAAAATAAATATTAGATAAAATAATAGGTGCTACTTCTCACGAATACCTGAGAACTCATAAAAACATTATTTATGAAACATATAGAAAAGCAGCTATTCAAATGGGTCTAATAGAAAATGATAAAAATATATATGATATTTTTGAAGCAGCTATAAAATATTTAACTCTAAAAAAATTGCGAGAATTTTTCGGATTATTTTTATTATCTGAAAAAATTTCTAATAATCTAATTTGGAACAAATATAAATTACATATTATAGAAGATTTCAAAGATAATGCAGAAGATAGAGGTTTGAATGAAATAAATAAATTTCTATCTAGTGAAGATTCTAATTTAAATTGTAAATTTTTTGGTTTACCAGAACCATGCCTAGAAAATATTTCTGAAAATTATGACTCTTAATTAAATTCAAACGAAGAATATGAAAAAATGTTTGAGAAACTAAATAATGATCAAAAAAACATATTTGATACCATAACAAAAAGTAAAAATAATATGTATTTTATAGATGGACCAGGTGGTACTGGTAAAAGATTTCTTTATAAAACATTAATTTATTATTTTATTTCAAAAAATAAAAATGTTTTATTGATAGCATGGACAGGTATTGCTTCTATTTTATGACCTAAAGGATTGACTAGCCATAAAACCTTTATATTGCCATTATTTCTTGATAACGTTGAAAGATCTTTTCTCAAAAATAATTCAAATAAAAAAAATTAAGAGAAGCAAATATTATAGTTTGGGATGAAGCTTCTATGATTCCTAAAAAAGCTCTTGAAATAGAAGATGGAACTTTACAAGATGTATGCAATAATAATTTACCTTTTGGAGGAAAATTAATAATTTCAGGTGGCGATTATAGTAGTCAAAAGAGGCAATAAAAAAATTATTGTAGAAGATACTGTTAAACACAGTAATTTGTGGAAAAATTTTAAAATTCTTAAACTCACTGAAAATATTAGGTGCAAAGATAAAAAATTTTCTAAATTATTACTAAAAATAGGAGAAGGTGAATTTGAAAATTTTAAAATACCTAAGAAATGGAAAAGTAAAGATTTGTGCCATTCAATTTTTGGAGATATAAATGAAAATTATAATTTCAATAAAGTTATTTTAGCTCCAAAAAATGAAAATGTTAATATTAAACAGGAAAGTATTGAATATATCAAACGGACCGAGTAGAACATATTACAGTACAGACAAAGCCATTCATAAGGGAGTAGATCAAACTGATTCAAATATATATTTAGATTATCCAATATACTTAATAGAAAACAATTTCCAATTGTTTTAGCTTTTGCAATGACTGTTAATAAATTAAAAGGACAAAGTTTTGATGAGGTAGGCTTATATTTAAAAACAGAATTTTATTCTCATGGACAATTATACGCTTCATTATCAAGATCTAAAAATTCTGGTAAAATTTCTACTCAAAATGAATTAACAGATGAAGAAATAATTAAAAATATAGTGTGGGAAAAAGTATTTGAATATAAAAATAAAAAAAGGAAGAAACAAACATAGATAAAAGAAGAAATTAAGAAAAAAGAAGAAATAAAATAGAAGATTTGATGAATAAAGATATGAAGAGAGAAGCAGAAAAAAGAAATGAAGAAAGAAGAAATGAAAAAAGAAAAAAGAAACTATGAAGAAATAAAAAAGATAAAACAAATTAAGATCATAAGTTTAGTTATAGATTAAGTTTAATTATAGTTTAATTATAAATTCTAGTCTAAGTATAAATTGTATTCTAAATGAAAAGAAAACATTAAAATAATGCAGAAATATACTGTAGCCAAGAGATGGAAAAATTGATGAATTATTTTAATAGTTAATAAAATTAAATAAATAAAATTTTGAAATAATAACAGGGGGTTGGCGAGCGGAGCGAGTAGGGGGGAACCCCCCCCCTCCCCTAGTCTCCCTATATTATATTTCCAATTTTTTATTCTGATCCCCTAAATTGGATCTTCGAAAATCTGAAATTCTTAAAAACACGGTCGAAACACAGTTAAATATCGTACTTTTTTGATCCCCCTAATTGGATCCCCTAAATTGGATCCCCTTTTTTTCAAAATTTTTTACTGAAATATTGTATCTTTTATTGTCAAAAATAAAAATTAATTTTAGTAATTTATAAATAATAATGAATTTCATTTGAAAATTTTTTGTTCCAATTTAAAACAAACTGTTTTTAATCAATACCTAACCTTTGTACCAATGTTTACTTTTTGATATAAAACATTTACTTAGAAATTAAAATTTGTGCAGTACGAGAAATTTTTAGGGTAATCAAGGGACACGTAAGTGGGCAGATTTGGCAATCTCAAGCCAGCTGGTTGGATAAGCGAAATACTTTAGTTTAGTGAGCTAATCATTTAAGTCGGTTCAGTTTGGTAAGGTAGATGAGGTTGGTGAGGCAGAGGTTATGGGGGAGGAGAGTAGAAGGGGAGATGAGGTAAGGAAGGGTATGTTATTTGACTTAAAAAAATCAATTGAGTTTTTTAAAATTTAAAGTACTTCAACAAAACTTTAAAATTAGTGACTGAGTTGATGAATAAGGTGAGTAAGATTTGTTGGTAGATTGGGTGAGATAAGTTTGGGAGATAAAATACGGTATTTGAAGCAAATCAAAATAGTGAAGTCAGTAATGTGGCTAAGATTGAACTAGGTCAGGTAGTTGAAGATGAAAAAGTAAGTATAGTTAGAGAGTTCTTAATATGGGTGAGAATAGTAAAGCGGCTTGGATGAGGTGAGTGTGTGCGGAAGGTAGGGTGTAGGTAAGGTGGTTGTGGGCTGGAAGATCCGATATTAAAAGTATAACTTTGGCTCTAATTAGAATTTTTATATGAAATTATATATCACTAAAAAATTCTAGCGCGTAGCTTTTTAACTATATCATTTGTTGTAAGGGAGCTGAACAAAGCCGTTTATCATTTTAAATTCAACCCTACCCCTAAAAACTCATTAATCGGTCTAAACGCAACTTTGCAAGCTGTTACTAAATAGGAAATAAGTTCATCTCATGGAGAGTCTGTAAAAAAATTTTGAAGAAAATCAAGGTTTATTTGTACGAGTTTGCGAAATTAGAAAAAAATCGTGATTTTTTTACTATTCGACTAATTACTATAGTAGTTTTCAGGGTGAGCAGTTTCAGCTAGAGATCTAAGAGGAGTCAGGTCGAGAATGAATAAGGTGAGTAGGGTTTGTTGGTAAAGTGAGTTGGGAACCATTCATGGTATTTGAAGTAAATCAAATTAGTAAGGTCAGTAATATTGCTAAGATTAAAATAGGTCATGTGGTTAAAGATGAAAAAGCATAGCGTCGAGGCAGCAGCGGGAGATCGCCCAACAGCGTCATCTCCTCAAGCAGGGCGAGGCACGGCTCGCCATACTACGCGGAGCACATACAACAGTAGTTGGTAGTGCAAGATTGAAAATGTATTTTGCACAAAATTTATTTATAAAAAAACATCTCGCTAGTGTGGTCAATAAATAAAAGATCCTTTCATATTCGCGTTGAGAAAACAACGCATCGAAGTATTGGATCAATACTATATCCAACCATAGTTGCGTCGAAGAAGCAACACATAAATTTGTCAAAGCAACACTAGATTCAATGATATTCGAGAATACAACGCATCCATGTATTGGATCAATACTAGATTCAGCCACAGTCAAGATAAAGAAACAACACCACTATGATTTCAAAAATCAAAAAGTAGTCCAGAATAAAAATTGACCAAGAATACAAATTTGTGCAGTACGAGAAAATTTTTAGGGTAATCAAGGGACACGTAAGTGGGCAGATTTGCGCAATCCCAAACCAGCTGGTTAGATAAGCGAAATACGAGCTAATCATTTAAATCGGTTCAGGTTGGTAAAGTAGTTGAGGTTCATTAGGCGGAGGTTTTGGGGGAGGAGGCTGAGAGGGTTTGCTATTTTAAAATATAAATAGAATTGTTAGAATAATAATAGATATTGTTTAAAAATATTAATAGAGCTTTTTCAAAATTTAAAATACTTCAACAAAACTTTAAAGTTAGGGACTGAGCTGATGAATAAGGTGAGTAGGATTTGTTGGTAGATTGGGTGAGATAAGTTTGGGGGATAGAATACGGTATTTGAAGCAGATAAAATTAGTGAGATCAGGAATGTGGCTAAGATTAAATTAGGTCAGGTAGTTGAAGATAAAAAAGTAAGTATAGTTAGTAGGGTTCTTAATATGGGTGGGAATAGTAAATCGGGTCAGATAAGGTGAGTTCGTGTGGAAGGTAGGGTGTAGGTAAGGTGGTTGTGGGCTGGTAGATCAGATACTAAATTATAACTCTGGCTCTAATTAAAATTTTCATATAAAATTATATATCATTAAAAAGGACTTGATGTCAGCTTTCTTATTAAATATCATTGAAATTTTTATTAAATACTTTTTGTTAGCATGAGAGGGTGCTGAACTAAGCCGTTTATCATTTTATATCCAACCCTACCCCTATCAAAGCATAAATCGGTTCAAACGCAATTTGGCGAGCTGTTACTATATAGGAAGTAAATTCATCTCATGAAGAATCTGTAAAAAAATTTTGTAAAAAATAGAGGCTTTCTTATACGAGATTGCGAAATTTGAAAATATTCGTGATTTTTTTACTATTTCGCTAATTACTAGAGTAGTTTTCAGGTTGGGCAGTTTAAGCTAGAGATCTAAGATGAGTCAGGTCCAGAATGAGGTAGGTTTGTTGGTTGAGTCATCAATTATAATTAGAAATTTGGCGAGCGGAGCGAGTAGGGGGTACCCTCCCTAGTATAGTATATATACATATCTATGGCTTAGAATATAGCAACCCTTCTACTATTGTAGAAGGGTTGCTAGAATATAGTATAGTAGAGTATAGTATACTATTGTATAATATAGTATAGTATACTATACTAGAAGGGTTGCTATATTCTAGCCCATATATTAGATACTATATACACACATAATTGTATAGTAGATATACACATCTATATATTGTAGTATATACAGGGTGGCGCAAATTAATGTATCAGTGCCATTATCTCGAAATTTAAGCCTCGTGCGGAAAAGTTTTTCATATAAAAGTTGTTTGGTTTGGAGGGGGAAGTAAAATGGTGACCTTGAATTTGGGCCCGAGGCCTTATGTCGGGCCCTACGGACCTCAAGTCCACTTTTTAAAATAGAAACCCTTATTTTTCTTATCGGGTTCGAAAAGAGCGGAAAATTTTACGATTTTTAGGTATTTTTTGAAATTTTTTTGGGCTCCTGTCAGGCCTAGGAAGCCCCGATAAAGCCTGTTTAATTTTAACAGCATGATACCTGGAAAAAAAGCATGTTTCGTATAGCACATGCATTAAGAAAGTTTCTTGATTTAAAATTTTCAACAAAATGAGCCCAAAAAAAATTGGGCCCGGGGCCTCATGTGTGGCCCTATTGATCCTTAGACCGTTTTTCATAGTCAGAGTTTGGGTCCATGGGGCCCAATCTAAGACATCTACGGAGTTAAGCCTTGACAATCCGATAACCAGGGAGATGAAGTCAAGGAGTGCATAAATAAATAAGTATACATTTTTTTGGGCCCAATTTGTTGAAAATTTCAAACCAAGAAACTTTCTCAATGCATGTGCTATTGGCGTCTTGCATGAGGGGAGGGAAGTACATGCAAACCTATGGAAAAGACTTCCCCTCCAGCGGTGGTGTGGGCTCGAACTAAAATTTTCCATACGATTTGGCACGTACAGAGCCTACAAAATGGGGGCACTACAGTCGTGCTAGACGCCAATAAAAAAAAAATGCTTTTTTTCCAGGAATAAGGCTGTCAAAGTTCAGCGGTATTTATCAATGCCTTCTAGGGGCCTAAAAAAAATTTAAAAAAAATCGTAAAATTTCCCGCTTTTATGAATTTGATGAGAATAATAAGGGTTTCTATTTTAAAAAACAGACTTTAGGTCCGTAGGGCCCAACGTAAGGCCCAGGGCCCAATTTTTTGGGCCCATTTTGTTGAAAATTTTATACCAAGTAACTTTCTCAATGCATGTGCTATATGAAATATGCTTTTTTTCCAGGAATCATGCTGTTAAAATTAAACAGGCTTTATCGGGGCTTAAAGGGCCTTACAGGGGCCCAAAAAAATTTTCAAAAAATACCTAAAAATCTTAAAGTTTTCCGCTCTTTCCAAACCCGATAAGGAAAATAAGGGTTTCTATTTTAAAAAGTGGACTTGAGGTCCGTAGGGCCCGACATAAGGCCCCGGGCCCAAATGCAAGGTCACCATTTTACTTACCCCTCCAAACCAAACAACTTTTATATAAAAAACTTTCTCGCACGAGGCTTAAATTTCGAGATAATGGCACTGATACATTAATTTGCACCACCCTGTATATCTAATTTATATATCTAACATATACATATCTTATAAGCCAGATTATGGTAGATGTTATTTTACCATCAGTGCAGTTCAAAATTTCAAGTTGGAAATTTTTTTTTTTATTCTCTTAATTTTCAGTTTTATTTTATAATATATAAATTTAATTATACAGTAGAAACTTGATAATTAGAACTTCGATAATTCGAAAACCTCGATAATTTTAAGTAACAGCCCGCTCCCTTCAATTTCCTATACAAACCAATGTTAAATTACCTTGATAATTCGAAATTTGAAATTTCGAAACCTCGATAATTAGAAATATTTTTTGGTCCCGTGATACATATTTTCATACAATTTTACCTTGATAATTCGAAGTTGTTTCGAAGGTAAACAAAGCCAACTTAATGACTCGCCTCCTAATATCTCATTTAGTGTTATCTTGAGCCCCAAATAGACAACATGTCGAGCCGTAAATATAAGTCTCTCTCAATAAAAGATAAAGTGGATGTTATTCGTGAAGTCGAGTTGGGTCAAAAATCTAAAACAAAAATTGCATTAGAGTGGGAGATTCCTCTCAGCACGCTGTCAACATACTTAAAAAATAAAGGTAAAATTCTACAAAGCTACGCAGAGTTGAATGTTGAAGAAAAACGAGGTGAAAAATAGAAAAAAAATATTAATCTAAAGATGTGTTAGTTATTATTTTGTTGTAACTATTGCGTGAATTTTTCGTCCAGCAATTCAATAATATGTGTAAAAAACTACCTTATGGATAGGACTAGATGTTAATCTCGGTATAATCTTCCTGAGAGACTTTATCAAAAAATTGTATAACAGTTAGTTATTAAAGTACTCAGAATATAAAATTTTCACATTGAAATCAACTCCCAAAAAAGCTTTGTACAGCTTAATTATTTAAGTAAATAATAGGCAAGCTTCTGAATATTTTTCACATATATTTTTTTTAACTGCTGCTTATATTTAATACGACGATGAAAAAACTTTTTATTTGTTGTCATTAATTTTTTATTTCAACCAAATCTGGCGAGTCTAACCTCTTCACCGATCTGGCGGCTAGCAGCCATCCCGAATACCTTAAAGCTGCCTTCACAATATGTACGCATATATCGCCCAATATACCTACCTCTAGCGGATACCGTTTTACATAATAAGGCCCCAGGGCTGGCAGGATTACTGCACGAAGCAAAATGATGTTGCAGAAACATCCAGGCTCTGTCGTATTCTGCGGAACGGTTCGAATCACGACAGGTATGATAAAACCGAAATCGGGACAGTGGGCTGAAAGCAGCAAGTCTCTAGCAGTGCGTTGAGCAGTGCAGCCTGCCTCAACGCACTGCTAGAGACCCACTTCCCCGACTTCAAGGAAGGCAACTCACTCCACGGAGCACACAATGCGACCGCTGGTAGACGGGATTAGGAACTGTCCAGGACCATCGTAGCGCCGGAGAGAGTTAGATAGGCTATCGGCACTTTTGACCCGATTAAAGCTGCTTGACTAGACGGCATCTTCCCAACCCTCCTTCAAAGAAGAGTATATGAACTGTTAAGCCCACTTGTCGAACTCTTCAGAGTGAGCCTGGCCCTCGGGTACATCCCGATCTGCTGTAGGACAGCAAAAATGGTATTTATACCAAAGCTAGCTAGAGTGGCCACAAGTGCAAAGGACCACAGACCAATTTGTCTGTCATCCTTTGAACTGAAAACACTCAAAAGGCTGGTAGACAGGTACATAAAGGAAACGTCTGGTCAATCGACCGCTGCACTGCAGATAGCACGCCTTCCAGGCAGGTAAGTCTGTAGACACATCCCTCATAGAGGTAAAATCATGGATAAGGAAAGGTATGGAAAAGAAAGGATATACGCTAGCAGCCCTGCTGGACATTGAAGGCGCGTTCAACCACACATGCCATCCCACTCACACTGGTGAGATGGATGAGCTATATGTTGAACACTGGGAGCCTAGTTACTACATGGGGCGATCGTACCCGAGTGAGTAGGGTTGGAAAAGAATACCCACTGGGAGGAGTACTGTCTCCTACAATGTGGTGTCTAGTCGTCGATACCCTGCTGAAATTGATGGACGAAGCCGGCATTTTGGCCTTGGCATATGCCGACGACCTAGACGTGGTGGCGGGCCTGAAGCAATTAGCAGTTGGGATCGTTGAGATATGGTGCAAAGGAGTTCACTTGAGAGTGAACCCGAGCAAAGTTGGAGTCATGTGCTTCACAACCAGATACAAGATAGGCCCCATCAAGGGTCTGCACCTCATGGGCAGGTCGTTGAACCTGACCATTGAGATCAAGTACCTTGAAGTAACTTTTGACTCCAAGCTCAGTTGGAAAAGGCACCTTGAAGCTACCTGCGGAAAGGTGATACAATCCTTCTGGGCATGTAAGAGAGCTTTCGGTAAGTTCACTGCATAACGCCATTGCCCTCCGGACAGCAGAGGAAGCAGATCGGAGATGGGCCGATCATCAGGGGCTGAGGCAGGCAAAAACCCTTATCGGTGAACGGGCGCCTAAGGAATAGCTGCGTGACCTGAAGAAGACTGGTAGGAGGAAGCTCAGACTGGTCATCGGATGGCTCACGGGCGACTAGAAGGTGAAACACCATCTATCCAAGATAGGGATAGGGGAGGTCTCGGAATGCAGGGGGTGCTGAGAAGCAGCCGAGACGACAGGACACCTCCTATGTGAGTGTTCCGCCTGGGCTACACTCAGGGCCAGAAGGCTAGGTGGACCCATAAATGATCCAGAGGATCTGAGGAAAGCCAGTATCTCGGAAATAATGACAGTAATTAGCTCCGTTGATAGAGCTATGGTCAAGGAATGAGTAAAGCCGGGAATTCGGCACAATGGGTATATGCCTGCGTACTAGAGTTGCACGTTCCCGGGCAAGACCGATAACCTCTTCCACCTCAAATCTAACCTGAACTGACAAGCTTACAATCCCATAACCCTGGGCGTAACAAGGAAAGTAGATTTTCTTATGAACAAATAAACTGACGAGTCAGGGCGAGCACCGGATGCAGTGCGTGGTGATTACTCCTTGGAGATAATTTCTCCAGGAAGTTTTGACTCTCAAATAGTCACGAGAAACAGCTGGTGCAGTGGATGGCGATACCAAGCATACCGACGGTGGTTAGAGCGAACACCTGGTATAATAAGTAGCATTTACGCCCTAGAAAAGTTTTCTATAGGAAGTGATTACTCTAAGTTGGTCACTATGAACTCCTGGTGCAGTGAGTGGCGATTCTGCCCTGGGGATTATTTTTCCAAAAAATTGAGACTATAAATATGTTAGGATGGACACTTGTTGTCTGGGGTCGCGATTTTGCCCTTAGTGTAGTTACTTCAGAAAGTTTTGGCTTGAAATAGGTAGGGGTCGACACCTGGTGCCCACGGTGGCGATTATGCCCTGGGTATGATTTCTCCAGAAAGTTTTAAATTTAAAGGGGCCAGGGTAAGCACCAAGTGCCATGCGTGGCAACTACGCCTTAGAGATAATTGCACCAGGAAATTGAGACTACAAAAATTTCAGGGTGGACACCTTTCACTTGTAGTGAAAGGTGCCAGGGTTATGCAGTTGTAAGCTTATCGGATTATTATTTTTTTTTATTATTCATCTAATTTCTTGTATGCTTCGTGCAAGGTAATGGGGTTTTAGGCTTGTTCGTTTATTCGTTTTTTTCAAAAAAATCTTCTTTTTTGCTCTGCCTAAGGTTACGGGGTTATAAGCTTGTCAGTTAATTTTATTTATTTATAATTTTTTTTTTTTTTTCATCCCACGCACTGGGCTAATTGTAGCGGGCACAGCTGAGCAGCCGGCATATTTTTTTCTAATGATTTGAGTTATATCAGAGGTGGACTTAGGTAACTACACTATAACACCTATATCAACATCCCTTGGGCTCGCGCTCGAGCACACGCCTAGTATTTTGCAGCATGTGTTCAGAATCTTAGTCAAAAACTGGAACGTGCGCTCGAAAATTTTGTAGAAACGCTTTTTTACATCATACTCACAGAATTTTATGATCAAGTTTGAGCGTACGCTCGAGAATTTTAGAGCGTGCGTTCGAGCACACGCTCGGTTTCTTACAGCTTATTCTCAAATTTTTATGATAAAGTTTGAGCGTACGCTCCAAAATTTTCGAGCGTACGCTCGGAAAATTTGAATGTACGCTCGTAAGGTTTGAAAAATTAGAGCAAAAATAATCGGGCGCGCGCTCGAGCGTGCGCTTGGGTACTGTCTAGACAGACCGTAGTTTTTATTGAAGAAATTGTAAAAGTATCAATTCTTAATCTGAATGATTTGTTTTATTTTTTCTATTTTTTCAAATTTGTATTGCCCGACGTAAATAATTAATATCTGTTAAATGTGACTTTGTATTGACAGTCCGAGCATCGGTAAAACGTGAAACATTCCCACTTCAGAAGCACAGCTTCCCAAAACGCAAGAAAAATTTTAAACTACGTTAAATTTTGAATTCAAATGAATTTAAATTGATTAAAATAAATACCCACCTCCCAGTAATTAATTTGAGAAAGATAAATAGCGGTTCTAGTCAGTGAAGAGTCGTAGATAATGGATAACGTACTGACCGCGAAAGTAGGAGATTCAGGTTCGATTCCTAGCTGGGGGAACAAAAATTTTTTTATCTCTCTCAATTTAATTATTTTGGGTGTATTTATTTTAATTAATTTAAATTCATTTGAATTTGAAATTTAACGTAGTTAATAATTTTTCTTGCGTTTCTGGGTACTATGCTTCTAAAGTGGGAATGTTTTACGTTAATGCCTATGGCCGAATCGTCAATATAAAGGCATATGAAACTGATATGAACGATTTATTATTAAATCACAATCGCCAAATCATCCTTACCCCTAAAATCCAGTTGGATTTTAGGAGTAGGGGTATTACTATAATAATCGAGCATAAACCGAAGGTCCCCCCTAGAAAAGTGTCAAATATGTAATCCCGTATACTAACCTTAGGTCAAAAGGCTTGTTTTTAGTTAAAGAACTTTAAAAAAAAAAGAAGTTTTTTTTTTTTTTTTTCCTTTTTCATTTGAGGTTAGGTTACTTATCTTATTCGATTTAATTTTTGGGAACTGCTAAACGTCGGTCAGATATTTCATATTTCATATTTCTGTATTCTTACACTTCAGGACGCGGGAATCCGGACTGGCACGGAAAATTTTGAGTTCAAAATTATTTTGAATTTGGCCGTGAAAAATAATTTTTCAATGATTGAAAATATATATTTCAAAGCCAATTTCAATAAAATTTTTTTATAAACATGTTTCAAAAATTCATTTGATATCTTTAATTTTTAAATTATAAGGAAGTATATGTGTGCAATTTATACTAACTTAGTTATTAACTTATACTGCAAACATTTTTTTTTTGATCTGAATTTACAACAATTTTAATTTTATTATCTTTAACAAGAAAATCTGTCATTTTACAGAATTGTAGATGAATTTATAAATTTTGCATAAATAAATTTTAACTTCATTAATTTATTTTTCTTTTTGTGTAACCGTGCTTACAAAAATTTTTGTGTTATTATAATCTTCAATTAATTATTATATTTATTGATAAGAATTAAAAAAATATATACTTTCAGTCAAAACTTTTATTAGAATTTTCTATTTTAAAATTTAGCGCCATGTTACTTCCTTAAGCAGCGCCTCTAACGGCGTTTTTCGAGCTGCTAGAAACAACGAATTCGGTGGAATTGTATATATAGTTAGAGTACTGTGTATAACCTTTTTACAAGCTCTTTTTTCTTAATTTTAACCCTTTGTAAATACAAAAGGGTTGTTTTCACATTATTTTTCATCAATTTTTAACAATAGCTTTTCATAAACATGTATAAGATAAAATTTTTTTATTATTTTCGGCCTTAATTTAAATGAAAAAAAATAAGTTCGATTTTCGATTATCTGACCGACGTTTAGCACCGGCCTTAATTTTTAGGGGAGAGAAGGCTTACTCTTATGGGGACCTTTAGAAATGAGCGGCACTGGAGGGCGCTACTGGCAATAGCCTCCTCTCACAGCAGTTTGTCGTGGAGCAGTTGTTTGTTTGTGTGCACATGTGTGAGACTACACATACACACACACTCAAACATTTACTCCATGCCAAGCTGCTAGGAGAGGAGGCTATCGCAAGTAGCGCCCTCCAGTGCCGTTCATTTTTAAAGGATTCCATGTTTAAACTTCCGACGAAAAACTCCCGGACGAAAAAATATCACGAAAAAATTCACGAAAATAAAAATTCCCGAACGAAAAAATTATCGAAAAATAAATTCCCGCACGAAATAATTTTCAAATTATTAATAATTAACAAAAATTAATATATAATGTTTTTTTAATATAAATCATTTAATAATATTCATTTAACACATACATAGATAAACAGATTTGTATCAACAAAAAATCATTGTACTTAATATAAATTTTATATAATATAATTTTTACAAATACATTTACAAATATTTTTAATAATTTTCGTGTTATTGCAATTATAACAATTTAAAATTTGGAATTGGTTGGAACTAAATTTTATGGCGCGCCTCTGCGGGGGCCCTTTGGGCCCCACGGCGCGCATTGTTTTAAAAAATAACCGTTAGTGTTTTATTAAAAATTAATACTCTTCTCACGTTTGTATTAATTCACTGTTCAAAATCAAAACTTCCGAAAAAATTTGCCAAAACTTGCCAAAAAAATTACTCTTATTTTTAATAAAAAATACGTTGCGTTAGATGAAAGAATAACTGAAATTATTACTGAATATAATACCGATAATAAATTAATAAATTAATAGTAAAATAATAAATTAATACGACAGAAATTTTTCAATTTCGGTATACATTTTTGAATTTTTTCTTCCGAATATTTTTATTTTTAGGAATTTTTTCGTCCGATTATTTTTTTTCCGGGATTTTTTTCGTCCGAATATTTTATTTTTCGGGAATTTTTTCGTCCGAATATTTTTTTGTCGGGAGTTTTTTTTTCTGGAGTTTTTTCGTCGGGAGTTTTTTTTCGGGAGTTTAAGCGTGATACCTTTTTAAAGGTACCCCATACCTCAAAAACGAGAGCGATGTTGCACCGTCTTTTCAAGTGCAGGGGATGCTACAAAATAAGAGTAGATTTTTTTTCCATGCACCATCTGGGATTTGTACATAAAATGTCTAGCATTCATAAAATTCAGCGTAAAAACCGTACTAAATAATTTTGAGCTAAAATTTTGCATGTTGTCTTCTTTTGTAATTTCAAACAATCAATTATATGGGTTGCAGAAAATTCTTGTTTGGGCCCAGTTTAGAAGACTAAAAGGGTGCGGATATTGTTTCGAATTTTTTGAACTTACCGTATAATTTCACTCAAAAAAGTTAACATAAAACCAAATTTTTATCTTTTAAGAATTATTTTTTTGCTCCCCTTACCAAAAGTACTCGCTTCTGGAACTATTTTTGAGCCCGAAAAATCAACTTTCGAAGTGTAGAATTACTTTCGGGCCCAAGAACTTCTTTCAAGTCGAGCAGTCACGTAACTCCAAGGGATTCTGATTGGAGCTCAACTATATAGATATACTGCCCTATTCCAGTAAAATGTTTTAAAATTTATTTCCAAGCTACTTATACGATAAAGTATGAAAAAAAAAATTTTATAAATGACCTTAAACTGACACAAAATTTTGTTCATTATTATTTTACTGGTTAGATGATCAAACTTTTTATAAAAAACCACAAATTGTTCGGGGGCCTACGGTGGGTTATTTCTACTCCGCTTCGCTACGCACTCGGGTCCTTAAAACCGCCCCGGTGACGATGCTGCACCCGTACTATAATATACTATTCTTGTCTGATATACACGCTCATTCACACTGCCACTATCATCACGGCTATATTTTGTTTAAACTAGCATATATAATCTAGCATCACCGAATAACAATTGTCTCAGCGTCTTCTCCGTAGCGAAAAATACGATTAAAATGGTTACAATCGTGTTTGATTATTAATAAGTCCTGCGTTTTTGATGGCCGCCCCCGACCACTCGCCATTCGGATAATGCCTCGGACTTAGTAATGTCGGTGGCCATCAAAAGTCGGTAGTACCCACAATCAGGGAGATGGAACTGCTGCGCTAAGCCCAAAAGTTTATTTGCCAGGATAAGCAGAGAGAAGATTCTGACTTTACCGACATTGTCAGAATCAATGCAAATTTCGTAATTAATAAATTTTTGATATCAGGGGAGAAAAAAATCGTATACTACACACGGCCATAAAGAGGAGTATCATGGCCTAGGGTTGAAGTATACTATACATCATAGAACAAAAATTTCACCGGTGCGGCTAGGGCTTCACGATACGATACGATATCGATGTTTTCCAAAATATCGATATCGTATCGTCATGGATCATTATTATCGTATCGGTTATCGTCTCGACGATACTCGTGTAAAAAAATATCGGTATCGTATCGATATCGTCTCAAGAGTCGATTAATTTATCGACAAAAAATAAATTAAAAATTATTAACCTATCTACCAAGCTCATTAACCCAATAACGTTGGGTGCCCAAGTTCAACAAAAAAACAGATCAGCTATCCCCCAAGCTCTTAACCCCCAAATACCCTGGGCGCCCGAGTTCAACAAAAAAACTGGTCGGCTATCCCCCAAGCTCTAAACCCCCAAAACCCTGGGCACCTGAGGTCAACAAAAAAACTGATCAGCTATCCCCCAAACTCTAAACCTAAACCCTCAAAACCCTGGGCCTCGAGTTCAACAAAAAAACTGGTCGGCTATCCCCCAAGCACTAAACCCCCAAAACCCTAAGCGCCCGAGGTCAACGGAAAAAATGGGATAGCCGGTCGGTTTTTTTGTTGAACTCAGGCACCCAGGGCTTTGGGGGTTTAGAGCTTGGGGGATAGCCGACCAGTTTTTTTGTTGAACTCGGGCGCCCAGGGTTTTGGGGGTTTAAGGCTTGAGATTTAAAATTCCGTGGACACCCCCAAGAAATTGTAAAGGGTGTCCTCTACTAGCTTAGGTGGTGTCCGGACACCCCCCCCCTCCGTTGTTGCGCCAGATTAATGTATTTATTTATGAACGATATCAAGGATACCTGTTCACAAAACTTGAACGTGACTAAATCATTGGTCGCTTGCACCATAGCTTTGGCGTAACCAAAAATGACTAAATCCTTCTTACAATATATTTCTTTCTATCTTTTTTTTTTATTTTCATATTTTCAAAAAATAACTTATATTCATAAAGCTTCTATGGGGACCTTTAGAAATGAGCGCCACTGGAGGGCGCTACTGGCAGTAGCCTCCTCTCCCAGCAGTTCGGCATGGAGCAAATGTTTGAGTGTGTGTGTAGTCTCACGCATGTGCACACAAACAAACGACTGCTCCACGCCAAACTGCTGGGAGAGGAGGCTATTGCCAGTAGCGCCCTCCAGTGCCGCTCATTTCTAAAGGTCCCCATTCATAGCCAAAGTAAAGTTTATTTTTTCTATTAATTCAGTTTAAAAAGTAGCTAAAATATTTTTTTAGCTGAAAGACAGAAAAAAATACTTTTATTAACATGCTGTTTGTTGTTTGTTTCACGACGTTATTTTTATTCATTTTCTGGTAACCATTAATAATTCATACGGTTTTTAATATTTATTTTATTAATAAAAAAGAAAAAAAAAAAAACTAGACAACGCAATATAATGAGAATCTTAACTTGAAACTTATATTTAGATTGTGCCCCTTTGGGGCTTGATTATAAAGCTTAATTATATATACGCTGATCCAAAAAACATACAATATTTAGTTTTTCATCTCTTAGATTGAAAAATTCAAGAAAGCTCAGAATGTCAAAAAAAATTTTCCGAGATCGATAAATTTCGATATTATCGACAATTACATATCGTCGATACGAGAATATCGGTGATATTGAATAAAATTTTTATCGTATCATTATCGATCTGAAAAATTTGTATCGCATCGGATATCGTATCGATATCGTCTCGTTATCGAGTCTATATCGATATTTTTATCGGATATCGTGAAGCCCTACCGGTACCTTTTCTTAAAAGGTAATTCATACATGTTGTGATGAAGGGTGAGGCGGTTCAAATCCACCTCGGGGAGTTTTTTTTTTTTTTTTTACGGTGCTTTTTTTTAGCTAAAAATGGAGTTTAAGATCAGACCGCAATATATATAATTTTAAAATTAATGAAAAAAATTTTCATGTCAAAATTTTAGTTCTAGCTCAAAGTCCAGTCGGATTTTAAGGGTTATTCGAAGGTCTTTACATAAGCCCTATTGATGATGCTGCACGTTTACTAAAATTTACTATTTTTTTATAGGGGCAAAAAAGTTTTGTAATTAAACGTTTAGTTTTCATAAAAATTTGTCCCTCTTTTTTTGTTACATCCAATCAGGATAGTATTATAATTTTATCTAAAAACGTAACTTTCAAGTACTTGTTAAGTTACATGATAGTATACGTATATAGTACGTGTCCAGCATCGTCACCAGGGCAGTTTTAAGAACCGTGGTGGCATGCTGCTCTCATGCTTTATACAATTTAATAGTACAAATAACCGAAAACACGCATCAAAGATACAATTTTGAGGTTAGACTGACCAGGAGTACTATAAAAAATATAGAAGTAATAGTCTGTTGAAAATCTTGAAAATTTAGTTTTTCACCTTCAAATTAAGTGGTTAAAAAAAAAATTTTACTAAAAAAAAACATTAAGACGTTCACGGATTGTAGAGCATGCATTTTATATCGGCTTCAAAAGATTATAACTTTCTTATTAATAAGATTTTCCTAATCAAATTTTATGCTGTTGAAAAGCTCTTGATTCATCAAAAATTACTATTAAGTCCAAAGAAAGATGATATTTTGATAGATATTGAAAAAGAAACGTTAAAACATAGTGAAAAATGCAACAACAAAAATTTATTTTAGTATAGCTTTTTTGTATATAGCCATATTAGTACATTTCGATATCCGTGGCTAAAACGTGCGTTTTTGACACTGCGCAATTTTGATAATTTTGATAATTTTGCGCAGTGACAAATTCGCACGTCTTAGCCATGGATATCAAAATGTTCTTTGTAGCAAAAGTGGCTAAAATATGTTTCTATGCTAGGCTTTCGTTACTTAAAACTTTAGCTTTTTGAGGTTAGGTTGCTGGGCACTCTTTTCGATACTGCTATGACTCAGAAAGCCGTGCGTAAAAACGAATTTTAGCCACGAATGCTACAAATGTACATTTGGCATAGATAGCCTACTGAATCGTTTCAAAAAGATGGAAAATTTTTTTTTTACGTTTTATGATACGTTTTGACCTTTTCTTTCAAATATGACCGATCTCGTTAAAATCAGCTCATTCTTAATAAAATGGCAGTAAAATAGTAAAAAAGAACAACCAATTTTTGTTAAAACTGTACATGTAATTAATAGTAGCAAAAGTGGCTAAAATATGTTTCTATACTATGCTTTCGTTACTTAAAACTTTAGCTTTTTGAGGTTAGGTTGCTGGGTACTCTTTTCGATACTGATATGACTCAGAAAGCCGTGCATAGAAATGAATTTTAGCCACGAATGCTACAAAAAGCTGTTTTGCCCGTACAAAACACAAAAAAAATTTCTTGGACCTAAAAATTTGAAATATTTCATTATTTAGTACTTAGAAACAATTTTCAAATTTTTAAAAGATTTTTATAAAATCGGAGAAAATCGTGCTTTTTTAACGTGGATAGCCCCCAAAACGAAATAACCCACCATCTATTTATTCATAAAATTATTTGAGAAAATTTATTTAAAAAATATTAAATAACCCATTTATCATGAAAGATAAACATGAAACCTTTTTATCGTCTACTAGTTGTGAACATAACCAAGGAACCGTTCGAATTTCCTTTTTTACTGATTGTAAGCAAAATTTTTAAATTTAAAATAAAAATTTTAATTTTTGAATTATGGCTTAAATTTTCAAAATTTTTATAATTATTTGTAATTTTTTCCGATGGAAATATTCTTATACGGGGATTTTTACGTCGGAGATTTCGTTTAAGGGATATTTTTATAGGAGATTTTAATTCGGGAGTTTTTTGTGCCGTCATATTGGTTTTTAATTTTATTGCCTGTTGTAAATTGTATTGTACTAACACTAAGGTAACAGAATCTTACTCTACGTTCGGAAAAAGTAACAGATCCATTAATTAATCCAATTTTTTTTTTTTTTTTTTTTATTGTTAATTAAGTAACTGGCATTCGATAAAAATGATAATGAACCATTTCTTGTTATTTATTGTCATAATTTAATCATTTATTCCATTAAGTTATAAGATTAAAAAAAATATTATTTTTTATTTATTTATTTAGGCCTATCCAAACTTATAAAGAAAATCTCGGATGAAAATTTTATAAATTCAGTTAATATTTTTGTTTGATTTTATTTCTACGCCCAAAAACATTTTTATTAAAGCCTGAAAATAAAAATGGATTCGAGACACGACCAAATGGTTTTATTTAATGAATATTTTTAAAATAAATTTTTACATTTGATGACAAGCTTAAAAGACAATAAGATTGGTTTAAGATTTTAAAATCAATGTAATTAGTACCTTGGTTTCGCTGAAAGAGTTTCTCGGTTTTCTTCGTCGGGATTTTCGGGTCTTAATGACCACTCCGACACGATTCTCTTCGTTTGAGTTATCCACGGCTGAGCAATTGTCTTTACCTTACACAGAAAAAACCCTGAATTAGATCCAGGTGTTACAAATAGATGATAAAAAATGTAATAAAATCGTTAAGATTAAAAAAGTTAATGCCTAGGATTAATCAAAATAAAACTAATTAAAATCATTAATGTACCAAACTATTTTTACCTTCCAAAAATAAATTAGTAAGAGCTATCGGGAGAATAACAACGCAAACAAAAAATGTATAACCTCTTGTACACAGACTAACGTGACAAACGACTCGCAATTTATAAGTCGTTGCTGTGGCAATATCATCAAATCGTCATTATATGTTTTTTAAATATGTTACATAATTACATAAATATATTATAATTATTTGAATGCTTAAAATAAGTTAAATTATTTCGTTTTCAAATTTTTTTAACGTTAAGACTCCTTGGAAATATTTTTTTTTCCGATAGTAACTAATGCTTAATTATTAATAATCTTTGAATACTGACAAACAATAATGAGGTATTACTATCCTAAAATTATTTATTTAGAATTATATATAGAATAAAATGAGTTTCCCATTGTGCAAAAGCCTAATTAATCATTTGTCTCTTCTAAAATTTTACTAAATTTTACGAATACAACAAATCTGAAAAACCTTAATTTTAATAACTTTCGATACAAACTATTAAATGAAATGCCGAGTCTCGAGATTTTATAGTTTTGATAAAATGCAAATCAATTTCGTTATAATATTTATATATATATTTTTCAATAAAATTTTTTACCAAATATATTTTAAAAGACTATTTTGATTTATAAAAATGTATAGAGGTTGAGTGTGCATTGTAAAAAAAATAAAAAAATAAAAAAATAATAGTAAATTATTTAAATTTTAAAAATTTGAAATTTTGATGATCAAAAATTATGAAACTTTAATTTTTGTTCTATCTAAGATCTAATTACAACTGGATTTTTTTTTAATACTATATATTAAAAAAAAAAAAAAAAAAAAAAAATTTGGTCGTAAAAATTTTTGCTCCGTTTAATCTTAAAATTGATTAAGACCTAAAAAAAATAGATAGAAAACTTATAAAGCCAATTCAATGTACTTAACATTTTAGGTCTGGGTAAAACAAACATTTTAAAATTGTCTTCAGACTACCAGAAAAATGAATTTTTTTATAATCAAGTTGTCAGAAATATAGAAAAAGACATTGGATTTGAAAATAGTAACTGAAAGCATATAAAATTCAATAAAACTGTAAATAAAAATATCGTTTGGTTTACCCCAAGCTGAATTCCTTATGAAAAAAGCCTTATTTGAAGTTGCTATATTTTTGCTCATACATACATATTTAATTAAGAATTCAAATTAACCAATCATAGCGAACCCAAGAAAGGTGTGGGCGGGTTCGAGTAAAGAGTAGGGTGGGACATCTTTGATTCGTAAGCAAAAGGAAAAGTTGGGCTAAGGTGAGAAAATAAGTCCAAACATGTGTAAATTTCCAGAATTTCAAAATTTTTTTAAACAAAAATGTTTTTTTTTTTGAATATTCGTTTTAATTAATAAATGAAAATTCACGCAGGAGAGTTGGTTGCAATTTGGCCTACGCCAAATCGGCTGAAACTGCAGGATTAGGTGTCTTTTTGGATCCGAAAAAAATCCCGTAATTGTTTTTCCGATAAATTAATTAACCGTGCATGCGCAGATACTTTTGTGCCCCATTTAAACTACATGGAAAACCACAATTCTAGGGTCTAAAGTGTGATTTTTCAACATAAATTTATATCTCTAAACTTATAAGGACTAGAGCCATGCGGTTTGCAGCAATATTTTCTAAAAAAGAAATGTAGTTCATCTATATTTTTTTAAATTATATTTGGCATTAAATTTAAACGGTTTGGGACATTTTTCGAATTTTTAGGCACGATCAACCCCGAAGGGGTCCGGGAAGGCCTTATAATTTCGGCAGAGCTAAAAATGCAACCAAAAATTGTGCACAGGATGTCTCGCGACCTAATGAATGAAATTGAACGGGGTGAACGGGAAAATGTTCATTTTGGTGAACCATAGTTCCAGTTTCATTTTGAGTATGATCGGACCACATGGGTACAAATGGCGCTTACCAACACTTTATACAGTCACATTTTACTCGATTCTATAGCTATTAAATAAAAAATTGTGCACAGGATTTCTCGCGACCTAATGGACAAAATTAAACAGAGTAAACGGAAAAATGTTTGTATTGGTATTCTACAGTTTTAGTCCGAGAATAAAAAAAAAACAAGATTGTCGGGCGCGAAGCGCGAGTGTCGGTCGATCGCGCCTTTTATGCATTGCGCGGAGCGATGGCGGAGTTTTAAAAAGAGTGGAAGGCCTTTTCTGACCGATATATCAAAAATGTTGACATAAAACGCCTATTAAGGAGGTTACTACCTTACTGCACTAGTCAAGTCGAAGTAAGGCTAGTTCGCTCAGTTGGAGTGAGACGTAATGTGTAGCAGAGCGTGATCAGCTGTTTCGCGCGCACAACCTAGCAGGCTTACTTTGAACATACTTCAGTGAAAAATAATCGATAGTTAAATCAAGAATGATTAAAAACTACTTTTATTATGAATCGAAAAGTGTGATGAATACTCATTAACTATGAATTTCACGTTAAAAAAGACGTTTGAAAGATTTTAAGCGAAGACCTCTACCATAGCAGACAGCTGCGCGCGCAACAGCTGAAGAGAGACATGTTGCTGATAAAATCGGGATTTTCGTAGTTTTTAGTGATTGCTGTATTTTTTTCTTTGCAAACAACCCATGAAATTTTATGAGAAAAATATAGTTGTATTCAGTGAATACTGCTTGCTACTAGTGATTTTTTTTATCAAAAACTCCCTGATAGAAATGTTTTAAAACATTAGTCAAAGTGTAAAAAATGTGATTTTCTCACAAGCCACCGTGTAAAAAGAGCCAAAAATTGATTTATTCATATTTCGTAAAATATCCCATGAATTACTTCAAAAATTAAGCTGTAATCTTATATCTTATTTATGAAACTTTCTGTGAGGTTTCATTAAAATCTCCCTTGTAATTCATTTTGGGTAGTAACCTCCTTAATGGGTGCACAATGAGTTAAAATTAAAAATTATATTCACGATTAAACTAAATTTTTTGTAAACAAAATTTTGCCACAAATCACGTTTCCTCAGCTATTTTAGGTTTTTAGATATTAATAAAAGTTGAAAAATAACTATTTTGCTCCATGCAAGCGCTGTGGAGGGGAAACAAAAACTTATGGTTTACGTCAAAAATTTCCTTTTTTAAAGACCTTTCGATTGATACATATATTGTAGGAATTTCTGCGAAAAAAATTTTGACTACTTTGTCTAGCTTACTCTGTAAAACTGTTCGAGCGAAAAATTCACTCGAAGAAATAGTGATTTCCTTAAATTGCCCTGATCACTCTAATAGAGTCTTTTTTCACTCTTAATAAAGTGGTTTGGGCCACTCTTGAGAAATGAGTGAAAAAATCACTCGATAGTTAAGAGTGAATAAGATAACATAACCTACAATCATCTTATTTCACTCATTCTTAGAGTGGATTTCTCGAGATTTGTAAACTTACTGCATATCTATCATTTATTTTCGATATAATGTCAGAGTTTTTAATTATAATCGCCGAATTTTTTATTATTCAAAACTAAATTATTGTTTATCATTTTTTATTACAAAAATTTTTGCGGTCATGACTAAAAATGAATAAGCTAAGCATCAAACAAATTTTTTAATAAATTAATTAATAAACAATTATATTTGTTTTGGTAGCTAATTGAAATAAAAAACTAAAAAAATACTAATTTTTTTTAAATTTATTAAAAATATCTTTGATAATTAAATATCAAGTCATGGAAAATAATTTTTACTCATTGAATCATTAATTTGTTGTAACCATTACTTAACAAATGATTATAAAATCATTTTTAAATTAATCATGCCATTGTTTCGTTAATTTATTTATTTGACAGTTTCTGTATAATTTTGTCTCCATTTAATTAATTTATTTTTTGTAAATTTTTTCAGTAAAACGTTAATTAAGTGTTAAAAAAAATTTTTAACAAAAACTTGTGATGTTTATTAAATTATTCTTAAAAAAAAATTTTTTTTAACACTTAATTATGTTTTTGTTGATTTATCCGTGTCCTTTTAAATTGAATCATAAAAATAATGAAGTGTTAAGTTAACAAAAACTTTATAAATTCTTAGCAATTTGAAATTGTATTTAAGTTTTTGAAAGGTAAACAATTTTTATACCGGCTTAAAAATTCACTCGAACAGTTTTAGAGAGTAATTATTTATAATTTTTAGGGTTTTTTTATTTTTAGTTCTAAATGGCCCCTGGGATGATTCTTAAAAAACTTTTTGACAGAAACCTGTTAAAATAAAAATATAATTTTTAATTTTTACTAAATATCCGCCCGCTAGACAACGTTTTATGTAAAAAATTATGATATTTTGGTTAGAAAAGGCCTTACACTCTTTTCAAAAATCTGAAAAAATAGAGCAGCTAATTTTTGTTAAAATACGTCACATATTTGTTTTCTGGTAAGGTGCTTGTCTCAGATTTTTTTTTTTGCAGATTTAAGGTTAGAAAAATTCGAAAAATGGCCCAAAATGTTTTAATTTGACGTCTAAAATAAAAAAATAGACAAACTACATTTTTTTAAACAAAATTTTGCCGCAAACCGCATGTCGCTAGCCCTTATAGGTTTAGAGATATAAATTAAAGTTGAAAATAAACTATTTTAGACCCTAGGGTCCCTAGGGAGAGACTGGGGAACTACATTTTGCGCCAAAAATTCTCTTTTTAGATGCCCTTTCGAATGATATATATAGTGTAAGGATTTGCCGTGGGGGCCGATTCAACTGTCTTACCCGGTTATACCCTTTGAGTAAAAAAGGGCATAGCTATGTATTATGAATTTTTTACAATAATTATTGAATAAAAATACATACAAATATATATCAACGTAAACAAGAGCAATAAAGGTTTTTTTTAATGAAAAAAAATGGGGGCTTACGCGCCAGATTTTCAAGCTTTGACCGGTTTTTTAACGGACTGTCTTGATTTTTTCCTTTGATGTGAATTAAATCGACTTTAAACGCATATAAATCTTATAAAAACCTTAGATAATAAAAGATGTATTTTTTTGAGTTCTTTCAGAAAATATATATATATTTTTTATAGTTTTAAGTTAAAACGGCATTAAAAAGTCCATACAACTACGTTCAAAATTTTGAGATTATGGACGATTTACACGACAAATCTGGTTTCGATCGGATAATTAGAGACCAAGTTATGAATTTTTGAAAAAAAAAAAAAAAAAAAATTTTGGGTCTTTCAGAGGCGTTAAAAACTGGGTGGCCCACTTTGACCCTTCACGAAAATACCCTTAAAAGTTGAGTTTTTCATGACATATACATAACATACTAAAATTTCAGAGATGTATCAAGTCTGATTTTCGAGATATAAACAAAAAACTACCTAAAATTGTGGTTTCTCATGTATTTTAAATGGGACACAAAAGTCTCTGCGCATGCACGGTTAATGAATTTATCGGAAAAACAATATATATATATAAGGGGGGTACCCCCCCTGCTCGCTCCGCTCGCCAACCCCCCTATTAAACAGGATTTACAAAGATTTATTAAAAAATATATGTTTATTCAATAATAAAATCAGTGCCAGATTAAGAAAGTGGGGGCCCTAGGCTAGATCTGTGAGGGGGCCTCTTCAAGGAAATTATTTTGAAGCTTATTTAACTCTTCGATACAGATTTTTTAAATATTTATTACTAAATAGGGTTGGCAACTTTTTGCAATTTATAATATTTTTTTGCTTATTTGGTTAAAATATCGAAAAATAATCGACTCGTACTTTTTCTTTAAAAAAAAAAAAAACTAAAATTGAAGGAACTACAAGTGTCTAAATTTTTTAAAATTTCAATATATATAGATATACTTCTAATGGGATTTCGGGTCAATGACGTCATTAACCCGTATAGTAGTTTCAAAAACTTTTCTTAACTTTTTCCTAGCTCAATTTTGATTTAAAAATTCTAAAAGAAATGTTAAAATTCATTAAAAATCGAGTACTTTTAAAAAAATATATTTTTAAATTACTGGTTGCTAACTTGTTTGAGAATAGAAATTAACGCGAGCGAAAAGGGACGAGGAGAAGGCAGGAAATCACTGGGCTTCAAATAACTAACACTGGCATTTAATTATGAACTTTAACTTTTGTGGTAAATTTATTTATCGGTATCCAAGTGTTTACAATAGAGGAGAGTGGTCACGCCGTTTTGACCGGGTGGCACTCTACCTCTGGCAATAGTCATTGACTTTAAGTAGCGGAGCACACTAAACACGACTGTTCGCTTTCTTTAACTGATGCCGACTGCCTGCGGACGGAAGTCTTCTCGGCGACCACGCCTCGCGTGAGTCGCTCGGCTGATTTCCAACCGAGGTAGTCCAAACTAACGGCTTAAGCGCCAAAATTCAAATTTATACTATTAATTCTAAACATTCCGCCAGCCTTAATCCGTGCGGGCATGGATTAATTATTGATAGTTTTGTTCGCGGGCTGAAGTAACACTAAGTTGCAAGCTCCAACTTCCACGGCTGGAGGGGGCGTCTGGCAAGCTTCTGCTGGCACTAAAAGGAGCAGCTTCACTGACGGTCGGCGAAGCTTGGAAGTGGCCGTCCTCAGCTCACACACCCGATTGTCCCCCTGGGGATCAGGGTAGGTCTCCATTATACGCACCAAAGGCAACTGTCCAGGTGGTGTGTTTTCAGCTTTGATAAACACCACGTCCCCTGGTTGGAAGGAACGAGTGCGAGATCTCCATTTATCTCTTGGCTGCAGGGAAGACAGATACTCATTGCGCCAGCGAACCCAAAAATGCTGCATTTTTTAGGAAATAAGCTGCCACCTACGGCCCACAGGAACGTTTTTGGTTGTGAAGTCTGGTTCTGGAATCAAATGAGAAGGTCTTAAAATTAAGAAATGTGAAGGAGTTAGAAAATTCAGGTCAGAGGGATTGTCTGAAAGAGGCAACAAAGGCCGTGAATTTAGACAAGCCTCAATGCGACAAAGTAGAGTAGACATTTCCGAGAAAGTAAGAATGGTGTCCCCGACCACTCTACGTAGATGATGCTTCGTGGCTTTGACGCCAGCTTCCCAAATGCCCCCGAAATGGGGGGCGCCTGGAGGGTTGAATTTCTAAAGGGTGCCTTGTTGAGCAAAAACCTCGATAACTTCGTTTATGAACACAGAACGTTCGAGGAACATTTGGCGAAGCTCGGTGTCAGCACCGATGAAATTGGTGCCCTGATCACTATAGATTAAAAAGCAATGTCCTCTCCTAGACGAGAAATGGTGGAATGCAGCGATGAAAGATTGAGTAGAATAATCCTCGGCGAGCTCTAAGTGGATGGCTCGGGTACATAGACACACGAACAAACAAACATAACCTTTCGTGGTGCCGCGACCTCTACTCTTGGTTAGCCGAATCGAAAAGGGACCAGCGTAGTCCACGCCGGAGTGGGCGAAGGGGCGAGCTGGTGTGACACGAACACTTGGTAACTCTCCCATGAGAGGATTCATTGTCTGGTGCGAAAACTTCAGACAGGATTAACAATTTCCCAACACTTTCTTAACAGTCTTACGACCGTTGATGATCCACACGTCCTGTCTGAGGGTTCCCAAGGTCAATTGTACTCCTCCATGGAGAGTATCAAGATGGGCTTTTCGGACAAGCAACTGGCTTAAGTAGCAGTCACCAGGCAAAATGAACGGATGTTTTTGGTCAAAAGAGAGTAGGGCACGGTCCAAACGACCACCAACCCTAAGAAGGCCGTCTTTAACGATTGGATTGAGCTTGAGGAGTGCTTCTGGTAGTTTTCTACCATGCTTGGAAGTACTCAGAATTTTTTCCATCTCGTCACTGAAAAAGGCACGCTGGTTATGGTAAATCCATAACAATTTAGCGTCAGTCAGTTCGACTGGTTCCAATACGTCGCTCTCGAAACTGGGGAGACTCAAAAAACTATAAAATTTAAAACTTATGTTCGATTTTTTATGTAGCACTTTTAAAAACAATTTCCAAACGAATCGTATCACATAAGCTGTAACTCGCAACATCCTCCCAAAGTGGAATAGCGAAGGCCCAAGCTCCAGATTTCGGGAAGCGCAGTTTGGGTTGTGACGTGAGCAAACAAGCCAATATCAGTTTTTTTAACCTGGGTAGGATGGTGAGAGGACAAGTCGTCCGGAATTGTAGACCAAGGGCTTGAAGATTCTGAGAGCCAAGATGGGCCCTGCCACCACAATTTGCAATCCAACAACAACTCTGGGTTCATCCCACGCGAGGCAATGTCGGCAGGATTTTCAGCAGACTTGACGTGATGCCAGAAAGCATCCGGAACCAAGGATTGAATTTCGCTGCACCTGTTGGCTACGAAGGTTTGCCATTGCGATGGGTGGCCTCGAAGCCAAAACAGTACATCTCCCGAATCAGACCAGAGATGCACCGTGTCGATTTTGATGGGCAAAATTGAAAGTTGATGATTGACCAATTTTGATAGAATATGAGCGCCAGCCAACTCAAGTCATGGAACGCTCAGCGTCTTGAGTGGGGCCACTCTTGTTTTGGCGATCTAGAGTGAGCAGTGAACTGCAGAAGGCTTCACGAATCTAAGGTAGACAGCAGCCGAGTAAGCTCTCTCCGACGCATCGGAAAATCCATGAATCTCGCAGATCAAGGTTTCAGGAGAGTAGTTCAAATAGCGAGGTATACGCAAGGTGCCTATGGCAGGCAACTTCGAGATCCAAAGCTCCCACTGTCTGACGTATTCGTCAGGGAGTGGATCATTCCAATTAGCTTTCAGCAGCCACAAGGACTGCATAAATATTTTGGCAGATACAACGACCGGGGCCAGCCTGCCCATGGGATCGAAAATTTTGGCAATGCTAGACAAAACTAGTCGCTTAGTGGGCCTAACTGGACTAATTTCACAATTCACGTTGGATCTCAACGTATCTTACAGAGAATTCCAAACTAAACCAAGCACCGTGGACGAGGACGAGTCCTCGAAGACCGATTCTGGGTTAGTTGCGAGGTGATCTGGCGGCAGATCTGCCAGAACTTCCGGGCAATTCGACAGCCATTTTCTCAACTCGAAGCCACCCTCTTTGAGAAGACCTATCAATTGGGATTTCTTCTCAAGGGTTTCTTTAAGCGTATGCCCGCCGGAAGTTTCGTCATCCATGTAGCTTTCATTGTCGATGATTGGTACCGCCAGAGGGTAGATTTTACGATAGGCCTTGGCCAGCTCTCGTAAAGTACGAATGGCCAGGTATGAAGAACAACCCAAGCCATAGCTGACAGTCAGCAGGTACCAGATTTGAAGGGGGTCGCTCGGATTGAAACGTCAGACGATAGCTTGAAAGTGCACGTCTTCCGAGTCGACCTTTATTTGGCGAAACATCTGTTTGATATCGGCAACGAAGACGAATTTATACAGTCTCCATCCACAAATTAAGTCAGGGAGCTCTGGCAGTAGATTAGGACCAGTGTGGAGTAGGTCATTCAATGATATGTTTAAGTCGGTTTTGCTCGACCCATTGAAAACAGCTCGAAGCTTAGTAGTTGAGCTAGTTGGTTTGAGCACACCACGATGAGGCAAGAAGAAGCTGTTTTCCAGGGGCTTGAAAATCGGATCCTCGTGGGACACAGGGATCATGTGACCAGCGGAAATGTAGTCCATCATGAACTCATTGTACAATTCTTTAAATTCAGGATCCTTCTCGAAGCGCTGCTTCATCTTTCTTAACATGGCGACAGCCTTACTGTAGGAGTTACCAATTCGAGTTGGTTTAGATGATCTGAAAGGCAGCTTGACGACGTAACGGCCGTGATGGTCTCGCTTAACGTTTCTTACATAGTGCTGCTCGCACTCCTCGTCGTCGGGGCGAGAGTACTTAGATTTGGAGGGCAGCTCCTCCTGCTTCCAGAATCTTTGCAGATCGAAGTTGAGTGAATTGTCTGTACAGTGTAATGACACTGAATTGGACACATACGAATTCAGTAGTGGAATCGGGCCAGAAATCAGCCACCCCGATTGAGTGGCAGTGGCAATTGGTTGATCGGGCTTGCCTCTGATTACGCTCTCCTGGACTATCCGAGCATGTATTTCGGCTCCTAAGAGCACGTCTATCTGAGCGTTATCCAAGAACTGTGGACCGGCCAGGTTGAGGTGTGACAGATACAAGAGGTCTGAAACCTGGTGCTTCTGAGGGGGCACGTAGTTACACACCCGTGGTACTACCAATGCCTTAACCTCACACGAAAACCGAGAATCGAAATGCGGACTAATTTGGAAATGTGTGATAGCTTGGCTAGTGACGGCTTGGACACCGCCAACTGCAGACACTTGAGCGTTGGTGGAGGAGCAGACTAGGCCAAGTTGTTCTCTCAACTTCTGAGAAATGAACGATGACTGAGAGCAATTGTCGATAAGAGCTCTAGCCTTTATTTTCCGACCGTCGGGTCCTTTAACGAAAACCCGCGCTGTTCCTAAAAGGACCGTTGAGTAATGTTCGGTTTGAGCGGCAGCCCCATTAGGTGTCACGACTAAATTCCCGAAAAATAATTCCTGGTGACAAAATTCCCGAAAAATATTTCCCGAAAAAAATTCCCAAATTTAAAATTCCCGACGACAAAATATCACTATTATTATTTAATGGGTTATTTTTTAAACAATGCGCGCGTTGGGCCCGAAGGGCCCCCGAAGAGCGCGCCATTAGCAAAGTTTATTATTATAAATTTCCACTAATTTTATCGAAATCTAAAGCGAAACGTAGCTCTGTATCTATATAGACCTTTTGTTATTGTACTGATGATTGTAGTGTAAATAAATCTTCACCGCGCGTGCGTATAAATTTGCTTATTATTTTATTTACAGTAGATGATTTCTGAATTCAGTAATCAAATAGCTGTGATTGAGTGGTGTTCACGTTTTTCATATATTTTTAAATAGTAAAGCAATGCCGTTACACTTCGTAAATAGTCAAAAGGGTAATCCTTTATTAAATGTTAGTGGTTTTTTATACTACACTCATAGAGTTAATAAAAAAAGTGTTGTTTGGAGATGCGTTAATTATTCTAAAAATCGTTGTACAGGAATTGTATACACCGATAAATCTACTGAAGATGGTATTTATATTAATTATAATTTTTTTTTTCATTTTCTTTATACTTTAAGTGATATTTTTTATACTTTAATCGATTTTAGGCAATGTTTTGAAAGAAAAAGATCACAACCATGCTCCAAACTTGGTTGATGTCCATGTTCGTGATGTAAAAAATAGAATTAAAGAAACGGCTCAAACATGTAAAGAATATCCGAGCAAAATTATTAATCAATGTGTCGAAAAATTAAGTGACGAAGTTAGTGCCCAGTTGCCATCAATAAGTTCATTAACTCGAAAAATTCAACGTATAAAAAAAAAATAAAATAGATCCGTTTAAAGTTGAAAGTTTAGAGAGTATGGTCATTCCAGAAATTTTAACTAAAACCAATAAGAATAAACAATTTTTAATGCATGATAGTGAAAATGGCAAAAATAGATTTCTTATTTTTAGCACGAAAAAAAATTGAAAATTTTTGAAAAAATGCAAACTGTGGTTCTCCGATGGAACATTTAAAACTGTGCCTATCGTATTTACGCATACAATTAATAGTAACTGTATACAATTAATGGATTTACAGAAGGTAACAAAACTCTGCCACTCGTTTTTATCTTACTTCCGAGTAAAAGTAAAAAAATTTACAAGTCCGCATTATCCGTACTGATTAATTTGTTGGATAATTATCAACCTGAAGAGATATTAATTGATTTTGAAACCGCCTTTATAAAATCATTTCAAAATTTATTTCCACTAACTAGAATAAAAGGATGTCACTTTCATTTTGGGCAGTGTGTATGGAGACATATTCAGGCATGCGGACTTCAAAAATTATACGGAGAAGATCTCAATTTTCAAACTGCAGTTAGATAATTAATTTCTTTATCTTTTGTTCCGATCAACGATGTTATACATGCTTATGAAATATTAGTTTCATCTGATTATTTCATCAATAACGAAAATTTGTTGTGTCAATTCTTAAATTATTTTGAAGATACATGGGTTGGAACTAAAAAAAGACATCTTGTACGTAATAAGCCATTATTTGAAATTTATTTATGGAATTGTTTTAATGATGTGTTAAACGATTTTCCTCGTACCAATAATGCTGCTGAAGGTTGGCATTGTAGATTTTCTGGAATTGTTGGTAAACATCATGCGTCAATGGGCGAATTTATTGAGTGTCTTAAATCTGAACAAGGTTATGTAGAGAGTTTAATTGCACAGTTAAATACTGGTAGAGATGACAAATTTATTCAAAGAAGAAAAAAATATAAGGATTACGATTCACGGTAAAAAAATGTGGTTATGACCTACAAAAAAGACGAAGTGTTTGAGTACTTGAAAAATGTATCTGCGCTTATTGTTATTTAATTGTATGTATTTAATTTTTTTTCTTTTTAAATTATATAAATGTTGTACTGAACATAATATGTACTTTTGTGTATCGATGTTAATAAATATTTAAATCGTCCTAATAAGTATATTTTTGTCAAAAACAATTTTTCGGGTAATTTTTTCATCGGGAATTTTTTTTTCGGGAATTTTGTCATGTAATTTTTGTACCCGGGAATTTTGTCGTCGGGAATTTAGTCATGTAACCGCCCCATTAAAGAAGGGCGTAGCGCCAATGTCCAATTGACTGTTAGCCTTAGAAGCGGGAATGGTTCCCGTATTGGGAGGTCCACCAGGTACCAAGGTAGTTATTGGAGCGGGAGGTTTATCCTTAAAAGGAGAATGAAGCAAAGAATGGTGTTGACCTTGGCAATGCTGACAACTGAATTTGGATTTGCAGTCCCTCATGTGATGAGGACCGAAGCAGTTAAGACACAGCCTCCTTTGAAAAACAATTGTTTTCCTTTCAGCCGGTGTCTTTTCCTTGAATCTGGGGCAACGAGCGAGAGCGTGATCCTGGTTGCACAAGCTATACCTCTTGTCATCCCTTTCCTTCCTCCTCGAAGAAGCCTTGGGAGTCTCGACCGAGGCCACTGCCGTGGTGGTTGCACCGGATTTCCTATGGGTGCTAGGGGGAGTGGCTGATGCAGGTTTATCGATTCTCTCGACAGACTCAAACACTATGGCTTGAGCTTCCAAAAAGGATTTTACTCTCTCAATAGTAGGCGACTTCATGTGTTTTCCGAGACTCTCCTCTCAATCGCGACGAGTGTTACTGTGCATGTTTCGAACTAACATGAAGACAATAATGTCGGACCAGTACTTGGTGGGCCGCTCCAAGGCTTGGAGCGCATTCAGAGGTGTAAGGGTTTCGCTAAGTAAGCGCTTAACTTCAAAATAAGTCTCGGAAATCATTGATTTGACGGAGAATAAATCTGCCAGGTGATTATGAACCAGACGACGCTCGTTCTCGTAGAAAAGCTTCAACGTCTCCCAAGCTGGCGCATAGCTCTTATCTGAAATAGGCAAGTCCTTAATGACATCGAGGGCTTCGCTTGTCAAATAGGACCGAAGGCAAGTTAATTTGATAACGTCAGGAATTTGCTGACTATGGACCAGAGATACAAACATATCCCTAAAATTGGGCCATTCAGCAGATTTACCCGAAAATTTAGGCAATTGTATTTGAGGCAGAGTCTTAGTCAGAGCTCTGAGATCTAGTTGTGGGGTGGGATTCGGCACATTCACCTGGATGGGCGGATCCACCGAGTGAGATTTAATGAACCTTTGATAACTGGTCAGAGAGTCATCATACTCCTCCTGCACCAGGAAAAGCAGATCCTCTTGGAAATATTCATGATCTGAATCAGCACTATCGTCGTCCTTGATTACTTGATCATTATCAACGAACTGATTCCAAAGTTCATCAAGGCGAATGATTCTCCTCTGGGCTAATTCCACCGACAAGTTGGCGGCACCCTTCTTGAGGAAATTTGTGTAATGATTTGCAATGTGCCCACGAATGGTGAGCTGCTTGGCGACTAGTTTCTCCATCTTGAGGTAGTGCACCAAAGGAAAAATTCTACTGAAAAAATATTTCAATGTTTTTATGGGCCGGTAAGGGTGGATATGGTTCCGAAACAACAATCTTTAATTGAAATACAATTAAGATGAGGCAATTATTCTTTAAACAAAAGAATGGAAAATATATTCAAACATATGAATATCACTGGTGGAACAATTTTTAATTGAAATACAATTAAGATGAGGCAATTATTCTTTAAATAAAATAAAACTGAAAAAATATTCAAACATATGAATATTATTGGTGGAATAGAATTTAAACTGAAATACAATTTAAATAATAACAACTAAGCCAGGCAGGTGGCTGACTTCGGAAGAAAACTTAAGCATAATCTTTAATGAAAGTTTAGAAAAAATGAAGCAGGTGAAAAAATCAAAAATTAAGTGTAGAAGAGAAAAGGTAAATAGATCAATAAAAAAAAACTATAGAGAAAAAAAAGGAAATCAAGATCCCTAAACAACTCTAATTGGGTTGAGTAGGCAAGGGTTATTAGGCACTTGGATTGATCTTTTGAAAATTGGTCTTGAAACAACCTAAAATGTATAAAAAATTCAATTAGAATTTTTGAAAAAATATATAATTGAAAAAATGAAACAATCAGTAACTATTTCAACAATGTAAATAATTTGAGCTTATACTATACTAAATAAGATTGGCAAAAAATTGATTCCAACGCTGACTCTAACAACCATAAGAAACAGTACATTTGAACCCAAGGCTATCGAAGAACTCTGGGAGTGCTGCTGCAGCTGTACGAGGGCTCGAGGACTACCAGTTGGTGAAGAAAGTCCCTTCGCTTGCTCCCACAGGTGCCAAAGGTTGCTCAGATGTGGTTGGACAGTAAGCGTGGACCTCAGTTTAACAGGTAGTTTCACCTGCAAATTCAATAATGTCAGATAAGGTAGAACAAAATAAAATGAAATTAAGTTTTCAGGTGAGCTCAATATTAACAAAGTAAAAATTGAAAAAATTATTTCTAATTTTATTGGTCACTTGACCCTAAAATAATCAATTGTTTACCAAAATAGTAACAGCTGTACTCAATTATTGAGGAATTGGGTCAACTGACTATTTGTTTTGGAAAGATAAAAATAAATAAATTTAAGAAAAAGGCAAAATAGAATGGAGAACAATGCAGCTAACTTTACCCACACAGTTCCAAGGATAAACAAATACAAGAAAAAATTGAAATTATTAAATTGCGCAACACAAGTTTGCGACTTGGAGCGGACCCACTGTATGAGCGGAGTCAGCTGGTCGAGGTGCCTTCTCTCTCTCTCCCACTGCAGAGGGGCTGCAGTGCGGCAGGGATGTAGCAGGCCGATGGTCTTCAGCTGATGGCAAGCGGTGTTGCCGAGTCGCCTTCCGATCCACCGTCGTCTTAGTTTTTGGTCGGGCCGTTGGGCGTCTTTGTTGCTCCGTGGCTCGTGCTGTAGGCGAGACTCCTCCCCTTTTCCAATATGGCCGCGAAGCTTCACGTGGCTCTCCGGCGAGGCGTCTTTGCCGTTTGCGGTTATGAAACTGGCGGCGTCGATGCACTTCTCTTCTATTTTCACTCGCGACGCGCTTTTTTCCGGGGAACTTTTCCCCACAAGGGATGCCAAATGTTTGAGAATAGAAATTAACGCGAGCGAAAAGGGACGAGGAGAAGGCAGGAAATCACTGGGCTTCAAATAACTAACACTGGCATTTAATTATGAACTTTAACTTTTGTAGTAAATTTATTTATCGGTATCTAAGTGTTTACAATAGAGAAGAGTGGTCACGCCGTTTTGACCGGGTGGCACTCTACCTCTGGCTATAGTCATTGACTTTAAGTAGCGGAGCACACTAAACACGACTGCTCGCTTTCTTTAACTGATGCCGACTGCCTGCGGACGGAAGTCTTCTCGGCGACCACGCCTCGCGTGAGTCGCTCGGCTGATTTCCGACCGAGGTAGTCCAAACTAACGGCTTAAGCGCCAAAATTCAAATTTATACTATTAATTCTAAACATAACCCTATTAATTATCAATGTTTTAAATAAACAAATAAACCAACAAGTCAACCATCATAACCAAGCAAGTAAAAAATTAATCAATTTTTCAAATATAGTATATTACACACATGAGGGAGTCAAAAATTAGCAAGCTCTGAGTAAACCCAAATTGACGCCCGAACCGAAGGCAAGGGTGCCAAGTGTTCGTTTGCTCATTTTTGCACTTCCTAGTGTGTATACTATTTTCCAACACAAGCCAAGGAAAGTGCAAATGCACGCCTTGGGGCAAGGAAGAAAGTTTGCGCTCCCTGCGTGTTGAAAAATAATTAAATTGACAAACCTTAAGCCCCATAACCCTGGTCAGAGCAAGTAAAAAATCGATTTTTAAGTAAGCAAATAACCCGACCAGTCATAATCCTAGGCGTAAAAAAAAAAATAAATTTATAAATAAATAAGTTAACTGACGAGCTTACAAACACAACCTCAGGCGTGGAAAATAACAAATGATTTTATTAATCACATATAGTCTGACAAACCGACAATACATGTAATAAATAAATTAGTAAATAAATCTTCAAGACATGACCTCTTTTTTTATTCATAAAATTATGTATCGATTGTTCCTCATTACGTTATGTAGTTATATAGGTGTGATTAGTGAATTATTTGTTTGTTCGCTAATTCAATTTTTTATTTTCTACACTTAGGGCTATGTGTAAATATGTGTATCGAATTATAAGTTCATTACTAAATCAGTAGATTGTTCTTTTGCTCAGAGGTACGGGGTTGTGAGCTTGCTGGTTTGTTTGTTTTCTTAAAAAATTGATATTTTTTACTGGCTTGGCCCAGGGATGTTAGGTTGTTATTGCGTTGTTGGTTTACTAGTTTACCAAAAAAATTGATAATTTTTTTACTTTTTTTTCCCATACTCATCTGTAGCGTTGGTGCCTGTATAAGCACCAACTTGATTATTAAAATAAATCTGTATACTGAATGTTGTTGAACTTTGCTTTGTCCAGCTGATCTGAATCTTGTCGAGCGGCTGCCAAGATTCAGGTGTGGGGTCTTGCCTGCTTAAACGGTTGAAACCGACCTAAGAGTCCTGAATTTTTTATTCTCTTTTGGGTTGCTAATGTATCAACACAGTTACTAAGGTGGCTATAGGGATATATATATATATATGAGTTCTAAAATTTGTAGCGTTATAATTTATGAATTGATAAGTATTAAAATAAACACACAACCAAAAAAAAAAAAAACAAAACTCAAATTAGCAATGTCAAGAGATTAATTTTGCTTGCATATTTTCCAATATGTGTAAATTGGAAAAATTTGGTCACTTTGCAAATGACCAAAATTGTGCTTGCAAAAAAAAAAATTAATAAAATCTTAGTCCACTAAAGAAAATGGACCAAATTCTCTTTTGACAATGAGATTAGGAGTTTTTATTAACCTCCGCTGGGAAAAATGGAAGTTAACGTAATACTAATATTTATTTAAACAAAACAAAAAAATAAAATATGTATAAATGTAACCAAACAAAACTGAATATATTTTATATACTCCGCCTTAAGAGGAGTACATAGACCATTAGAAATAGTCTTTATATTCAAAGTTGGTCAATTTTTTTATATATATAATCCACTGGATAATGGATTAACTTTCTTTTCATCTAATTATTAATATTTTTAAAATGATGTTATTATTATCATTTTATGTTGGTGTTTGAAGTGAATTAAACCAAACAAAACTTTAATTCTTAACTCTTGTCTATAGAATAACAGGGAGGGAGGGTTTTTTTTTAAACTGAAAGGAAAAATCCTCGAGGAGGACAGAAAATAAAAAAAATTAGGTTTTACTGTGTACAAAGAAAAAAAAAAATGTTTATTGTTAGCAAAGAAAAGATTAATAATACAAAATTTTGACTTACAATTCCTTACAATTTTATTATCTGAAGAGAGAAAGAGAGAACACCTGCCCTAAGGAGATATGATAACTTGGCGCGTCGAGCCAAAGGGGAATCTCCGGCGCACTTTATACTATTTCTTTGATAGCGTCGAATCAAAGGGGAAACCTTTGATGCACTTTATATTGTTATATATATATTAGATATACACAGATCTATGTATATATCTAATGTCTAATATATACATATCTATATTAGAAAGGATGCTATATTCTCGGCCTTATTAGATACCATATACACATATTTAACTAGTATATATACGTATCTAATATGGCTTAGAATATAGCAACTCTTTTACTATAGATATGTATATATTAGATATGACCTGGCAACACATCTACTATATATATGTATATATCTAATATAGGCCATATTAGATACTATATATACACATATTTGTGTGTGTGCGTGTGTGTGCGCGCGCGCGCGCGCGTGTGTGTGTGTGTGTGTGTGTATTATATATATATATATACTAGGGGGTACCCCCTGCTCGCTTCGCTCGCCAACCCCCCAGAATTTTATGCTTGAATCTACACTTGTACCTACGCTTATACACATACTCTTGCGTCTACCTCTGTACCTACTCTGATACATACCATTGTTTCTACTTTTATAGCTTGTGACTACACCTGCACCTTATTTCGTGCCTACCTTTGTTCTCACCTTTCATCTTACTCCAAACCCTTGTAACTATCCTTGTTCTTACCGTTGCACTTACTGCTTTTTATAACTAAGCTCTTACCCAGGAATATGCTCATGTTTATATATATATTTCTATCATGGTGACAACTGTAGTTTGAATTTTTTTTCATGCTTTTATTTCTAATTCTAAGACTACTTTGTTCTAATCTTTGATCATACTTTCATTTCAATCCTTTTTTAAACATCTGTTTCTATGCTTTTACCGACTTATTTTCGTCTTTTTATTTATTAACCTTCCCTGCTTTATAATCTTGCTACTATCCACGTCTGTTGAGTATTTTTTTCCGACTCTCTTTACTACGTCTGTTGATTTTTTTTACTTCCTACATATTATGAATCTTCATCAAGTAGATGCCAACTCAATCCAATACTTCCTACATATGTTAATAATCTTGTGCTTACTACCTATTTTTTACTTAAGCTTCTAAAGCCGAACCTTCTACACATGCATTTGTTTCTACATCTGTTTCTACTCCCATGCTAACTCTAGTTCTTTATTTTTTTTTTTTTTAATTTTCTACACTGAATCTAGCCTTGTGCATAATCTTTTTTATCCTCTTGTACTTACTATTCTAAATAACCCTATAACAAACCTTGTTCATAACAATGTTACAAACTTGATAACTACTGTGGTAACTTCATTGTACCTACTGCCGTACCCGGACTTGTCATTACGTTTGTAACTTTGAACCTACGCTTCTATGTACATTTTTGCTTAATATTGTTTCTATCTCTTTCATATGAATCTACTTGCTTAAATTTTGGTGTTTGCTGTTGTTTTTTCTTTTTTTCGTGCTTTGGTCTCTAACTTTGAATCTTTGTTCTCATCTTTGTGAAAACTATCTTTTCTATTGATCTTCTCAAATTTTTTTGTAATTGCAATCGTGAAAATAATCATCTTCATACAATTTAGCCCACACAACTCTTTAACTTTTTTGACAAATATTTCCTACATCCTTTTACATTTGTTATCAATGCTTTTTCTACGTAGGTCTGTCCCAATCAACCTATCTTGATTAATATCGAAGTTTATCTTACGACTCCAGTTTCCAGCCATGTGTAGCCTCTTTCACTTTGTTATTATTTTCATACTTCAATTTGTAACTTGGAACGTAAGTTGTACTTTTTTTTTTTTTTTTTCTCAACATCTAACCCTGAAACTAACATCTTTTATACTATCGGGGCGGGGGGGGGGGGGCGTGAGAGAGGAAAAACAACCATATAATATAGTAATATAGTAATATATATATATATTACTGTGCGCGCGCGCGCGCGCGTGTGTGTGTGTGTGTGCGTATGCGCGCGTGTGTGCGTGTGAGTGTGTGTGTGTGTGCGCATGCGCGCGCGCGCGTGTGTGTGTGTGTGTGTGTGCACAATCGGAGTTTTGAGGAGGAAAAATATATTTTGTATTTTGATATATATCACGGATTTCAGTCGGAATATTACTGCAAAATGGATTGATAAAATGATATATAACAAAACATACATGTATGTATTAGAAACGAACTCATATATACGTAAAAAAGACCAAATTTGAGTTTTGAGGAGCTATATACCACTCCGGACTTTTGAGGATTTGGTTATGAATGTTGAGTTTTGAGGATCAAGATACAGTGAAGACTTATATAAAATTTGTGTTTCACACGTACCGACATTTAAGAATGTATGTACGAACTTCTACAGACTTTTGAGGCGCGGAAAATTTTTTATTTATCTCTCTTGTTCATTTCTGCACTATGACGAACTTTTAAGGATATATATAGTAACAGTGTAGGACATTTGAGGAATTGAATTGGATCTGATTATAATATAACTCTCCAATAGTCTTTGTCATGTACGTTTAAATCAAAATAAAATGGTTTGACAAATAAATCTAAGAAATTTATGAAAGCAGACAGAATCTTTGACTACAAATACATGAAATAAGTCCAAGAGTTTTACATGTACCGACTTTTGAGGATGTATGTACGAACTTCTACGGACTTTTGAGGCGCTGAAAAAATTTTATTTATCGCTCTTGATCATTTTTGCACTATGACGAACTTTTAAGGATATATATAGTAACAATTGCGGACATTTGAGGAGTTGAATTGGATCTGATTGTAACATGACTCTTCAATAGTCTTTTTCATGTACGTTTAAATCAAAATAAAATGGTTTTACAATAAAATCTAAAAACTTGATAAAAGCAGACAGTATCTATGACTACAAAAACATAAAATAAATCCAAGAGTTTTACATGTACCGACTTTTGAGGATATATGTACGAACTTCTACGGACTTTTGAGGCGCTGAAGAAATTTTATTTATCTCTCTTGTTCATTTTCGCACTATGACGAACTTTTAAGGATATATATAGTAACAGTTGCGGACATTTGAGGAGTTGAATTGGATCTGATTATAATATAACTCTCCAATAGTCTTTATCATGTACGTTTAAATCAAAATAAAATGGTTTTACAATAAAATCTAAAAACTTGATAAAAGCAGACAGTATCTATGACTACAAAAACATAAAATAAATCCAAGAGTTTTACATGTACCGACTTTTGAGGATATATGTACGAACTTCTACGGACTTTTGAGGCGCTGAAGAAATTTTATTTATCTCTCTTGTTCATTTTCGCACTATGACGAACTTTTAAGGATATATATAGTAACAATTGCGGACATTTGAGGAGTTGAATTGGATCTGATTGTAACATGATTCTTCAATAGTCTTTTTCATGTACGTTTAAATCAAAATAAAATGGTTTTACAATAAAATCTAAAAACTTGATAAAAGTTAACAGTATCTATGACCACAAATACTGTTATAGGGCGTTATTTAAACGAGCAGACTCAGGAGTACAACCCACGTAGATCTGCCGAGTTTGTCATACAGCCTCTATAAGCTCTGCCGCAGTCGACCACACGTCGACGAGTTTCCTGCAGAAGGAGAAAATTCCGTCCGCGATTATATATCCCTAAACGGTTTATTAATCGGGGAGGGCGCGACAGCTCGTTGATTTGGGTAGGTGGGCGTGGGCTAGAGGATTCGAGCGCGAGGAACACCGGTCAGAAAAATAATTGTTACTCAGAAAGTTAATTTTGAATATTTAATTACAAAAAATTAACTTAAAAGCTAATACAAAAATCTATGCTTGACACGGTGATAATTTATAAACAAATACTCATACCGTTGAGTATTTCAATCAACAACAAAGAGTTATCGGTGCTCTCTAAGTTGATTTGCGCGCGCACACAACAACCTGCTGCTATCGGCAGCTTACGCGCGCGAGAAAAACAAAGTATTTTACAACTGATTTTAATCACTCACACTCTCACACGATTTTATTTTGTACAACATAATGTACAATTAATAAAATCATCAAAATCAAAATCAAATCTCACACGATAACGATTATAGTCGCTTAACAAACAATAACTCACGAGGACGCCGCAGGTGCACCTGTTACAAGCCGTAAGGCTGAAACTCTAGCCTCCAAGCTAGATACCCAAATCGTAGACTGACGTGTCTCGATGCCGGCGTACGGTCCAGTGTCGTCGTCTCGTTGTCGCAGGTTGAGAAGTTGTCCAAGGATGACTATCCTGTCGAAGACTTGTTTTCATCGCGACGATAACTCCCGAGCACGCGCGACACAATAAAATTGACATTTTACTCGTACTTTCCATAATTTCGCGAAGCTTCGAATCGGTACGATCTGTACTCGAACGCGTGCGGTGATTAGAATGAATCCTGTCCTCCTTCTCATCGGCCCGATATTCTACCGATTCCCGCGCGTTCCATTCCCGCTGCGTTCTAACGGTCGCGCGGCGAACAGGAAATTAATTTAATGTCGTCGGTATTAATTAACTCGACCGTTACACCCCCCCTCCCAGAGGTGTCGTATCCGAAAAATACGTCACTTCGATATACCACGAACGCGGTCGATCCGAGTTTCGGGAAACGTATATATATCCTGCCATCGCCTGCAACAAACGAAGAGAGGAATAAGGACAAAAATAGGATATACGGATTAGGCTTTGCGTTGTGCGCGAGTTTTCCGCGGCGACGGTGTTTTCATGTTGTCGACGCACATTTTCTTAGTCGACCCTTTCGGCCTACCTCTACGCCTTCCAATCGTCGGGTCGACTTGCACACATGGCTCGCTGCCATTTACAATTTGCCGTACAGACTCATTCAAAACATTCGCCCTCGCAGTAGGCTCATTCCCGCACCCTACCTCATGCTCGCTAGCGTTAGGATTTTCGCACGCAATTTCCATCGCTGTCTCTTCCTCGCCTGAAGACTCCGGTTCAACTCTTGCGATCCATTTCTTCAGTTGTTGTACAGCCACTGGACTTTATTCGTTGCCAAAGGCGTCTACAATCGTATACGTATTGCTACCTAGCTTTTCGACCACTGTATACGGACCTGTATACTTAGGCGCTAGGCAAGCTGTGAAGCCTTTAGCCTTACTGGATAGGACTTTGTTTTTTCTCCAAACCATGTCACCAGGCTGGAAAATTACTTCGCGGTGTCGCTTGTTGTAATGCTCAGCCGCTCTGTCCTGTTGAATTCTCAAATTTTCGTCAGCTTTTCTTCTTAAGTCTTCGGCTCTGGCTGCCTTGTCCAGCCTTTCTTGAAGAGCCATTTCTTCATATCTCTTTAGTGTCTCGTCAGCTAGCTCTTTGCTGACCACACTACAGTCGATCGGCTGACGCAACATGTTCAACATGGCCGGAGTCGTTTTTATTGCTGAATGCTCCTCCCTGTTGTACGCGCAGACCAGCTCGGGTAAAAGGACGTCTCATTTTTGCTGATTGTCTGCAATAAAACATCGGATCATAGTTTTTAGAGTCCTATTCAGCCTTTCTACTTGGCCATTAGACTCAGGGTTATTAGTTGGCGAGTTTTCATGCTCGACGCCGAGTTCTATCAGACGGTCGTCTATCTTGCGATTCTTAAACTCTGACCCTTGATCCGATAGGAACATTTCCGGCTGACCCCACCGTAGGAATACGTCTTGCCAGATGTGTTTCCATATGGCTTCACCATCAGCCCGTTTTAACGGTGCTACTTCTGCCCAACGTGTGAACAGATCCGTGAAAACCAAGACATACTTGTGTCCGTTGTCGCTACGGGTATATGGACCTTGTATGTCGCCTGACACCGCCTGCCATGGTCTTACGATCGGTCGCTTTCCCATCAGACCCCCAGGCAAACGCTGTTCCACCTTTTGCATTTGGCATATCTGGCATGATTTTACATAAGCCTCTATATCCTTATACATACCAGGCCAAAAATACTCTTGGGCGACTCTCTTCAGAGTTTTATCTCGGCCCAAGTGTCCTGCAAGGGGTGCGTCATGTTTTTCTTTAAGGATATCGTTCCTCAAAAACACAGGTGCCACCAGTTTCCAAGCGGAGTCTTCACCGACTGTTTCTTCAATTAAGTCGTCAGACTTGTAAAAATAAAGCTTGCCACCCACGACCTTCCATCTAAGGAACTTGCCTGGATTTCTCTGCACGGCCTTCATTTTATTTATATACCAGTCGTCCAGCTCTCCGTCAGGATACCCTACGGCTGCAACAGTCGTCTCGTCTCCCTCATACATACGTGACAGGGCGTCGGGCACCACATTTAAGGGACCTTTCCGGTATTCCGTCGAAAATGTGTAGCTTTGAAGTTCTAGCGACCATCTTGCTAGCCTGCCCGTCACGTTCGACAGTTTGTTTAGCCACTTCAGCGAATTGTGGTCCGTAATTACGTGAAATTTAAAACCATCTACGTAAAATCGAAACTTCCTAATCGCCTAGACTACTGCCAAACATTCACGTTCTGTCACCGTATAATTGCATTGTGCTGGATTCAGAACTCGGCTAAAATATTCAATGACTCTCTCCCCGCCATTAATGGTTTGAGTCAAACATGCCCCGATACCAGTGTCTGAAGCATCGGTCTGAATCACGAACGGCTGGGTAAAATCCAGCGTTGCCAGCACTGGTGCTGAGGCTAGCAGCACTTGGATTTTCTCAAACGCCTGTTGTTGCTCAGCCTCCCATTTATAACAGACTCTCGTGCTTGTGAGTCTCGTCAGCGGTTCGGCTACCGTAGCGAAATTTTTCAAAAATTTCCTGTACCAGGAAGCCATTCCCAATAACCTCTTCAATTTCTTGCGGTTGTTTGGGATAGTATAATTCAAGATGGCCTCGACTTTTCCTGGACATGGTCGAATTCCATCTCTGCTGACGATTACGCCTAAATATTTTACTTCAGACTGGCAAAATTTACTTTTACTGCGGTTTACCGTCAGTCCAGCCTCTCTCAATCTAGCCAGTATGGCTTCGAGGATCCGCATATGCGTCTCGAAGTCTTCCGTAACGATTACGATATCATCGAGGTACGCATAGGCATATGGGCCAAACTCTCGAATTATCATATCTATCAGGCGTTGGAAAGTCGATCCAGCCTGATCTAACCCAAACGGCATTCTTTTAAATTGGAACTGGCCTAAGCCAGGCACCGTAAAAGCCGTTATTGGCCTCGACTCTTTCTTCAGTGGCACCTGATGGTACGCCGATGACAAATCCAGAGTCGATATGTATTTGGCCGTTTTAAACCTTCTCAGAATATCATCCATATAAGGTAAAGGATAGGCTTCGGTTTTCCTGGAGACTGAATTAACCTTACGGAAATCTATACAAAATCTCCTAGTGCCGTCTTCTTTCTTCACCATGACCACCGGCGACGACCAACCGCTCCTCGGAGCAGGCTCAATAATGTCGTCGTCTAGCATTTTTACTACATGCTCGTACATCTCCAGCCGTACTACCGGTAAAACTGGATAATACCTCTGTCTGATAGGCTTTGCGTCGCCTACGTCGATCTCATGTTCGATCCACGTAGTGCAGCCTAAAGGTTTGTCTTGTGGCTGGAAAACTCTATCTAGCAAGTCGTTTATACGTTCTTGCTCTTCAGAACCAATGTCGGCTAGACCTATTGACGCCAGGCTTGTTACTTCAGCTTCAGTCACGGCTGCAACCTCTAGGTCTACCACCTTATCAGCAATCCGGATGTTCAACTTATTTGTGGCTGGATCTAGTATCGTATCAAATTCACGTACGAAGTTTGTCCCCAGATAACAATCTGAGTCTAGATCCAACATGATAGCCACTTTAATTTCTTGCGTCGCTCCTGCAACTTCAAACGGTAGGACCACATGTCCTGCAATTGGGCATCTACGGCCATCAGCAACTTTGGCTCCTTTGCCGTGGTAGATCTCAATTTTCCGCCTGAGCGCTGACGCCATCTGGATAGCTGAAGATCCCATAACTGTGAGTGATGCTCCGGGATCATACAGAGCTCTGACTCGGATTTCACCAATGTCGACAGGTAGCCACCATCTTCCTTCCGACTCAGCCTCCTGTGTAGCCGACTTCCTTCCTGCTCGCTCAGTACCCTTCGGGTCTACCGAGCATGCATGAGTACCATCTCCGAGTGATGGTTGATCTGTGACCTTGGCGGAGTAGGATCGACGTCGTCTTACTCCGCCTTTTTCTCGTTTTCCGACCTCTCGGGACATTCTGGACGCTTGTGTCCTTCTTTGTCACAGTGGTAACACTGAACTGTCTTATCATCATCCCGAGGTTTTTTCTTCCTCTCCCCACTCCTGTCACGCTTTGGAGAAGGGCTTCTAGACTTTCCTCCGTCCCCCGATTTACGTCTCTGTTTGGTCTGTTTGGCTTTGTTCAAACTCTGGGGCTTCGGGCCCGATGGCTTACCAGAGTTCTTACACTTAACCTGGATTTGAGACATCAATTTTTCCAGGCGGCTCATAACCGAGGCGTCGTCAGACTTGCCTCCCATAGCCGTTGCGGCTACATTAATTTTCGGTCTCTTTGCCTTGCTTTCCCTATATGCCAGATTTGGCCAAAGAGACGTTGATGGTGACGGTGGTGGTCTATATGACATTTCGCTAATCGTTGTTTTCTCGACCTCTACCGCTTGGCTAAACAAGCCCTTAACCGACTTCACTTCGTCTCGCCTAATTTGTCTACGCAAATTTGGTCGCATATTCGTCAACATGAAGTCGACTCTCTCCATTTTGGTAGGTACAGGCCTCATTTTCAGTAACAACGACTGTAGGCATGTCAGGTAATCCCGCACTGACTCTTCTGCCCCTTGCGTACGATTGGTAGCCTCTACGCGTAGGCTTTGTTGATAATCACCAATGCCGTACCAATCACGGGCTTCTTGACTGAACTTTGCCCAGATGTTGATAATTGATTTATTATCCCGGTACCATATCGACGCCAAACCGGTCAAGAGTATGGGTAATGCATCTAGCAATTGTTTCTCTGTCAGTCCGGCTAGTTCATTAGCCTCGCCGACTTGAATCAAAAATTGCTCGATGCTTGACTCGTTACTACCGTCGAACTTAATGTTCCACCTTCGGACGATCGAGCCAATGTCGATAGGCTTTTCTAGCCTGTGTGGGTTAAAACCATCCTGTCGTAGCGTAGGTAATTCGGCTTGTCGAAGTTCTCGTATACGCTCCAACTCATCCGTCAGGGCTTTTATTTGGTCTTGGATCTTCCGTTCTGCACCAGACATCGAAGCTCTGTTAATAGGGCTCGAACTGTCTCTCTCGTGCATCGACGTATCACCAAAATTCACCCTAGGCCCTTGGGCATGGTCAGTATTTTCCGTAGAAATACTACACTCATCCATAAAGTGTTGCAAAATGCCGGGCCTTATTGTACTGGACACCGGTCCATTTGTCTGCCGGTTACGATCAACCAAACCATGTCGGTCGTCCTTTTCCTCGATAACCCTTATCCTCTCTTGCAGTTTCTTAAATTCTCCCGTAAACTCCTGCATTGTCCTGAGGAGGTCGTCAATCATACCGCCATCACGGTTGTTTGTTTCTTCAGCAGCCCTGTCGGCCACCTCGCGGCTTCTGGTAGTCGCTTGCACAGACTGAATGTGCTCCGCCGCCTTCATCACGCCTTCGTCCATCAAGACGGCTAGGGGGTGTTCCCCACTTGTGGTAAAATTCGGGTCTAACATTGTCGAGCCCGATTTTTCCCATATGGTAGTGGCTATAAATTAGGCCCGCATCTCTTCGCGCTTGACTTTGACTTCGTCATGCTCGTCAGACTCATCTTCAATAAAGTCCTCAGCCGAATAATTGCCGACCAGCCAATTTATCAGTCTGTCATGCCTTTGACGTGTCGAACCGTCTGGCTTAAGCTGTAAGTCGCGTAAAGCCTCGTCGACTACATCATCATCCTCAGCGATTACCCATGAATAGACTAGGTCTTCCTTCACTTGTTGATCCATCCTAAAAATAACCAAAAAAAACCTAATCCCTCGTGACAGTACTTCCACACTCTAACTTAATTCAAATTTACAATCGCAATATGAAATAAAATATATTTTTCAATCTCCAACAATCCTGAAAGAAAGAAAAACAAAAGAAAATTTTATATTTCTGATTCTTCTATCAAACGCCTCAAACGGCTAAACAAATAGAAAATAAAATTTAATAGGCCTATTAGCCTGTCGACTCGCGAATGGCTTTGACAAAAACCAAGGTCGACCCGAAAAGCCAAAATTAAATTATAATAAAAAAAAAATCCGGTTATCCTAACCCGTGTGAGAACACCGATTTTTATTTTCAGAAGTATAAAATACAGTTGCTACTGAACACTAGTCAGTAGCACGCTGTTATGTCAACAAACAGAAATAATAATAATAAAAAAAATATATTCACAAAAAATCTCAACAACGATTAAATAAATTCAAACTAATAATTGTGTTTCGCTCTACTCGCACTTACTGTCACGAATTACGGGAATCTTACAAAGTGGAATATAAAACCAATCAAAACAATAACAAATCGATAAAAGAAAATTCCACTTTGTAAGTACACGCTATATCGCATACATACACACCCTCGTTACTTTGTTTTCCTCTAAACGCCGCGACCGGCCTTGAACCGATCGCCTACGGTATTTCGCTACCACGCTCGTCTTAACAAACGTACACACACTATCGAAAACCGTGACGTAGGTACTCGAATTTAAAAACCCACAACGTTGTTGGGCGCCATGTTACAGGGCGTTATTTAAACGAGCAGACTCAGGAGTACAACCCACGTAGATCTGCCGAGTTTGTCATACAGCCTCTATAAGCTCTGCCGCAGTCGACCACACGTCGACAAGTTTCCTGCAAAAGGAGAAAATTCCGTCCGCGATTATATATCCCTAAACGGTTTATTAATCGGGGAGGGCGCGACAGCTCGTTGATTTCGGTAGGTGGGCGCGGGCTAGAGGATTCGAGCGCGGGGAACACCGGTCAGAAAAATAATTGTTACTCGCAAAGTTAATTTTGAATATTAAATAACAAAAAATTAACTTGAAAACTAATACAAAAATTCATGCTTGACACGGTGATAATTTATAAACAAATACTCATATGGTTGAGTATTTCACTCAACAACAAAGAGTTATCGGTGCTCTCTAAGTTGATTTGCGCGCGCACACAACAACCTGCTGTTATCGGCAGCTTACGCGCGCGAGAAAAACAAAGTATCTTTCAACTGATTTGAATCACTCACACTCTCACACGATAACGATTATGGTCACTTAACAAACAATAACTCACGAGGACGCCGCAGGTGCACCTGTTACAAGCCGTAAGGCTGAAACTCTAGCCTCCAGCTAGATACCCAAATCGTAGACTGCCGTGTCTCGATGCCGGCGTACGGTCCAGTGTCGTCGTCTCGTTGTCGCAGGTTGAGAAGTTGTCCAAGGATGACAATCCTGTCGGAGACTTGTTTTCGTCGCGACGATAACTCCCGAGCACGCGCGACACAATAAAATTGACCTTTCACTCGTACTTTCTATAATTTCGCGAAGCTTCGAATCGGTACGATCTGTACCATGCGGTGATTAGAATGAATCCTGTCCTCCTTCTCACCGGCCCGATATTCTACCGATTCCCATACGTTCCATTCCAACTCGTGCTGCGTTCTAACGGTCGCGCGGCGAACAAGAAAAAATTAATGTCGTCGGGATTAATTAACTCGACCGTTACAATACATGTAATAAATCCAAGAGTTTTACATGTACCGACTTTTAAGGATCTACGTATGAACTTCCACGGACTTTTGTGGCGCTGAAAAAATTTTATTAATCTCTCTTATTCATACCTGCACCATCACGAACTTTTAAGGATGTATATGGTAACAGTTGCGGACATTTGAGGCGTTGAATTGGATCTGATTATTATATCACTCTCCAATAGTCTTTTTCATGTACGTTTGAATCCAAACAAAATGATTTTACAATAAAATCCAAAAACTTGATATAAACAGACAGTATCTATGACTTCAAATACACTGAATAAATCTAAGAGTTTTACATGTACCGACTTTTAAGGATGTATGTACGATTTTCTACGGACTTTTGAGGCGCGGAAAAAATTTTATTTATCTCTCTTGTTCATTCCTGCACTATCACGAACTTTTAAGGATATATATAGTAACAGTTGCGGACATTTGAGGAGTTGAATTGGATCTGATTATAATATCACTCTCCAATAGTCTTTTTCATGTACGTTCAAATCAAAATAAAATGGTTTGACGAATAATTCTAAGAAATTTATGAAAGCAGACAGAATCTTTGACTACAAATACATGGAATAAATCCAAAAGTTTTACATGTACCGACTTTTGAGGATGTATGAACGAAATTCTACGGACTTTTGAGGCGCTGAAAAAATTTTATTTATCTCTCTTGTTCATTCCTGCACTATCACGAACTTTTAAGGATATATATAGTAACAGTTGCGGACATTTGAGGAGTTGAATTGGATCTGATTATAATCTCACTCTCCAATAGTCTTTTTCATGTACATTTGAATCAAAATAAAATGGTTTTACAATTAAATCTAAAAACTTGATAAAAGCAGACAGTATCTATGATCACAAATACATGTCATAAATCCAAGAGTTTTACATGTACCGACTTTTAAGGATCTATGTACGAACTTCTACGGACTTTTGAGGAGCTGAAAATTTTTTATTAAGCCTTCTTGTTTATTTCTGCACTATCACGAACTTTTAAGGATATATATAGTAACATTTGCGGACATTTGAGGAGTTGAATTGGATTTGATTATAATCTCACTCTCCAATAGTCTTTTTCATGTACATTTGAATCAAAATAAAATGGTTTTACAATTAAATCTAAAAACTTGATAAAAGCAGACAGTATCTATGACTACAAATACACTGAATAAATCTTAGAGTTTTACATGTACCTACTTTTAAGGATGTATGTACGATTTTCTACGGACTTTTGAGGCGCGTAAAAAAATTTTATTTATCTCTCTTGTTCATTTCTGCACTATGACGAACTTTTAAGGATATATATAGTAACAGTTGCAGACATTTGAGGAGTTGAATAGAATCTTAGTGTCATATGACTTTTTAATAGTCTTTTTCATGTACATTTGAATCAAAATAAAATGGTTTTACAATAAAATCTAAAAACCTGATAAAAGCAGACAGTAGCTATGACTACAAATACACAATATAAATTCAAGAGTATTATATGTACCGATTTTTAAGGATCTATGTACGAACTACTACGGACTTTTGAGGAGCTGAAAATTTTTTATTAAGCCTTCTTGTTCATTTCTGCATTATGACGAACTTTTAAGGATATATATAGTAACAGTTGCGGACATTTGAGGAGTTGAATTGGATCTGATTATAATATCACTCGCCAATAGTCTTTTTCATGTACATTTGAGAAAAAATAAAATGGTTTTACGATAAAATCTAAAAACTTGATAAAAGCAGACAGTATCTATGACTATAAAAACACGAAATTAATCTAAGAGTTTTACACAGACAAACTTTTAAGGATTTATGTACGAACTTCTACGGACTTTTGAGGCGCTGAAAATTTTTTATTCATCTCTCTTGTTCATTTTTGCACTGTGACAAACTTTTAAGGATATATATAGTATCAGTTTTAGACATTTGAGGAGTTAAATAGGATCTGACTGTAATATGCCCCTTCAATAGTCTTTTTCATGTACGTTTTAATCAAAATGAAATGGTTTGACAAATAAATCTAAGAAATTTATGAAAGCAGACAGAATCTTTGGCTACAAATACATGAAATAAAACCAAGAGTTTTACATGTATCGACTTTTGAGGATGTATGTACGAACTTCTACGGACTTTTCAGGCGCTGAAAAAATTTTATTAATCTCTTTTGTTCATTCCTGCACTATCACGAACTTTTAAGGATATACATAGTAACAGTTGCGGACATTTGAGGTGTTGAATTGGATCTGATTATTACATCACTCTCCACTAGTCTTTTTCATGTACGTATAAATCAAAATAAAATGGTTTTACAATTAAATCCAAAAACTTGATAGAAGCAGACAGTATCTATGACTACAAATACACTGAATAAATCTAAGAGTTTTACATGTACCGACTTTTAAGGATGTATGTACGATTTTCTACGGACTTTTGAGGCACGGAAAAAATTTTATTCATCTCTCTTCTTTATTTCTGCACTATGACGAACTTTTAAGGATATACATAGTAACAGTTGCGGTCATTTGAGGAGTTGAATTGGATCTGATTATAATATCACTCTCCAATAGTCTTTTTCATGTACATTTGAATCAAATTAAAATGGTTTTACAATAAAATCTAAAAACTTGCTAAAAGTAGACAGTATCTATGACTAGAAATACACTGAATATATCTAAGAGTTTTACATTTACTGACTTTTGGGGATGTATGTACGAACTTCTACGGACTTTTGAGGCGCTGAAAAAATTTTATTAATCTATCTTGTTCATTCCTGCACTATCACGAACTTTTAAGGATATATATAAGTAACAGTTGCGGACATTTGAGGAGTTGAATTGGATCTGATTATAATATCACTCTCCAATAGTCTTTTTCATGTACGTTTAAAACAAAATAAAATGGTTTGACTAATAACTCTTAGAAATTTTTAAAGCAAACAGAATCTTTGACTACAAATACATGAAATAAATCCAAGAGTTTTACATGTACCGACTTTTGAGGATGTATGTACGAAATTCTATGGACTTTTGAGGCGCTGAAAAAATTTTATTAATCTCTTTTGTTCATTCCTGCACTATCACGATCTTTTAAGGATGTATATAGTAACAGTTGCGGACATTTGAGGCGTTTAATTGGATCTGATTATTATATCACTTTCCAATAGTCTTTTTCATGTACGTTTAAATCAAAATAAAATGGTTTTACAATAAAATCTAAAAACTTGATATAAGCAGACAGTATCTATGACTACAAATACACTGAATAAATCTTAGAGTTTTACATTTACCGACTTTTAAGGATGTATGTACGAACTTCTACGGACTTTTCAGGCGCTGAAAAAATTTTATTAATCTCTTTTGTTCATTCCTGCACTATCACGAACTTTTAAGGATATACATAGTAACAGTTGCGGACATTTGAGGCGTTGAATTGGATCTGATTATTACATCACTCTCCACTAGTCTTTTTCATGTACGTATAAATCAAAATAAAATGGTTTTACAATTAAATCCAAAAACTTGATAGAAGCAGACAGTATCTATGACTACAAATACACTGAATAAATCTTAGAGTTTTACATTTACCGACTTTTGAGGATGTATGTACGAACTTCTACGGACTTTTCAGGCGCTGAAAAAATTTTATTAATCTCTTTTGTTCATTCCTGCACTATCACGAACTTTTAAGGATATACATAGTAACAGTTGCGGACATTTGAGGCGTTGAATTGGATCTGATTATTACATCACTCTCCACTAGTCTTTTTCATGTACGTATAAATCAAAATAAAATGGTTTTACAATTAAATCCAAAAACTTGATAGAAGCAGACAGTATCTATGACTACAAATACACTGAATAAATCTAAGAGTTTTACATGTACCGACTTTTAAGGATGTATGTACGATTTTCTACGGACTTTTGAGGCACGGAAAAAATTTTATTCATCTCTCTTCTTTATTTCTGCACTATGACGAACTTTTAAGGATATACATAGTAACAGTTGCGGTCATTTGAGGAGTTGAATTGGATCTGATTATAATATCACTCTCCAATAGTCTTTTTCATGTACATTTGAATCAAATTAAAATGGTTTTACAATAAAATCTAAAAACTTGATAAAAGTAGACAGTATCTATGACTAGAAATACACTGAATATATCTAAGAGTTTTACATTTACTGACTTTTGGGGATGTATGTACGAACTTCTACGGACTTTTGAGGCGCTGAAAAAATTTTATTAATCTATCTTGTTCATTCCTGCACTATCACGAACTTTTAAGGATATATATAAGTAACAGTTGCGGACATTTGAGGAGTTGAATTGGATCTGATTATAATATCACTCTCCAATAGTCTTTTTCATGTACGTTTAAAACAAAATAAAATGGTTTGACTAATAACTCTTAGAAATTTTTAAAGCAAACAGAATCTTTGACTACAAATACATGAAATAAATCCAAGAGTTTTACATGTACCGACTTTTGAGGATGTATGTACGAAATTCTATGGACTTTTGAGGCGCTGAAAAAATTTTATTAATCTCTTTTGTTCATTCCTGCACTATCACGATCTTTTAAGGATGTATATAGTAACAGTTGCGGACATTTGAGGCGTTTAATTGGATCTGATTATTATATCACTTTCCAATAGTCTTTTTCATGTACGTTTAAATCAAAATAAAATGGTTTTACAATAAAATCTAAAAACTTGATATAAGCAGACAGTATCTATGACTACAAATACACTGAATAAATCTTAGAGTCTTACATTTACCGACTTTTAAGGATGTATGTACGATTTTCTACGGACTTTTGAGGCGCGTAAAAAAATTTTATTTATCTCTCTTGTTCATTTCTGCACTATGACGAACTTTTAAGGATATATATAGTGAGTCAAAATTTCTGAAATCGGACAGAAAAACAAAACTTTCGAAATTCGATAGCCTTTGAACACAAAAGTCAAGTATTATGCTTTAAAAAATAGCCAGTGAAGTTTTTTTTTTAAATAATAATTTTTCTGAAAGTTATAAACAATTAAACTTTTGGGTGACTATTTTTTTAAATCGCCATTTCTAGAGAACTATTGAATAAAACTTTACAAAATTTTAACAACGACTTCACAAATAAGTAAAGTATTGAATGATAAATAAATTAAAAAAAAAAATTTAATTTGTTTATAAAAAATTAATTTTTTAATAAAAAATTGAAAATTTAATAAACTTCTCATATGGGTAGGGCAACATTTTTTCAACGATATTGTTTCTTAAAGTGTTACCTAGAAGTACGTGAAAAAAAATTTTGGTAATATTCAAAAGAACAAAAGTTGTGAATTTTTAAAGACCGCAAAACGAGCGCTGCGACGAGCGCGGAGCCATGGCGCGCACTGAGGTAATTTTTCGGTATCTGCAGAAAAGTAATTATATAAAAAAGGGACGTGCTAGAAACATGCAGTTTGGTGGAAATTGAAGAAAAGGGATGAAACTATATGGGAAAAGTCAAAAAATGCATGATATTTTCTTATTTCGTGGTTAAAATCAATTTTGAAAAAAAGGTTATGTTTTACAATAATGCTATCGGCTTGATAACTATCCTAGACACTTTTTATGAGTTTTTCCAGATTATTTTTATCATATTTCATATATCATATTTCATACGTTATTTCTTCACAGCTAAAAAAAACGTATGAATATTTAATCTAAAATAGTTAACTTAATCATACTGTCATTTTTTCCTTTCTTATTCATTTTTTATTTTTATTTTTTATTTTTGTTACCCACGAGATGATAAAATATTGTCTCTGTGTGATCTAAAATTCTTATCTTTTAGTTCTATTGGTTCTATTGATATTTTATCAAGTAAATATAATTAATATTATTCAATTTAATGATGAATTCTCAGCAAAAAAAGTCTATTAATGGAAATAATTCTTTCAGTTTTCATAATAATTATTGATTTGTGAAATTCATCGATTTTTTAAAATAATTAAGAGTTTAGATATTTGAAAAATAATTATAAGTTAAATAATGACAAAATATGATTAAAATAATTTGGAAAAACTCATAAAAAGTGTCTAGGATAGTTATCAAGCCGATAGCATTACTGTCAAACATAACCTTTTTTTCAAAATTGATTTTAACCACGAAATAAGAAAATATCATGCATTTTTTGACTTTTCCCAAATAGTTTCATCCCTTTTCTTCAATTTCCACCAAATTGCATGTTTCTAGCACGTCCCTTTTTTATATAATTACTTTTCTGCAGATACCGAAAAATTACCTCAGTGCGCGCCGTGGCTCCGTCACCTCGCCGCGCTCGTCGCAGTGCTCGTTTTGCGGTCTTTACAAATTCACAACTTTTGTTCTTATGAATATTACCAAAATTTTTTTTCACGTACTTCTAGGTAACACTTTAAGAAACAATATCGTTGAAAAAATGTTGCCCTACCCATATGAGAAGTTTATTAAATTTTCAATTTTTTATTAAAAAATTAATTTTTTATAAACAAATTAAATTTTTTTTTTTAATTTATTTATCATTCAATACTTTACTTATTTGTGAAGTCGGTGTTAAAATTTTGTAAAGTTTTATTCAATAGTTCTCTAGAAATGGCGATTTAAAAAAATAGTCACCCAAAAGTTTAATTGTTTATAACTTTCAGAAAAATTATTATTTAAAAAAAAAACTTTACTGGCTTTTTTTTAAAGCATAACACTTGACTTTTGGGTACAAAGGCTATCGAATTTCGAAAGTTTTGTTTTTCTGTCCGATTTCAGAAATTTTGACTCAGTAACAGTTGCGGACATTTGAGGCGTTGAATTGGATCTGATTATTATATCACTCTCCAATAGTCTTTTTCATGTACGTTTGAATCAAAACAAAATGATTTTACAATAAAATCCAAAAACTTGATATAAGCAGACAGTATCTATGACTTCAAATACACTGAATAAATCTAAGAGTTTTACATGTACCGACTTTTAAGGATGTATGTACGATTTTCTACGGACTTTTGAGGCGCGGAAAAAATTTTATTTATCTCTCTTGTTCATTCCTGCACTATCACGAACTTTTAAGGATATATATAGTAACAGTTGCGGACATTTGAGGAGTTGAATTGGATCTGATTATAATATCACTCTCCAATAGTCTTTTTCATGTACGTTCAAATCAAAATAAAATGGTTTGACGAATAATTCTAAGAAATTTATGAAAGCAGACAGAATCTTTGACTACAAATACATGGAATAAATCCAAAAGTTTTACATGTACCGACTTTTGAGGATGTATGAACGAAATTCTACGGACTTTTGAGGCGCTGAAAAAATTTTATTTATCTCTCTTGTTCATTCCTGCACTTTCACGAACTTTTAAGGATATATATAGTAACAGTTGCGGACATTTGAGGAGTTGAATTGGATCTGATTATAATCTCACTCTCCAATAGTCTTTTTCATGTACATTTGAATCAAAATAAAATGGTTTTACAATTAAATCTAAAAACTTGATAAAAGCAGACAGTATCTATGATCACAAATACATGTCATAAATCCAAGAGTTTTACATGTACCGACTTTTAAGGATCTATGTACGAACTTCTACGGACTTTTGAGGAGCTGAAAATTTTTTATTAAGCCTTCTTGTTTATTTCTGCACTATCACGAACTTTTAAGGATATATATAGTAACATTTGCGGACATTTGAGGAGTTGAATTGGATTTGATTATAATCTCACTCTCCAATAGTCTTTTTCATGTACATTTGAATCAAAATAAAATGGTTTTACAATTAAATCTAAAAACTTGATAAAAGCAGACAGTATCTATGACTACAAATACACTGAATAAATCTTAGAGTTTTACATGTACCTACTTTTAAGGATGTATGTACGATTTTCTACGGACTTTTGAGGCGCGTAAAAAAATTTTATTTATCTCTCTTGTTCATTTCTGCACTATGACGAACTTTTAAGGATATATATAGTAACAGTTGCAGACATTTGAGGAGTTGAATAGAATCTTAGTGTCATATGACTTTTTAATAGTCTTTTTCATGTACATTTGAATCAAAATAAAATGGTTTTACAGTAAAATCTAAAAACCTGATAAAAGCAGACAGTAGCTATGACTACAAATACACAATATAAATTCAAGAGTATTATATGTACCGATTTTTAAGGATCTATGTACGAACTACTACGGACTTTTGAGGAGCTGAAAATTTTTTATTAAGCCTTCTTGTTCATTTCTGCATTATGACGAACTTTTAAGGATATATATAGTAACAGTTGCGGACATTTGAGGAGTTGAATTGGATCTGATTATAATATCACTCGCCAATAGTCTTTTTCATGTACATTTGAGAAAAAATAAAATGGTTTTACGATAAAATCTAAAAACTTGATAAAAGCAGACAGTATCTATGACTATAAAAACACGAAATTAATCTAAGAGTTTTACACAGACAAACTTTTAAGGATTTATGTACGAACTTCTACGGACTTTTGAGGCGCTGAAAATTTTTTATTCATCTCTCTTGTTCATTTTTGCACTGTGACAAACTTTTAAGGATATATATAGTATCAGTTTTAGACATTTGAGGAGTTAAATAGGATCTGACTGTAATATGCCCCTTCAATAGTCTTTTTCATGTACGTTTTAATCAAAATGAAATGGTTTGACAAATAAATCTAAGAAATTTATGAAAGCAGACAGAATCTTTGGCTACAAATACATGAAATAAAACCAAGAGTTTTACATGTATCGACTTTTGAGGATGTATGTACGAACTTCTACGGACTTTTCAGGCGCTGAAAAAATTTTATTAATCTCTTTTGTTCATTCCTGCACTATCACGAACTTTTAAGGATATACATAGTAACAGTTGCGGACATTTGAGGTGTTGAATTGGATCTGATTATTACATCACTCTCCACTAGTCTTTTTCATGTACGTATAAATCAAAATAAAATGGTTTTACAATTAAATCCAAAAACTTGATAGAAGCAGACAGTATCTATGACTACAAATACACTGAATAAATCTAAGAGTTTTACATGTACCGACTTTTAAGGATGTATGTACGATTTTCTACGGACTTTTGAGGCACGGAAAAAATTTTATTCATCTCTCTTCTTTATTTCTGCACTATGACGAACTTTTAAGGATATACATAGTAACAGTTGCGGTCATTTGAGGAGTTGAATTGGATCTGATTATAATATCACTCTCCAATAGTCTTTTTCATGTACATTTGAATCAAATTAAAATGGTTTTACAATAAAATCTAAAAACTTGATAAAAGTAGACAGTATCTATGACTAGAAATACACTGAATATATCTAAGAGTTTTACATTTACTGACTTTTGGGGATGTATGTACGAACTTCTACGGACTTTTGAGGCGCTGAAAAAATTTTATTAATCTATCTTGTTCATTCCTGCACTATCACGAACTTTTAAGGATATATATAAGTAACAGTTGCGGACATTTGAGGAGTTGAATTGGATCTGATTATAATATCACTCTCCAATAGTCTTTTTCATGTACGTTTAAAACAAAATAAAATGGTTTGACTAATAACTCTTAGAAATTTTTAAAGCAAACAGAATCTTTGACTACAAATACATGAAATAAATCCAAGAGTTTTACATGTACCGACTTTTGAGGATGTATGTACGAAATTCTATGGACTTTTGAGGCGCTGAAAAAATTTTATTAATCTCTTTTGTTCATTCCTGCACTATCACGATCTTTTAAGGATGTATATAGTAACAGTTGCGGACATTTGAGGCGTTTAATTGGATCTGATTATTATATCACTTTCCAATAGTCTTTTTCATGTACGTTTAAATCAAAATAAAATGGTTTTACAATAAAATCTAAAAACTTGATATAAGCAGACAGTATCTATGACTACAAATACACTGAATAAATCTTATAGTTTTACATTTACCGATTTTTAAGGATGTATGTACGATTTTCTACGGACTTTTGAGGCGCGTAAAAAAATTTTATTTATCTCTCTTGTTCATTTCTGCACTATGACGAACTTTTAAGGATATATATAGTGAGTCAAAATTTCTGAAATCGGACAGAAAAACAAAACTTTCGAAATTCGATAGCCTTTGAACACAAAAGTCAAGTATTATGCTTTAAAAAATAGCCAGTGAAGTTTTTTTTTTAAATAATAATTTTTCTGAAAGTTATAAACAATTAAACTTTTGGGTGACTATTTTTTTAAATCGCCATTTCTAGAGAACTATTGAATAAAACTTTACAAAATTTTAACAACGACTTCACAAATAAGTAAAGTATTGAATGATAAATAAATTAAAAAAAAAAATTTAATTTGTTTATAAAAAATTAATTTTTTAATAAAAAATTGAAAATTTAATAAACTTCTCATATGGGTAGGGCAACATTTTTTCAACGATATTGTTTCTTAAAGTGTTACCTAGAAGTACGTGAAAAAAAATTTTGGTAATATTCAAAAGAACAAAAGTTGTGAATTTTTAAAGACCGCAAAACGAGCGCTGCGACGAGCGCGGAGCCATGGCGCGCACTGAGGTAATTTTTCGGTATCTGCAGAAAAGTAATTATATAAAAAAGGGACGTGCTAGAAACATGCAGTTTGGTGGAAATTGAAGAAAAGGGATGAAACTATATGGGAAAAGTCAAAAAATGCATGATATTTTCTTATTTCGTGGTTAAAATCAATTTTGAAAAAAAGGTTATGTTTTACAATAATGCTATCGGCTTGATAACTATCCTAGACACTTTTTATGAGTTTTTCCAGATTATTTTTATCATATTTCATATATCATATTTCATACGTTATTTCTTCACAGCTAAAAAAAACGTATGAATATTTAATCTAAAATAGTTAACTTAATCATACTGTCATTTTTTCCTTTCTTATTCATTTTTTATTTTTATTTTTTATTTTTGTTACCCACGAGATGATAAAATATTGTCTCTGTGTGATCTAAAATTCTTATCTTTTAGTTCTATTGGTTCTATTGATATTTTATCAAGTAAATATAATTAATATTATTCAATTTAATGATGAATTCTCAGCAAAAAAAGTCTATTAATGGAAATAATTCTTTCAGTTTTCATAATAATTATTGATTTGTGAAATTCATCGATTTTTTAAAATAATTAAGAGTTTAGATATTTGAAAAATAATTATAAGTTAAATAATGACAAAATATGATTAAAATAATTTGGAAAAACTCATAAAAAGTGTCTAGGATAGTTATCAAGCCGATAGCATTACTGTCAAACATAACCTTTTTTTCAAAATTGATTTTAACCACGAAATAAGAAAATATCATGCATTTTTTGACTTTTCCCAAATAGTTTCATCCCTTTTCTTCAATTTCCACCAAATTGCATGTTTCTAGCACGTCCCTTTTTTATATAATTACTTTTCTGCAGATACCGAAAAATTACCTCAGTGCGCGCCGTGGCTCCGTCACCTCGCCGCGCTCGTCGCAGTGCTCGTTTTGCGGTCTTTAAAAATTCACAACTTTTGTTCTTATGAATATTACCAAAATTTTTTTTCACGTACTTCTAGGTAACACTTTAAGAAACAATATCGTTGAAAAAATGTTGCCCTACCCATATGAGAAGTTTATTAAATTTTCAATTTTTTATTAAAAAATTAATTTTTTATAAACAAATTAAATTTTTTTTTTTAATTTATTTATCATTCAATACTTTACTTATTTGTGAAGTCGGTGTTAAAATTTTGTAAAGTTTTATTCAATAGTTCTCTAGAAATGGCGATTTAAAAAAATAGTCACCCAAAAGTTTAATTGTTTATAACTTTCAGAAAAATTATTATTTAAAAAAAAAACTTTACTGGCTTTTTTTTAAAGCATAACACTTGACTTTTGGGTACAAAGGCTATCGAATTTCGAAAGTTTTGTTTTTCTGTCCGATTTCAGAAATTTTGACTCAGTAACAGTTGCGGACATTTGAGGAGTTGAATAGAATCTTAGTGTCATATGACTTTTTAATATTCTTTTTCATGTACATTTGAATCAAAATAAAATGGTTTTACAATAAAATCTAAAAACCTGATAAAAGCAGACAGTAGCTATGACTACAAATACACAAAATAAATTCAAGAGTATTATATGTACCGATTTTTAAGGATGTATGTACGAACCCCTACGGACTTTTGAGGCGCTGAAAAATTTTTATTAAGCCTTCTTGTTCATTTCTGCACTATCACGAACTTTTAAGGATGTATATAGTAACAGTTGCGGACATTTGAGGAGTTGAATTGGATCTGATTATAATATCACTCTCCAATAGTCTTTTTCATGTACATTTGAATCAAAATAAAATGGTTTTACGATAAAATCTAAAAACTTGATAAAAGCAGACAGTATCTATGACTATAAAAACACGAAATTAATCTAAGAGTTTTACACAGACATACTTTTAAGGATTTATGTACGAACTTCTACGGACTTTTGAGGCGCTGAAAAATTTTTATTCATCTCTCTTGTTCATTTTTGCACTGTGACAAACTTTTAAGGATATATATAGTATCAGTTGTGGACATTTGAGGAGTTAAATAGGATCTGACTGTAATATGCCTCTTCAATAGTCTTTTTCATGTACATTTGAATCAAAATAAAATGGTTTTACAATAAAATCTAAAAACTTGATCAAAGTAGACAGTATCTATGACTACAAATACATGTAATAAATCCAAGAGTTTTACATGTACCGACTTTTAAGGATGTATGTACGAACTTCTACGGACTTTTCAGGCGCTGAAAAAATTTTATTAATCTCTTTTGTTCATTCCTGCACTATCACGAACTTTTAAGGATATACATAGTAACAGTTGCGGACATTTGAGGCGTTGAATTGGATCTGATTATTACATCACTCTCCACTAGTCTTTTTCATGTACGTTTTAATCAAAATCAAATGGTTTGACAAATAAATCTAAGAAATTTATGAAAGCAGACAGAATCTTTGGCTACAAATACATGAAATAAATCCAAGAGTTTTACATGTACCGACTTTTGAGGATGTATGTACGAACTTCTACGGACTTTTCAGGCGCTGAAAAAATTTTATTAATCTCTTTTGTTCATTCCTGCACTATCACGAACTTTTAAGGATATACATAGTAACAGTTGCGGACATTTGAGGAGTTGAATAGGATCTTAGTGTCATATGACTCTTCAATAGTCTTTTTCATGTACATTTAAATCATAATAGAATGGTTTTACAATCAAATCTAACAATTCGATAAAAGCAGTTAATCCTAAAGGGCGGTATCCCTTTATCGGCGAGTTGGTTTTTATACAACGGACTGCCGTTAAAGCGTACGCTTTATATACTTTGATTTTTGGTTTTAGGTTAGGTTGTACATCAAAAAAAACATATAGCATGATTATTTTTTTCATAATATTACGTCTTATATGTAGCCGATGATCCCCTGATTTATTTAAAAAAAAAAATGTCCTGAAACAATCTCAAATTAAAAAGTTATCAACGTTTCAATTTTCGAAGCGCTGATTTCTTTTCGCTGAGGATTCGGGCGACATCCGATTTCAGCCTCGAGCATCCGGTTTTCTATGCATGCTCCCTTGCAAGACGCTGCTGCCTAAGCCGGACGTGACGTAACGCTGAACTCGCAGACTCGCTCTTGCACATGGTATCGGGCGACAGCCGACAGGCATGGCCTGCCGGGCGCTAGAGTGCGCAAGTGCACAGCGCCTTGCGAGCTGCTCACAGATGGCTGCTCGCTGCTGGCACCTGGCAGCAGTAGGGATCTTACAGGGAGGCAGCAGTGAGCAGCAGAAGATTGCTAAAATCTGTTCCGCAGAATAAGCATAATTTAACAAACAAAAAAAAAAGCAGCAGAAGATGCAGACTGGCAGCTTGCCACTCGGCTCAAGTTGTTTATGTACATTATTATTATTAATAACAAACAAGTGATCATGACGTCATGATGACAATAAAAGTTTTTTTAGTTTTTTTATTTTATTTCTCATCCCTCATCTCATCCAGAGCTCTAGGCTCTTCTGAAGGAGCTGGTGGAGTTAACTTTAACATACAGAGCTATATAGGCTCCTCCAAAGGAGCTGGTGAAGCTAACTTTAACACCCAGAGCTCTAGGCTCCTCCGAAGGAACTGATGGAGCTTATTTTAACATCCAGAGCTCTAGGCTCCTCCGAAAGAGCTGGTGAAGCTAATTTTAATATCCAGAGCTCTAGGCTCCTCCGAAAGAGCTGGTGAAGCTAATTTTAATATCCAGAGTGCTAGGCTCCTCCGAAGGAACTGGTGGAGCTAGCTTTAACATACTGAGCTATATAGGCTCCTCCGAAGGAACTGATGGAGCTAATTTTAACATCCAGAGCTCTAGGCTCCTTCAAAGGAGCTGGTGGAGTTAACTTTAATATCCAGAGCTCTAGGCTCCTCCGAAGGAGCTGGTGGAGCTAACTTTAACATCCAGAGCTCTAGGCACCTTCAAAGGAGCTGGTGGAGTTAACTTCAATATCCAGAGCTCTAGGCTGTTCTGAAGGAGCTGGTGAAGCTAATTTTAATATCCAGAGCTCTAGGCTCCTCCGAAAGAGCTGGTGAAGCTAATTTTAATATCCAGAGTGCTAGGCTCCTCCGAAGGAACTGGTGGAGCTAGCTTTAACATACTGAGCTATATAGGCTCCTCCGAAGGAACTGATGGAGCTAATTTTAACATCCAGAGCTCTAGGCTCCTTCAAAGGAGCTGGTGGAGTTAACTTTAATATCCAGAGCTCTAGGCTCCTCCGAAGGAGCTGGTGGAGCTAACTTTAACATCCAGAGCTCTAGGCACCTTCAAAGGAGCTGGTGGAGTTAACTTCAATATCCAGAGCTCTAGGCTGTTCTGAAGGAGCTGGTGAAGCTCGCTTTAACATACAGAGCTATATAGGCTCCTCCGAAGGAGCTGGTGAAGCTAACTTTAACACCCAGAGCTCTAGGCTCCTCCGAAGGAACTGATGGAGCTTATTTTAACATCCAGAGCTCTAGGCTCCTCCGAAAGAGCTGGTGAAGCTAATTTTAATATCCAGAGTGCTAGGCTCCTCCGAAGGAACTGGTGGAGCTAGCTTTAACATACTGAGCTATATAGGCTCCTCCGAAGGAACTGATGGAGCTAATTTTAACATCCAGAGCTCTAGGCTCCTTCAAAGGAGCTGGTGGAGTTAACTTTAATATCCAGAGCTCTAGGCTCCTCCGAAGGAGCTGGTGGAGCTAACTTTAACATCCAGAGCTCTAGGCACCTTCAAAGGAGCTGGTGGAGTTAACTTTAATATCCAGAGCTCTAGGCTCTTCTGAAGGAGCTGGTGAAGCTCGCTTTAACATACTGAGCTATATAGGCTCCTCCGAAGGAACTGATGGAGCTAATTTTAACATCCAGAGCTCTAGGCTCCTTCAAAGGAGCTGGTGGAGTTAACTTTAATATCCAGAGCTCTAGGCTCTTCTGAAGGAGCTGGTGAAGCTCGCTTTAACATACAGAGCTATATAGGCTCCTCCGAAGGAGCTGGTGAAGCTAACTTTAACACCCAGAGCTCTAGGCTCCTCTGAAGGAACTGATGGAGCTAATTTTAACATCCAGAGCTCTAGGCTCCTCCGAAAGAGCTGGTGAAGCTAATTTTAATATCCAGAGCTCTAGGCTCCTCTGAAAGAGCTGGTGAAGCTAATTTTAATATCCAGAGTGCTAGGCTCCTCCAAAGGAACTGGTGCAGCTAGCTTTAACATACTGAGCTATATAGGCTCCTCCGAAGGAACTGATGGAGCTAATTTTAACATCCAGAGCTCTAGGCTCCTTCAAAGGAGCTGGTGGAGTTAACTTTAATATCCAGAGCTCTAGGCTCCTCCGAAGGAGCTGGTGGAGCTAACTTTAACATCCAGAGCTCTAGGCACCTTCAAAGGAGCTGGTGGAGTTAACTTTAATATCCAGAGCTCTAGGCTGTTCTGAAGGAGCTGGTGAAGCTCGCTTTAACATACAGAGCTATATAGGCTCCTCCGAAGGAGCTGGTGAAGCTAACTTTAACACCCAGAGCTCTAGGCTCCTCCGAAGGAACTGATGGAGCTTATTTTAACATCCAGAGCTCTAGGCTCCTCCAAAAGAGCTGGTGAAGCTAATTTTAATATCCAGAGTGCTAGGCTCCTCCGAAGGAACTGATGGAGCTAATTTTAATATCCAGAGTGCTAGGCTCCTCCGAAGGAACTGGTGGAGCTAATTTTAATATCCAGAGTGCTAGGCTCCTCCGAAGGAACTGATGGAGCTAATTTTAACATCCAGAGCTCTAGGCTCCTTCAAAGGAGCTGGTGGAGTTAACTTTAATATCCAGAGCTCTAGGCTCCTCCGAAGGAGCTGGTGGAGCTAACTTTAACATCCAGAGCTCTAGGCTCCTTCAAAGGAGCTGGTGGAGTTAACTTTAATATCCAGAGCTCTAGGCTCTTCTGAAGGAGCTGGTGAAGCTCGCTTTAACATACTGAGCTATATAGGCTCCTCCGAAGGAACTGATGGAGCTAATTTTAACATCCAGAGCTCTAGGCTCCTTCAAAGGAGCTGGTGGAGTTAACTTTAATATCCAGAGCTCTAGGCTCCTCCGAAGGAGCTGGTGGAGCTAACTTTAACATCCAGAGCTCTAGGCTCCTTCAAAGGAGCTGGTGGAGTTAACTTTAATATCCAGAGCTCTAGGCTCTTCTGAAGGAGCTGGTGAAGCTCGCTTTAACATACTGAGCTATATAGGCTCCTCCGAAGGAACTGATGGAGCTAATTTTAACATCCAGAGCTCTAGGCTCCTTCAAAGGAGCTGGTGGAGTTAACTTTAATATCCAGAGCTCTAGGCTCTTCTGAAGGAGCTGGTGAAGCTCGCTTTAACATACAGAGCTATATAGGCTCCTCCGAAGGAGCTGGTGAAGCTAACTTTAACACCCAGAGCTCTAGGCTCCTCTGAAGGAACTGATGGAGCTAATTTTAACATCCAGAGCTCTAGGCTCCTCCGAAAGAGCTGGTGAAGCTAATTTTAATATCCAGAGCTCTAGGCTCCTCTGAAAGAGCTGGTGAAGCTAATTTTAATATCCAGAGTGCTAGGCTCCTCCAAAGGAACTGGTGCAGCTAGCTTTAACATACTGAGCTATATAGGCTCCTCCGAAGGAACTGATGGAGCTAATTTTAACATCCAGAGCTCTAGGCTCCTTCAAAGGAGCTGGTGGAGTTAACTTTAATATCCAGAGCTCTAGGCTCCTCCGAAGGAGCTGGTGGAGCTAACTTTAACATCCAGAGCTCTAGGCACCTTCAAAGGAGCTGGTGGAGTTAACTTTAATATCCAGAGCTCTAGGCTGTTCTGAAGGAGCTGGTGAAGCTCGCTTTAACATACAGAGCTATATAGGCTCCTCCGAAGGAGCTGGTGAAGCTAACTTTAACACCCAGAGCTCTAGGCTCCTCCGAAGGAACTGATGGAGCTTATTTTAACATCCAGAGCTCTAGGCTCCTCCAAAAGAGCTGGTGAAGCTAATTTTAATATCCAGAGTGCTAGGCTCCTCCGAAGGAACTGATGGAGCTAATTTTAATATCCAGAGTGCTAGGCTCCTCCGAAGGAACTGGTGGAGCTAATTTTAATATCCAGAGTGCTAGGCTCCTCCGAAGGAACTGATGGAGCTAATTTTAACATCCAGAGCTCTAGGCTCCTTCAAAGGAGCTGGTGGAGTTAACTTTAATATCCAGAGCTCTAGGCTCCTCCGAAGGAGCTGGTGGAGCTAACTTTAACATCCAGAGCTCTAGGCTCCTTCAAAGGAGCTGGTGGAGTTAACTTTAATATCCAGAGCTCTAGGCTCTTCTGAAGGAGCTGGTGAAGCTCGCTTTAACATACTGAGCTATATAGGCTCCTCCGAAGGAACTGATGGAGCTAATTTTAACATCCAGAGCTCTAGGCTCCTTCAAAGGAGCTGGTGGAGTTAACTTTAATATCCAGAGCTCTAGGCTCCTCCGAAGGAGCTGGTGGAGCTAACTTTAACATCCAGAGCTCTAGGCTCCTTCAAAGGAGCTGGTGGAGTTAACTTTAATATCCAGAGCTCTAGGCTCTTCTGAAGGAGCTGGTGAAGCTCGCTTTAACATACTGAGCTATATAGGCTCCTCCGAAGGAACTGACGGAGCTAATTTTAACATCCAGAGCTCTAGGCTCCTTCAAAGGAGCTGGTGGAGTTAACTTTAATATCCAGAGCTCTAGGCTCTTCTGAAGGAGCTGGTGAAGCTCGCTTTAACATACAGAGCTATATAGGCTCCTCCGAAGGAGCTGGTGAAGCTAACTTTAACACCCAGAGCTCTAGGCTCCTCTGAAGGAACTGATGGAGCTAATTTTAACATCCAGAGCTCTAGGCTCCTCCGAAAGAGCTGGTGAAGCTAATTTTAATATCCAGAGCTCTAGGCTCCTCTGAAAGAGCTGGTGAAGCTAATTTTAATATCCAGAGTGCTAGGCTCCTCCAAAGGAACTGGTGCAGCTAGCTTTAACATACTGAGCTATATAGGCTCCTCCGAAGGAACTGATGGAGCTAATTTTAACATCCAGAGCTCTAGGCTCCTTCAAAGGAGCTGGTGGAGTTAACTTTAATATCCAGAGCTCTAGGCTCCTCCGAAGGAGCTGGTGGAGCTAACTTTAACATCCAGAGCTCTAGGCACCTTCAAAGGAGCTGGTGGAGTTAACTTTAATATCCAGAGCTCTAGGCTGTTCTGAAGGAGCTGGTGAAGCTCGCTTTAACATACAGAGCTATATAGGCTCCTCCGAAGGAGCTGGTGAAGCTAACTTTAACACCCAGAGCTCTAGGCTCCTCCGAAGGAACTGATGGAGCTTATTTTAACATCCAGAGCTCTAGGCTCCTCCAAAAGAGCTGGTGAAGCTAATTTTAATATCCAGAGTGCGAGGCTCCTCCGAAGGAACTGATGGAGCTAATTTTAATATCCAGAGTGCTAGGCTCCTCCGAAGGAACTGGTGGAGCTAATTTTAATATCCAGAGTGCTAGGCTCCTCCGAAGGAACTGATGGAGCTAATTTTAACATCCAGAGCTCTAGGCTCCTTCAAAGGAGCTGGTGGAGTTAACTTTAATATCCAGAGCTCTAGGCTCCTCCGAAGGAGCTGGTGGAGCTAACTTTAACATCCAGAGCTCTAGGCTCCTTCAAAGGAGCTGGTGGAGTTAACTTTAATATCCAGAGCTCTAGGCTCTTCTGAAGGAGCTGGTGAAGCTCGCTTTAACATACTGAGCTATATAGGCTCCTCCGAAGGAACTGATGGAGCTAATTTTAACATCCAGAGCTCTAGGCTCCTTCAAAGGAGCTGGTGGAGTTAACTTTAATATCCAGAGCTCTAGGCTCCTCCGAAGGAGCTGGTGGAGCTAACTTTAACATCCAGAGCTCTAGGCTCCTTCAAAGGAGCTGGTGGAGTTAACTTTAATATCCAGAGCTCTAGGCTCTTCTGAAGGAGCTGGTGAAGCTCGCTTTAACATACTGAGCTATATAGGCTCCTCCGAAGGAACTGATGGAGATAGCTGCTGGTTGTTGTAAGCAGGCTGAATCATGTGTATGTGTATATACAATAATTTTATGTATACTTTATTCTACTATAGGTATAATATAGAACTTCATGCAACAAGTTTTTTTTATTTATGTTTGATTTTTTTAATAAATAGTAAAATGTGAATATTTATAAATTTTAAAAAAACAAAAATTGCAGATGATTATTTTATATCTTATTTATTTATTGATTTAGCACAGATTTTTTTATCTCATTTTAATCATAGTTAAATATTCAAATACAAAACAGTCAGCATCGTACAATATTAGGTAAAATATTAATTAATTTATATCAGTTATATGTTAAAAACTACTGTTTCCTCCTTTTTTACACTTATTTTTGAACTATTTTTTAAATTATAAGAGTAAAGAATGGAAAAAAAAGCACTCAAATAAAATGAATTATGAAAATTTCACATTTACATATAGAACTAGATAGAGTATATGGAACTGAGTACATAAGTCAACAGTATAGCATGTCAGAAATACGTATAAAAAATTCTTCTACATTCTAACTTTACATTTTAAATGTACATTTTTATTAAAGTATATTTTTTTTACATTTATATATTATATAATATAATATTAACAAATACTTTAGTAAATTTAGTATTTCTTTTTATTTACTACATATTAATTTAAAAAAAAAAATTTTTCCTGCATTTTAATTCATTTTCACCCCACGAAAGAACTTAAATTCATATACTATTATACTCTTGAGTGTTGTAAAATATGTTTTTGCAAAAAAATATATTTCATAATCTATACATGCCTCGTGAATGAAATGAAATCTGCTAAAAAAACATACCTTTAAAAAGGTACAAATCTACGGCGAGTGGTTTTTATGTAGATATAACAAAATAAATATATTTAACACTTAAAGAACCTATTTTCAGTTAAATTATTTTTAAAGACACTTAAAATAATTTTAATATGAATACATTTCGATCTTTCAATTTCAATCTACTCTAGAATATATACCCCTTTTACTTCATTTGATTTTTTATCTTAGTAATTTTTCTTCACTATTAGTACGATAATTAATAATTAAAAGTACAAAAAGATTCATCATTACAAAAAACTTTATACATTTATTTTATAGATGCAATCTTCTTTTAAATTACAATCATTTTTTTTTGCGCCTTTATTGGCCTTTTACTAAGAAATAAAAAATTTAGTTTTTTGCAGTCGAAAAATAACTTGATATAACTTATTATGCGTATAATTTGAAATTATTATTGTTCGTCATTTAAACAAGTGACTGTAGTGAAATAAAAAAAAAAATGAACGTTTACTTTCAATGTATTCCCAGAGTGATTAAATTAATTGATGATTACTCTGAAATAAAAATTTTGTTGTCAAATCAATAAAGGGCTACCGCCCTTTAGGATTTTCATGTACTTTCTATGTAACAAACACAATTTTCTTTTATCTTAATATCATTTTAAATGTGAAATTTAATATTTAATTTAGTACAGTTCAGAAATTATTTAATGTTAAAGATGCTATAAAATTTTTCGAACTTCACTTATTACATAAGTGTGAAATTTGAAAATTTGTATTAATCGTAACACGAAGAGTTGAGTGCAGTGAAATCAAAAAGTAAAATTCCGACGAGTTTTATAGTGTACCAATAGTTAATCAATGTTTTTAAATAATTTGTTTTCGTTGATGATTACTCTAAAATAAAACTTTTGTTGTCAAACCAATTTTCATCATGTAGTTTCTATGCAATAAATAAAATTTTCTTTTATTTTAATATCATTTTAAATGTGAAATTAAATATTTATATATAATTTTGTACGATTCAGAAATTATAATCCTAAAAGGCGGTAACCCTTTTTAAGATGCTATAAAATTTTTCGAACTTCACTTATTACATAAGTGTGAAATTTAAAATTTTTATTTATCGCAACACTAACAGTTGAGTACAGTGAAATCAAAAAGTAAAATACCGACTAGTTTACCAGTAGTTAATTGATCTTTTTAAATAACAAAGAATAGTATTTTACACACCGGGTGCTGGAAAAGGTTTGCTAGGGATTGGCTAATTATTTTCCTGCATCAAGTGTAATGTTTTTTTCAATACGACGGGAGGAAAACACACAGTCCCGCTCCGACCCAGGGAGGGAGTTTAATGTTTTCGTCCCGGAAGTATGAAAAAAATTATAACTTCAGAGTTCATGATCAATGGTCCAACAACCATTACTTTTATAAACAATTATAATTATTGAGTCCAATTACTAATCATTACATTTTAGAATTCTTGGTAAAATAAACTTACGAACACTTAAATAAAGAAATTTGATAGCTTAACTCATTTATTTGATGTTTTTAAATTTTGTTACTATAATATTAGTTTTATTTTACATTTTACAGGACGTCCTACATTATTTAATAATGGAAAAGAGTGACACCTTTTTTATTCATCCGTCAAAAAAAGTGTTTTACTCATATACTTTTGAAATCAATCCAAAACTCATTTTTTAAACAACAAAAATTCAATATAGATATAACCATTTTCATACTCGACGGACCCATTTCTTTGTTGTTTTTAGACAAGCAGGTTTCAGTAAAAGTATCAATTTCTTTTTTTGAGTTATTACCTATTAATTTAAAATCCTAAAGAACAGTAGCCCTTCAATTGGGACTGAAACTGAGGTTATGGTGGGGAGTGCTGCCTATGCTGAGTCCAGGTACAGTTCCCCAAGCGGCGGTCATGTTGGATTTAGTGAATTACGTGCAATTCGGATAGAAACTCCCCGAGCGGTGGCCATGTTTTCATCCCCACCATGAATGCTGTTTCAGTCCCAATAGCGAGTAATTTCATACTCAACTGCTGCTAATGCATGTCGCTTCGTGTACTTTTATTTTGTTGAATTTTCAGTTAATAAAAATTTTTTCTTTGTACCACAAATTTATGCGAATTTTTTCCTTATACTTTGCTAAAAATTTGCAAATATTTTCATAATTACTTTTTGAGCAAGAATAGGTATTAAAATGTTTTGTAAATAACTTATATTACGAACATGAATGATTTTTTATCGCTCATCATTCAGTTTATATTCATTCTCATTGTCTTAAACAACAAAGAAATCGGTCCGTCGAGTATGAAAATGGTTATATCTATATTGAATTTTTGTTGTTTAAAAAATGAGTTTTGGATTGATTTCAAAAGTATATGAGTAAAACACTTTTTTTGACGGATGAATAAAAAAGGTGTCACTCTTTTCCATTATTAAATAATGTAGGACGTCCTGTAAAATGTAAAATAAAACTAATATTATAGTAACAAAATTTAAAAACATCAAATAAATGAGTTAAGCTATCAAATTTCTTTATTTAAGTGTTCGTAAGTTTATTTTACCAAGAATTCTAAAATGTAATGATTAGTAATTGGACTCAATAATTATAATTGTTTATAAAAGTAATGGTTGTTGGACCATTGATCATGAACTCTGAAGTTATAATTTTTTTCATACTTCCGGGACGAAAACATTAAACTCCCTCCCTGGGTCGGAGCGGGACTGTGTGTTTTCCTCCCGTCGTATTGAAAAAAACATTACACTTGATGCAGGAAAATAATTAGCCAATCCCTAGCAAACCTTTTCCAGCACCCGGTGTGTAAAATACTATTCTTTGTTATTTAAAAAGATCAATTAACTACTGGTAAACTAGTCGGTATTTTACTTTTTGATTTCACTGTACTCAACTGTTAGTGTTGCGATAAATAAAAATTTTAAATTTCACACTTATGTAATAAGTGAAGTTCGAAAAATTTTATAGCATCTTAAAAAGGGTTACCGCCTTTTAGGATTATAATTTCTGAATCGTACAAAATTATATATAAATATTTAATTTCACATTTAAAATGATATTAAAATAAAAGAAAATTTTATTTATTGCATAGAAACTACATGATGAAAATTGGTTTGACAACAAAAGTTTTATTTTAGAGTAATCATCAACGAAAACAAATTATTTAAAAACATTGATTAACTATTGGTACACTATAAAACTCGTCGGAATTTTACTTTTTGATTTCACTGCACTCAACTCTTCGTGTTACGATTAATACAAATTTTCAAATTTCACACTTATGTAATAAGTGAAGTTCGAAAAATTTTATAGCATCTTTAACATTAAATAATTTCTGAACTGTACTAAATTAAATATTAAATTTCACATTTAAAATGATATTAAGATAAAAGAAAATTGTGTTTGTTACATAGAAAGTACATGAAAATCCTAAAGGGCGGTAGCCCTTTATTGATTTGACAACAAAATTTTTATTTCAGAGTAATCATCAATTAATTTAATCACTCTGGGAATACATTGAAAGTAAACGTTCATTTTTTTTTTTATTTCACTACAGTCACTTGTTTAAATGACGAACAATAATAATTTCAAATTATACGCATAATAAGTTATATCAAGTTATTTTTCGACTGCAAAAAACTAAATTTTTTATTTCTTAGTAAAAGGCCAATAAAGGCGCAAAAAAATATGATTGTAATTTAAAAGAAGATTGCATCTATAAAATAAATGTATAAAGTTTTTTGTAATGATGAATCTTTTTGTACTTTTAATTATTAATTATCGTACTAATAGTGAAGAAAAATTACTAAGATAAAAAATCAAATGAAGTAAAAGGGGTATATATTCTAGAGTAGATTGAAATTGAAAGATCGAAATGTATTCATATTAAAATTATTTTAAGTGTCTTTAAAAATAATTTAACTGAAAATAGGTATCTATAACTACAAAAGCATGAAATAAATCTAAGAGTACACTTACCGAATTTTAAGGATGTAAACACGAACTCCTACGGTCTTTAGAAGTACTGAAAATCATTTATTCATCTCTCTTGTTTAATTCTGCACTATGAAGAACTTTTAAGGCTATATATAAATAGTTACAGACATTTGAGCAGTTAAATAGTATCTGATTATATGACTCTCCAATAGTCTTCATTATGTACATCAAAATTAAATGGTTTTACAATCAAATCTAAGAACTTTGTAACGGGGTATTTCGAGCCTCCCTTTAATAATTAACGGAGTTTTCCGGGCCCTCCCGTTACAAGGAAATTTCACTCAAGAAAAATCGGAGAAAAACTCCTAAAATCTGCGGGGGTAGGGTTCCCCTAAAGGCAGTCTACTAGTTGGAACCGAGAACAAGAAAGAAAGGAAAAAAAAAGTATTTCGCTCTACAACACAACCTTTTTGTTCGGCTACCAGAGACAGATTGACGCTCCCTCGCGCCTCGCTCACTCGACTTCCTTCCTCATCATTCTTCCCCCACTCTCTCAGCCAATTAACATTCTCATATGATAAAACTTTATCCACACTGGAGGGACAGTGAGTTGTCCACCAATCGAAAACATTTACTCCTCACTAACCAATTATACTCTCGTCTACATATTTCCGGCGGTGACCGCCACGCCACCTACACCACGCGCGAAAATAAAAAAAAATATAATATAATCTAACACACGCGAGGCACTTCAGATTTCAACTTCAATCTGACATACTTATTCTCTCTTTCTCTTACCTACACGCACACACATTGTTCACACAATGAACATGAACACACAAACAAAAGAAATTAATATAAGGCTACACTCACGCTCGCATCTACAGTATTGCGTGTGCGCGCACGCGCCTGCTAACGCAGTTGCGTCGTCTGTTGACAGGCGCCGCGCATCTCCTCCGTCGCCGGAGACTCCCCGTCGGAGAATCGGAAACAGTGTGTGGTGTATATGTGCGTACACGGAGAGCAAAGTTTGGCCATCCCTACCAAACATTTTAGCCGTCACTACTAAACTGAGTTAAGAGGGCATGTTTGGCGATCAGTACTAAAAAGATTAGTAGCCAGTACCAAACTGTATCCGAGCGCTATAAGCACGCTACTTTGGGGTTAGCTTTATAATCATGACTATTTGACGGAAAAAAAGTTCTAAAAATTTTGAATTGACTAGTGCACCTTAAAAAAAATTGTTGAGTAATATTATTTTATCGATTTATAATCTAAAACATCTTTTTTTTGTTTTCATTTAATTTGAATTCATGAATGAAAACTTCAACTGTGGCCACTGCCTTAAACTATGTTTGGTAATGGCTACCAAACTTTTTAGTACTGATCACCAAACATGCCCTCTTAACTCAGTTTAGTAGTGACGGCTAAACTGTTTGGTAGGGATGGCCAAACTTTGCTCTCCGTGTACGTGCGCGCCCTGAGTCGGGAGAGCCTTCCCAGGTGGTGAACATGTGTGTGTGTCGTGCGCGCGCCGTTTACTCGCACTACCGCAGCAGCGTTCAGCCGACGGTGACCGTAGCCACGTGGTCGGCTTCTGCTGCCAGTTGCTGCCACTTAATTATCACCTGGGAAGTAAACAAACAAATAAATTCAATTTGTTGTTTTCCCCAGGTGACTTGACATTGCCAGGTAGGGAAATAGTTTACGAGGGATTCACTCCCTCGCAACTTAATAAAAGCAGATAGTATCTTTCAATATCTTATGGTTTTGATTAATACGTAGCAATTTGTACAGATTAATTATTCATCTTTAAAATTAATGATCTCTCTTTTTTATATCTGTACCATTTCACACTTTTGAAGACATATATAGAAACAATTACGGACATTTGAGGAGGTAAAGGGGATCCGATTGAACTAACAAAATACTTATTGGAGTACGCCACTCCAATAGTCTTTTTTTTGTTAATTTGAATCTTATCAAATCGGTTTATGATAAATTGTAAAAAACTTGATGAAAGCAGATAGTAGCCCTTAATACTTCAAGGTGTTGCATAATACGTAACAGTCTGTACAGATATAATTTACATCCTTGTAATTATTGATCTCTTTTGTTCATATCTGTACAATTCCGAACTTTTGAAGATATATAAAGAAACAGTTACGGACATTTGAGGAGTTAAATACATCCTTAAAAGTTGGTACGTGTAAAACTTTTAGATTTATTTCATGTTTTTGTAGTCATAGATATTGTTTACTTTTATCAAGTTTTTAGATTTTATTGTTAAACCATTTTATTTTGATTTAAATGTACATGAAAAAGACTATTGGAAAGTCATATTACAGTCAGATCCTATTTAACTCTTCAAATGCTCGTAACTGTTTCTTCATTCTTCAAAACTTCGAAATTGTACAGATAAAACATGGGTCATTAAGTCCCGGGACTCTACCATAAATGGCACTGCTATGACATTCCTCGATTGTTTCTATGTAGTTTCCAACCTTTCCCAGATACTAGTAAAAATTTTCATGTCGTTTGGTTGAATGTATTAAAATTTACGTGACGATATATTTATTTTTTAACGATATTGTTTAAACAATGAAAAAAACCAAGTTTCGTGTACTGATAAAACACTGTTTTTTGATGGGAAGAATACCGTTGAAACTCAGGATTGGCTTGAAGAGGGCTATCCGGGAAATTCTCCGTTGAAAACAACCATTTTCCGGTGGTTTACAGATTTTAAACGTGTCCGCAGCTCCGCTAAAGACGCGGAACGCTCAGGTCGTCCAATTGAAGCGGCTTCGGCCGAAAATGTCCAAAAAGTGCAGAAAATCATCATGGATGACTGAAAAATAAAATTGCAGGAGTTAGCTGACACTTTGAAGATTTCAAAAGACACCGTGTTTAAAATTATACATGAAAATTTGTGAATGAAAAAAATTTTATCGAAGTGGGGGCCACGGTTACTCTCATCGCAACAAAAACAGCAACGACTCAGTGACTCTAAGCACTGTTTGGACCTGCTTAAACATAATAAAAATGAATTTTTCTGTCATTACGTAACCAGAGGTAAACTCTGGATTCATCACTATACGCCAGAGTCAAAAATTTCGTCTGCTGAGTGGAGAGCAAAGAGGGAAAGCCGGCCAAAGCGCCCGAAGACTAAAAAATCAGCTGGTAACATTATAGCCTCTGTATTTTGGGACGCAAAAGGAATTCTCCTCATAAACTTCCTACAAAAGTGCCAAGCGATCAACAGCGCTTACTATATTGCCCTACTGGATCAATTGGTTGATGCAGTCAAGCAGAAAAGACCTCACATGGCCAAAAAAAAAGTTTTGTTTTATCATAACAATGCTCCAATTCACAAGTCAATCAGAACAACAGCTAAATTGGAAGAACTACAATTAGAATTGCCTCCTCACTCCCATATTCACAAGATTTCGCCCCATCTAACTTCCACCTGTTCGTTAACCTCAAAAAAATGCTTCAGGGAAAGCGATTTGGCTCTAACGAAGAGGTTATGTCTGAAACAAGAGCCTATTATGACTCAAAAGATGAATCTTTTTACAAAAAAGGTATCGAAGCTTTAGAAAGATGCTGGAATGATTGTATCACTATTGTAGGAGAATATGTTGAAGAATAAATTTGAATTTTTTAATAAAAATGTGTTTTTATTGGATAGTCCCAAGACTAATTGACCCATGTGTTATGAACAAGAGAGATCAATAATTTCAAGGATGTTAAATCAATCTATACAAACTGTTACGTATTATAGAAAACCTTAAGGTATTAAGGGCAACTATTTGCTTTCATCAAGTTTTTGATATTTTATCGTAAACCGACTTATTGAGATCCTAAAGCGCGGTAGCGCTTGCCGGCGATTGAGTTTTTTTTAGCAACAAAAACAACGAAAAAAACTGCCATCAAGGCGAACGCTTTATAAACTTTATATTATGGTCTTAAGGTTATGTCAACTATCAAAAGTCAAAATTACGATGATTATTTGAAGTATTCAACATGCTCGATCAATAGCTGTTGACCCCCCGAGTAATTTAAAAAAAAATTTGTCCCAAAATATTCTTTCGTTATAAAGTTATCGGCGTTTCAATGTTGAAAGTGCTCGTTTTCATCTCGATAAAAATTCAGACGACATTAGATTTCAGTCAAGAGCATCCTATCAAACAGGAAGACGTATATTTCCGTCTCTCTCACTCCCAATGCCCAGCGAGACATTTTAGACCGACGCGGAGGAAAAGCGCGGCGCTTGCAATATAACCTGATCTAAAATACAATCAAACATTTCTTTACCTTTAATTAAAACATTTGAGAGAATTTTTTGCCGCACATTATATTTTTGCTAAATTATATTACTGATTTAATGCTGTTTTTCTAGTGTGATAGTGAAATTCAATGTCTTTACTAGTATATTAAATAATGAATTTTTGAAGTCTAGAGTTCTCACAAAACAACATTAAGATTTTTTGGTGAGCTTATTTAAGTGAATTGTTAATAAAGACAAGTGTATGTTTTTATATTGAATTATTGATTCATTTATTTGAAGTGTCAACAACAAAATTATTGATAACTTCTTGAAAAAATTTGTGAGTCGTAAGTAAGCCTTTGTGAAACATGGCATATCTTCATGTACAATAAAAAGATCTCAAATATACTTGTAAAATTTAACCAAACAGTTCTAATTTCATTTTCAAACTAGTGTTTTATAGACCCATAAATTCATAGCCAAAAATAACAAAAATTTCAAAATGAATTTGTTAAAAAAAAATATAGCCATGAGTAAAAATTTACATTCGAAATCTAGGAATAAAGCTTTTACCCGGTAATCAAAATTTTTAATTATTTTATTTTTTAATTATATTATAACTCTTAGGATTCATAAAATTCAATATTTATAGTTTATCGTATATGCTGCAGTTATGTTAGTAACTTGTAATCTTTCATTCATTTTAAATGAAAAAAAAACTTCATATGCAATAGTGAAAAATTTTTTAGATAAAGTTAACTAATAACAAGTAGTAAAAATTTTCATGAAAAATCTATAAAATTTGTACTTGCTAAAAAATATTAAATTTTAAAAGATCATTACATAAATTTTAAAAGCAGAAATAAAATATGAGAATATTCAAATAAAATCAACAATTCTGAATTCAATTTTATCCGGCTTTTAAAATTTTTAATAGGAGTAAACAATTTTTATTCCAGCTTTGTCATTCAGAAATTCTAGTTGCTGCCAAATAATATTTCTTGTTGAAAACAAATCTCAACTTCATTATTATAAACATAACATACTATAACTATGTAAACCTTGCGGGTACCCACAGGGATCAAATAAATAATACCCTTGATACATGAAAAAAGGGAGTTTAAATTCCTTGTATACATCTTTTTTTAATCAACAAAAATTATTTTTAACTATTTTGACAAATTAATCTGGTAATAAATTACTAAAAATACCTACAATTTGAATATTTTTAATTTATTTTTAACCAGTTAAAGTATAATTTTTTATCTCCTATTCGCTATAAATACTAAAAGTATGGATGTGTATTAAACAATTGACTCCATAATTCTTTGTGAATTTATATTGAATTATGTGACTCTATTAGCATGCAAAAAGTCTTTAGAAAAAATAAATAATGTATTTTTGTTGGCAGCAGATTAATTTAGGCATGGGGAGGTAAGGGTGAAACACAATAAAGCTACGGTAGTCTCAGTAAACTCATGTTTATTATTAAAATACTCTACTCGGGGATAGCGATCCCTACACACGCGGTAGCCTTGACGGCCGCAGGGCTGGTCGACTAGCGTCTGAGACTTTGGTAGGGGATTTAGTTCAGTTGTGCTGGCGGACAGATGGCGCTGACGTAGAAACGTCGATAAAGCTAAACAGAGATCTGTAAATTTTTTTGTTTTTTTTTTTTCTTATTTTTCTCGGGCAAACAAAATGATGTACCTATTTTTTTAAATAAAAATTTGTAATAATTATTAACTAAACAATCTTTATTAAATAAATTATTTGTAATCACAGAAGTAATGGAGAAGCGTATAGAATGCATTAAAAAATTAAAATTTAGCTATAGATAATTTTGTAAGAGAATTAAAATCAATTTTTTATTTATTAATTTTTTAAAAATAAATTATAAACAATGAAAAGTTCAGAAAAAAATTGTCTCGATTTAAAGCTACGCTTTTCGGCTACGCTTTACAGCTACGCTTTTCAGCTACGTTTTTCAGTTACGTTTTTCAGCTACGTTATTTAACTTTAAAACGAGACCACGACGAAGTAAAAAAGTGAAATATCCTGGTCGCCCGGTTCGATTGACGACGAAGCGTGCTCGATTGAACCAGGCGAGCACAATTATTCATGTTTTCACTCCGCTGTGGTCTCGTTGTGAAGATGAAAAGCATAGCTTTCGATCAAGACCAAAACGGAGTGAAAACATGAATAATTGTGCTCGCTCGGTTCAATCGCGCACGCTTCGTCGAGGTAGAGTCGACAGAGTTTTTTAACCATCGGATATGTTTATCGCGGCGTAGTCAATTGAACCGGGCGAGCACAATTTTTCGTGTTTTCACTCCGCTGTGGTCTTGTTGTGAAGATGAAAAGCATAGCTTTCGATCAAGACCAAAACGGAGTGAAAACATGAATAATTGTGCTCGCCCGGTACAATCGCGCACGCTTCGTCGAGGTAGAGTCGATCGAGTTTCTTAACCCTCGGATTTGTTTGGCGCGGCGTAGTCAATTGAACCGGGCGAGCACAATTTTTCGTGTTTTCATTCCGCTGTGGTCTCGTTGTGAAGATGAAAAGCATAGCTTTCGATCAAGACCAAAACGGAGTGAAAACATGAAAAATTCATCTCGCCCGGTTCAATTGACTACGCCGCGCTAAACAAATCCGATGGTTAAAAAACTCTGTCAACTCTACCTCGACGAAGCGTACTCGATTGAACCGGGCGAGTAGAATTTTTTGGAAAAAAAAAGAAAGAAGAAAAAAAAAAAAAAAAAAAAAAAAAAACCCCGACTCATCCTAGAGCGGGAATCGAACCCTCGGATCACCGGGGTTCAGAGTGGGTCCTGCCACAAAGCACACTCTTGCCCGTTCGACCAAGGGTTCGATTTGGAAAATGTACTTCGAAATTTGTATATAAGGTATCATCCAATCAATACACGAAATCTTACGCCAAGCTGGATAAATACTGCGCTGGCTACGAGTATTAAATGAATGATGGAGTTCAAGAATGTTTATATCGCGAAAGTAAAAAGTATATATAAATATATACATATATATCTTGGTTGATTGTATGTATTGTATGTATGTAAATATTTATGTTATTGTAAATAATAGCGAGTTGTGCGACCTAAGTAAACGATGTTCGAATTTTTATATTTTAAGTTTATATGATTTCTTTTTTATAAAAAAACATTTGCGAAGATAATTTATCACATAAAAAATTTTGCTGAATCAACAATTTTATGTATATAAAGTTCTATACCTTAAGAATCGCAAAAACAATAAAAAATCTATTTACTCAAAATATATTAGTTGTCAAAACACTAGTATAGATTAAACCGACATTTGGAATAAACCGCAAATAGATGAAAAAAAATTATTTTGTTCTTTTATTGAATTACCCTACATTGTTTTAACAATTTTTTTGAAAAACGTATTAAAGATATTAAAAATAAAAAAAAAATTTTTAATTTCATTATTTTTTCAAAAATTTAAGGATCGGTGTATCAATAAAAGGGTCAATGAAAGATCTGGGTGGTACTTGATACATTAAATTGATTTTAATTATAACATATACAAGTTAAAAAATTTTGGTAGTAATTTTTTTTTTTTTTTTTAACGTGTAGTTTTGAGATGTTTAATTAAAATTCTTGAGGAGGGAAAAGAATTATAAAAAAAAGAACTCTTGCCATTTTTTATAGAATGCTTTCATTCAAATTTGGTTTTGACAAAAATAAATAATTCTTAAATTTTATAAAAGATTATACCTAATTTTATTGATTAGATATAATAAATTATTTAGTAACATAATTTGCTACAATAATTTATAAATCCTTCTGTATACATTAAATTTAAAAATAAAAAAAAAGAATGAAATTTTAGAAGATAGTTTTATCTTGGGCAATATGAGCAGAGAGATAGCAGCGCTTTTTACAATACATATATACATCAACTTCAGTACATACTTATAAAGAATTTTTATCTTATAGATTTATACAATACTGTTAATGACTGATTATACTACAAGTTACAACCTACTGTCAAATACATCACTGAATTTTCTGGGTTTTAACCAAGATTTTAAAGAAAATATGGTTTGTTCTTTCTTTATGTTATAAAATAGTCGGAACAACTGTTTTAATTAGTTTTTTTTTTCTTTCTTTTTTTGTATAAAAGAATATAAAAATCAAGAACGCATCAATAAACAAATACATGAAAAATTGAAACTTAAGCTTAAGTAAATTTAAGAACTCATCATATTAAGTAAAAAATTAAACGTAATTCTATTAAACTCTCTAAAAATTACTTATGTAAATTTGTTTGGTAGCCTTAGCCACTTAGCCAACATTTTTTACCATTTATCTTTTTCTAACAACTGTCTTTCTAACCAAGTTTGTATTTAGGAGTTCTTAAACAAACATTTATTTTAAAATTGTATTCCAACGCTATAGTAACTTTAGGATAAGACAATTCCTAACGTTTCCAATTGTGCTCGCGGGGCAATTAGGTTTTTGTCCCTCGGATTTGTTGAGCGCGGCGTGGTCAAATGAACCGGGCGAGCGCAATTTTTCATGTTTTCACTCCGTTTTTGTCTCGTTTTAAAGATGAAAAGCGTATCTTTAAATCGAGACCACGACGAAGTAAAAAAGTGAAATAATCTGGTCGCCCGGTTCAATTGACGATGCTCCGTTGAGCTTGAGTGGTACCAGATTTTTAAAAACTCGATCGACCCAAGCTCGTCGGAGCGTCGTCAATCGAACCGGACGACCAGGATATTTCACTTTTTGACTCCGTTTCGGTCTCGATTTAAAGCTACGTTTTCCAGCTACGCTTTTCAGCTACGTTCTTCAGCTTTAAATCGAGACCACGACGAAGTAAGAAACTGAAATATCCTGGTCAGCCGGTTCGATTGACGAAGCTCCGTTGAGCTTGAATGGTACCAGATTTTTAAAAACTCGCTCGACCCAAGCTCGTCGGAGCGTCGTCAATCGAACCGGACGACCAGGATATTTCACTTTTTGACTCCGTTTCGGTCTCGATTTAAAGCTACGTTTTCCAGCTACGTTTTCCAGCTGCGCTTTTCAGCTACGTTCTTCAGCTTTAAATCGAGACCACGACGAAGTAAAAAAGTTAAATATCCTGGTCGCCCGGTTCGATTGACGACGCTCCGTAGAAGCTCCTAAATTACTATTTTTGATACAAATAAAAAAAATTGTTTCAATAATATTTTTTTTTAAATAAATAATGATATGATTTACAGTATGTTTTGGAGATACCGGCGAACGTGCTTTCCCCAGCATTAAATCTGCAATTAAATAGAAATACATTATTCTTTATCTATATAAACAATTAGTGCATTTACAAAAACAACAACAACTAATGTATCAAATATCCCAAACAATTACTTTACTATTGAAAATAATGTTTTCAAAAACATTTTCTAAGATTACAAAATTAAAATCAAAATGATTTCCTAGGACTTTACTTCTAAATCATTTTCACATTAAACGACGTTGTTGATCCAATGTTTTCTTGTTCTGAGTCATCCAGGGTCGTCTGATGAAAATTGTCTCCTTGTTGAATTTAACCTTAAACAACATTCCACAGCTTCCAGCGATGACATGTGACTTCCAATTGACAAATTGTCTTGTTCATGAAAAAAATAAAAAAAATTTTGTGTACAGTGATTCTCAGTTGGGAGAATAAGATATATTTATTACACTACATGCATTCTATAACTTTTTTGTGCACAATGAGATCAATAATGAAAAATTGTACATATTTTAGGTACCTCGAGGGACTGTGCACCCTAGAGTCACTAAAAAATTTATCGAAAGAAATAATTATAATCATTTAAAAACTTTGCAAAGCACTTTTTTGGAAAACCATGTAGTCTAAGATTAATGTAAAAATATATGTCCCCTTTAATTTTTAAAAAAAGTAAAAAAAAAATTAACGAAACATCTCCAAAAATCAAAAAATCACTGATTTTGACTCTGTACTGCATAGCCCCTCGCTTTACCATGTTAGACTGTTTATCACTATTTATAACGAAAACAATATTCTGATCACAATTTGAAACAAACAATTAAATATGAAACGAAAAAATTTAGGACAACTTGTGCAAATTGATGATTATTCAAAACAATTTACTGACTAGAAATATTTCGGAACTTCTGAGGCTTTCTGGGGTTACTTTTACGGTGCAGTTGTGAAGCAGCCAATAAAAATTTATTGGCATCCGTATCCAGTAACTGATGACTACCCTTTAGTAAACTGTTTGTGAAACAAGTAATTTTTTCCAAGCTGCAATTTAAAACTATTTTGACAACAGAACTAATTATAGAATCTCGATGAGACGAACAAAAAAATACACTAAAATTAACTTTGTTTTTAACGAAATCAAGGCATTTAATATGCAAGTTGTAAAAATGTAAATTATTAGATAAGAACTGTACTACATAAGTTTCTAATTCTGAAAGTAAGGCGTGATATGAATTCGTGGATGAGGTTAGAGATTTAATAGCAAAGCTGCAAAACTGGCAGTCTTTAAACGACTGCAAGATTTTTGCAACTGCAGTTAAAAAAGGTTCCAGCTTGCAACCACTTGCGACGTGAGTCGATAAAGAAACTGTAACTGCGCTCACAGGAAAAACAAAGCTAGATATTTCAATAGCAACAGACTCTTGGTCTACAAACCGCAGCAAGATGGGGAGAAAATCTCCATCATCTTCCAAACAGTTCGATCCGACAGATCTTGGAGAGGATAATCCACTAATCCACAATGTACGAAAAATAGTTGCAAATTGGTACGGCGTAGGATCAGTATTCTGATGACAGTGATCTCGAATTTGGCCAAACAGATTCTCCAACGCGTCCTGACACAAATTTCGTTGGTTCAAAGAAGTGAATCCTTTTTGTGACAGGAGATCCCACAGCATACCGAATCCTTCGATGGTAACCATCGTATTTTGTAAACTAGGAACAGAGGCTGCGTCCCGTTTATGGCTTATTTTATTTACGTACTGCATCCTACTTAACTTATTTTTTGCCTCTTTGAAAAATTCCTTATGAAAAGATTCTTTGGTGATTGGCATTCTGTACAGGTGGCTTTTTTCGTTCTTGACGCGTCCGTTTAAAGCATCTCCGAGTTTATCAAAGAATAAGAAGGCTCCTCCTGTTTGCTTTGCAGACTCTGGCATTGTTTTTTCACTATAGCTTGTTGGAAAAACTGCATCTAAAACAAGTACAAGATTTCATTTTATTACCGTTATAAAAAAGAACTATCGCCTTCTTGCGTAAAATTTTTATTCATGAGCTGATTGATGCAGAAGTTTTTAAAATATTCGAAACGAATCTGAAACTAGCCGGAGTCTGAGGCGCTGGACAACGGTCGAAATGGTGCTCTACCAACAACATTTTTTTTTTTTTTTTAACCGAAACAAAAATCTAAAACCTATGACAAAAACCAAATTTGATAAAAACGTTCAATTACAGGGACGGCGTCACCCCCGATTTCTTACTAGTCACCTCTAAACTCACGAGTCAGCCGGAGTACAGTCAAAATTTGAGATTTTTGGCTATGAAACTAAAAAATTTAACTTTTTTTTCGTTCTTGGGCGGTTTACTTTTGACTTTGGGGCTGCCTACAAAAAATCGGGGGTGGTGCCGTCCCTGTAATTGAACGTATTAATCAATTTTGTCATTTGTCATAGGTTTTAGATGTTTTTTTTTTTTTAGGTTAAAACAAAAAAAATCCTTTGTTGGTTCAGCACAACTGCGACCATAGTACGGCGCCTCAGACTCCGGCTAGTTTCAGATTCATATTTTTATACGAGATTTAAAATGCTTTAAAGACCAAGAATAAAATGTTCTCGGTCAAGCGCTGGAATAAAAGACATTTTACAATTTGTACAATTTTACTTTTGCTCGGGCTTGACCAAGAAAATTAAATTCATTTCTTTTCTTCTTAAAATTATTAACACCAATTCAAATAGATTCAACGGCTATCAACAGTCGGATTTTTGGGAGTAAAACTCCCAGAGAAATAATAATATAATTCCGGCCTTATCAAAGACAGGCCATCAACAGTCGATTATGCGATTCGACTGGATCACCACTCGCGTCGTGGTATAAAAACATAGATAAGAAAGGTAGGAGAAAAAAGAAATATAAATGGAAAAAGGAAATATTGGTTTATTGTAGGCAAATTGAAAAGGAAAAAAAAATTTTTAGAAAGGGTTTGAAAAAAAAGACTATAGGACTGAGAAAAACTGAACACATCCGACCGCGATGACTGTCAAAGCGCGAATCCTCTTTTCTTTTAAAAATTAATAATTTTATATCAATAATTGCGTGCTATCATATTGACGGTAGTAAATAAAAATAACTTGTAATAAAAATTTGAAATACCTGTCTAGTTAGCAAGATTAATAATAAGTTCGCCAGAAGTCCTACTCATAGCTTGAATTGCGTATTTTACACACATTTTTTTACGGTCTACAGGTTCAATATGTTGTTCTTTCAACTTTGGCATTTGCCTCTCTGTAAGACGTGGTATAGAATGTGCATCAATTATGTAAGCTGTCTGTAAATGGTCCCACATCGCAAACGTCCTTTCTTCCTCTTTTTTACTACTGGAAACGTCCACTTCAAGATCTTTCGTCAAAAGATTGTTTCTCCAGCCCTTCTGTAAATGTGAGAAGTCGTATGTGGCTATCAACTCCACGCCATGGACGCAGTACGTTCCAGCTGTGAAAAAAATTAAATTTCAAATCATTTAGTTGATCATGCATCCGTTTACTACCTAAAATTTTATGTACATTATTAAAATAATAGTTTCCATTTTTCGTTTAACCGGTTCGCATTCGATCGACCCAAGCTCGATCGAGTTCAAAAACGTAGCTTTGAAACGAGACCACAACGGAGTCAAAAAGTGAAATATCCTGATGGCCCGGTTCGATTGACGACGCTCCGTTGAGCTTGAGTGGTACCAGATTTTTTAAAACTCGCTCGACCCAAGCTCGTCGGAGAGTCGTCAATCGAATCGGACGACCAGGATATTTCACTTTTTGACTCCGTTTCGGTCTCGATTTTAAGCTACGTTTTCCAGCTACGTTTTTCAGCTACGCTTTTCAGCTTTAAATCGAGACCACGACAAAGTAAAAAAGTGAAATATCCTGGTCGTCTAATTCGATTGACGACGCTCCGTCGAGCTTGGGTCGAGCGAGTTTTTCAAAACCTGGTACAATTCAAGCTCGACGGAGCGTCGTCAATCGAACCGGGCGACCAGGATATTTCACTTTTTGACTCCGTTTCGGTCTCGATTTAAAGATACGTTTTCCAGCTACGTTTTTCAGCAGCGCTCTTCAGCTTTAAATCGAGACCAAGACGAAGTAAAAAAGTGAAATATCCTGGTCGTCCGACTCGATTGACGACGCTCCGTCGAGCTTGGGTCGAGCAAGTTTTTCAAAACCTTGTACAATTCAAGCTCGACGGAGCGTCGTCAATCGAACCGGGCGACCAGGATATTTCTTTTTTTGACTCCGTTTCGGTCTCGATTTAAAGCTACGCTTTTCAGCTACGCTTTTCAGCCACGTTTTTCAGCTTTAAATCGAGACCACGACTGAGTAAAAATGTGAAACATAGTGGTCACCCCGTTCGATTGACGACGCTCCGTTGAGCTTAAGTGGTACCAGATTTTTAAAAACTCGCTCGACCCAAACTCGACGGAGCGTCGTAAATCGAACCGGACGACCAGGATATTTTACTTTTTGACTCCGTTTCGGTCTCGATTTAAAGCTACGCTTTTCAGCTTTAAATCAAGACTACGACGAAGTAAAAAAGTGAAATATCCTGGTCATTCGATTCGATTGACGACGCTCCGTCGAGCTTGGGTCGAGCGAGTTTTTCAAAACCTGGTACAATTCAAGCTCGACGGAGCGTCGTCAATCGAACCGGGCGACCAGGATATTTCACTTTTTGACTCCGTATCGGTCTCGATTTAAAGCTACGTTTTCCAGCTACGTTCTTCAGCTACGATTTTCAGCCACGTTTTTCAGCTTTAAACCCAGGCCACGACGAAGTAAAAAAGTGAAATATCCTGGTCATCCGATTCGATTGACGACGCTTCGTTGAGCTTGGGTCAAGCGAGGTTTTCAAAATCTGGTACAATTCAAGCTCGACGGCGCGTCGTCAATCGAACCGGGTGACCAGGATATTTCACTTTTTGACTCCGTTTCTTTCTCGATTTAAAGCTACGTTTTCCAGCTACGTTTTTCAGCTACGCTTTTCAGCTTTAAATCGAGACCACGACGAAGTAAAAAAGTGAAATATCCTGGTCGCCCGGTTCGATTGACGACGCTCCGTCGAGCTTGAATTGTACCAGATTTTGAAAAACTCGCTTGACCCAAGCTCGACGGAGCGTCGTCAATCGAATCGGACGACCAGGATAATTTACTTTTTGACTCCGTTTCGGTCTCGATTTAAAGCTACGCTTTTCAGCTACGCTTTTCAGCCACGTTTTTCAGTTTTAAATCGAGACCACGACTGAGTAAAAATGTGAACCATCCTGGTCACCCCGTTCGATTGACGACGCTCCGTTGAGCTTAAGTGGTACCAGATTTTTAAAAACTCGCTCGACCCAAGCTCGACGGAGCGTCGTAAATCGAACTGGACGACCAGGATATTTTACTTTTTGACTCCGTTTCGGTCTCGATTTAAAGCTACGCTTTTCAGCTACGCTTTTCAGCTACGCTTTCCAGCCACGCTTTTCAGCTTTAAATCGAGACCAAAACGAAGTTAAAAAGTGAAATATCCTGGTCGTCCGATTCGATTGACGACGCTTCGTTGAGCTTGGGTCAAGCGAGGTTTTCAAAATCTGGTACAATTCAAGCTCGACGGAGCGTCGTCAATCGAACCGGGCGACTAGGATATTTCACTTTTTGACTCCGTTTCGGTCTCGATTTAAAGCTACGTTTTCCAGCTACATTTTTCAGCTACGTTTTTCAGCTACGCTTTTCAGCTACGCTTTTCAGCTACGCTTTTCAGCTTTAAATCGAGACCACAACGAAGTAAAAAAGTGAAATATCCTGGTCGTCCGATTCGATTGACGACGCTCCGTCGAGCTTGGGTCAAGCGAGGTTTTCAAAATCTGGTACAATTCAAGCTCGACGGAGCGTCGTCAATTGAACTGGGTGACCAGGATATTTCATTTTTGACTCCTTTTCTTTCTCGATTTAAAGCTACGTTTTTCAGCTACGCGTTTCAGCTTTAAATCGAGACCACGACGAAGTAAAAAAGTGAAATATCCTGGTCACCCCGTTCGATTGACGACGCTCCGTTGAGCTTAAGTGGTACCAGATTTTTAAAAACTCGCTCGACCCAAGCTCGACGGAGCGTCGTAAATCGAACTGGACGACCAGGATATTTTACTTTTTGACTCCGTTTCGGTCTCGATTTAAAGCTACGCTTTTCAGCTACGTTTTTCAGCTACGCTTTTCAGCTACGCTTTCCAGCCACGCTTTTCAGCTTTAAATCGAGACCAAAACGAAGTTAAAAAGTGAAATATCCTGGTCGTCCGATTCGATTGACGACGCTTCGTTGAGCTTGGGTCAAGCGAGGTTTTCAAAATCTGGTACAATTCAAGCTCGACGGAGCGTCGTCAATCGAACCGGGCGACTAGGATATTTCACTTTTTGACTCCGTTTCGGTCTCGATTTAAAGCTACGTTTTCCAGCTACATTTTTCAGCTACGTTTTTCAGCTACGCTTTTCAGCTACGCTTTTCAGCTTTAAATCGAGACCACAACGAAGTAAAAAAGTGAAATATCCTGGTCGTCCGATTCGATTGACGACGCTCCGTCGAGCTTGGGTCAAGCGAGGTTTTCAAAATCTGGTACAATTCCAGCTCGACGGAGCGTCGTCAATTGAACTGGGTGACCAGGATATTTCATTTTTGACTCCTTTTCTTTCTCGATTTAAAGCTACGTTTTTCAGCTACGCGTTTCAGCTTTAAATCGAGACCACGACGAAGTAAAAAAGTGAAATATCCTGGTCGTCCGATTCGATTGACGACGCTCCGTCGAGCTTGGGTCAAGCGAGTTTTTCAAAATCTGGTACAATTCAAGCTCGACGGAGCGTCGTCAATCGAACCGGGCGACCAGGATATTTCACTTTTTGACTCCGTTTCGGTCTCGATTTAAAGCTACGTTTTCCAGCTACGTTTTTCAGCTACGCTTTTCAGCTTTAAATCGAGACCACGACGAAGTAAAAAAGTGAAATATCCTGGTCGCCCCGTTCGATTGACAACGCTCCGTTGAGTTTAAGTAGTACCAGATTTTTAAAAAACTCGCTCGACCCAAGCTCGACGGAGCGTCGTTAATCGAACCAAACGACCAGGATAATTTACTTTTTGACTCCGTTTCGGTCTCGATTTAAAGCTACGCTTTTCAGCTACGCTTTTCAGCCACGTTTTTCAGTTTTAAATCGAGACCACGACTGAGTAAAAATGTGAAACATCCTGGTCACCCCGTTCGATTGACGACGCTCCGTTGAGCTTAAGTGGTACCAGATTTTTAAAAACTCGCTCGATCCAAGCTCGACGGAGCGTCGTAAATCGAACCGGACGACCAGGATATTTTACTTTTTGACTCCGTTTCGGTCTCGATTTATAGCTACGCTTTTCAGCTACGTTTTTCAGCTACGCTTTTCAGCTACGCTTTTCAGCTACGCTTTTCAGCCACGCTTTTCAGTTTTAAATCGAGACCAAAACGAAGTAAAAAAGTGAAATATCCTGGTCGTCCGATTCGATTGACGAAGCTTCGTTGAGCTTGGGTCAAGCGAGGTTTTCAAAATCTGGTACAATTCAAGCTCGACGGAGCGTCGTCAATCGAACCGGGTGACCAGGATATTTCACTTTTTGACTCCGTTTCTTTCTCGATTTAAAGCTACGTTTTCCAGCTACGTTTTTCAGCTACGCTTTTCAGCTTTAAATCGAGACCACGACGAAGAAAAAAAGTGAAATATCCTGGTCGTCCGTTTCGATTGACGACGCTCCGTCGAGCTTGGGTCAAGCGAGTTTTTCAAAATCTGGTACAATTCAAGCTTGACGGAGCGTCGTCAATCGATTCGGGCGACCAGGATATTTAACTTTTTGACTCCGTTTCGGTCTTGATTTTAAGCTACGTTTTCCAGCTACGTTTTTCAGCTACGCTTTTCAGCTTCAAATCGAGACCACGACGAAGTAAAAAAGTGAAATATCCTGGTCGTCCGATTCGATTGACGACGCTCCGTCGAGCTTGGGTCAAGCGAGTTTTTCAAAATCTGGTACAATTCAAGCTCGACGGAGCGTCGTCAATCGAACCGGGCGACTAGGATATTTCACTTTTTGACTCCGTTTCGGTCTCGATTTAAAGCTACGTTTTCCAGCTACGTTTTTCAGCTACGTTTTTCAGCTACGCTTTTCAGCTACGCTTTTCAGCTTTAAATCGAGACCACAACGAAGTAAAAAAGTGAAATGTTCTGGTCGTCCAATTCGATTGACGACGCTCCGTCGAGCTTGGGTCAAGCGAGGTTTTCAAAAACTGGTACAATTCAAGCTCGACGGAGCGTCGTCAATTGAACCGGGTGACCAGGATATTTTATTTTTTGACTCCGTTTCTTTCTCGATTTAAAGCTACGTTTTCCAGCTACGTTTTTCAGCTACACGTTTCAGCTTTAAATCGAGACCACGACGAAGTTAAAAAGTGAAATATCCTGGTCGTCCGATTCGATTGACGACGCTTCGTCGAACTTGGGTCAAGCGAGTTTTTCAAAATCTGGTACAATTCAAGCTCGACGGAGCGTCGTCAATCGAACCGGGCGACCAGGATATTTCACTTTTTGACTCCGTTTCCGTCTCAATTTAAAGCTACGTTTTCTAGCTACGTTTTTCAGCTACGCTTTTCAGCTACGCTTTTCTGCTTTAAATCGAGACCACGGCGAAGTAAAAAAGTGAAATATCCTGGTCGTCCGATTCGATTGACGACGCTCCGTCGAGCTTGGGTCAAGCGAGTTTTTCAAAATCTGGTACAATTCAAGCTTGACGGAGCGTCGTCAATCGATTCGGGCGACCAGGATATTTAACTTTTTGACTCCGTTTCGGTCTTGATTTTAAGCTACGTTTTCCAGCTACGTTTTTCAGCTACGCTTTTCAGCTTCAAATCGAGACCACGACGAAGTAAAAAAGTGAAATATCCTGGTCGTCCGATTCGATTGACGACGCTCCGTCGAGCTTGGGTCAAGCGAGTTTTTCAAAATCTGGTACAATTCAAGCTCGACGGAGCGTCGTCAATCGAACCGGGCGACTAGGATATTTCACTTTTTGACTCCGTTTCGGTCTCGATTTAAAGCTACGTTTTCCAGCTACGTTTTTCAGCTACGTTTTTCAGCTACGCTTTTCAGCTTTAAATCGAGACCACAACGAAGTAAAAAAGTGAAATGTTCTGGTCGTCCAATTCGATTGACGACGCTCCGTCGAGCTTGGGTCAAGCGAGGTTTTCAAAAACTGGTACAATTCAAGCTCGACGGAGCGTCGTCAATTGAACCGGGTGACCAGGATATTTTATTTTTTGACTCCGTTTCTTTCTCGATTTAAAGCTACGTTTTCCAGCTACGTTTTTCAGCTACACGTTTCAGCTTTAAATCGAGACCACGACGAAGTTAAAAAGTGAAATATCCTGGTCGTCCGATTCGATTGACGACGCTTCGTCGAACTTGGGTCAAGCGAGTTTTTCAAAATCTGGTACAATTCAAGCTCGACGGAGCGTCGTCAATCGAACCGGGCGACCAGGATATTTCACTTTTTGACTCCGTATCGGTCTCGATTTAAAGCTACGTTTTCCAGCTACGTTCTTCAGCTACGATTTTCAGCCACGTTTTTCAGCTTTAAACCCAGGCCACGACGAAGTAAAAAAGTGAAATATCCTGGTCATCCGATTCGATTGACGACGCTTCGTTGAGCTTGGGTCAAGCGAGGTTTTCAAAATCTGGTACAATTCAAGCTCGACGGCGCGTCGTCAATCGAACCGGGTGACCAGGATATTTCACTTTTTGACTCCGTTTCTTTCTCGATTTAAAGCTACGTTTTCCAGCTACATTTTTCAGCTACGTTTTTCAGCTACGCTTTTCAGCTACGCTTTTCAGCTTTAAATCGAGACCACAACGAAGTAAAAAAGTGAAATATCCTGGTCGTCCGATTCGATTGACGACGCTCCGTCGAGCTTGGGTCAAGCGAGGTTTTCAAAATCTGGTACAATTCCAGCTCGACGGAGCGTCGTCAATTGAACTGGGTGACCAGGATATTTCATTTTTGACTCCTTTTCTTTCTCGATTTAAAGCTACGTTTTTCAGCTACGCGTTTCAGCTTTAAATCGAGACCACGACGAAGTAAAAAAGTGAAATATCCTGGTCGTCCGATTCGATTGACGACGCTCCGTCGAGCTTGGGTCAAGCGAGTTTTTCAAAATCTGGTACAATTCAAGCTCGACGGAGCGTCGTCAATCGAACCGGGCGACCAGGATATTTCACTTTTTGACTCCGTTTCGGTCTCGATTTAAAGCTACGTTTTCCAGCTACGTTTTTCAGCTACGCTTTTCAGCTTTAAATCGAGACCACGACGAAGTAAAAAAGTGAAATATCCTGGTCGCCCCGTTCGATTGACAACGCTCCGTTGAGTTTAAGTAGTACCAGATTTTTAAAAAACTCGCTCGACCCAAGCTCGACGGAGCGTCGTTAATCGAACCAAACGACCAGGATAATTTACTTTTTGACTCCGTTTCGGTCTCGATTTAAAGCTACGCTTTTCAGCTACGCTTTTCAGCCACGTTTTTCAGTTTTAAATCGAGACCACGACTGAGTAAAAATGTGAAACATCCTGGTCACCCCGTTCGATTGACGACGCTCCGTTGAGCTTAAGTGGTACCAGATTTTTAAAAACTCGCTCGATCCAAGCTCGACGGAGCGTCGTAAATCGAACCGGACGACCAGGATATTTTACTTTTTGACTCCGTTTCGGTCTCGATTTATAGCTACGCTTTTCAGCTACGTTTTTCAGCTACGCTTTTCAGCTACGCTTTTCAGCTACGCTTTTCAGCCACGCTTTTCAGTTTTAAATCGAGACCAAAACGAAGTAAAAAAGTGAAATATCCTGGTCGTCCGATTCGATTGACGAAGCTTCGTTGAGCTTGGGTCAAGCGAGGTTTTCAAAATCTGGTACAATTCAAGCTCGACGGAGCGTCGTCAATCGAACCGGGCGACCAGGATATTTCACTTTTTGACTCCGTATCGGTCTCGATTTAAAGCTACGTTTTCCAGCTACGTTCTTCAGCTACGATTTTCAGCCACGTTTTTCAGCTTTAAACCCAGGCCACGACGAAGTAAAAAAGTGAAATATCCTGGTCATCCGATTCGATTGACGACGCTTCGTTGAGCTTGGGTCAAGCGAGGTTTTCAAAATCTGGTACAATTCAAGCTCGACGGCGCGTCGTCAATCGAACCGGGTGACCAGGATATTTCACTTTTTGACTCCGTTTCTTTCTCGATTTAAAGCTACGTTTTCCAGCTACATTTTTCAGCTACGTTTTTCAGCTACGCTTTTCAGCTACGCTTTTCAGCTTTAAATCGAGACCACAACGAAGTAAAAAAGTGAAATATCCTGGTCGTCCGATTCGATTGACGACGCTCCGTCGAGCTTGGGTCAAGCGAGGTTTTCAAAATCTGGTACAATTCCAGCTCGACGGAGCGTCGTCAATTGAACTGGGTGACCAGGATATTTCATTTTTGACTCCTTTTCTTTCTCGATTTAAAGCTACGTTTTTCAGCTACGCGTTTCAGCTTTAAATCGAGACCACGACGAAGTAAAAAAGTGAAATATCCTGGTCGTCCGATTCGATTGACGACGCTCCGTCGAGCTTGGGTCAAGCGAGTTTTTCAAAATCTGGTACAATTCAAGCTCGACGGAGCGTCGTCAATCGAACCGGGCGACCAGGATATTTCACTTTTTGACTCCGTTTCGGTCTCGATTTAAAGCTACGTTTTCCAGCTACGTTTTTCAGCTACGCTTTTCAGCTTTAAATCGAGACCACGACGAAGTAAAAAAGTGAAATATCCTGGTCGCCCCGTTCGATTGACAACGCTCCGTTGAGTTTAAGTAGTACCAGATTTTTAAAAAACTCGCTCGACCCAAGCTCGACGGAGCGTCGTTAATCGAACCAAACGACCAGGATAATTTACTTTTTGACTCCGTTTCGGTCTCGATTTAAAGCTACGCTTTTCAGCTACGCTTTTCAGCCACGTTTTTCAGTTTTAAATCGAGACCACGACTGAGTAAAAATGTGAAACATCCTGGTCACCCCGTTCGATTGACGACGCTCCGTTGAGCTTAAGTGGTACCAGATTTTTAAAAACTCGCTCGATCCAAGCTCGACGGAGCGTCGTAAATCGAACCGGACGACCAGGATATTTTACTTTTTGACTCCGTTTCGGTCTCGATTTATAGCTACGCTTTTCAGCTACGTTTTTCAGCTACGCTTTTCAGCTACGCTTTTCAGCTACGCTTTTCAGCCACGCTTTTCAGTTTTAAATCGAGACCAAAACGAAGTAAAAAAGTGAAATATCCTGGTCGTCCGATTCGATTGACGAAGCTTCGTTGAGCTTGGGTCAAGCGAGGTTTTCAAAATCTGGTACAATTCAAGCTCGACGGAGCGTCGTCAATCGAACCGGGTGACCAGGATATTTCACTTTTTGACTCCGTTTCTTTCTCGATTTAAAGCTACGTTTTCCAGCTACGTTTTTCAGCTACGCTTTTCAGCTTTAAATCGAGACCACGACGAAGAAAAAAAGTGAAATATCCTGGTCGTCCGTTTCGATTGACGACGCTCCGTCGAGCTTGGGTCAAGCGAGTTTTTCAAAATCTGGTACAATTCAAGCTTGACGGAGCGTCGTCAATCGATTCGGGCGACCAGGATATTTAACTTTTTGACTCCGTTTCGGTCTTGATTTTAAGCTACGTTTTCCAGCTACGTTTTTCAGCTACGCTTTTCAGCTTCAAATCGAGACCACGACGAAGTAAAAAAGTGAAATATCCTGGTCGTCCGATTCGATTGACGACGCTCCGTCGAGCTTGGGTCAAGCGAGTTTTTCAAAATCTGGTACAATTCAAGCTCGACGGAGCGTCGTCAATCGAACCGGGCGACTAGGATATTTCACTTTTTGACTCCGTTTCGGTCTCGATTTAAAGCTACGTTTTCCAGCTACGTTTTTCAGCTACGTTTTTCAGCTACGCTTTTCAGCTACGCTTTTCAGCTTTAAATCGAGACCACAACGAAGTAAAAAAGTGAAATGTTCTGGTCGTCCAATTCGATTGACGACGCTCCGTCGAGCTTGGGTCAAGCGAGGTTTTCAAAAACTGGTACAATTCAAGCTCGACGGAGCGTCGTCAATTGAACCGGGTGACCAGGATATTTTATTTTTTGACTCCGTTTCTTTCTCGATTTAAAGCTACGTTTTCCAGCTACGTTTTTCAGCTACACGTTTCAGCTTTAAATCGAGACCACGACGAAGTTAAAAAGTGAAATATCCTGGTCGTCCGATTCGATTGACGACGCTTCGTCGAACTTGGGTCAAGCGAGTTTTTCAAAATCTGGTACAATTCAAGCTCGACGGAGCGTCGTCAATCGAACCGGGCGACCAGGATATTTCACTTTTTGACTCCGTTTCCGTCTCAATTTAAAGCTACGTTTTCTAGCTACGTTTTTCAGCTACGCTTTTCAGCTACGCTTTTCTGCTTTAAATCGAGACCACGGCGAAGTAAAAAAGTGAAATATCCTGGTCGTCCGATTCGATTGACGACGCTCCGTCGAGCTTGGGTCAAGCGAGTTTTTCAAAATCTGGTACAATTCAAGCTTGACGGAGCGTCGTCAATCGATTCGGGCGACCAGGATATTTAACTTTTTGACTCCGTTTCGGTCTTGATTTTAAGCTACGTTTTCCAGCTACGTTTTTCAGCTACGCTTTTCAGCTTCAAATCGAGACCACGACGAAGTAAAAAAGTGAAATATCCTGGTCGTCCGATTCGATTGACGACGCTCCGTCGAGCTTGGGTCAAGCGAGTTTTTCAAAATCTGGTACAATTCAAGCTCGACGGAGCGTCGTCAATCGAACCGGGCGACTAGGATATTTCACTTTTTGACTCCGTTTCGGTCTCGATTTAAAGCTACGTTTTCCAGCTACGTTTTTCAGCTACGTTTTTCAGCTACGCTTTTCAGCTTTAAATCGAGACCACAACGAAGTAAAAAAGTGAAATGTTCTGGTCGTCCAATTCGATTGACGACGCTCCGTCGAGCTTGGGTCAAGCGAGGTTTTCAAAAACTGGTACAATTCAAGCTCGACGGAGCGTCGTCAATTGAACCGGGTGACCAGGATATTTTATTTTTTGACTCCGTTTCTTTCTCGATTTAAAGCTACGTTTTCCAGCTACGTTTTTCAGCTACACGTTTCAGCTTTAAATCGAGACCACGACGAAGTTAAAAAGTGAAATATCCTGGTCGTCCGATTCGATTGACGACGCTTCGTCGAACTTGGGTCAAGCGAGTTTTTCAAAATCTGGTACAATTCAAGCTCGACGGAGCGTCGTCAATCGAACCGGGCGACCAGGATATTTCACTTTTTGACTCCGTTTCCGTCTCAATTTAAAGCTACGTTTTCTAGCTACGTTTTTCAGCTACGCTTTTCAGCTACGCTTTTCTGCTTTAAATCGAGACCACGGCGAAGTAAAAAAGTGAAATATCCTGGTCGTCCGATTCGATTGACGACGCTCCGTCGAGCTTGGGTCAAGCGAGGTTTTCAAAATCTGGTACAATTCAAGCTCGACGGAGCGTCGTCAATCGATTCGGGCGACCAGGATATTTAACTTTTTGACTCCGTTTCGGTCTTGATTTTAAGCTACGTTTTCCAGCTACGTTTATCAGCTACGCTTTTCAGCTTTAAATCGAGACCACGACGAAGTAAAAAAGTGAAATTTCCTGGTCATCCGATTCGATTGACGACGCTCCGTCGCGCTTGGGTCAAGCGAGTTTTTCAAAATCTGGTACAATTCAAGCTCGACGGAGCGTCGTCAATCGAACTGGGCGACCAGGATATTTAACTTTTTGACTCCGTTTCGGTCTCGATTTTGAGCTACGTTTTTCAGCTACGCTTTTCAGCTTTAAATCGAGACCACGACGAAGTAAAAAAGTGAAACATCCTGGTCGCCCCGTTTGATTGACGACGCTCCGTTGAGCTTAAGTGGTACCAGATTTTTAAAAACTCGCTCGACCCAAGCTCGACGGAGTGTCGTAAATCGAACCGGACGACCAGGATATTTTACTTTTTGACTCCGTTTCGGTCTCGATTTAAAGCTACGCTTTTCAGCTACGATTTTTAGCTTTAAATCGAGAGCACAACGAAGTAAAAAAGTGAAATATTCTGGTCGCCTGGTTCGATTTACGACGCTCCGTTGAGCTTGGGTCGAGCGAGTTTTTCAAAATCTGGTACAATTCAAGCTCGACGGAGCGTCGTCAATCAAACTGGACGACCAGGATATTTTACTTCATGACTCCGTTTCGGTCTCGTTTTAAAGCTGAAAAACGTCGCTAAAAAGCGTAGCTTTAAAACAATACCAAAACGGAGTAAAAAAGTTAAATATCCTGATCGTAAGGTTCGATTGACGATAGCTTTCTTTTATACATAGATAGTATCAACATTAATTTTTCATTAAATGTTACCTGGCGATTTTTCTGCTAGCGTTGAATAATTGATTTTGCAATTCTATATGAGAACAGCGTCTAGCCCCTTTTGCTATTTTTTTACTTTTTGTTGGGTTTTTTTGCCCTTGTTCGTTAACCACAGCATGCGTTTCGACTGGCGACGAATCATCTTTGTTTCCTGAGTCATGATGGTGTAAATCTAAAAATGAGTTACCAGATTTTAACAACAATTCAAGCTATTACAACTGTTAAATAATAATTAAAAATGAACAAATCATACTAACCTGCGTGTGTCCTTTCAACTCTTCTTTTTTTATTGAGTGGAGGGTTCCAAGAATCTTCTTCTTCAGGGCACTGTAGATCAGAATTAACATCAGCTCCGCTTTTATCTAAGGCATCAATATTCGCTGCAAGCAATCGATCAGCAAGAATCTGTACATTTTCATTAGCGTGGGCTGCGAGTACTTCAGATATACTTCGATCAAATCTATGCTCTTCTAAAAATGATGTAAAAGTGCTCGGAAGCTCCGATTGTGGCAGCTCATTAGTCCACGAATCACTTGTATATAAATCATCTGTTAAATTGATAGTTGCAGGATTATCATCACATACAAGATCAATCACTTGCTGTGCAGGTATGGGGCGAGATGCGCTATCGGCAATTTGATACTCCGGTTTCAAATGAAGGGTAGGAACTGCATGACTCAGAAGTCGAGATCCATTAGAACAAAAATATTTTTGTTCAAAATGAATTTTACAAATAGAATAGCGTTGAGAGAAAATTGTTTGGTAATTTAATACACGAAGCTTTTTTGATGCAACTGCATCTTTCCATAAAATACCATATTTTTCATTTTTTGGGAAATGAAAAACTTTGTCAAGCCTATTTGAATTACAACCCGGAACGATACATGCTTGTTTATCTGATCCTAAAATTTATAAGAATTATTTTCAGTATCAAACATGTGTTAATCATGAAAGCCTTTAAATTTGTAGGTCCGATTTTTAGCATGGTAAAAAGAATGCAAAGTTTATTCAGCAAGATTAATAAAAATTTTAAAAAGATCAATAAATTTGTCTAAAGCGTCGTGTAAAATTTGATAAACAAACTGCTCAATTTTAAGGTTAACTTATTATCAACACGTTAATATTTTTTCAATTATTATTGATCTTGCAGTAACTGAATCCTTAAAATTACAATCTTTCTTTAAATCGGTGATACACGTGAATAATTACTATTTATTAGTAATAAACTTACCTGCCATCGCTGTCACATTGCTCTAAATAATAAGAGTTACACGAGTTTGAATGTTTTTTAGCCACAGTCCAAACATAAAATCAGCATCCGGGTGAGTAAAACAATAAAACCGAACAACAATAATGAATGATTTAAAATGAATAATAAGTAAATTTACAGAAAAAAACAACAACAGTAACAATCTGAAACGTTAGGTTAAGATTATTTTCTCGTCCGCGCTGACGCTGCCTGATTATCTACTCGTCTTCGATTTGCGCGGTAAACCGCGAGTTTGCGAAGTTGAACGAATCAAATATATTTTTTGGGTTTAAACAATTAATTTTTAAAAGTAGACAATGTAGACTGTGTACTACATCATTAAAAATATTTTATTTTATTCGATGTAAGATTTTTATTTATTTTTTTCATAAAATAACTGGAGCATTGACATTAGCTCCATTATTAATTTCTGTTATTTGCTTGTGTGTAGCCAGTTTTTATACACATTTTAATATTTTTACAACACATAGGCTTTTTTTGTGTCAGTTGATTTTAAATCCTTCGACAAAATTATATACGTGATTTCAGTGATAATCAGCTGATCGCGATAGCAAGGTTACTTTTCCCGCGCCTTTTTTATATTCTGCTACTCCACGCCATGCCATGCCACGCCGTGCAACTCTACGTATAAGATCACAGTATACATCAGTGAAAAATCGGAATTAGAAAGGTAAGTAGCATAAAACAACAATTAAATTTCAGTGTATCCACTAAGAAAATTGTTTATTTTCAAAATATAATGTTTGTAACGTATTGTGTGTTTAGATAGATGCTGGCTTAAGAGGAAAACTCATCGCGATGCACGAACAATTCTCGGCGCAAAAAGACCAAATTTTAAGCCAAATAGAGGCTGGTGCAAGTATAGAGACGATTGCCAGCGTAAAGGGTCCTCATTACTTGCAGGCCAAGTATTACATAACAAATTTATCGACACCAGAAAACTTACCATGCCTATCTGAAATTGTTAGAGTAGTACTACTACTGAATTCCATTTTAGAATTACTTCAAATTGAAGTAGATGATCATGAAGAATCGATGGACTCTACAGTGATAGTTATTGAGAATTAAATAGTAAGGTATAATGTATATAGTTCTTATTAATAAATTATTTCAAATAAACAAATAATTTGATGTTTTGTTAATTTCTTTTTTTCCTACATTCTAAAAAATTAGCTCCGTTCTGGTCTCGTTTTAAAGCTAAAAAACGTAGCCGAAAAGCGTAACTTCCATCGTGACCTAAACGGAGTCAAAAAGTGAAATATCCTGGTCATCCGGTTCGATTGAAGACGCTCCGTCGAGCTTGAATTGTACCAGATTTTGAAAAACTCGCTCAACCCAAGCTCGACAGAGCGTCGTCAATCGAACCAGGCGAGCAGGATATATCACTTTTTGACTTCTTCGTGGTCTCGATTAAAAGCTGAAAAACGTGGCTGAAAAGCGAGCTGAAAAGCGTAGCTTTAAATCAAGACCGAAACGGAGTCGAAAAGTGAAATATCCTGCTGGCCCGGTTCAATCGAGTACGCTTCGTCGAGGTAGAGTCGATCGAGTTTATTAACCCTCGGATTTGTTTAGCGCGGCGTAGTCAATTGAACCGGGCGAGCTGAATTTTTCATGTTTTCAGTCCGCTGTGGTCTCGTTGTGAAGATGAAAAGCATAGCTTTCGATCAAGACCAAAACGGAGTGAAAAGATGAATAATTGTGCTCGCCCGCTACACGTTAAAAAAAAAAAAAAAAATTACTACCAAAATTTTTCAACTTGTATATGTTATAATTAAAATCAATTTAATGTATCAAGTACCACCCAGATCTTTCATTGACCCTTTTATTGATACACCGATCCTTAAATTTTTGAAAAAATAATGAAATTGAAAATTTTTTTTTTATTTTTAATATCTTTAATACGTTTTTCAAAAAAATTGTTAAAACAATGTAGGGTAATTCAATAAAAGAACAAATTAGTTTTTTTCATCTATTTGCGGTTTATTCCAAATGTCGGTTTAATCTATACTAGTGTTTTGACAACTAATATATTTTGAGTGAATAGATTTTTTTATTGTTTTTGCGATAATTAAGGTATAGAACTTTATATACATAAAATTGTTGATTTAGCAAAATTTTTTATGTGATAAATTATCTTCGCAAATGTTTTTTTATAAAAAAGAAATCATATAAACTTAAAATATAAAAATTCGAACATCGTTTACTTAGGTCGCACAACTCGCTATTATTTACGATAACATAAATATTTACATACATACAATAAATACAATCAACCAAGATATATATGTATATATTTATATATACTTTTTACTTTCGCAATATAAACATTCTTGAACTCCATCATTCATTTAATACTCGTAGCCAGCGCAGTATTTATCCAGCTTGGCGTAAGATTTCGTGTATTGATTAGATGATACCTTATATACAAATTTCGAAGTACATTTTCCAAATCGAACCCTTGGTCGAACGGGCAAGAGTGTGCTTTGAGACAGGACCCACTCTGAACCCCGGTGATCCGAGGGTTCGATTCCCGCTCTAGGATGAGTCGGGGTTTTTTTTTTTTTTTTTTTTTCTTTTTTCTTTTTTTTTTACATAAAATTCTACTCGCCCGGTTCAATCGAGTACGCTTCGTCGAGGTAGAGTCAACAGAGTTTTTTAACCATCGGATTTGTTTAGCGCGGCGTAGTCAATTGAACCGGGCGAGATTAATTTTTCATGTTTTCACTCCGTTTTGGTCTTGATCGAAAGCTATGCTTTTCATCTTCACAACGAGACGACAGCGGAATGAAAACACGAAAAATTGTGCTCGCCCGGTTCAATTGACTACGCCGCGCCAACCAAATCCGAGGGTTAAGAAACTCGATCGACTCTACCTCGACGAAGCGTGCGCGATTGTAGCGGGCGAGCACAATTATTCATGTTTTCACTCCGTTTTGGTCTTGATCGAAAGCTATGCTTTTCATCTTCACAACGAGACCACAGCGGAGTGAAAACACGAAAAATTGTGCTCGCCCGGTTCAATTGACTACGCCGCGATAAACATATCCGATGGTTAAAAAACTCTGTCGACTCTACCTCGACGAAGCGTGCGCGATTGAACCGGGCGAGCACAATTATTCATGTTTTCACTCCGTTTTGGTCTTGATCGAAAGCTATGCTTTTCATCTTCACAACGAGACCACAGCGGAGTGAAAACATGAATAATTGTGCTCGCCCGGTTCAATCGAGCACGCTTCGTCGTCAATCGAACCGGGCGACCAGGATATTTCACCTTTTTACTTCGTCGTGGTCTCGTTTTAAAGTTAAAAAACGTAGCTGAAAAACGTAGCTGAAAAACGTAGCTGAAAAGCGTAGCTTTAAATCGAGACAATTTTTTTCTGAACTTTTCATTGTTTATAATTTATTTTTTAAAAATTAATAAATAAAAAATTGATTTTAATTCTCTTACAAAATTATCTATAACTAAATTTTAATTTTTTAATGCATTCTATACGCTTCTCCATTACTTCTGTGATTACAAATAATTTATTTAATAAAGATTGTTTAGTTAATAATTATTACAAATTTTTATTTAAAAAAATAGGTACATCATTTTGTTTGCCCGAGAAAAATAAGAAAAAAAAAAAAAAATTACAGATCTCTGTTTAGCTTTATCGATTTTTCTACGTCAGCGCCATCTGTCCGCCAGCACAACTGAACTAAACCCCCTACCAAAGTCTCAGACGCTAGTCGACCAGCCCTGGACGGCCGTACTCGAAGTGCCCTTTGCGGGCTGGGGACCAGCGTTGGTATCGATATTTTGCTCAGGGGACTAAGCTATAAGTTCAGGGCATACTTTTCGACCAAGCATTAGGTTCAGGTTGTTCGGTGGGCTAGTACAGGAATCCCACAAGTTTGGCAACCCAATCACGCTGGGTACAGCGATAAATAAATTATTTTTTATAAACAAATAACTAACCAGCAAGCTTTAAACCCCCATCACGCTGGAAAAAAGGATAAATAAATTATTTTTTATAAATAAATAAGTAACCAGCAAGCTTGAAACCAATGTAAAGCTGGAAAAATAGATAAATAAATATTTTTTTATAAACAATTAAATAAACCACCAAGCTCTAAGCCCCAATGACGCTGGAAAAAGCGATTAATGAATTATTTTTAATAAACAATTAAATAAACCGACAAGCTCTAAGCCCCCATAACGCTGGGGAGAGCGATAAAAAAATAATTTTTTATAAACAGCTAAGTAAACCGACAAGCTCTAAGTCCCCATAAAGCTGGGGAGAGCGATCAATATATTATTTTTTTTAAACAATTAAATAAAACGACAAGTTCTAAACCCCCAAGACGCTGAGGAGAGTGATGAATTAATTATTTTTTATAAACAATTAATGAAACCGCCAAGCTATAAACCCCCATAACGCTGAGGAGAGCGATAACTAAATTATTTTTTATAAACAATTAAATAAACCGCCAAGCTCTAAACCTCTAAAACGCTGGGGATGGAGACGAATACATAATTTTTTACAAACAATTGAATAAACCGACAAGCTCTAAGCCCCAATAACGCTGGGGAAAGCGATAAATAAATAATTTTTTATAAACAATTAAATAAACCGACAAGCTCTAAGCCCCAATAACGCTGGGGAAAGCGATAAATAAATTTTTTTTTATAAACAGCTAAGTAAACCGACAAGCTCTAAGTCCCCATAAAGCTGGGGAGAGCGATCAATACATTATTTTTTTTAAACAATTAAATAAAACGACAAGCTCTAAACCCCCAAGACGCTGAGGAGAGTGATGAATTAATTATTTTTTATAAACAATTAATGAAACCGCCAAGCTCTAAACCCCCAAGACGCTGAGGAGAGTGATGAATTAATTATTTTTTATAAACAATTAATGAAACCGCCAAGCTATAAACCCCCTTAACGCTGAGGAGAGCGATAACTAAATTATTTTTTATAAACAATTAAATAAACCGCCAAGCTCTAAACCTCTAAAACGCTGGGGATAGAGACAAATACATAATTTTTTACAAACAATTAAATAAACCGACAAGCTCTAAGCCCCAATAACGCTGGGGAGAGCGATCAATATATTATTTTTTTTAAACAATTAAATAAAACGACAAGCTCTAAACCCCCAAGACGCTGAGGAGAGTGATGAATTAATTATTTTTTATAAATAATTAATGAAACCGCCAAGCAATAAACCCCCGTAACGCTGAGAAGAGCGATAACTAAAATTATTTTTTACAAACAATTAAATAAACCGCCAAGCTCTAAACCCCAATAACACTGGGGAAAGCGATAAATAAATTATTTTTTATGAACAATTAAACAAACCGACAAGCTCTAAGCCCCCAAACAATGGGCAGAGAGATAAATACATAATTTTTTATAAACAATTAATGAAACCGCCAAGCTCTAATCCCCAATAACGCTGGGGAAAGCGATAAATAAATTATTTTTTATAAACAATTAAACAAACCGATAACCTCTAAACCCCCCAAGCAATGGGGAGAGAGATAAATACATAATTTTTTATAAACAATTCATGAAACCACCAAGCTTGAAACCCCCATAACGCTGGGGAAAGCGATAAATTAATTATTTTTTATAAACAATTAAATAAACCGACAAGCTTTAAACCCCCAAAACGCTGGGGTGAGCGATAAATAAATTATTTTTTATAAACAATTAAATAAACCACCAAGCTCTAAACCCCCAAAGCGCTGGGGAAAGCGATAAATTAATTATTTTTATAATAATATTTGATAAATTAATATTTTTGGCGCTTGGCGATTTATTAAATTGTTTAAAAAAAATAATTAATTTATCGCTTTCCCCAGCGTTATGGGGGTTTAGAGCTTGTCGGTTTATTGAATTGTTTTTAAAAAATAATTTACTTATCACTCTCCCCAGCATTATTGGGGCTTGGAGCTTGTCGGTTTATTTAATTGTTTAAAAAAAATAAAATATTTATCGCTCTCCCCAGCGTTATTGGGGCTTAGAGCTTGTCGGTTTATTCAATTGTTTGTAAAAAATTATGTATTTGTCTCTCTCCCCAGCGTTTTAGGGGTTTAGAGCTTGGCGGTTTATTTAATTGTTTATAAAAAATAATTTAGTTATCGATCTCCTCAGCGTTATGGGGGTTGATAGCTTGTCGGTTTCATTAATTGTTTATAAAAAATAATTTATTTATCGCTTTCCCCAGCGTTATGGGGGTTTAGAGCTTGGAGGTTTCTCTAATTGTTTGTAAAAAATTATTTATTTATCACTGTCCCCAGCGTTATGGGGGCTTAGAGCTTGTCGGTTTATTTAATTGTTTATTAAAAATAATTCATTAATCGCTCTTTCCAGCTTCATTGGGGCTTAGAGCTTGGTGGTTTATTTAATTGTTTATAAATCAATATTTGTTTATCTATTTTTCCAGCGTTACAGGGGTTTTAAGCTTGCTGGTTACTTATTTGTTTATAAAAAATAATTTATTTATCCATTTTCCTAGCGTTATGGGGGTTTAAAGCTTCCTGGTTAGTTATTTGTTTTTAAAAAATAATTTATTTATCTATTTTTCCAGCGTTATGGGGGTTTAAAGCTCGTCGGTTAATTATTTGTTTATAAAAAAATATTCATTTATCCTTTTTTCCATCGTTACAGGGGTTTGAAGCTTGCTGGTTAGTTATTTGTTTATAAAAGATAATTTATTTATCGCTGTACCCAGCGTTATTGGGTTGTCAAACTTGTGGGATTCCTATACTAGCCCACCGAACAACCTGAACCTAATGCTTGGTCGAAAAGTATGCCCTGAACTTATAGCTTAGTCCCCTGAGCAGAATATCGATACCAACGCTGCTGGGGACTTACCGAGTGCCTGCCGCGCATGCGCTCTGAGTCTCCTGCTGTTGCTGCAGCATAAGAGCTGTTGACTGTGTTGGATAATAAATCCACTGCCAACACTCCCTCCATTTATTATTCAACAATAATAAATCCGTCAACCTCAATTATATTACCTCAAATCAAAATAAAATAATCTTAAATATCATAAACAAAAAATTCCCACTGAAAAATCAAAACACCTGTAATGAATCATACAATGCAATTTTTAAGCTAGAAATTGGAATTGTAAATGAAATAAATATCACAAATCACATCAGTCCATAAAATCACAAAAACAAAGTTTCTCTTTCCCACTTCACTTATAATCTTTCTTGCTGATCTTCTATCTGTAATGTGTGTAATCTGTGGGTGTAATTGTCTCGCTTTAACAAACTGTTTTGGTGAACCTGTAACATAATAATTCAAAATATTCCTCACGAACTCATTGTATACATCTCGTATACATCCTCATTCATACACACTCAATTCAAAAATCTTAATCGAAATCGTCTCGGTGAACTGGCTTGATAAGGTTATCGGCCATGTCGAACTTTGTATTCACTCCACTCACTTCAATCAACCCTCCGCAACGCATTGCCTTACAAAGTTCCCATGAGCCTCAAACAGAAGTTTTTCAGTTGTCCTTCAACTTCCAATACTCGGATTTTTCCTTAATACCTCAATACTCTTCTCATGATGTTTAACGTCAATCTATTTGCGAGCTTTCGACCGTGCACAGATTATCACTGTTGATCTTTACTGGGTAGAATGTCCAAATCATTGTGTCTCGAAGTACCTTGTCCAAACTGATGGTTCAGCTGCATGAACCTTTCGATGCAGCGTTATGCTCGACGTCTCTCCAAGATCTTATTACCAGGGTTTGCTTCTCTCTGCGATGATGTCTCCAAAAATACTCAATCAGATAATCCTCGGCTGATCTCGATACCTCGCGGATTAATAATGGAAAATCCTCTCTACGTCATTCCAGCCATTCTCCGTAAGGTTCAATTGCTATTTTGCAAGCATATTGACCGTATTGGCGTTGTCATGCCTTAAAGCATCAGTAGCTTTAGGCTGGATACATCAATCAGCCTACTGCTCTTCTGAATGGAATTATTTTCAACTTAAGAGTTATTAGACCCGTTAAATTGTATTAACTCAAGAGACCTCAACTCATGGCTATCTTGACATACATCTGACAAGCTCGTAATTCAGTTTGTTATATTCAAACAGCGCAGCCCGGACCACGACAAGTATTGAGACAGGAGCGTATGTCTCACTCAACTCGTACTCTCTCAGAAACTCGCTCTCAATCTCAGATCTGTCAACCAAATCTCACACATTGTTTTCGCTCATCGAACTCACTTGTTCTCTGATAGTAAGATGTTAGATCTTTTTTTGTACTGGCTAACAATACTAACTTTAACTCATCCTCTTCAAGATCCAACTTTTCCTCTAAAACCTCTAAATGTTAATATTTCATTAAATCTCACATTTTTGGAGATGATGAATTGTTGTGTGGATAAGTGCCATTAAACATAGAAATTAGTCCTGCAGTAGACAAAAAAACTTTAATTGCTCTTGGTGGAGACTCTAAGCTCTAAATTCTCTCGTGATGTTCTGTTATGTTCATCAACAGCTACCTCAGCTGCCTGAAACCACATACACATGAGTCACCTGAGTCTAATCTTAAAGTACTTTTCGTCCTGCAAAGTCTGAATAAAACTCTCGGCTATGCCATTCTTTGCGTTTTGTGTTCACGTGTAAATTCGCTATCCGCTCATCATCAACTATCTGAATTTACCCTCAAATTCAGTTTCTCTGTCAGCTCTTATGAAACATGCACTCCTGCTTTTACTTACATGGTTACTCGCAATTCTCAAAAATCTATCAAGACCCATTCCGGAGTTGCTCTTATACTTTACAGAATAAGTTTAAGCAAACTTGGAATAATCGTTAAAGCCTCATGACTGCACAGGTGTCACCAGGGCACAAAGCAGGTTTTATCTAACCCTTGGTGTTCGTGCAAAACCATTTTGATGCCTTCAGGCTCTCATTCTGACCTCGCCTAATAACAATCTATCCTTGTTAACGTGCAAGTTTCACAGTCACTGATAGTGTCCTCAATTTCAACTTCCCAAATACTCTAGCATCTCAATTTAGATATTTCCACTTTTCACAGTAACATAAACTCGCAAGCCTTAAGATTATTACATCCAGTTTTCTGGCTTCGCTTGGATTATATGCTTACTCAATTGCAAATTAACTCTTTCAATTCACTCATGACATGAAAGTTACCCGTGTTCAAAGCAAGATGCCAAGAAACGAATTACCTGACTCTCAATCCAAGAATTTTTCAATTTTTCCACCTTGTGAAGATTTATATGAACTGTCCGGTTAGTGCTTATAATGTATATTTATAATAAAAAACAATTTTTTTTTTAACTTATATATACCCTATTATTTGGTACTTCTAAACAATTGATAAAGTTTGGTTCAAATTCTTAAAAATTTCGAAGATCAGTTAAAACTGAATATTCTTTTAAATTGAACTGTATAAAATTGAATAATTTTACTAGATTGAGATACACTTTATTTTTCTCTAAATGGAATTCCAGGTAAAATAGAATACAAATTAATTTAAAAACTTGCAGTTTTCAAAGGTTAATTTTATAAAAATGATAGTCTCGTTGAATTAGAGATAATCTGAGTAAAAGATATTAATTAAATTATATTAAATTATAATTTCAATATAAAAAAAAATAATAATAATTGTATGAATCATTAAAATGTTAAAAATACTCACACAAATTATGTTAACCAAAAATTTTGAAAATGAACGTTGAGAACTAAGGTAAATCTCCGCTTCAATAGGAGAGCGGCACGTACGTATGTGTGTTTGTGTGTGCAGTACGAGTATGCGTGAGTGACACGTGCGTGAACCAGTGTTGCCGATCCCGGCCCCAGTGGTACCGCGAAGTTTGAAAATCTTCCGGCAATAATCAGGCAAAAGAAAAACACACAATACCTTGAGCGGTCGAGTTCAATAATTAAATAAATGGTAAAATAAATAAATATATGACAATCCAATAAGGCTGGGCGTTTGGGTTTTTTTAACTAACTAATTAAAACTTGAATGAATAAATAAACCCCAAGCGAGATAACCCAAAATCCTGGGCGATCAAACTTTTTTATAAAATTATAAATATAAATAAATAAATAATCCCCCAAGTTTTAAACCCACAATACCCATTTAATAGTTCAACTCGTGTTTTAATCAAAGGCTCGGGTACACAAAATGCGTGTGCTCAGTGCAGTGGCGTCGCGTGAACTGTCTCAGCGCCGCAGGCGCTGGTGGTGCCGCTTACACGCACTACTCGCACACACTCACAGTCAGGCTGATGCTTGTTCCTCGCATCGAGCTCAACACTCCCTCCAACAAGCATTAGACCTCGCATATCTCAATAAACGTATTTTATATTAAATTCAGAACACAAAAAAATTAGCACATAATAAATAATAAATTGTCCATCAAGTAAATTAGTCACACACAATGTTTGTTTCACAAAAACTTAGTCTTCAGTTATCCTGGTTCTCACTTGTGCGTGACTGTCTTCCAAAGCCTTAGATTTGTAGCAGCATTTAAACTCGTACTTGTGTTTAACTCGACTCGTGAACTCGACTCAGATTTATTTAACTCGTACTGCCATTAACCTTGGGGCTTGCCTGCACCTGCAACAGATTGAAATATAGAAAATATTAGATTTATTTTATCTCGCTTACTCGCTCCATTATCTAAATTATTAATCTCGCTTAATTTAGTAATCCCGCTCTGTGCTTTCTGAAATCGCCCGTATCTAGTGGTTTAGTAAAAATGTCGGAAGCATTATCGTGCGTATTAACTTTACGAACTAAAACTCGGCCCTCGTGTTGACATTGTTTAACAAAATCACCATGAGCCTCGGACATGCGTTGGCGGTTTCCAGTTTGCTCTCTTAACTCAAGGTTTTCCTTAACCTTCTCAACACTCTTGTCATAGTGTTTTAGCTTGTGGCATCCTTCTTTCTGGCTGTTATCTATCACAGCTTGATTGTCACAGTGTATCACGACCGGGTAGAATGTAGTTCCCAAGATGTCCCGAAGAGCCTTGTCGAATGAGATGACTTCGCCACATACCTCACTGAGTGCCATGTACTCAGCGTCGCAGGATGATGTCGTGACCAATTTTTGCTTATGACTCCTCCAAGAAACTGTGTCGTTGTACACTTTGATGACGTAGCCAGAAGTGGATTTTGAACCTTCGCAGTCCAGCAGACTCGAATCTGTCATGGCTGTCATGTCGTCGGACTCACCTCGGAATTTGAGTCCTAACGTCGTTGTGTCTTTAAGATATCTAAACACTCGCATAACCTCGTCCCAATCTCGCTCAGTGGGGTTTAGCTGTCTCCTCGCAAGAGAACCAACAGCATAGGCGATATTAAGTCTCGTTGCACTAGCTAAGTACAGCAAACTTCCGATGGCCTCTCTGAATGGCACTTTCATTTTCGGTGTTTCAGTATCAGTGGTCTTTTTAAAACCTTCGAGTCTTTTCAACTCTTGATTTCTGAATTTTCTCGTGACCATAGGAGTGTCTTGAGGCGCAGAATCTTTGTGATCGAAGCGCTCGAGAATTTTCTCAGTGTACTCGCTCTGAGACAATTTCATCACTCGATTCTTTCTGTCTCTCGTAATCTTCATTCCTAGAAAGACGTCTGGCTCGCCCAGATCTTTCATTTGGAATACGTTACTCAGTTTTCTTTTAATCTCCTCAAGTATCTCCAGGTCATCGCTCGCGATGAATCAATCATCCACATATAAGATTATAAAAGAAACTTTACCTCGCTTTCTCCATGTAAATAAGCATGGCTCGTTCAAGTCGTGTTTGAAGCCTAGTTTCTCGGCTTCCTCGGTAAATTTCTCATTCCATCTCTTAGGACTGATTTTCAATCCGTAGATAGATTTCTTAAGTCTACATATATGTGTTTTCCTAAGGGCGTCATCACATTCAACTTCTTCCGGAATCTTCATGTAGACGTCGTCCTTAAGAGTGCCGTTCAGAAATGCCGTCTCCACGTCCATTTGACATGCGTGTGGGTCATGCTTGTTAATTACTGCCAAAGCAGATCGAACCAAAGCCATTCTTGACACGGGTGCATAAGTTTCTTTCAACTCATACTCCTTTTGGTCTTTGAAACCTCGAATGACTGGTCTCGCTTTATGGTTCGGTTGACCATTGCTTCCTGTCTTTCTCTTAAAGACCCACTTGGAGTCTATGACATTCAGCTTACGACCTTCACTCTCGACAGAAGATCTAGGTATTATGTCCCACACATCATTGACATACATCGAGTCTAATTCCTCACGGACAGCCTGTGACCACTCTGCTCTGTCTGGTGAGTTCATAGCCTCTGTATGACGTTGGATCTTTGTTAATACCGGCTAACAGGGCAAATTTCAATTCGTCCTCCTCGAGACAGGTTTTTTTCTGTCCTTGGTTCTCGAACTCGGAAAACTCAACTTTATTTAACTGCAGCTCTCTTGTTGCAAAGAAAGGAAAGCTAGAATCTTGAACAGGATGAGCATATATCGTGAAATCACGACCCTCTTTAGCTTTCCTGCTGGGTTGATTTCTCAACTTAACTGAAGGCTCCTCGCTCTCAAGGGTTTTCCCTTTTGGTCGTCCTCGTTTTCGACTCACTTGAGGAGGTACTACCTCAAGCACTTCCTCAATTTGCTGTTCACAGTTCGTTTGCACGCTTTCACTCGCATTAGCCAGACTATCACCAAAATCCAACTCAGTATCCTCAATCTTGTCAATTACTTTACCTTTGTACTCGTCTTTGTACATCAGTTTTTCATTGAACCTCACATTTCTGGAAATAATAAATTTCTTCGATGTAGGGAGCCATAATACATAACTGTTGATCGAATATCCGACAAATACTCCTTTTATTGCTCGAGGTGAAAACTTGCCTTCAGGATACGGTATGTGTGCATACGCAATACAACTGGATCTACTAATTTTGTTAAAATGACCTTTCTCTCGCGGTGCTAGTTTTCTAATAGGCAACTCGAAGTCAATTGACTTATGTGGCGGTCTATTATACACGTATACAGCCACCTCGGCAGCTAAAAGCCACATACTCGTTGGGATGCCTGAATCAAACAATAAAGCTCGTATTTTCTCCTGCAATGTCAGATTAAATCTCTCAGCAGTTCCGTTTAACTGTGGAGTATGACCGGGTGTAAAATTGTTATCAATTTTCTCACGCTCCATCAGTTCATGAAACTTGCCACCAGTGAACTCAGTACCTCGATCTGCTCTTATATGGCAGACTTTCTCGTCTTTGCCGATGAGATTTCTCGTTGTCCTTAAATAATTCTCCAGACACATGCCCGACTCGTTTTTCTGTTTCACAGAATATATTCTCGCGTATCTCGAATGGTCATCTAAAAAGGTAGTGATGTACCTCTTTTCGCCGGGGTATGACTGGGGTTTTATAGGACCCATAGTGTCAGTATGGATTAATTTCAGCGGCCTTTCAGCTCTCGTTCTGACCTCGCTGAAAGGTAGTCTTTTCATTTTCGTCAAAATACAAGTCTCACAATCACTGATGTCGTCATGAAACTTAATGTCGCAGAGTTTACTCACAATGCGCTTTAAGTGTTTTAAATACTTTAGGGATGGATGTCCTAGACGAGCATGCCATAGGGTACCTAAATCTAACTTTTTGGATTCTCCGGGATTATTTGACTCGACTTGTTTCGACTCGATTTTCTCATTTGCTAACTCTTCGAGTTTACGCAAATCCTCGGGTTTTCTTGGATCTAAAACTCGATTACCTAGAAAACTTTCGCTTAAGTCCCAATCCAAATAGTCAGAATTCACATCAACTTGCTGAGATTTCTCTTCATTCTCCCTCCCAGTCTCAGAGTGGAGTAACTCGTTTCCAAGATTCGGAGCTCCCTCCGGACTTGTTGTTTCCAAATTCAAAACATCACTCTGCGACTGTTCGAGAAAATCATCAAGTAAAGCAAATCTGGCCTCGCATGCATACTCATTATAGCCAAGGTCATCAGAGGTTTTATCCTCGACTACCATTTTAATTAGCCAGTTTGGTGCCTCATATGTGCCTGTCATATAACTCACGCCAGTTTTCCCATCATATATGTCCAAGAACTTCTCGTCCATATACAGGGTGGGCAATTTTAATCAATCCAGCTGAATAACTTGCTTGGAAAGGCCCAAATCGAAAAAAATGTGGAGACCAAAGTTTCATGATTTTTTGAGGCTAATAAAATGGCCAAGCCGAAATAGGGCCTTTACCCTTATTTTAGGCCCTACGAGCCTCAACTTCGTTTTTTTAAATAGGAACCCCTATTTTTGACCCCAGATTCGGAAAGAGAGGGAAATTTTACGAATTTTAGGTGTTTTTTGAAATTTTTCATGGGCCCATCTGAGCCGAGATAGGGCTTTTATCTTTATTTTGGGCCTTACGGAATCTATCCCCGAGTTTTCAGTGGGAAAACCCTACTGTTGGCCCCAGATTCGGAAAGAGCGGGAAATTTTACGATTTTAAGGTACTTTTCGAAATTTTTTTGGGCCTATCTGAGCCTAGATAGGGCCCTTATCGTTATTTCGGGCCTTACGGACTCTATCCCCGAGTTTTCAGTGGGAAAACCCTACTGTTGGCCCCAGACTCGGAAAGAGCGGGAAATTTTACGATTTTTAGGTACTTTTCGAAATTTTTTGTGGGCCTATCTGAGCCGACATAGGGCCTTTATCTTTATTTTGGGCCTTACGGACTCTATCCCCGAGTTCTCAGTGGGAAAACCCTACTTTTGGCCCCGGATTCGGAAAGAGCGGGAAATTTTACGATTTTTAGGTATTTTTTGAAATTTTTCATGGGCCTTGTTGGGGTGCTTGCTTAACGTGAGTCCCCTTGCCACTCACGATGGGGTGCTTGCTTAACGTGAGTCCCCTTGCCTCTCACGGTTGAGAGATTTTCTGTTTCATTAACCACGACGCAAGTGTTCAAAATTTCCACCTTGCGCTTGAAGGCATAAATTTATTCACCTTTGAAAATTTTGAACAGTCTTTAGCAATGTTGCTCTTGGAATGGCGTTACATGCTTGACGTAAGTAGTATAGTAACACTATGGCGAATGTAAACAAAGATGATTCACCGCAGCGAGCAGTTTCACGCGGTGGGGGCGGCCGGTTACGCGGTTGAGGCGGCTGCTCGCGGGTGCTGCGGGAGGGGGTGCTCGGGGCCGTTCGGGAAGGAGGAGGGCTTCCTGGCGCTGCGAGCAGCCTCGCGCGGTGGCGGGGGCTGGTGCCGTGGTTGAGGCTGCTGCTCGCGGGTGCTGCGGGAGGTGGTGCTCGGGGCCGCTCGGGGAGCAGGAGGAGGGCTTCCTGGCGCTGCGAGCGGCCTCGCGCGGTGACGCGGTCGAGGCGGCTGCTCGCGGGTGCTGCGGGAGGTGGTGCTCTGGGCCGCTCGGGGAGCAGGAGGAGGGCTTTCTGGCGCTGCGAGCGGCCTCGCGCGGTGGCGGTGGCCGGTGACGCGGTCGAGGCGGCTGCTCGTGGGTGCTGCGGGAGGTGGTGCTCGGGGCCGCTCGGGGAGCAGGAAGCCCTCTGGCGACGGTGACGAGGCAGACTCCGCGGAAGCGAAGGTCGCTGAGGCGGCTGCGCTCGGACGTCGCGGCTGCTGCGGGGGGGGGGGGGGTCTGACCGGCTTTGCTGCTGCCTCTGCAGGAGCTGCTGCTGCGTCTGTATCTTGTTCGAAGGTCGCTGAGGCGGCCCCTGACACCGACGACGGTGCTGACTCCACAGAAGTGAAGGTCGTTGCGACTGCATTTAGATTACGTATTCTTCAAGAGATTATTTTATTCTGGATCGGGATTTTTTTTTTTTTTTTTTTTTTTAATTAATAAAATAGTTTAAGAAATCAAAAAAATTTGAAATTAATGATAACAATTTTTAATCAATTGAAAAAATACTTTGAATATACTTTGATACTAATTAATGTTACTTTAATACTAACTAATTTTACTTTTTTTTTTTTTTTTTTTTTTTTTTTTTTTTTTTTTTTTTTGTTTAAAGAAAATATGATTTGAGTGAAGAAGAGGAGGTGGATATTTAAAAAACAATCCAAGTATATATTTATTTTAAATTTTATTTTTAATTTTTTAAAGATTTACATACACAAAACTTTTTACAATTAATCATCGAAAGTAAACGCAAATTGAAAATTACCAATATACGTGGCATAAAATTTATTTTCATCAATTTTCTCTAATACTTTTTCCCAAAAGGACTCATGTTTCGTCAGAGCATCCGAAATTTTTTGAGGCAGATAAATAGCAAATTCGTTATCAAAGGTAGCCAAAACTTTGCGTCCATATTTTGTTGTCGTCTTGTTTACAGATGTCACTTTGTATTTGTGATTTATGTCTAGCTGCTTTAAGTTTTTACGGGGTAAATCAGGTGCTTGAGATATACCGTTAAGCCAGTCGATGCCTACTTCTTCTGCAGCCATATTTTCAAGCCTGAAACAAATTTTTTTGATTAATTCAAGAAAATTAATAAATAAAGTGTAAAAATAATAGAGATCGACAAATCTACTTACAAGTATTTCAAGGAAGATGACTTTCAAAAATCCGAGAGCTCGTTTATTGGCTTTTGTTCGGCTGGTAAAGAGTAGGGGGCCAGTTAAGTCGAAGGCTGTACACTTTGTGAGTGATGGAAAAACTGACTTTCGTCGTACAATTTATAGGTATAAATATTGTAAGCCCCGCAAATGCAGCATTGGCGTTTTACAAAGTCCTGACAACGTGATTTTACAATAAAGACATTTTTGCACTACTACTTTGTAAACAATGTATGACACAGCCACCGTTACCCGTAAATTGATAATTATCACGAGATTTGTGTTTAATGAAAGATCTTGCAATACAATCATTTTTTTTCAAGTCATCAGAAAAATTATTTAGAAAAGCTTCGAAACCCAATCCGTTAGTCATATAATGTAAAAACATTAAACAATATTGACCACATACGTCGGATGTCTCACTTTGAAATTGTTTAACATTCCATTTTAAATGCTTACAATTTTTGCGCAAAGTTTTAATATGATTGGGTATGAACGAGGGTATACCGTAGCTATCTAGATAATGCCCAAAACCGTGTGAATCTACATGTATAGCAACCCAATGCATACCAGGTTGAGTGTGATTATCAGTGTTAAATACAAAGGCCGTCGGTTTCATCCACACCCATGGAATCCGATCCGCAGGGAACACACCGATAGTATGTGAGGGCATCAGCGACAACTTGTTTAGAATCTGCAGGCTGTTCATTGTAAAATATTACAGGTGAACTTAAAGGGAAATCGTTATTTAAGCTTTGAGATTTAGATAACAAGTATGCTTTAATTCGATAGACGTTATTTAAAGCACAAGCAAATTTTAAATAATTATTTTTTACAGCGTGATTTATACAGTACTTATCGCTCCACGGTAGGTTATTAAATGACGGATAGTTCGTATCGTACTCTAAATTAATAACTTCTCTCGAAGTCATTTTATGAAACATTAACCACTTTTCTTTACCTCTAACATAAGTTTTATGGATACTTTTAAAAATATCGCTGAGCGTACGATTGAGCGTTTTCAAAGTCACACTCCCTTCTAAATAATCTATGACGTGTTGATTTCTCGTCAACCAATTATTCTCTTTACGAACTTCACAAGGTAGCGAATCTACTAGGTGCACAGCGCTAACAATCCAATGCGCGACAAACTCATTTTATAAAGATAACAAAGCTATTTCTTTAGGTACCAACTTGTTATTTTTATCTTTGAAAAATTGAACATCTGCAATGAGTTCCATTGTAGGACTCTATTTCGTTAACTAACTCATTTTTTTAACGAGACTAACTTTATATACTTAAAAAGCGACATCTAGTGATTCATCCGCTAAAGTCTACAAGCACCTGCCTCGACGCGTCAATTTCTAAAATATTTTCATATTCCGAATAAACTATACAATTTACTGTTTCGGTCAGAGGATCGTCAAATCTAACATCTATTCTAACGCTACCGAGTTTAATTAAATTCCAATGAGTACACTCATTTGCAGATAAGTCAGGTGTTAAATCGAAAGCAAAAAGGCAGTAGCCATCAGGGTAAGACTCGCGAGGTATGTTATTACCCTCGTTAAGAAAATGAACACCAGTACTCGAAAATAGAGAGTGATAACAATCTATATAAGCGCCGTTTTTTTTGAAATCAGGCTGTAAAGGTTTCGATGGTACTTGTACACCGTCAACATACAGACATAGAAAATTAATGTTAAAATTTTTAAAGTTGAAGGGATTAAGGTGACGATCACCGTTGAAAGCTTTATTATTAACAAAACCTAAAATTATTCTTTTTGGAAGTTGCCCTAAAATGACGTTATCTAAGGTTTCACCGTGAATACCGCTATGCATCGTGATAGATTTTGTTTCTACGCGCGTAAGGGGGTACTTACTAGTTGACTTTGAAAGCGCTCTAGCATGAGCTAACAAAACACTAGGACTGATTTTTACACGTCGCACTAATAAAGACGCTTCTTCGATATGAACAGAGAAGCATCCTACAGGATCCATAAGACTAAAAGCATCTCTCGATTTTACTAAGCGAACTCTCACTTCGACGCCATTTATTAATAATTTTTCTTGATTAAAGTCATCTCCGTGTAAATGGCCAATTAGATCCACAGATTTTTTGTAGTTGAAAAGTTTTCTACGAGCTTCGAGGCCACTGTTTGCTGTTCCTAGGTCATCCATATTTTTAACTGTATCGTCGTACCAAAGAACGCTTGTCAAATGAGATTTTTTGGCAGTGGGACCGTAGTTGAGTAAAGTTTCTATGTACGCTCTATAAGCGTAAGCATGATTGGGTGGCGAAACAGCTTTTTGATTGAAAAAGACATCCACTTGGTTAAACAGGGAGTGCATAAAATTGTTAACAGGTCCAACTTTTTTTTCTTCTTCCTCTGAAGATTCTTTTGGAATTGTACCTCTTAAAGCTACTCTCAAACTCAATATCGTGTGGGTTAAATCGAGATATTCGTCTCCTGTACCAGTGATAACAAACTCTATAGGTGAATCGTCAGTGAGCGAAGATATTGGTTTATATTGAACGTACTTTGAACTTTCTATAGCTGTTAAGGTTGGAGGAATATCGAATAACAAGAGCTCCGATTTAAAACACTCGCACGATTGAGTATGTAGAAACGCCATTTTGCTGATTAATCAAAAATATCTCTTGCACTTCTTTTCACAATTTTTTTCTTTTTTTTCTTTGTTTTATTTTTTTTTTTTCTTACTTCTCTTAAGTATTTTTTCTTTTTTTATTTTTGATTTTCTCTTGCGCTTGCAAACAGTCTCAGAGTCGGCTAACAACTGCAAAGCGCTCATGCCGCGAGGCCTTTTATAACCTGATCCTTCCATCATCATCATTGCATCCAATTTATCTTCGGCTTTACGCTTCAAGTTCATTCCTGACTCACGTATGCGATTGCGTAGTGACTCTTTTACCGGAGTATTTTGAGTCACGTCGGTCACAACGTTCATACCAGCACGAAAAGCTTCTTTGCCAACGGCTCGAGCACCACTCGATAGTAAAGGCAGAACTCGCCAAAAGATGCCCGCAAGAAAAGAGCCTATGCCTCCATGACCTCTTTGATAGGGAGAGCCGATAAAAATATGACCAACACCTTTTCCAGCACCTCCACCATTTTGAAGGATAAAAAATTCGTCGTAGCGCTCCATATCCATTTTTTTTTTTCAATAGTTAAATCCGTACGCTTGAAATGTAGTGTCACTGCCAACGTACCAAAATCAAATGGTATTGGTTCACCATTTTCATCTCTTATATCGATTTCGATAGTCTCAAAAGAATTAAAAAGTAGATCTAAATACATGGGTGGGGAGAAACTTTTGATTCGAAGACCCCCGTAAGTGTATTCATCGGAACCCAGAGAGACAACGCGTAGCAATCGAGTTTGCACGTCACCTGTAAAATACGGCTCACAAATGTCTGTGTAAACCATCAACATCGATGGTAGACAATTTGAAAGATTAGCAGGGCGAATTCCAACAATCGCCTCGTTTGATTCAAATATATTAACACTGTTGAGGTCTAAACCAAGAATAGTTTTTATTCGCGCAGAGAGATTGACTTTATGGTTGAAACCTGCACACTCAGTTTCAGTGCACAGACGTTTAACAGATACATAATCAGCGCGTTCAATGCCAAACTCTAGATGATTTTTTGTACAGGCCAAATTATTGAGTTCGTGAATAAAAGTTTTTATATCTTTATAAACGCCCGGCGATACAGTTGAAGTCGAAGAAGTTGTTTCTTGATCTTCTTCACCCGTGTCAGAGGTTAAATTAGTTTCATAAACAGCAGTCAAAGCCTGTGTTTTTTCTGCGCCGAATAACAAGTAATCTATCGTCGGTTTCTTTCGGTATCGTATTACAGAAACTAATCTCTTATCGCGCTCAACTGGAATGTGTTGAAAGGTCAATGGAATCCTTATCTCTGTTAAAGCGACTGCCCAGGCACCGTGTAAGCGTATCTGCTGATGTAGCTGCGTGACAAAGCGAGTTGTAGTATTGTCAGGGTAATAATGCATGCTACTGTTACTGGGAAGAACAATATAAAATTGATCCTTCATCTTAGATTTTTCAATTAACTTGCTTTGATCCAAGAGTAAAATTTTTCTGGATAACCACGCCACCGAACAAAAAATTCTTTCGAGCGACCACTGGTTCTAGTTTTTAAAATTTTTTCGACGTCAGAAAAAACCTTTTTTAAATCTTTTTTTACGCGACTAAGCTCTTCCTCGTAGAAAAATCCATCGATTTCTTCATCGGCTAAATCTTTTAGGTGATAAACAGGAGGATAACTAGTCAAGGATATCCGAGAAATCTTGAATAACTCCAAGGTCCAGCCACTCTCGTAACCTTTTGCAAAAACATTTCGAGCTCGACTGACGCGCACCAGGTCGTTCACGTTATATTTAGGAACTCTGACGATGGGGCGTTCGTAACGATGCTTGATGTTTCTACGAGCTTCGGCAGCGTTATCAAGGGTAACGGACGTCGGTGTCATTTTTGTAGCTGTGTGTTTAGTATGATTATAGGCTTCTACAATGTTAGACAAAACATCTAAATATCTATGCGTGTTTTTATGCGTTAAATATCTGTAAATTCGCTCTTTTATTGATCTTATAAATCTCTCTACGATCGTGGCTTTAACATCGGGACTACGGACAACGCGGTACAATATATTTTTGTTTTTCAGGTAAAGTTGAAACTCGCGATTTACAAACTCTTTACCTTTGTCGAATTGCATGGAAACGGGAACTCGGTTGTTAGACTTTTTGAATATATTATCGAAAGCAAGAATTACGCTTTTTGCAGATTTGTTTTTTATCGGCTCAACCCATGAATATTTATTCACAACGTCTATAACGGTAAGAAGATAAGCGTAATTATTGTTGTAAGATTTAAGGGAAATCATGTCCATCAAATCAATTTCCCATACATCATCCATGTTACGAACGTTGTAATGGCGTCGAGGAAACCGTCTTCTCACCTGCTTATGTAAGTTATAGGTATCTTGACCTTCGAGCCAGCTTAAAACCTTCGGTTTATTATATTGCTTTCTTGTAGAGTGTAAAAGATTGTTTGCACCCGCGTAGGCTGTGTCGCGAGGTAGGCCGTAATACAAGCTTTGCAGTCGTCTATGCACTTTTTTTATCACTATTTTTATTATTATTATTCTTCTTCTTCTTCTTCTTCTGCAAAGGTTGGCAGTTTACTGACTTTGTCTTCTTCTTGTCCTTCCTCTTGATGGCTTTTTTTATTCGATTGAAAAATTTTTCAAATGTAATCTTGCTGACCATGCAGCAGGCCGTCATCATTGCAACTGTTCTTTCATCGGGAGGAGTCTCACCGGCTAACAAATGAGAAAATGCTTTTTCGGCAAGCACGCGATCAGCTTGACGGCGGTTGGCCTTTTTATCAGCTTATGCTATATCGTGTTCACGACACGCTTCGTCTAGAGGATTGATGCCTACGTCACCACGATTCAAACGCTTGGACAATTTTGTACCGGGACTGCAAAACTTATAACCTGGTACATGCATTTCAAAAGGCATCAGGTCTACTATAACATCCAAAGCACTTTTTTCTTCCTCTTCGCTCTCAAGGAGAGTAGCGTTTTCTACAGAAACTTCCATCTCCCCTGGTTATTTAATTTTTGTTTTTTCGGAGTTCCGGTAGCGATTGAATTTTTTTCCAAAGCCTTTTTAGCGTTTCTCTTTTGCCGTCTCGACAAACTTTTTTCAAAATTGTCACTTTTTTCGAAAGCACTACTTCGGTCTTCGGTAATATCAGCTGGTGAAATCAAATGAGGTCTTTCACCTCCTGAGTTGCAGCCATGAGCCAAAATATCCGAGGAAGGAGAAGAAGTAGCACTGGATGACTGACTATGAGCACTGGAAACGATATGCTCCCACAGTTGATTATTTCCGATAAACTCGCGCGGTGTGTTCGCCTCTCGAAGAGCAGCAGCAAACTGTTTACGACCTGTAGGTGGAGCGCGTTTTCTGTGTCTCAGAGCATTGCCAACCAAGTCGACGATATTAGCCCCCGCCACCGAATTTCCGTTTATTGTTACAGCGCCACTCGGGGACCATTTCACGTTACCGGCCCGTTTCAAATGACGTACCAGGTTAGTAGCAGCGCTTTTAAAAGTTTTGGGTACTCCTGCGATGATGAAGCTGTCTTCCAAAAAAGTTTTTCTTTTTTTCTCTTCACTTTCATCGGTCGAGGCATCTTGAGCTAAATTATCAGGGGCCGAGACATTTTTTTTTTCCATCTTGTCGTTAAAAAGAAGAAATCTCTGCAACGCACGACTGTAATCGAGCCACTTTTCTCGATCGTCCTTTCCTCTTTCGGCGGAGTTTAAAATATCGTTCATATGCGCGTCGAGCCTTTCGCTTAGTGTGCCAGGAGTCTGGACTGTTTTGAGGAGACCATCTTTGCCTACTAGCTGTTGTATTCGCTGAAGACTGTCGTACGGTAGTAGAACTAATTTTCGGGCGTGGTCCATTATTTAGCTATGAGAGTTGATAAAACGGTACCAAGAAGCGGTGCCAACAGCGCCGGTAAAAATCCGCCTCCCCGCTGAACGATTAGTTTTTTTTTTCGAGCCAAACTAACCTTGGGCTTGGATAGCGTTCGTAAAGTAGAGGCGTGTTGCCGAAGACGTGTCTTGTGGTTTTTACCCAGTGGTACGTTCCCCACTAAGATATTCAAGGCGCACTCGCAAATACGCTTAATCAATGAAGGATCAGCTTTGCGCAAAACTGCTTTTTTCTGCTCCTCGTTGAGGTGATACAAGGCTCGCAAAATATGTTTTTCTTTTTCGGAAAACGGCGCTCTACGTTTACGAGCCATCACAGTGACGCGACTGGTACGAGATTTGCTTTGTCACCACCTTTTATATTTTTACGCGGTACGTAAACGTACTGCCACTCGTCGTCGGGGAAAATAGATGTCCGAAATCTACAGTTTTCCGGAGTATTTTGTTTCAAATCCAGTAGCAGATAGCCGTAGGGCTCAGAAGTAGCGTCCCAGTATGCTTCCTGCAAAAAACGCGGATCTTCAGGACACAGTTGACGGGAGAGATGCGTAATCTGAGCGCGATCGCGGAGGTTTCTAAAAACAACGATATACTGCGCATTCAGCGATATTTCGCGTTGACCTCGGGCTTGATGAAAAATATTCTGAGTGATGAATATTACCGACAAGTTATTGTGGTGACTCCCTTTTGTAAATAAATCGACAACTGCGCCCCCTGTGCTCGATTCGCCATCAGGTCGTCAACAATTACGAGTTTTGGCCTAGGGTCACTTGCGTAATCCCCGCTTTGAGGCAACCCCTCGCGAAATTCAATCTCTTCACCGAGTTCGCGATAGCCGTTTTGCCACTCGGCGTAATGCAATATTATTCGTTGAAAGCGAGTGTCGCACATACGATCGATGAATTTTAAAAATTTTTTCACAAACACAGTTTTTCCACACCCTGTGGGACCACTCAGAATTGACGTAAACGGGTGCTCCCACTGTAAGGTCATCGTTACAACTGACGCGATTTACTCGATTGTCTAAATTTTACCGCCCCGCCGGAGAGGGAGACGCCTGCTCGCCAACAGAGCGCCAGCGCCTGATACTCTTTTTGCTTGAGCTTGAGCTTGAGCTTGAGCTAGAGCTTGAGCTAGAGCTAGAGCTTGAGCTTGAGTTTGAGCATTAGCTTTTGCCTGAGTTAGAAAAAAAAAAGATTTAGTAATATTTATTGTGAAAATCGGGATCTGTTCAAATAGATGAAAAAAAAAAAAAAAAAAAACAAAGTTAAGCAATGTTATGGTCTTATTTATTTACTTTATTATATTCTCTTACATGTTTTATTCTCTTACATGTTTTATTTCAAATGCAGTTTTTAATAACAATATTTAAATTCAAACGCCACCGTCACCAACGACGATTTCCACAGATTCTCATCGGTTAGTTAGAGAATTATTGAATGAAATTAGAGTTTTTGATGGTAGTTCGAACGTTGAGTATTTTCTCGATCAATTAAGAAATGCACGGGACCAGCTAGAAAATGAAGCCGAAAGAAAGGCTCTGTTAAGAAAAGTAATAGCTTCGAGATTAATAGGAGAGGCTGCAAGAATAGGGGAAAGTACACAAGGTGCTGGCTATTCAGATTTAGCTAACGCGTTGTGAGCTAGTTTTGGGCAGGCCGATTTGACATACGAGCAAATATCGGAAATTCGTAATAATACTAGACAGGGCCAGAACGAATCTATAGATAATTATGTAAAAAGATATGAAGAACTACATCGACGTGTGCAAAAATCGATCGAGCAAATAAAGATTGAATATCGAGCTGGAATTCGGTACATCGAAGAGGACTTCCATGTCCGACGCTTTATTCAATCAATGAAACCAGAGCTAGAGGTAAGGCTTTTAAATATAAAAATTGACTCTCTGCATCACGCCATGCAGGAGGCACGGGCTATTGATAAAAGACTACGCGACGACGAAGTAATCCGAAGCCGAACACAAAGAAGAGGTGAGCCATTAAATAATACAAAGAGTAAACCCAGAGACGATAATAATAAGCAAGATGATAAAAATGAAATTAAAAATTATTATGTAAGTAATAGTAGAAACGAATTAAAAAGGTGTAAATTTTGCAATAAATTGAATCACACCGAAAATGAATGTTGGAGAAAAAATCCACAGCTTCGAAATTTTCAAAGAATTCCACAGATCGACAAAGGGCCCCCACGAAAATTTCTGATGACCGACAAGAACCAGCAAGATACTACATTGGATCTGGAGGAAAATATTATGACCTCTACATCCAACTCCAAGGAACAACAGGAGTTAACAAATTTCTGGTCGACACAGAAGCGCCAGAATCAATTGTAAAAAATTCAATATTAAAATTAGAAGACTGCAACCCAAAGAAAATACCACCGGGAGATAGAAGGAAATTCCAGATTGTAGATGGCCCTCACGAAATGATAGGTGAATGTACATTAAAAACTTTAGGTAGGTCGCATATTTTTCTTGTAGCCATGAATGAGTTTCCTTTAAATACACATAAAGGAATTTTAGGTAAGGACTGGCTTGAAAATTATGGAGCCCTTATCGATTGTAAAAATAAAATAATTACTCTGTCTGATATAAGTAAGAAAAAACACGATTTTAAATTAAATACAGAATTGCTTACAGAAGTAGAACCAAATTCTGTTAAACATTTGAAAGTACATACAAAACCAGGTACTCATGTGTTTTTCGGCTCTAACTGTGTCCCTGCTTTATACACAGGAGTCGAGGCTACTTTGTATTTAATGAACGACTCTTATGAGAAAATCCGTGTTTACAAGCCAGACATTTGTCATGAATATTACGAGAATGATGAGTTAGGGGCACCATGTATGCAAACTCGAAGAAAGGAAAGAAAGCAAGAGTCCCTCGTGTCGGAAATTCTAGACAATAATATACCTCAAGAAAAAAGAAAACAGATAATGAGAAATTTGTATGATTGTAAGAATGAAACAAAAATTTTTACAATGAAAAAGTCTGAAGATGAAAGATGCATTGAACTGTTGAAAAATAAAACAAGATTATCTCACTTATCTGAAAATGAACAGAATGATTTGTGGGAAATTATAAAGAAATATAATGATATAATTATATATTCAATTTGCCAGGTGACCCAATGCCTGTAGTAAGTGATGTAGAACATGAAATTCTACTAAAAACAGGTAAGCCAATATCTTCAAAAATTTATAGGCAACCTATTCATATACAAGAAAAAATTGATGCTCATATTAGAGAACTCGAGAGCAAAGGTTTAATACGGCCAAGTTCGTCACCTTACTCAGCAAATGTGCTGTTGGTACCAAAGAAGGTGGATGCTTCTGGAGAAGTAAAATGGAGGCCGGTTTTTGACTTCAGGAAGGTTAATTTTGAAACCGAGCAAGACAATTATCCTATTCCTTGTATCGAGGAAATACTTTGCTTATTGGGAAAGGCAAAATATATGAGTGCATTTGACTGCGCTAATGGATTTCATCAGGTGGCAATGAAACCAAGAGACATCCCAAAGACGGCTTTCAGTACACACAAAGGACACTGGGAGTGGTTGAGAATGCCTTTTGGACTGAAGAATGCACCAGCAACCTTTCAACGGATGGTGAATTTTAAATTGAGAGGCTTGATAGGAAAGATATGCTTCGTATACCTAGATGACATCATAGTATTCTCTTCTACGTACGAAGAACATTTGAGAAATTTGGAAATAATATTTCAAAGACGGAGAGAAACTAAATTATCTCTACAGCCAGATAAGTGTGAATATATAAAGCCGGAACTTGACTATTTAGGGCATCTCATTAGACCAGAAGGTGTAAAACCTCAAGAGAAGCTGGTTGAGAAGATGAAAAATTTTCCAGTTCCCAAGGACGTGAAAGAGATAGAAAGATTTTTGGCATCGGTCAATTACTATAGAAAATTTATCCCAAAATGTGGCGAAATAACAGCCCCTCTTCATAAAATGAGAAGAAAAAATGAGAAATATGAAATCACAGATAAAGAATTGAAATGTTTAAAGAAACTGAAGGAAATAATAACAAGTGATCCAGTATTGAAATATCCTGATATAAAAAAACCCTTTATTTTAAATACAGATGCCTCTAATGAAGGTATTGGTTGTATATTATCGCAACTTGACGATAAAGGAGATGAACACCCGTGTGCTTTTGCTTCAAGGATACTGAATGCAGCTGAAAGAAGATATTCAACTACGGAGAAAGAATTTTTGGCAATAGTATGGGGATCGAAAGTTCTAATAGGGAAGGAAATATACAGTTTACACAGATCATAAACCGTTGGAAGGAATAATAAAAAGTCAATCCCCAGACATAACTTCAAGATGTTTCAAATTTATAGAAAAATTAACTGATTATCACCCAGAGATAAAATATAAAAAAGGTAAGAAAAATCAAAACGCTGATGCTTTTTCTCGGGCATTCGTTGTAGAAGTCGAGGATGATACTCCAATCGAAGAACTGTTGGATTATATGAACGAGATGGAAGCAGATGAATCAGAATAGATGCTGGATAGATGAGACAGTGGATAAAGAGGCAGCTGAAGAAAATTTACCTTGTGAGAAGGAAACGACAGATGAGTCCAAATTACAACCAGAAGTGACAATTTGTGATGAATTTGAAAATGTGGGATTGAGTAAAATAAGGCTGGCAACTGAGAAAACCAGTGGTGAGCAGATTGATCGATGGGTAAATATTAATAAATTTACACTCTTCTACAAGACAAAGCGAGATTTTGAAAGAATCATTAAGGCAGGTAAGAACATACATGACTATAAATGCCTCCGACATGAAGAATTTTGAAACACACTTTGAGGTAAGGAAGAAGGCTGGACTAAAAGAAAAGTCTAGAGAAATAGAAAAATACAAATTAAGAGGTGATAAAAGAATTAATGGTGCACCATATTGTGAACCAGGTGACATCATCAGTCTGTTCTCATTATTGGATGATATAGAAGATGATGAAACCATAATTGAATTTACCCACGTTCAAGATAATCAGCATGAAAATTTATTACTTGGTACATATATTTATACAAAGATGACAGAAAGAACTTTGTATACACGACAAAAATATCCAATTTATATAGAAGATTTAAATACAAGAAAGAACTTAATAGCAAGGGCTCACGAGCATGGACATCAAGCTTCAAAGAAGATTGTTATGCAACTCCGTCAACAGTACGTGTGGGAGAACTTACCTAGTGATGTGGAACAATATATTAAGATATTTCAGGTATGTAACAGGCTGAAAGATAACTCTAGAAAATATAATACTCCAGGCATGAATATAGAACCACCAACTCAACCATTTGAGACAATAGCGATAGATTATTTAATGCTTGAACAAAGAAATTACTTACTTTTGGAAGACGTATTTTTTAGATATGCATGGTTAAAAGAAACAAGAGGAAAAAATTCTTACAAAGTGTTCGAAGAATTCATTCTTCAGCAGAGAATCCCGCAGAATTTAATAACCGATAATGAGTCTATATTTAAATCAGAATTGTTAACAAAAATTGTAGAAAAATATGGAATCTACAAAATTAAAATTTCATTTTTTTTTTTTTTTAATTTGATCAGGTGATACTTGATGCAGATCCATAGCAATTATTAAATGGTTTATAAAAATAAAACAACGTTTTAATTTTATGTGATCTACACAATTTATTTAAAATGGTAACATGTTTCGACGACTAAGCGTCTTTATCAAACCGAGTACAATATAATACTTAAGCTAAAGTGAGTGTACAGAGTGTTTAAGTATATCGATTGTAAACAGTCAGGGTAGAATACGAACGGTCAATCAACTCAAGTTTAGGAGTGGGGAGTTATTTAAATCTAACTTATCATTCAATAAAACGTTCTTGTGTTTTAGTCTGTTTATTTCTAAAGATTCTAACGAATCTAGTAATTTACTTTTTCTTTGAATATGTAAAATTTCAAATTTTTCATTAAATTTATGACCAGAACTTTTGAGATGTTTTGCGTAATTAGATTTCATTATCCTAGCTTTTCCATCTTTTCTGATTTTATTGCGGTTTCTGTAATCAGCTTCATGTTCAGATATTCTTTTAATAAATTTCCTACCAGTCTGTCCTATGTATACTTTGTCACATGAGCCACAAGACAACTTATAAACACCTTGTTTATTATATATGCTATCCTTGGATTTATTGTTCTTTATGAAACTGCCTAACTTATTTGTTGTTTTGTAAGATACACAGATGTTTTTATCTAATTTCTGGATAATATTCTTAATTTTATTTGATAAATTGCCTAAGTAACTAAAAGATAAATAATTTTTCTTTCTTTGATCATTTTGTGGGTAAATTTCGTTAAAGAACATTTTCTCCCGTTTTTTACTTATCATATTATCTATCAATTCAGAAGAGTAACCGTTATTAACAGCCATCTGTTTTATGAAATTCAATTCCTTATAATAGTTCATTCTAGACAAAGGAACTGAGAGTAACCTGTGAATGTAGCAATTAAAAGATGCAAGTTTATGGGGGTACGGGTGGAAAGAAAAATTATTTATGACAGTATCAGTTTGTGTCTTTTTGTGATAAATGCCAAAACTAAATTCATCGTGATTTGTATTAAGATTACTATTCTTAGTTATCGTCAGGTCCAAAAAATTCAAAGTTTTTTCTGTCTCAATTTCTATCGTGAATTTAATATCATCATGCACAGTGTTGATAAATTCAAAAAATATGTCCAAATGTCTCTTAGTACCTTCAAATAGAACAATAATGTCATCGACATATCAAAACCAAAAAAGGCATTTTTTAAAAAAAGGATGTTTGGCTATTATTCCTTCTAAATGATTCATGAATATCTCCGCGAGGAGTGGACTAAGTGGACTTCCCATTATAAGACCTTAAATTTCGGCTATAAAATTGTTGTTTACAAATATCATAATTAAGCATATCCGCAATTTCATACTTTTGTTTATTTAAATGATATCATGAACCTTTTGAGAGAAGTTTTAAGACAAAACTACTTTGAATTTGATGGCAAATTCTACAACAGCATCGAAGGTCTTATAATGGGAAGTCCACTTAGTCCACTCCTCGCGGAGATATTCATGAATCATTTAGAAGGAATAATAGCCAAACATCCTTTTTTTAAAAAATGCCTTTTTTGGTTTTGATATGTCGATGACATTATTGTTCTATTTGAAGGTACTAAGAGACATTTGGACATATTTTTTGAATTTATCAACACTGTGCATGATGATATTAAATTCACGATAGAAATTGAGACAGAAAAAACTTTGAATTTTTTGGACCTGACGATAACTAAGAATAGTAATCTTAATACAAATCACGATGAATTTAGTTTTGGCATTTATCACAAAAAGACACAAACTGATACTGTCATAAATAATTTTTCTTTCCACCCGTACCCCCATAAACTTGCATCTTTTAATTGCTACATTCACAGGTTACTCTCAGTTCCTTTGTCTAGAATGAACTATTATAAGGAATTGAATTTCATAAAACAGATGGCTGTTAATAACGGTTACTCTTCTGAATTGATAGATAATATGATAAGTAAAAAACGGGAGAAAATGTTCTTTAACGAAATTTACCCACAAAATGATCAAAGAAAGAAAAATTATTTATCTTTTAGTTACTTAGGCAATTTATCAAATAAAATTAAGAATATTATCCAGAAATTAGATAAAAACATCTGTGTATCTTACAAAACAACAAATAAGTTAGGCAGTTTCATAAAGAACAATAAATCCAAGGATAGCATATATAATAAACAAGGTGTTTATAAGTTGTCTTGTGGCTCATGTGACAAAGTATACATAGGACAGACTGGTAGGAAATTTATTAAAAGAATATCTGAACATGAAGCTGATTACAGAAACCGCAATAAAATCAGAAAAGATGGAAAAGCTAGGATAATGAAATCTAATTACGCAAAACATCTCAAAAGTTCTGGTCATAAATTTAATGAAAAATTTGAAATTTTACATATTCAAAGAAAAAGTAAATTACTAGATTCGTTAGAATCTTTAGAAATAAACAGACTAAAACACAAGAACGTTTTATTGAATGATAAGTTAGATTTAAATAACTCCCCACTCCTAAACTTGAGTTGATTGACCGTTCGTATTCTACCCTGACTGTTTACAATCGATATACTTAAACACTCTGTACACTCACTTTAGCTTTAGTATTATATTGTACTCGGTTTGATAAAGACGCTTAGTCGTCGAAACATGTTACCATTTTAAATAAATTGTGTAGATCACATATAATTAAAACGTTGTTTTATTTTTATTAACCATTTAATAATTAAAATTTCATCATATCATCCAGAATCCAACGGTGCATGCGAAAGACTTATGAGAACAATTAAAAAGATAGAAAAGACAGAAGATGATAAAGCTAGTCCAGCTTTGAATTTGAAAATACTGAAGGCGGCTAATCATTATAATTCAATGATACATTCCAGCACTGGCTATAGTCCTTCCAGATTATTATATGGACTCGAGGAGAAGAATTACGAAACTTATGAGGAACGGCAGGAAGAAAGAATGAGGCAAATGACAGCAGTAAGAAGAAAAGCAGATGAAAACAACAGGGAATCAAAGGAGAGAAATAAGAAGATTATGGAAAGAAGACAAACAGGAAGCAAGACATATGAGGTTGGAGATTTAGTATTAATTATTTTAAATAATCAATGGTCGGAAAAACCCTATGTTATACGAAGAATACAGGGACATACTGCATATTTTATGATGAAGAATAAAGAAATAATGAGACATTTGAATCAAATTAAACATTTTTATGGCGAAATAGTCTAATCAATTTTTTGTTTCAGATTCTACTTTTGGTAATTTGTATATATAAAACAAAAACTTTTGACAACAATACTGAAATTTATAAGATAATAAATGAAATACCAGATGTCGCAACGACCTTTTCGGGTGGAGTACATCTTTACTCTGAGCAGTGGAAAGTAATTCATACAACTGATCTCAACAAAATCTACAACCAAGGTCAAAACTTGAAATGACAGCTTGGAAAAATGAAGAATATATGTAATAAGCCAAATACAAAATGTAATTTACAGGGTCTAATTGAAACTATAAGTAGAGAATTAAACTCATTCGTTGACGTACCAATTAGAAAAAATAGAAGAAAAAGAGGTTTGTTAAATTTAGTAGGAAAAGGTTCTAAATATTTGTTTGGTACAATGGATAGTGCCGATGCTGAATATTATAATAAAGAAATAGATTTAATGCATAAAGAAGTAAATTATCTTTTAAAATTATTGCAAAAGCAAACTGCATTAGTTGCTGAAAATATTAATAGTTCATCGATTCATTTAATGAATTATGAGAAAAATATTAAAGAATTAGAAAGTTGGGGTAATAATGTAAGTAGATATTTAACGAAATTAGAAGTTGATAAAATGTTAATGATATCACTGCAAAATTTTCAATTTGCACTATTTGAATATAAAGAAAGAGTAGAGACAATACATAATGCAATTGCTTTTACAAAGTTAGGAGTAGTATTACCAACATTAGTTTTACCAGATACTTTTTTGAAAGCTTTGAGGGAGATTGGTAAAATGAGACGATAGATTCATTTATAAAAATTGATAAAGATCATTACGATGATCTAATTAAAGTATCCTCTTCTATAGTATATATAGAAAACGATAAGTTAGTTTTTATTATAATTACACCTATTCCTGAAAAGACCCCTTACGATATAATTAATTTTGAAGTATTACCACATAGAGAAAGTAAAACTTCTTTTAGTAAAATTTTTATTGAACAGAAAATAATATATATATCGAAAGATAAGATGTATTATACATATCCAAGCAGTTGTTGTATTGAATATAAACCAAAAATAAAATTTTGTGAAAATAAGAATCATATTACAAATTTACTATTAGAGAAAAATTGTTATACACAATTAATATTTCAGTCAAAAATAAATAAATGTGAAAGAGTTCTATATCAGTATCACGGTTATTATATTACAAGAATGAGTGAGGAGGAAAATAATTGGATAATTTTACCCAAAGAGGAAATAAATTTTAATGTATTTTGTAAAAATAGTCATACTTTTTTGAAAATTGATACCGATACATTACTCCAAGTAAGTGATCCTACTTGTATATTTATGTCAGATAAAATAAAGTTAACTGCATTTAATACAAGAGAAATAGAAACTAAGGTAGAATATATATATTTAAATAATACAATAGACATTGAAAGGGAATATTTAGATAGAATAAATTTTTATGGTTTGGAAAATCATTTGCATGAGAAATTAGTAGAGTTGGAGGAAATCCAAAGTAAGATAAATCAATTTAAATTTACAGAACGCACTACGACTTTAACACAAAAGATATTAAATTATTTAAGTACTGTAGGACAAATAACTTTGATAGGATTAATTTTATACATTATTCATAAATGTAGAGGCTTTAATTTTCTATATAATATAGTTGGAAAAATTTATCGGAAAATATGTTGTTGTAAAATAAGTTATAAAAGAAATGTAAATGTGGTACACAACCCAAATAGTCCAGTGTATATAGCTTCTTATAATTCTGGAAATCAAGGAAATGCGAATATACCTAAAAATTCTAAAATAATATTTCGGAAAAAATTGTCTGATGAATTTTAAAAAAAATGATAAACGAAAATTTTTCACTCTGAAAAATTTTCTAAGCTGGATAATGGGGGTGTAACATAACTCAAATTAATCGTTTGTATATCTATATTGAATTATTGATTATTATTAAACAATGGGACAGTAAGTAATATAAACGAGTGTAATTGCTCGCAGGTGACAGTCTGCCGTCACACTTCTGCTCGCAAACACTGCGTACAATTTATGTATAATAAAGAAACTAATAAATAAAGATAATAAAAGTGAAATATAAACATTTCTTTTTAAAAACATAAATACCATAAAGATAGGTATTACACATAATATGTAACTTTGAGGTTACTCCGAAGTCATTATTTGGAAAAATCACAATTCTTCAAAACTAAAACTGAAAACGAGATTTCGTGATTCAAGTTTGGCATTAAGTCGTCGTAATGGTATTTTGATAGCTCATACCTTAGATAGTTTGAACCAAGAGGATGGTTGTCGTAAGAGAATTTTAACTTCAATAATCATTCTAATTGAAAAAAAAAAATCTAATTAAGTTCAGAAAAGTACAGAATAATGAACATTCAGGTATGAAAAGTTTCTCACAGAATCTATCCAAACAGAACAGAAAACTATCCAAAAGAAATTTTCTGTAGACACGATTGGTTTTTAGATAGTTTTCTGTCACATCATTTCAGGGCATTTGATATGATACACTTCATAATTTATAATGTTTGACTCTCGATCTTCCAGATTCTGCAAGAAACTGTAAATACTTTAACGTTCATTATTCTCTACTTTTCTGAACATAATCAGATTTTTTTTTCATTTAGAATGACGTCATTTGTCGGTCCCCAATCACACAAAAAAAATTTCTGTCTACAATGTTCTTGAACCTGAAAGAAAATTTTCACTGACTCTAATTATCTTCATTCACACAAAAAAAATTTTCTGTCTACAATGTTCTTGAACCTGAAAGAAAATTTTCACTGACTCTAATTATCTTCATTCACACAAAAAAAAATTTTCTGTCTACAATGTTCTTGAACCTGAAAGAAAATTTTCACTGACTCTAATTTTCTCAATTCACAAAAAAAAATTTCCTGTCTACAATGTTCTTGAACCTGTTTCTCAGTACTCTTTTGTACTACGAATAAATCTTCCTAAAACCTGGCAAAATCCAAAATATTAAATAAATATTTCAGTTGGACACTAGCCAACAATTAAATAATTATATTGGTTGGACACTAGCCAACAATTAATTATAATATTTTGTCGGTCACAAATATTCCCAAATATCCTTCACCAATTGTTAATTTCCATAAATTCACACTCATCCGTTTAAAGTTCAACCTTTCAAAATTTTCCTATGCACCACCCTGGAAAATTCTACTAACAAGGAGAGGTCACACCCTCCGGGTCACCGATCTTGACGAAACTTTGGGGATCGTTTTCTTATACCAAAAGATGAAAAAATCTACCAATCATCCCGTCTAATGGGCCTTTTATACCTAGTTCCTACATAGCTTATATCGTATTTTTAGCTCTTTTTGGGTTTTTTTGCGAATTTTCAAAAAATTCCTGTTCGAAGCCTATTACACTTACAAAATTCTGCAACCCCGCATTCTCTTTATTTTTTCATCTTCTTTTGAGAAAAAATATTTTTAAATCTAATTTTGAAGAAATAGTCCATGTAAAATTAAGGTAATCAAAAGCATTTTTTTACTGTTTTTTTGGTTTTATGAATTTAAACTGTACGTGGTCAGCCTTATCAAAATTATGTCTAAAAATATTTTTTCTAAAAAAATCATAAAAAAACAAAGAAAATGCGGGGTTGCAGAATTCTGTCAGTGCAATAGGCTTTGAGCAGGAATTTTTTGAAAATCAGCTTGTTTTGACACTTTCAACACTTTTGTGCGACTTTTGTGGTTATTTATGCTAATTTTCAAAAAATTCCTGCTCAAAGCCTATTGCACTTACAGAATTCTGCAACCCTGCATTTTCTTTGTTTTTTTATGAATTTTTTAGAAAAAATATTTTTAGACATAATTTTGATAAGGCTGACGACGTACAGTTTAAATCCATAAAACCAAAAAAACAGTAAAAAAATGCTTTTGATTACCTTAATTTTACATAGACTATTTCTTCAAAATTAGATTTAAAAATATTTTTTCTCAAAAGAAGATGAAAAAATAAAGAGAATGCGGGGTTGCAGAATTTTGTAAGTGTAATAGGCTTCGAACAGGAATTTTTTGAAAATTCGCAAAAAAACCCAAAAAGAGCTAAAAATACGATATAAGCTATGTAGGAACTAGGTATAAAAGGCCCATTAGACGGGATGATTGGTAGATTTCTTCATCTTTTGGTATAAGAAAACGATCCCCAAAGTTTCGTCAAGATCGGTGACCCGGAGGGTGTGACCTCTCCTTGTAAGTCTAACTGTCGCGAAAGAACAAAAAATTCTAACTTTTATCACCGAAAAATTTTCTAAGTCCAACTTTTCGAAATTTTTCAATGTTCCACCTATGAAAAATTCTACTAAGTCCAACTTCCGCAAAAGAAAAAAAAAATTCTAATTTCTATCACCGAAAAATTTTCTAAGTCGACTTTTCGAAATTTTTCAATGTTCCACCTATGAAAAATTCTACTAAGTCCAACTGCCAAAAGAAAATTTCTAAGTTCACTTTTCGAAATTTTTCAATGTTCCACCTATGAAAAATTCTACTAAGTCCAACTTCCACGAAAGAAAAAAAAATTCTAATTCCTATCACCAAAAAATTTCCTAAGTCCAACTTTTCGAAATTTTTCAATGTTCCACCTATGAAAAATTCTACTCAGTCCAACTGCTAAAAAAAATTCTAAGTTCTCTCACCGAAAATTTTTCTAAGTTCAACCCTTCCGAAATTTTTCTAAGTCCCTAACCTGTCTACAAAAATTTTCTAAGTCCCTAGCCTGACTACAAAATTTCCTAAGTCCCTTTGTTCTCGAAAAAAAACAAAAACACCTCTAGTAAAAACTAAAACGAGATAAAAATAAATGCAATAACCGAGAAAAAAAAATAAAATATTTCCTCTCCTCTCACCAACTCTCCGTGGATTAATTTTTAAAAAAAAATTAACAAAAAAAATTATGTTCGGGCGCCATTTGTAACGGGGTATTTCTTAAGAAAAGGGCCTCCCTTAAATAATTAAGAAAGTTTCCCGGGCCCTCCCGTTACAAGAAAAATTCTCGCAAAACCTCTCGGGGAAAACTCCTTAATCTGGGGTCAGGGTTTCCACGGAGAGAAAACCTCCGGGAACGGTTGGTGAGCTAGAGAGAGAGAAAATAAATTATTCTTGTATACTAAAAAAATCAAGTCTACAATTAAAAAAAAAAAAAAAAAACAAAAAAAAACAAAAAAAAAAAAAAAAAACAAAATTTGATTTGAGAACAAAGGAAATGAACAGAACTATAAGTCGTCTACAAAATGATGGGTAACGACGCCGCGCCAAGAAAAATCTCGTTCGAATTTATATAAGACACTTCCAAATATATATAACAAATTTATATTTATTTAGCGTACCATTACCCAAAATTTTTTAAAAACAACCATGCTTTATAAAATTTTAAATAGAATAATGTAAAACCTTACTTTTATCCAAAAATTTCTATTTCCCAATGGCCGCTTCAATTACTCTCTTTTGTTCCTTTTTATTTGTTCCAACTCTCAATTTTGCAGTGGACTAACCCAAGTTTTTATTATCTGGTCTCAACCTAGCTAAAAAAATACAAAAAAAAAATGTCTACAACTCAAAAAAAAAACTCTTAAAACAAGTCTACAGAAAGAAGAAGAACTTAGAAATTTTAAAGCACACTCTCAAAACACTACCTCACACTGTGGCTACTGAGAACAGAGTCATAGAAGAGTCAATAGTAGACTACGAGGCCATCGACACCGATCGTATTCTTCATCTGAGGAACGTCGTCATGGGTCGTGGATCCGAGGCCATAGATGTGATAGAGAACATAGTAGACGTAGACGAAAAATTCACAGTAGATCCGGTTCGAGAGAGTATAGACATGTCTCAAGACGAAATCGCAGTATTTCATCATCAGACAGCCGATCACCAGTAAGACATCGTAGACACGGGTATACACAGTCTGGCAATATCAATTGTGTGAGAATCTTAAAAGATTGGAATTTAAAATTCTCAGGGGATGAGGGAAAAGAAAACCCAGAACAATTCCTGAGCAAGCTAGACAGGTGTAGACGGAATAGCAACATGTCGGACACTCAAATAATAAACGCAGTAGCGAGTGTAATGGAAGATCGTGCGTTAAGGTGGTACGATACGGTGATTTTGAAGATTGAAACGTGGCATGAGTTTAAAAAGTCGTTCCAGAGGAACTTTATTGGCCAATACTCACAGTATGAGGTTATGGATGAAATAAGGAATAGGACTCAAGGCAAAGGAGAAACGATCTCAAATTACAATTTGTAACGGGGTATGTCTTAAGAAAAGGGCCTCCCTTAAATAGTTAACGGAGTTTCCCGGGCCCTCCCATTACAAGAAAATTTCTCACAAAAACTCTCGGGGAAAACTCCTTAATCTGGGGTCAGGGTTTCCACGGAGAGAAAAACCTCCGGGAATGGTTGGTGAGCTAGAGAGAGAAGAAATAAATTATTACAAAAATTTAGGTTAATTTCATTTTATTCTTGTCTACGAAAAATCATTGTCTTCATTTACAAACAAAATTTAATTTGAGAACAAAGGAATATAATTGAAGATTTTGTCTACAAAATGGCGGGATGCCACGTAAAGAAAAATTTGCATTTATTTATTGTTTAAGTGTACGCGAATAAAATTTTATTTATAAAAACCGCAACAAAAAAAAACAAAAAAAAAACATGCTTTTTAACTTTCCAATAATAATATAGAAAACCTTACTTTTACCCCAAATTCCTATTTCCAAAAATGGCCACTTCAATTACTCTCTTTCTTTTCTATTTGTTTTCCAACTCTCAAACGTGCAGTGGATTAACCCAAGTTTCTCTTTTTTTTTCTGGCACTGGGGGAGGGAGGCACAGTGCCCTTGATGCAAACACACAGCCTTTCAGCGGGTGGGGTCAGGGGCCCCAGGAAAATTTTATTTTGAATACCGGTGATATCCAGCAGTTTGTGCCAAACTGCTCTTATTGACCGTTAGTACTTGTGAATTTTAGTGTGGGAAAAATGCGTGGATGGAAAATAAACTTCTCCGGAGACCCGACAGAGAACTTTGACGAGTTTCTTCAACGGGTGAAGGAGTGTCGTCTGCTGGATTGCTTGAGTGACCGTGAGATGTTTTCGATAGAATCTTGTGTCTCTGCATCGTTGTTGTTGTTGTTGTTGAGTGGTTCGACACTTGATGAGGTGATGCGTAGCCTTGATCTTGATGGGTCTCTATGCAGCTGATGTCTTAATGTAGACTAAGGGCGAGGCATGGTATGTGAAGACAGACGTGCAGAGTGTGTAAACCCGTAGATTTGGTGGTACGCTCTCTCAGAATCGAACGCAGATGCTGTAGTGCAGGTGCCAGCTGTGTATGATTAAAAGACCTGCATATGATTCGGTGACCTATGTGTGTCAGCTGAGGTTTAGGATGCTGGGGAGTGAGAGGCGGAGTTTGGGAGGGATTAAGATGAGGCCCTCGTCGGTGACCCTTTTGATCCAGTCGCTACAGTCGTCGCGGGAAAGGGTAGCATAATGATGTTCGGTAGGATAGCATTTTCGAACGTTTTCGTTTTATAATTGATCGGATTGGTTGAGAACATTAAATTAAAAATTTAAATTGCATTGTGTTACGTGACAGTTACAATGTAAATTTAAAAATAGTTAGTTTAAGTAAGGTGTGTGGATTAAATGTATGAAAGTGTACATTCAGCACCCGTTCCCACGGAGCCTGGCTGCCTAATCAGCATCTTGATGAGAAAAGGTCGAGGTGAAGGGGACAGCGAGACTCCGCGAGGAGCAAGTGCAGGATTGGAAGGACAGTTAGAATTTTAAAGTAAAATATAGCACATCGCGCCGCGAATTTGTACCAATTTAATTGTACCGAGTACCTTACGATTTTTATAAGTTAAAGTTTATTGTGACGAAATATTGTGACCTAAATAAAATAGCTCAGCTACCGATAGAAGACTTGTGACACATTATATGTGTTCACATTATAACTACACCTTTTCACCTCTTTACTCAGCAGCGTTACCGGAAGGACCACCAGGAGTTAAAGGACACCTAAAGGTAACCATTCCTATTTAATAGTAATTAAGATTTCTCATCTCGCGAGCGCGTAAAGTTTTCCTGTCGTCGCACGAGGGTGCCATCTGCCCCCGGTTTTTTGTTAACACTCTTTCCCGGGTCTGCGCGAATAAGGAGTGTCTTATATGTCTTCGTAGACATATAAGAAAATGGTAGCAGTTAGCATAGTTTGGGCCCCGTGGAAAAATTTACGGTAGTTTTAGGATTAAAAATCTTTAAATATTAAAGTAGTTTAGGAATTTTCTTGCCAGGACAGTGCGTAGGCTACTGTCCTGTAGTGTAAGTTTTAGTCATTTGTAACGGGGTATTTCTTAAGAAAAGGGCCTCCCTTAAATAATTAACGGAGTTTCCCGGGCCCTCCCGTTACAAGGAAATTCTTTCTAAAAATAATTCGGGGAAACACTCCTTAATCTGGGGTCAGGGTTTCCACGGAGAGAAAACCTCCGGGAATGGTTGGTGAGTTAGAGAGAGAAGAAATAAATTATATAAAAAAATTTAGGTAAATTTCATTTTTTTATTCTTGTCTACAAAAATAAAAATCAAGTCTACAATTACAAGAAAATAAATTTTAATTTGAGAACAAAGGAAATAAACAAAACTATAAAGTAGTCTACAAAATGGCGGGTAACGACGACGCGCCAAGAAAATCTCGATCGAATTTATATAACTTTCAATAATATCCAAACAGAATTTTCATTCAGCGTACAATACCCAAAATTTCCAGAAAAACATGCTTTATAAAATTTTCAATGAAATAATACAAAAAACCTTACGTTTACAAAAACTTCAACAATTTCTCTGATGCCCAAAATGGCTACTCTTTTGTTTTTCCAACTCTCGGTATAAGAAATAACCCAAGCTTCGATACCTTCTTGTACCTAGCTGTAAAATAAAGAAAAACACAAAAAAAAAAAGTTGTCTACAAACTCGACTAAAGAAAAATAGGAAAAAGAAACTTAGAAAAAGTCTACTCAAGAGAAACTTAAAAAAATAAATCACACTCAACAATCAACCTCACACCTTGGCTACTGAGAACAGAGTGACGCTCCCCGCGTCTCTCTGACTCGACTTCCTTCTTCACCATCCCCTCCAAACACTCTCCGCCAATCAACACAAATTAATCTAATTAAGCCTCATTCACACTCGAGGAACAGTCATATGTCCACCAATCAGACACATTCACGCCACAACACCCAATCACGCTCCCATCTACAATCTTCCGGTGGCGATCGCCACGCCACTTATAGTACGCGCGAAAATCCGAAATAAAGAATAAAAATAATGCACACAAGGCACTCACCGCGTTAACCTATTCCTCGCGCACATACTCTCTCTCTCTCGCTCTCCCCCATACGCACACATTGTTCGCGCAACGTACACAATACAAAAAAAATAAAATCTCACTCACGCCCATGTCTACTGTGGTGAGCGTGCGCGCACGCGCTTGGCGACGCAGTTGCGTCGTCTGCCGACACGCGCCGCGCACCTCCTCCGTCGCCGAAAACCCCCCGACGGAGAATCGGAACTCGTGTGTGGTGTATGTGTGTGTACGTGCGCGCCCTGGGCCGGGAGAGCCTTCCCGGGTGGTGAATATGTGTGTGTGTGTGTGTGTGTGTGTATGTGTCGGGCGCGCGCCGTGTGCTCGTGTTGCTACAGCAGCGTTCAGCCGACGGCGACCGTCGCCACGTGGTCGGCTTCTGCTGCGCGAGAAAGCGGCATGGTTATCACCTGGGAAAGTAAACAAACAAATTAATTATTTCACGGTTTCCCAGGTGACCTGACCCTGCCAGGTAAGAAAAATAATTTACGAGGGATTTACTCCCTCGCACATTAAATAAAAATAATTGTTAATTTAGGGGCTAAAAAAACATCAAAAATTTATAAATTAATAAAATCGGTTTTTATTTTTAGGGAATAGTTACAGATATGCGTCCTAATTTTATTAAAACAGAAAAAAAATATTCATAACTCGTCCATTTTTTTAACCAGCGAATAAAAATGAAGTGACTTTTGTAGATACGAAAAAAAATTTTTTACATGCTATTTATAAGTAAAATTATTCTTTTTTAGGAATTTTAATAATTTTCTCATGGAATCGTTCCCCCGTGTAATGTGAAAAAAAAACATTTAAAAACTTTTTGAAAAAGGCAACGTGAATAAAAATTACTTAGTCTCTAAAAGTGCACAGAGACTGCACGTGCAACACAGAGTCGGCAGATAAGAAAATATTCTCGGGTGGTAATCCGAGCCTTTTCGCGTTCCGAGAGAAAAATTACGTCTATTTCTTATTCTGCGCGTATTAGTTCGCGCACGAAATTATTGATTCTATTTTTTTCTTAACTGTTAAACTGTCGTTATATTTTACATATTATATTAATTTATTTATTTAGTATTTTAGAAATCAAAATTCGACCTTTTGACGCAATAATTTTTTTTAAACTCATTTAGTGTGGATTCTTGTTATTTTAACAAGCTATTAACTTTAATTGAGTTTCTTTTTACAAATATTTAACGAATCATTAAATTCGATGGAGGTGTGAGAAATTTTAATTGTAGGCAGAGTTAAATAAATTTCGCAGTTTGGACAAAAGCTGGTTGACGAATGAATGAAGAGGGGGATGAAATGACCGAATGGTACCAATGGACTGAACAGGCAGAACCCGAACAGCCAGAGCGGTGGCAGGAAGAACCTCCGCCGTTAGTCGAGCCAGCCTGCGGAATCTATTATCAACAGGCCCCAACGGGATATTTCAACCAACAACCGGGATACCCCAATCCGAGGCCTGTACAGTTCCAGATGCAAAATCGCCCTCCACCACCACGACCATTGTACCCACAGGGCCCAGTGCCCAACATGCAAGTGCAGCAGGGATACTGGCAACCGCGACAGGGATATAACCCGAATTATAATGCCCCCAGGCCGAATTACCGACCGGCCGCCCCACCCCAGCCTAGCACGTACGACCCCGCTAGAAGTGCATCGACTAAGCCCCCTACCTATCAATACCCTCGATATGCTGGACCCCCTCAAGGGCCCCGTATGAATGCTCCGGTAAGTGTCAGTCCGGGAGAATGCTACTGACACCGGTAGCGAGTAATCCAACCATGCCTCCCGTGCAGTGTCAACCCGTAACCATGGAGGACGTCAATCTCCGACCTACCCCTCAGTACCAACAGATTTTAAACTGAGAGGAGGCTCGGCCGATGGGAGTGGCGAGCCAGCCTCACGGAGGCCAAGGACCCCAGGCAAACCCACCGGCCCCCACACAGGCAGCCCAGACCTTGAAAATACAAACCAAAGCAACCCAACGATCCACCTTGCTGTCTGCCCGTACTCTATACAGAACTGTCCAAAGCTACATAAAAAGTAGAAAGGCGCTTTATGACGAGTTTTAATCATTTAAAATAAATTAAATTTATATTTAAATGATTCTAAGTTGATACTAAATTAGGTAGTTCCTTGGATTTGATGAAAAGAAAAAATTTTGAGCTCAGAAATTTGAGCTTAGGACCTTCCACTTTCTAGAACCACGCTCTCTTACCATCTGTGATGTCGATGCCACGACAAAAATCATCGCCACGACCCTCCTTCCACGTTATCATTATACAATTACGATCACGCACGTAGAATCATCGTGATCTGATTAATTACTTTAAATGCGAAAAGCCTACTCCAAATTTTTTGCTAACCTGAAGTCACCCTGCTGTAAAGCTATATACGTGTGGACCACACGTGTGACACACGTAAAATGGACTTGAGTGATTTTTGTTTTCTTTTGCTAAATATTTTGACACCCATTGGGTCAGGGTGGACACCTGGAGTACCTGGTGGTAATTACACTTTGGAGATGATTTTTCCAGGAAGTTTTGACTCTGATGGGTTCAGAACAAGCACTTCGTGTGCCTATGGTAATAACTATACCTTGGAGATAATCTCCTCGTAGTAAACCTGATGATTTGACCTCTCGAGGGGCAAAATTTCTTGAGGAAATCATTTACAGAATTTACTAATCGCCAGGGGCATCAGGTGTCTACTATTATTAAACTGTACTCTAAATTTCCCGGAGATATCATCATTAGGTAGTTATCACCATCCCATGCACCATGTGTCCGCTCTGACCCTTCTGGAGTCAAAACATTCTAGGGAAATCATCTCCAAGGCGTAACTATCACCAAGTGTACCAGGTGTCCACCCTGACCCCACAGGTATCAAAATATTTACAAAAAGAAAAAAATTATTCACGTCCATTTCACGTGTGGCTCACGTGTGGCTTATCAGCAGGGCAACAACTAGCAGAACGTACGATTTCTAAATTAGAATTCATAGTTAAGAAACAATAGAATTATATTAAAAGTTAATAATTTTTATACGAAATTAGGTAATTACTTGAATTTGATGAGCAGAAAAATTAAAATTCAAAATTGAAAAAAGACTACATTTTTTTATTTAGTTCTAATCTACATTTTCATATAATCATTAGTCGTTGAAAACATCTTGACTTTAGGTGTAAAGATGACGTCACTTAAAAGTATATCGAGCCTTCTTTGCCAAAAAATGGCGTGAATGCCCTTATGCTGCTAGGAGCAAAAATTTAAAAAATAAGGTAAAGATCCCAGTTATGATCACAAAAATCGCTTCTTTTCAGCATTTTGAATTTTATTGAAAAAACAAAGCATGTTAGAGTAAATCTTGAAAAATATGTTGAAACATGTAAATAAACTTAATTGAGCATGAGAATTATTTAATTTACAGATATATATTGAATTTCAATAACTTTTTTTAGGAAATGACTACAGCTGATATGGACAGAACTGTCGTATGCTGGTTTTCTTTGAAAACATTACCTTTCAATTTTTTTTGATGACGATGAAACGCAAAAGTTGTTTAAATTTATTAACCCAGTAGCGCAAAATATAATTTTTTTAAATGTACCGCTCCAACAAAAAAAACTCAAGAAGAGTTTTTATTAATGCAACAAAAATTGAAAACTATTTTGATAACAAACAGTTCAAAGAAATTCCTACACATTAGAAAAATTTGTTGAAAACATCTTGACTTTAGGTGTCAAGATGACGTCACTTAAAAGTGTATCGACCCTTCTTTGCCAAAAAAAATGGCGTGAATGACCTTAAGCTGCTAGGAGCAAAACTCATCAACAGGGATACTTAAGTCACAGACGGGATTTTACGTGTAAAAGTGTTCCATAAACTGGGGCCAAAAGATCTTGTCTTGAAACATTAATTATTCAATAAATAAATACAATTTTTATACAAAAAAAAGTTCCTAAGAACATAAAATTCAAGTATGTAAAATAAGATTTACTCTAACATGCTTTGTTTTTTCAATAAAATTCAAAATGCTGAAAAGTAGCAATTTTTGTGATCATAACTGGGATCTTTACCTTATTTCTTAAATTTTTGCTCCTAGCAGCTTAAGGTCATTCACGCCATTTTTTGGCAAAGAAGTCTCTATACACTTTTAAGTGATGTCATCTTTACACCTAAAGTCAAGATGTTTTCAACAAATTTTTCTAATGTGTAGGAATTTCTTTGAACTGTTTGTTATCAAAATAGTTTTCAATTTTTGTTGCATTAATAAAAACTCTTCTTGAGTTTTTTTTGTTAGAGCGGTACATTTAAAAAAATTATATTTTGCGCTACTGGGTTAACAAATTTAAACAACTTTTGCGTTTCATCTTCATCAAAAAAAATTGAATGGGAATGTTTTCAAAGAAAACCAGCATACGACAGTTCTGTCCATATCAGCTGTAGTCATTTCCTAAAAATAGTTATTGAAATTCAATATATATCTGTAAATTAAATAATTCTCATGCTCAATTAAGTTTATTTACATGTTTCAACATATTTTTCTAGCTTAATTGGTTTTTGTCAGAAGATTTTGTGTCTGGTGGACCGAACATCTTCATGAATAATTATTTATGTTTTTCTAAGTGTTTTCTAACTCCTTTGGTAATTCTATCTTTCTTACTTATTGTTGTTGAGATGGATTTTTTGGCACATTCCTTACATTTCCCAACTTTATTACCTTTTTCATCATAGTAAATTAAATAAGCTTCATCGTAAATGGATGATACAACTAATTTTTTTCTTTTTTGAGGAGAATCTATTTCTTCTGCGGCTCGTTTCATTATTTAAACTTGAATAAATAGTTTGAGAATATTTATGAAGAGTGTAAAAGTCACAACCACTTGACTCGATATCTAATAATGAACTGAAATTTGAGTGAGCCTAATATAAACAACAACAAGCAGTTACAAGTAAGTCTCGTCGAGACTCGAGACGAGGCCGAGACAAAATCGGTGATTTTAGTTTTTCACGAAACTCAAGACGAGATTATCAAAAGTCTCGTCTCGTCTCGTCTCGCGGCAGCCCTGAATGTTATTGAAATCGATTTATATTGAATAGATTTGAATGCTTTCTAATTGATTCAATTGAAAGAATCAAAGTCGTGATTGAAAAGTGAATCGAATTTCATAGATTTTAATTGCTATTATAGTAATTATATAAAATTTAGTTGAAAAATAGCGAAGCCCCCTTTAGCAACCTCCGATTGATACGGCACCAAACGCAGGAGCCACCTTAAGGTAGTTACAACTCATGTATATAGGTAACCTCAAATATCGTTATAGACGCTCGTTGTCTCTACTCCGACGCTACGTGCCGGTGCCACCGGTGCAGCACCAAATCGTAGTGAAATCACACATTTTTCATTCTTTTCGATTCATTATCACAGAAATTAATATCGCTTGCTATATTTATCTTTCTACCTCACGATTTTTTAGATCTTGCCCTAAAAGAAAATCTGTTTTTTTAAAATATTTTAAGATATTTGAGTTTGCAAACGGAGAATAACCTCAAAATTGTACGAATTTTTGCGCTCAGGATAGCAATGCCATGTAAAAAATTGAAACTTCTGAGTCTAATATTTCACAGTTAAGTATGGCTTAGGGGTATAAAAAAATATCAGCGCGTAGAGGATACAAAAATCTGTTTCAAGTTTTGGAGATTTTTTAAGAAACACAATTTTTGCAGTAATTTAATTTTTTTCAATCAACTCCGATAATTAAGATATGGGAATTGATTTTAATGATCATATTTTTTCAGATTAGATTTTATCGGTATTAATCGATTTGAATAAAGTTGAGAGTAAAAACTTTCAATTTATTTTAATGCAAATAGTTACGATTGAAACTTAACCAACCTCAATAGATTTTAATAGCTCTTCACGTCAATTATTTTGAATTGATTTCTATTCTCAAGCTTTCAAATTTTTTCAATTGATTTCCATAACTAAGTTACAGCTGTTGAATTCAAACAGATTTTTTCAGATACATTTTTATCGATATAAATCGATTCGTATAAACTTGAAGGAGAAAAACTTTCTATTGATTTTAATACAAATATTTACGATTAATCGACTTTGATAGATTTTTTAAGTTCTTCACGTCAAATATTTTGGATCATTTTCGGATTTTCTACATTTAAGTTTTAAATTTTTTTAATTGATTACTATAATTTTATTTCAGCAATAGAATTCAATCAGATTTTTGGAGATTTGTTAACATGAATTTTTTTGAGTATACTCAAAAGTAAATAACTTTCAATCGATTTTAATAGCAACATTTAATATTGAAATTTAATCGAATATTATGGAGTTTATAATTCTTCAGAAATTATATATTTTCATCATTTATAAATTTTGTCGATAACGAAAATAAACAATTCTTATAAAAAATAAATTCTACCATCCTAAAAAATTGTAAGCTCCGTGATATTTGATTAAATTTTAAAATTAGTTATTGCTAAAATCGATTGGAAGATATTTACTTTTGAGTATAATCAAATTAATTTATATCGACAAACATAAATCTCCGAAAATCTAAAATCAATTTTATTGCTGGAATAAAGTTATAGTAATTAACTGAAAACAATTTAAAATTTCAATATAGAAAATCGAAAAGTGATCGAAAAGATTTGCCGTGAAGAACTTTAAAAATCTATTAAAGTTGATTAATCGTAAATATTTACTAGCATAAAACGCTCGCTCGCTTTGCTTGCTCGCGGATAGACAAATATATTCAACAATATCAAATATGTTGATACTATGATATTACGTAAATGATTAAACTTGATTTAGAGTATAAATTTAATCAAAAATATTTTAAAACAAAAATCTACAACCATATTACTGATGAAAAAAACAAAAAAAGTCTTCCAAATGTAGAGTCATTAGATTCAAATTGAAGGACAGATTCATAATCTGGACCCTCAAAAGCCAAAGAATAGAAATTTTCGAACAAATCCAATGTATTAGGCGCGAATTATAATTTCACCTTATTTAAGCGGGCAGTAGGGGCTAATTGGTAAAAAAAGCACTTTTTCGGCGATTTTTTGTGTCAACGTATAAACAAATGCATTTATTTAAACAATGACACATAATAAAGCAATATTTAAAGTATATTTTGTCAAATTTTCGAATGAAAATATTCATAAATGAGCCGCTGACGTAACATTTGCGAAGGCGTTGAAAAAAAAGGTGATCCGCGGTGATCACTCTGGGATTGCACAGGGTTACCTGAAATGAAATCAAAAAAACTTTTAGTTAGAATAGGACTTTTTCCCGCCCCCTAGGTAGAGTTTTTATTAAAAAAATTTTTTTTCAAGATTTGGCAACAATTTAAAAAAAAAAACGATTCTTCGCGGAAAATTGACGCCATTTTGTATCCGTAAAACCGAAAAAAAATAAAATAAAAATAAAAACTCTCCGTAGGGGGCAGGTATTTTATATAACAAGTAAGTGTGCCAAATTTTAGAACGATCGGTGTAGTAGCTTTGAAATGAGAGTGATCACCGACTTTGAAAATGTTGGTCTCGAGAAAAACGCGTTTAAAGTGCGACGAGCCGTGCGACCGAGCTGGAGCGCCCGGGCTTAGAGCTCTGTATCTTGGAAACTTTTGCTCCGAATGACTTCTAATTTTGAGGGGACATTTTTAAAACCCTACACTTAACGAAAATGTAAAAAAAAAATGGATTTTTTGAAAATATCTAGCTCCTACTGCCCCCTTAAGAGTACTTAAATATTGAGGCAAATTAAAAGCTCAAAGTGATACTTGTAATCAGCACCCTTGAAAATAGGTGAATACGAAATTTCTGATTGTTCTAATACAGATTGAGAACAAAGGAAATTTTTACCTAATATAAGTAAACTTCATTCAAGGTATGAGGAGCATTAGAGATTCCAATACACAAAATTTATTACGAGTCCGATGTATGGGGCAAACATTTCAAATTAACTTTACTTGAGTATAGACCTTATTAGAGTCATCAAATTTAAAATTTAAAATCAGATTCGTAATCTTGACCCTCAAAAGACATCAAAAACAAATTTTCGTACAAATCCAATATATTAGGAGAGAATTATAACTTCACCTTATTTAAGTGCACTTTATTTAATACAAATTAAAAATTCAAAGTGATATTTGTAATCAGCACCCTTGGAAATATACGTACACGTAATTTTTTAAAAATCGGATGCATTGGAAGAACCATGTTAAATTTTTAAAATAAAACTGATGACAAAAATCTATAAAATAGAAATGTTTGTCATTAAAAAAAAAAAAAAAAATAGAAACAAAAAAACGGAAGTTAGATTCATAATCTTAATCTTCGAAAATATCCGTATACCAAATTTGAATTGAATCCGATGATTAGGAGCGTTGTAATCAAATTTTTAAAGTTGATCCCGGACGGACGGACGGACGGCCAAAAAATACGGATGCTGCGTATAATAATGTAGATGTAGATGTAGATATTAAAATCAAAAGAAAGTTTTGCTCTTTCAAGTTTATTCAAATCGATTCATACCACGCTGTAAAAAAAAATCAGGGTAAATTTACCTCGCTCAGCGATGTAAATTTACTCTGCGTTCGTAAATTTACACCATTCAGCTATGTAATTTTACAAATGTTTGTAAATATACACCGCTCAGCGATGTAAAAAATGGGAACGTGGTCCAGAGGAGTAATTATACCAAGATTTGTAAATTTACCGCTCGGACGTAAAGTTACAAATTTTTGGTAATTCTAAATCGCTCAGCATCGTATTTTTACGCCAGGTTTTGGAAATGTGTTTTGGTAGTTGAGAGTGAGGTTATGTTGGCATTGATATCAGTCGACTCGCAGGCATCACCGGTTTGATACGTACAGCAATGTAATATTTTATCATGTTTTTTTATTCAAGCAATCTAAATTAAAGAGAACGGTTTAGAAGATTACAGAGTTTTTATTTTCACCTAGTAGAGCTCGTCGGCTTTAAGTATAGCGGGATTAATCGGATTTACCCTCGATAGTCTAAGACAACAAAAGTAAAAATTAAGTGTCCGGTTTAACAAAGTTTTCAATAAAATTTACGTTGATTAAACATATTTAGATTTCAAGATTCTAACATCATAAAATTTGAAGTTTTAATTTAATTACTTATCGAAAGAAATAGCCAAATTAGTACATAGATTCTAAGACTTTGTGAAATGTGAGGTTACGATCAGTGTAAATTTACGAAAAAAAAAAAATCATTTGCTTAACGAACAAATAAATAAATATTTTTAATTAAGCTATTTTGTTGTTTTTCATCTTTGCCCTTTAGTATTTATTGATTAATTTTTATCAATAATTTTTTTTTTCTGAATAGCAGAAGGTAAAATTACCAGAGATTTGTAAATTTACAAAATATTTGTAAATTTACCATCGGCGCGTAAATTTACTGCGCAGGTCATTGTAATTTTACCTCGCTGAGCGAGGTTCCCGTTTTTTACATCGCTGAGCGAGGTAAATTTACCCCGATTTTTTTTTACAGTGCAGTGAAAACGAATCTGAAAAAATCTGATTAAATTCGAAAGCTTGTAACAGCTAGCGCGGATAAAATTCGAATTTGGCGCTAACTGTTATAGAACGCAGATTTGGATCGGTAAGTCAGGTGATGACAAAATCTACCGATCAGCATTACTCTAATTTTTGCGCTTGGCGTGATCACACGTGTGTCAGAGAGCAAATATACAATTTACTTTTTTGCGTTGTTAGATAACTTTATCAAAGTGCGTGAGATAAAATTATCAGTGAGAAGTTGCGTAGATTTTCCTGTGATCCAGTTGTCATTGGATCGGAGCGGAGAAGACAATAACGTCTCACAGAGAGTCAGCGTGCGGCCTAGGAAGGCATTGTCGTCTTGTGTGAAGCCATTCGGGCTAGTCGTAATTATTATAATTATTGTTACATCAAGCGAAGGTGCACCTGCTAAAAAAGTAAGTCCGCGTAGCGGTTAATCATTGGATGTTTGCTCGTGTGATGATTAGAGTCAGAGTGTGTGTGAAGTACAGTAAGTACTGAAATTTTTGTCTCGAAGTCTTTGTCTGGGTTTTGGCGCGCTTCAGCTGGCAGCTGAGTGTACGAGTGTGTGCATGTAGGTGTGCGCGCCGACCGGTGAATTATCGAGCGAGAAGAGAATCGCCATAATTCGGTTTGTTTTGATATGTAACATCGGGCTAATAGCTGTTCTAATATTATTTGTTTGTAAACAATACGAGTTGTAATTTGATTGTATTATTTTTTAGTTTTATTTTTGTGCATTAAAATTAATTAAATTAACTGAAATTATTTAATTTGTCAAACCCGTGTTCCTGCGTTGGATCCAAAATTAAATTCACGCCACTACCGAAAAGAGAGCAGCCGCGCCGCGTAACAGATGAATTAGTTCTCGTACACGTTTTTCCCCCGATTACAGGTATTTGAAAAATCGACAAGTTGTCATGTGCATTGTATGTGCATTTTCTCTACAGGCTGAGGACTGATGACGTCTAGTCGTCGAGGGTATTCGTCACGATTATATATAAATTAGTCCTCGGAAAAACGAGCCCTGTAGCAAGCTAAAACTAAGCTATAGAAATCGAGTGAAAAAAAAAAAAAAAAAAATTATAGTACAGAAATCAATTTTTTACAATGATTATTTTCCCAAGCTGAATTTCAACCAATAGGAACGCTGCATTTGACATTTGTCGGAGAGGTGTGGGTAAAATGATTTCGATAATTTTTCGGTTATTTCCAATTCGAACGTTTCGAGTCGCATGGCAACTCGAATTGTTAAAGTTGTTCAAATCAACTTTTGGGTTAGACCCGAGTCACTACGGTGTATACCTATATATGAGTATTCATAGGTATATTCATAGTAAACAAAGAGTTATAGAACTATAACTGCCAAAATGTAAAATACAGCATTTCTATGGGTTAAAATTCAGCTGGGGAAAATAATCCAGCCGAATACCCCTCGTGCTTCAAAATTTTAGATAATTTTCCTCCAGTTTTTTTGCACAGCAACTCGCGGGGCAAGTTTGACAAAAAATCACTCGCGCACTTAAGATAAAAGAGAGCATCCAAAAAGAATATCAGCATTTTATTCGTGATGTGATTGGTCAAAGAACAAAATTTAAAATTTTAATTTTTATTTTTAATTTTTAAATTACAATACACGTAAAACATTTAGAGAATAAATTGATAAAAATTAATTATTTAATCAAGTGTTCGAAATTATCCGATTAAAATCATGAAAATAATAATTATTAGTATATCAGGGTCAAATTAATACTTTTTTTTTAAACCGCACGAGGTTGATGGATCTTTCTGAAATTTTTTGACGTTAAAGAATCATTGAAAACAAGACTTTTCCCGCAAACTAGAGGTTGCTATCACATTTTTACGGCGTGCGGCGTCGTTTTGAAATACGAAAAAAGACCTATTTTAGTGGTATTTTAAAGCTTTCTTTGAAAAATCATAACTTTAGTTTAAGACAAGATAACGACATGCGATTTGCGTCAAAATTTTGTTTGAGGCAAGCACTTTCAATAAAAAATATAATAACAAATTTTTAAACTTGTTTTCCTATATACGGAATACCTTGATCAAATGTTATTTTTACTCGTTTTTGTCCTATCTTCACTTGAATGTAGCTTCATTTAGGTAAATATTTTTGGTATATCTAAAAATTGCAAAAAATTCTTCATAAAAAGACCAAAGTTTTGCGACCTTACAGGACTCTGTGGGACCTTAGGCTAGCATCCAATTTTAACCAACTACAATAACATTCATAGTTTTGTATTAAAAAAAAATTTTTAAGCTTTATTTTATTTAAAATTCTTTGATAAAATATCTTTCAAATAACAGTACGTCTAATAAAACAAAATTAAGTCAAAACAGTTCACAACAGTATTTGAAGCTAATATTAGAATTTATCGTCACAAAACTGAAACAACAAAATCAAATTTTTACAACTCATCATTGAATCATTGAAAATTTCGCGTAAAAACATAAAAATAAATAAATATTTTCTCAAATACTGAAGTCTTTCTCAAATGACGGAACCATAACTTCATTAATTGCCGTTATAATCTATTATTGCAGCTGCTAATTGAGTCAAAAAGCTTGTTTTTTAAAGAAAATAACGTAAAATAGAATTGCTCCCCAATAAAGAAAAGACCCAGTGTGTCAAAAAAAACTGCTGGTTCTTGTTTGGGATCCTTTGAAATATATCTCCATACAGTTAAAAAAAAAATTTATAGGGGAATCACTGCAAAACAGCCCTTAAAAATGGCAAAAAACGCGTTTTTTGAGTTTTTAAAAATTTTCAAACAGCTGCATCTTGGAAGTGGAAGGTTCCACAGAGTCCTGTAAGGTCGGAAAACTTTGGTCTTTTTATGATAAATTTTTTGCAATTTTTAGATATACCAAAAATATCTACCTAAATAAAGCTACATTCAAGTGAAGATAGGACAAAAACGAGTAAAAATAACATTTGATCAAGGTATTCTGTATCTAAGAAAACATGTTTAAAAATTTGTTATTATATTTCTTACTAAAGGTGCTTGCCTCAAACAAAATTTTGACGCAAATCGCATGTCGTTATCTTGTTTTAAACTAAAGTTATGATTTTTCAAAGAAAGCTTTAAAATAACACTAAAATAGGTCTTTTTTCGTATTTCAAAACGACGCCGCACGCAGTAGAAATGTGATAGCAACCTCTAGTTTGCGTCAAAAAATTTCAGAAAGATCCATCAACCTCGTGCGGACACTTTTTTAAAAAAGTATTAATTTGACCCATAAACAAAACCAACGAATTCATAACTACGAAAGTTTAAATGAACTCTGAACGTAGTGGCAAAGGTAAAAGGTATATATAACTTATTGTATGTTTATTTATATGAAGCTTCGACAAAATTTGTTTTAGATAATTTAATACGATTGTGCACGCTTGCGCGCTGAGAGAGACTAGTAATGAAAAAAATAAAAAATAAAAAATAATAATAATAGTAATAATAACAAAAATATGTGATTTTCATTGAAAAAAGCTAATAGTAGAACTTTATTTTGGCCAATAAAAACGATTACATTTTAATTGATTTGAATAGATCTCAATTGAGCTGAATGATATTTTAACATCTAAACTCTACATGGAAAACCAACAGCTTTATGTAAAAGCAAAGATCTATTTATAGGATTATTATATAATCCAGAGAAGTATTCACTTAATTCAGTAGGATTCGATCGGTGACCGTCGCGCCGTGCGGACGTGCCGAGCAGTGCAGTAAGACACCTAAGGTTAAGAAGAGAACCATTCACCAAAAACTGCTCTTTTCAGGACAACCTCGTCACTCTAGTGAGATGAATGATCACTACATTCCACCAGGACAACACGGTATCGGACATGTAGGAGTTTCGTTTAAGCAAATTCAAAAAGACACAAAATTTCGGGAAAGGCGCAATATGACTGAGAATGATACAGAGCAGATCTTCAAGAAAATGAAAATGCAAGAAAATGAGATCAAGGGACAATACAATATTAAAACCTAGAGTAAATTTGCTGCCCTAAGCGAAACTATGACTGATACCATGGAGACAGAGAGCGAAATTAACTTAAATGCGGATGACAGCGAAAAAAAACAAAGCCGCACTCGATACCAGGAAGAAAACCAAAATCCCACCCATTATTGTAACCTCCAAGGAGAATGACTTTTCAAGCCTGAAACAAATACTCATGAACACTGCAGATAATTGAAATTACAAAGTACAAATTACCAAGGAAGACATAAAAATCTTCATAGCTAATTTGGCTATACATGAGATCGTTATGAAAGCACTGAAGACCTTCAATGATGAATTTTACAGCTACTCGCTGCATAAACCAAAGCACCTAGTCATAAAAGGAATTCCTAAATTTAAGGAGGAAGACATCAGGAACAAAATTAACCTAAACTTCGACGCACAAGAGTAGTGAAACTAAAACCTAGGAGCGGAAGGAAAGGTGAGGAAGATGAAAGAACCGTTAATCGCCTGGAACGTCAGCCAATTTTAATGGCCACCTTAGATTCCTAAGTCAATCAAAACGAGGTTAGAAAAATCAGAGATGTACTATCAGTCAAAATACGCTGTGAGAAATACAAATGCTCCAGGGACGTCACACAATGTTATAAATGCCAGAAATTTGGCCAGGGCACCGTGAGCTGCAATAACTCTCCAAAATGCGTTAAGTGCAAAGAAAATCATCTGAACAAGGGTTGTAAACAAAGATAAAAATGATAAATCATACCGTGTCAATTGCCATGGTGAACACAGAGCCAGAAGCAGATTATATCCAGTCTATCAACAGAGACTGAAAATCATAGCTGAAAGGAAACATGGCAGAAAAACAAGTGCAGCTCCAAAAAAAATGCCGGCAGCTACAGCACAACATTTTCCTCAACTGCAGGAACCCAGGAAAATCCAATCATCCAATACAAACTTCTGGCTACAAAGACAGCAAACACAGCAGACAAAGGCTGAAATACTACAGGATGAATCGCAAAATGGAACTTTAAATCAGTTGTTAGAATTTCAAGAGCTACTTGGTGAATTCAAGAGACTAAATGAGCTATGTAACATAAGCAAGCTACTGAGAACAGTTAAGAAATTAAATTCCAAACCAACCGAAACACAAGGAACTGCAGAGATGATTCAAATCCTTCCAGAACTGATGAGTGATGGAACCTTTGGGGCACAAAAATGAGTCTATCGACAGATTGCAAAGTAAAATACTTGACCTGGAATTATACTTGGATAAATACAAGATTGACATCATGCTAATCAATGAAACTGGACTCAACCATGTAAAGAAAATCAAAATGTCAGGATACAATCTGCACAAGAAGGACAGAGATAATAGCTCTAGTGGCGGAGGTGTCCTGATCCTGGTGAAAAATTCAATTGACCGCTACGAAGTGACACTAAAAACAGAAGACACAGAAGCAATATGTGTCAAGATAGATGACAGATTTTGTGTGGTTTCTGCATACTTGCGCCCACAAAATAAATTCAATGAGAAAGACTTTGATGCCATGCTGAATGCGAATAAGAAAGTGCTGATTATGGGTGATCTGAACTCAAAACATGTCTCTTGGAATCCTGGCAGCAGGGCGAATCAAAATGAAAGGCAACTATTCTAATACTCCTTAAAAACCAACTGTACAAGAATAGCTCTAGAAAATACACTCATCACCCATACAATGAAGCTCAGAAATCAAGTATCATTGACATAGCAGTGACTAAAAATATGGCAAACTGTAAGTCGATAGAAACAGTTAATGAGCTAGACTCCTCGCTAGACTCTACCAAACATACTTAACATGTGCAATGACCTGAACTAACAGGAAGAGAACACACATACTTGGACCACTCAAAGGCAGACTGGCAGCAGTTCAAATCATTAATAAAGGGTATAGCCGGGTAAGATAGTCGAATCGGCCCCCACGGCGAACCCTTACAATATATATATCATTCGAAAGGGCATAAAAAAAAAATTTTGGCGCAAATCGCAGCTCCCTATTCCCAATCTAGGGACCCTAGGGTCTAAAATAGTGATTTTTCAACTTTAATTTTTATCTCAGAACCTATTAAGACTTGAGACATGCGGTTTAGGGCAAAATTTTTTAAAAAGAAAATGTAGTTCACCTATATTTTTTAATATAATTTTTGGCGCCAAATTTAAACCGTTTGGGCCATTTTTCGAATTTTTATACCTTAAATTGGCGATTAAAAAAAATTGAAGACAAAGACCGCGCTAGAAAAAAAATATGTGATGTATTTTAACAAAAATTAACCGCTCTGATTTTTTCAGATTTTTAAAAATGGTGGAAGGCACTTTTCTGACCAATTTATTAAAACTCTTTACATAAAGAGCCGTCTAGCGGGCGCATATTTAGTCAAAATTAAAAATTATATGAACGGTTGAACTACATTTTTTTTTTAAGAAAATGTTGCCAAAAACCGCGATTTTCTAGCTATTTTAGGTTATGAGATATTAATAAAATTTCAAAAATCACTATTTGGCTCCGTGCATGCGCAATTGAGTAAAAAAAAATTTGCGGTTTGCGCCAAAAATTTTCTTTTTTAAAGACCTTTCGATTGATATATACAGGGTGAGCAATTTTAATCAATCCAGCTGAATAACTTGCTCGGAAAGGCCCAAATCGAAAAAAATGTAGAGACCAAAGTTTCATGATTTTTTGGGGCTAATAAAATGGCTCAGCCGAAATAGGGCCTTTACCTTTATTTTAGGCCCTACGAGCCTCAACTTCGTTTTTTTTAAAATAGGAACCCCTATTTTTGACCCCAGATTCGGAAAGAAAGGGAAATTTTACGAATTTTAGGTATTTTTTGAAATTTTTCATGGGCCTATCTGAGCCAAGAGAGGGCTTTTATCTTTATTTTGGGCCTTACGGACTCTATCCCCGAGTTTTCAGTGGGAAAACCCTACTGTTGTCACCAGATTCGGAAACAGCGGGAAATTTTACGATTTTTAGGTATTTTTCGAAATTTTTTTGGGCCTATCTGAGCCGAGATAGGGCCTTTATCTTTATTTCGGGCCTTACGGACTCTATCCCCGAGTTTTCAGTGGGAAAATCCTACTTTTGGCCCCAGACTCGGAAAGAGCGGGAAATTTTACGATTTTTAGGTATTTTTTGGAATTTTTTATGGGCCTTATTGAGGCCCTGCAGGACCCGTTAATTAAGAACCTCTGGTAACGCTCACACCTAGGGCCTCAGGTTGGGCCCTACGGAATAAAAGTCCGTTTTTTTAAATAGGAACCCCTATTTTTGACCCCGGATTCGGAAATAGAGGGAAATTTTACGAATTTTAGGTATTTTTTGAAATTTTTCATGGGCCTATCTGAGCCGAGATAGGGCTTTTATCTTTATTTTGGGCCTTACGGACTCTATCCCCGAGTTTTCAGTGGGAAAACCCTACTTTTGGCACCGGATTCGGAAAGAGAGGGAAATTTTACGAATTTTAGGTATTTTTCGAAATTTTTCGTGGGCCTTGTTGGGGTGCTTGTTTAGCGTGACTCCCCTTGCCACTCACGATGGGGTGCTTGTTTAGCGTGAGTCCCCTTGTCACTCACGATGGGGTGCTTGCTTAACGTGAGTCCCCTTGCCACTCACGATGGGGTGCTTGCTTAACGTGAGTCCCCTTGCCACTCACGATGGGGTGCTTGTATAGCGTGAGTCCCCTTGCCACTCACGATGGGGTGCTTGCTTAACGTGAGTACCCTTGCCACTCATGATGGGATGCTTGTTTAGCTTGAGTCCCCTTGCCTCTCACGATTGAGAGATTTTCTGTTTCATTAACCACGATGCAAGTGCTCAAAATTTCCACCTTGCGCTTGAAGGCATAAATTTATTCACCTTTGAAAATTTTGAACAATCTTTAGCAAGGTTGCTCTTGGAATGGCGTTACATGCTTGACATATGCGCTGTATCATATCCTCTCTTGTAGTCGGACGTTGAGCGTATACTACGTTTTTTACGTAACCCCACTAATAAAATTCAGGTGACGTCAAATCAGGTGAGCGAGCAGGCCAGTTGAAGGGAGCTCCCCGTCCAATCCATCTCCCGTGGTAGTTTTGATTCAAAAACTGCCTTACAATTTGTGAATAATGGGGTCGGGCCCCATCTTGTTGTATCCACATTCTTTGTCTGGTAGCAAGATCAACATCTTCTTACATCTCTGGTAATCGATCTCTCAGTAGTTCTAAATACGTGTGTCTGTTGACATTCGCATCAAAAAAATACGGACCTGCTAAATAGCCATTTACTATGCCACACCAAACCATGACGCTCCAACGATTTTGTCTATTCACAGTCCTGTACCAGTGGGGGTTTTCATTGGACCAATAGTGGCAGTTATGTCTATTCGATGTTCCGTCATTTTTAAATGTAGCTTCATCGGAGAAAAGCACGTACTTTAAAAAGTCAGCATCTTGTGCAATTTTAGCTAAAGCCCAGTTGCAAAACTGAACTCTCATTTGAAGATGCACTGGCTGCAACTCATGAACCAATGTTATATGGTACGCATGATATTTAAGTTTCTTCAGAATGTGTAACACAGTTCGTCGTGGAATCCCAGTTTCACGTTCAATTTGACGACTACTAACCTGAGGGTCGAGATGAGTAGCAGCTAAGATTATTAGAACGCGAACGTCATTTTCGTTGTACTCACGACGTCTGCGTTGACGAGTAAGATGTCCACCACGAGCTCTGTTAGTTAAGGTGCGTATTGTCCCATGATTTGGGTGCCCAGCTGAAAAAATCCATATAGAAATCCATAAGGAAACCCGTACGGGGACCCGTAAGGGTTCCCGTAAAGGACCCCATACGGGTTTCCGATACTGATATTTGGTCAGGGTTTCCGTACGGGTTTCCATACGGGTTTTTTTTTTCATTTAATTTTATTTTCACACTATTTTTTTATTTATTTAATTTAATATTATTATTAGATATTGATATATTATTTTTTATAAGATTTAATTATTAATAATAAAATTATTTTGAATAAAATTATCGAAGAAAAAAATTTTGTTCGACTGAGATTCGAACCCACGACCCCAGGCATGGCAGGCAGACACTCTACCAACTGAGCCATTGAGCTAGCTTGCTCGAAGACTTTAATTAAACTACTTTAACAACTGTTTTATATTTGATTTTTAACTAGTCTCTCTCAGCGCGCAAACACGAGCAATTGTATTACATTATCTAAATCTAAAACAAATTTTGTCGAAGCTTCATCTAAATTAAAGGGCTTAACCGACAATAAGTTGTATATTAAAGGAGTTTAATTGAGGTCTTGATGCATGCTAGCTCAATGGCTCAGGTGGTAGAGTGTCTGCCTGTGATGCCTGGGGTCATGGGTTCGAGTCTCAGTCGAACAAAATTTTTTTCTTCGATAATTTTATTCAAAATAATTTTATTATTAATAATTAAATCTTATAAAGAATAATATATCAATATCTAATAATAATATTAAATAAATAAAAAAATAGAGTGAAAATAAAATTAAAAGAAAAAAAAAAAAAAAAAAAAAGACCCGTATGGAAACCCTTACGGAAACCCTGACCAAATATCAGTATCGGAAACCCGTATGGGATCCTTTACAGGAACCCTTATGGGTCCCCGTACGGGTTTCCTTACAGATTTCTATATGGATTTTTTCAGCTGGGTGACGCCTGTGAGGAAAACGTTCAGCATATCGACGTGCTGCTGCTCGAAAGTTATTTAAACACTCACCAAGCATAAGTAGTAAATCAACGATCTCGTTAGCTGGATAATCAGCCATTTTTCGGTTGAAATTTATACAAACACGAAAACAATTAGTGAATTGAAAGAAATCTTAGTGAGGTGAACTAAGCACATGCACGCTCTGTTTGTTATTTAATTGTACAAAAAAGCATGAATATTAAAAAAAGTTAAATTTTTATCTACGAAATTCAGAGGGCGCTAAACTCGCTCATAAAAAAATAGAAAAGTTTGTTGAATTTCAAGAATTTTTAAGAATTTATGAGGAATCGATTTCCGTTGCTAAAATTTCTAAAAAACTAGTTTATTATTTACTTTTTACAAGATTCAGGCATTTCAGATATTGCTTCGAACTTTATATCCAATGTACTTTATGAATAAATGGGATCTACGGGGCCTTGGTAGGGCCCAAAAATTTCTAAAAACATGAAAAAACCAAAAAGTTTTCTACTTTTTCCGAAACCTAGTAAAAAGTAGTCGTTACCACTTAAAAAATAAATTTTGGGTCCGTAGGACCCAATCTAATGCCCTAATCCCGATTCCGACCATCTAAGCTGGCCCAAAGACACTTTTTCATTGCATGTACTAAAAAAAAAATTCGTCTACTCGATAAAGTTCGAAGCAAAATCTGAATTGCCTGAATCTTGTAAAAAGTAAATAATGAACTAGTTTTTTAGAAATGTTAGCAACGGAAATCGATTCCTCATAAATTCTTAAACATTCTTGAAATTCAACAAACTTTTCTATTTTTTTATGAGCGAGTTTAGCGCCCTCTGAATTTCGTAGATACAAATTTAATTTCTTTTTACTTTTTAATTTTTGCATGTTTTTAAAAATTTTTGTGCCTCGCCAAGGGAGTTGATCCCATTTATTCATAAAGTACATTGGATATAAAGTTCGAAGCAAAATCTGAAATGCCTGAATCTTGTAAAAAGTAAATAATAAACTAGTTTTTTAGAAATTTTAGCAACGGAAATCGATTCCTCATAAATTCTTAAAAATTCTTGAAATTCAATAAACTTTTCTATTTTTTTATGAGCGAGTTTAGCGCCCTCTGAATTTCGCAGATAAAAATTTAATTTTTTTTAATATTCATGCTTTTTTGTACAATTAAATAATAAACAGAGCGTGCATGTGCTTAGTTTACCTCACTAAGATTTCTTTCAATTCACTAATTGTTTTCGTGTTTGTATAAATTTCAACCGAAAAATGGCTGATTATCCAGCTAACGAGATCGTTGATTTAGTACTTATCCTTGGTGAGTGTCAAAATAACTTTCGAGCAGCAGCACGTCGATATGCTGAACGTTTACCTCACAGGCGTGACCCAAATCATGGGACAATACGCACCTTAACTAACAGAGCTCGTGGTGGACATCTTACTCGTCAACGCAGACGTCGTGAGTACAACGAAAATGAAGTTCGCGTTCTAATAATCTTAGCTGCTACTCATCTCGACCCTCAGGTTAGTAGTCGTCAAATTGAACGTGAAACTGGGATTCCACGACGAACTGTGTTACACATTCTGAAGAAACTTAAATATCATGCGTACCATATAACATTGGTTCATGAGTTGCAGCCAGTGCATCTTCAAATGAGAGTTCAGTTTTACAACTGGGCTTTAGCTAAAATTGCACAAGATGCTGACTTTTTAAAGTACGTGCTTTTCTCCGATGAAGCTACATTTAAAAATGACGGAACATCGAATAGACATAACTGCCACTACTGGTCCAATGAAAACCCCCACTGGTACAGGACTGTGAATAGACAAAATCGTTGGAGCGTCATGGTTTGGTGTGGCATAGTAAATGGCTATTTAGTAGGTCCATAATTTTTTGATGCGAATGTCAACAGACACACGTATTTAGAACTACTGAGAGATCGATTACCAGAGATGTTAGAAGATGTTGATCTTGCTACCAGACAAAGAATGTGGATACAACAAGATGGGGCCCGACCCCATTATTCACAAATTGTAAGGAAGTTTTTGAATCAAAACTAACATGGGAGATGGATTGGACGGGGAGCTCCCTTCAACAGGCCTGCTCGCTCACCTGATTTGACGTCACCTGAATTTTATTAGTGGGGTTACGTAAAAAACGCAGTATACGCTCAACGTCCGACTACAAGAGAGGATATGATACAGCGCATATGTCAAGCATGTAACGCCATTCCAAGAGCAACCTTGCTAAAGATTGTTCAAAACTTTCAAAGGTGAATGAATTTATGCCTTCAAGCGCAAGGTGGAAATTTTGAGCACTTGCGTCGTGGTTAATGAAACAGAAAATCTCTCAATCGTGAGAGGCAAGGGGACTCAAGCTAAACAAGCACCCCATCGTGAGTGGCAAGGGGACTCACGTTAAGCAAGCACCCCATCGTGAGTGGCAAGGGGACTCACGTTAAGCAAGCACCCCATCGTGAGTGACAAGGGGACTCACGCTAAACAAGCACCCCATCGTGAGTGGCAAGGGGAGTCACGCTAAACAAGCACCCCATCGTGAGTGGCAAGGGGACTCACGTTAAGCAAGCACCTCATCGTGAGTGGCAAGGGGACTCACGTTAAGCAAGCACCCCATCGTGAGTGGCAAGGGACTCACGCTAAACAAGCACCCCAACAAGGCCCATGAAAAATTTCAAAAAAATACCTAAAATTCGTAAAATTTTCCTCTCTTTCCAAATCTGGGGCCAAAAGTAGGGTTTTCTCACTGAAAACTCTGGGATGGAGTCCATAAAGCCCAAAATAAAGATAAAGGCCCTATCTCGGCTCAGATAGGCCCAAAAAAAATTTCGAAAAATACCTAAAAATCGTAAAATTTCCCGCTCTTCCTATTTAAAAAAACGAAGTTGAGGCTCGTAGGGCCTAAAATAAAGGTAAAGGCCCTATTTCGGCTGAGCGATTTGATTAGCCCCAAAAAATCATGAAACTTTGGTCTCTACATTTTTTTCGATTTGGGCCTTTCCAAGCAAGTTATTCAGCTGGATTGATTAAAATTGCTCACCCTGTATATTGTAGGAGTTTCTGATAAAAAAATTTTGACTTCTTTATCTAGCTTAGTTATTTATAGGGTTGTATTAACCTTTAGGATTTTTAGGTTATAAACTGGCCCTGGGATGATTCTTAAAAAACTTTCTTGCAGAAACCCTTACAATATATATATCAATCGAAAGGTCTTTAAAAAAGAAAATTTTTGGCGCAAACCGCAAATTTTTTTCCCTCAACTGGGCATGCGCGGAGCCAAATAGTGATTTTTGAACTTTTATTAATATCTCATAACCTAGAATATCTCATAGCTAGAAAATCGCGGTTTTTGGCAACATTTTCTTAAAAAAAAAATGTAGTTCAACCGTTCTTATAATTTTTAATTTTGACTAAATATGCGCCCGCTAGACGGCTTTTTATGTAAAGAGTTTTAATAAATTGGTCAGAAAAGTGCCTTCCACCATTTTTAAAAATCTGAAAAAATCAGAGCGGTTAATTTTTGTTAAAATACATCACATATTTTTTTTCTAGCGCGGTCTTTGTCTTCAATTTTTTTTAATCGCCAATTTAAGGTATAAAAATTCGAAAAATGGCCCAAACGGTTTAAATTTGGCGCCAAAAATAATATTAAAAAATATAGGTGAACTACATTTTCTTTTTAGAAAATTTTGCCTTAAACCGCATGTCTCAAGTCTTAATAGGTTCTGAGATAAAAATTAAAGTTGAAAAATCACTATTTTAGACCCTAGGGTCCCTAGATTGGGAATAGGGAGCTGCGATTTGCGCCAAAATTTTTTTTTTATGCCCTTTCGAATGATATATATATTGTAAGGGTTCGCCGTGGGGGCCGATTCGACTATCTTACCCAGCTATACCCTTCGAAGGTGGACCTTAATATCAAAATGCAAAATACTGACAGCGTAGGCAATGCAGTTGAAAATTTCACTTTAAACATCCAAAGTGCGAACACCATTGAGAGGCTTTCGCCATGTGACAGACCCTGAAATCAAAGACCTCATACAAGAAAGAAACAACTTGAGACTGATCTACCAGCAAACAAAAAATCCCAAGGATAGGATTGCAAAAAATAGAATCATTAACATGATCAAAAAGAAAGTCAAAAAAATGAGTAACTCTAATTGGGAGAGAAAGCTGTCTTCGCTCAAGACTTCTGACAACTCATTATGGAATTCACAAAACACCTGACAAGGAAGCATGACTTTAAAATGCCTCATCTACACGAGAATGTTAAATATTTTGTTTTAAGAGTTTATTCAATTATTATAATTCATACACAACCGGACCGACATTATGACGACTCGATAACGGTTTACCGAGTGGCGTGAATATTACACTTTTCGCCTGTATAAATACATTGTATAAAAATGCAATTAAGCATTAGCACACATTCAATGCTCGGAGGAATTTGCTGTCTCTCCTGACAGAATTTCTTCATACATTTCACCTACATAAATTTGTCCCAATTTCAACCCACCTCCTCAAATTTATGATTTACAAACCTACATTTTTTTTAAACAATCTTAAATGCATGCCTAAATTTTTCAAACTTATTTCGACCAAGCGCTTTTGACAAAATGTCCGCAAGATTATTCTCAGACTTAACTTTTACAATGTTTACAATACCTTGCATATAGCATTCGTTCACAAAATGATAATGCACTTCGATGTATTTAGAGTTTTTTGTCAAATAACCAAATTTGGCTATTGCAATCACGCCAGAATAATCTTCATAAATTTTGACAGGTTTGTCAATCTTCAACGTAAAATCACTTAGTAAATTCAAAATCACTTTCACTTCACTAACTGCATCGGATAATGCAACATATTCAGCAGCTGTTGACGATTTCGTCACACTGCCTTGTTAACGCGATTAACAGTAAATAATATTTCCAAAAACTCTCACTACATAGCCTGTAGTTGATTTTCGATCAACTTTATCGCCAGCCCAGTCAGCATTAACAAAGCAATCTAATACATCAGCGGTCAAATTTCTTTCGTACGTCAATTTCAGATCTTTCGTCAAAAATAATTATTTCAAAATTCTCAACGCGTATTTATAATGAGATTCATCATAACTATTCTGAAATCTACTCAAGTAATTTACACTATAACTCACATCTAATCGCGTTCCCGTACTAAGGTATAATAAAGCTCCGATCAAATTTCTATACTTCAAATTATTTGATGCTGGCTGTGCAGGCTTCACACATAAGTTTTGTTCCATACACACAGAAAAGCCTAGTATAACCGTCAAGTCATCCATCTTAACTGTTAATCGGCATGTAAAATAACCTATGAAATCTTTGTATATTTTGGTATATTTTCCATATTGTTTAATAGTTAAGACGGCTGACTTAACTGTTATATCAGACTTTTCTGTGTGTAGATGAACAATAAACTTTCGCACCCAAAATATTATATTTTCTTGCTAGTAAATTTATATATTCACTCTGGTCGAGTGTCATAACAGATTTCATACAATCATACTTAATATTTATCCCTAAATAAGCATTTACTTCGCCCATATCTTTCATAGAAAATTTAAATGACAATTGATTTTTAATTTTCTCAATCCTTTTCTTACTTTTCCCACAAATTAATAAGTCATCAACAAATAGTATCAAATATACTGTATCATCATTTTCAAAGCTCATGTAAAAACAGTAATCGTTCTCGCTTCTCGCAAATTCCAATTCTTTCATAAATTCATCAAAACACTCATACCAAGCTCTCGGGCTCTCTCTCAATAAACGAATATTGTACTTTCTGACTACTAGCTTGAAAAATAGTATACAGCCCTTGGGAGTGCAAAAATGAGCTAACCTTTAGTAAACCTTTGATGACCTCGCCTTTGGCTCGGACATCAATTTGGGTTTGCTAAAAGCTTACTCATTTTTGTCTCCCTCGGGACTGTAATATACTATTGTAAACTCTATTTGACCCGTCTTGATAACCCATTGGTTGCTTTACAAATACTCCCGACCTTACCAGACCATTTAAAAAAGTTTTCTCTACGTCCATCTGATTTTTTACTAAGCCATTTTGCAAACAATAAGCTAACAAAAGTTTTAAAGTCTGTATTCTAGCAACGGGAGAATACAAATCCTCAAACACTCTAGCTTGCTGAAAACCTCTAACAACAAGTCGTGCTTTCTTCTACTATCGGATTTATTTGTAAAAACCTATTTTAAATCTACCAATTTTTTATTTTTTAGCATTTCTCCCTACCCTCGTTTGATTCAGAGTTTTGATTCCCACTTTGCAAATTTTCATCATCGCTATCATCATTGTCATAGCCTCTAAAACCAATCAAATTTTTATCTTTTTCAATGATGTCCATAGGTCTGGCTCTAAGTATTTTACCATTTAACAAAACTCTGTATCCAACGTGGTCATAATCAAGTGAAATTCCTAAATCAGCCTTTCTATCCCACTTAATATCTCCCTTAATTTCGGGTACCCTTACAAAAACTTTACTCTCACATAAACGTAAATTTTTCAAACTTGGCTTCTTTCCAAATAAAATCTCAAAAGGAGTTTTATTTTCAATCGTGTTTGCAATTGTTTTATTTTTTAAGTAAGCTGCGGCTTTAACTACCTCCGGCCAGTATCTACGATTTACATTCGCCTCAAAAATCAAACACCTGGAAGAATCCATAATTGACCAATTATATCTTTCTACGGTCCTATTTAATTCATGCACGTTTGGAGGACAAGGTTCTATCAGAATTCCCTTCTCCTTCACTAATGTGAAAATATCCCGATCAATATACTCTCTCCCGTTATCACATCTTAATTTTTTGAGTTTTCTCCCAGTTATATTTTCAACTTTTTAATATAATCCATGTTATAATCAAAAACATCCGACTTTTATTTAATTGTGTAAATCAATGCACATTTACTAGAATCATCAAGGAAGGTTAAAAATTATTTTGAATCATTACAACCCGTCGTATTATGCAGCCCAGTTAAATCTGTATGTACCAACTCTAAAATCTCGGTGGCTCTACTTCTATTATTTTCGAAAGATAAATTATGCATTTTATTCTGCATGTACGTCCCACACTTCAAATTTACTGACTGTTTGATAGCGAATAGACTGTATGAATATTTGTTGACTCGCGCGTGTATGAAATAAATTAAAAAACGAGATTAATTAATGAAAAATCATGATAACGTATTTATTCAAATAAAATAACAAAATTAGACTGTTTAAACAACAAATCAAAGCCAGCGGTAGCTGGCTTGGGGAGATTTTTTTTCCGCCAAAATAGTAGCCAGCTGCCGTGCTTTATTTACAGCTACTGGAGCTACCTTAACCCTACTAACCACAATTAATTAATTATTTAAAAATTAAAACACGTTACCTGCATCATTAAACCTGTAGAGTACGCCTACTTTTCACTACCGAAGAGATGTGGATTGTTTTCGAAGCTTATATTTTATTAATTTTCTTATTTTTTAATTCGCGTTTTTGAAATCGGCCTTTTTTTTGGACTTTCTACAAAATCGATCGATCGGGGACCGGCACCTCCCAACATTTTCAACTGATGGCGCTATCATGATTTTTTTAATTTTTTTTCAAAAATAAATTTAATTAATGTTAATGAAAATTTGTTTTCATAAATAAACGAAAATGAAAAAAAAAAAAAAATTAAATAATAATTAATAAAAGGTTGTGTCTAGGTACCATCGCCGTGAACCGTACACGGTACACGGTACACGGTAGCTTTTTACTTTAGATCCTATAATTTATCCCAAATAACCCACTTAAGTTTAAAAAACTACTAATTTCTACTTTAAATTCAATTGTCCATCTTAAATAATCCAATTAAATTCACAGAGTGTCTAAAGTAACTCTCATTTGGTACCGTGTACCGTGTACCGTGCACCGAATACGGTACACGGCGATGGTACCTAGACACTTTCTTAATAAAAATTAGAATTAACCTTTGAACGATAAAAGACACTGGTAACTGGCTTGGTTGGAGAATAAAAAAGATAGAACAATCATCAGTCGCAGTTAAATCAGAGAGCAAAAAAAAATATGTATTTTAAAAAAAGTAGTCATTGAATAACTTACGATTAATTTTTAGGCACGACCGACCTACGATAACGGGAGGGCCTTATAAATTCGCCAGAACAAAAAATTCGACCCACCGAAAATCGAATATTCAGATCACAAAACAACTTTTGAACATGTTCCGAGGTCGATCTGAGCAATATTAAAAATGTCCGTTTTTTTCATGCTCAACTATTCTTTCGAGCTGAACAAAACAAAGATAAAATAATATTGTGCGCAGGATTTCTCGCGACGTAATAAACCAAATTGAACCGGGTGAACGGGAAAATGTTTGTTTTGGTGTCTCATAATTCCAGTTTCATTTCGAACATGAACGGATCACATGGGTACAAATGGCTCATACCAAAACTTTTTACAATCACATTTTACTCGATTTTAGCGCTATTACATAATTGTGTGCAGGATTTCTCGCAATCTAATAAACCAAATTAAACCGGGTGAACGGGAAAATGTTTGTTTTGACGTCCCATAGTTTCAGTTTCATTTTGAGTATGATCGAACCACATGGGTACAAATGGCGCATACCAAAACTTTTTAAAGATTACGGGACATTCTTACAAAGTAACATATTCAATAGCACACGTAGGAAATAATTTAAATAATGGGCACAACGAGAGCATTTTACGACAAAAAAAGGGTTGGATAGAAGTAAGTGACGAAAATATTATAAAAAAACTTTGGCCAACTAATGCCAATGGTGTTTACATCTTTACATTAGAAAAAAAAAAATAAGAATTAGAAAAATAAAAAATAGATAATTATCAAAAAATTATCAAACAAAAAAAGTGATATCCCACAAAAAACCTTACAAAGGTAAACAAACGTGGGGAGATTTTCTTAATGAAAAATAATTTAAATAAATTGATTTAACAAAAAATAGTGATATCATTTAATAGAGTTTGTAAGGTAGAATTTTTGATAATATGTCATATTAAAAACAGAGTTTAAAAATTAATTGCTGTAACAAATTTAAGAAAATAAAATAATTATTTCAAAAAGTAATAAATAAAATTATTTTAATGAGTTGTGTATTTAAATTTTAAAAATAAATTAAAATCAATATTTATAAACTCTGCCCACGAAGTTCATATTCAGAAGAAAATTTATTAACTTTAAACGAGACTTTAACTTCGTGGGCAGAGTTTATGAATATTGATTTTAATTTATTTTTAAAATTTAAATACACAACTCATTAAAATAATTCTATTTATTACTTTTTGAAATAATTATTTTATTTTCTTAAATTTGTTACAGCAATTAATTTTTAAACTCTGTTTTTAATATGACATATTATCAAAAATTCTACCTTACAAACTCTATTAAATGATATCACTATTTTTTGTTAAATCAATTTATTTAAATTATTTTTCATTAAGAAAATCTCCCTACGTTTATTTACCTTTGTAAGGTTTTTTGTGGGATAACTAGTTTTTTAGGTTCTTGGAGTTTTTTGGTTATTATCAGTCTGACAGTTGCGACGAGAGAATTGAATTGAATTGAATTGAATAAGTTTATTTATTGTACATTATTTTGTACAAAAAATAAATAAGTAATACAATAGTAATAAATTAAAAAGTAGTTAAATAAAAATAAATATACAAATATATCAACAAGTAAGCTGTCTATACAGAGATGATTTGAGATCATAATTATAAGTGATAAGATATTTAAATATATAAGTAATTAATAACAAAATTAAGAATACGAATAAAGATGAAAAAGAAAATTTGCAATAACGAATAGGTTTTTTGTGGGATAACTAGTTTTTTAGGTTCTTGGAGTTTTTTGGTTATCATCAGTCTGACAGTTGCGACGAGAGAATTGAATTGAATTGAATTGAATAAGTTTATTTATTGTACATTATTTTGTACAAAAAACAAATAAGTAATACAATAGTAATAAATTAAAAAGTAGTTAAATAAAAATAAATATACAAATATATCAACAAGTAAGCTGTCTATACAGAGATGATTTGAGATCATAATTATAAGTGATAAGATATTTATATACATAAGTAATTAATAACAAAATTAAGAATACGAATAAAGATGAAAAAGAAAATTTGCAATAACAATAATAATAATAACTATTTGTAATAACAGGTATACAATGATTAATGATAATGATAATAATAACAAAAATAATAACACATAACCAGGTATTTATGCATCACCTTCCTCTGCGGCAAAAATATGAGATTTAATGAGATTCTTGAATGTAAACAATAAAGTAGCATTGCGTACATGTGGAGGTAATGAATTCCAAAAGTAGGTGGTTGATACGTGAAAGGAGAGTTTAAGGCTATTGGTAGTGTGGCGAGGAACAACCAATGCTTCACGAGTAGCAGTGTTCCTCTCAAGGCGAGAGCTGTGCTGCATCAAGAAGAAGTTCGCAAAGTAAGACGGTCTCCCCGTCTCCAGGATTCGATACAATAAACAAGATGCAAAATAATCCCTGCGACCCTTCGACGTAAGCCAGCCAAGCTCACGCCGATAAGGAGTAATATGCGCACTCCTCGCCAAATCATAGATGTACCTAATGCCTCTGTTGAGGATCCTTCGCAGCCTAAGATCCTGCTCACCCAAAATATTGCAATAGACAAGAGAGCAATAATCTACAATAGGAAAAAGGAGCGTCTGAACAAGATGACGACGTAGGTTGAGAGTAGTGCTATATCTGAAACGAAAAAGCCTATACATAAGAGCGTAGGCTCGTTTACACACATAGTTGATATGCTCCTTCCGACCCAGCTTTGAATCAAGCACCACCCCCAAGCTACGTGCAGTGGACTTAAATAGGATACACGAGCGTCCAAAATGCAGGCATTCAATGCCCAGTTCAACAAAAGCATTCACAAACTTCGGTGTACCAAAGATCATAGCCTTGGTTTTCCACACGTTAAGCCCCAGATGATTCGTGGTAGCCCAGTTCGCCACACATTCCGCAGCTCTGCTCAACCTCTCCAGAATTGCCTGCATATCCGCGAACTAACCCTGTACATAAACCTGCAGATCATCCGCATAAATTACATGACATACACCAGGATCAAGACCCTGTGCTATGTCAACCACAAACAAAGCAAAGAGCAGAGGGCCCAGTACTGAGCCCTGAGTTACACCCTTATTAAGAGGACGAAAAGAGGAATTATCACCCAAGCCCTCTGCTCTCACTGCTTGCGAACGACCAGAGAGATATGACCCTATCCAGCGCAGAACTTCATTGGAGAAACCAAGCGAACGAAGCTTCTTCAGCAGGGTCATGTGACAGACCGTGTCAAAAGCCTTAGAAAAATCAAACAATAGCAAGGCTGTGATCTGTCGCTTGTCCATGCCCCGACGGATATCATCAGTAAGCTTCAAAAGAGCAGTCTGTGTGCTGTGTCCTAAAACCCGCTTGAAATCTGTCCATCAGGCCCTTTGTCTCAGCAAAAGATGATATCTGATCAAAGACCAATCTCTCAAGGATCTTAGACAGGAAACAAAGAAGGGAGATAAGATGAAAGCCACCTAGGCACGTTTGAGTTGGTATCTTATTAAGAGCAATCACAAGTGATTGCTTCCAAAGGTTTGGAAAGGTGGCAGTTACGAGTGATTCATTAAAGATGGTTTGGATGTAGGGAGTGATAGTATGAAGTGAGGGTTTGATAAGGCTCTGCGGAAGTAGGGCAATACCCACCGCCTGAGATGTGGATTTCTCAACAGCCCTGACAATATCCTCCAGTGTAACATCAGCAAAAGTAAATCCAGCATCACCCTTATCCTCTTCCAGAGAATTTTGAAAACGAGAGAGTTCTGGCGCAGCAGCATCAAATGATATTGAGGCGAAGTGTGCATTGAGCTCCTCCGCAGAGAATCCAGCAAGGTTGGTGTCAGGTCGAGGTGAGATGCCGAGGTGTCTAAGTTCCTTCCAGATTTGCTGAGGTTCAGTCAGTCTTTCAAGCGGTGCCAATAGAAATCTAACCTCGCAGTCTCAATCTGCTCATGAGCAAAATCACGCGCTTGTCTGTATAAGTAGAGCTCAAGGTCAAGTCTAGATCGTTTGTAGCGTCTGTACAGCCGATCTCGCTCAGTGATGAGGGAACGATGGTGGGTAGTAAACCAAGGATGTGGATTCTTTCTGCGGATAAAGGTTCTAAGAGGAGCAACTGAGTCAAGAGCAGATTGAAGGTTGGAATACAGGCAATCAAGTTTATCCTCCAAGGATGTCTGAGCATCCATGATCACAGACCAATCACATTTAGCCAAGTAATTATTCAGGACAGTCTGGTCAATCGCCTTGGAGTCTCTATAGGTGAAGTCACGAGTTTTCGTTTCAGGTATGTTAAGGTCAAGTTCAGCAATCAAAAGGTCATGGCCAGCTATAAACGGTTGTCCATTATTCAGTTATACGTCACGTTATCAAGGGCATCGATAAGACACAGATCAAGCCAGGTGTCAGAGTGAGAGGTGTGATGAGTAGCCCCAAATGGTACCGAGAACAGCGAGTTCTCAGCGATAAGCTTACGAACAAATTCCGCATCATCAGAGTCCGACAGTTGAGTATTGCGGTCTTGTCTAAGCAGGACAAAGTCCTTAAAGGCCACAACAGAGTCCTCAACAAGAGGATCAAGCCAATTTTCGGTGATGGCAAGCACATGAGTAGGGGGCTGCGTCGTCAAGAAATGCTCAATCTACCCCAGGTGCCCACTTAAAGAGTTAGCATTCACATGGAAAACTCGAAGGTTGTTTCCCACCACTTTCTGCGAAGGAAGGGAGGAATAGGATAGATGAGATCTAGAAGTAGGTAAATATGGATGAATAAGATGTGACGGTGAATGATTGCGAAGATAAGTGAAGTGATAAGATGCAAATGAAATATCGCCGCGAGAGAGAAGGTGTGATAGCATACCTGTTATGATAAAAACCGATCGAGGTCCTCAGGAGTCAAGATTGGCGTCGGTACATCTCCCTTCTTCCTTCTGACATATATCTGTCCACTCCGAATAAAGGTGGTGAATCCAGAGTTTGGTTGTTTCGCCTTCTCACGAACAGTACGATGTAGGTTTAAAATCTCTCTTGGAAGGAATTCATTAACATTCAGGAGTCCAGGGACAATTGATTTCGAATCCACCTCAGTTGGAAGATTCGCGGTAATAACTGATGTATGCAGTTTACCCTTCCTAATTTTACTAAGAGAGAGAGATTTGATTTTTTTTATTTTGATAAGTTTATTGTTTGTACATTATGTTGTACAAAATACATAGTAGATCAACAAAAGGTTAACAATAGTAAATAATGAATAATAAAATAATAAAATGAATGAAATAAAATAAACATAATAATAAAATAATGAAAATAATAAAAATAAAAATAAAGGTATACATAAAGATATAACAATATTTGGTAATCTACCTTAACTAACTAAATTTAAATTTAATTTTAATTTAATTCAGTCTAACCAGTGCCTGCAAAATGTCACTAGTAGCACAACAAATCCTCGCACAGTTTAAGCACAGGTTGTTCAGCGGCACAGAGTACTCAACCTTCTCTCTCGGTAGTAAAGATGCGTGATCTAATGAGATGTTTAAAGGTTGTAAATGATGATGCCTGGCGAATATGAAGGGGTAAACTATTCCAGATGTAGGCAAATGATACATGAAAGGAGCGTTTCAAGCACTCTGTGCGGCAGGAGGGAATAATCAGCGCATCCCAAGCGTGCTGATTCACCACCCTCTTCGGACGCGAGCTGTGCTTTTCAATGAAAAAATTCGCCAAATAAGACGGAATTCCTGAGTTCAGTATTTTATAGAGCAAACAGGCCGCAAAGTAGTCTCTACGACCCGACGTTCGGAGCCAGCCAAGCTTACGCCTGAAAGGAGTGACGTGATCGCTCTTCCTAACCCCAAATATGTATCTGATCCCACGATTGAGCACACGCTGCAGCATCAGGTCCTGTTCATCTGAGATATTCCGATAAACAAGACAGCAATAGTCAACGATAGGAAAGAGGAGGGTTTGAATGAGGTGCTTCCGCAGTTCAAAGGTGGTGCTGTGTCTGAAGTGGTTAAGACGGTACATGAGAGAATTAGCTCTGCGACAGACATACCGAACATGATCTTTCCAGGTCAGCTTGGAATCCAGCACCACCCCCAGACTACGTGTAGACGAGACAAACGGGACAGTGCACTCCCCAAATTGTAGGCTGCGAATACCCAATCTGTCAAAGTCATTGACATAGGACGCGGTACCCAAAATCATGGCCTTAGTCTTGCCAGCATTCAAAATCAGCCCATTTTCGGCAGCCCAGTCCACAACATGCACAGCACCTCGGCTCAGTCTGTCCAGAATGGTACGTATGTCCTCGACTCGGCCTCGCACGTAAATCTGAAGGTCGTCCGCATAAATTATATGACAAACACCAGGACCAAGACCCAGGGCAATGTCAGCGACAAACAGAGCAAAAAACAGGGGACCCAACACAGAGCCCTGAGGCATACCCTTATTGAGGGGACGAAAAGAAGTGAAACTCCGGTCCTCAGCCTTCATCGCTTGCGAGCGGCCTGATAAATAGGAAGCAATCCATTGCAAAACCTTGCGCGAAAATCCAAGTGACTGTAGTTTCTCGAGTAGCAATACGTGAGAGACCGAGTTGAAGGCTTTGCTGAAATCAAACAGCAACAGTGCAGTCACCTGTCTCCTGTCCATGCCCTCTCGGATGTCGTCTGTAAGTTTCAGTAGTGCAGTCTGAGTACTGTGCCCTGCTCTAAAACCTGCTTGATGCCCATCCATCAGTCCCTGCGATTCAACAAAAGAAGAAATCTGGTCATGGAACAGCCTCTCAAGTACTTTCGACAAAAAACAAAGCAGGGAGATCGGACGGAAATCATGCAGGCAAGATGGAGAAGGAACTTTGTTGAGAGCAATAACAATAGACTCTTTCCACCGCTCAGGAAATGTTGATGTGGATAAGGAAGTATTGAAAATATTGTGGATAATAGGGCCAATGGATGGGAATGCTGTTTGAATGAAGCTCTGCGGAAGAGAGTCAACACCCACCGCTTGAGATGCCGACTGGCTAACAGCAGTAGCGATTGCGTCCATTGTCACAGCAGAGAAATAAAAGACACCATCATCTCTCTCATTTTCCAAGTTGTTTAGAAAATGAGAGAGATCCGGTGCTGAGGCGTCAAATGAAACAGAGGCAAAGTGAGCGTTGAGGTCCTCCGCAGAGAAACCACCCAAGTTGGAATCAGGACTAGGAGAGATGCCAAGGTGTCTAAGTTCCTTCCAGAGCTGTTGAGGGTCAGAGATGTCCTTGAGTCTGTGGTAGTAAAAGTTGAGTCTTGCAGACTCAATCTGCTCATGAGCAAAATCACGTGCCTGTCTATATAAGAGTTTTTCAATATCAAGTCTTGAGCGTCTGTAGCGTCTGTAGAGTCTATCTCTCTCGGATATCAGTGAGCGATGATAGGTGGTGAACTACGGATGGCGATTCTTCCTATGTTTGAGTGTTTTCAGTGGAGCAAATACGTCAAGAGCAGCATACAGATTAGCATACAAACAATCCAACCTCGCACTAAGAGAGCTCGTCCCATCCGTGACAACCGACCAATCACATTTAAGCAAATAATCGTTCAAAGCCTCAGCATTCACGGATTTAAAGTCGCGGTAGGTGAAATCATTAGTCGTCAGTTGTGGCGTTTGAATGTCAAGAGAAGCAGTCAGTAAGTCATGCCCCGCAATAAATGGAGTATCGGTCTTCCAGTATTCAGTCACAGTATCAAGAGCATCGACAAGACACAGGTCAAGCCAGGTATCCGAGTGAGAGGTGTGGTGTGTAGCCCCATATGGCACAGAGAATAATGAGTTCACCTCAATAAATTTACGCACAAAAACCGCATCTGCATCCAAGTCTGACAGCTGGTCAGCATTAAAGTCACCGAGGATAACTTTGGAGCCATACTCGTGCATAGTTTCACGCAGATCAGACACAAAATTGGTACCAGCAACAAAGGGGGCCCTAGGGGGTCTATACACCACAGCAGCAAACACAGGGTTACTCCCCTTAGTGGAAACTTCAGCAAACAAATACTCAGGATGACCCGGCTTACCGTCCCATTCCGTAGTTGACGAGCAGAGGTGCTTTACCGAAAGCGTCTCATGCACAAAGAGTGCAACCCCACCCCCTGAGTATTGCGGTCCCGCCTAAGGATGACATAACCATCGAGTGCAACAAGCGTGTCCTCAATCGAAGGGCTCAGCCAGGTCTCAGCAACAGCTATCAGATGTATCAAGGGCTGCGTCAATAGAAAAAGCCTGACCTGCTCAATATGGCCGCGCAGAGAGTTCGCATTAAAATAACAGACACGAAGTCTGCCCCCCTGCTTCCGCACAGAATACTGAGAGGTGTGAGGTGAGTTTGAAGGTGAACAGGGGAGTATGTAGCTTGAAGAGGGATAAAAGGGTGAAGGATGAATAAAATTGTAATGATATGTTAAGAATGTGATATTACCGCGAGAGAGAAGATGTATCAGTATACCTGTTATGCTAAAAACCGCATGAGATCCTCTTCAGAAGTGATGAGTGTAGGGACATCTCCCTTTTTTCTCCTGACAAAGACTTGACCATTGCGTACAAAAGTAACGAAGCCAGAGTTTGGAGCATGTGATTTCTGGTACACAGTGCGGCGAAGATCAAAGATGTCCTTAGGTAAAAACTCATTGATGTCAATGAGAGCAGGTACGAGGGACGTAGCTGCGATGCCTGCAGGAAGGTTGGATGTAAGCGCAGAAGTATGCAGCTTACCCAGTTTAATTTTGCTTCTGACGACCTGTAAAAGCAGTGCACGGGAGCTCAGAGTAACTATAATCAAGGGTGGCCGTGATTGGCGTGGAGATTTTGCAGGTCCAGCAGAGAAAAAGGTAGAAGGCGGCTGCAGGGGGCCACTGCCCGGCTCATTTGTAACTGCCTTGTCAAGGGCTGAATTTACAGCAGCTTTGCTGATAAGCAAGCGAGTTGAGATGATGTCGCGTGCTTCAATATCTGCATGGACAGATTTTAGTGCAGCGAGAACCAAGCATTTCAGGGATGCACCATCTGGAACAGACAAACCACCAATTACCATCTCGGTGGATGTCGCTGGTCTGGAGTAAGATACCTGTGCGAGGCGCGTAGACAGCTCTGCATTTTTCCGCTCGAGCCCAAGGACTTTGTTTAGAAGCTCTGGATTGCCATTCGAATCTGAATCTGGTTGAACCTGTGGCAGCTCGAGTCTTTGCTTAGTTTCATCGAGCTCGCGTTTAAGTTCATCGAGCTGAGCCTCAGCATTGTAAACTCTCATGACCAGGCCAGGTATAACGTCGAGCCCCTGAAGCTTCTCGTCTATCCCGTCAAGACGTCCATTAACTGAGGATTTAAGGTCCCTCATCTCTTGCAGGAGTAACTGAAGAGTGTTTTCAGTGGAGGTAGCAGGCACTTTCAAATTAGGCATACCAGCCGTGGCAGATGTTGATTCAGCACACTCGGTGACGTTCGCAGTGGCACATGTCTGACAGATTTTCGCGGGAATACCACTTTTGTCGCAGATTGAGAATTCAGTACAGAGTGTGTGAAACAATAGTTTACACTCTGAGCACGGATGAATCAAGTTTCTGCTACGCTTTGGTAGTTTACAGACCGAACAAATATCTTCAGAGAGCATCATGGAACGAGTACAGTTCAAAAAGACCAGCAGAAAGAGATGTAAAAAAAAAAAAAAAATTCAGGCAGGCGAGTAGTCAGGTCAAGAACAAGTGCGGCAGGTACTTCAAATTTGAATTTGAATTTTCGCGGCAAGTGATCAATAGATTAATCAACGTAAAGGTCAGACTCCACTCAGTCGATAAGGCCAACAGTGCTGCCACCTAGCGGTGAAATTTTAATTACGGAGCGCAGCGACGTTACCACAACAAAGCATTTAAGCTAACCTCAAAGTCACAAACCGCACTAAAATTTCACTCAAACTGTGAATAAACAAAGTTACGCCACTGCACAAAAGTCACAAACAATAGCAGAAAGTCTATCAGATCCGGCACACCACAATTCAACAGCAGTTAGCAACTTAGAACACCGATTCAATCTTCAAAAGTCCTGATGCACTTGCGTAGCTGTGTTAGCGCGGGAGCGAGCAAGAGAGAGAGGGAGAGAGAAGTGATCTTTGTTGACGTTTTATGTTGCCACTGAAAACAAACTCATCTCGTATTGGAATTCCGAACATTACGACCACCATCGTTTAATCCATGAAACGATTATTAGGGGTATAGCACCGAGACATCAGATGTCGTCGACTCGTCTAATCTTTCGAGGATGACCAACTTCTGGATGTGACGTCGAAAAGTCGAGGAAGCGGTGCGCACGGTGTACTCTCGGGTTTCGGCGACCTTAGGGGGTGGACCTCAACGATGCGTGCGAGTGACCATTTGGCAGGTGGCGTCAATTCGCTTTTCACAAGGACCAAATCGCCGACTTTAAGGGGTTTTATCGCTCGTTGCCACTTTGACCGTTGCTGCAGTGAAGTGATGTACTCAGTTGATCAACGGTTCCAAAAGTGTTGAGTCATTTGAGTCGTCATTTGCCAACGCCGGCCAACAGGAATTTTTTCATTTGTGTACTCGGGTTCTGGTACTAAAAAGGACGAACGTAAAATCAAAAAATGAGCAGGTGATAATGCATTTAGATCAGATGGATCATCAGTTAAAGCATTAAGCGGTCATGAATTAAGACACGCCTCAATTTTACAGAGTAAAGTAGTTGCTGCTTCCCAATATCCACCTGTGTAAGAGGCAGCTGGAGGGTTAAAACTCCAAGTTGTACCATCGTTGGCAAGGACTTTGGCAATGGTTTGCCATTGTGATGAAGCTTCTGTAAACAGCTTTCGCAGATCTTCGTCAGCTCCAACAAAATTCGTGCCACAGTCGCTATACAGCTCTTGACAGTACGCCACACAGATCTCGACGAGATGAAAATCGTTTAAACGCTGCTATAAAGGCTTTGGCAGTGTAATCTTCAATCGGTTCCAGATAAATGGCTCGGGTACTAAAACAGATAAGCAGTACTATTACAAGTACCTTTCCCCCCTGTGCTTGGTTACCCGCATTGAAATCTGGCCTGCGTAGTCCACGCCAGAGCATTGAAACGGAAAATTTCGCCTCGATCGTGCTGTAGGAAGATTGCCCATCAGCTGACTTGTGTCTCAGCTGCGTGTCTTTTGCACGTTTACCACGGGAAAAAATCGTCAAGCGAAGGCGTCTCCGAAAAAGTACTGGCATCGGCTTGTTTTTTAAAATTTTTAAAAAAAAAAATTACAGAAAGTAGTTCAAATGTTACTTTATTATGTACACTATTAATAAATTAAATAACTTTTGCCGTTTGCTCGAGAAAAATCATGAAAAATTTGCTTTTTTTCCCTCCAGGGTGTACCCCCCCCCCCTTTAAGGGCTTTTTACCTTAACCTCTTGCTTTTTTAGGATTGGAAATCAGCTGGCTGATTTCATAAGAAAATTGAGCTCGCTGATGTAAATAAACCCAAAACAATCGAGAGTTGTTGAGCTCTATCGGAAATACGAGGTATTGCCATTTTGATTCGAATAAAGCCTGAAAATTAATGAATTTCAGTTTACAAATTTTGAGCTTTGAGTTATACATTGGAACTTTTTGATCTGGAAGCCACTCAAGATTTTTCGATTTTGAACGAAGTATAGTGTCCATATAACGAGTACAGTGTCCAGGAACACTTTTCCCCTTGGGGTGTCGGCTTTGAAGTACCCGTTGTTCGAGTTTGAAAAGAAATCTCAAAACCAAAGACGTGATTGTCAACAATTTAAATAAAGAAGAGTATTTATAGCAAATATCCCAAACCTTGGGCATCTTTTTTTGAGTCAAATGAGCACTCGGAAAAGCTGGAACGTTTTCGAATGCAGCTCGAGTCTCAATAGGATTATGAGCAGACAAATCATCAGCAACCGTACTCCAGGGAGAAAGGGAATCTCCGAGCCAACTCGGACCTTTCTACCACAACTCACAATTCTCAAGTTCTTCAGGTGATACGCCTCTGGAGGCCATATCAGCGGAATTGTCTTTCGATCGAACGTGATGCCAATGAGCGTCTGGCACAAATGTATCAATGTCAGCGCAACGACTGGCAACATAAATTTTCCACCTAGAGGGATGGTCTCTCAACCAGTACAACACATCTCTGGAGTCCGACCAAAGATGTACTGAATCAATTTTAATAGGCATTATGTTACGATGGTGTTGAACTAACTCAGCGAGTAAATGAGCAGCGTTGAGGTCTAACCTAGGAATGGTCATGGTTTTAAGTGGGGCAACTCTAGTTTTAGATGCTGAGTTACATGAACTTGGGATAACTCGACACAACGCAGGTATATCACGGCACCATAAGCACGTTCTGAGGCATCTGCAAAACCATGAATTTCACAAAAATCTAGGTTAGGTGACCATTTTATGAACCTAGGCACACGAATAGTGTTAATTGATAAAAGTTTACAACACCAATCCAACCATTGATCGCTGAGATCATTCGGAAGAGGATCATCCGAATCACTCTTCAATAACCATAGTTTTCGAATGAAGATCTTTGCACAGATCACAACAGGGGCTAACCATCCTATTGGATCCAAGATCCTACCGATTTGAGACATGACAATTCTTTTGGTTAGTGTTGTTGTTTCAGCAGGACAATCAATTTTGAAAATAAAACAATCCTCATAATTTCTCCACCCAATTCCAAGAACTGTGGAGGAATTGCTCGATTTTAACCAAGAATCAAGATCGGTTGCAAGAACATCATGAGGTAATCATTCCAACAATCGAGGATCATTAGCTTGCCATTTGCTCAAGGGAAAACCACCCACCATGAGCAAATCGAACAAGGATTTTTGTTTTGATGAAGCTTCCTCTATTGTATGCGCACCAGACGATGAGTTATCCATATAAGTCTCCTTATCAACAATTTCAGCTCCTTCAGGATACTGATGACGGTAATCTTCAGCTAACTGTTGTAGAACAGCTATACCTATAAAGATAGAGCAACCCATGCCATAAGTAGCAGTCGATAGATAATGTGTATGAGTGTGTTTCTTGTCTGAGTTGCACCACAAGATAGCTTGAAAAGGTTGATCTTCCAGTGCAACCTTGATTTGCCTGTACATTTTTACAATGTCGGCTATAAAAACAATGGGGAGTATTAAAATGCACGGAAAAAAAATAGTTTGAATGACAGGGCACTGCACGGGAAAAAAAAAATTTGCACGGGAAAAAAAATAAATTTACACGGGAAAAAGAATGAATAATTTCTGTATTAGGGATGATATCTGTATTAAGTATAAGAGCTTATTGCTCCTACTCAAGACTCTCATGGCACTCAGCACCTTATTATTAGGTTGTTGCTCCACCCAAAAAAATATCTAACGTCGACACCTAGACTCATAAATTCAGTTTTAGTTCAAACGACGAGAATTATGGCCGAGGAGCTAACGTTTTTTGAAGATTCGTCCGAAGATGAGCCGATTCAGCCGGTCAAAAAACGCAGGCGCGTAACACGTAAGTGGTGCGAACGCCGAGATCCGTGTAAACACTCTCTTGGTATACTGATCAAACGCAAGGAAGTTGAAGTGCCAGATGAAGCGAAAAATATTCCTCTAGGGCAGAAGCAAAAACGAGGCCGCCCATCGAAAGCAAAGAAAGCTTTACTGGTATAGTTACTATGAATAACTTTTACATGTATAACTACTGTAACATGTGTAATTTTTATAATAAAATGAATTTTACTTTTCCTGTTCAAAAAAGATTTGTTTACCGTTACTTTACTTTTATTTCCCATTTAAAAAGTATTTTTTTCCCGTTCAATAAATTTAATTCCCGCTCGATTTCTTTTTTTCCCGTTGAAATATTTTTTTTCCCGTGCATTGCCTTTTTTTCCCGTGCAATAAATCATACCCAAAAACAAATAACTACATGCACCATCTGCAAATGAGATCGATCAATTCAGGCAGTAAATTTGGGCCTGTATGAAGGAGGTCATTTAACGAACTACCAGTGAAGGTCTTGCACGAAGCATTGAAAACTGTTCGAAGCTTAGTGGAGATGCTTTGTTCTCCAAGGACACCATGATGAGGTAAGTAGTATCTAGTTGAATCGAGTTTCTCAGAGTCAGTAGAGAAAATTCGATACATGTGACCTAGGTCTTCGTATTCCTGCATGAATTTGATATAAAGTTTTTTGAAAGGAGAGCCTTTTTTGAATCTTTTTTCCATCCTGTATAACATCTGAGAAGCAGAATTAAATGATGACCCTAGCTGTTCGAGAGTAGGTTGAGCAGAATTTTTAAATGGAAGTCTAACGATATAGTGACCAGAAGAATCTCGTGAATGAGTGGTTTTGAAATGATGCATACACTCCTCTTCCTCAGGGGTGTATATCTGCTTTTTAGGCACCTCCTCCACCCACCAAAAATTTTTTACAGCTTTGGACAAATCGTCCTCGAATGCACTATACAGCGAAACAAGGTTTGAGGTTAATGGCTGATCGACTGATGGAACTGCACCCATGATTATCCATCCTAAAGTCAAGTTAACAGCAAGGGGCTCATCAACATTACCTTTAACAATTTCACGAAGCAGAATTTTAGCGTAAATATTTGCGTCGAAAAGAACGTCAATTTGAGAGTGGTCCAAAAAATTTGGATCAGCTAGCTCCAAATTCCGAAGGTACTCAAAACCAGTAACATTTCATATTTTTGGAGGCGAATAAGAAACAACCTTGGCAGCAACCAATGCTTCAACTTCGCACGAGTAGGTTGACTTAAAATGAGGCTGCATTCTAAACCTAACCGATTTCTTGGCAGTAAATACTGCTTATCCACCTGCTCCAGTCACAGTCCACAGATAGATTAACAGTTTTTCTTTTCAACCTCAATTGCTGATAAGCAAATTCCGAAATGATCGATGTTTGTGAACAGTTGTCAAGCAAAGCTCGAGCTGAAAATTTAAAACCATTAGGTGCTACGATAACTACACGCGCCGTAGCGAGTAAAACACCTTTTTTTAAAGCTTGATTACTTGAAACCGGAGTTATGAAATAGTTTTTCGGCTGACTAACTGGAAAACAATTTTTACTAATGTCAGTATTGGTCGATGTAGATGGTAATGACTTTGATTGCACAAAGGAAGTGGGAGGTTTTTCATCTAAATGCAAAAGGCCATGATGTTTACCTTTGCAATAACGATATGTGTAAGTCGACGAACAATCTTTCATGAAATGATTCCCTAAACAGTTAAAACAGAGTTGTTTTGATTGTACGAAACTCTTTCAATCAATTACTACCTTATTTTAAAACGAATCACACCTTGACAAGTAATGTGATTGACTACACAATGGACAGGAGGAAACCTTGCTCCCCTTAGATTATTTTTTGTTTGATTGAGTTTGAGTCAAATTGACCGACGGATTAGTTTGACCTTTGCTACCCTTGTTAGCGTGACCAGTTGAATACTGCTTATCAGTCACGCTCGATTTTTTGCTATTTTCTATCGAATCTAAGGTCATAATTTGAGTGTGAAGAAATTCTTTAATTTTTTCCACAGTGAACGCAGCAGAAGTATTGCCTTGACATTTCTCCCAATCTTTGCGAGAGTTGCAGTCGAAACAATTAGCTGTTATGAAAACAACAAGATCATCCCAATGCTCAATGGGGAGTCCTAAGAACTGAAGCGATTCGATGGGGTCAAAAATCTCTCGTAATATCCACTTGAGTTCTGATGATTACTCTGACTTAGCAGATTTTACAGCAAAAAGCTCAGACACATACAAGTTTATAACCCTACGCTCATTCTCACGTAGTCAGTTTTTCCCAAGCTTTAGGATAATTCTCACAAGTCAATGGCAAATTTTTCACCAAGGCCAGAGATGAGCTCGTCTTTAAGATGAGTTCTAAAGATAGAAAATTTAACTACCGGAAGATAGTCTTTCTTACTATGAACCATAGCTTTATAAATATCTCGAAAATTTTCCCACTCTGAATATTTTCCTAAAAAATTTGGAATATCGATTTTTGGAGTAGATTGATGATATATATGGACAACCTGATTAACACTCTGGTTAGTGTTAGCTTGAGTAACATTGAGAGCTTCAGCAGTAGCTCTTATTCCATCCAAAGCATAAAAAAAATCTTTGAAATCACCTTTCTTATTGTAGTACGAATCAGTGATTTCAGCAAATAACTTCATGGAAAAATAATCATGATTGACTGGCAAAGGCTTGATTTTGAGGATATTACTGTGTATCGAAGATGCTTGCTCATACATATTATTTAATTCCTCCAATTGAGAATGACCGTTACCACGAGTCATTTTTTCCCAACCTTTTTTTTTTTGAAATTCTCAAAAGAATTTGCGATTTTTTTGTAAAGGCTTTGCTGAGCAACACAAAAATCATCCACGATGAATAAAAAGATTATTTAATCGAATCAAACGGCAAAACTTTTGAGTAAACTTCAAAGAGTCGCGACGCAAATGGAAAAAAATAAGCGATTGTTGAATAAAAATTAATCAAACTTTCAATTGTTTAAACGTTTGCATTGATCCTGACCTAAACTAACGTTCTATAACGTCAAATGATACGAGTTATATTATAGTTGGGTTAAATTATTGATACGTGGGATCAACGTTAAACGCTCAGCAGAGTGGCACAACGTGGGTCCACCAAAAACCTTGAAAAATACTGTGAGGTTAACTTAATTCTTACCTGACCACTAACCTAATATGATAGTTAATCTCGAAGGGTCAACTTGAAAACGATGAAAAAAAAAAGAAAAAGTGCTAAATATCAAAAGAAAGTTAACTAGGTTAATAAAAGAAAATTTTCACCAAAACTGAATCTCGAGCTTTGAAGATCCTTGTCCCATACGGCGATGGATGCTTCAGATGTACTTGATTTTTGCAGCTGATAAAAAGCAGAGAACGACGCTAGCAGCCAAAATCGAACCTCTTAGACTGGATGATGATGATCCAAAACAAACCAAAGTTAACCTAGTTGAAAAAACTTCCCGATGAATTAGCAAAGAGCTTTTGAACGATTTTTCTTGACCTTACTAAATAAACGGACTATTTAGATTGGAATAAGAAAACTCATTAGAATAACAACTCAAAAAAATAAAAATAAATATCGAAAATTCAAGGGACTTGAGGTTTTGAACAATGACTTTCAACCAACAGCCTCTGGATGTACGCAGAGTAGATATCTCGTCAAACCACAAAAAAAAAATTGATTTTTTCCAATTAATCTCGATGACACCAGTAAATCCGGCTCGAAGGACCAAAATGTTTGATAGCGAATCAACTGTATGAATATTTGTTGACTCGTGCGTGTATGAAATAAATTAAAAAACGGGATTAATTAATGAAAAATCATGAGAACGTATTTATTCGAATAAAATAACAAAATTAGACTGTTTAAACAGCAAATAACTAGTTTTTTAGGTTTTAGGAGTTTTTTGGTTATTATCAGTTTGACAGTTGCGACGAGAGAGAGAGAGAGAGAAAAGTGATCTCTGTCAACGTTTTATGTTGCCGCTGAAAACAAACGCATCTCGTCTTGGAATTCCGAACACTGACTCTAATTTTTCTGGTAACCCATCGACCAATTTATTCTTACACATTTCCTCCAAATATTTAAAATTTACGTGACCGAAAATTCTATGAAACCTTTCTTTCTGCGTCATGTTTTTGTTAATTTTCTCAGATGAATAACACACTCTCACATTAAAATAACCACTTATTTTATACAACCCATTTTTTTTGCAAGCTACTGCAATTAAAGTATTATTACTATTACATATTTTCGACGAATTTCCGAAAGACGTTATTTTATTTTTATTCGTAATTTTCGCAAAACTCAACAAATTTTTATCTATCTAAGCTACATAAAATACATTGGATATTTTTGTCTTATGCTTAATTCAGTTCACTTCAAAATAAGTTAAAATTTTACCAACTTTTGTGCCTTTCAAAATTCTACCATTACCAACCTTGACATTCATTGGCTTTTTCCAAACTATAGATTCACAAAAATAGGATTCATCATTAATAATGTGGTCTGAGCAACCACTGTCTAATATCCAATCTATTTTATTTGTATTACAATTATATATATCAACAACATGATCATCAAATTTACCGTCTGTTATATGCGCAAAAAAGAGTTCTTTACCCATTCATCCGTATTGTCATTTTCGGTGTTACTATAACTCGCGTTGTGCTGATTCGCTCCATCGTTGTCGAGCTGCCAGTTCCTGCCTCCGCGATTTGAGTGTTGTCGACCACCTCTGCCGCTTCGACCTTGAAACTGCTGAGACTGCCGTTGTTGCTGTTTCTGCTGTGATGCTTCTTGTGCACCTCCTTGCCAAAATATAAACTTTCTGCTTCAAATGCACTACACTTTTACATAAAAAATATCATACTAAAAAATCTGCCACAAAAGGCAATAGTGTTGTTAACCATCATATTCAATGCCTGTATGAAGCTATCCCTTACGAAAAAGTTGTGTACAATTGCATGCACAAACTCTTGCACAAGTCGGTGCATAAGCCTGTGCATAAGCCTGTGCATAAGTTTGTGCAGAGAGTTCAGTCAGGTTCTGCACAAGTATGTGAACAATATTGTACATAATATTGAATGAATATTGTGTACAAAATTCGGACGTTTGTGCACAAGTTTTTGCTGATGGTTTTCAGATTAATTGTGCACAAATCGTGCAAATTTTTTTTTGACAACTTGAGCGAGTTTTTGGGCACAAATTTCTTGGTGGTTCGGATTTCGACAGATTTGTGCACAAATTTTTTACTTTTACAACTTACTATGAACCCAGGTAAAGCGAGTGCACAGTTTTCAATTTGTAGACCTGTAGCAGATGTGTTGATGTGTAATATTTTTATATTTTTGTCCCGTCATTATAAAAACTTTTTTAACGACTGGAACTTAAGATTTTTATTGTAATAATCATTTGACAACTTTACAAACTATGGCATAGAATATGTCAATTACGCAGAATTTAGTATATACATTTTAAATTTTTAAAATTTATTTCTACTAGTCTCTCTCAGCGCTCACAATTGTACTACACAGTGATGAATTCGAGAAAGCGGACATGGGGACATAGTGGTTACTTCAGACCGTAGAAGCTCGACCAAGAGGTTATTTCAGATTGCTAGGGGTTATGTGTGCTAAGGTTAAAGAACATTCGAATGTTTTTAAAAATACTAAACTTATTACAAAATTTGTATTACGAAATTGATACGATTGATTCATTTAAGTTTTTTTCATAAATAAATATTTAACCATTCCCCCAAGCTGTAAAATTCAAGAACCCTAAGCGTTCGGATTATTTCAATAAATAAAAAAATTAATGAATGATTCCCCCCACCACCAAACCCACGAAAGTTTTTGTGTGAACGAATTTAATTTTTTACCAAATAAATAATCCACCAAGCACTAAACCTTGAAAACCCTAGGAATGCAAGTTTAATTTTTTAATTTACAAATGATCCCTTAAGAACTGAACCCAAGAAACCCTGGGCGTTAAAGTTTCGTTTTTAACTCAATAAATAATCCCCCAAATAATGAACCTTGAAAACCCTGGGAAGGCAAGTTTATTTTTTAATAAACAAATGATCTCCCAATCACTAAACCCACGAAACTCTGGGTGTCTGAGTTTAATTTTTAACTAAATAAATAATCCCCCACGCTATACCAACGAAACCTCGGGCGTCTAAATTTCATCTCTAACTCAATAAATCATCTCTTAAGCACTATACCAACAAAACTCTGGGCGTCCGAGTTTGATTTTTAACTAAATAAATAATCCCCCAAGCACTGAACCCACGAAACTCTGGGCGTGCAAGTTTAATTTTGAACTAATTAAATCATACCCCAAGCCCTGAACCTTGAAAATCCTGGTAATGCAAGTTTAATTTTTGAATAAATAAATGATCCGCCAAGCTCTAAACCCACAAAACCCTGGGCGTGCAAGTTTAATTTTGAACTAATTAAATAATACCCCAAGCCCTGAACCTTGGAAACCCTGGGAATGCAAGTTTAATTTTTGAATAAATAAATGATCCGTCAAGCTCTAAGCCCACGAAACCCTGGGCTTCCGAGTTCAATTTTTAAATAACTGAATGATCCCCCAAGCTTCAAACCCACAATACCCTGGGCTTCTGAGTTCAATTTTTAAATGAACAAACAATCCCCCAAGCTTCAAACCCAAAATGCCCTGGGCTCCTGAGTTAAATTTTTGAATACATAAATAATCTGCCAAGCTCTAAACCCACGAAACCCTAGGCTTCTGAGTTAAATTTTTAAATAATTAAATGATCCCCCAAGCTTCAAACCCACAATACCCTGGGCTTCTGAGTTCAATTTTTGAATAAATTAATGTTCCCCCAAGCTTCAAATCCACAATGCCCTGGGCTTCCGAGTTCAATTTTTAAATGAACAAACAATCCCCCAAGCTTTAAACCCACAATGCCCTGGGCTCCTGAGTCAAATTTTTGAATTAACAAATAATCTCTCAAGCTCTAAAAACACGATACCCTGGGATTCCAGATTCAATTTTTGAATAAATAAATGATCTCACAAGCTTCAAATCCACAATACCCTGGGCGCTAGAGTTCAATTCGTCGGTTTAGAGTAAGAACCTGCTATCTCAGCGGGCCAGAGCAAGAACCTGCTATCTCCGGACTTAAAGGCTACTATTTCACGGGCTCATTTAAACAATGGCATCAAAATTTTTTTTCTTTTTGGAAGCGTACCAGAGTAATAATATAAGTGTAGAAGCTACGCTTCAGAAAAAAAAAATATGTTGATGCCATTTTTTAAATGGGCCCATGAAAGAGTAGCCTTTAACTCCGGGCCCCTGAGATAGCAGGTTCTTGCTCCAGCCCCTGAGATAGTAGGTTTTCGCTCTGGCCCATCGAGATAGCAGGTTCTGGCTCTGGCCCGATGGGATAATAGGTTCTTACTCTAAACTGACGAATTGTGAAATAAACGAACAAACCCCCAAGCTCTAAACTCATGAAACCCTCGGCTACCGAATTTAGTTTTTAAATACATAAATGATCTCCCATGCTCTGTACCCACGAAACCCTAGGCTCTTGAGTTAAATTTTTGAATAAATGAATGATATCACAAACTTCAAACCCACAGTACCCTGGGCACCTGAGTTCAATTTTGAAATGAACGAACAAACTCTCAAGCTCTAAACTCACGAAACCCTGGGCTCCCGAATTCAGTTTTTTAATAAATAAATGATCCACCAAGCTCTAAACCCACGAAACCCTGGGCTTTTGAGTTCAATTTTTAAATAAGTGGGTTTGAAGCTTGGGGATCATTTATTTATTCAAAAATTGAACTCGGATGCCTAGGGCATTATGGGTTTGGAGCTTGGAGGATTATTTGTTCATTTAAAAATTGATATCGGGCGCCAGGGTATTGTTAGTTTGAAGCTTGGGTGATCATTCAATTATTTAAAAATTGAACTCGGAACCCCAGGGTTTCGTAGGTTTGGAGCTTGGGGGATTGTTTATTAGTTTAAAACGTGAACTCTGGTGCCCAGGGCATTGTGGGTTTGGAGCTCGGAGTAGTATTTGTTTACCTAGAAATTGAACTCGGACGCCCAAGGCATTGTGTGTTTGAAGCTTTGGAGATTATTTATTTATTCAAAAATTGAACTTGGCAGCCAAGGGTATTCTGAGTTTGAATCATTTTTAGGAAATAAATAAATAAACTCTTTTAAAAGAGTAATTAAATCTTCACTTTATTATTGTTTAAAAATATTTGGAAAATACGTTACATATGTTTCACCACACAGTGGCTTCTTCAGACTGTAATCATTCAACTGATTGATAATTAGTTTTGTGAGAGAATAATTACAAGGTACATCGTCGTTAACATTGTTTTGATTGTCTCCCTACCCCCCCCCCCTTTTTATATTTGTAAACGAAACCTACAATATTAGTCACTTTATGTATTTATGTTCAATTATGTATTAGTATATCTGTGAAAGTTGTAAGTGTGTGTATGATGTTAACGACGATGTACCTTGTATTTATTCTCTCACAAAACTAATTATCAATCAGTTGAATGATTACCGTCTGAAGAAGCCACTGTGTGGTGAAACATATGTAATGGTTTTTCCAAATATTTTTCAACAATAATAAAGTGAAGATTTAACTACTCTATAAAAAGAGTTTATTTATTTATTTCCTAAAAATGTTATTTAATCTTCATCAAGTAGAAGCTACCACTATTCAAGATTTGAATCATTTAAAAATTGAACTTGAAAGCCCAGGGCATTGTGGGTTTGAAGCTTGGGGGATCATTTATTTATTCAAAAATTGAAGTTGAAAGCCCAGGGCATTGTGGGTTTGAAGCTTGGGGGATCATTTATTTATTCAAAAACTGAACTCAGAAGCCCAGGGTTTCGTGGGTTTGGAGCTTGGGGGATTATTTGTTTATTCAAAAATTGAACTGGGGCCCCCAGGGCATTGAGGGTTTGAAGCTTGGGGGATTATTTGTTCATTTATAAATTCAACTCAGAAGCCCAGGGTTTTGTGGGTTATGAGCTTGTGGGATTGTTTGCTCATTTAAAAATTCAAGTGTATTGTGGGTTTGAAGCTTGGGGGATCATTTAATTATTTAAAAATTAAACTTGCATTACTAGGGTTTCCAAGGTTTATTGCTTGAAAGATTATTTATTTAGTTAAAAATTAAACTCGCACGCCCAGAGTTTAGTGCTTGGGGGATCCTTCGTTTATTAAAAAATCAAACTTGCACACCCAGGGCTTCTAAGGATAATTGCTTGGGAGATTATTTATTGAGTTAAAAATGAAACTTAGACGCCCAGGGTTTCGTGGGTTTGGTGCTTGGGGGATCATTAGTTTATTAAAAAATTAAACGTACATTCCCAGGGTTTTCAAGGTTCAGTGCTTGAGGAATTATTTATTTGGTAAAAAATTAAACTCGTTCACACAAACTTTCGTGGGTTCAGTGGTGGGGAATCATTCATTAATTTTTTTATTTATTTTAATAATTCAACGCTCAGCGTTTTTGAGTTGTATAGTTTGGGGGAATGGTTAAATATTTATTTATAAAAAGAACTTAAATGAATCAATCGTACAAATTTTGTAATCAACTCAGTATTTTTAAAAACATTCGAATGTTCTTTAACCTTAGCACACAGAACCCCTAGCAATCTGAAATAACCTCTTGGTTGAGCTTCTACGGCCTGAAGTAACCGCTATGTCCCCATGCCCGCTTTCTCGAATTCATCACTGGTACTACAGTATAGTGATGAATTCAAGAAAGCGGGCATGGGGACATAGCGGTTACTTCAGACCGTAGAAGCTCAACCAAGAGGTTATTTCAGATTGCTAGGGGTTCTGTGTGCTAAGGTTAAAGAACATTCGAATGTTTTTAAAAATATTAAATTTATTACAAAATTTATGTTACGAAATTGATACGATTGATTCATTTAAGTTTTTTTCATAAATAAATATTTAACCATTCCCCCAAGCTGTGAAATTCAAGAACCCTGAGCGTTCGGATTATTTCAATAAATAAAAAAATTAATGAATGATTCCCCCCACCACCAAACCCACGAAAGTTTTTGTGTGAACGAATTTAATTTTTTACCAAATAAATAATCCACCAAGCACTAAACCTTGAAAACCCTAGGAATGCAAGTTTAATTTTTTAATTTACAAATGATCCCTTAAGAACTGAACCCAAGAAACCCTGGGCGTTAAAGTTTCGTTTTTAACTCAATAAATAATCCCCCAAATAATGAACCTTGAAAACCCTGGGAAGGCAAGTTTATTTTTTAATAAACAAATGATCTCCCAATCACTAAACCCACGAAACTCTGGGTGTCTGAGTTTAATTTTTAACTAAATAAATAATCCCCCACGCTATACCAACGAAACCTCGGGCGTCTAAATTTCATCTCTAACTCAATAAATCATCTCTTAAGCACTATACCAACAAAACTCTGGGCGTCCGAGTTTGATTTTTAACTAAATAAATAATCCCCCAAGCACTGAACCCACGAAACTCTGGGCGTGCAAGTTTAATTTTGAACTAATTAAATCATACCCCAAGCCCTGAACCTTGAAAATCCTGGTAATGCAAGTTTAATTTTTGAATAAATAAATGATCCGCCAAGCTCTAAACCCACAAAACCCTGGGCGTGCAAGTTTAATTTTGAACTAATTAAATAATACCCCAAGCCCTGAACCTTGGAAACCCTGGGAATGCAAGTTTAATTTTTGAATAAATAAATGATCCGTCAAGCTCTAAGCCCACGAAACCCTGGGCTTCCGAGTTCAATTTTTAAATAACTGAATGATCCCCCAAGCTTCAAACCCACAATACCCTGGGCTTCTGAGTTCAATTTTTAAATGAACAAACAATCCCCCAAGCTTCAAACCCAAAATGCCCTGGGCTCCTGAGTTAAATTTTTGAATACATAAATAATCTGCCAAGCTCTAAACCCACGAAACCCTAGGCTTCTGAGTTAAATTTTTAAATAATTAAATGATCCCCCAAGCTTCAAACCCACAATACCCTGGGCTTCTGAGTTCAATTTTTGAATAAATTAATGTTCCCCCAAGCTTCAAATCCACAATGCCCTGGGCTTCCGAGTTCAATTTTTAAATGAACAAACAATCCCCCAAGCTTTAAACCCACAATGCCCTGGGCTCCTGAGTCAAATTTTTGAATTAACAAATAATCTCTCAAGCTCTAAAAACACGATACCCTGGGATTCCAGATTCAATTTTTGAATAAATAAATGATCTCACAAGCTTCAAATCCACAATACCCTGGGCGCTAGAGTTCAATTCGTCGGTTTAGAGTAAGAACCTGCTATCTCAGCGGGCCAGAGCAAGAACCTGCTATCTCCGGACTTAAAGGCTACTATTTCACGGGCTCATTTAAACAATGGCATCAAAATTTTTTTTTTTTTTGGAAGCGTACCAGAGTAATAATATAAGTGTAGAAGCTACGCTTCAGAAAAAAAAAAATATGTTGATGCCATTTTTTAAATGGGCCCATGAAAGAGTAGCCTTTAACTCCGGGCCCCTGAGATAGCGGGTTCTTGCTCCAGCCCCTGAGATAGTAGGTTTTCGCTCTGGCCCATCGAGATAGCAGGTTCTGGCTCTGGCCCGATGGGATAATAGGTTCTTACTCTAAACTGACGAATTGTGAAATAAACGAACAAACTCCCAAGCTCTAAACTCATGAAACCCTCGGCTACCGAATTTAGTTTTTAAATACATAAATGATCTCCCATGCTCTGTACCCACGAAACCCTAGGCTCTTGAGTTAAATTTTTGAATAAATGAATGATATCACAAACTTCAAACCCACAGTACCCTGGGCACCTGAGTTCAATTTTGAAATGAACGAACAAACTCTCAAGCTCTAAACTCACGAAACCCTGGGCTCCCGAATTCAGTTTTTTAATAAATAAATGATCCACCAAGCTTTAAACCCACGAAACCCTGGGCTTTTGAGTTCAATTTTTAAATAAGTGGGTTTGAAGCTTGGGGGATCATTTATTTATTCAAAAATTGAACTCGGATGCCTAGGGCATTATGGGTTTGGAGCTTGGAGGATTATTTGTTCATTTAAAAATTGATATCGGGCGCCAGGGTATTGTTAGTTTGAAGCTTGGGTGATCATTCAATTATTTAAAAATTGAACTCGGAACCCCAGGGTTTCGTAGGTTTGGAGCTTGGGGGATTGTTTATTAGTTTAAAACGTGAACTCCCTGGGCTCCTGAGTAAAATTTTTGAATTAACAAATAATCTCTCAAGCTTTAAAAACACGATACCCTGGGATTCCAGATTCAATTTTTGAATAAATAAATGATCTCACAAGCTTCAAACCCACAATACCCTGGGCGCTAGAGCAAGAACCTACTATCATAGGGACCGGAGCAAGAACCTGCTATCTCCAGACTTAAAGGCTAATATTTCTCGGGCTCATGTAAACAATGGCATCAACATTTTTTTTCATTCCTGAAGCGTAGCTTCTACACTTATATTATCACTCTAGTACGCTTTAAAAAAGAAAAAAAATTTTTGATGCCATTGTTTAAATAAGCCTGTGAAATAGTAGCCTTTAAGTCAGGAGATAGCAGGTTCTTGCTCCGGCCCCTGAGATAGCAGGTTCTTACTCTAAACCGACGAATTGAACTCTAGCGCCCAGGGTATTGTGGGTTTAAAGTTTGCGAGATCGTTCATTTAATCAAAAATTTAACTCTGGAGCCCAGGGCATTGCAGGTTTGAAGTTTGGGAGATATTTATTTATTCAAAAATTGGATCTGGAATCCTATGGTATCGTGTTTTTGAAACTTGAGAGATTATTTGTTAATTCAAAAATTTTACTGAGGAGCCCAGGGCATTGTGGGTTTAAAGTTGGGGGATTGTTTGTTCATTTAAAAATAGAACTCGGAAGCCCAGGGTATTGTGGGTTTGAAGCTTGGGGGAACATTAATTTATTTAAAAATTGAATTCAGAAGCCCAGGGTATTGTAGGTTTTAAGCTTGGGGGATCATTTAATTATTTAAAAATAGAACTCAGAAGCCTAGGGTTTCGTGGGTTTCGAGCTTGGCAGATTATTTTGTATTTAAAAATTGAATTCAGGAGCCCAGGGTTTCATGAGTTCAGAGCTTGGGGGTTTGTTCGTTAATTTTATATTCGAACTATAGCACCTAGGGTAATGTGGGTTTTAAGTTTGTGAAATCGTTCATTTATTCAAAAATTGAATCTGGAATCCCAGATTATCGTGTTTTTAAAGCTTGAGAGATTATTTGTTTATTCAAAATTTTAACTCAGGAGCCCACGGCATTGTGGGCTTAGAGTTTGTGGGATTGTTTGTTCATTCAAAAATTCAACTCGGCCTAGGTATTGTGGGTATGAAGCTTGGGAGATCATTCACTTATTTAAATATTGAACACGGAAGCCCAGGGTTTCGTGGGTTTAGAGCTTGGCGGATCATTTATTTATTTAAAAATTAAACTTGCATTACCAGGATTTTCAAGGTTCAGGGCTTGGGGTATGATTTAATTAGTTCAAAATTAAACTTGCACGCCCAGGGTTTTGTGGGTTTAGAGCTTAACGGATCATTTATTTAGTTAATAATCAAACTCAGACGCCCAGAGTTTTGTTGGTATAGTGCTTAAGAGATGATTTATTGAGTTAGAGATGAAATTTAGACGCCCGAGGTTTCGTTGGTATAGCTTGGGGGATTATTTATTTAGTTAAAAATCAAACTCAGACACCCAGAGTTTCGTGGGTTTAGTGATTGGGAGATCATTTGTTTATTAAAAAATAAACTTGCCTTCCCAGGGTTTTCAAGGTTCATTATTTGGGGGATTATTGATTGAGTTAAAAACGAAACTTTAACGCCCAGGGTTTCTTGGGTTCAGTTCTTAAGGGATCATTTGTAAATTAAAAAATTAAACTTGCATTCCTAGGGTTTTCAAGGTTTAGTGCTTGGTGGATTATTTATTTGGTAAAAAATTAAATTCGTTCACACAAAAACTTTCGTGGGTTTGGTGGTGGGGGGAATCATTCATTAATTTTTTTATTTATTGAAATAATCCGAACGCTCAGGGTTCTTGAATTTTACAGCTTGGGGGAATGGTTAAATATTTATTTATGAACAAAACTTAAATGAATCAATCGTATAAATTTCGTAACATAAATTTTGTAATAAATTTAATATTTTTAAAAACATTCGAATGTTCTTTAACCTTAGCACACAGAACCCCTAGCAATCTGAAATAACCTCTTGGTTGAGCTTCTACGGCTGAAGTAACCGCTATGTCCCCATGCCCGCTTTCTCGAATTCATCACTTTACTGTAGTACAATTGTGCGCGCTTGCGCGCTGAGAGAGACTAATGGAAGTAAATTTTAAAAATTGAAAATGTATATACTAAATTCTGCGTATTTGACATATTCTATGCCATAGTTAGTAAAGTAGTCAAATGATTATCACAATAAAAATTTTAAGTTTCAGTCGTTAAAAAAGTTTTTATAATGACGGGACAAAAATATAAAAATATTACACATCAACACATCTGCTGATGGTCTACAAATTGAAAACTGTGCACTCGCTTTACCTGGGATCATCGTAAATTGTAAAAGTAAAAAATTTGTGCACAAATCTGTCGAAATTCGAACCACCAAGAAATTTGTGCACAAATACGTGCTCGAGTTGTCAAAAAATAATTTGAACAATTTGTGCACAAAAACATGCACAAATAAGGGAACGTTCACAAACCACGTGGCCCAAACAGGGGGGGAGGGGGGCGATTAAAAGGCTACGAAAGGTTACGTGGAGGGTAGGGCTGTTGATTCAGAAAGGCACGTGGTTTTTAAAGTGCATGAATCAATGTTTCGATTCATAATATTTTACTGTTGAACGTTAAAACCGAATCCGTTTCTGTCATCTGATTTGCGCCTGCGTGGCCGTGTGCAAGTAAAAACTCGTCAAAGTTTTGTTTTGACTGGCCCGTACGTGCTTCATTATCACCGTGTGTAGGTAGCTTCCGTAGTTCATGGTTCTCTGCAGTCTGCAGCTGTTTTGTGATCGGCTATCTCCCAAGCCTTGAACCCCCAAAACCTTGGGTGCCCGAGTTAAATTATTCCAAAAATATAAGTGCATTTTAATTAACGAAATAAATAATCTGATCAGTTTTTTTGTTGAACTCGGGCGCCCAGGGTTTTGAGGGTTTAAAGCTTGGGGGATAGCTAATCGGTTTATTTATTGAACTCTACGTCCAGGGTTTTGGGGGATAGCTGATCAGTTTATTTATTGAACTCAACGCCCAGGGTTTTGGAGGTTTAGAGCATGGGGGATAGCTGATCAGACAATTCATTGAACTCTACGTCCAGGGTTTTGGGGGTCTAGAGCTTGGGGGATAGCTGATCAGACAATTCATTGAACTCCACGTCCAGGGTTTTGGGGGATAGCTGATCAGTTTATTTATTGAACTCGACGCCCAGTGTTTTGGGGGCTTAGAGCTTGGGGGATAATTAACCAGTCTATTTATTGAACTCAACGTTTTTTTTGTTTTTTTTTTTAGACGTCAGTTTTATTGGGGGCGGGGGGGGGGTAGACCTCAGGACACCTCCTAGCAATATTGTGCACATACTTGTGCAGAACCCGACTGAACTCTGTGCACAAACTTATGCACAGGCTTATGCATAGGCTTATGCACAGACTTGTGCAAGAGTTTGTGCATGCAATTGTACACAACTTTTTCGTAAGGGCTCTCACACTTCCCACAATCCTGGAAGCAAGTAGAGGTCTTGGCTTTTCCAAAACCTGGTAGAGATGAGATTTCCAACAAAATTACAGGCCAATAAGTTCCTCCCTACCTTGAGTAAACTATTTGAGAGAATTTTGCTCAACAGGATTTTGGCTTCCTATTTTAAATGACCTACCAAAAGGCAGAAACACACAGCTGGCATTTTTTGCTGATGATACAGCCCTCATCGCACAATCCTGGTGGAGGTCATGATTAGTGAAAGATTCGTTTTTTATAGGGTCTGAACCGTGATGAGGGAACGCAAGAAGTTGAAAACGGTCACAGTAATACAGATAAAACCTACGAAAAATCGGGACAGCACTAAACTTGGCAGCTCAGCTATCGAAAAAACTGTTCGCGCACATACTGACACTCACAAGGAGATGGTTTGTCCTTTGGGACCTGGATTTTCATGAAATTTTGTACACAGTTTTTATTCATCATCAAAACAAGCCCTGCATTGTTCTTTTTCCAGAATGGGCTTTTTTTTACCTACTTCCTGCAGAAACCCTGTGTTAAATAGTAGGCTGTTTCCGATTAAAAACCGTTTTAGGCCTCATTTTCAAAAAATTCCTGTTTGGACCGTAATGCACTTAGAAATATCTGTAACTGCGTATTTTTTTTTTCTAAGTACTTTTGAAAAAAAATTACTCAAAATATTTTTTGAATGATTTTTTGATGATCCATGAAAAATTAAAGTTTCTCAAGCCAATTTTTAGTCGATTTGGGTTACAATATATGGACGAAATCATTCAAAAAATTTTTTTAATAATTTTTTTTTCAAAAGTACTTAGAAAAATGAAAAAAATGCGAGGTCCCAGATAAAGTGCAATGCGGTCCATGTAGGTATTATTCAAAAATGAGGCCAAAAATGAGTTTTTATTGGAAGTAGCCTACTTTTTAATACAGGGGTTATATGGGAATTAGTTGCAAAAAGGCCCATTCTGGAAAAAGAACACTGAAGCGCTTATTTTTATGATGAATAAAAGCTGTATTCAAAGTTTCATGAAAATCCAGGTCCCAAAGGACAGACCATCTCCTTGTCAGTGAGACGCAAATTCCAGCTGGACAAATCCAGCTGGAAAATCATTCAAAAATGATTAATAACTTAATTTTAAGCAATATTAACAAAAAATTTTTTGGAATCCAGCAAAAAAAAAAACTGTCATCTGCTAAGAAAAAGCTTTTCGAACATGCTTCATTATTAGAAAGAGGGATTATTAGAAGATTCGATTAAAATTGTCAAATCCGCTGCATTTTTAGTACGAAAATCTTCCAGTTTGGAAGATGCACGGTGCAAAGTGTCCCGTGCGCGCTGCACCGTGCTTCCAAAAAACAGTACAAAAATCTTATACTCCTGAAGGTACATGGTGCAAAGTGTCCCGTGCAAGGTACGCTGTGCACATAAAGGATTCTAGAAAATATTTCACTTTGGTAAGGTGCAAGGTACACCGTGCGCCGTGCATGTTCAAGTTTTTAAGAAGTTCAAGTTCATTGGTGTACGGTGCACCGTGCACCGTGCGCGTTAAAGTGCCAAAGAAGCTTAATCCGAGTACCGCGTACCGTGCACCGTGCACCGTGCTAGGTGCAAGGCACTGTTCCTTATACACTTCCTAAAAATAATTTGTTAGTTTGGCGTTTTAAGTTATTTTTTTGTACGTTTTCATGGAAAACAATTTTTAAAATTTTTTTAATGACTAAGACCTCCGTATTGGCTTATTTATTCTACATCAAAAGCACTTTACACAGTTTTGAATTAAACCAAGTCATAGCTGAAGTCAAGAGTTTTTTAATGTTATTTATAGAATATTATTAAGGAAAATCTCATGAGAATCAAAGTTATAAGCTTTTCAAGCCTATACAAAATTTAAGACCTATAATCCGTGAACGTCTAAATAAGGTTTTATAAGCATAATTCAAGTAGGTGGCACAATGAGAAATTAAACAAAGGAAAATAACTATTCAACCACTTAGTTTAAAGGTGGATCACTATATTTTCCATATTTTCAATAGTTTTTTATTCTTATACTTTTCTCACAACACCGCAAGTTATCGAAAAAAGACGTTTTTCGTAAAAATTGAAAAATTATCACAATTTGATGCAATGATCAAATTGCAACTGTTTTTTTTTTTTTTTTTTTTTTTTTTTTTTAATGTTGTTTTTTGATAAGGAAAAAAAATTGTGTATCGTATCTATAACCAATCAAAATACTGTTTTTGCCATTCACAGTTGCAATTTGATCATTGCATCAAAATGTGATAATTTTTCAATTTTTACGAAAAAAAGGTCGTTTTTCAATAATTCGTAGCGTTGTGAGAAAAGTATAAGATTAAAAAACTTTTGAAAATATTAAAAATATAGTGATCCACCTTCAAATTAAGTGGTTGAAGAGTTATTTTCCTTTGTTTAATTTCTCATTGTGCCACCTACTTGAATTTTGTTTAAAAAAGTATTTTTCTCGTGCAGGTGAGAGGGTTCATTTGGCCGACTGAGAGATTTGCGACCCGAGTAGTAGGCAAGGGTTGCAACAAAGTGGCCAAAGAACCACTCTCGCCTAAGGGATATTTTCAATTTTTCGCCCTTCTAACCGAAAACATGGGGCAAAGTTCCTGATTTTGAATTGGCTTCAAAAGCTCATAACTTTGAGTCTATTGAGATTTTCCTTATAAAATTCTATAACATTGAAATTCTTTGACTTCCACTCTAACTTGGCAGTTGGCGTTATTCGAAATTGTGTTAAGTGCTTTTGATGTCGAATAAATAAGCCAATTCAGCGATCTTAGTCATTGAAAAAAAATTTTTTAAACATTATTTTTCACGAAAACGTAAAAAAAATAACTTTAAACGCAAAACCGTCAAATTATTTTTATATACGCTCCGAGTAGATATTAAAAGTAAGAATTGCTAAAAAAGTAATAAAAAAAGTAGTTTTAAGTATAGTTTTTCAAATCGGTTCATTCGTTTTAAAATGGAATCAAAAGTAGTGAAAAAGAATGATCAATTTTTATATAAACTGAAAATTTAAAAACGATATCGTTTTACTCGCAGAGGGCACATAAAATTTCTTTAGCCCTAAAAAATTTAGGAAATTTAATCATTTAGTACCTAGAATCAAAGCCCAAATTTTCAGAAGATTTAAAAATAGTCGGAGAAAATCCTGCTTTCTTAGCGGGGACGCAGACTATTTTATAAGGACGAGATTTTCAGTATTTAATGTAAAAAATAAAAACATAAATAATAATAAAATTTTTGAAACTTGGTTTGATAAGTATTTTTAGGGTTTTTATTATCAACCTTATCTTAATTTTTCAATTATGATAGCTAACCAAACCTTAATTTTTAAATTTAACCTTTTTAAGGTAAAAAATTAATTAAGATTAAGTTTTTGTGGGTGCTAATGATAAATCTTATCTGACCTTCATTTTTAAAATTGATCTACGTGAGATCTAGTTGCTCAAAGTAGAAATTTTTTTCCAACAGGATTAATAGACAATTTTTATAAATAAATTTTTGAAATTTTATTTTAAAATAAATCGTTTAGGTTTTATTATTTTAAAATTAATTTTAAAATATTTGATAAGAATAACTATTTAAGGAAATGTTACAGTATTTTCATAAAAAATAGAACAAATAAAAATTATTAATAAAATTTGAATTAATATTATAATTTATAAAAAAATAAATTTTATTTATAGAATATAAAATTAAAAAAATAAAATAAAAATAATTTTTAATAGAAGCTAGTGTAGATTATTTAATTACTCTTTTATAATTAATTTTTCTACTATTTTATTTTATAAATTTCGTTTTTCATTTCATTTTACTTGGAATTTGTTTATTAATAATTAAAAATTTTTTTATAAAAATTAACCATTAAATGAGTTACCATTTGCGTTCTAATTTTAAATTTCTTAATGCAATGAGTACGAAAAAATAGAAAAAGAAGATTATTAGATAGGAAAAAATAGAGTGTATTAAAAGCAAAGAGAATAAGGAAGAGCATGTAAGTGGGGAAAAAGAGAGATGATGTAGAAGGAGAAAAAGAGAGAGAAAGGCTCTGATGATTATTAAGTACTTTGGCGGGATCGGCACAAAAGAGACAAAGAGGGGCGAGTGAATTGGAGGCACAGCTCAGCTAGCAGTCTATATAAGTAGCAAGCCTTAAACTAGTCTACAAAAGAATGTTACTAGAAAAAAAGAAATAAGTGTATAAAATGTTTCGATTAAAAAATGTGCTCTCGCTGACTTAACTGTAGGATGATTCTGTTCATCGGTATTTATATTTTTCTTCGTTGATAAAATTAGTTTTCCAACGTGTGCAAGTGACTACACCACAAATCTACTAAGATTTTCTAATTTCTTTCTGCAGAAGTTTTACAATGTGAACAATTGGTTAGGATTTTCGAAATTAACTGATAAACACAAATCAATTACATAGTAATTAGGAGAAGTTTGATACTCTCAAATGCATGCATGTGCAATGTATATAGGTATATGTATCACCAAACAGATTAACAAATTTATTTGGAAAGACTTTGGTACTCGTAATGTATGCATGTGCGTATATATTTTTTATGCGCGAAATAGATTTTAAAAGATATAAGTGCATACTCTTCAAAATTATTTTATTTATCATGTAGAATTAGTTTTAATATATTTGAATTAAAATTCTCTTATCATTTGAGATATACCTATAAGAATAAAATAGTTGAGGTTATGTACTCTAGGAGGCGTTAGATCGGAAAGCGACAGAGAGGACGATCGGATATGCACATAAGTACATTTGTTGGCAAAAAACACCTCACTATATTTTATGTGCGCGCGTTTGAAAAAAAGAAAGAGAAAAAAAAAGAAGTGAAGAAAAAAGTTTAGTAATAACAGCTAATCATGGAATCTATCTGCGAATAAACAGTCATGTAAAATGTGAGGTAACGGATTTTTTTAATTATATCTTCCCATTAAGTTCAACAGTACATTCTTGATTTTGAAAATATCCAATTATCTATAACTGGAAAATCATGGTATACTATGGGTAAAATTTACGAAGATTTGTAAAATTAAAAAAGTTCGAAACACATATAGCAAAAACGAACAATATTTTATTTCTTCGTGTTATTTAATTTTTAAAATAATTTTGTGTTCTGCTCAAAATTCATTAGATATTGTTAACTATTTGAATGATTTATCTTGATAAAAAATGCTGGACTTCAAGGATGTTTGGTACTTACGAAAAAATGCAGCCATTTCGTCAATTTTCATCGAATCTTTTAATAATTTATATCAAAATAAACGATGGATTTTTCTTCTAATTTAACTACGTTTTAGTTTTTCAAAAATTGAAATAGTTGTTCAAATAATGGAACAATTAATCTTATGAAAATTAAGCATTTGTTTTATTTAATAAAATAATTTTTAAATCAAACTTTAAAAAATATTAAAATTTTTTTTGGAGTATCGCCTAAACTAACTCACAGTTTTTTTAACGATCTCTGCATTTTTGAGAGAGTTAAAAGTAATAAAGAAAAAAAAATGCTTAATTTCTGTTAGACCACCTCTTTAATTGTTTAAAAAATACTTGAATTTTTTAAAAAACTAAAACGAAGAACAATACAAGAAAATTCAACATTTATTTTGATATAAATTATTAGAAGATTCGTTTAAAATTGACAAATCGGCTGCATTTTTTTTTGTAAATACCAACATCCTTAATCTATTAATTTTTAATGCGCACCGTGGCGTCTGTAGGAGTTCTCTTTACTAAAAACTTGTTACACTTGAAAATTTTCTGAAAACCCTCTATTTTCATTCCGGTTTCAGTCAATTTTACTTTTTACTATAAAATTAAATGGTTATTAATTGTCTTTTTACTCTTGAATCATTAACACGTCGCTAACAACAATTTAAGAATATGTAAATTTTTGAAAAATATCACTTTTTGGAAGCAACTGTATCCCTCTTCATAAAACCTCTTTATAATGATGAAGGATGAATGTCAGCTCGATTTATATTTGATGTGATTGGTCGAGAACATTTAATTCAAAATTTGAGTTGCGTTAAAATGTTGAATGATATGTTATTGAGATTTTTTGTTGTTGTAATAGTTACTTGAATAATTGAGTATCCCTTTATAAAAGAGAGCTATCGCCATTTTGGTCAGATTTTAAATGTAAGATTTTATTCGTGAGTTGATTGGTGGAGCAGTTTTTAAAATATTCGAAAAGTGCCTTTTAAGGTTACAATCATTGTTTTTTTTCCTATGCGCGCTTGCAGCGTGCTAAGTGGTACTAGTAACGATAAAATTAATAAAAAAAAATGTTTTGAAGGATTTTAATTCAATAAATGAGAATATTTATTTTTCTAGCCACGATTTTTTGCGCTATACAACCATGCTGTGATATGTAATAGCGTTTGAGTGTTATTATCATTCATAGCTTAATTTAAAAAAGGCACAGAAAACTTTTTTTTTAACTTCCATGTTTTGAAATTGACGACAAAAATTATTGTAAGCTTATTCACTTTGAAGATTAATAATTTTATGGAGCAATGAGCATTAAATAACTAATGACAGAACTGAAATAAAAAAATCTATTACGGATGACTTTAGGTCGAATTACTTATTATTTAAAAATAATTTTCTCTACTAAAAGAATATATTATATTGAATCACCTTAAATATACGTAAAGTTAAAAATTTTTCAATTTAAGTAATTTTTAATATCGATAACTATACCATTCGAAATTGACGGAGCTGCTTGCTTAGTCAATTTTCAAATAACCTTTCTATTAAAATTCTTTTTAAGTCCTGCTCGGTTTATAATAAAAATTATAAACAATGGATTTTTAAAATTACGAGCACAAAATTAAAATATAACTTTAACTAAGTTTTCATGCTAAAAATTTTTAAAAAAGCTATCATCATTTTGTAAAATTAATTTTCAAAAAAATTAGTTAAAAACGGTAATTAAAGATTTGGAAATCTTTCAAAAAAATATGAATCTAAGGAACGCAACGTTGGTCCCCAACGAAAATCGTAATGTATTTTTTCTCGGGCAAATATCAGTTTACAAATTTAAATTTTTGGGAATACCTTCAAAAAAGCGAAAAGGTTAAGTGTAAATTTTATTGAATCCTTAAACTTCGGGAAACTACCCCTTTGTAAGGGTTGAATATTTCAAATATTATTATCTCGGCGGAATATGAATTTACAAATCTAGTTTTTCGGAAAAATGATTTTAAAAGGTAAAAAAAGAGTAGAGTATTTTTTTCAAGTCTCCAGAGTAAGGGAAACTACCCCTTCGCGGGGGAGGAAACACTTAATATTTTTTATCTCGGCTAAATATGAATTTACAAATCTAGTTTTTTGGAAAAATGATTTAAACAGGTAAAAAAAGAATAGAGTATTTTTTCGAGTCTCCAGAGTAAGGGAAACTACCCCTTCGCGGGGGAGGAAACACTTAATATTTTTTATCTCGGCTAAATATGAATTTACAAATCTAGTTTTTTGGAAAAATGATTTTAAAAGGTAAAAAAAGAGTAGAGTATTGTTTTTGAGTCTCCAGAGTAAGGGAAACTACCCCTTCGCGGGGGTGGAAACACTTAATATTTTTTATCTCGGCTAAATATGAATTTACAAATGAAGTTTTTCGGAAAAATGATTTTAAAAGGTAAAAAAAGAGCAGAGTATTTTTTTCGAGTCTCTACAGTAAGGGAAACTACCCCTTCGCGGGGGAGGAAACGCTTAATATTTTTTATCTCGGCTAAATATGAATTTACAAAGCTGGTTTTTTCGGAAAAAATTTTCAAAAAATATAAGATCAAAGCAGATTTTTTTCGAAACCCGACAGTTCGTTTCGAAAGTATTTTCTTAGATTAATTTGTTTGACAAGGTTTTATGCATTAAAATGTTTTATAACTGTATTTATTCTGTGGTCAGAAAAAATTTAAGTTTTTGAAAAACTAATTCATTCATTTAATATTTAAATGTTCTTTGAGAGTCGATTCTTCAAATAGCCCCACCTTCACTACCTCAAAATTACCAACAAACACTTATCATTTGAACTTGCAGTTTACTACATTTTAATAAAATTGCCTTCAGTCATTTAAAAATTGATTGAAAAAACCACTTCGCACATGATTATTTTACTTCAGATGTTAGGACAGATTTCAATTATATGTATTAAATAATATTCGCTGTAGCAAAAAGACTTATGTATTAAAAAATAGTCATTTAAAAAAATATTAAGTGATGTATTTAATAAAGGGTAGTTTCCCTTACTCTGGAGACTCGAAAAAAATACTCTACTCTTTTTTTACCATTTAAAATCATTTTTCCGAAAAACTAGATTTGTAAATTCATATTTAGCTGAGATAAAAAATATTAAGTGTTTCCTCCCCCGCGAAGGGGTAGTTTCCCTTACTCTGGAGGCTCGAAAAAATTACTCTATTCTTTTTTTACCTTTTAAAATCATTTTTCTGAAAAACTAGATTTGTAAATTCATATTTAGCCGAGATAAAAAATATCAAGTGTTTCCTCCCCCGCGAAGGGGTAGTTTCCCTTACTCTGGAGGCTCGAAAAAAAAATACTCTACTCTTTTTTTACCTTTTAAAATCATTTTCCGAAAAACTAGATTTGTAAATTCATATTTAGCTGAGATAAAAAATATTAAGTGTTTCCTCCCCCGCGAAGGGGTAGTTTACCTTACTCTGGAGACTCGAAAAAATTACTCCATTCTTTTTTTACCATTTAAAATCATTTTTCCGAAAAACTAGATTTGTAAATTCATATTCAGCTGAGATAAAAAATATCAAGTGTTTCCTCCCCCGCGAAGGGGTAGTTTCCCTTACTCTGGAGACTCGAAAAAATTACTCTATTCTTTTTTTACCATTTAAAATCAATTTTCTAAAAAACTGGATTTGTAAATTCATATTTAGCCGAGATAAAAAATATCAAGTGTTTCCTCCCCCGCGAAGGGGTAGCTTCCCTTACTATGGAGGCTCGAAAAAAATACTCTACTCTTTTTTTACCTTTGAAAATCAATTTTCCAAAAAACTAGATTTGTAAATTCATATTTAGCCGAGATAAAAAATATCAAGTGTTTCCTCCCCCGCGAAGGGGTAGTTTCCCTTACTCTGGAGACTCAACAAAATTACTCTATTCTTTTTTTACCTTTTAAAATCATTTTTCCGAAAAACTAGATTTGTAAATTCATATTTAGCTGAGATAAAAAATATTAAGTGTTTCCTCCCCCGCGAAGGGGTAGTTACCCTTACTCTGGAGACTCAACAAAATTACTCTATTCTTTTTTTACCTTTTAAAATCATTTTTCCGAAAAACTAGATTTGTAAATTCATATTTAGCTAAGATAAAAAATATTAAGTGTTTCCTCCCCCGCGAAGGGGTAGTTTCCCTTACTCTGGAGACTCAACAAAATTACTCTATTCTTTTTTTACCTTTTAAAATCATTTTTCCGAAAAACTAGATTTGTAAATTCATATTTAGCTGAGATAAAAAATATTAAGTGTTTCCTCCCCCGCGAAGGGGTAGTTACCCTTACTCTGGAGACTCAACAAAATTACTCTATTCTTTTTTTACCTTTTAAAATCATTTTTCCGAAAAACTAGATTTGTAAATTCATACTTAGCCGAGATAAAAAACATCAAGTGTTTCCTCCCCCGCAAAGGGGTAGTTTCCCTTACTCTGGAGACTCAACAAAATTACTCTATTCTTTTTTTACCTTTTAAAATCATTTTTCCGAAAAACTAGATTTGTAAATTCATTTTTAGCCGAGATAAAAAATATCAAGTGTTTCCTCCCCCGCGAAGGGGTAGTTTCCCTTACTCTAGAGACTCAACAAAATTACTCTATTCTTTTTTTACCTTTTAGATTCATTTTTCCGAAAAACTAGATTTGTAAATTCATATTTAGCTGAGATAAAAAATATTAAGTGTTTCCTCCCCCGCGAAGGGGTAGTTTCCCTTACTATGGAGGCTCGAAAAAAATACTCTAGTCTTTTTTTACCTTTTAAAATCAATTTTCTAAAAAACTAGATTTGTAAATTCATATTTAGCCGAGATAAAAAATATCAAGTGTTTCCTCCTCTGCGAAGGGGTAGTTTCCCTTACTCTGGAGACTCGAAAAAAATACTCTACTCTTTTTTTACCTTTTAAAATCATTTTTCCGAAAAACTAGATTTGTAAATTCATACTTAGCCGAGATAAAAAACATCAAGTGTTTCCTCCCCCGCAAAGGGGTAGTTTCCCTTACTCTGGAGACTCAACAAAATTACTCTATTCTTTTTTTACCTTTTAAAATCATTTTTCCGAAAAACTAGATTTGTAAATTCATTTTTAGCCGAGATAAAAAATATCAAGTGTTTCCTCCCCCGCGAAGGGGTAGTTTCCCTTACTCTAGAGACTCAACAAAATTACTCTATTCTTTTTTTACCTTTTAGATTCATTTTTCCGAAAAACTAGATTTGTAAATTCATATTTAGCTGAGATAAAAAATATTAAGTGTTTCCTCCCCCGCGAAGGGGTAGTTTCCCTTACTATGGAGGCTCGAAAAAAATACTCTAGTCTTTTTTTACCTTTTAAAATCAATTTTCTAAAAAACTAGATTTGTAAATTCATATTTAGCCGAGATAAAAAATATCAAGTGTTTCCTCCTCTGCGAAGGGGTAGTTTCCCTTACTCTGGAGACTCGACAAAATTACTTTATTCTTTTTTTACCTTTTAAAATCATTTTTCCGAAAAACTAGATTTGTAAATTCATACTTAGCCGAGATAAAAAACATCAAGTGTTTCCTCCCCCGCAAAGGGGTAGTTTCCCTTACTCTGGAGACTCAACAAAATTACTCTATTCTTTTTTTACCTTTTAAAATCATTTTTCCGAAAAACTAGATTTGTAAATTCATTTTTAGCCGAGATAAAAAATATCAAGTGTTTCCTCCCCCGCGAAGGGGTAGTTTCCCTTACTCTGGAGACTCGACAAAATTACTTTATTCTTTTTTCACCTTTTAAAATCAATTTTCCAAAAAACTAGATTTGTAAATTCATATTTAGCCGAGATAAAAAATATCAAGTGTTTCCTCCCCCGCGAAGGGGTAGTTTCCCTTACTATGGAGGCTCGAAAAAAATACTCTACTCTTTTTTTACCTTTGAAAATCAATTTTCCCAAAAACTAGATTTTTAAATTCATATTTAGCCGAGATAAAAAATATCAAGTGTTTCCTCCTCCGCGAAGGGGTAGTTTCCCTTACTCTGGAGACTCGAAAAAAATACTCTACTCTTTTTTTACCTTTTAAAATCATTTTTCCGAAAAACTAGATTTGTAAATTCATACTTAGCCGAGATAAAAAACATCAAGTGTTTCCTCCCCCGCAAAGGGGTAGTTTCCCTTACTCTGGAGACTCAACAAAATTACTCTATTCTTTTTTTACCTTTTAAAATCATTTTTCCGAAAAACTAGATTTGTAAATTCATTTTTAGCCGAGATAAAAAATATCAAGTGTTTCCTCCCCCGCGAAGGGGTAGTTTCCCTTACTCTAGAGACTCAACAAAATTACTCTATTCTTTTTTTACCTTTTAGATTCATTTTTCCGAAAAACTAGATTTGTAAATTCATATTTAGCTGAGATAAAAAATATTAAGTGTTTCCTCCCCCGCGAAGGGGTAGTTTCCCTTACTATGGAGGCTCGAAAAAAATACTCTAGTCTTTTTTTACCTTTTAAAATCAATTTTCTAAAAAACTAGATTTGTAAATTCATATTTAGCCGAGATAAAAAATATCAAGTGTTTCCTCCTCTGCGAAGGGGTAGTTTCCCTTACTCTGGAGACTCGACAAAATTACTTTATTCTTTTTTTACCTTTTAAAATCATTTTTCCGAAAAACTAGATTTGTAAATTCATACTTAGCCGAGATAAAAAACATCAAGTGTTTCCTCCCCCGCAAAGGGGTAGTTTCCCTTACTCTGGAGACTCAACAAAATTACTCTATTCTTTTTTTACCTTTTAAAATCATTTTTCCGAAAAACTAGATTTGTAAATTCATTTTTAGCCGAGATAAAAAATATCAAGTGTTTCCTCCCCCGCGAAGGGGTAGTTTCCCTTACTCTAGAGACTCAACAAAATTACTCTATTCTTTTTTTACCTTTTAGATTCATTTTTCCGAAAAACTAGATTTGTAAATTCATATTTAGCTGAGATAAAAAATATTAAGTGTTTCCTCCCCCGCGAAGGGGTAGTTTCCCTTACTATGGAGGCTCGAAAAAAATACTCTAGTCTTTTTTTACCTTTTAAAATCAATTTTCTAAAAAACTAGATTTGTAAATTCATATTTAGCCGAGATAAAAAATATCAAGTGTTTCCTCCTCTGCGAAGGGGTAGTTTCCCTTACTCTGGAGACTCGAAAAAAATACTCTACTCTTTTTTTACCTTTTAAAATCATTTTTCCGAAAAACTAGATTTGTAAATTCATACTTAGCCGAGATAAAAAACATCAAGTGTTTCCTCCCCCGCAAAGGGGTAGTTTCCCTTACTCTGGAGACTCAACAAAATTACTCTATTCTTTTTTTACCTTTTAAAATCATTTTTCCGAAAAACTAGATTTGTAAATTCATTTTTAGCCGAGATAAAAAATATCAAGTGTTTCCTCCCCCGCGAAGGGGTAGTTTCCCTTACTCTAGAGACTCAACAAAATTACTCTATTCTTTTTTTACCTTTTAGATTCATTTTTCCGAAAAACTAGATTTGTAAATTCATATTTAGCTGAGATAAAAAATATTAAGTGTTTCCTCCCCCGCGAAGGGGTAGTTTCCCTTACTCTGGAGACTCAACAAAATTACTCTATTCTTTTTTTACCTTTTAAAATCATTTTTCCGAAAAACTAGATTTGTAAATTCATATTTAGCTGAGATAAAAAATATTAAGTGTTTCCTCCCCCGCGAAGGGGTAGTTACCCTTACTCTGGAGACTCAACAAAATTACTCTATTCTTTTTTTACCTTTTAAAATCATTTTTCCGAAAAACTAGATTTGTAAATTCATACTTAGCCGAGATAAAAAACATCAAGTGTTTCCTCCCCCGCAAAGGGGTAGTTTCCCTTACTCTGGAGACTCAACAAAATTACTCTATTCTTTTTTTACCTTTTAAAATCATTTTTCCGAAAAACTAGATTTGTAAATTCATTTTTAGCCGAGATAAAAAATATCAAGTGTTTCCTCCCCCGCGAAGGGGTAGTTTCCCTTACTCTAGAGACTCAACAAAATTACTCTATTCTTTTTTTACCTTTTAGATTCATTTTTCCGAAAAACTAGATTTGTAAATTCATATTTAGCTGAGATAAAAAATATTAAGTGTTTCCTCCCCCGCGAAGGGGTAGTTTCCCTTACTATGGAGGCTCGAAAAAAATACTCTAGTCTTTTTTTACCTTTTAAAATCAATTTTCTAAAAAACTAGATTTGTAAATTCATATTTAGCCGAGATAAAAAATATCAAGTGTTTCCTCCTCTGCGAAGGGGTAGTTTCCCTTACTCTGGAGACTCGAAAAAAATACTCTACTCTTTTTTTACCTTTTAAAATCATTTTTCCGAAAAACTAGATTTGTAAACAAAATTACTCTATTCTTTTTTTACCTTTTAAAATCATTTTTCCGAAAAACTAGATTTGTAAATTCATTTTTAGCCGAGATAAAAAATATCAAGTGTTTCCTCCCCCGCGAAGGGGTAGTTTCCCTTACTCTAGAGACTCAACAAAATTACTCTATTCTTTTTTTACCTTTTAGATTCATTTTTCCGAAAAACTAGATTTGTAAATTCATATTTAGCTGAGATAAAAAATATTAAGTGTTTCCTCCCCCGCGAAGGGGTAGTTTCCCTTACTATGGAGGCTCGAAAAAAATACTCTAGTCTTTTTTTACCTTTTAAAATCAATTTTCTAAAAAACTAGATTTGTAAATTCATATTTAGCCGAGATAAAAAATATCAAGTGTTTCCTCCTCTGCGAAGGGGTAGTTTCCCTTACTCTGGAGACTCGACAAAATTACTTTATTCTTTTTTTACCTTTTAAAATCATTTTTCCGAAAAACTAGATTTGTAAATTCATACTTAGCCGAGATAAAAAACATCAAGTGTTTCCTCCCCCGCAAAGGGGTAGTTTCCCTTACTCTGGAGACTCAACAAAATTACTCTATTCTTTTTTTACCTTTTAAAATCATTTTTCCGAAAAACTAGATTTGTAAATTCATTTTTAGCCGAGATAAAAAATATCAAGTGTTTCCTCCCCCGCGAAGGGGTAGTTTCCCTTACTCTAGAGACTCAACAAAATTACTCTATTCTTTTTTTACCTTTTAGATTCATTTTTCCGAAAAACTAGATTTGTAAATTCATATTTAGCTGAGATAAAAAATATTAAGTGTTTCCTCCCCCGCGAAGGGGTAGTTTCCCTTACTATGGAGGCTCGAAAAAAATACTCTAGTCTTTTTTTACCTTTTAAAATCAATTTTCTAAAAAACTAGATTTGTAAATTCATATTTAGCCGAGATAAAAAATATCAAGTGTTTCCTCCTCTGCGAAGGGGTAGTTTCCCTTACTCTGGAGACTCGAAAAAAATACTCTACTCTTTTTTTACCTTTTAAAATCATTTTTCCGAAAAACTAGATTTGTAAATTCATACTTAGCCGAGATAAAAAACATCAAGTGTTTCCTCCCCCGCAAAGGGGTAGTTTCCCTTACTCTGGAGACTCAACAAAATTACTCTATTCTTTTTTTACCTTTTAAAATCATTTTTCCGAAAAACTAGATTTGTAAATTCATTTTTAGCCGAGATAAAAAATATCAAGTGTTTCCTCCCCCGCGAAGGGGTAGTTTCCCTTACTCTAGAGACTCAACAAAATTACTCTATTCTTTTTTTACCTTTTAGATTCATTTTTCCGAAAAACTAGATTTGTAAATTCATATTTAGCTGAGATAAAAAATATTAAGTGTTTCCTCCCCCGCGAAGGGGTAGTTTCCCTTACTATGGAGGCTCGAAAAAAATACTCTAGTCTTTTTTTACCTTTTAAAATCAATTTTCTAAAAAACTAGATTTGTAAATTCATATTTAGCCGAGATAAAAAATATCAAGTGTTTCCTCCTCTGCGAAGGGGTAGTTTCCCTTACTCTGGAGACTCGAAAAAAATACTCTACTCTTTTTTTACCTTTTAAAATCATTTTTCCGAAAAACTAGATTTGTAAACAAAATTACTCTATTCTTTTTTTACCTTTCAAAATCATTTTTCCGAAAAACTAGATTTGTAAATTCATTTTTAGCCGAGATAAAAAATATCAAGTGTTTCCTCCCCCGCGAAGGGGTAGTTTCCCTTACTCTAGAGACTCAACAAAATTACTCTATTCTTTTTTTACCTTTTAGATTCATTTTTCCGAAAAACTAGATTTGTAAATTCATATTTAGCTGAGATAAAAAATATTAAGTGTTTCCTCCCCCGCGAAGGGGTAGTTTCCCTTACTATGGAGGCTCGAAAAAAATACTCTAGTCTTTTTTTACCTTTTAAAATCAATTTTCTAAAAAACTAGATTTGTAAATTCATATTTAGCCGAGATAAAAAATATCAAGTGTTTCCTCCTCTGCGAAGGGGTAGTTTCCCTTACTCTGGAGACTCGACAAAATTACTTTATTCTTTTTTTACCTTTTAAAATCATTTTTCCGAAAAACTAGATTTGTAAATTCATACTTAGCCGAGATAAAAAACATCAAGTGTTTCCTCCCCCGCAAAGGGGTAGTTTCCCTTACTCTGGAGACTCAACAAAATTACTCTATTCTTTTTTTACCTTTTAAAATCATTTTTCCGAAAAACTAGATTTGTAAATTCATTTTTAGCCGAGATAAAAAATATCAAGTGTTTCCTCCCCCGCGAAGGGGTAGTTTCCCTTACTCTAGAGACTCAACAAAATTACTCTATTCTTTTTTTACCTTTTAGATTCATTTTTCCGAAAAACTAGATTTGTAAATTCATATTTAGCTGAGATAAAAAATATTAAGTGTTTCCTCCCCCGCGAAGGGGTAGTTTCCCTTACTATGGAGGCTCGAAAAAAATACTCTAGTCTTTTTTTACCTTTTAAAATCAATTTTCTAAAAAACTAGATTTGTAAATTCATATTTAGCCGAGATAAAAAATATCAAGTGTTTCCTCCTCTGCGAAGGGGTAGTTTCCCTTACTCTGGAGACTCGAAAAAAATACTCTACTCTTTTTTTACCTTTTAAAATCATTTTTCCGAAAAACTAGATTTGTAAATTCATACTTAGCCGAGATAAAAAACATCAAGTGTTTCCTCCCCCGCAAAGGGGTAGTTTCCCTTACTCTGGAGACTCAACAAAATTACTCTATTCTTTTTTTACCTTTTAAAATCATTTTTCCGAAAAACTAGATTTGTAAATTCATTTTTAGCCGAGATAAAAAATATCAAGTGTTTCCTCCCCCGCGAAGGGGTAGTTTCCCTTACTCTAGAGACTCAACAAAATTACTCTATTCTTTTTTTACCTTTTAGATTCATTTTTCCGAAAAACTAGATTTGTAAATTCATATTTAGCTGAGATAAAAAATATTAAGTGTTTCCTCCCCCGCGAAGGGGTAGTTTCCCTTACTATGGAGGCTCGAAAAAAATACTCTAGTCTTTTTTTACCTTTTAAAATCAATTTTCTAAAAAACTAGATTTGTAAATTCATATTTAGCCGAGATAAAAAATATCAAGTGTTTCCTCCCCCGCGAAGGGGTAGTTTCCCTTACTATGGAGGCTCGAAAAAAATACTCTACTCTTTTTTTACCTTTGAAAATCAATTTTCCCAAAAACTAGATTTTTAAATTCATATTTAGCCGAGATAAAAAATATCAAGTGTTTCCTCCTCCGCGAAGGGGTAGTTTCCCTTACTCTGGAGACTCGACAAAATTACTTTATTCTTTTTTTACCTTTAAAAATAAATTTTCCAAAAAACCAGATTTGTAAATTCATATTTAGCCGAGATAAAAAATATCAAGTGTTTCCTCCCCCGCGAAGGGGTAGTTTCCCTTACTCTGGAGACTCAACAAAATTTCTCTATTCTTTTTTTACCTTTTAAAATCATTTTTCCGAAAAACTAGATTTGTAAATTCATATTTAGCTGAGATAAAAAATATTAAGTGTTTCCTCCTCCGCGAAGGGGTAGTTACCCTTACTCTGGAGACTCGACAAAATTACTCTATCCTTTTTTTACCTTTTAAAATCATTTTTCCGAAAAACTAGATTTGTAAATTCATATTCAGCTGAGATAAAAAATATTAAGTTTTTCCTCCCCCGCGAAGGGGTGGTTTCCCTTACTCTGGAGGCTCGAAAAAAATACTCTATACTTTTTTACCATTTAAAATCAATTTTCCAAAAAACTGGATTTGTAAATTCATATTTAGCCCAGATAAAAAACATCAAGTGTTTCCTCCCCCGCAAAGGGGTAGTTTCCCTTACTCTGGAGACTCAACAAAATTTCTCTATTCTTTTTTTACCTTTTAAAATCATTTTTCCGAAAAACTAGATTTGTAAATTTATTTTTAGCTGAGATAAAAAATATTAAGTGTTTCCTCCCCCGCGAAGGGGTAGTTTCCCTTACTCTGGAGACTCAGCAAAATTACTTTATTCTTTTTTTACCTTTTAAAATCATTTTTCCGAAAAACTAGATTCGTAAATTCATATTTACCCGAGATAAAAAATATCAAGTGTTTCCTCCCCCGCGAAGGGGTAGTTTCCCTTACTCTGGAGACTCGACAAAATTACTTTATTCTTTTTTTACCTTTTAAAATCAATTTATCAAAAAACTAGATTTGTAAATTCATATTTAGCCGAGATAAAAAATATCAAGTGTTTCCTCCCCCGCGAAGGGGTAGTTTCCCTTACTCTGGAGACTCGACAAAATTACTCTATCCTTTTTTTACCTTTTAAAATCATTTTTCCGAAAAACTACATTTGTAAATTTATATTCCGCCGGGATAATAATATTTGAAATATTCAACCCTTACAAAGGGTTGGTTTCCCGAAGTTTATGGATTCAATAAAATTTACACTTAATCTTTTCGCTTTTTGGAAGGTATTCCCAATAATTTAAATTTGTAAACTGATATTTGCCCGAGAAAAAATACATTACGATTTTCGTTGGGGACCAACGTTGCGTTCCTTAGATTCATAAAAAAATAAAAAGCTGTAAAACTTTAAAATAAATTTATAAAAAAAAAAAAAAAAATGTTGTTAATTTTTACTTTGCTAATTTTTCTGAAGTGCCCTTTTTCGTATCACCCTTCGGAATGGTAGTTATCGATATTAAAAATCACTAAAATGGAAAAATTGTTCACTTTACGTATATTAAGGTGATTTAACATAATATGTTCTTTTAATAGATAAAATTATTTTTAAATAACAAGTTATTAGGCCTAAAGTCGTCCGTAATAAATTTTTTGATTTCAGTTCTTTCATTAGTTCATTCAAAAGCTTCGCTTCAAAAAAAAAAAATATCATATTCAGCGTATACTTTTTTATTTAGAGTCCATTTTAAAAAATCAATCGCCGTAAATATTACTTTTTTAAAAGTATTTTTTAGAGATTTCATTGCGTAAATTCGGTAAATAACTAAATGTATTTCCTTTCTGTCAACAAGTTCAAAAAAACCAACCTCCATAAATTAATCATTAACATTGTTAAAGAAAGGTGTTCCTTGATCCACCTGTAGCTCTGGGACTCTTTCCAGAGTTCCCATCTTTGCCTCTTCGAGTACTTCTCCCAAGATACTGCAGCCTTCTGAGAACAGTACACCCACCCCATGCTCCGGCCGTGTATCTGTCGAGGCTCCTCTCCTCGCAAGCTCATCTGCCCTTTCGTTTCCCTTGAACCCGGAGTGTCCGGGTATCCAGGTAATAACTACTTGGTTGGATCTTGCCAGCGTGTTAAGGGTATTCTTAGCCTCCCCAACCAACCGTGAGGTTGTAACCGGGTTTACCAAGGCCTCTATGGAGGATTGGCTGTCAGTGCAGATGCAGATGCATCTCTTACTGACGTTCCCCAGAGGTTGTTAGCGCACGTATTTATCGCAGCCATCTCGGCCTGGAACACCGTGTTGAATTCCCTGAGCCCGTAGGGTTCCCTAAGGCTAGGTCCGTAAATTCCATAGCCAGTGCCTTCATTGGTCTTGGATCCATCGGTTAACCAGATGTCTCCGTGTCCAAGCACTTGGTTGTTGCTCCATTCCTCCCTGTTTGGCATCCTTGTTTTGAAACGTTGCCCAAACAGTGGAGTCTTATCCATTCTGTCTTGGGTCGAGTCCATTTTAAAAAATCAATCGCCGTAAATATTACTTTTTTAAAAGTATTTTTTAGAGATTTCATTGCGTAAATTCGGTAAATAACTAAATGTATTTCCTTTCTGTCAACAAGTTCAAAAAAACCAACCTCCATAAATTAATCATTAACATTGTTAAAGAAAGGTGTCTTGGACGCCTGTTACAAGCGAAGCATAATTATTTTTCAATCGAAAATTTTAATTTGAAAATTGAAATTTTGACAATATAAAAATTACGTACATAATTAAATTTATATATTATAAAATAAAACTGAAAATTTAGAAAAAATTTAAAAAAAATTTTCCAACTTAAAATTTTGTACTGGTAAAATAACATCTACCATCATCTGGCTTATTGGATATGTATATATTAGATTTATACATATCTATGTATATATCTAATGTCTGATATATATTTATCTATAGTAGAAAGGATGCTATATTCTTGCCCTTATTAGATACTATGCACACACACACACACACACACACACACACACGCGCGCGCGCGCGCACGCACAACACACACACACACACACACACGCGCGCGCGCGCGCGCGCGCACACACACACATACACATACATCTTCCTATATTATATAGTTATATCCAGGAGGAGCTCTTTTTTTTGGCTCCTCCAGGAGGAGCTCTGAAAATTACGGCTCCTCCGACAGGAGCCCCTTAAAACATGTTAAATATAAGGTTTTTTGAAGGTTTTAAGGGGCTCCTCCCGGAGGAGCCGTTATTTTCAGAGCTCCTCCCGGAGGAGCCCCTTAAAACGTCAAAAAACCTTATATTTATTATGTTTGAAGTGAGCTCTTCCCGGAGGAGCATCTCAAAACCTTCAAAAAACCTTATATTTAACATGTTTTAAGGGGCTCCTCCTGGAGGAGCCGTAATTTCCAGAGCTCCTCCCGGAGGAGCACCTCAAAACGTCAATAAACCTTATATTCAAGATGTTTTAAGGGGCTCCTCCCGGAGGAGTTGATTTTAAATTATAGGAGCTTCTCCTGTACGAGCACCTTAACTGTCAAAAAACTCCATATTTAACCTCTTTGAAGGGCGCTTTTCCTAGAGGAGTCGTAATTTCAAAAGCCCTTTTTAAAGGAGGACTTCAAAACAGTTAAAAAATATTATATTTAACATGTTTCAAGTACTTGAAGAATTTTAACTAACTATTTAATTTTTATAACTATTTTTTTAGACTCACCATAATATAAAATTTTCTTTTTTCAATTTAAATCATATTCAACAATTTTACCTAAACATGTTTGAACTTTTATTCAATACACAAACTCAACTCAAAAAACATACTAAATATTAACTGTCAAAAAACTCCTTATTTTATAACTATTTTTATGGGGGTTGGCGAGCGAAGCGAGCAGGGGGGTACTTTTTGACGTTTTAAGGGGCTCCTCCGGGAGGAGCTCTGAAAATTACGGCTCCTCCGGGAGGAGCCCCTTAAAACATGTTAAATATAAGGTTTTTTGAAGGTTTTGAGGTGCTCCTCCAGGAGGAGCTCTTTAAACTACGGCTCCTCCGGGAGGAGCCCACTTCAAACATAATAAATATAAGGTTTTTTGACGTTTTAAGGGGCTCCTCCGGGAGGAGCTCTGAAAATAACGGCTCCTCCGGGAGGAGCCCCTGAAAACATGTTAAATATAAGGTTTTTTGAAGGTTTTGAGGTGCTCCTCCGGGAGGAGCTCTTTAAACTACGGCTCCTCCGGGAGGAGCCCACTTCAAACATAATAAATATAAGGTTTTTTGACGTTTTAAGGGGCTCCTCCGGGAGGAGCTCTGAAAATTACGGCTCCTCCGGGAGGAGCCCCTTAAAATATGTTGAATATAAGGTTTTTTGAAGGTTTTGAGGTGCTCCTCCGGGAGGAGCTCTTTTTTTTTTGGCTCCTCCCGGAGGAGCCCCTTAAAACATGTTAAATAAAAGGGTTTTTGACGTTTTAAGGTGCTCCTCCGGGAGGAGCTACTAAAATTGGCTCCTCCGGGAGGAGCTTTTAAAATTAAGAGCTCCTCCCGGAGGAGCACCTCAAAACCTTCAAAAAACCTCATATTTAACATGTTTTAAGGGGCTCCTCCCGGAGGAGCCGTAATTTTCAGAGCTCCTCCCGGAGGAGCCAAAAAAAAAGAGCTCCTCCTGGATATAACTATATAATATAGAAAGACATTATTGGCACTAACCGGACAGTTCATATTGGTTTATTCTAGTTTTTTTAAATGGGTTATTTTGGTTTTTTTAAATGCGTGGGTGGATTGCGCGTAATTTGCGCTTAAAGAGGCTGTATTATTACTTTAGGAATTTTTCATGTGGTAAGTACACACACACACACACACGCGCGCGCACACACACACATGGCGCTGGCTAACCCCAAAGATTAAAAAATAAACTTTACTACTCAACCATTCAAAAAGTAGGCTCGGTTGACATATTTTAAAAAATCTTAAAATATTTCTTATTTCAAGCCCTCCAACATAAATCGTTTTCCAAAATCTTGAAGCGATTGGTTTTTTCACAATCGCTACGAACGTCCAAAAAATTCGGTGACCTACGTGGCATCCCATGTTAAACTACCGAACTTTGACATGTCATAACTCAAAAACGAGTCCCGCTTGCTATTTTTTTTTGTTTCATTCAATGGTGCACAAGAAAATCTATTACTGAGGCAAGTTTCAAGATTTTTTAGTAGTACTCAAAAATCCTCGAAACGTCCTTAACAAATGATTTCACATTCTTAACAAATTCTCAATAATTTAACACTAGCTAATTCAGATATTCTGTTGTAAATAGAACCACGCCATAAACCAGAACACGTATAACTCCTAGGTAAATCAATTTCATATGTAAAAAAAAATTTAATTTATTATTTACCTATTTTTTAAATATACTAGGAGTCGAGTGGGCGCGCGTATGCGCGCCGCGCAGAATTTTTCAAAATTACAACCTCTCAAATTTATTGTTGATTAATAACCAAGTTCAAGATGAAGAACTCGATAGATGACGACATGCTTAATCAATAGGATCAAAAATAAAAGTCTTAAACTCAAAAATCGATATCGCTCACGCAATTTTAAGAGTGGATATTGCATAGCTTTATTTTAATATAAATTTACATAAAAATGTAGCAAATACTCATTTAATAATTTTAAAATAATTAAAAAAAAAGTTGAAAATTTTCAATATTTGATTCATGCTAACTTAGATGTATCTATTCTAATAGATTTTTAATTTGGTAATAGAGCATAACAGAAATTATTATTATTAAATCACTGCATACGGGTGCTAAGCTTAGGGACACTTAGTTTTCACTATTGTATCCCTGTCCCCCTTGCTATACCTCTGGAGTGTCCGTGAGTCCTAACACCCTGCAATATGCGAGTATGTTGTCCACACTCACTCCTTAAAAGCTCTCAGGATCCAGGATCCCGGTTCCCAACCATTTCAGGCGGTGGCCTATCAGATTAGGGCATTTGCATAGGAAGTGGCACGGGGTCTCTTCCTCTGATTCACACCATCTACACAGGTTACTATGCCCCTGCGTTTTGTGTGTGTAGCACCGAAGGTTGCAGTGTCCGGTCATAATGCCCATGACCTCTCTAGCCCTTCGTTTGTCTAGCCTGGTGATCAGTTTGGTCCAACCGGTAATGTAACTTCCCAGTAGTTCCTTGATCCACCTGTAGCTCTGGGACTCTTTCCAGAGTTCCCATCTTTGCCTCTTCGAGTACTTCTCCCAAGATACTGCAGCCTTCTGAGAACAGTACACCCACCCCATGCTCCGGCCGTGTATCTGTCGAGGCTCCTCTCCTCGCAAGCTCATCTGCCCTTTCGTTTCCCTTGAACCCGGAGTGTCCGGGTATCCAGGTAATAACTACTTGGTTGGATCTTGCCAGCGTGTTAAGGGTATTCTTAGCCTCCCCAACCAACCGTGAGGTTGTAACCGGGTTTACCAAGGCCTCTATGGAGGATTGGCTGTCAGTGCAGATGCAGATGCATCTCTTACTGACGTTCCCCAGAGGTTGTTAGCGCACGTATTTATCGCAGCCATCTCGGCCTGGAACACCGTGTTGAATTCCCTGAGCCCGTAGGGTTCCCTAAGGCTAGGTCCGTAAATTCCATAGCCAGTGCCTTCATTGGTCTTGGATCCATCGGTTAACCAGATGTCTCCGTGTCCAAGCACTTGGTTGTTGCTCCATTCCTCCCTGTTTGGTATCCTTGTTTTGAAACGTTGCCCAAACAGTGGAGTCTTATCCATTCTGTCTTGGGTCGAGTTAAAGACCTCGCCCTTCAACATTTTCCCTCGGATGGTTGCATGCCCATTACTATTTCCAACCCACTCCCCGCTGCACTTCAGTCTGTAGGCTGTTCTGGCCGCAACCAGTTTGATGTCCAGGTCTAGGCTTTGGGCATCCAGCAATATCCTGATGGTGGCTGTGGGTGTGCTTCGTTTAAGCCCGTAAATACTCCTCAAGACGACAGTCTGAACATGGTCCAGTACACGCCTCGAGGTCTTATTTTCGGTCACTTTCCACCATACCACCGCGGCATAGGTACGCTTCGGTTTCAGAATTGCCTCGTGTAACCACAAGGCGACCTGGGGTTCTAGCCACCAGGAAGTCCCGATTGCTGACCTACACTGCATGAATATGTTTAGGACTTTGCTGCATTGAGTCTGCAGGTGGTGTCCCCACTTTAGTTTCTTATCTAGGAATACACCCAGATATTTCACACCCTCCGCGTACGGTATTTGTTTCCCGTTGACGGAGACTTTCTTACTGACCTTACATTTGTATTTCCTCGTGAACGTGACCATCTCCGTCTTATAAGTGTTGACAGCCAGAGATTTAGCCTCGCACCATTCGCAGATCCTCTTCAACGCCCTCCGAATAAGATAGGGTAGGACTTCTTCGAACTTGCCCCTGACAAGTATATCGAAGTCGTCTGCATAAGCGATGGTGAAGAGTCCGAGTTCGTCTAGCAAGCCCAGTAGTTCGTCCGCGATCAGGATCCACAGGAGTGGTGAGAGGACCCCACCCTGCGGGCATCCCTCGCAGATGGTTCCCCTAATCGTCTTGCCATTCCACTCACTAAAGATGCACCTATCACTAAGCATTCCCCTGATCCATCTTCTGATGGTATAAGGTACACCATGCTTAGTCAAGGCTTTGTCTATAGTTGCTCTGTTGGTGCTGTTAAAGGCAGCCTCGATGTCAACGAAGGCCCCGATTACGGTTTCCTTCGCATCAAAAGCCTCCTCAATGTAATTGACCACTGAGTGCAATGCAGATTCCGTAGATTTTCCACAGGTATATGCATGCTGCGCTCGGTGAAGGGGACTGTTTATCAGTATATTCTGCCTGATGTAGTTGTCCAGCAATCTTTCCAAGGTCTTCATTAGGAAAGAGGTCAGACTGATAGGTCTGAAGTCCTTCACCGAGTTGTAGCTTCTCCTACCAGGTTTCGGTATAAATGAGACCCGCGTTTTCTTCCAGCAAGCTGGCACATGCCCTGTGACGATTCAGCCCCTCAAAATACCTAACAGTAGCCTAAGGGTCTTGTCACCTGTAGCATCTTAGGAAAGATACCGTCAGGGCCCGCAGATTTATACGGTTCAAAGGAGTCAATCGCCCATTTAAGCTTTTACATGGTCACGACTTTGGCAGCCGTGTCCCAATCTTTATTCTCTGCCCCCCCCCCCTTCCAGATATGGTGGGCGGGGTATCATTATCTACCCTGACGAAGTCGGGGTAGTTGCTGCTGAGGAGAGGTTCCAATGTGTCCTCTTCCGATTCAGTGTAGGCGCCTGATCTGTCTCTCAGACATTTGGCGCTGTTATCTCTGGTCAGGATTCGAGCGAGCCTCGCAGTGGCTGCCAGGTTTTCCATGTCATTGCTGAATTCCCGCCATTTTTCTCTCTTTGCCTTCGCAATTTCCTTCTTGAAGGCCTTCAGCGTGTCTTTGTACGTTTTCCAGCCTTCAATCGATTTCCTCTTCTTTGCCCTGTTAAAAGCCCGTCTAACACACACTCTTAGCTCCTCCAGTGTCTTATTCCACCAGGGAGTGCCATTGAGTGGTTTGCCAGGCTTTAGTGAGCAGTTGTTCTCATAGGCTCTGATCATAGCCTTATAGACCCGGAAAAGGGTCCAGTCAAGCTCAAGATCATTGCCGTATCTCCCTTTGACCTGGGCCAAGGCTTCCTCCAGCTTCTTGCTGTATGCGCCCCAGTTAGTATCTTTGGGTTGCCTCTTAGGCTCGATCCATGGTCTCGTTATCTCGATCCCGAAAGTTATTGTCCTATGGTCCGACATGGATGGTTCGCTGTCGACCCTCCATCCACGTATGCAGTTCTTGATGTTCATTGAAGCCAGCGTGAGGTCCAGAACCTCGCTTCTGTTGGCAGTAACGAAGGTTGGCGTATTTTCTCTGTTGGCAATGTCCATCTGTGTGCCCGTGATGAATTCAAGCAACTCAGACCCTCTATCATTAATATCGGTGCTTCCCCACGCCACACGGTGGGCGTTGGCGTCGCAACCAATAAACAGATCAAGGTTACTACGGCTGCAGTATTCGATCACCTTCATCATGCTCCTTGTGGGAGCTTCCTCGTCGTGGGGGAGGTAAATGGACGAGATGACTGCCTTTCTCGTTCGGCCCACCTTGTCCGCGATCTCTATCCTTACGGTCGTGCAGTCCCGGGAACTCAGCTCCTGTAACAAAATACCGTTAACACCCTTCATGGAGATGCAAGCCCGGGCGTCTCCATTGCTGGAGCCCACGAGCAGTTCCCCACAGCTGTTCAAGCCCTTCACTTTGCCCCTGTACAACCAGGGTTCCTGTATAAGGGCTATGTGTGTATGCACCATTGCCATGCGTAGAGCCACTACTTCCCGCCTTGTTGGAGGAGCGGTTTAGCAGCCTGAAGGTTGCTTTGCCGACCCCTGCCCAAAGCTGGAAGTTTTGGCTCTGGAGTACCGCGACCGACGGTTCGTCTAGACCCAGAATTAGGCATCCATCAGGAGCCCTACTCAGGATTGCCCACCTAGTCGTGTCGACCGACCTGTTCTACCTTTGGACCACTTTGATGAGGTCCTCGGCAGTCTTAACCCCCGGAGGGAGCCAGGTGATCACCTTAGTGATCCTAGTCTCCTCTGGTGAAACTATCCTTGCCCTTAGGTTTGGTTGCCCTAAGTCGAGTAGCGTGGCCTCGCTCTCCAGCCAGGTCTTGCTGGCTTCGTCTGCACAGACGAAGAGAAACGTGCCCTTTCTGGGGAACGAGTCTAGAAACCGGAGTACAAAGGCCCCCTCCCCCTCGATAGCAAGTACCTTGCTGACTACTGCTTCCTGCAGTTTCGTGCAGACAGCGGCAGGCATCTCCCTTCCTAGGTAGTCCCCACAAGTGAGGGCCATTCTGGGAGAGTTAGATGCAGCTGCAGCATATCTGCGATCCAATTTAGGTCGATACAAAGACGGAGTCAGTCGACGCAGTACTAGCCCGCTTCTCTTCCTGACCCCTCCGTTGCCTCGTCCCCTTGTGAAACTTGGGAGGTGGTTTGCCCTCCTCCTTAGCCTTTTGCCGAAGGATTTTCCTTCGCTGCGCTCCACTCAATGGTTTCGGTCTAGTGACCGTCCCGGAGTGGGTTTCGGTGACCTTGGGGTCAGAGCCCCCAGGGTTGTTTGTCTCCGAGTCGATGGTCGGTTCAGAGCCCGTATCCATCGACTTGTTTTGTTTGTTCATTGTAGTCTCAATTTTGATCCCATAAGTAGGGCGGATTTACAGTGTTCACCCGCCATGGACCGCCAATGACGGGTAAGGCCTCAGGTACTCCAGGATTCGGCCCGGTGTCCCGGAGGAACCATTCAAGACACAGCACCCCCTGTGCCACACATCCCTCGGCACGGTAATCTCACACCTTAGATTGGGTAGGCCACTTCTTGGTCCCCGTGAGCCCTCGAGTCAGACCAAGCCGGAAGTCTAAGGGCCGTATCATCCATCCCACTCAGGGAAGAGCCCGTTTATAGGGATTCCAACCATCCATGAGGAGAGCCCGTTTATTGGGATCCTTCATTCACCCTCACTCATTTACCCCCCTTGGACGCCCAGCAGGGCCGACAGGGAAGGCCCACGGCTCAGCCCTCGTACCACGGTAAGGTCATGTGGCCCCCAGTGAGGAAAACTAGTATATAAATTTTTCATTTATTGTTTATCAACGTCTCGACACTATATATAGTGTCCTCTTCGGGATATCTATATTATAAAATTTTATTAAAATTAGATTATTATAGTTACAAATTTTGATAAAAATAAATGAAATTAGAGACTCACAAATTTTTTAATGGTTGTAGCAGTACGTCAACATTAGATGTATCTAGTTCTTCTGGTTAAAGTTTCTTTCATATAATTTTATCATCGTCCAGAACACATAAAAATCATTGATATAGTTTACTATTATGAACTAATTTCGAATGCATTTTGCATACATAATAGATGGACAAACTAAATCCACTTTGAAAATAATAGAGCAAACTCATCCGGACTTTATAAATCCATGCTAAATGATAAGGTAAATGTGGTAGTAATGGAACGCTTGTTCAGGGCCTTACTGGCGTTAACGTTACAAAACAAATAAATTACTAATTACAAGCATAAACATATTACTGAATCACGTTCTCGTATCTCTTAGGAATAAATTGCAATGATTATTTTTGATTATTAAGGCTTAAGCTTTTTTAAAAACAAAAAAAATGTAAAGTCTCTGTCATGCATGGGTAAATGGAATGCCTATTTTGACTTGCATGTGTCGTTCCACTGGGGTCGTGGTTATTCATGGAACACTGTTTTTATCGTTATTTCTGTACGAATTTTGGCATTATAATTAATTATTCACCGTCAAAAGTTATAAGAAAAGTTAAATTTTTAATATTTATTGGTTATTTATTTTTATTAAGGTGACAGACTGGTCAGCTGTATTGAATTATAAAACTTAGGTATACGTATGACAAAATTTTATCATAATAAATAATTTTTCAATATTTTCAAAATAGAATAGTCAATAATATTTGTAAAATTTTACTATGAAACAATCTAAGTGTAATAATTATCAGTCATTATTAAATTACAATTAATGTCAGTTATAAAAAGGTTGAGACTAGGGGCCAGTGCCGTGTACTCCGCACGGTACACGGTACACGTGAACGAAAGCTTTGCTAAGAGAGCTTTTTGGTACACGGTACACGGTACACCGCACACGGTACACGCTGTCTTTATTTAAATTTTTTTGTCACATAGTACACGGTACACGATACACGGTATACGGTGCACCGTACCCGGTACACGCTGTCTTTTTTTAAATTTTTTTCATGTCACACAGTACTCGGTACACGATACACGGTACACGGTACAAGTCATTTATATTTGAATTTATTTTACGTACTGCGTACACAGTACACGGTACACTGCGCACCGTACACGGTACACGCTGTACTTATGTAAATTTTGTTTACATCAATACGTACACGGTATACGATGCACGGTGCACCGTAAACGGTACACGTCATTTGTATTTGAATTTATTTTACGTCACTGCGTACACAGTACACGGTGCACCGTACACGGTACACGCTATATTTAATTAATATTCCATCAAGTCACTGTGTACACGGTACACGCTATATTTAGTTCGAATTCTATCAAGTCACTGCGTACACGGTACACGGTACACGGAGCACCGTACACGGTACATGTCGTTTGTATTTGAATTTCTTTTACGCATCTAAAAGCGAGTTGAACCAATAACCCTCCCTCTTTTCACCCATCTAACAGCGAGTTCAACCAATAACCCTCCCTCTTTTCACCCACTTAACAGCGAGTTTACCCAACAACCCTCGCTCTTTTCACCCATCGCATAGCGAGTCCAACCAATAACTCTCCCTCTTTTCACCCATCTAACAGCGAGTTCAACCAATAACCCTCCATCTGATAACCCATCTAATAGCGAGTTGAACCAATAACTCTCCCTCTTTTCACCCATCTAACAGCGAGTTCAACCAATAACCCTCCCTCTTTTCACTCACTTAACAGCGAGTTTACCCAACAACCCTCCCTCTTTTCACCCATCTCATAGCGAGTCCAACCAATAACTCTCCCTCTTTTCACCCATCTAACAGCGAGTTCAACCAATAACCCTCCCTCTTTTCCCCCATCTAACAACAAGTCCCACCAATAACCCTCCCTCTGTTAACCCATCTAACAACAAGTCCAACCAATAACCCTCCCTCTGTTAACCCATCTAATAGCAAGTTGAACCAATAACCCTCCCTCTGTTAACTCATCTAATAGCGAGTTAAATAAATAGTTAGTTTTCTGTGTATCGTGGTACCGATGCCACCTCGCTAGTCAACTGGTGTACCATGTACCATGCACGCTCTGCCATGATGGAAACGGAAATAAATATAGCGTGTACCATGAACGCTGTGAAGGGATAGAAATTGAAATAAATGCGGCGTGTTCCGTGTACGGAGCGTCTTGTACCGTGTACCGTGTACGCTGTGACGTACAAGAAATTTAAATACAAACGACATGTACCGTGTGGGGAGCGACGTGTACCGTGTACCATGTACGCTGTTAACGTGATGGAAACTGAAAAATATACTGCGTGTACCTACTACGTTGCGCCGTGTACCGTGTACTATTTATGCAGTGACGTAGAAGAACATTAAATAAAACGACGCGTACTGTGTACGGTGCACCGTGTACCGTATACCAAGTACGCATTGACGTAAAGGAAATTTACATAAGTACTGCGTGTAGCGTGTACGGTGCGCCGTATACCGTGTACTCTGTGGCGTAAAAGAAATATAAATAACAACGACGTGTACCCTGTTCCTGTACAGTGCACCGTGTACCGTGTACGCATTGACGTAAAGCAAATTTACTCAAGTACGGTGTGCACCATGTACCGTGTACGCAGTGAAGTAAAAGAAATTTAAATAAAAACGACATGTTCCGTGTACCCTGTACGCAGTGACGTAAAAAAAATTTAAATAAAAAAGACGTGTATCGTGTACGGTGCACTGCCTACCGTGTACGCAGTGACGTAAAAGAAATTTAAATAAAAACGACGTGTACCGTTTACCGTGTACCGTCCACCAAGTGACACTGCTAAGATCAATGCAACGTGTACAGTGTACCCCGTACAGTGCACCAAGTCACGCAGCCAAGATAAATGCGACGTGTACCGTGCGCGGTGTACAGTGCACAGAATCGCACTGCCAAGATCAATGCGCCATGTACCGTGTACCGTGCACCGAATCTCTTTACCAAAAACAATGCGACGTGTAACGTGTACCGTCTACCGTGCACCAAGTTACACTGCCAAGATCAATGTGACGTTTACCATGTACCATGTACCGTGCACCAAGTCACACTGCCAAGAACAATACGACGTGTAACGTGTACCATGTACCGTGCACAAAGTCACACTGCCAAGATCAATGTGACGTGTACCGTGCACCAAGTCACATTGCCAAGATCAATGCGACGTGTACAGTGTACCGAGTACCGTGCACCGAATCTCTTTACCAAGAACAATTCGACGTGTACCGTGTACCGTGCACCAAGTCACACTGCCAAGATCAATACGACGTGTACAGTGTACCGTGTACAGTGCACCAAATCTCATTACCAAGAACAATGCGACGTATAACGTGTACCGTATACCGTTCCCCATCGCTACGATCAATGCGTGTACCGTGTACCGTGTACCCTGTATCATGCATCAAGTCACACTGCCAAGAACAATACGACGTGTAACGTGTACCATGTACCGTGCACCAAGTCACACTGCCAAGATCAATGTGACGTGTATCGTGTACCGTGTACCGTCCACCAAGTGACACTGCTAAGATCAATGCAACGTGTACAGTGTACCCCGTACAGTGCACCAAGTCACGCAGCCAAGATAAATGCGACGTGTACCGTGCGCGGTGTACAGTGCACAGAATCGCACTGCCAAGATCAATGCGCCATGTACCATGTACCGTGCACCGAATCTCTTTACCAAAAACAATGCGACGTGTAACGTGTACCGTCTACCGTGCACCAAGTTACACTGCCAAGATCAATGTGACGTTTACCATGTACCATGTACCGTGCACCAAGTCACACTGCCAAGAACAATACGACGTGTAACGTGTACCATGTACCGTGCACAAAGTCACACTGCCAAGATCAATGTGACGTGTACCGTGCACCAAGTCACATTGCCAAGATCAATGCGACGTGTACAGTGTACCGAGTACCGTGCACCGAATCTCTTTACCAAGAACAATTCGACGTGTACCGTGTACCGTGCACCAAGTCACACTGCCAAGATCAATACGACGTGTACAGTGTACCGTGTACAGTGCACCAAATCTCATTACCAAGAACAATGCGACGTATAACGTGTACCGTATACCGTTCCCCATCGCTACGATCAATGCGTGTACCGTGTACCGTGTACCCTGTATCATGCATCAAGTCACACTGCCAAGAACAATACGACGTGTAACGTGTACCATGTACCGTGCACCAAGTCACACTGCCAAGATCAATGTGACGTGTATCGTGTACCGTGTACCGTCCACCAAGTGACACTGCTAAGATCAATGCAACGTGTACAGTGTACCCCAGACAGTGCACCAAGTCACGCAGCCAAGATCAATGCGACGTGTACCGTGCGTAGTGTACAGTGCACAGAATCGCACTGCCAAGATCAATGCGCCATGTACCATGTACCGTGCACCGAATCTCTTTACCAAAAACAATGCGACGTGTAACGTGTACCGTCTACCGTGCACCAAGTTACACTGCCAAGATCAATGTGACGTTTACCATGTACCATGTACCGTGCACCAAGTCACACTGCCAAGATCAATGTGACGTGTATCGTGCACCAAGTCACATTGGCAAGATCAATGCGACGTATACAGTGTACCCTGTACCGTGCACCGAATCTCTTTACCAAGAACAATTCGACGTGTACCGAGTACCGTGCACCAAGTCACACTGCCAAGATCGATACGACGTTTACAGTGTACCGTGTACAGTGCACCGAATCTCATTACCAAGAACAATGCGACGTATAACGTGTACCGTATACCGTTCCCCATCGCTACGATCAATGCGTGTACCGTGTACCGTGTACCCTGTATCATGCATCAGGTCACACTGCCAAGAACAATACGACGTGTAACGTGTACCATGTACCGTGCACCAAGTCACACTGCCAAGATCAATGTGACGTGTACCGTGCACCAAGTCACATTGCCAAGATCGATGCGACGTGTACAGTGTACCGTGTACCGTGCACCGAATCTCTTTACCAAGAACAATTCGACGTGTACCGTGTACCGTCCACCAAGTCACACTGCCAAGATCAATACGACGTGTACAGTGTACCGTGTACAGTGCACCGAATCTCATTACCAAGAACAATGCGACGCATAACGTGTACCGTATACCGTTCCCCATCGCTACGATCAATGCGTGTACCGTGTACCGTGTACCCTGTATCATGCATCAAGTCACACTGCCAAGAACAATACGACGTGTAACGTGTACCATGTACCGTGCACCAAGTCACACTGCCAAGATCAATGTGACGTGTACCGTGCACCAAGTCACATTGCTAAGATCAATGCGATGTGTACAGTGTACCGTGTACCGTGCACCGAATCTCTTTACCAAGAACAATTCGACGTGTACCGTGTACCGTGCACCAAGTCACACTGCCAAGATCAATACGACGTGTTCAGTGTACCGTTTACAGTGCACCGAATCTCTTTACAAGAATAATGCGACGTGTACCGTGTACCGTGTACAGTGCACCGAATCTCATTACCAAGAACAATGCGACGTATAACGTGTACCGAGTACCGTGCCCCATCACTACGATCAATGCAACGTGTACCGTGTACAGTGTACCAAGGCTCAGAAAGAAGAGCAGCGTGTACCGTGTACACAAAAGCTCTCTGCGTGTAACGTGTACCGTGTACCGTGCATAAATAAGCTTATGCGAAATATGATCTCGTGTACCGTGTCCCGTCTACCGTGCACCGTGCTTGGTACACGGCACTGGTACCTAGTCTCTTCGTTATAAAAATTCATTTTCATAATCACAAAAATTTACACAAACTAAAAGAGTTGATAACAAAACTAAAAATTATCTTATACTTATTCAGTTTTTAACAAAAACTTTTTTTTAGCAAACATTTTCTTACATAATAAATAACTCCAAAAATATCAATGATTGCATGTTTTCAAATTTAAAATAATTGTAATAAAATATTTGTTGACTATCTAGTCTGGTTATGTTAGAAAACTTCAACGACAGCCTTGTAGTTTAAGTTAGATGCTTGATTATTTCTTTTTATCCGTTACAAATTAGGATTGTTATTGTTTATTCAAGTATTTTTTCTATTTTGAAAAGATCAAAGTGTTTCAAGTACTTCTGAAAATAATTATCAGCTATTATTTTGAAGATTTAATTTTTTTGCAATTAAAAAATTTTTTTTTTGTATTACACTACTAAAGAATTTTTTTCTCTCAACCCTTTTTTGTTATTGTACTAGATAATTGCTAAATTATACTTTTTTTCTTTGCTAGCCAACGCTTTTAGCTTTTTTTCACACAGACTTTATCCGGGAACACAAAAATACTTTTCAAGCCCCTTTTAAAAAGTAAACTTAATTCAATAAAAAGAAAACAAAAAATAAGAGGATGATTTTATAATTTTTACAAATAGTTGACAAGAAGTATTTATGTTCATACATTTTAACACTAATAAGGTCTCCATAATTTTCTTTATCACACAAAATATTTTTGCTAGATATATTTGAAGAAACTCCTTTTTTTGGGACTACTAAGAAATGGTGTTTTAAAAATTATAATTATTGATATTTTGTGTGAAGAAGTACTTGAAACTTAATGTTTGGTAAACTTGAACAGAAGCCAGAAGGTAAACAAAATTTTAGGTTATGTTCACCCTGTAAATAAAAAGTTATTAAAAGTTAAAACTTAACATATTTTTCCACTCGAATGACAAATGTTAGTTCACTCATAAATTTATGACATTTTTATTAGCTTCAAACTAATTCAAAATTAATAAAATTCAATTGAAAAGGCGTTCAGTTTATTACTACACATGCATGTGATTGAGGAACAGAAAACTGAAATGTTCCATTTACTAGTGCAGACGGTAATTTTTGTATGTATTGTGGAACATGTACAATATTTAAAAAAGAATGAATAGTTTTATTAATAAACTTATTGAACATAAAACTACGATCGATAAGCTTTCTGAAAATATCAATATGCACAGTATTTATTTAAAATTTTACGGATTTTTCAACGAAAACAAAGTGAGTGCGCGACTACTTATTGAGCATAATCAACGAATGCAAACTCAAGAGTTTGAAGCTCTTTCATTTTTATATTTTTTTTTTAGATTTTCATCAAATTTTCAAAAGTAAAATATACCTCTCATGAAAGAGGAAGATCTCAGCTTTCATATAAAATTTTTTTTTCGGGGGTTTCTTTTCATTAATCAGAAATTTTTACATGAAATTCAAAAGTGTTCCATCTATACCAGCGCGTTCCAACTACTACCACACTTACCTTATTATCTCCTATATTTTGGCACCTATAGGGTGAAAATCTGGTGCAATCAGTGATAGTAACGCCTTGGAGAGGATTTCTCTAGGAAGTTTTGATTCCGGTGGGGTTAGAGTAAGTACTTCGTGTGCCGGGTAATGAATACACCCTGAAGATGATCTCTTCATTGTAAGCCTGATGATTTGACCCCTCTGGAGTCAAAACTTCTTGAGAAAATCATTTACAGAATGTAATGATGGCCAGGTGTATCAGGTGTCCAGTATGTCCAAACTGGAATATAATTTTTCAGATGGTGAGTACTACGTGAGATATCATCTTCACACATGTGTCCGTCCTGGCCCTTGTGGAGTCAAAACTTTCCGGGAAAATCATCTCCAAGGTGTAACTATCACCAAGTGCACCAGGTGTCCACCCTGACCCCATAGGTGTTAAAATATTTGGCAAAAGAAAAAAAATTATTCAAGTCCATTTTACGTGTGCCACACGTGTCGCTTTACAGCAGGGAGATATCATTTATTTTATAATCTTATGAAAAGTAAACAAATTAAAATCAAATGATTTTCTATAATTAGTTAAAATTATCACAATATATTAGTAATAAATTCTACTACTATATTGATAAGAGTTATTCTACTATTTATTTTGATAAGAGTTTTCACTACTGTTTTTTATATTACTATCAATTATTTATAAAAAAATTATGGCTCATAACACATTACAACTGATATGCCTCAATATGCCTGCAGTCTTCTGCTCCGCAGTCAGCTCTGCTCAACAGTCAGCTGTAGTCAGCTGCTTGATACAGATAAGATTTCCACCATTCGCCTCATGGCTACATGCCTATCTACGCCCGTCTGCTAAAGCAGTAAGCGTGAGGCAGCAAATGTAGACACGCCCACTGCAGACGTCACGTCCGGTGTAGTCTACAGAGAGAGCAAGCAGAGAGACCGGATGCTCGAAACTGAAATCGAATTCCCCAGACTACCGTGAACCAAAGGAAATCAGCGTTTCAAAAAATAAAACGTTCATAACTTTTCAATGCAGGCTTTGTTCGGGATAATTTTTTTTTAAATTACTCAGAGGATCATCACCTACACGCGGGATGTATAATATAAATGAAATAATCATCCTAACATAGTTTTTTTTTTGAAATGTCCTACTCTTAAACCGAAAATCAAAGTATATAAAGCCTTGCAGGCTTTCACGGCTGTTGGTTTGAAAAAAAAAACCAAATCGCTGTTAAAGCTCGATTGGACTTTAGGATTATCGCATTTGCAGGCTGAGAGAGACTAGTAAAACAAAGTTGTGAAGGAATAAGTCTGGGTTTGGAAAAAGGCATATTTTTTCGAGTTTTTTTGTCGGGTAAATGAATAATGTATTTATTAACATATGACGAGAATTCTAATAAACCCGCGCAAAAAGAAAGAAAAATTCCCAAAATAAACCCGAGAATAAACCCTCAAAAATACAGGGCACTCATGCCCTTCCAGGCCAAATATTTGTCAAGGGCGCCTTTGGCCCAGCCAGCTCGTCCATTGGTCGTGGGGAATCTCGCTGAAAACGATGATCTGCTGCTAATCGTGCTGCTGCTTTTGACGACGCGTAGGGAGCACGGGAACACTAAAATAATAAAACAAAACCACTGCACACACCGGATTGCTGCTCGCGACTAACAATAAACTCCGCGTGCCGCCCGTCGCTTTTCGTCGTCTTTCATTCCGGGTACCTAAGAATCGGGAAAGAAGGAAAAAAGTATGCTACCCTAAAATAACAAAACTGTAATTTTCTCCTACGAATGTTTAATTTTCAAACTAAAGGGGCGTGGCAATGGGAAAAACTCAACGCAACTCGGCCCGCTGGCCTCGCACTCACAAACCTCACATAGAACAAGATTTTCCGCACTCGTACATGTAACCCATTGACGAAACTCTTCTTCTGGGACCTTCTTGTAGTCGACTCCAGTGATCGTGGACTCTCGGGCTTCGTGGTAAAGAGGCGGCGGCGCTGGGAAATTGTCCCTATTCCGCTTGGGACCTCCGTCCTCCTCACAACGTCACTCGCGGTCCCGACGCCCGCGTGGTTGTCGTCGGGAGATCGTACGAACTCGTAACGGAAAACCCACCAGATGGCTCAGCAATAAAAGTCGAAGTCGCGCGTCGACCGTTCACGGTGACTCTCAAATCGAGATTAATTTGCGGAGAATAAATTACTGCCGCGAAGAAGAAGCCAGGCGGTGAACTCTAAAACCTGCCCTCTACCGGACTACCACCGAACTCCTTCTTTAGACCACCAAAATACAAATTTTCGACGTTACAGAAATTTCTGGGGTGATTCCACGCCACAGACCACCCCCCACGAAAACAGTACTTTGTACCGAAAAAACAAACGACATCCACACCCTTTCAAGAACAACCTTCCCCATGAGTCATTATAGGGCCGCTGCCCTCGTAACATTGGTATTACATTTGTACCTACCCCTTGCCACTACATAATTTCTACAAATAAACAGTAACAATAACAATAGTCATCAGTAAAATAAATAATAATAATAATAATCAAAAGAAAATACAACTAACTCTTATAAATAACTTAACTCTAAAACAACAAACCTCATGGGTTCGGGCGGACAGAGGTTCTTTACTGAACTAGCTCTACGAGTCGCCTCAGGACGTTGGAACAAGCACCCTCTCCACTCAAGCCGCTTTCGACTACTTAGTTCGTAGGGGCAGGGGGCAAGGGTTGAAAGCCACTGAGGAGAGTTATCGTCCCCGGGCAGTCGTCCACTTGTACCGTCAGGTTTATACCACCTAGAAAGCCACTTCTTGCGTGACGTGTGAAACCAGAGTTTCAAAACTAAAATTAAATTCACTAGTTTAACAACTGCAAAAAAAAAGATAAATAAATGTGAAAAATCATTCGTTATCCGAGCCCTTAGTCTTATGGAGTCCAGCTAGGACAAGGATAGAATGAAGACATCGGTCACCAAGTCGGACGGCATGCTCATAAACGTGGGGCACGTATCGCACGGGCTCACCAGCCTGACCCTCAGCTTTTCCGCTCTCTCTGTCTTCCATATGGGGCATCGGTCACCAGGCCGGACGGCATGCTCACAATACGTGGGGGCACGTATCGCTCAAGCTCAGTAGCCGGACCCTCAGCTTTTCCGATTGTTCCCTCCATTACGACATGGGCAGCGGTCACAAGGTCGGGCGGACTGCCTACGATACGCGGTGTCACGGATCGCTTAAGCTCGCTATCCAGACCCTCAGCAATTCCGACGGTCGCCGAATCTGACAACAATAACAAAAATAATAGTAATAAAAAATAAATATAATAACTTCTAACAGCAATGCTCGTAGAAATTGTAACAATTTATCCTCCACATAGAGATCACTCTCGTCCACACCCGCTCTTCCAGGTCTCGACCGGGTTTTCTCCCAGGGGACTCTCCGATTTCAGATTCGTCTCCCGTCGTGATTCTTGCACAGACTGCGCGACGGCCTCGGCAATAGCTTCCCGGTACTCTTACTCAGCATCGGGCTGAGTTTTCCCAGGGTCCTCGCCCCCACTATCATCATACGCTCTCGCAAGATCTACCACGGGATCACTGACTCGGATGTCTCGCTCTGGGCCGGGAGCCTGCTCCTAGAGCTCGGTGGTCCCCATTTGATTTAGCAGGTGGGATTAGGACCAGTGGCTCCCCCCGCATTGTCGTTTTCCAGGAGCCACTCACAATTAGGGCAATCGGGAAACGTCACGCCTGGAATACCGCATCCCTGACAGCTGAGTGCTGGGTGCTTGTCTTTCCGCTCCGGACCTTCAGGCGAAAAATTTTCTGAATTCGCTTCGATGCGGCAGACGCGATGCGGGCAAGCAGTGAATTCACACCCCACCAAACTAACGTTACAGAGGATGAATGCACTCGCGTCCCCTCCCCCCACCGACCAGAGTGGCACCGCCCCAGGACAAGGGTGACGAAGAAGAACCAGGCGTCGACGCCAACGCTATCGCCGATCCGCTTCCGAAATCCGGAACGCCGCACCAGGCACCGGGAAAGCTGGAACCTGCCAAAACACTCAGATGGGCCAAGAGTTTCGAACCAGACGAAACGCCGCACCAGGCACCGAGAGAGCGGGAACCAACCAAGACACTCAGAGGGGCCTAGAGTTTCGAACCGGACGAAACGCGGCACTAGTCGCAGGAAAAGCGACAGCCCGTCAAGGCCCTCGCATCCGCCGAGAATCCCAAGAGGTCACGGGCCAGTCGAAGCAAGACTTTTGGGGACCCTACATGGGTTGGGATCCGGGAGGCCATCCTGCTCCGGGTCACCCACGAAGAGCCAGAACTTCGTCCGTTTAAAGTGACCCGTGGTAACAGCATCCAACTAATTATCCATTATTTGTATTACTTATACCTTTCGATTCTTTATTATTATTAGTAGTTTTTTCCCCTTCTTTTGTAGCTAGCTATTGTATTTTTTTTTTTTTTTTTTTTTTTTCCCGAAGCGTTAAAATAGTTATTGTGAAACAAGAGAAAGAAGTTTAGAGGTTTTAGTTTCAAGCAGTTTTGTAGGTGGCAAGGGTATTTTCATATTTTGCAACCCAGCGAAGCCAGTGGCCCTGAATAGCGAGAGCGTTTAATTAATTTTCTTATTATTTGTTTAATTGTATTTTGCTTTATCTAGTATTACTTTTTTTTTTGGTACGATGTTCCATCTAGGGGGGGGGGGGGTGGTCTGTGGCGTGGTACGCCACAGGGAAATCTGTGGCGTGGAAAGATTTGTAGGTGGCGGGAGTAGCTGCCGAGGAGCCACCTGTCTTCTCCCTTTCCCGCCGAGTACGGTTTTACGGCGCCGAGCCGCGGCCATCTGGTCCACTCTAGTTTTGGACTCGTACCGAGCGAGTCGTGTCTCTATCCGTGCGAGTAGTGAGAGACGCCGAGTAGACGCCACGAAACCCCTTTTGTTCCGTTCGTTCTCGAGGTACGCTAGACCATGACCACGCGGTGGCAGTTCGTGAGTGGGGTGTAGTGCTGAGGCCCTGTGTGGTGCGAGACGACTCTCGCAACCGAAGCGCTCACCCGTCAAGGAAGCGGAGTTCAAGATCGACGAAGGAGCTCGGCCGACGAGTGCAGCCCACCGGACAAGTACGCTAACCAGTGAGCAGCTGAGCCTGAGAGGCGGTAAGCGGAAAGCAACTAGGAGTGCGTTAGGACCAGTGAGTCTAAGACTTTTTCCCCTTGCCACCAGTTGATATTTTCCTTTTAAATAAATTAGAGAGTTCAATGAAAATAGTGATTCTACGGTGTATTATTTTCTTCTGTTTATAGTCTTTTGCGTATGTTCCCTCTTCCTTTCCCTAAATAGTTGTATTTGAGCTAATTAGGAGCCGCAGTACCAGCAGCAGCGGAGCATCGGGTCATCGAGCGATGACGGCGCGAACCAGACCCACCGGTGAGTTAGCGGGGCCTTGGCGCCTCATAAAATTACGGCCCTCGCGACTTCCTATTTCTCGAGGAGTAGTTGCGACCGGGGAGACATATTATTTGGCCTTGAGTGCGCTGCAGTATTGTAGTGAATTTTGTTTACTTGAGCTCCCCAGTCTGAACTACATTCCTTGTTGCAAACAATAGTACTGGAACTGCATTAAGCTCAGATATTATTTGATTTCAATACTTTCAACAGAATCAGAACATAAAATTTTAAAAATGGGGCGAAGTTTATGCGTTTAAATTGTTTTGTGCTTGTATTTGTTTGTTTTCATTGTTCATCTGAAAATTGTATTTTATTTAGTAAGGATTTGGCCAAGAAAAACCTGAACTCGACGTAATTTTTAATTTTTTAAAAGTGCATTGTTAGATTTTACTTAAAGTCGACAGGGAAATAATGTCTCTGTACAGCTTTAAAATTTGTTAATTATAATTTTTTAAAGCATTTGTAAAAACAAATTTTTATCTATTCAAGTAGACCTCACATAGGTAAAATTCAAAAAGTAATTTATAAAAATACTTTTTTAAATTAGTTGTTTAAAATCTGCTTCAATATTCTGATCTTGTTGATAAAACCGAACTTACGCATGTTGAAATTTTTTTTTATTATTATAATTGGATGATTGTACATCATCTCATAAATTAATAAATTATTTAATTTTAAAATTGATTTTTGAATTGAAAACTTAGTGATTTTGATGTGAGAGTAGGAGACAAAATTTTTATAACAATCATTTTAGTATAGACTATAAATAACTCAGCGCGCACGGAATCTTATTTATTGCTTTTGCAAAAGTGTTTTTGCCATATTATATAAAATAAAATATTCTAACTTCGTCAGTTTTTAAATTGTTATACTTTACATAGCTTGTTACATTAACATTTTTTTTACGTTTATTTTTCTTATATAAAGTGCTTAATTAAGATTAATAGAGAAGAAAGCTATGTGAAAAATAAAAATATTCGAGCACCGAGCCTCTTTGTGCTGCTACCTTTTTGGAAGATCAGCACAAGGAGGAATCGGATAGCGGCAAGCTATGCGAGGCTCACACTACCGGACGAGAGATAAGAGGGAGAAACGGCCGGCGGCTTGAGCCGCACGGCAAAGAGTAGCAGCAAGCGACGGAGCCGTCACTTGGTCTCAAATCGTCTGAAAAGAAACTGAAAGTCACGCGCCGATTAGAAATAAAATCTAACTTTTCTTTTGGACACTAAGTTTTAACAATTTAATTAATTTGTTAATTAATTTTCTAAATTCAAGTATTTCGCAAAATTTTTTTTTTTTCATGTCAGAAACTCGTTGCACAATATTTTTTTTTTTTTCTCCAATACATTTGGGCACCGACAGGCGACCAGTCAACGAACAAGAAAAATAAAAGGTGATATCATAATACTATAAAATTCAGAAGAAAAAAGAAATTCCTTTTTTTTTGTTTGCTGGGATCTGCAGAAAAAGAATTGTAGTTGTAAAATAAACTTTGTTTATTTATTTATTTCTTTGAAGTAAATTAATTTTTATTAGAGACATTATTTTGCTGTTAAAGGAATTCTTTTTAGAACTTAATGAATATTATTCTACTTAGATTCATTCTCATGCATGGAATTTGGAGTGCTTAGTTACGCTATCAGAATATTATTATTGTTAATTTACAGATTTTACTTCTTTAATTATATATGTAATAACGCGTCGCTGCCTTAAACAAAATGGCCTTTCAAAAGTGAGCTCTCCTTGAGAAAGGAAGGAAAAATGTATTACGAAGAATTCTCCATAAAAACATCACTTGCCCCGCACATTGAAAAAACAAATACCCGTGTATAGTTATCGAAACCGAATATGCGCATAGGAAAAAAACTAAAATAGTAACCTCAAATACACTTTTCGAATATTTTAAAAACTTCTTCACCAATCAGCTCACGAATAAAAAGTTTACGCAAGATGGCGATAGCTCTCTTTTATAAAGGGACTAGAAAATCCGCTAGCGAGTGTACCACGTGCCTGTACTTTGACCGATTTTTCGCTTTTTTATCAATTAAAATCAGAATTAATAAGTACATGAGCATATTTCAACTCAAAGCTTTTTAGTAAGTCACATAAGCACTTTATTACGGATAGTTGTGCCTCATGTAAGTTCACGTGGGGATTCGAAACTGCTCTTTTTATTAAAAAAAATTAATTTTAGCATCGAAGAATGACGTATTTAATTTTCATCAAGTTGAGTGATTTTTGGCAGCTGAGTGCTTATTGTAAAAAAACTAAGTTTTCATTCTCTCGATCATTAAATCAGAATTCAAGTGTTTTATTTCCATTACTTGTTTTAAAGCTTTCCTTTCCTAGTACTATTGATTTCTATCTTAAATTATTTATAAAATTTTTGTTTTTATCATCAACAATCTTAAAATTAAGATGTGACTTAACTTGAACTGTTTCGATAGTAAACTCTAAAAAACATCATTCATTATTAGCCCCTGGTAAGAATCTTCACTGAATATAGGCTGAAAAATGGCTAAAAATTTAAGAATTAGCTGAAAGTTCAGTGAAGATTTAGCTAATTATGAAACGCTTTTTCACTGAATAATTCAGAGAAGATTCAGCCAAGGTGGACTAGGTTAGGATTCTTGGAGATGATTCTCGTGAGAGTATTGAAAATTGAAAACAATTTCCATAACCTGGATTAACAGATCGCAGATGGTATAGGTACACCTAAAGAGCTAGCACAACCAGGTCGCCGAAGACGATTACACTGGGAGATCATCTGAATCAAATTTTCTTCGAGATGACTTTGGTGATTGTTGGCAATTGCTGAGGCACGAAGCTAGATCTGGAAAACCAGGTCGCCGATGACGGGTATACCCAGGGATCATCTCCAGGATCATCCCCGAAAACTCGAATCAAATTTTCTTCGAGGTGACTTTGGTGATTGTTGGTGATTGTTGGCAATTGCTGAGGCACGAAGCTGGACCTGGACAACCAGGTCGCCGAGGACGGGTGTACCCGGGGATCATCTCCAAGATCATCCCCGAAAACTCGAATCAAATTTTCTTCGAGGTGACTTTGGTGATTGTTGGTGATTGTTGGCAATTACTGAGGCACGAAGCTGGACCTGGGCAACCAGGTCGCCGAGGACGGGTGTACCCGGGGATCATCTCCAGGATCATCCCCGAAAACTCGAATCAAATTTTCTTCGAGGTAACTTTGGTGATTGTTGCCAATTGCTGAGGCACGAAGACCTGGACAACCAGGTCGCCGATGACGGGTATACCCGGGGATCATCTCCAGCAGTTCGAGTGCAGAATCGCATGAAGTCACCTCAAAGAAAATTTAAGGATCTTTGGTACTTTCTCGAAAAAATACTCGAAAAAATGCAGCCATTTTGTCAATTTTGATCGGATCGATTTATGATTAATATCAAAATAATCATTGAATTTTTTTCCTTTTTTGTCCGATTTATGATTAATATCAAAATAATCATTGAATTTTTTTCCTTTTTTGTCCGATTTAGTTTTTTTAAAAATCAAAGTATTTTTTTAAATACTTTAACCCAAACTCTTATGGAAATCAAGCAATTTTTTTCTTTGATCGTTTGTCACTCTTCCAAAAATACAGAGATCATTAAAAGAATTATTGGGATTTGTAGATTTCAGCTTGAAGAAGATTTTAAGATTTTTTTTATAATACCTTTCCGACCATTTGAAAAAGATAACAAAGAAAAACAAGCGCGCAGCGGTTAAATTCAATGCGCGACTGAACAAGAAATGCTCTAACTTTTTTTCTACTGCATCATTTGATCTAAAAATTTGTACACAATGTCTTTAGGTCTTAATTTTTAATGTGAAATTAAAAAAGTTAACATTTTTAAACTTTTGTCGCAGAGTTTTGTAAATTGAAAATTAGGTTATGTTTTCGTGATTTTTGATAATTTTTTAAAATATTCTTCAATCATAAAATTAATATTACATGAAAGAAGAGACTTTTAACTTTGTTGTGTAAAATTTTCATAATGATTCTTTCATTAGGGTCAAAGTACTGATGAGTTGAAAATAAACTCGTCTAGTCGGGCGCTGCGGTGCCCGTCCCCTCCCCTCTTTTCCCCTCACGAAAGTATTAAACATCCTTAATTTGAGTACTCGGAGATGATCCCCAGGTATATCTGTCATCGGCGACCTGGTTGTCCAGGTCTGAATTCATACCTTATAATTTGCAAACGAACACCAAAATTACCTCAAAGAAAATTTGAGTCGCAGTCTTGGAGATGATCCCCGGGTATGCCCGTCGTCGGCGACCTGGTTTGCCTAGTTAGACTCTCCAAGTATATATCGTCGGTTTAGAGTAAGAACCTGCTGTCTCAGCGGGCCAGAGCAAGAACCTGCTATCTCAGGGGCCACAGCAAAAACCTGCTATCTCAGGGGCCCGAGTTAAAAGCTACTATCTCACAGGCCCATTCAAACAATGGCATCAAATTTTTTTTTTTTTAAGCGTAGCTTTTATACTTACGTTATAACTCTGCCACGCTTAAAAAAAAAAAAAATTTGATGCCATTGTTTATGTGGACCTGAGAGACAGTAGCTTTTAACTCGGGCCCCTGAGATAGCAGGTTCTTGCTCTGGCCCACTGAGATAGCAGGTTCTTACTCTAAACCGACGATATACCATCAGCGATATGCTAACCCGGGTCTGGAAGATTATTTTCTAGTTTCTACAACTTCACGAAAACCATCTTCGCATGCCTATAAACGTATGTACCTATGCTGTACTCTGACTCTCCGTAAATGATTTAAAGCCACGCCCCAAAAATTCTAATTATTACCTGAACCAAAGCTGAACTCACATAGGCCTGTTCAGTGAAAATCCAGTGAAGAATTTAGCTGAACGCTAATAAGCCCAACTGGACAATTAGCTAAGGCTCTTACCAGGCAAGGTTTATATATAATACCTCAAAATTGTCTTTTTCAATAAATTCTTTTTTTCTGTTAGCCGAACCTTTCGTAAATATTGATCCGTTAGCACAGGTACATATTGTTGTCGTCTTAATGACTGTTCTTTAAAAACTTAACTTTGATCAATATTTTTCAAATAGTACCCTGATTAAATATTTTGATGAGTGAATCACTGATGCAGATTTCCAGATTTAGGTTACTCTTTACTGTTTTATGCAATGAACAATTTAATTCAATTTTTTTTCCTGACTTGTATTGAATACTATTATAATTCGAAAACCATTGCAGTAATCGTCTACTGTAATAATCTTTTAGTGCTCTTTTAAATTCACTTTTATTTTTTAAGTAATATTTGATTAAGATATCTTCGAGTTACTTAAACGCAAATTTTTATCCCTTATAAATTTTATAGGAATCCATAGAATCCATCTTCTTAAATCCATATTTTATTAAAAATTTTATATAAATAAGAAAGAGAACTACCAAAAGATTGTCAGTACTGCCAATCCTCAGATGAATTATTTCACTTGTGTTAAGGACGTTCAACTTTGACTACTCAAGTCAAGTCTTCTCGTATGACTATTTTTCCGATGAAGAAACACGCTGATTGGTTGCTCGAGTCTAACCTAATCCCAAAAGTACTATTTTTTTGTTTCTTTGACTAGTATTTTCTATTATTAATATTCTCCTAATCGTCTCCGTAAACATCTTAAAATAATCTTCAAATCGTCGGTTTAGAGTAAGAACCTACTATCTCAGCGGGCCAGAGCAAGGACCTACTATCACAGCGAGCCAGAGCAAGAACCTACTATCTCAGCGAGCCACAGCAAGAACCTGCTATCTCAGGGGCCGGAGTTAAAAACTACTGTCTCACAGGCCCATTTAAACAATAGCATCAAATTTGTTTTCTTTTTTTTGAAGCGTGGCTTCTATACTTGATAATACGTTATAACTCTGCTATGCTTCAAAAAAGAAAAAAAATGTTTGATGCCATTGTTTAAATGGGCCTGTGAGAAAGTAGCCTTTAACTCCGGCCCCTGTGATAGCAGGTTCTTGCTCTGACCCCTAGATAGCAGGTTCTTGCTCTGGCCCGCTGAGATAGTAGGCTCTTGCTCTGGCCCGCTGAGATAGTAGGTTCTTACTCTAAGCCGATGAAATGCTCTTTTAACACCTCAAAAAAACTGTGCTTTGTGTCATCATACATTATTGAGAGACTTTGTTAAAAAACACGAAAAAGTTCGATTTCCCATAAGACAATGTGTTAATGGGTCAAAACAATAATTATTGATATCTTTGTTATTAGACTCGAAATTGCTTCCAGGTTTTAACAGAGGATTTCTTATTATTCAATCAAAATATCCCTAAATTTTCATAATTTATTCATCATGATTAATTTTTCGAGTTGAACGTCCTTAAAAAACAAAAACTCAATGCAATTTTCCATACTACACTTAACAGTAGAAATACTGTTAAGTAGAAATGTTCTTTTAATCATTATTTAAAACTTTTCCGAAATATCTGCTACAATACATATTTTTAAAATTTAATGTATGAAATAGAATTCTTACACTAATATTTGTCGATCTTGCTGTGTAATAGCAAGGGTTGAAAATGACAAATAAGAACAGCTCGGTGTAATAACCAGTAAGGTGTTCGAGAAGCTTGAAATTGGCTCAGGCGGCGTCATCAATTTTTGAAAAATACTGTCATTTTTAACTGATAAGAAAATAAAGCAAAAACTTAAGTCTTGTTCATCATACGAATTTTGAGTTTAGTTCGTAAAAACTCGGGAAGAGCTAAATATTTTTTTATGAAATTTTAAAACCGCATTCTTGAAGTTTTTCCGCTGCTAATAAATTGGTCCAGATATTTCTAAAAAATTTATGAGCCGTGTTTCTAACTTTTAAACGATATATTAGTGATTTCTAACCTAAAAACTTTGGATTAAAAAATTAAGCATAAATTTAAGAGTCCAAAAAACTGTCAGAGAGAAAATTTTTCATGAGGTTTCGAAGGATGTTTCTGTAGAATTTCAAAACGATATTTTTTATAGGTAAAAAATGGTAGTATTTTCTAAAAAGTGGCTATTTAAATTTTCATTGTTATTACTATTTAATAATTATATTTATACTTTTATTTAAAAGTGTGACATACCCAAAAAAATTTCGTACGTTCTAAACTACGTCGAATGAAAATTATCAAATTAAAATATTGATAAATTTCAAACAAAGATTTGAATTAAAATGAAAAGTGTCTTTGAAAAATTGCAGTTTTTCATTCTTCATATAAGTTTCGACTTATATCAATCGATTTTGAAAGCATTTAAAAGTATATACCTGGTCAATTTTATTTCAGGTTCTACGGATTCAGAAAGCGACAATTTTGTTTTAGGCCACGGCCCAAAAATACAATTTTTTGGTCGGAAAACATAAAAATTTGATTTTACATTATAGTTTCATTACTCATTTTAATCTACAATACAAAAGTTGCATTTATTGTATTTAGTATTGTGCACTCAGAGACAGAGACCCTGGTTTTCCCATCGCATTGAGCAACACATGCTCTAAATATCAAATATTTTTTTCTAGTCCGTTGTGCTGGGTAAATTACCTGAAATACTGGAGCTCCAATTCAAACGACATCACATATTTATTATGAAGGATTAGTAACTTTGAAATAGAGCATAAAAGCAAAACACTGTGTTTTCTTGAATTTCTTTTATTAAGTTTCAACTTTTCGACACTACAAATGGTGTCCTCATCAGGATATCTATATAAAACAGTTTATCTTGTTATAACAATGAAAAATATATGAATTTTGTTTACGAATCAAAAAATAATTTAAAAAATATATAATAAAATATATTTGTATCCAATTTGTAACCAAAATTTATATATTTTTCAAATTAGTTGTTTTACGTCTGAGAGTTAGATAAATCTGAAAGTTACGACCTTTTCGGACAAAAAAAGGGGAGTATTATATAAATAAAAAACTCCTTATTTTTATGTTTATCAATCAACGTTTCGGCTACCAACGGCTGGTCATCTTCAAGATTTTATTATTTAAAGTCACAAACAGTTTGTGAAGAGATTTTGCTAAGAATTTATAAAGTTTTTGTAAACTTAACACTTCATTATTTTTATAATTCAATTAAAAAGGACACGGATAAATCAACAAAAACATAATTAAGGGTTAAAAAAAATTTTTTTTAGGAATAATTTAATAAACATTGTAACAGCTAGCGCGGTAATTAAATTCTAATTTGGCGCTAACTGTTATGGAACGCAGATGCAGATCGGTAAGCCAGGTGATGACGAGATCTACCGATCAGCATTACTCTAATTTTGACGCTTGGCGTGATCACACGTGTGTCAGAGAGCGAATATACTTATTTACTTTTTCGTGTTGTTAGATAACTTTATCGAGGTTGTGTTGGATAAAGTTAACAGTGAGAAGTTGTGTAGATTTTCCTGTGATCCAGTTGTCATTGGATCGGAGCGGGGAAGGCGAACATCTCACGGAAATTCAGCGTGCGGCCTTGGAAGGCATTGTCGTCTTATGTGAAGCCATTCGGGCTGGTAGTAATTATCATTATTATTGTTAAATCAAGCGAAGGTGCACCTGCTAGAAAGTAAGTCCGCGTAGCGGTTGATCATTGTATATTCAATCGTGAATGATTAGATTCCGAGTGTGAATGTATGTTTCACGGAAGTACTCAAGTACTTGATCGAATCTTCGCCTTTGTGATTTTGGCGCGCTGCAGCTAGCAGCCAACCACGAGAGCGTGTGTGTGTGTGTGCGACGGTGTGTTCGAGTCTACCGTGACACTGACGCCGAACTTTGTTTTTGTGAAAGCAATTTTTCTTTCGACAATTTAAGAGTGCGAGTCATTTAAGTTTACTTGTTAGTAAACATTCGAGTGAAATTAATTTGGACAGTTTTGTAACCTTTTCTATTTTTATTGTTGATTGAAATTATTAAAATTTACGTCTGATTATTCATTTAAGTAACCCGTGTTCCTGCGATCGGTCCACGTTAACTCACGCCACTACCGACGAAGGAGAGCAGACTCGCCGCGTAATAATAACATTAGTTCGCGTACGCGTCTTCCCCCCAATTTTCAGGATTGAAGAAAAATCGACGGATTGTCGTGTGCACAGAAAGTGCATTTTGTCAGCAGGTCGGAGGAGTGCGGACGACGATCGCCTTGGGTTCTCGTGATTAATCACGATCCTCCGAGGAATTAAATTCCATAATTCGAGCCCTGTGACATTTGGCGCCCAACAACGTGTAGGTGGTTAGGTAACCAAAACAAAGGTTATTGGTTAGTGTGAGTGATCGCTGGTGTGCGCTGACCGGCGGGGGGTTCAAGGTCGGTCGGCAGAGTGAATATTATGATAAAAACAAAGGCAAAGAGCTTGCTGCTGCTATAGTTTATAGCATGGCAAGTTGGAATTTTTTTTTCCTGTTAATGGCTCGGTGGAGTGTGGGTGCTTGCTGGATTTTAGTTAAAATCGTTGATTTGTTTTTTTTTCTTAACTCCGACACGGATATTCGAGCTGCGTTTTTTTTCGATTTTGACTTGTTTTTTTTTTGTTTTTTTTTGTGAGCATGTACTCCACCAAGCAGAACCTATACGTAACAGTAGCGAGAGTAGAGCGCTGAATAATATTAATTTATTGTATGATTATTGTAAAATATTATTTTGCATACAGGCTGTTATCGACTAACGTTCGTTAACAACTATGATTTATATTTCTGAGTTGAAAAATCGGGTTTTGACACTTGTAGTTGATTCTATATTGGCTTCAACGGGTAATTCGTTTATTTTAGCCAATCGGGAGTTTTTGTTAAAACCAAGCGTAGTTGGTGGACTTTTTGGTCATTTCGGATTATTGCTGTTGAGATCAGTGGATCGGTTTTGTTTTTTTTTTTTTTTTTGTTTTCTTACATAACTCAGAAATATAATCGAGATTTTGTCGTCTATTTCAGGATTGCGAGATATATATTTTGTGTAAAATATTAATAAATTAGAGTGTGTTAAAACTGTCACGTGGGTTAGGGTACTGTTTTCTTTGTAAGCTAGGTGACATCGGACGCAGTTATGATGCAGGAACTTACAAAAGAAGACTTGGTCTTTTCGTGGATCATGGCCGAAGGGGCAGATGTCGTGTTAGAAGCTTTGAATGAGCTTGAGCTCAAGCCTGAAGGTACGCTGATCGATAAAAGCGGTAGGCTGCTGAAATGGCTGTGTGTGTTCGAGTCTACCGCGACACTGACGCCGAACTTTGTTTTTGTGAAAGCAATTTTTCTTTTGACAATTTAAGACTGCGAGTCATTTAAGTTTACTTGTTAGTAAACATTCGAGTGAAATTAATTTGGACTATTTTGTAACTTTTTCTATTTTTATTGTTGATTGAAATTATTAAAATTTACGTCTGATTATTCATTTAAGTAACCCGTGTTCCTACGATCGGTCCACGTTAACTCACGCCACTACCGACGAGGGAGAGCAGACTCGCCGCGTAATAATAACATTAGTTCGCGTACGCATCTTCCCCCAATTTTCAGGATTGAAGAAAAATCGAAGGATTGTCGTGTGCACAGAAAGTGCATTTTGTCAGCAGGTCGGAGGAGTGCGGACGACGATCGCCACGGGTTCTCATGACTAATCACGATCCTCCGAGGAATTAAATTCCTTAATTCGAGCCCTGTGACATTTGGCGCCCAACGTGGGGCTGATAGGGAGTCTGACCTACTGGCCATCCAACAGCGCCGAGCAACACGCAGACAACTGCGAGAAAACGAGGCCAAAGCCAAGGCCGAACAAGCTCGGCTAGAAGCCTTGATGCAGTCAGCGGCCGAGCAAAGAAGAAGATCGAGGAAAGAGGCTCAAAGAGCTCAGCGGGACCTTTTCTTCGTCTCGATAGAAGCCCAGAAGGCGGCGGCATATATCAAGAACCGCAAGCCGAGGGAGCAGCAACGTCGATGTTCGAATTGCAGTTATCCGGGAGTCGCTGATCCAAAACTCTGCCCAGGAAGGGCAAATCATCGCCGTGGCGGCTAGTAGTCAACAGCATGACTTGGTAGTCATTCGGGTTAGCTAAACAGCCATTCAGGGTTATTATCTACACCCACTGTACAGAGTGATAAATAAAGTATCGATTACTTAATCACAGTGCCTTATTCATTCAATTCCTATCTCATCCTCGTACCATCCCAACTCGCTTAGGTCATGTTTCGGGTAGATATCGATGTGACGAATCCAGGGATACGTCGAATCTGGTCCGGGGGTGTAACGGGCGCGTGGGGAGATAGGCTAAATTCAAATTTTATTTGAATTACAGCAGGCGACCGTTAGAAACGCGTAGACGCACGGTCGGTAATGAGGTGACAGCGCCACCGACCGAGTTGCGTCACTCGAGTCTTGATCGCGAGAGAAAACATACGCGTGCGTGAGATTCATTTGTCGATTGATTTGTTCGAGATTGTAACGTTGTTTATCAAGATTAACATCGTGACTGTTGATAGTGGTGCTGTTCGTGGAATTTGGAATTATCACGTCCTCGAGTCGTCATTCGAGCGGGACGTGATAATTAGCGAAGAAAACCTCACAGCAACCGGCGACCGGCCTTCGAAGGCATTCCCGGCCTCAGCGAGGCATACAGGATTGCGATCGTTCATCCGAGCGCAGGTGCACCTGGTTTATCAAAGTAAGTTTGAAAGGCGTTTTATTGTAAGATTAATTGTATCGCGCGCAGGAGTGTGTTTTGTCGAGTGAAATAAGATGATTGTAGGTTATGTTATCTTATTCACTCTTAAGTATCGAGTGATTTTTTCACTCTTTTCTCAAGAGTGGCCCAAACCACTTTATTAAGAGTGAAAAATGACTCTATTAGAGTCATCAGGGTAATGTAAGGAAATCACTATTTCTTCGAGTGAATTTTTCGCTCGAACAGTTTTAGAGAGTACCGGGAGTTTAAACTTACATAGATTTCTCATTTTTTATATTCCATCTCAAGTACAAAAACGTATTTTTTTACCAACTATTCGGTATGAAGACCTTAGTATTTTTATTACTTAGTTGAAAAAATCAAATTTAAGATTTCTTTACTGAACACTTTAACATTATAAATGATTTAATGTAAGATTTATTGAACCAATTTCATTAAAGACTTGAATGAATTGGAAATATATTTGCAACTTTTAAAATATTAGTTTTTGATTTATTAAGCATCAAACTTTTCAACAACAATCTATTGAATCGAACTTTGATTTAACAATAGAGATAAATTTTGAGATTATTTTATCTATTCAATTTGAAGTATGAATTGATATTTTTGAAGTAACTTAAATTAATTCAAAAAACTAATTTATTACAAAATTTGTAATTTTTATACTCCTCTTGTTCTATTCATTTAGGATGTTTGATAAAAATAAAATAAAATAATCATAAATGTTTCAAATTTATTTTTAAATTTCTAAAATGCAGTTGTTTGAGTTCTTATTGCCCTTGAAATTAAATTTTAAAAAAATTTCCTCAGCTTTTGAAAAATAATTTTATTTCGCTTGATTCTATCATTTATGATCAAAAATCAAATCGAATAACCTCACGGATAAAACCATTGTTTTTGTTGCACTTTGACAGTTCATTATCAAAAACTTACCTCTCTATACCTACGCGGCAACGTTCGCTTCGCATTTTTGATTGGTGTCGTCACTCTGAGCCAATCAGATCCAGAATAAAAGTCTTAATCTTCAATTCGATACTTTCTCGAGCTCGAATTTCGACACTCGCGTACTCCTTTTTATAAGAAGGACCAATCAGCTCACGAATAAAAAGTTTGCGTAAGATGGTGATAGTTCTTCGTTATAAAAGTTTTTTTTTATAAAGAAAAATAGTTCAGAATTAAGATTAAAACAAAAATTTTTTACACTAAATTATCTAAAATTATAAAATTTATACCTTTAACTTAAAACTTCAGAGAAAGCTTAAACAAGTTTATTTAAAAAAATATAACTTGTGGTAACTGGTAACCAATTGAATCTTGGATCAATACTGCTGTTTTCATTTTTTTTAAACATGAATCTTCTAAAATTTATAACTTGAACAGTGAAACTTTAGAAACGGTTCAAACAAGTTTATTCAAAAAAAAAAATACATTTTGTGGTAAGAGCTAACCAATTGAGTCTTGAATTCATATTTGATAATCGATTACATACTAAATACTTATAGAGTTGTTATTAGGTCTTGATAAATCCTAAAGCCCAATCGGGCTTTGGTGGCGAGTAGGTTTTTTTCAAACCTACAGCCAAGAAAGTCTGCAGGGCTTTATATACATTGATTTTTAATTTTTGGTTAGGTCCACGGTGAAAAAATAGCGTTAGAGAGGTTATTTGAATTATATCTCATATCATAGGACATAGCCGTTAATCTGAGCAGTTATTAAAAAAAATCATCACGTAATATGGTCGCGTTATAAAGTTATGGGCATTTCATTTTTCAATGTGCCGATTTCTCTTCGCTGATTGTAGTCAGAAATTTCCGAGTCAGATCAGAGCATCTGGTATCCACATCGGAATATCGGACGTGACGTCATGCAATGCCTCCGCGTGGGCCGTTGGCTGCAGTGAGTACGCACTTGCGCAGTGTATATCTTAGGCCCCATGCACATATAGACTACAACTACAGCTGCAAAGCACAGCTGCTAGACTGACGCGCACATGTGAACAAAGCCTCATCATCGTAATTTGTCATGGATTAGAGCCATTAGGTACTTGCTGATTTTTGGAATAAATTTGTATACCTACAATATAAAGTTTTTTATAATTTTTGCTGATGAAATTTTATTTTTAAGTTTGAAAAAATTTAAACTGAGCTGCCATTTCTCTACTTTTTTATTTAATTATACTATTATTAGGTACCACTTGTGCAGATTTTTCTGATATATATATGTATATATATAACCTTTATTTTTTTTCTTTGTATTTACTTTTCACTTATCAAAATAAAATTCAAAATCTGTGTTGTAAATAAATATAAAGATAAATAAATAACTGCCTTGTGACGGAGCGCACTCTGTCACGAGTCAAACACTCGCGCGCAACGAGTACCGCCGGCGGCCACTACGTGGCTACCACCGGCTATCGCGTGCAAGAGCGAAGCTGCTGGGGTTTAGTTTCCTCGGCCACCGCTACGTGGCTGCCACGCTGGCCGACACCGCAAACAAGAGCGGCGAGTTCAGGGTACTTGGGCAGCCGAGCCCGCAGCAGCTGGCAAGCCTTCTCTCCCGGTCATCATTGTTCCTATGACCCGTTGTGGGAGAAAAGAGACTTCGACTGGCTGAGTGAGGTGCGACTCCCAGCCCTAGCCGCGGACGCGAATTAAGGTGAAAATTCATGGGAGAGACGCAGCGTCCGGCGGCTGCGTCTGCGTCCAAAAAAACGTATATATAAATAATGTAAGTGGCAAGCTGGTACAAGCAGACGCTTTCAACAGAGAAGTTCGACATCGTCGAGCTTTTTCTCTGTTTTTAAGTGCGGCAATCGGTAGTGTTCTCCACAGTGTTAACAAGATAAAAATAGTTCTTAAAAATAAAATTTAAAGTGTAACAAATAAAAGTAGTTCAATAACATGGAAGATTCGGATGTAAGTAATTCCTGATAAAAGTTATATCAACTTAATCATGTTGTTAGTTTGTATAAATTGTAGGTTATGAACATTTATTTGGAGTATTTGTAAAAGTTGTATGATTTTTTTTCCTTAGATTTTTGACCAAATGTGAAATATTTATTTACAGGAGGATTTGTCTTCAATGTATTCATCTCACATATGTTCTTTTTGTCATGAACTAGTTTTACATATGCAAATTAGGAGTCATTCTTGCATGGAAGGATTCGATGACTTCAGAATAGTGGCAGGGAACTTAATAAAACCTATGCTACAATTGATAATAATGTATTTCTGTCACTGTTTTATTGAAAAATTTTTTGTTTTAGATGGGAAATTTGTTAACCGACCAATTGCTATGATTCAGGAGAAAGGTATAAAGTACTGTTTTGTTGTTTAATTTATGTAGAATTGATCAATTTATTTTAATAAAAAATTATGTGAATATTTTCTTTGTTTAAAAAGTATCATGATTGTAGGGTCCACAGAAAAAAGCATCGCTGATTGTTGTGATAAAACAGTAGGTAAGAAAATTTGTATTTACATTAATGTAGATATTTTTTAATTGAATTAAGAATAATTCTCCATTATTATTAATTGTTTACAGCAAATCCATTGCAATCTAGTAACAATATAATAAATGCATGTAAAAGAAGAAAACCTGGTAAAATGAAATATATTTTTATATAAAATAATTGTATAATAGGTTTCACTTTATTATGTTTAAAAAAAATACTCTTTTCAGGGGTTCAGATATCAGTAAATCCTTCATACACGCTGATTGGAGGTACTTGAGAAGTAATTGCCAAAAAGTTATAAAAACATCTTAATTTTTATTTTTTATTTTTATTTTAGATGACTCATTCGGTCCAAATCAAAATTGAAAGGCAGTTGCAATTGAGAATGGTTGTAAATCAGTTTAAAATTAAAATGAATTGTACAGAGTTTTTAAAAATATTCTTTTATTTTTATTTATAGTTACAAGTCACCAAAGTAACAGTAGCAGTAAGGAAAACTGTAAATCTGTGAAGGGTATGTTTTAGAAACTTTAAAATCAAGTAATCATGAATTTTTTAATCAGTTATACTTTTACAGTTATACTTATAACGACGGCGACGACGTCGATGAATCTTCAACACTCCAAAGTAAGTTTTATTCGTAAATAAAAAGAAAATAAAACGTACATAACTTGAGATAGGATTTGTACAGTGAACATAAATCAATCAAAAATTACTGCAATCAGATTTGTTGCTAATTTGTTTTCATTTATTTTGCAGCCAAATCAAAAAATTCGTGGAGGAAAAATAAAAAAGAAATTGTCACAGTGCCTGAAGCATTATTTATGGTTGCTAAAAATATGAAACCCAGCAAAAGCTCCATGCCCAAAGCCCCAGTGCTGGATCAACTCGATTATTGGGCTGTAAACATAATTTGCAATTTAAAATTAATTCCTTATGTATCTAGAATTAAATTGCAACAAGAAATTTCAAACCTTGTTACTAGCGAAATTTTAAAGCATCACAAGCCTGATCAATCGAATAATTCTCTTCCGTAGTTATTAAATATTTGCAATAAAAATTGTTATGTATGTACGTTCTGTAATGTATGATTGCTTAAAGTTAAAGGCTTCTATATGTATTAATTTGCGAGTCATTGGTGCTTTAGGTTTGGCAAATTAATAATCTGCAGTGAATCTACAGTGATTGTATTTTAATAATGGATTCAACCTGAAAATCACGTTTTAAACTTATGATTAAATATTCAGAGTAAATTTATATATCATTTTATGCAATTAAAAATGTTTAATGTTTCAATGTTAATAAAGTCTTATGTCTAAAATTATAACAGGTCATTTATTTATATTTTATTGTAATTGAATTAAACTTATCCTACCAAAAACTTATTTTTTCAGCTTAATAAATGTTTAGACTATTCACTTACGTTTTTTTAAATAATATATTTTAATTACAATTTTATTTAAGCTATAAAAATGTTAGGCAAAACCAAAACAAAGATATAACGAATTAGTGATTTTATTAATAAATTTTTAAAAACAGCACTGTAAATAAAATAGTTGCTATATTGATATTTATTTTGTATAGGTATACAAAAAATTATTTATTTTAAAATTAATATAAAACATTCAACTTTTAATTATTATATCAACTAGTCAATGTCATATTGAAATGCAACAGTTCCTTCACCATTGAAATAAGAGCAGAACTCTTCTCTGTTGTCAACTGCCCTTTTGGCACTGAAATGGCTTGGATGAAGATTAGCTTATACTAGAGCTGAATCTTTAAGTTCTTTTCTTAATTTCTCACCATCTATTATTCTTGGCATGTAATTGTCCTTGTCAGTCTCTCTTAACCAATTGTGTAATACAACACAAGCTTGAGCAATGGAGATTGAATTTTTGATGCAACATTCTAACGGTTTTTTCAAAACTCACCATCTTTGTACCAAAATACCAAAAGTATTTTCGATGGTTCGTTGAGCTCTACTAAGGTGATAGTTGAATATGCGTCGTTCAGGGTTCAGAACTCTTCCTAGGAATGGTCTAAGCAGGTAGTGGCTCAACTGAAATGCCTCATCACCAACTAGAACGTAGGGCATTGGATTACCATCAACCATAAGTTTTTTGGGAGGAGGAAGATTCATTTTTTTTTTTTCAAACTTTTGGCCAAGCTTAGAATTCTTGAATACTCCACCATCGCTTGCTCGCCCAGGGGCTACAATGTCCACAAATATAAACTTGTAATCCCAGTCACAAATTCCTAATAAATGGAAACTGTGGTAGCTTTTATAGTTATAAAATTCAGATCCAGAATGCTTTGGACACTGTAAGGTAATTAATAAAATTAAAATTAATACTATTTGTTTACTGTATAAATACATTGAAATAATATGTAGTTTTAATAATTTACCTCCATCTCCAGATGTTTACCATATATTGCACCGATGCATCTTTTAAAATTCCACCTTTTCCTAAAACCTGCTTCAATTCTTAACCAATCCTTTTTGAATAGTTTTCCTGGCATAACTTCTTTTACAAGTACAGTCCAAATTACCTTGTTTGTTTCTGTTATTATCTGAATAGCAGTGGTGTATCCAACAAGGTAACTGTATGAGGTTGGTGTTATACAGTCACCAGTAGCAAGGTAACTATGATATCACAATTAATATAAAAATAACAGTAATTACTAAAGAATTTTATAAAAAAACATTCATTCAAACCGCAAAGTCATAGCTAGTCTTGAAGCAGCAGGTATGGGGCAGCGTATGACATACTTTTTAGTTATCATAGGACCCACTTTTTTGAGCAATTCCTCAAACTGTGCAACTGACATCCTCATGTAGTCCCTGAACATCATATCACAGGCAGAAAGAGTAGGAAAAATAGCTTCAAAAAAACCATGATCTTTTCTAAGCTAGAACAGTGGATGGACCAAAAATTTTTTTTCTGAGTAAGCTCTTTTTTCATTTTCATACTGTGTACACACAATAATCCTAGCAGCAGCAATTTGTTGCTGCCTTTCACGTTTTTCTTCAAAATATCGCATTTGGCGCACGAACCACCATTGTTTGTGAACAGCTAACATTTTTAGCACTTATTTTCACACAATTAATAAATAATCAGTTTTTAATTCAGGTTTCTAACCTACATTTCAAAGTATTACACTTTGGGATAATACTAATCTTAATTAATATGTACACTTTCTGATTAAATGGTGAGATAATATTACAAATATATTATTTATTTAACTATTCACTATTTTTTAAAGTTAACTTTAAAAACTTTTTTTACTCCAGTTACAATTTTCAACTATCAACAGCATTTACACAGTGCAGTAGTGTTGTGTGCAGTCGTCGTCTTGGCGTTACTCACACACATATACATTATACATATATATCTTTTTACTTTTGGATTACAAGACGCAGACGCAGCCGCCGGACGCTGCGTCTCTCCCATGAATTTTCACCTTTAGAGTCCGACAGATGCATATAACTGTGATAGCGTATTGTATTCCACATGGTCTCATGTAATTACGTCATTTGAATTATATAGCATAATTTGTTCGAAACGCAGTAGGCGCAAAAATGGCGACTCCTACTGATTGCGCATAAGCCCTTCAGGCAACGGACATCTTTGGGTGTCAATCGATATCGGTCGATCAGTAGAAGGGCGCACGGAGACCACCGTTAAGCCACGACACGTATTAACCGCGGATAACGGCCTCTATAATTAAGCAATTAATAATTTATAAAACATATGTGTAACCGCTCTTGATGACCCGTTTTAATACCTTTCAGATCACTGCCGCCCGCGACGAGTGGCTCGAATAACGTAGACGATTGAAGCGCCGTCGGACGGCCACATTTGTAACTAATTTTAGGCATAAATAAATAAATGACAACTTGAAACATACTATCATCTCTCTATTTATTATCACCTTGACTATCACTCTCGCTGGAGCTGGGGAGCAACCCGCCGGCAATCGATCCACCCACCTTACCGACGCTTGAGCTGAGGCGCTACTCGCTCGTGTAACCGCTCCCAACTCTAACCCACGAACCTCAAACGTTACAGCCTTTTCTTAGTGAAAAAAAATATCCTTCAATGTGTTGTCAAAAATAAAAAATAAATAAGTGTTTTTTCTTAGTGAAAAAAAATATCCTTCAATCATGAATGGTTTGAAGACCGAAGTTATTTTGTGTTGGTTTTTGGAATATTAAAGAAAAAAAAGTAGTATTTTAGTAGTTAGTATAATAATATCCTATCCTAAAGCCTAATTAGACTTTAACGGTGATTATTATTTATTATTTTAAAATATACATTAATTAATTGTAAAGATAAATGAAAGTTATATATTTTGGCCTTTCATATGATGTCATAATCATAAAATTTAGTGTCAACAAATGAACTGCAAAAAAATAAATTATGACTAAAAATACAGTTTTTTAAATTACTAAACTATAATTTCATAAATGTATGAAATGATAATAAAATTTTTTGTTTTTATTATTTATTTATTTATTTATTTTCAATAAAAGGGACATACCCATAATACAAGAGTATATAAAAAAAATGTAACAAACAAAGTACTTAAGAATAATTTAACAATTTATTAGATAATCTTCGCGCTGCGTAGTATGATGAATCATAAATATCAATCCTAGAAGCATATTTATTACCTATAATGCTTAATCTAACCGAACAACTATGCAATAAAGTATTCTTATAAATTATAGGAACATAAAAACAGAAATTAGATCTCAATTCACGAACGCTGTGATAATCAATAAATTCATCTCTCAAAGAGCAGCAATCAATCAAATTATTAAATAATTTATAAAGAAAAATAAAATCAATTCTTTCAAGGGATGAATCGATATTAGGCAACGAAACGTAGGTAGCTATGTCTCTATAATCATGATCATTGAAACGCATTGGTTTGCCAATTTTATAAGCGAGATATCTGATGTATAAATGATTTACACTTTCTAGCATATCGATTTGATATTTAAGATATGGTCGCCAAACTACAGAGCAGTATGTGAGAATTGGGTAAATATATGAGTAATACAGTGATTTAAAAGTTAATATGTTTTGGAAATTCCCTGAAAATCGCTTTATAAAATTGATTCTCTTTGTGTCTAGGGTTTTTATAGAGTTTAAATGTGAATTAAAATTCAGCTTACAATCAATTATAACTCCTTGATCTCTGATTTCAGCAAGATTCTCAATAATCACACCATCAATATTATAAAAATTCTCAATAAGTCTACCCTTGCCAAACGAAATACTGTAACATTTCCTTATATTAATAAAAATTCCATTCTCGCGACCCCAGTTAGAAATAGAATCAATATCAGATTGCAACAAATATCTATCATCAAGTGTGTGTATAAATATAAATTTTCAAATCATCGGTAAAAAGCAAAAATTGCGAATTTTTAATATAATATCCGATATAATTTATAAAAATTAAGAACAAAATAGGACCCAAGTGTGATCCTTGACCTACCCCTGATATAACATTAATAATCTCAGAGATGAAGTTTTTCAACTTAACTCTTTGAGTTCTCTCCGATAAATAGCTTTCAAACCATTTAATCAAATTACCGGTGATACCGTACGATTTTAATTTTTTGAGCAAAAGGTTAATATTTACTTTATCAAAGGCTCTAGAGAAATCAGTATATATAGCATCACAAACCTGACCCTGACAAAGATTTCTAGCAATAAAATCAACATATATACACAGGTTAGTCGTCGTTGATCGATTTTTTACAAAGCCATGTTGATTTAATATAATATACTTAGAGATATGTGAGATCAATTTTTTAGAAACTAGAGAATCAAAAAGTTTACAAAAAGATCATATTTAGTTATAGGTCTATAATTATTAATATCAGATATATCACCAGATTTATGTAAGGGAGTAACAAAACTAACTTTCCATTTATCAGGAAAAATTCCACGCTTAAGAGATAAGTTAAAAATATCAGTCAATATAGGCACCAGTACACCGACACAGTTTTTCACTAAACAAGGATGTATGTTATCAGATCCAGGAGATGTGGATTCATCTAATTCCATTATGCCATTGTAGATTTCTTCAGTGGTGAATACAATCGTTGACAAATTATCCAAGACTGCAATTGGAGTTGTAAAATTGAGTTCACTGTCTTCATATACACTACCAAATTTTTTACCAAAAAGTTCCACAATGTCTTGATTGCTCGTTGCTTTAACTCCGTCTAAGTGCATTGATAGAGGAAAATCCCTAGATTTATCTAATTTGTTGATATATTTGTAAAAATACGATGCATCTTCTGTAAGTTTTTCTTCTGTATCTGACTCAAACTTAGTTCTATCTCTCTCGGTAAATATTAAACATTTTGAGCGAAACTCCTTAAACTTATTGTAATGGTAATATGAATTTTGTGATTTGTAATTTATATGATGTGTTTTTTTTTCAATGATTGAGTCAATAAGTTCTTTAAAATACCAGTCAGGAAATTTCCTGGGCTTAACAAAAACTTTAGGTACAAATTCTTGAATAGTTTTATTAATAAAGTCTGTCAAATTGTCAACTAATGAGTTTAGGTTTAAAGTATCTTTATTAAAACAAGTGGCCCAGTCAAACTTATCAAAAGATTTCAAACTGCCAGGAAAATTAGCTCTTTTATAGTCATAGAAAAATTCAGAGTATGACAAGGGAACAGAAAATTCAATGGAAATTTCAAGTGAAAAAGCATAGTGATAATTATCACAAACAAAAATAACATCATCACTTTTATCAAACTTTAAATCAGTTAGATTAGTAAAGAATAGATGTAGGATATTACCACAACTGTTTTTAAAAGAATTCAATTGAGAAAGTCCATGATTCAAGCAAAAATTTGATAGAATTGATGCAGCTAACCTTGTTATTGATGAGGAGTGATATCCTCTAGCAACAGAAGAATTCTCTAATTTATTCCAAGAATAACCAGGCAGATAAAAATTACCAACAATTAACAATTTTTCAATGTTGGAGAGATTGGCATAATTGATTAATGAAGATTGAAGATTTAAGATGTATTCAGTGTAGTGGTTTTATTATTATAAGAATAATAATAAAAGTAAACTTAAAATAAATGAATTTTTGCAAACTGCAGTAATCATAAATAAATTATTTGTGCGCTAGAGTCTGCAACCTACCTGAGAAAGATATATGGTATTTTTTTTACACTTTATATACATTTTATGTCATGTGATCAAGCGTCAATAAAATACTTGGATCAATTGTAAAATATGTTTTTGTATCAAACATTTCTTTATTTACTAGATAAATGGATATTTTTTTAATAATATTTTATAATCTTACATGTTTTTTTCACATCTATATCATCCCAAGGTGATGTACAAAATTATATATATATATAATAAATAATAAAGCATAAACATTGATACTTACAAAAGTAATATTAAGATAAGAAAAAAAATGAATGTATTAGTAAAAAAAAATAAAGCTAATAATATATTTTTGGAAAAATAGTAAGTTATTTTAATAAATCTTAATGTGATATTTAACTTCAATTAAACCTAAAATTACCATGTAAAAAAAGATATTAATATAAAACAGAGCATCATGCGAATGCAAAGCAAAAATAATTCCTAATTTACATGACCAGCTCCAACTCCTGGATAAGGTAAGTGTTGCGTAGAATTTACTTGGCTTGCTTGAGCTGCAATATGAGGATGAATTTGGTATGGTAAACCCACCATTGGACCTGATTTAGTGTTCCCTGAAAGTGAGTTAATATGATGATTATTCAGACCCATAAATTGTCCAATGCCAAGTGCTTGAAATGCTGGTGCCTGCTGCATACCAGCATGTGCTGCAACCAATGAGCGAACATGGGCCGGCGTACCCATGATGTTGCAAGCACCTAGATATGCGTGCGCTGGCATCTGCAGAATACCCACATGGGCAGCACCTGGATATGCGTATGCTGGCATCTGCTGAATACCAGCATTGGCAGCACCTGCATGTGTGTACGATGGCACCTGCTGAATATTCACATGAGCATCCCCTGGATGAGTGTATGCTGGCATCTACTGCGTACCAACATGGGCAGCAACCGCTTCGTACATTTAAGAACCAGGATATACAACCAGATTCAGGTTCAACAGTGCCTAAGAGCTGCTGGAAACCTCCTTGAGCACCAGCCACTGGGAAGCCTTTAGTCAGTGAGCCTACAATGATTTGTCCAGCTCCAAATCCTTGATAGGATGGTTGTTGTCGGTGACCAACAGGAGCTGCCGTCATTGAGCAAACTTGAGTCTTTGTACCAATCATATAGTCAGCTCCTGACGTTGGCTTACCTAGAGCTTGCTGATTTATGATGCCCAGTGCGCAAGCTGCTTGCTGAGCTGCCAGTTCAGGAAATGTTATTTCTCCTGCTCCTAAGACTTGCTTTTAACCAGCTTGGCCTCCAGCTACTTGAAGACCTTGTTGTTGCTGAGGGCAAACAATTTCAGCTGTGTCACTCCTTGCTCTCTCTGAGACTTGTTGCTCATCAAGTGGCTGGGTGTTGATTGAATTTCCAGCTCCTGGGGTTTGCTCCGTACTAGCATGGCCATCAGCTACTTGGTGATTTTGCAGCTGCTGGTTACAATTATTGCAAGCTTCTGACCCTGAATTGAGTGGGGCTTGTTGCATGCTTGTTGTAAATTGGCCTTGTGGCTGTGTAGTCACTGTATTTTCAGGGGATGCAATGCTTCGAGCTTGTTCTGTACTAGCATGGCCATCAGCTACTTGGTGACTTTGCGGCTGCTGGTTAACATTATTGCAAGATTTTGCCCCTGCATTGAGTGGGGCTTGCTCCATGCCTGCTGATACTTGACCTTGTGGCTGCATCGTTATTGTTGTATTTACAGCTCCAGGTCCTGCAGAAGTCTCTGAGACTTGATTAATATGTGCTTCTGGAGCTTGATTTTTATTGTAACATCCCTGCAGCCCTTGCAAAGATAGCTTCAGCTTGGGTTTCAAAATTAATTCCAGAGTTTGGCGCTAACTGATTGTACCCCCATAATTGAGGCTGATGCAGATTAGTTAACTGTGGCAAAATGTTTGGATCAACATTATAAATAGGCAACAGACCACCAAGTTGTGCTCCTTGTCCATTAGGCATTAGATGAGTGTAACCAGAAACTGGAATAAAATTACTGTGCAATCCTTGATTATTATAAACGATTGGTCCACTAAAATTCAAATTTGGAGTTGCATCTTGCACAGCTTGACCAGACTTCATTGAATGATGATGATAACCATTCACTGGATAAAAAACAGGAGCGTTTACATTTTCAGTGTTAACTGGATGGTAACTCACACTGGAATTAACTGGTCCAACTTGTTGCTCAGTTGATTGCAAATTATTCTCCCGACTATCATCATTGGATTGTTTTTGATCTTTCTTTTTTTTGGATTGTTGATTTTGTCTTGTTGGTTCATTTGGAGCTGAGCTAGCTACTGCCATACAAGCCATAAAGTTGGCTACGGTGGCCTGAGACCTTGCTTCTTTTACAAGAAAGCCTCCTCTGGTTCTCCTGTATGGAGCTGAAATATTATAATTTTTAATGATTAAATTAGATTTTTGTATCATGTATTAAAAAAAAAAAAAAAAAAAAAAAAGATTAATGCACAAATAATACATATGAAAAAAATAAAATTTTTTAATAAAAATTTTTTTAAACTGCTATAACTATTATATTTAATTGAAAATTAATTTTCACAACATTTTAGAGTCTCAAATCAGAAATTATTTTGACTAAAATCAGAGTTGTTCTACTTTAACTTTACAAAATAGATAGTTCATGCTCATTTTAACCCTTGATTGATACTTATTGATTGGCTACTCTTTAATTAGATCGCCGATAGTTTGATAACAGAATTTTTTATAAGATATTTAGAGATATTTCTAACAAAAAGAAGCAAAAAAAAAAACCTACCATTTTTTTTGCTGAGTTATTCAGTGTTTTCTGGTTGAAAGTGGATTGATTTCGATTGTTGGATTTATCAGAACCTTGACCATGGGTGTTAAAATTTTGGCCTGCAGAAGTTTGTGAATTTCGAAGATTAAACGTTTTGTAAGTTGATTTAGAGTATACTTGACTCATCAGTCTAAGCTGAAGAAGCTAATATATTAATAGGGTTGGCAACCAGTACTTTAAAAATATATTTTTTTAAAAGTAATTGATTTTTCATGAATTTTAACATTTGTTTAAGAATTTTTTAATCAAAATTGAGCTAGAAAAAATTAAGAAAAGTTTTTGAAACTACGGGTTAATGACGTCACTGACCCGAAATCCTATTTGAAGTATATCTATATGCTATAACAGAATTATCAAAATAAAAATTTTTTTTTTATACTTTATGTTTAAAAATCAGTAAAAAAGTATACAAGAAAATTAATTCATTTTAATTGTCCTTCAATATCGATAAAATCATTCATCTCAACGGAGTCATAAGTTGTTTGTTCTAGTCAGGAATCAATTGGTAAATTTTACCAATTTTATTTAGTTTCACCTTATATTCAAGAGAAAGAAATGAAATCTTTAAAAAGAAAGACCTTTAAAAAGGTAAGAATTTACGGCGAGTGGTTTTTTTGGACAGAACTAAAACAAAAGTATATATGTTGTTACTTCCAGATCTATGTTAATATTAATCAATTTATCCCGAAAGATAGGAACAGATGAATAAAATATAAAAAAATAAAAAAACCATCTTTCAGTATAGTTACAGTGAATTCTGTTTATTTTATTTTTTAACTTTTATTTTATAAATTAATTCGAGTATCTACTCTGATTTTGATATTATGTTTTCGGGGATACGAACAGATAAATGAAATGAAATCTAAAATAATTTTCCGGACGAGTTTTTAATAAATTTTTTTCAGTTTTATTTCATTAAGAATTTTTACTCAAATTATTAAAAATTCCTATTCTGATTCTGCTGATATTTTTTTGGAATATGAACAGATGAAAGGGATGAAATCAAAGAATCATCTTTCGGACGAGTTTTAAGTAAATTTTTCTTTACTTTTTACGCATCCTATTTTTTTTCATTTTTTTTTTTTTTTTTTTTTTAAACTTGAATTTGATTATTTTTTGGTAAAAGTTTACTATCAATTCATTCAATTTAGGTGTCGTTCAATATTGATAAAATAATTCGGACTCGACGGAGCCGCAGATTTATTGATTAGAATAATATTACTTTTCAAAGGAACAATTAAAAAAAAAAAAGTTCTTAGATTTCTAAGTCTTTTTATTTTTAGTTTAATACAGCTTCTGCTTTTAGGTGGTGCATGAATTTGGTCGACTGTTAATCGTTAATCTGCGGCTCCGTCGAGTCCGAATTATTTTATCAATATTGAACGACACCTAAATTGAATAAATTGATAGTAAACTTTTACCAAAAAATAATCAAATTCAAGTTTAAAAAAAAAAAAAAAATGAAAAAAAATAAGATGCGTAAAAAGTAAAGAAAAATTTACTTAAAACTCGTCCGGAAGATGATTCTTTGATTTCATCCCTTTCATCTGTTCATATTCCAAAAAAATATCAGCAGAATCAGAATAGGAATTTTTAATAATTTGAGTAAAAATTCTTAATGAAATAAAACTGAAAAAAATTTATTAAAAACTCGTCCGGAAAATTATTTTAGATTTCATTTCATTTATCTGTTCGTATCCCCGAAAACATAATATCAAAATCAGAGTAGATACTCGAATTAATTTATAAAATAAAAGTTAAAAAATAAAATAAACAGAATTCACTGTAACTATACTGAAAGATGGTTTTTTTATTTTTTTATATTTTATTCATCTGTTCCTATCTTTCGGGATAAATTGATTAATATTAACATAGATCTGGAAGTAACAACATATATACTTTTGTTTTAGTTCTGTCCAAAAAAACCACTCGCCGTAAATTCTTACCTTTTTAAAGGTCTTTCTTTTTAAAGATTTCATTTCTTTCGCTTGGATATAAGGTGAAACTAAATAAAATTGGTAAAATTTACCAATTGATTCCTGACTAGAACAAACAACTTATGACTCCGTTGAGATGAATGATTTTATCGATATTGAAGGACAATTAAAATGAATTAATTTTCTTGTATACTTTTTTACTGATTTTTAAACATAAAGTATAAAAAAAAAATTTTTATTTTGATAATTCTGTTATAGCAACTATACAGTAAAAACTCAACTCGCCGTTGGTATTTTACATTTAAAAATTTTTTTTTTTTTTTTTTTTTAATTTTATTTATCTCCAAGCTTTAAAAAAAAAAAAAAAAAAAAAAATGATATTTTACTAATTATTAATTTTTTATTTTTAAACTATTTAATAATTATTAACTTAAGTTTATTTTGATTATTTAATTTTTTATTTTTCAGTTCTCAATTAAAATGAGGGTAAAATAAATTGAAAAGATTTTTTTTCTTAGTTATGTGTTGTTATTGCTCTGCAAAAGGAGTTTTGGCGTAAGAACCAAACTATGCTTAAATGAATTTTTTGAGATGTTTTTTTTTTTTTATCACGCAGTCAAAAATATTTTTTCAAATCTCTGATCTTACTAGATTGTTTTATATTTTTTTCATCATTTTACTTACTCTAAATCTTAACTTTTCAGGCTTGAAGCGTAATAGTTTTATTCAAAATTTTATCTATTTGTAAAAAAAAAAAAAAAAAAAAAAAAAAAAAAAAAAAAAAAAAAAAAAAAAACTTTAAACATATCACTATGACTAAACTGACTTAAATCCCACACAATTTGAAGGTTTCACAAAAATATTGCAATCTGTAGTTATAACAGATACTGTACCGATAAAATTTTTGGTGATAAAATTTATTATATTTACAATTTTTGCAACATTTCTGACAATTTGAATAACCCCATAAGACATTGATCAACATCACATTTAAATGCAGCTAATATCAATGACCAAGTACAGGGAGTTGGTATATAGCGGATGAAACTAAAATTAAACTTGATAGTCAGACAAATTCATCTTGGAAAATAAACTGAGAACAATAAACCTTATCCGTGTTAGTGTATTGACTCAGAATTTATGAATTCCAGTGATGATTTAAATGTATTTACTTGTCTGACAATTTGAATAACCCCATGAGACATTGATCACTATCGCATTTAATTCAAATAACATCAAAAGTTGGTACCACACCACTACATTTATTATCAACTAAAAATGTAAATTCAGTCAGTTTTATGAAAAAGTTATAAATAATTTTGTGTCATCTATTTTTTTTATAATTTTATCTTTATCTTTAGATATTGGCTTGTACAGCGTTATGCAGTCAATACCTTGGGCATTTTTATGCAAACAACAAATTAAAGTATTTATTTAATTATTTTCAATTTGCAGGGTCTGAACCGATAAAATTTTTTGGTGATAAAATTTGTTATATTAAAAATTTTTGCAACATGTGTGTACTTGTCTAACAATTCCAATAACCCCATGAGACATTAATTACCATCTCATTTAAATGCAGCCAATGTCAATGACCAATCACAGGGAGTTAGCATCTATATTATATACATATAAATTAAACTTAATAGTCAGACATTCATCTTGGAAAATAAACTGAGAAGAATAAAACTTATCAGTGCTAGCGTATTGACTCAGAATCTAAGTTCCAATGATGATTTAAATGATGTATATATACATATATATTTATTTAACTTTAACTGATCACGGTTATTGACATCTCCTGAACTTAAACTTGCTGTACGTTGGATGAATTATAACAGCTAACTTGATAAAAAAGCATGAACCACTGCAACATTTTTAAATTACTATTAAACTGAAAAAGTTTATTTCAGTTAAATTCTTCAAAAGGTAATTAAAAAAATTTAATCTTTATGAGTGTATTAGTTGAGAGTCAGCATATGGAAACCTCTTTGACAACCCCAAAGAAAGTGAAGTAGTTCTGAAGAATCATCATTGAAATGTTTACTCTGAATCGCTACACTTGCATTGATAAATTTTATTATCACAAACACACTTCCAATATGAACCTTTCTGACAATCAAGTTAAATTTTACTTTTGGCTGCTAAACTAACTTCCCATATTGGTTTATTGACATTAATAATTTAAAAGATTTGCTTTGATAGTAAATAAGTGCATTCAACTTAAAACTGTTTATACAAAATATTCATACACTTCACATCAAGAGAAAAATCATTCACTCACACACATTCAGAAAAAACTTCAATTTTAATGAGGGCCAATAAACTTTCAAAGCTGCAACAGAATATTTCACAATTTTAACTCACAGCTTACACAAAAATTAGAATAACTTATAGATGATATCATAGGACAACCGTCGACTTTCAATATTTTGTTTTAAAAAATTAAAGTCAAATATTTCTATAATTACTAACCAATAATTATAGAAATAATAATTATTAATTAAACTATGCTAATTATGAATTTAGCGTGATGCCACTATATATTTGACTACTTTTCTAATTACTTAATTTTTTAAATCATACAATAATGAGCGCTGTCTTCTGCAGCAGCTCGAGCTGATCAGCTGTTGTCATGCCCTGGGCGGCGGGCGGCCCAGGCTGGGCCTCTTGCGTCCGCGCACCTCGCCTGCGCAGGCTTCTCGCAGCTTGCTGCAGCAGGCTGCAAGAGTGAGACAGAGAGTCCGTAACATCCGGTTTCGGCTGCAGCGTCTTGCAAGGCAGCATGCTGCAGAGAGACCGGATGCTCGACACTGAAATCGGAAATCGCCTGAATCTTGAGCGAAGAGAATTTGGGGAGTTGAAAAATTGAAACGTTGATAACTTTATAATGCGACCATATTTCGTGATGATTTTTTTTTAAATTACTCAGAGAATCACCGGCTATGCGTAGGCTATATGGTTTAAAAAAAATAATCATCCTAATATTGTTTTTCTCGTGATCGTCCTAACCTAAAATCGAAATTCAATGTATATAAAGCCCTGCAGGCTTTCACGGTAGTAGGTTAAAAAAACCTACTCGCCGTCAAAGCCCGATTGGGTTTTAGGATATATTGAAATTAAAAAAAATTTAAACACTTGTAGTTACTTTAATTTTAGTTTTTTTTTTAAAAGAAAAAATACGTGTCGATTATTTTTATATATTTTAACTAAATAAGCAAAAAAATATTATAAATTTCAAAAAGTTGCCAACCCTATTTGCAAGTAATTGTGCCAAATATATATGTATGTACTTATTATTTCATTTAAGGGGGGAGTAGGGGTTAATTGGTAAAAAAAAAAGCACTTTTTCGACGATTTTTTGGGGCGACGTATAAACAAATGCATTTATTTAAACAATGACACATAATAGAGCAACATTTAAAGTAAATTTTGTCAAATTTTTGAATAAGAATATTCATAAATGAGCCTCTGACGTAACATTCTCGGAGGCGTCGAAAAAAAAGGTCATCCGCGGTGAACACTCCTGGGCTGCACTGGGTTACCTGAAATGAAATTAAATAATTTTTTTAGCTAAAGTAGGAGTTTTTCCCGACCCCTACGGAGAGTATTTATTTTAAAAATTTTTTTTCAAGATTTGGCAACAATTTAAAAAAAAAAACCGGATTTTTTGCGGAAAATTGACGCCATTTTGTATCCGTAAAACCGAAAAAAAAAAAAAAAAAACTCTCCGTAGGAGCTGGGTATTTTATATAACAAGTAAATGTGTCAAATTTTAGAACGATCGGTGGAGTAGTCTTTAAATGGCAGCGTTCACCGACTTTGAAAAAGTTAATTTCGAGAAAAACGCGTTTTAAGTTTTCGAGGGGGAAAAATCATGAAAAAATTTTTTTTTTACAACTTACACTGAATCTGTCTCATCCAAAAATTCAGGTGTACATGGACGTAGGCACGTAGCCTTGTAGGGTGAGAATAAAAGAGAATGAACAGCTAGTAGAAAAGGGAGGGCAACAAAATCTGATCGCCCGAAAGACACACCTGCCGCTCGGCCGTGCGACCGAGCTGCAGCGCCCGGGCTTAGAGCTCTGTATCTTGGAAAGTTTTGCTCCGAATTACTTCTAATTTTGAGGGGACATTCATAAGACCCTATTCTTTACGAAAATGTAAAAAAAAAAATCGATTTTTTGAAAATGTCTAGCCCCTACTCCCCCGTTTATGTTTATATTGCGCTGTATATGTAGATGGGTGATTAACATTGTTTAATTTCAAATTAAACAACGAGTGTCGAGTAATGTGATCGAACCAAGAAAATAATCAAGATAAAAATTTGTAAGATTACATGGCAATTCAGAATTTTGAGGCTGGTATAATAAACACTAGTGTTAAGAATAGTAAGCATTGACAAAAAATAAATAAATTTTAACATTAATTACCTCGGTTATCCATTTTCGCGTTGGTAAATGATGGCTTTTCCGTCAAACTTCGTACACGTGCTGCAAAGAAAGCGCGGGACTGAAAGAAAGTTACCCGGACTGGTGCAAGTTACTAGAAATCGAATCGAATAGAAACCATCAGGCCGCGTCTTCATGTTTACTACAAGCACATTATGAGTTCTTACAGCCAATCAGAACGTATTTTTAGGCAAGTCTTGCGCAGCCAACAAAAAAAGTTGAAGTAGTTTGTAAAATGTGATAATATGGGTTATGAGAGAAGTATTGAAGATCAGAGGAGTTAAAAAAAATTGAGTTAAATATTGGAAAAGGTAAATAAAAGCAAAAATAGGAGGATCGAAAAAAGGTTGAGTAAAAATATTTTTTTTCTTTTACTTCTTAGTAGAACTTCATCTTTCCAATTATCGTATATTATTTTACTTAATTACACAGTCTTTTTACAATTTTAATAGGACTCTTACATGTATATAAGGCAAAACTTCTACTTTCTTTCTCAATAATTGTGTATTATTTATTTTTATTTACTTTTATATTCATTAGTTATTTATATATTACTTGGTAGCCATGAGTTTTTATTTGAGATGGATTAATAACTTGATTTCTAAAGTTCATTTTCATTTATTTATTTTTTTATATTACTTGGCAGCCATGAGTTTTTATTTGAGATGCATGAATAACTTGATTTTTATGCTTTATTTTCATTCCAACCTTCATTTATGCTAGTATAAGTAATTTCTAGTGCCTAAGTAACCTTATATAAAAATTTTTTTTTAATTTTTAACAAAAAAAACTCATATATATTTAAAATAATTATACATATGTAAGTTAATCAAAAAATTTATATTCTTTTTTAATAATTAATATAATCAAAACTTTGCTGGATTGAAATTTGAGTAAACAATCTTCTATTATATTATAATCAAACAAAACTTTTATGTGATCTGTTGAAATGTTAAAATAAAAAAACTTGGAATTAAAAATCTCTACTTATAATTGGTTAATTTTCTAAAAAAATGTTTCATTCTTTGTAAATTAAAATTATAAGGCGTTTTCTCCTTTTTTTATAAAATTTATAAAATACTAATAAAAACTTTATTTTTATTGAGAAAAATTGAATGATTCAAAAATTTCACTTTCACTTATTCTTATGTTCTTATGACACCCTAGGATCTTATACTTTGTATTACTTGTTTTGAATTACTTGTAAATCATCAAACTAATCAGAATTAAAAAAAAAAAAAATCTTATTATAAATATTTGTTTATTTATCGTATGGTAATTTTTAAAAAATATACAATTACTACTACAAATAACAAGTTTTAAAACAAATTTAGAATTTAAAATCTATGATTCCTAAAACGGTAAAATCGTCATTCTGTAAGACGGGATGATCACAAACTGGTTCGTATAGGCATGATAAAATTTTGAATCAAATTATTTAGCAACTTACATCATAAGATCTTGAGTTTTGTGGTTTCCAACGTGCTTTGAATAATCTATTCTACCGAGATTTCTACATGATAATGGTGTTTATACGACTATAATAGTATATTATTTATTTTAGTACAAGTGCAGCATTGTCACCGGGGCTGCGTACCATTTTATACTGTGAGTTACCGAAAACACGAATTAAAAGACACAATTTTTAAGCTGAAGTGACCACGAGTACTATTATTATTTTCTTTTTATACTACAAAATACTTTCATTTTTATTTTTTATTTTAAGTAAAATAAAATCATTTAAAACACAACAACCGTGTTTTCATAAAATCCTTGATATATCATGGTAAATATAAATTAAACTTCCCTCCAAAAGCTCTGAAAATTTTTTTCACCCATCACCCAAAAACTTCGACACAATATTTTTATGTATATGAAAAATTCATAAAGTGAAAGTTAACAAGGTTTTTTTTTGAAAGTTTTTAATCGGTCTTTTATTTTTAATTTACAAATATTTATGATCACTTCAAGCCCTACAAAGTGATATTATATATTTTCATTTTGAAGTTAAATTATTGATTGATAAAATCCTATCAAAGTATCTAGTAATAATTAAATCTATCTAAATTATTCAAAAAAAAGGTGTTTTCTGGTAACGACGAGATTAGGGTAAAACACTATTTTTTATTTTAAAGTGACCCTGCACTGTCTACAGAGAAAAGCATAAACAAAATCTATTAAAAAATTTTTTTTCGAATAATTCGATTAATTTCAAATTTAAAATAAATATTATGAGAACGTTACTTGTTAGTTTATTGTTGAAATCAGATATTAAGGACAGGAGGGTTTGCGGGTAAACACAATAACGACACAGCAAGTACTCGGTACACTCAAAATAATTTATTTGTTAAACCTCGGTAATTCTTACACGGGCAGCATGCACACGCTACGGTAGACATAGAACAACTGCCCTACTCGGGCGGGAGACTAGCCAAGCGCTCGCGGAGCGGCGCTAGTGCTGCTGCTGCAGCTTATGGCCTGTTGACGGTATTGTACATAAATCCACCGCCAACACTCCCTCCATTTATGTCAACAACAATAAATGCCGTCAATCCTCAAAATCGTTAGATTAATTTAAACTTATAAAAAATGAAATAATTAAATAAAACTTCAAGAACAAAATGAAATAATTAAATGCAGGCATATTAATGAATCACACCAATCATTCATTCACAAATTAGAGTCTTTTCCTTCAAATACTTTCACTCGTTACTCGATGATTCCCTCTCTGAGTTGCGGGTGTGATTGTTGTTCCTCGACCTCTCAATTAGTTGGACCTGTAACAGAATAAATCAAGATTTTCCTCGTAAACTCATTTTATATCAGTTCATCAGACCTAATCTTAGCCTTTTGAAATCGCCTCGGGGAAGGGGTTTTGTAAAGATATTGGCTAGGTTTGATTTAGTATTTACTTTCCTCACATCAACCCTGCCCATAGCCACGCATTGTTTGACAAAGTCCCCAAGTGCCTCAGACAGAAGTTTTCGGTTTCCCGTCAACTCTCTGTGTTTCAGATTTTCCTTTATTACCTCAACGCTCTCATTATAATGTTTAAGTTTTTGACAGCCCTCCTTCTGGGAATTGTCAACCGCACACTGATTGTCGCAATAAACCTTCGCAGGGTAGAATTTCCGATTTGTCATGTCCCGAAGTGCCTTGTCCAGACTGATGATCTCGCTGCATACACCACTCAAAGCGTAAGTCTCCCTCAACTCATACTCTTTCCGGTCTTTGAAACCTCGAATAACCAAGCGACCTTTTGGTGTGACCTCACTATTTGGTCTTGTCTTTAGTTTAGAGACCCACTTAGAGTCTATCACGTTTAGCTTTCGACCATCGCTCTCTATTTTGGACCTGCTGACCAGATCTCACACATCGTTTTCCTCCATTGAACTCAATTCCTCCCTGACAGCTTTTAACCACATCAGCTTGTCTGGTGAATTCATTGCCTCTCTGTAAGAGCTAGGATCTTTGTTTACTTTTGCAAGTAAGGCAAATTTTAACTCGTCATCTGCGAGACAATGATCCTCAGGAGTATCATCTCCTCATCCTCGACACTTTACCTTTCTAAAGTCTAACTCTTTAGCTGCAAAATAAGCAAAGCTAGAGTCAGTGACCTTTCTAGCATACACTGTAAAATCTCGTCCTTCTTTCGCTCTCCTGCCAAATTGAATTTTCGACTTGGCTGGGGGCACATCCTCATCCTCTTTACCAGTGTCTAACTTCTTTAGTCTACCTCTTTTGCGACTCACCTGAGGAGGTGTTGGTTGCACTTGCTCCGGTTGTCCCTCATGGACATCTGTATCCTCTCCAAAGTCCAACTCTTCCTCTATTGCCTCTAGATATTCACGTTTGTAAACATCTTTGTAGGTTAATTTTTCATTGAATCTCACATTTCTGGAGATTATGAACTTTTGTATGGGTGGGTGCCATAAAACATGGCAATTAGTCCTCTAGCCGACAAATACAGCTTTAATTGCTCTCGGTGACCATTTGCCTTCTGGATTGGGTATATGTGCATAAGCAATACACCCAAACCTTCTAATCCTCTCAAAATGACTCTTTTCCAAAGGAGCAAGTTTATGTAAGGGTAACGCCAAATAAATACTCTTATGTGGTGATCTGTTGTACATATTCACAGCTACCTCGGTTGCCAGAAACCACATGCTTGTTGGTACACCGGAGTCTAATAGTAAAGCGCGTATTTTGTCCTGCGACGTCTGATTAAACCTCTCAGCTGTCCCGTTTAATTGCGGTGTATGCCCGGGTATAAAATTACTATCTATACCCTCTCTATGCATTAACTCTTTAAACTCGCCACCAGTGAACTCAGTTCCTCTGTCTGCTCTTATGAAACATGCTTTTTCATTTTTTCCAATAAGGTTTCTCGTATTCCTCAAATATTTCTCAAGACACATTCCAGACTCATTTTTATTCTTTACAGAATAAGCTTTTGCGAATCTGGAATAGTCGTCTATAAACGTTGTGATAAACCGGTTACCACCAGGGTGCGAGGCAGGTTTCATCGGACCCATGGTATCCGTGTGAATCAACTTTAATGGCCTTTCAGCCCTCATTCTAACCTCATTATACAGCAATCTTTTCATTTTTGCCAGTATGCATGTTTTGCAGTCACTGATGGAGTCGTCAAGTTTAACATTCTCGAGTAGCCCTACCTTGCGTTTCAAATATTTCATATATTCTAAAGACGGGTGCCCTAACATCACATGCCAAAGCATACCTAGATCTAACGTTCTGAATTTGCTCGGATCATGTGTCTCGTTTTTCTCGTTAACTAACTCTTCTAGCTTACTCAAATCATCCGGATTACTCTCGCTTAGAACTCGATTACCCAAAAGAGAATTACCCAAGTTCCAGTCCGTGCAATTTTCACTTTGCTCGGCCTGAGACGATTTCTCTCCATTCTCCCTTCCAATCACAGAATGTTGTTCTTTATTCTCGAGCTGTGAGGCTCCCCCCGGAATTTTTGCCTCAAAATTCCCAACTTTATTCTGTGATTGATCGAGAAAATCGTCAAGTGTGGTGAAATTCGCTTTGTATGTGTACTCATCGTAGTCTAGATTGTCAGTCCCTCTGCCTCTGACTGTCATTCTAACTACCCAGTTTGGGCGTTCGTAGGTACCTGTTAAAAAACCTTTACCCGAACTTTTATCATAAACGTACAAATGATTTTCATCCAGATATATACTTAGTCTCGCCTCAGCAAAATGCATTAAAGAAATAAAATTATCTGAAACCCCGGAAACTCTCAAAACATTAGTTAACCTAACTTATTTATTATTACTCGACGTTAAAATCAAATCGCCTCTACCATCTATCCTCAAATTCACAGCTTCGTTCTTATTCGCGCATCTTATAACTTCGCCTCTGGATTTTTCGAAATTCCATAATTAAACCTCTCCTCGCACAATGTGCTCGGTAGCACCTGTATCCACAACGAATAAAACTTCATTCGAACCATATTCATTCTCGCTGAAGATTAAACGTCGTAACATACCTTGACACTCATCCTTCTTTTTCTCTGAGTCTTTGCTTTTGTTTTTCTTCTTTTTGTTTACTTGACCGGGCTTGTTTTTGTCAACTCCTCTGGATTTATCCCCACCTGTCCCACCATGACAGCCACCTCTACCCCCGCCTCTCGAGCCGCCGCGACCACCTCCACCTCTAGTAGCATGCATAGAATGATCTCCATTCTTACCTTGCTTTTTGGAGCATCTGTCCCCTTTATGATTTGTGTTAGCTTTACAGTAACGGCACCACCATTGATTACTCTTTGCCAGGCGGCACTCCCTCTGCCAGTGCCCATATTTCTCGCAGTGATGGCATTTTTGATTTGCCATATCCTCGGGTCCTTGTGCTGCATTGGCACTGACTATTTGTACTTCGTTCCTCGTAGCCTTGGTCTTAAACAGATAGGAAATCATATTACTGTAGCTCGCTTCTTCACTATTATTCATAGGTAGAATGTTATTGGCCTGCGCGAGCTTTGGAAAAATTCCAGAATCTGCTCTCACAAGCGTTGCCCTTTTCTCAATTTCAGTAAATTTTACTGCCTCTGGGCTATTCTTATATTCAGAAATAATATCCTCATACCTGTTGATAAAGTCAGAGACTTTTTCTCTGGGCTTCATCCTAAGGTCGTAGATTCTCGCTCTCACAGAAGTGTGAGTGGCATTGGTTTCAAGTTTCCTCGATTCCCTCAATATCCTCGAAACTTATTTCGGATTCTCAATTCCAATCACCCTTCTGTGATAGTGTTCATCTATTCAACTCATAATTATATCGCGAACAGATTACTCTCTTTTCTGTTTAACCTCTGGAATATCCTCAAGGTGAGTCGTCGGGTTTTCCAGAATTATGTCTAACAGATCCATGGCTTTCAACTCTGCTCTCAGCTTTTCAAGCCAGATCTCCATATTGTATTTAATGGTCAAAACATATTTCCTCGGAACCGACGATTTACCTCTACTCTGATTTTTCGAAAAAGCATCACACAGCTTCAGTATACTGTCGCTTACGGGATCTCTACCTTGATATAATGCCGAGGATACTGTGCTTCGATCATCGTTATCTCTCTCCGAGAGGGAGGCATCGTTCGGCGGTACGCGATTAGGGTTTGGTGGCATCAAAGTAGAAGAAAGTAAAGGGGTTACCTATGTAGACGCATCTTGCCTTTCTCCGGTTTGCGGCAGTAGATCTTTAATTTTGTCCAAAATCACTACCAAATCAGCGTTGGCCTTGCCTGAAAACTCGGAATTAGTGTGGAGCAGGTTCAGACATTTCACGGTCTTCTCCGACTGCGTATTCAACTCCACCAAAGCGAGAGTTATGACCTTTGAGTTCTCAACCTGCGTGTTGACCAATTCGCACTGAGCTGTTGCTAGATTGTTTGTTTCCTCGACCACTTTCAGCAAAGGCCCCAAGCCGATAACCACTTCCTTGGATCTTCGCAAGGTTGTATGCCCCGTTTGCACAGGAGTTCCATCGGGTAAAAACCAATCTTCAGACAGGTTTAACCCTCCCGAAGAGACAAATGGACTGGCGCTTGCTGAGAGAGGAGCGACCGAGGTTGCAGGCGTGATGGTCGCCGTTGTTGTCACAGTTGCTGTTGCAGCAGATGTTGTTGCAGTTGGAGTGGCAGCAGATGTTGTCTCAGTTGTTGTTGTTGTTGTTGTGGCGTGAGCAGCAGTGGAGGTTTTCAACCCTGCCTCTGAGGCCTCAAGGTTGTCTACCTCCATAGCATCACCCAAGCCGGGCGAAAATTGTTGATTATTTTGCAGAGAAGAACTCGAATTCTCCACTCTGTCCATCGCCTCATTGTACTCTTTCTCCATAGCTCTCCGCTCCTCCAAATGTTTCCTCGATCTTTCCTTAGCCTCTGTAATTAAAACCACTCAAATGAATGTTTTTGACTCGACTCTAAAGTATGTGTGGTACCACAATCTCATTAAACTCAAGTTTTAATTACTAGGAAAGAAAAATTATTTAAGCATGCAGTCGACAAGAAAGAAAGAAAAAATTTCTTTTACAAAAAAATTAATCAATCACCTTGTATGACCTGATCCCAAGCCTGAGGATCAACATCAGCCGGTGCCACGACTGTTGATTCACCCGTTTGGTTGCCCAGGCTTATGTGCTCGGGGTATTGGATCCGTACCAGCTCGAAATACCTTTTCCTAGCATGGTCCAACTTCAGCTTCTTCAGAGCTCTATTTTTAATAAAAACATTCAATTACTCCTCTGGGTTAACAATTAAAATCTCTAGTTTTGACACAGCTAAATAAACTAGGTCAAATTAATTTTCAGACAAAATTCTTCAAAAATCAGTACGTGCTGCTTGCACATCTCTTGCTTATGTGTACGATCTTATTTAATCGCACGGCGTACAAGAGGTCGCTTGAGCGCTCACAACACGCAATGATCCTCTCCGAATGTTGCCCACTTAAAACATAAAATTGTTTTATAAGAATCGTATTTTACCTCTTGACTATCGCTCTATTTTAGAGCAATAACAAATTTCCTCAAAAAAATACTCTCGATTCTTAGGCACACATGCTTTCTAATTTTATCCTCTACTTCAAGTTCTCACGATTTTCAGATTAAAAAAATTCTTTCCTCTACAATGAAATTTTAAAATTCAATAAATTTCTCTCAAATCTGAAAAAAAATTTCAATTCTCAACCAGCACAGCTGAGAAAAAGAAGAGAAAAATATGAAAAGAAATATTGCACCTCGAACAACGACTATCACTTGCAACAAAAATCCTGAGTGAGAGAGAGAATCGGAAAAAAAATCTACACGGCAGTCAATTTCCCGCGAAGGAAAAAGGAGAAACGAGCGTGAGCAGCACAGCTGATGTTTTACGTCGTGCAAAAAACGAGTCGAGCGTGTCGTCACGCACCTAAAAAACCAAAATCCTTAGTTTTGCAGTACAGAGGAAGAAAGAAAAAAAATATGAGCGTGCCTAAATTCCCTTGTTCTAGGAATTACCTCCCCTCTCACCGCAGCGTGCAGATTGAAACCTGCAGCGGCGCTTTGCCGCTTGGCGCCCCAAACTCTTTCCCTTTGTCTCCAGCCTCCCTCCCAACTGAAAATTTCCCTTTTTTTTTTTTCGCTTTGCAATAAAACAAAAAAACTTACTCTTCACGCATATACTTGTTCCACCGATCGTCCATGAAGAATGCTGGTCCTCGTTTGTCCTCGAAAATCCTCCAAAAAAATCCTCAAGAAAAATCCCTCACGATGTCGAAAGTTCTTCAGGAAATCTTCGATAAATCTTCGATTTTTCTTTACGCACTGACTCAGTCCACTCAATAAAAAAAAAAAAAAACAGCAAAAAAAACACGAAGGATCACGTCCATTTCTTTCTTATTGCACTATGGCCTATCGAGTCGCGCACGCGCCCGCGAAAATGTGTTATTCTTTCACCGGCACGGCCGCACCCTAGCCTCCTGTCACTCAAGCAGTGATTAAGCAGTGCTGGGCTCCAAAACCTATTGACATCAGATATTAAGGACAGGAGGGTTTACGGGTAAACACAATAACGACACAGCAAGTATTCGGTACACTCAAAATAATTTATTTGTTTAACCTTGGTAACTCTTACACGGGTGGCATGCACACGCAACGGTAGACATAGAACAACTGCCCTACTCGGGCGGGAGACTAGCCAAGCGCTCGCGGAGCGGCGCTAGTGCTGCTGCAGCTTATGGCCTGTTGACGGTGTTCTACATAAATCCACCGCCAACATTTTTATATAAAAAAAACGTATTAATTGAGGTTATCAGCCCATGGCTCGGGTGATTTCGGTACACTATAAATTATTATTATGACGATCATATTATTAATAATCACTCAGATTCTTATCATTAAAAATTTTCTCGTCGATTTGATGAATTTCTTTGAGAATTGTCAAAAACAGCGATTTTCCATTTCATTACGTGTGAAACTTAATTTGTTCATATCTTTTTTCCAATATGTCTGAGTGTTCTAAAAAAATTTATGTGAGCAAATAACTTATTACTAATAACGTTTTAGCCAAGTTTAATGGAAATCGTTAAAGACTTTCGAGTACCGACCCTGCAACCTTAAATAAGCGTGATAAAAACGATTTTAATCAGAAATGCGAAACATTGTTCACAGCATCAAGAAATAATTTCTGTAATCTATTTCTAGGTTTTAACTTTGTCTTTATGTATAAATTAAGGAGGCTCATTCGATTTTGGTTTAAAATTGTGTAGCAAGGTAGAACTTAAAAAATATATGCTTTGTGAATTGCAGATTCTATCGGTATAAGAAAAAATTTAGGTCACCGGCCATTTTTTAATGTTATGACAAATTGAAAATTGCGTCATATAATACAGGTTATTATGGAAAGCTATCGTTTATATTTCTGATAACTTTGAGATAAAATTGTTGAAAATTTCCATAAATTTCTACAAGATAGTTTATTTTTCAATGATTAAAATGGTATAAAAAAATTACTAGTAGCCGGACTAAATTTTGAGAAAATAAATAAATAAGCCTGAAAACGGCTAAACCTGACCTCAGCGTACATTAAAAAATTGTGTAAACAAAATTTTCATGATATAAAATAGTGTTTGAATGATTAATCCATCAAAATTTATTAATTTTAGTACGTTTTATCACATTCCAAAGTAAAAAATATATAAAGAGGCCCCTAAGCCTACCACAATTGATATGGCACCAAATGAATGAGCCTCCTTAAGTTATTGTTAAAGTGTACCGAGCTTACCACATTTTACGATAGTTAAAAGCGTTTTTTAGTTATACGATCTTATCTTTTTTACACACTTCTTGCTTCGTGCTAATTTGCGTAAAAGTGTTTCGATTCGAGTAATTTACTTTAAGGTTTTAAGCTTTTTTCCTTCTTTATTTTTTCTTAATATCTTATCTATACCAGTACCCACGTTTTTCTTAGGAAAACTTCTCCAATTTTTTATTTATAATATCATTTTATTTCAGCAAAAATACAAGATTGAAGATTTTTCAAGAATTAGCTGTCAAGATAAGTATAAATTTATTATTTTTTATTTTTATTTCTTATTAATCAACGGCTGCCTATTGCGCCTTAGTTTTAAAATAAGCATTTGTTTCGGCAGCCTACTGCGCCAAATCTACAAATCAAATATTTTCGGCAGCCTGCTGCGCCTGAGCTGGAAAGTAAGCTCTTTATTTGGCAGCCTACTGCACCTGAGCTGGAAAGTAAGCTCTTTATATGGCAGCCTACCGCGCGTGAGCTGGAAAGTAAGCTCTTTTCTATTTGGTAGCTTATTGTGCTTGAGCTTTAAAGTAAGCTCTTTCTTATTCAGCAGCCTGCTGCCCCTGAGCTTTAGAGTAAGCTCTTTATTATTTGGTAGCCTACTGTGCCTAATCTATAAACTACGCATTTTTTGGCAGGCTACTGCGCTTTAGAGCTACAAATTGAGCTTTTTTTCCGATAATCTGTAACGTTTAAACTTTTTTGTTCAAACTTTTATATACTAAAAAACGGATATTAATATTTTTACCGAATTTTCATTTTGAATTATTTTAAATGGATTGTCTTAGTCATTATAGTTTAAAAGTAATTATTAACGATGAACAGTTAGTTTATGAACATATAAATGCTTTTTTGAAATTAATACCTTTCTTTTTTCCTGAATATGTTATTTTTGAAACAAGTCACTCTGAAAAATCAGATTATTTTGAAATCTCCCCAAACAAAAAACATATTCAACTAATATTTAATAATTCTAATACTAGAAATCGACGCTCGAGTTCTAAAAGCTGACAACTCAAAATTTTTTTTAATAACATGACATCTCAGAGCTTTCCTTTAGAGAGATGTCATGTTTTTAAAAAAAATTTTGAGTTGTCAGCTTTTAGAACTCGAGCGTCGAAATGGTCCTGGCCACTGGATCTGCAGCTATTATGATGCCAAAGATCTTTACATTTTTGATCCTTTAAATTCCAAACTTCTTTGTAATGATCAAAAAAAGATTTTGCAAGTTTTACATCCATACATTTTTTGTGAGAATGGTCGACGCATTTTATTTCCAACCGTACATCCACAAGTAAATGCGATTGACAGTGGGGTACTAGCTATAGCTTATTCAACGTCACTTTTATTTGAAATAAAACCAGATATGCTTTTTTATAAAATTAATGAGCTGAGAAGCTATCTTTATTTTATGGTAAAGAATAGTACAATCCAACGCTTTCCTTGCGTAACGAAACGAATTCCTTCTCAATTTATTTAGAGATTTACTTATGATAGAAAAATTATTATTCAAAAGAAGTGCCTTGGAGGAGATCACATAGACTTTATTCATCAAATGATTAAATATTATTCTAATTATAAACCTCAATCTCATTACTATGTTCAAAATGTAGAAAGAATACGAGAAATTCCCCGGGATCAAAAACATATTCAAATTTTATTCCGGACCCCTCCGAGCTTTAAAGCTCAATCAAAATTGGAATCTTCATTAAAAAAAAAAAAAACGATCGGTCATTGGGTTCTCAGTTATTATGATACTAGGTCCATTAAGATATACGATTCCTTGGGAGCTCAATATCTTCATGAAGATTTTAGAACATATTTGAAGAAATTGCATGGATATCACTTTGTTGAAAACAAACCAATACAATTTCCTCAGGTTCAAATTCAGAAAAATAGAAGTGATTGTGGATATTTTGTAACAATGTTTATTGTTGCAAAATTATTTGGAAAAGAACCAGAACAACTAAATATTGATGAAAGTAAATTACATCAAAATGTTCTTAAAATTTTTGATGATAAATTTTTATAAGACCCTGTTCCTAACTGCGATAGAAGATCAAACTCCTCTTTTTATTCAATGAAAAAAAGTAGTAATATTTGTACAAATTTTTTACAAAGTAGTGAAAATCATCCTATACAAATTAAAAAAATTCAAGTTTTACAAACTCCATCTCTAATTCTCGACATTAAAAGACCAGGAAACATAACTAAGCTTCAAACATACAATCATCAAAGGTAGTAGTTCCGCCTCAGTGCACAACTCAAACTAATTCTGAAATTAAAATATGTTGTAATAACACTTGATCTTTCTAAATATCACTTAAAAAATACAGGTATCCATGCTTTTTCCGAGATAATTGAGTTAGAAACTCACCAAATCACAATATATAGTAATACCTAACCTGTAAAATTTAACATTTTTTGAACTCAATTATCTCGAAAAAAAGCATGGATACCTGTATTTTTTAAGTGATATTTTGAAAGATCAGATGTTTATTTACAACATATTAAAAATTCAGATAGTGTTTGAGTTGTTTGCATTTTGCATGTGTTTTCCCATGTATGTGCTATACATCGCGGAACTACTACCTTAAGGGGCAGTGAAAGTGGATAATTTTTTTATTATTTATCAAAATTTTGCAGAATGATTTATATTTTGTTGATCAAGTGCAAGAAACTTTGCTGGTACCGATTTTATTTTTTATTTTTTTTTATATTGATAAATTAATTATGGAAAAAATTAATAAAGAAATAATAAAAAATTATCCACTTTCACTGCCCCTTAAACGTATAGATCAACACTAGTTTTGAGTAAAGGTTGATAACATTCTCATTCTTTATTAGTCATCAAATTGTTGCCCATATTAACTATTTTAGTTATGCGTTATAATAAAAGATGTTAATATCTTTGTTAATGCGCAAGCATTATAAATTTTATTCTGTGACTGCCGTAAACGGTAAAGAAATGGGTCCGTCGAGTATCAAAATGGTTTTATCGAAATAGAAAATGACTTTTTTTAATGAATGAATTTGGCAGATACTTCAAATTAAATTAAGTATAACTTTTTTAAATTTAAATAAGAGATTCGACTGTTTGAATGTTAAAAATCTTATCAAGGCGAAAATAATATTTTGATAATTTAAAAAAAAATTAATTCCGATCTTTAATAGAGTTTAGTCGTTGATGTACACATTTGATGGTTATTTAGAAATTGACCGATGTCACTGTCGGCAAGAGTTACAGTTCTCGAAAAGCGAGAAAAGTTAATAAATAAATTATGATTGCTTTTTATAAATATATTTCAATTCATACAGGAACGCAGCAAGACTTGTCGTTATTATTTCCTGATTTTACTTCAGACAATAGTTTGTATTACAAATATTAAACACTGAAAATTGTTAAGAATAAATTATCCACATTAGTATTATCAAAAGTAAGGTTTATATATGAAACTGTTAAGTCTGCGGCTTCGTTGAGTCCGAATGGTTTTATCGCTATTGAACGATAGTTAAATTGAATAAATAGACAAATTAAATATTTCTTGTAAATATTTGAATTTAAGTTTTTTGATAAAAAATGAAAAAATACATTCTTAATTTGTACGGAATATGGCAATTTGATTTAATATCTTCTATCATTTCATATTCTAAAAAAACATTTTTTTCTCTAAAACTGCCTCAATCGCATGTGAAGTTCTTGTGCCACAGGTCAGCTGGAGGTAGTCAAATTGCTCTGTTCCCCGTCTAAATATTTCCAACGTTCATTGAGACGTCCTTTTTAATTAAATATTAACAATGCACAGGATATATAAAATACAGGAAAATAATTTGATAAAATAAAATGAAAAGACAATACTGTCTTACCCCAGACACGAACTCCACGTTAAAGTTCTAGGGCCTCTAAATGGTGTCTTTGACCATGAGCCTCCTCATCATCCGTGTGTAAATATAGTTGTGATTTGACATCTCATAGTTTTTTGGGTCCTAAAAATCGTCTCAGAATTAAATTTCAAAATAAAAATAAAAGTATGTTTTGAAAAAAAGTTACGATCTTAAGAGCTTTTAACTGAGACCTTACGCATTCGATTTTGATCAATGAGGTTGCAATGCCAAAGGATTTACCAAAACACGTTTTTTTAAGACACCAAAAATTTGTGAACCTAATATGGCCCCCTTGAAGTTATTTATTAATTGCGATTTGTTCCTATTTTTTAAATCAATCAAGATATGAGATTTAAAAAACTTCAAAATTTTCATTATTTTAAAAATTATTTATTTAAAAATTGAGCCTTTTTTACAATATTTTTGAAAGCTTTGCAACCAGTGGAAAAATTTCAACTTTAAACTTTTATCAAAGTTTGTTTTTTGAGCTAGAATGTTTTTTTAGTTATAAAATGAAAAAAAGCTTTGAAACAATTAAATTTATTTCTCTTAAATAACATTAGGATAAGATTTTCTTAAAAGTAAATATGAAACTAAGGACTCTTAATATCGGTATTTCTACTAATTCGTGGGGGGCCATATTAGGTACACTGCAGCATAAAAAGTTATTTAAGAATAAAACCCGTTAGAAATCGAGTTGAACAAAAACCAAGATCTTACTCTTAGCAAGGATTATATTTTTCAATTTTTTAAAGACCTTGAGAGTTCTCTTTACAATGTTAAATTTTTTAAAAACAACGTTAGGCAACAGTTACTTGCTCAAGTTGCTACGAGGAGATCGGGCACAAGCTCCCGGCATTCTCTCTCTCGTCAGCTGGGCTCCGAACGGATCGTGGCGATCGGCCGGAGCTAAACCCGAGCGTGCAGCGAAACGAGGAGAGAGACGGCCGGGAGCCTGATTCCCCTCCCCTCCCCTGCTCAGCTGAGTGGCGCTGGCGGCGACCGCCAGCGACCGAGCCTCGCGAGTCAGTCTTTGTTCTTCTCACTCAGAGAATACCCGCGTAATTATACCGAGTCGAGAGATCTTCACCGGCGTGTCCGGGAGTCGAGAACCTTAATTCATCTTAGTAGTGGTTTGTTGGTTGTTCGTGGGATGAAGAAATAATTAGATAATATGTTGGTTGGTCGAACGAACGAAAATATTAATTTATTTATGCCAACGTTTCGTCATCAATTTATAATGACCTCTTCAGGGCTAAAAAATTAACGAAGATCACAAAGTTTAAATTACAAAAAAAAAAAAATTTTTATAAAACATTTAAAAGTAAAATATAGATAAATTTAATAAAACTAACGTTATTTATAAAATTAATTGTAAAGATTGCGAAAAAACTTATATAGGTCAAACTAAAAGATTTTTGAGAGAACGTATTAATGAACATGAGTCTTATGTCAGACTTTTGGATGACAAATCTGTAATTGCATTACATTGCAATAATAATAATCATTTTTTTGATTTTGATAATGTCAAATTTTAGACACGGAGTTAGTTTTGAAAAAACGAACCTTTTTGGAAATGTTATATATCCATTATAATCCTAATAATATCAACAAACAGTTGGACACTCAGTTTCTGAGAAATGATTATAAGCGAATAATTGAGGCGTTGCTACTTTCAAAGCGTTGTACAAAGTAAGTCTTTAAGCCCAGTCAAACTTTATCATTTGAACTATGAGCATCGTTAGTTTTATTTTCTGACATGGTTTAATAATAAACCTACTGGTATTTAATATTTATATTTTACTTTTAAATGTTTTATAAAAATTTTTTTTTTTTTGTAATTTAAACTTTGTGATCTTCGTTAATTTTTTAGCCCTGAAGAGGTCATTATAAATTGATGACGAAACGTTGGCATAAATAAATTAATATTTTCGTTCGTTCGACCAACCAACATATTATCTAATTATTTCTTAATTCATCTTAGCGAGTTCTTGGAGTGCTGTCCCGGTGACCTGAATTTACCTTCAGCAGCCACGAGTCACCGTTTTCTCCGTTGTCAGAGGATCGACCGGACGAGGACAATCGGCCTTCTGCTGCTGCGACGAGCCATCCGATCGAGCCTCGCGGCCACCCAGGACGAGCCGTTGGCGATACGCTAAGGTAGTTACTGATTTATTCCCGGTGCTCCCTCCGCGTGCGGTGTGCAAGGCCCGGATCAGTGGATCCGGCCGGTGTGTGGCCTACGGGCTTGCGTTTCTTGAGCCTCGTGTCGGCATTTGTCGACCCGCCCGTGTAGGCGTTTGAAATAAATTAGCTTAACTTAACGCATTCTTTCTTTCATTCAAATTGTATGGTATTTTACCTCTCTCTCCTTAAATTTTCCTCTCTTTTCTGTGTTTTTCTCTCTCTTTTTCCCTTAGGGCGCAGCCTAGCAGGGCTGATTTTCCGCGACGAGTCGCGGTAGAGGACGGCGAGACAGCAGCCAGCGGTGGAGCAGTGACGCAGGCCCTTCGCGGGTAGTTTTCCGGCCCCACCTATTCTATTTCTTTTCTTTGTGTTCGAGCTAGCCAGGACGGGAATAAGGGCGCATCGAAATACTGGCCCGTTCCCGAGTGTAGATTTTCCTTTTATTTTTAGGTTCTTGGGCGTTGGCCGACGAGACCCCGGGGCTGGCTTTGCGTGGCCTTGTCCCCCAGGTACACCGTTGCAAAGTTGACACTAACATTAAGAAAAATAAAGTCCATATTGATATAACTGATACAATCATTTTACAAAAATATAAACAGACTAAATCTTTTCTAAAAAACAATCCGGATTTACACATTAGCAAGGCTGACAAAGGTAACTGTACAGTCGTGTTGAACAAGAATGATTACATTAATAAAGTTGAAATAGCCTTGTCCAATTCCACTTATTACAAAAAAACTTGTTGATGACCCTTTACCCACATTGATTAAAGCAACTAATAGATTGATAGACAAACTCAATGTTATTTCAAAAAACGGAGAGAAAAACGCGGATGTATTTAAAACCACCCTTGGAAAATCTGACAATTGTCTGTTACCACGAGCCTATGGCTTAGTTAAGATACACAAGAAAGACTATCCTGTCAGAATTATAGTTTCTTCCATAAACAGTCCAACTTACGAGTTAGAAAAAAGAATTGTTAGCCTCTTCAATACCTGTATCCCTAAACCTAAGTACACTACTCGCAATAGTTTTGAATTTAAGTCTGATGTTGAAAAACATAGCCTATGCGAAGGACAGATTTTTGCTTCGCTAGATGTAGTTTCCTTGTTCACCAATATTGACCATAACCTAATTGTTACAGCTGTCAAATCCAAATGGCATTTTCTCAAAAATAGTATTAACCTTCGCAAGATTGAATTTTTGGATATCATTATTTTTATCATTAATTCAACCTTTTTTAAATTCAATAATAAATTTTACCACCAGAAGACGGGAGCCCCCATGGAGGGGGGGCAACGTTGCAGGGCTTTAGTCAGGGTTCAGAACAATTTGTCAACTTACAGCTGACTCTCGGAACAAGAACTTTAATTCTGTATTCTCGTCATTTTAAAACAAGAAAATTCGGCAAATCATCCTGATCCCTGACTGAAGCACTCCAACGATTCTTGAGAACTTTTATACAAGAAAAATATTTTTTGTTTTAAAACTGACAATAATCCAATCTAATTTTAGTTCTTGTAGAATGACGACAATTTTTTCATGGCAATTGCTTTAGAATCAAGTGAAATCATATAGAAAACTTGTAAGATTTGTTTTTAGCTCGGAACATCTGACCTTGACTGAGTAGGACTTACAACAAAATGCTTAAGAGGTGCGTAGTGAAATGACAGACAATTTTTTGATGTCGACTGCGTCAAAGTTGAGTGAAATTGTATGGTAGACGAGTAAGATCTGTTTTGAGCACGGTACACCTGACCTAGGCTGGCTGTAACTTTCAAAAAAATTCTCAAGAGGTGCCTACCCTAGTGAAAATATACGATGCGTACTCACATGCGTACGCACGTACGTACGCACGTGCTGTTAACGTTCATTAATTTTTTTTTTTTCAATAACAACTTTATTATTTTTAAAACAGTAAACAACAAGGGTAACAGTTATAAATAGTAAGTTCAACAAGAAAGAATTTATTTTTCAATTTATAACGAACTGAACCAAATATCCGCGTACCTGAAATTTTTCGAATTAGAAATAAACATGTTATCACTAGTTTGGTATTATCTTAAAATTTTATATATTTTTAATGAAAAAGGTTTTATAATTTTTTCTTAATTTTTAATGTTGATATTAATACTCAACTAGAAAATTTGAAATCCATTTTTGGAATGTCCAAAGTCAGGTACACTAAAACCTCCGATGAGCATAGATCTGTGCAATCAAGAAAGCACAAAGAAATAACAATCTCAAATTTTTAACTTAAATAAATTGAGTATCAATTTATAATTTAGCCAAATTTTCCATATTTATACAGTTTCTTTCTTCTTTAACTTAAAAAAAAAAAAAAAAAAAAAAAAAAAGTTATTATTACACAAGTTAAAACAAAAATTTTGTTTGATAAAAGTTTTTTTCAAGTTATTTTTTATGATTCTAGTGTAAATTTCCATATTGTAAATATATGTAAGTATACATAGAAAAATCATTTATGAATTTTTTCACTATATATACTAGCGAGATTTAAAAGATTTATTATTTTTTCCAAGCTTTTAATTTAATAATCAAAAACTTTATTAAAAAAATGTTATGAACTTTTTATGTTACCAGGTTTTTTTTAACATTTGATGACAATTTTTATTGATTTATTTATTTATTTATTTTTATTGTTAAAGTTATCTATAGTAATTATTGTATACCTGATTGTATCTCAGCATATTCTGAAAGTGGGGCAATAAATTCATTTTATTTTTTCTTATTGAATTTCTTCAGTAGCCATTTGAATATAATAGGGTTGGCAACTTTTTGAAATTCATAATATTTTTTTGCTTATTTAGTTAAAATATATAAAAATAATCGACACGTATTTTTTCTTTTAAAAAAAAAACTAAAATTAAAGTAACTACAAGTGTTTAAATTTTTTTTAATTTCAATATATATAGATATACTTCAAATGGGATTTCGGGTCAGTGACGTCATTAACCCGTAGTTTCAAAAACTTTTCTTAATTTTTTCTAGCTCAATTTTGATTAAAAAATTCTTAAACAAATGTTAAAATTCATGAAAAATCAAGTACTATTAAAAAAATATATTTTTAAAGTACTGGTTGCCAACCCTATTGAACTTGAATGTAATCAAATAGGCTTGGCAACTTTTTGAAATTTATAATATTTTTTTGCTTATTTAGTTAGAATATCGAAAAATAATCGACACGTATTTTTTCTTTAAAAAAAAAAAAACTAAAATTAAAGGAACTACAAATGTTTAAATTTTTTAAAATTTCGATGTATAAGATATACTTCTAATGGGATTTCGGGTTAATGACGTCATTAACCCGTAGTTTCAAAAACTTTTCTTAATTTTTTTCTTGCTTAATTTTGATTCAAAAATTCTTAAAAAAAATGTTAAAATTCATTAAAAATCGAGGACTTTTAAAAAAAGATATTTTTAAAGTACTGGTTGCCAACCCAATTATTTTGATCTGTAAAAAAGGAGAAAAAGATATACCACAAAGAAAGAGCTATTATTATATACATACAATTTATAAAATATTGTTGCTATATTTATCTGAGGCTTAAAAAGGAAGATCTCCAACAACGAACAAATTTTTGGTTTTTTAAATTCCATATAATTCTGAAAAAATTTTAAGAGTTTAATTTATTGAGAACTTGTTTAATGTTAGACCTCTGCATAAAATTGTATTTTATCCTTTAAAGTTGTAAAAAAAGAAAAAGAAAATTATTTCATTGACTTAACATTAAATGATCTAAAATAATTTTTTTAAGTATTAACTAGCCAATGGAAATTTTAAATCAGCTTGAAAAAATATTGTTTTTATTAAATTCTAGGATTTTACCATTAAAAATGAAAATAAGGTGTATCACTTTGACAAATGACATATCTTTATGTTTTGAATGAATTTTTTAACATGCATGCAAAAATAGAAATTTAAAGAAATCAATGCATCAAAAGGAGAAAACATGTGCATTAAATAACTAGCGCGCCCCCGCCCCTTCCCTGCTACAAAAAATTCATTCATTTTCATTGAAAAGTTGAATGATTTCTAATTGACATTTCAAATAGTACTTTTAATGGACGATTTGTCAATTGATATCTATTGGGATGAGAAGGTCAATTGAAATTCATTGGAATTTATTCAGCAATAGGCCATATAATTCATTCATTTTCATTGAAAAGTTGAATGAATTCGAATAAGTATCTCAATTCGTACTTTTAATTAATGGTTTTCCAATTGAGTTCTATTGGGAGGAATAGATCAATTGAATTCTATTGGAATTAATTCAGTACTAAGCCATACTTTGCTTAAAAAGTCTATTTAAATCGAATGAATTGAATCTATTGGAATTAATTCAGTACTAAGCCATACTTTTCTGCAAAAATCTATTGAAATCGATTGAAAACCATTGAAAATTTCAATGATTTTCAATCGGTACTTTTAATCAATGAATCGTCGATTAGATTTTATTGGTAATGGGATTGCCATTGAAGTCGATTGCAAACATATTCGTGTAAAAATTCCATGAAAAATCATAAAAAACGACATAATATAGCGGCAAACAGATCTTTTTGACTTCCAAGTCGAATTCAACAGGGCAATCAGTTTAAAAACCATAGCTAAGCATATCTTAGTGACTTAATCATGAGAACCTTGCTCTGGATTATGTAATCCAAAAGCATTGACTTTAGTTCTAGATAGAGATAACAGCTGGCCATCTAGCGGCGTACTATTAAAAAAAGTCGATTGAAATTTATTGAAGTCTATTGGATTTTACTGGGCAAAAAATTATTCATTAGCAATAACTTTCAATAGAAATCAATGGATTGAATAGATTTTCAGCTCAATGATAATCAATGAATTTTAATAGACTTTTGGTTCAATGAAAATCAATGGATTTTGATAGACTTACAGCTCAATGAAAATCAATGGTCGCTAATTTTATAAGCTTAAAAAAAAAATACCGATTGGAATGGTATTTTTAATATAGATGAATGGATTTTAGAAGACTTTCCGCTCAATGGAAACAATGGTCACGAATTTTATCGGCTCATAAAAACAATCGATTTAAATGGTTTTTTCCATGGATATGAATGATTTCAATGGATTCTTCACTCATTGGAAATGAATGGTTACGAAATTTATAGACTTATAAAAACAAATCGATTTTAATGGTTTTTTCAATGAAAATAAATGGATTTTAATTGCATTTCTGCAACTCAATGGGAATCAATGGTGGCGAATTTTATGAGCTCAGAAGAACAAATCGATTTGAATGGTTTTTTTTAATAGACTAGTACCACTCAGCGCGCTGCAAGCGTGCATAGGAAAAAAAAACAATGATTGTAACCTCAAAAGTCACTTTTTGAATATTTTAAAAACTTCTACACTAATCAACTCACGAATAAAATCTTACATTGAAAATCTCACCAAAATGGCGATAGCTCTCTTTTATAAAGGGATATGAATGGATTTCAATAAATTTTCTGCTCAATGGAAATCACAGTTAATTTCATGACCTTCAAAAATTCATCGATTTGTCAGTTTTGTCAATAGAATCGATAAATATTAATGGTTTCATTTTTGACGTAATTTTGCTGCCGTAAATTCCATATAAAATTTAAAAAATTAGCCAATTTAAATGGTTGTGTCGATTGTCTACAATAAAAAAATCGATTGATTTATTCTGAAACTTCATAGTTTTGAATCATTTTGAATGGTTTCAATCGGCTGAATAAATTCTTTTAAAACAAAATTCAAAAGAAATTCATGCAACTCTTTTTTTGAGTAAAATAATTTTTTGAATTTTAATAGAATTCAATTAAACAGAATAGTTCTTACTTCTTTCTTCTTTTAATAAGTATGAATGTTTGAAAACTTTTCAGTTTAATAGAATTTAATTGTCTCAAAATTTCAAACTTGTATAAAATAGATTGTTTTTCCTTTTTTTTTTTTTTTTACAGTAAAAATTAATTAATCTATAATTTATAATTCACTAAGAATTCAACTGTCCTAAAGTTGATAAAAATTTTTTAAGGTAAATGTCCGCGATTACTGGACAGTAACGTAATTGTCCACCACAGTGGCACCCCCCCCCCCCCCTTATTTATTATTAAATCACACTTTAGAACCCGAAAAAATATTCTAAATTTAGTTTAACCTTTAAACTTTACTGTAGTAAAAAAAAATTTCGATTATAACCTTAAGACTAGCTCAAAAATCACTTCCAAGTGAGCCCTTCAAAACCTCCAAAAGTTATTTGGCACCCCCAGGAAAATCTCAAATTATCATCAAAAGATGCACTTTTGTTTTATCGGTTGCAAAGCGTAGAATTAATTTAAAAACTTGAAAACTTTTTTTTTTATTACTTAACACCTTAAACAAAATATTTAAATCAATTTTTACCGTGAATTTATCTTTATTCATTATTTATAGAGGGGGTGCCGCTCAGGGGGACATTTGAGACTACTTGTCCCTTCAGTGGCACCCGGATAAGCTCAAGTTTGACGTTTATCCCCTAGGTGGCACCTTTTTTATTTACGGTTTTTTGGTGTTTACCTTGATAATTTCACCGGTGTTTATGCATAAAAATGCTTGAATATCATCTTTACACAGTTTAAAAAAAGTTTTGTGAGTTGAAACATGCAGAATTTTTATATCGGAGCTTTCAAAGTTAACGTAGTTTTCACGAAAAACCACTCGACGGCCGGACCGGTGAAGATAACCTCAGTTGAGTTTTTCGTTTACGATCTTCTGCTGAGGAGCTGATGTTGAGTGCAGTATTTAGTGATATTAAATTAAAATCAAGTGATTCTAACCATCCACAGCGTTAACAAGTGATTTGAAGCAATTTTTTATTAAGGTTAGGGAGTTTAATGCGAAAAATATGCGTAAATTGCGAGATTTAGGGGTGCCATTCTGGGGGACGGTTCGGGGAGACTGCACTTCTGAAAATTCTTTTTGAGTGGTGCCAACTTCGTGGACATGACTTTTGTGTTAGTTTATAGTAAATTAAACAATTTTATGACGAACAATTAATGAAAAAAATGATTGAACACTACCTATTCCTGACTTAATTTTTCATCATCCTGTGAAAAAATTCTAGATTTTCATGCAGTTTCATTGTAATAATCTAGCGTAAACCAAAAATCCCCCTTTGAAAAGTGTCCAATAATCCCGGACATTTACCTTACAATGAATAGATTTCAAAGGACTGTCTTTTAACAAACTTTTTTTTTTTCAATTAAAATCAATCGATTTCAATAAACTGTTTTTGAAATTTCCACTGTCACGAAAATTATAAATACTTTAGAAAAAATCGATATCAATTTTTCTCTCAATAAAAATCAACTGATTTCAATAGACCCCCTACTGGAAAAGATCCATTAATTTCGACTCAACCGATTTATAACTGTCAAATCACTTAGAAAAAAATGCATCATTATTATCAACTCTTTTTTTATGAATTTTGCACGAAATTCATAAAAGTTAAGGACGTTCTTTCACGTTTTAAAATCCATAAGAATCGTCTGAAAACTATTAAAATCTTTCAATTTAGGTATAAGGAACAACATATCCAAATTTTAAGAAGACTCCCAACACGGTTATTGAGATATTTTAATTCAAAGTTGGGCTAAAATCGCTCTAAGTTTGGCGGTTTAACACAGGCTAGCTCTTATGAAAAAATCATTCTATTTTTTTTTGCTGTAGTTTTTGAACCAGGTTGAAAATCATCTTGAAATTTGGATATGTTATTACTTAAGCCTTAAGGAACAAATTGCTATGTTTTTGGAAAATTTCTTATGGGTTTTTAAACAATTTCAGCATTGTTTTTTTATTAAAAAATCAGTAAAATGTTTGCTGATTTTTCTTAATTTTTTAAAAAGTGATTTCAACTTTTGATTTACACTGTCAGAAACTAGAAGTTTTCAGTAATTCAGTGTTAAAATTTCAAAAACTTTGGTTCATTAAGTATTGAGTACTAACTAGTTAAGAATAAAATAATTTTATCCAGCGGCCGAGAAGACTCAAAGCGCGTGGCAGCTATTCCCGTGCTTAACCTAAAAGTCTCTCCCCCCACCACCACCACTACGAAAGAATGTCCTGAATACAAAAACTTTAAAATTCGATATACTTCTATTTCTATTTAATTCTATTTATTCGATATATCTCTCTTACTTCACATACTAACTGATTACTCAAAGCGGCGTCCAACTCTGTAAAATTACAGGACATTGCAAGTTCCTCCAGTAATTTGTTTGGTTTGACTGAAGATGCATTGTTTCATAGCTGTGTTCGATATTTTCATTAAAGTTAATAGAAAAATTAAAATTTTTTTTGTAAAATTGTATGAAAAAATGACCGTATATACCGATACCTCGAAAATATATTTTTTTCTAAAAAAACACGGTTTTAATGAATTTTACGTTTTCTTTTTTCAAATTTTCAAATCAAACTTTATTAAGATAAAAGATAAGATATTTTTTGAAACTACGGTCTGATGAAGTCGTTGGACCGCAATTACATAAGGAGTCAACTTATATATATTGAAATTTTAAAACCTTAGAACGCTTGCGATTCTTGCAGTTTTGTTTTAATCGAAAAAAGAAAAAAAACATTGTTGATTTTTTTTTGACGCTCCAACCAATCAAGCAATAAAATATTATAAATTTTAAATAGTTGCTAACCCTATTATTTCTTTGTATGTTTTGTTACCTGGTTTCTGTGGCTGACAAATTTTATCGATGACGACATGTTTCTCTTTTCACTTTTCTCAATATGATAGCTTTTTTCTTCTTTTCCAGTTGCACAGGTTGGAGTTGGAGGGTCCACGAGAGCTGTGCCGGTATGGTTCCAGGTTTTCGCGATGCATTAGTTCTACCCAATCACGTTCATCGAGGCGAAACAGGTGAGTAAAAAAAATGTTGGGTGTGATCACATTGAGGCCTCTGTCACCCATCGAATTAATGAGACAAATGGCGCGATGTGTGGAAGATTTGGCCAAGGTCTGTCACAGGGCTTGAACTAAGGAATTTAATTCCTCGGAGGATCGTGATTGATCACGAGAACCCGCGGCGATCGTCGTCCGCACTCCTCCGACCTGCTGACAAAATGCACTTTCTGTGCACACAACAATCCGTCGATTTTCTTCAATTCTGAAAACTGGGGGGAAGACGCGTACGCGAACTAATGTTATTATTACGCGGCGCGGCTGCTCTCCTTCGTCGGTAGTGGCGTGAGTTTACGTGGACCGATCGCAGGAATACGGGTTAATTAAATTAATGATCAAACGTAAATTTTAATAATTTTAATTAACAATAAAAATAAAAAAGTTACATAATAATCCAAATTAATTATACCCGAATGTTTACTAGTGTGGCGTCTGCCTAATATAATTAATTTACTTAATGTGCAATATATTTAGCTCGCCGAGCGGCTAGCGAACCATATATTTCACGTGCACTGAGGCCTTTTCATACTCTGAATCACTTAAAAGTGAATCCAGACTGATAACTTCTACCCTCCTGGTTTACAGATATTTGTTAGCGAATTTCTTCGCTAAAGCTTTATTGTATAAAGGAGCAAATCTCTTTGCTCGAAATTTTGTATTTTTTTTTTATGTAGCGAATTACTTCGCTTGAATTAATTTGGGAAAAGGGGCAAATTGCTTCGCGCTATTTTTATATCAATAAATTATTTTTAAATGAAGCAAATTTCTTTGCTTAAATTTTATGTTTTTGAAGCGAATTACTTCGCTTGTATTAAATTAAGAAAAAGGGCGAATTGCTCCGCGCTATTCTTATATCGATAAATTATTTTTAAATAAAGCAAATTTCTTTGCTTAAATTTTATGTTTTTGAAGCGAATTACTTCGCTTGTATTAAATTAAGAAAAAGGGCGAATTGCTTCGCGTAAAGAGAAAAAAAAATTGAGAAAAAAAAACAAAATAAAAAGAAAAATGTTAATTCAATAATTTATTTCTTTACCTTAAACTTACAACTCCAGGCTTGGAGAAGGCACGTCGAGTGAGTTAGGGAAGCCTCTAAGGATCCTGATTTTGTATGTCTGCCCTAAAGAGACCTGAACGACTGACTGACTGAGGTTTGAAGAGTTGACTCGCAGCCGCAAGACCCTAAGGATGCGTCTGATGTTACTCCTAGACCTGCGAACAGAGAAGTGACTCTTGCTCGCAGGGTTGGATGGACAGGGGACGGATCCAGGCGGCGCTGCCCTTCACCCCTGGGCCCATCCCAATTTTCCTTTTCCCCCAATTAGAGAAAACTTGAGTGTCCTGCTGACCTCCTTATTGGGCCTCCCCACTCCTCACTCCGCCCTTCCTTCTAGCCTGTGGGAATTTGAGTCTCGTCTCCATTTATCAATGGAGTTTTCTGAATTTAGGAAAAAAAGAAGGAAAATATAAAATAATGTAAATAATTGCAACTCCATTCATAAATAGTTTTAGACACTTACAAATTAATTTTACAAACTGTTTCTTAAATAAATAGAAAATTTCAACTTGTACTGATTATGATAAATGTTTTATTACAAAAAATTAAAATGAGTGAACCTCAATTTCTTTATTCCGTGAAATTCCACGGGGAAATCACCTACATTTATAATATCAAAACAGTTGATTATTTAAGATAATAACGCAAAAAAAAAACTATTAATAATCGGTGTAATTGTTGGCCTAATGACCAAAACGAGTCGCATCTGCTCTCTGAGATGACAATAATTGAGGGCAGATTTTAGGCAGATCTGTCATACATATCCGCGCAGTCGCGTGGATTGCAATAGTCTAACTTAATTTAACGCATTCATGGGTGCGTTTATTATAAAAATGAAAGAAAGCAGATTACAAAATTTTAACTAAATTAACTTTTACCTTTCCTATCTTTACCAACGCAGGAATTTTAGGAAACACAAAAAAAATTTGAACTAGGTAAACAAGGTCGTAAAGTCGCGACAAAGATTTACCTGAGGGGGAGTCCTGAACGACTTTTCCGCCGTCGCAAGCCTTTGTGATTTTCATCTCGGCGCCTGCCGTAGAACAATAGACTGCAACCGAACGGTCGTAAAAGTCGAGCTGGGCCTCCCTCAGTACCAAAGTTACTCAAAAAAAAATTTTAAATAAAAAAAAATTCCTGGGTCGGTGTATTTACGTGTCTTCCTGCTCTTTTTGGGAGCAGGACTATTCTAAAGCGAACTGAAAAAGGAAAATCGTCAAGAAGAAAAAAAAAACTTACATAAAAAAACTGAAATAAAGCAATGTAAGTTCTCAGAAGAACAAAAAAAAAAATTTAAAAATTGGGTGGTCCACGCACGTTACACTAGCAAGTAAACTTAAACGCAGTCTTAAATTGTCGAAAGAAAAATTGCTTTCACAAAAACAAAGTTTGGCGTTAATGTCGCGGTAGACTCGAACACACCGTCGTACACACACGCTCTCGCGCTCGGCTGCTAGCTGCAGCGCGCCAAAATAACAAAGGCGTGGACTAACTCCGATACAAAATCTAAGTACTTACTGTACTTCACACACACACTCTCTGACTCCAACTATCACACGAACAAATACTCAATGATTAACCGCTACGCAGACTTACTTTTCTAGCAGGTGCACCTTCGCTTAATTAAACAATAATAATGATAATTACTACTAGCCCGATTGGCTTCACACAAGACGACAATGCCTTCCAAGGCCGCACGCTGACTTTCCGTGAGATGTTCACCTTCCCCGCTCCGATCCAATGACAACTGGATCACAGGAAAATCTACACAACTTCTCACTGATAACTTTATCTAACAACACAAAAAAGTAAATAAGTATATTCGCTCTCTGACACACATGTGATCGCGCCAAGCGCCGAAATTAGAGTCATGCTGATCGGTAGATCTCATCATCACCTGACTTACCGATCCGCATCTGCGTTCCATAACAGTTAGCGCCGAATTCGAATTTAATCAACGCGCTAGCAGTTACAGGTCTCAAACAAAAGATTGCATGAAATACTGTGACCTGGCTACGGGCCTAAGGTTGTAAGTATAAGTGTCAAGACAGGTGTGTACAGGGACCAGCTCTTCGAAAAAATGGCGGGGTTTCTGTCTCTGATACCGTAATGTCTTGCGTAAAAGCCCCCCACCCCCCCCCCCCCCCCGGTGTATACTGTCACCTGGAGTATAAACCTCTGTAACTACATAACTGTTCGATTTTGAGTTATTAATTTTTTTAGACATAATTTCGTGTTGTCTTTTCGAATTTCATAAGCTTAAAGTAGTAAGAGGTTTTAATTTAAAGAAAATTGATAATTTTTCAAAGTTAACCTCATAACCTTCAATGTTGATAACTTGCATTATTTCTATCAGAACATTATAACATGTGATTTTTTATAAAATTGATTAATGAACTTAAAATATACAAAAAATTATTTACTCGGATAGGTTTTTTTTCTAATTTCTTTTTATAAAGATTTGTAGTAGCGAAAGATGGGCAAATCTCAAAACTTTGAATTCAAAATACTCGAAAAGTGTCAGCTTTCAGTTACGGAGGTTTTTACTTCAGGTGGCAGTATAGCCCCCCCCCCCCCTTGATTTCGTCTTTGAGAATTCCGAATATTTGTATACTTGGCGTATAAGCCCGCCCTCTTTTGTCAGAATAACAATCATAAGAGAGACTTGATTAAACTTTTAAATTAATTGCACTTTTATTTTAAAAATTATTTAAACTCGGAATCAAGTAAAAACTAATAGCGTTGTAAAGTCTTTCAAGAAATGTTGCATTTCAAACGCCTTCAACGGTAGTGAAGACGATATTTTGTGAAACAATCATAGAAGAAAGTACGCTGATAGTTGAAGAAAAAATAGAAGAGTGCGATCCGTACTACGATATCTATGTTGATCATTCTTATTTAAATGATTACATGCAAAAGATAGCTGATAAGTTGATGTTTGAATAAATTTCATGTTGAAATTTGGTGTGTTAAAAATAATAAAACTTTTTATAAATGAAATGTCTTTTCTTTTAAAAGAAATTATGTACAAAACGAAAGTGTTTCTAAACTATACATTTACTAAATTTACTAAAAATTATCGTTTTTATTTGATTTTAGACACAGCTCGAAATTTTACAAAATTGTGTACTCGGCGTATAAGCCCCCCCCCCCCCCCCCAATTTTAAGAGTCGATTTTTGGGGCTTCCAGGGGGGCTTATACGCCGGACAGTATGGTATTTTAAAGGCGAGGGTCCCGATCGAAACTCGCGTCAGCGGGCCACCGAGACAGGGTTGGGCAGGTGCGCCACTTTGGTAAGATACCTAGTCAGTTACCATGGTGGATTAAGTGTTTTGGTGTTTTATGTCATCGGCGAGTTATATACATGGTGCCCCCCGCTTTATTTGGGAAAATTGACCGTCACAGTTAACGCGCAAGATTGAAAGCAGAATAACAGAAACCGTTGCAAATAATTAATCAATAAATAAATAAATAAATAAACCGACAAGCTCTAAACCCCCATAACGCTGGGGAGAGCGATAAATCAATTATTTTTTACAAACAATTAAATAAACCGACAAGCTCTCAACCCTTGTGAAGCTGGAGAGAGCGATAAATAAATATTTTTTTATAAACAATTGAATAAACCACCAAGCTCGAAACCCCCATAACACTGGGGAGAGCGATAAATAAATTATTTTTTATAAACAATTGAAAAAACCGACAAGCTCTAAACCCTTGTGAAGCTGGAGAGAGCGATAAAAAAATATTTTTTTATAAACAATTCAATAAACCACCAAGCTCGAAACCCCCATAACGCTGGGGGAAGCGATAAATAAATAATTTTTTATGTAAACAATTAAATAAATCGACGAGCTCTAAACCCCCATAACGCTGGGGAGAGCAATAAATAAATTATTTTTTATAAACAATTAAATAAACCGACAAGCTCTGAACCTAAATAACCTCGTCGGTTTATTTAATTGTTTATAAAAAAATATTTATTTATCGCTCTCTGCAGCTCCACGAGGGTTTAGAGCTTGTCAGTTTATTTAATTGTTTAAAAAAAATTATTTATTGATCGCTCTACCCAGCGTTATGGGGAATTCGAGCTTGGTGGTTTATTTAATTAATTATAAAAAATAATTTATTTATCGCTCTCTCCAGCTTCACGAGGGTTTAGAGCTTGTCAGTTTATTTAATTGTTTATAAAAAATCATTAATTTATCGCTCTCCCCAGCGTTATGGGGGCTTATAGCTTGGTGGTTTCTTTAATTGTTTATAAAAAATCATTAATTTATCGCTCTCCCCAGCGTTATGGGGGTTTAGAGCTTGTCGGTTTATTTAATTGTTTATAAAAAATAATTTATCTATCGCTCTCCCCAGCGTTATGGGGGTTTCGAGCTTGGTGGTTTATTCAATTGTTTATAAAAAAATATTTATTTATCGCTCTCTCCAGCTTCACAAGGGTTGAGAGCTTGTTGGTTTATTTAATTGTTTGTAAAAAATAATTTATTTACCGCTCTCCCCAGCGTTATGGGGGTTTAGAGCTTGTTGGTTTATTTATTTATTTATTTATTGATTAATTATTGGCAACGATTTCTGTTATTCAGCTTTCAATCTTGCGCGTTAACTGTGACGGTCAATTTTCCCAAATAAAGCGGGGGGCACCATGTATATGACTAGCCGATGACATAAAACACCAAAACACTTAATCCACCATGGTAACTTACTAGGTATCTTACTAAAGTGACGCACCTGCTGAACCCTGCACCGAGAGCCAGCCTAGGGCAAGCCAGTAAGAGGTGACGTTTGAATTTTTTTATGTTTGTATTTCTAATTCTAAGACTACTTTGTTCTTATCGTTGAGCATACAGTAATCCCTCCTTATACGCGGTCTTGGTATACGCGGTTTACCCTTATACGCGGTTTGTCAGATGCGACTAACCCTTGTTATACGCGGGTTAGGTCACCCTTATACGCGGTTACAGGTGGTTGAAAAGAAAATGAAAATCATAACCTGATTATCGCGAATAAAATTTTCATAACCACTTGCACAAAATTATTACAATATTGCACTACATATATAAAAATATCAAATGATGGCTCCATCAACAACTCCAAAAACTTCAAAAACACCAAAAACTCCATGTAGAACTAGAAGAGTTATAACTTCGGCTGATAAATTGAAAAATTTGAATGCCCTTCAAGAAGGTGAACTTGTTGCCAGGATTGCAAGGGGTTTCAATGTTAACGAATCAACGATACGAACGATTCAAACTAATGAAGAAAAAATTCGATCTAGTGCCAAAACGTCAGGACATCATGCCCAATTTACTAAAGTCGTGCGACGTGACCTAATCGAAAAAACTGAAGAAATGCTAATCATTTGGATTCAAGATCTTATTCACAACAGAATTCCAATATCAACTGGTGCGATAAGAAATCAAGCAACATTTTTTCATGATTATCTCACAGAAAAATACGGCAAAAATGAGAAAGATAATTTCAATGCAAGCAAGGGGTGGTTTGAAAACTTTAAGACAAGATTTTTACTGCATACTGTTAAATTTTCAGGCAACAATTTCTCGTAGAGTTTTTCAGTCAAAGAAATTAAATAAAATTTTACAAAAAAAAGTGAGATTGCCAGTACCGATCATGAAGCTGCTCGTGAATTTCCTACTAAACTTCAAGAAGTCATCGATTCAAAAGGATTTCGTCCTTAACAAATTTTTAACTGCGACGAAACGGGTCTGTTTTGGAAATGTTTGCCGAGTAGACCGTAGCTGACTAAATAGGAACAAAGAGCTCCAGGTTTCAAAGTTGCAAAGGATCGTTTGACTCTCTTATTCTGTGTAAATGCTTCTGGTGATAAAAAGTGTAAACCGATGCTCGTGTATCGCTCAGAAACGCCAAGAGCTCTGAAATAAAAAGAAAAGAACATTTGCCTGTTGTTCGAGATTTACCGTCTTTTATCGCCATGGGATTGGTCATGCGAGCGACCCAAGCCCGAGCTGCCTTTTTTTTAAAGTCCTCTTACTTGTGGATAGCTGCAAAAGTCACGATGCATCTTTGCAAACAGCGCATCCGGATGTTGAAATGATGTTTCTTCCTCCAAACACGACTTCTTTGATTCAACCATTAGATCAAACAGTCATGGCCACATTCAAATCATATTATCTTAGGCGCACTATAAGTTCAATGGTACAAAAAGTTAAACTTCATCGTTCTTGTGACAATTTCATTCCGGAGAATGTCGTTCGAAATTTTTGGCGGAATTTTTCAATCATGGATGCAATTAATTTCATTGAAAAATCATGGAATCAGGTTAAATAGACAACCATTACTGGAAGCTGGAAAAAAATTTTACCGCAAGGAGCTTGGAACTTACCCGATAGACCAACTGAACCTGATCATCCAGCCGGTGTTCGAAACATTGTTAGATTAGCAAGAGAGGTTGCAGGCAAAGGATTCGATGATCTCAGAGACACAGAGATCTTAGATCTAGTGATGCCTGAAAATGTATACCGAACGCCAGGAGAAATTGAAGAACTTGCAAGTTATCCAGAAGAAGAACAGGGCGTAAATGAAACAGAAGAAAGTTCTTTTAATGCGAAAGTGATTTTTGAAATTTTAAGCCTCGTCGAAAACGCTGTCGATCAAGCGATGCTTCATGATCCAATTATGGTGTGGAGCTTAAACTTTAAAAGACTCTGCGAAGAAGCGATTAAAATCTATGAAGATCTGTACAAAGATATATTGAGGCGAGCCAGGCAATCTAAATTCACTGATTTTTTTTATTAAACCTCTTTACTTCTGTTTTGTAGTAGTTTTTTTCTATTTACAATGTATACATACGATAAAAATTGATGTAAATTTCATTTTTGAACATGCAAAATCATTTATTATATCTCATTTCAAGGTTTTCGGAACGTAACTCCCCTTTTCCCACAAGAGCTTGGTCTTGTTATACGCGGTAGTTTTCCGGAACCAAACCCCCGCGTATAGCGAGGGATTACTGTACTTTCATTTCTATCTTTAGTTAAATATCTGTTTCTATTCTTTTTCCGACTTATTTTCGTCTTTTTATTTATTAACCTTCCCTGCTTCATAACCTTGCTACTATCCATGTCTCTTGAGTCTTTTTTTCCAACTCTCTTTACTGTTGACTTTTTCTTCTTCCTACGTATGTTAATAATCTTGAGCTTACTACCTATTTTTTACTTAAGCTTCTTATGCTGAACCTTCTACACATGCATTTGTTTCTTATCTATTTCTACTCTTATGCTAACTTCTTTATTTACTTTTTTATGTAAATTTTGAACACTGAATCTAGCCTTGTGCATAATCTTTTTTATCCTCTTGTGCTTACTACTGTAAATACCCTTATAACAAACCTTGTTCATAACATTGTTTCAAACTTGATAACTACTCTTGTAACTACATTGTACCTACTCCAGTACCCACACTTGTCATAACGTTTGTAACTTTGAACCTACGCTTGTATGTACACTTTTGCTTAATATTGTTCCTAAGCTGATTGCGACAATTGTAAACAACAATTTTTTTCCTAGTCTCCTTCACATAAAACTACTTGCTTCAATTTTGGTGTTTACTGTTGTTTTTTCTTTTTTTTATGCTTTGGTTTCTATTTCTGAACCTTTATTCTCATCTTTGTGAAAACTATTGTTTCTATTGTTCCTCTCAAATTTTTTTGTTTTAACAATCGTGAAACTAATCTTCGTCATACACTTTTGCCCACACAGTTCCTTAACTTTTTTGAAATATTTCCTACATTCGTTTACATTTGTTATCGACATTTTTTCTACCTAAATTTCTCTTAATTAACCTACCCTGATTGATATCGAAGTTTACCTTACTACACCAGTTTCCAGCTATGTGCAGCCTCTTTTACTTTGTTACTATTTTTATACATAAATAAAATCTAGTTGTGATTGGTCTTAACGAACACTTTATTAATAATTTAAGTTAATTGTCGACGTTTCGTTGTCATTATCAGGACAACATTTTCAAGGCTAAAAATACAAAATACATAAGTAAAATTAAAATATAATTGAGAATGATAAGTTATTAAAATTAATTGTATACCATATTTAGTAATCAAAAGATTACAGTCATCACAGAATATGAGTGTGTAAGATATTGAACAGGGTTTACAAATATATAAATAGAAATAATGTACATAGTGGTAAAGTTATAAGTGAGACAAGAAGAACAAGGAACAAGAACAAGGACACAGCTAATCGCGTAAAAAAACACAAGAAACTCAGGATGAACAATTCCTCGAGTGCATCGAGTCAATCAAATCTTTATAATCGGATTTCAAAAACTGGGTGTCTGTCTTCTTATTGATATTGTCGCGGAAATACTGTATATTCAACATCTCGAGGAATCGTCTTTTATGGACATTATTCTCTCTATCCAGTATAGTCACGCCGCACAGTGAACGGATCCGAAAATCGTTGGAAAGAATCTATTTAAATGAAGGAAAATAAAGCTAGAGAGATGTGGTCAATGACAATCAAAAGCTAATTTAATAACAATCATAGGAAAAATATAAAAATTATAGATTTTCCATTCCTAACCTGAAAAAAATGCAGAAAAAAAAAAATCACGAATGTGTAATTTTCGTCCAAAATCTGAAAAGAACGAATACGATTGTAAAATCAATTTTTTTTTAGTTTATGGCAAAAATAAATGATTTTATAAACATTTCTTCTACTGTTTTTAATTAAACATGTTTAAATCGTAATTATCGATAAAACAAACTATTTTTTAAACATAAAATTCATGTAACTTCATAAAATATACTATGTAATTAAAATATATTACGTGAAAAATGTAAAAAATCATACAACCCCATAACTGAATTCGTCAGACTTCTACAACCCAATAATCGAAATTATCAGGCTCTTACAACCCTATAACTGAATTCGTCAGACTTCTACAACCCAATAACCGAATTCATCAGGCTCTTCCAACTCCATAACGAAATTCGTCAATTTCCTACAACCCTATAACTTAATTCATCAACCTTCAATCCTTCAAACATACAACTCCATAACCAAATTGATCAGATTCTTACAACCCCATAACCAAATTGATCAGACTCCTACAACCCATAACTGAATTCGTCAAATACCCACAATCCTATAACCATGTTCGTCAAACTCCTACACAACCCCATAAAAGAATTAGTCATACTTCTACAACCCTAACTTAGAAATCATCAGACTTCTATAACCTATAAAAGAATTCATTAGACTTCTACAACCCCATAATCGAATTAATAAAGCTTCTGAAACCAATAAGCAAACTTGTTAGACTTCTACACACTCATAACTAAATTCTTTAGACTTCTATTTATTCTTCAAGCCTACAACTCCTTAACCGAATTCGTCAGACTTTTACAACCCATAATTAAATTCATGAGACTTCTGCATATTCCTTAAGCCTAAAACCCCATAACCAGGACTTCTAAAACTCCATATCTTTATTCGTTAGATTTCTCAGTATTTCTCAAGTCTACAACCACGTTAACTGAAATAGTTTTAATTTTACAACCATATTCATCAAGCCCCTACAATCTTGCAACCAAATTTATCAGACTTCTACAACCCCATACTTGAACTTGTCGTATTTGTAGAACCTAACGGATTTCCCTTTACTTCTACAACCCCATAACCGAACTCATCTGACAAAAAAAATTGATTAAAATCAACAAAATTCGTAAAGAATTATCAATGATCCAAATCATTGGTTTTTGGACTTATGGTAAAAAAAAAAAAAAAAAAGATAAAAATGAGCCTTATGATCATTTTATGAATCTTTGAGATCTTTAAAAATGATTATAAGGATCATTTTGTGATACTCACAAATTCATCGGATCATTCCAAAAATTTCACAATCTTTTAAAATAATTCGTACAATTATCAACGAGGATCAAAACTTTGTTTTCCATGTATTATCTTTCTAAAATAATTGTTCATTGCTATTATCTTTTAAATAAATTTTTACTGCGTAAACTTTATAATTAGAATCAGCAATAAATGGAAGTTTTCTATCATTGGAATTTTTTTTGTCTACCGAAAGAAAATTTATTTTCTCTCTATGTAAAATATATTCGGCAATTGAAATTTCGATTGTTGGAAGTTTTCAATACTTGGAAACATTTCAAAAATTCTTAAGGACAATTTTTAACCACTTTAATTCGAAGTGATTTAGCTTGTCCTGACCATCTTTTGTTACGAAAAGTATGGCATACTCGGAAATTATTGAACTTGTGGACGCGTTAAATCTGATAAAGAAGATGATTGTAAAAATATAATCGAAATAAATTGTAGAAATAAAACGAATTAGGTTATAGAGTTTTTAGCTTGAGGAATAGAAGGTTGGTGAATTCAGGCATGTAATTGGAGTTTGCTGAGTCGAGTTATAAAGTTGTTGAAGTCTGATCTATTCGGTTAGGGGCCATCCATTAATGATGTCACGTTTTTATGATATAGTCTGCTAATACTGTAGCGCTACGAGACTATACCAAATTAGTGTGACATCATTAATAAATGACTCCTTATAGAGTTGCAGGAGTATAAAAAATTCAATTATGAGGTTGTAGGCTTGAAGAATGGATTGTTGTTGGATTTGCGATCACTTATAGGGTTGTAGAATATTGACGGACTCAGTTATGGGGTTGTAGAATTCTGACGAATTTGGTTATGGGTTTGCAGACTTTAGGAATAGAAGTCTAAATAGGACTTCTAAAACCCCATAGCTTAATTCGTTAGACTTCTATGTATTCCTCAATCCTAAAACCCTGTTGAATGGATTTGTCATAATTTTACAACCCTATAGAAATTTTTGATATACTCCTACAACCCCGCAATCAAATTCATCAGACTTTGATAACCCTATACTTGATTTTGTAATACTTCTACGACCAAGCAGAATTAGTTGAACTTCTGCAACCCCATGACCGAATTCTTTGAACTCTAATTCTACTCTAACAACCCTATAGCCGAATTCATCAGACTCTTACAACCCGTCTAGCTCCTGCAATCTCATAATTAACTTTATATGCCTTTGCAACCCCATAACTAGATTCGTTAGACCTTTACAACTACATATCCAAATTCATCAAGCTCCTATAACTCCATAACTGAAATCGTCAAACACCTACAACCCTATAATCATATTCATCAGATTCCTACACAACCCCATCATAGAATTTGTCTGACTTCTTCAACCCTATACTCAAACTTATCTAACTTCTACAACCTATAAAAGAATTCGTCAGACTTCTACAACCCCATAACTGAATTAGCCGAATTCCTTTAACTCCATAACCGAATTCATCAGCCTTTTATTCCTCGAACTTGCAATCCCATTACCATTTTGATCAGGCTCTTACAACCTCATAACTTAATTGATCAGATTCCTACAACTACATAACTGAATTTGTTAAACGCTCAAAATCTTATAACAAAATACGTCCTTTATATGTAGTTCTCAAGCCTATAATCCCATAAATGAATTCGTCAGAACTATATAACCCTAGAAGTATATTGGTCACATTTTCATTAAGTCTAAAAATCTATGATTTGGTGGATCATTGATAATTCTTGTTACACAGCAAATAATTATAAAAAAAAAGTTGAATGAATTCCACGATAAAGTGCAAAAAGAATGCAATAGTAATACAAAGTGCACAACAATCAAAATGACATGAGACATCGTTGTTTTACGAATTTTGTTGATTTCAATCAATTTTTTTTTTGTCAGATGAGTTCGGTTATGGGGTTGTAGAAATAAAGGGAATTCTGTTAGGTTCTACAAGTACGATAAGTACAAGTATAGGGTTGTAAAAGTCTGATAAATTTGGTTGCAGGGTTGTAGGAGCTTGATGAATATGGTTGTAGAATTTAAACGATTTCAGTTAACGGGGTTGTAAACTTGAGGAATACTTAGAAATCTAACGAATTAAGATATGGAGTTTTAGAAGTCCTGGTTATAGGGTTTTAGGCTTAAGGAATATGCAGAAGTCTCATGAATTTAATTATGGGTTGTAAAAGTCTGACGAATTCGGTTAAGGAGTTGTAGGCTTGAAGAATAAATAGAAGTCTAAAGAATTTAGTTATGAGTGTGTAGAAGTCTAACAAGTTTGATTATTGGTTTCAGAAGCTTTATTTATTCGGTTATGGGGTTGTAGAAGTCTAATGAATTCTTTTATAGGTTATAAAAGTCTGATGATTTCGAAGTTAGGGTTGTAGAAGTATGACAAATTTTATTATGGAGTAGTGTAGGAGTTTGACGAATATGGTTATAGGATTGTAAGTATTTGACGAATTCAGTTATGGATTGAAGGAGTCTGATCAATTCGGTTATGGGGTTGTAGAGGTCTGACGAATTCAGTTATGGGGTTGTATGATTTTTTATCATTTTTTACGTAATATATTTTAATTACATAGTATATTTTATGAAGTTACATGAATTTTATGTTTAAAAAATATTTTGTTTTATCGATAATTACGATTTAAACATGTTTAATAAAAATCAGTAGAAGAAATGTTTATAAAATCATTTATTTTTGCCATAAACTAAAAAAAAAATTGATTTTACAATCGTATTCGTTCTTTTCAGATTTTGGACGAAAATTACACATTAGTGATTTTTTTTTTCTGCATTTTTTTCAGGTTAGGAATGGAAAACCTATAACTTTTAAATTTTTCCTATGATTGTTATTAAATTAGCTTTTGATTGTCGTTGACCGCTTCTCTCTAACTTTATTTTCCTTCATTTAAATAGATTCTTTCCAACGATTTTCGGATCCGTTCACTGTGCGCCGTCAAAATCAAAAGAATGAGAGTTACTAATGCAATGTGAGGCTATCACAGAGTGACTAGAATTATTCGAAACATAGCCAACATGTTCTGAAATCCTTCCTGTCTCACCTATGTACAAAGCGTTACAATTATTACAGTTTATTTTGTAAATTACACCTAAGTTTTCTAACTTCGAGATCTTATCTTTGCCTAAAGAATGGAAATAATCTAATTTGTTTATGTTTCTAAAGACAGTCTTTAGGTTAAAATTGTTAAAAATGTGTTGAATTTTTTGTATTAAATATTTATGAAATGGCAAGACAAGAAAATCTTTTTGATTAATGATATCGTGATTTTTTTGGTTGTTTTTTGAAGGACTAGAAATGTGCTTAAGTCTAAAATTGACATGTTTTTTAATGTAATCTAACGGATAATTATTCAAAGACAACAATGATTTAATTTTCTTTAAGTTAGAGTTATGAAATATTGGACTACAGAGTTTTATTGCTTTATCAACTAACATAGATTACGGCTATCTTTTGGTGTTCGGGGTGATGGGATAAAAAATTTATATACCTCCCAGAGGCAGTTGGTTTTTGATACCAATTTGTTAATAAAATACTATCATTTCTGCAAATGGAAATGTCAAGAAAATTAAGATTCCCATCTTCATTTTCTCGCTCAATGGTAAATTTCAAAAGTTTGTTATAGTTGTTAAAGGAGTCAAAAATTTGTAGAAGTTCAGAAGGTGTGCAAATAATAAAAAAATCATCTACGTACCTCCTGTAAAAAATATTATTGAAAGTAAGGGTGTCCAAACAATGTAATTTTAGAGCTTCCAAACAGAATTCTGCGAAAAAAGGACTACAACAGCCACCCATGGGAGCTCCATTGATCTGGCGATAAAATTGATTGTTGAACTTAAAATACGTGGAATTCAAAATGTAAGTTATTAAGTCAAGGAACTCAGATTTTTTGAGATTGACATTACCTTTCAATAAATGCCATTTAGACTTAATGGTTTTAATTATCAAAATGTGATCAATATTGGTGAATAATGAAATAACATCCAAGGAAGCTAAAATTTGTTGATCGGATAATACATGTTTCTCAAGGTATTTCTTGAATTCTAAACTATTGCGAAGGGAAGAAATTGAATTTAATTTATTGATTAATCTATTGGTAGAATTAATAATCATAGAGGTGGGGCCAGAATCTAATTTTATATAATATTTTGAGTTAGAGAGTTCAAGCTCAACCTTGCTAACATAATCAGTTTTTTGTAATATGACACTGCTATTGCCTTTATCAGCTTTGCTGATGTGTAATTGTGGATTACTTTTAAGAAAAGATTTGGTTTGTTTGATTTTACTCATAATTAATTTGTCAGTAATTTGAATATGATTATTATTTTTACTTACTGTGTTATGTATTTGTGTTAATAATTTTTTCCTAATATTGTTTCTAAAATATTGAATTTTAAATAAAGAATTTTCTAAGTCTTTGAAAAATTGGAACAAATATTTTCTATCAGGGTACACAGAGAAATTAAAGTTATTGCCAAGTCTTAAAATATCCTCAACGTTGCTAGGTAAATGTAAACCAGATAAATTAGTTAACCAAGAGTCGTTATGAGTGAGGTTAAAATTTGGAAAATGATTATTAAGACCTATGTTGTGGTTGGTGTTATTAGTTTGAAGAAAGGAATTATAAGTGCAGTCATTTGTTTTGTAAAAAGCGGCAGGACTGGAGTTGCTGTTTATTCCATTTGCAAAATCAGAATGACAAAAAAAAACATATTGAACAAATAAGGGTTTGAAATTTTTAAGGATTGTTTAAATTTTTTGTGCAGCGACAATTTATACTAATTAAGAGAATTAGTATTGTATGTCTTACAGAAATTAAAAAAATTTTTTAATAAAACTCTTGAAGTCAAACTTTTCAGATAAAGTCTTTCAGTATTAATAAAAGAAATGTGTAAAGATATAGATAACTGTAATAATTGTAACGCTTTGTACATAGGTGAGACAGGAAGAAAGTTAGGTAAAAGGATTTCAGAACATGTTGGCTATGTTTCGAATAATTCTAGTCACTCTGTGATAGCCTCACATTGCATTAGTAACTCTCATTCTTTTGATTTTGACGGTGTGACTATACTGGATAGAGAGAATAATGTCCATAAAAGACGATTCCTCGAGATGTTGAATATACAGTATTTCCGCGACAATATCAATAAGAAGACAGACACCCAGTTTTTGAAATCCGATTATAAAGATTTGATTGACTCGATGCACTCGAGGAATTGTTCATCCTGAGTTTCTTGTGTTTTTTTACGCGATTAGCTGTGTCCTTGTTCTTGTTCCTTGTTCTTCTTGTCTCACTTATAACTTTACCACTATGTACATTATTTCTACTTATATATTTGTAAACCCTGTGCAATATCTTACACACTCATATTCTGTGATGACTGTAATCTTTTGATTACTAAATATGGTATACAATTAATTTTAATAACTTATCACTCTCAATTATATTTTAATTTTACTTATATATTTTAAAATTTTTTGTATTCTTAGCCTTGAAAATGTTGTCCTGATAATGACAACGAAACGTCGACAATTAACTTAAATTATTAATAAAGTGTTCGTTAAGACCAATCACAACTAGATTTTATTTATTTACAATACAACGAACAATCACTATTATTTATTAAATATTATTTTTATACTTTAATTTGTAACTTAGAACGTATGTTGTTCTTATTCTTATGCCTATTTTCGTTTCTAGAATAAGTTCAGTTTTTTCTTTTTTATCTTCTTAGAACTGTTTTAAACCTTGGAACTAATGCCATTTCTACTTTTTGTTCTTACATAATAAATACGCAACCCTCTACCTACAATTGTGCCAACCCTTCTGCCTACTATTGTGCATTTTCAAATACTTTCTCTTGTTCATAAAATTATTTATACCTTTAAACAGACACTTATGGATACCTTTTTATGGTGTCTCCTGACTACTCTTAAGGTTATATTTGTTTGTAACACTGTGATAACCTTGTAATTCCCATCCCTGTAACAATAATCGTGCATATTATTGTTCATGTCATAGTTCTTACCATTATAAAAATCTTTTTCGTTAACCAGCCTCATGCAACTACTCTAGTTTCAATTATAATATTTTTTATATACTATTGACCTCTGCCGTTACTTTAGCTTTTAATTCCTTTTTTTAAGTACTGCCGACTAACCCTGTTTACCCCTAGTTACTTTTTACATTTCTGTAGTTACATAACTGATAACATATATCAAAAATGAGGGGTGTGGGTAAAAAAAGGGCGTGGGCGGGGTAAGGGGGGCGTGGCTAGAAAATTATAGGAAAAATTAAAACACATAGAAATAAGCATATTTCAGTACCTTTTTACGGTTAGTTGAGCATTTTGGGGGTGGGGGGGGGGGCGTGGGAGAAGAAAAACAACTATATAATGTAGTAGGATATATATACGAGAGGATACCCCCCTGCTCACTTTGCTCGGCAACCCCTAGAAAAATTTTAAATATATAAAAATAAGGAAAAAATAAACAAAATTAAAAAAAAAAAAATCATGTAACATTTTCTCTCTGTGTTTGAAGGGCTTGAGACATAACTAAAGGAAAAAGAACTTTTTAAGGTAGATTCTTTGAAAATGAGTGAGGAGCTCCTCAAAACAGTCGAAAAACCTTATATATTTTAAAACCATTTGTAGCTCCTCGGGGGGGAGCTTTTTAAATTATATCCTCTCCGGGAGGAGCACCTTAAAATTATGTGAAATATAAGGTTTTTTGACGCTTTTGAGGTGCTCTTCCTGGAGGAGCAATAATTTCTAAAGCTCCTCCGGGACGGTCACAAAACGTTTAAAAAACCTTATATTTAACATAGTTAAATGGTGCTCCACCCATTCAGCTCAGCTCCTCCTGCTGCTCCTCCCTGTTTCAAAAAAATGTTGATTTCTTGGTTAAAAAAAAATTTTCTCTTCCAGGACGAGCTGGGAGAAGCACCCTATAGTTATGTGAAATCCTCCTCCCGGAGGAGCTTTAGAAATTATTGCTCCTCCAAGAGGAGCACCTCAAAAGCGTCCAAAAACCTTATATTTCACATAATTTCAAGGTGCTCTTCCCGCAGAGGATATAATTTAAAATGCTCCTCCTGGAGGAGCCACATTTTTCAAAAGCTCCTCCCGGAGCTACAAATAGTTTTAAATATAAGGTTTTTCGACTGTTTTGAGGAGCTCCTCACTCAATTTCAAAGAATCCACCTTAAAAAGTACTTTTTCCTTTAGTTATGTCTCAAGCCCTTCAAACACAGAGAGAAAATGCTACATGATTTTTTTTTTAATTTTGTTTATTTTTTCTTATTTTTATATTTTTAAAATTTTTCTGGGAGTTGGCGAGCAAAGTGAGCAGGGGGGCATCCCCTCGTATATATATCCTACTATATTATATAGTTGTTTTTCTTCTCTCACGCCCCCCCCCCCTCCCAAAAGTGCTTAACTAATCGTAAAAAGGTACTGAAATATGCTTATTTCTATGTGTTTTAATTTTTCCTATAATTATTGATATATGTTATCAGCTATGTAACTACAGAAATTTGAAAAGTAACTAGGAGTAAGCAGGGTTAGTCGGCAGTACTTAAAAAAAGGAATTAAAAGCTGAAGTAACGGCAGAGGTCAATAGTATATAAAAAATATTATAATTGAAACTAGAGTAGTTGCATGAGTAGGAGGCTAGTTAACAAAAAGATTTTTACAATGCTAAGAACTAAGACATGAACAATGATTGGCACGATTAGTGTTACAGGGATTTGAGGTGCTCCTCCCGGAGGAGCAAGAAAATTTGCTCCTCCGAGAGGAGCAGTGAATAATTTGGGAGGAGCATTGGAAGAGCGCCCTTGAACTGAATAACTAGAAGGAATTTCTTTATAATTATGCTCCGTTAAGGAAGGAGGAGCAAAATGTCTTCAAAAACCCGTAAAAAAAAAGTGCTCCTCCTGAATATAATTATATAATATAGGAAGATATATAATTAATAATTAAATTAAGAATACAAATAAAGATAAAAATAAGGACAATTTGTAATAACAATTTGTATCAACAGGTAAGGTAAATGTCCCAGTATAAAGAATGCGTCCCAGTGTAAGTAACGCTTTTTTGTAATTTAGCAAAAAAATTAATTTCCTTAATGAAAAATGAACCCCAAAAAAATTATTAGGTTAGCTGTAAGTATAGCAATTCAAATAACAAAGATCTTTTATTATAAAAACAAGTTTTATTTAAATAAAAATATATAAAAAGTAATGCGTTCCTTATTTTGAAGAAACCAAACTCTCACTGCGAGTGAATGAAGCACTACACACGGTCACAAAAAATAGATTTTAGAATATAATTTTTTTTAAAATAAGGAAAGTATGTATATTGACAAAAAGCTTATTGCATACAGATTCATTTTTTGCTATTAAACAAATGATTTTTCTAAACATTTTTATTTTATACAAGTTTTTTAAATCATTCTTTATACTGATTCTCGACATACCGATATAAGGAACGCTTCGTTTTTATCATTCCGTAGCGATGTACACGAGGCCGAGTATAAGGAACGCGGTTCAAAGGCATTTTTCTTAGTTTATTCGAAGTTTTATAATAAACAAAAGATATTTTCATTGATATTGGTTATTTTTCTACTCGGCGCGAATTAAAGTGGAGTCGTATGGTGATTTATAAAAGTTTATGTTAAGTTCAATGATCGTAACCTCAAAACCATTACTTCTGATTCTGGTAGTAATATTTTTTGCTTGCTGTGGTTTAAGTACTTATGAACTAACTAAATGAGAAGTATGAACTTAGTGAGAAAATTGTATGAAAAGGAATAAAATCAAGACCAATAAAGTAGAAACGAAAAAAAAAAAAATCTAAAATAAACAGAGTTTTAAATCAAACAAAAACAAGAAGAGTGTATGATCCATTATCTATTCCAGTACAAAGTGCACTTTAGGCCTTAAAAAACAAATCTTACAAATTTTAAATAATGTATGTTATCTAGTTTTTAAATAATGTAAAGTATTTTATACTTTCTCTAAAATAATAATTTATTTATATTTTCATTGTGATTCATTCGCTGCGCTTAATCACAACATAACCTCATTAGATCTTAAGTAATATATTGTTTACTTGCTTCTTTAAATACAGTTATATGCCACTAATAATTTCTTTTTTAATATTTTTCATCGATTTTTTTTATTAACTCAAAGTGTTTAATTTTACTATTTATCATAAAAACAAATTCGTTCCTTAAATCGGGACATGGCTAATGAACGGTGGTACATCGCTGCGACGAGCGTTCCTTCTATTGGGACATGTCACTTTTCTACTTTTCAAGTTAAGTATGAAAAAACATGGTAATTTTCAATCAATGTAATTATTTCATTCCATTACATACATATACGAGTATCCGTCAAAACTTTAATTTTGCTTCTACGATTATTAGATTTTTTATATCTACGTTAATTGTCCGCGACATGCCGAAAATCGTTCTTTATACTGGGACATTTACCTTATACAATCTAGAGTTCATCATTATAAATTCTTCAGTGTTACTTGGAAAATTTGAGAGTCCATTTACATTTCACTTCACTCAGTACGGGAAAGAACATATCACAGTTGGCCTTGACTGGCTTTCATGGATCACCAAGTTCCCGACTGTATAACTAGTGTTGAGACTAGGTAGCTACTCTCCGCCCTCTGTGGTAAGAATATGAGTTTTAATGATGATAATTAAAAATAGGTAAGTTAGGGAGCTGAGTGAATGTTGGGAGGTAGAGCATTCCATAAGTACGTGGTGGAGACGTGAAAGGAGTTTTGGAGGCAGTTTGTGCGTCAGTTGCGAACAACCAGAACTCTATGGACTTCCCTAGCAGGGCGTGTGCTGACTCGAGCAATGAAGAAATTGGCCAAGTATGGTGGGATCCTCGAGTGAAATAGCTGGTAGAGAAGACAAGCAGGGGAATAACTCCTTCGTCCTCCAACCCGAAACAGTCAAATTTACGTTTGTAGAGAGTAACATGATCACTCTTTCTAATCCCGTAGATGCATCTGATACCCCTGTTCATGATGCGCTGAAGCTGAAGATTCTGTTCTTCCGAGATATCACAGTAAACAAGAGAACAGTAGTCTACAATAGGAAAAAGTACTAACTGGATGAGATGCATGCGTAGATGGAGGGTGGTGCTGCGTCTGAAATGACAGAGTCTATACATGAGGGAGTGAGTTCTTTTGCAAATATACTTCAAATGCTCTTTCCAGTCCAGTTTGCTATCAAGAACCACACCCAGACTACGTGCTGATGAGACAAATGGAACACATGACTGTCTTAAATGAGGGCAGTCAATGCCAAGCTCCAATAATTTATTAGTGTTGAAAGGGGTGCCAAATATCATCGCTTTCGTTTAGCTAACATTCAGAGTCAAGCCATTTCTGGCTGCCCAATCCGCTACCCACTGTGCTGCTCTGCTTAGCTTCGACAAGGTCTCGCTCAGATCCTCGAGTCGACCTTGTAACTAACTCTAGCAACTATCGAATAGTTCAGCAGATTTCTTCTCATAAACTGAGGGCCGAATTCTTACAGTATCAGTCACAATAAAAGGTTGAAAATCAAAAAATTCTACAGATAAAACGTTGAAGTCAGTCTGTCTAATTCTTTTGATTCTGAGCATAAGCTTAACGATAAATCTAAGGCAAAGAGCTGTTATGCAAATAAGTTTCGAAAAGCATGAATATCTCTCAATCAAATGCCATAGCTTAGGGTTACGTATCAAAGACTGTCCATTACTTTCAACCAATAAGAACGATTTCGTCCTATCGGGAATATTCACTTGACATACATCACTGGCTGGCCAAGCAGTTAAGCTGTCACTTAGCTATCATTCCGCATACTGGGATGCGTCAATGCCACGTGAGATGATGTCTGCGGAATTGTGTTTAGATTGAACGTAATGCCAACTAGCATTAGGCATCGATGTCAAGATGTTGGAACATTTATGTGCTATAAAGGTTTGCCAACGGACAGGGTGGTCTTTTCACCAATAGAGAACATCCATGGAATCAGTCCAAAGATGATTTGAACTAAACTCTATCTTCATAATGGTGGTAAAATGACAGACAAGTTTAGCTAGCAATTCTGCGGCGAGTTACTCGAGCCGAGGTATGCTAGTTATTTTCAATGAGGCAACTCTAGACTTTGCTAGCTGTAATGAAACAGTTATTATGTCCGATTTCACTATCCTCAAATAAATAGTTATTTATTCAATGGCACCGTAAGCAAATTTAGATGCACCTGAAAAGCCATGGCATTCAATCGTGCTGGAATTTAAAGAAAAATGGTTACAACGAGGAATGCTAAGCTTATTTATGTGAACTAATTGATTTTGCCAATCGAACCAAAGTTTGACAATATTATCAGGCAAAGGACTAGCCAGTCAACCTTCAGTAACCTTAATGATTGCATCAGTATCTTTGCTTTGATTATAATAGGTTCTAAACAGCCCATAGCATCAAACAATCTCTGTTGCTTGGTAACCTTGCTTACATATTTAGGTTTTTCAACTTGAAAGTGAAAGGTGTCCTCGGATGGACGCCAGGTAATACCCAATACGTTGACCAACAAACCTATATTGAAATTAAGGGGATCAACTACACAGAGTTTTGGATCCAAATTTTCTAAGATGGGGGGATGGTTAGACATCCATTTGTGGAGGCAAAAGCCACCCGCTTTGCATATTTCCATTGTTTGCTTTTGTTTGGAAATAGCCTGCTCTAGGAAATGAGCGCCAGACGTGACGTCATCCATATAAATTTCACTCTCAAGGGTTCCAGCAGCTAACGGGTAATCGTCCTTATGGTCCTGTGCCAATTGTTTAACTACACGGCATGCCTAGAAACCAGACGATCTAATACCGTAGGAAACCGTATTAAGATTATAAATTTGCACTAGCTTATCTGGATTAAAACGCCACCGTATAGACTGAAAGGATCTATCACTCTCATCCACAAGAATTTGCCTATACATTTTTTTGGCATCAGCTGCAAATACATATTTGTAATTACGCCAATTACAGACTAAGTCACGCAAATTAGGTAATAGGGTTTCACCTGTGTATAGAGTATCTTTCAATGCTGCACCATGACTGGGTTTCAACAATCCATTAAAAACTGTACGAAGTTTGGTAGTAGTACTTGATTCTTTCAACACTCCATTCAAGGGAGGAAAAAACTACTACTACCATCAATACAAGTATCATTGGCCAAGCTTATGTGGTCTGTATCAAGATACTCTCTCATGAAATCATGGTAAGCGAATTTAAACTTTTCGTTAATTTGAATTTGTGTTCCATTCGATGTAACATTTGAAGGGCTGGTGTATAAGGATCACTGAAATGAGCTCTATCAGGATTTTTAAAAGGTAGTTTTACGATGTATCCACCCGAAAGATCCCGACGATGAGTTTTCAAGAAATGCCTCTCACACTTTTTCTCGTCTTGGGTTAAAATTTTATCTTTCGGGACCTCCTCCTGCCTCCAAAAATTTTAAAGGGTTTCATTGAGGTCTTTCTCATCAGAAATCATACAATGAAATGAAGCATGAATAGAAATCTAGCTGCTATTCAATCGGTAATTACCTGAAAGTAACCAACCTAAACGAGTGGACATGGCTAATGGTTCATTCATTTGACCTCTCTCTATCTTTCCTTCAATAATCAAAGCATGAACAGATGCTGCATTAGTGTAATCTTGATGACTACTATTATCAGATTCATCAGATTGAAACGATTCAATCGCAACGAGTGTACTCATTTCATCGTTGGAATTATGGACACTTGAAGTATCACCATTGTCATGATGTAATAGTGTATTGTGAGGCTGCCTACATATATTACAATCATGTTTGTAGGAATATGGTTTACTATGCTTATTCAAGCATTTAAAGCAGCATTTGATTCGATCCACGAGAGCAAGCCTATCTAGAGGAGCTTTGTTTTTGAATGCTTCACAAAGCCATAAAGGATGATTTTCAGTACAAACCGGGCATCTCTTAGCAGTCTTTGACTCATCGCTGTCTTGAGTATTCACCGAGGTACTAATACTACCCTTATTCACCTTGACTGAAGATAATTGTACTTTAGAAATTGGCAAGGGGCGATGAGTACTTCTATCAATAGACTCCAAAGTGGCTAACGGAGTCTTGCAAAAACTTTTCAATTGTGTTAAATTGAGTGGATCAACAGAGTTACCTAGGGACCTCTCCCACTCTTTTAAAGTGTTAACTTCAAAAAGAGTTATTATGTGATATACTAGTAAATCATCCCAGTGTTTGACAGGACGATTCATGGATCTCAATGACTCAATCGGTGCGAATGAGCCAGCTGTAACTCTTTTGAGTTCAGCCGAAGACTCACTCTTCATAGGTTTCACTGAGTAAAATTCACTCAAATGAAAGTATACCATGCGTCTTTCCTTCGCATACTTAGACTTCAAAGCTTCCCATGCCCTGTCGTAGTTGGACTTCACCAGTGAATAATGTCTTATTTCACTGCTAGCGTCGCCAAGGACATGGAGTTTCAGGTATTGAAACTTTGCTATAAGTAAATTAAAGTAAAAGTACGAAAACTTCACTGGGAAAATACAAATTCAAATTCGAAAAATTCTAATTCTAAAGAATGTAATGTAACAATAAAAATTTTTCCTTCTTTTCTAAAGGTTTAATCAATCTAATTAATTCCAAAGAGTTTAAATAACAACTAAAAGTAGAATAAATTAAATAAATCTAGTGAAAGTACGAAAACTTCACTTGGATGAATATAATTTCAAATTTCTATAAATAGGATTTAAAGTTAAAAAATTAAATTATGAAATTCAATCCAGAATAAACTGTTGACATAAAACAAATATAAATCATATCATTCTCTAGGAAAATGTAAGTAAATTCAGTCTAACTGCCAAAACTCAGTCATTTCTTAGTGAAACATAAACAAGTTCAACTCGAAATGAAAGAAGAGGCGTAATTATTTCTGAATGAAATGTAAATATAAATTCAAAAGAATCTAACTTAAATAAATTTAAAGTTAGTAATATATTATTAACATCTGAGATGAAATTCATTTCACTCAGTAAATGAAATGATAAAATAATAATATCCCTAGACCGTTAAGGAATCAGGTAAATATAGAGAAATGGAAAATTTAAGGAAAACGACAACCTTACTTCAGCTCCAATGATGACGAACCCTCGTTGGTTACCAAATGACTGCCGCGCCTCTTTTTGTGTGAAAAATGTAAATATTATATGTACTTGTGATACTTTTCTCTATCAATTGAGCAGCCTCTCAGAGCTTGATTTTTTAATTTTCTTGATATTTTCTTCTCCGAAGGAATATTGAAGATTTTCTTCTTCAGGCGCTGCTTTTCTTTTATTTATTTAGCTAAAAGTCGACCAAAATGTTTTGGATTGAGGTAGAAAATTGAAAACACTAAATAATGAAAGTTTATTTTAAAGAAACTTATAATACTTAATTATTTACAATAAAATCTATGCCAGTTGAAACAGTCAGGACACTGTAATAACTAAATTATTATTCATAAATATAAGCAACTGAGTAGGTCTTGATTGCATCTACTCGTCATCACGTATTAGACGCCCACTGATCTTGTTCTTCGTTTCGGCAGTGAAGGCAGCACACAAAGCTGCATGGGTGGTCTTTGAACTGCTTCGTAGCTTGGGTGGTAATTATACCAATAGGGTTTTGAACAACTTCTATCGTCGAATTTAGAAGTAGCCATTTCTTGTTTACTTTAAAGTTCTTTATTTTTAATTTCTTTATCGATTTTTAATTTAAAATTCACTGTGTTTCTCAATATTATTACCCACCTTTTTCTCAGGTAATTTTTATCTTCTGCTGAGAGTTCAAATAAATCCCTTTTTATTATTTTATTCAGTTAATTTGAAGCTTTTGTATTTGTTTAGTAATTTTGTAAATTCTTTCTTGAATTTAATTTTATCGATTCCGTTGGTTTTTTGCCCTTCTTGACTTAATAGTCGCCCGACAGGCAATTCAAGTCTGGCTGCACGCTCTTATGCCCTGGCCCCGTACGGTCAGCCCGTCCACAGCGCGTACGGGGTGAAACGTGGCTGGAGCCTGGCAGCCCCATCGTGCTTGAAGCCGTATTCCGCGTTCTACAAAAAAACAAAAACAAAAATCGAAAGAAGAGCCTTGTAGCGTCTTTGCAAAAAGTAGCAACAAGCGCGCTACAAAGACCTTTTTTCGATTTTTGTTTTTGTTTTTTTGTACAACGAGGAATAATAACTGCTGTCGAGCATGAGGCTAGTAGGCAACGTCTTTACCAAAAATGCGGCACTGCACATGCGCGGTCACGCTATCCCTGCTGTATAGCCAGGGCACACGTGTGCCACATGTAAAATGGACTTGAGCAAACTTTTATTCTTTTGCTGAATATTATAACATTATGAAGTCAAGGTGGACACTTGGTGCACCTGGTGATGATAACGCCTTGTAGATGTTTTCCCAGGAAGTTTTGATCCCAGGGGGGTGAGGATGGACACCTAGTACACCTGGTGATAATATAAACGCCTCGGAGATGATTTCCCCAGGAAGTTTTGATCACCAGGTGTACCAGGTGTCCGTCCTGACCCTTCTAAAGTCAAAACTTCCTGGGGAAGTCATCTCCGAGGCTTCATCATCACCAGGTGCACCAGGTGTCCGTCCTGACCCTTCTAAAGTCAAAACTTCCTGGGGAAGTCATCTCCGAGGCTTCATCATCACCAGGTGCACCAGGTGTCCGTCCTGACCCTTCTGGAGTCAAAACTTCCTATGAAAATCATCTCCAATCATCTACAATCAGTGCTACTGAAATGTATAAATCAGTAAGAATAAGATCCTATTGTAACTTGTTTCTTTTCTAACCTTAGTGACGTAAACAAGTCCTACGCATAGAGTTGTATATTTATATAGCAGCAAATCGGGGAGCCCGGGCTGGCCCAGACTCGCGCCGCGTTTCATTTTTATTTTTTTCACGTGCCCTCTAAGAGGTTCAGCCCGGCCAGGCCTCGTACTCGCAAGAGGGCAGCGCGTACGGCCCAGGCTCTAGCCCGCTCTGCGATTGCCTGTCGGGCGGCCCATAAAAAATTTTTTTTTTTATTTCAATTGTTATTTTTCAAAGTTTTAGTCACTTTTTCTCACACTGCGTTTAGAATGCACTGCATGTGTTTACAGAAAAGAAATTTTAATCTTTGAGCATCTACGAAAATTTAACGCTTTTTGTATTATTTTTAACGAAGTGGTTATTCGTAGAGACAGTCTCTACGGCTAAATCGTTATTCGTAGATACAGTTTTTTTTAAATCTGCACCATTTTCAGTGTGTTGCATCATAAAAAAAAATAATTACATTATAATTATAATTCTAATTTAAGTAATAAAATTGCTTTTTATCATTATTTATTTATTAGTTCAAATATAATATTTTTAGGCTATTAAAATTAGCAAGACAACTTATTTCTTTATTATATTTGATAAGTAGGCGTTTTAAACTTTAAAAGGGTTTCACTCTTAAGCCCCGCCTTCTAGAAAAACTTACAGTCATGAAGTTTGCGAGTTCGGGCGTTTGATCATTTCAGATAGAGCAAGTATCCTGGTCAATTGTCGGGCATTCATAGTCAGTTTAAATTTTACCGTAGCCAAAACATAAAGTATTCGTAAAAATAGCTTCTTTAGCTCAAAAGTTTAAGATGTGAATTATACTTTTTAAAGTTATTTATGTAAGTGAATAAAAAACTACTATAGTTCTTAAATGTAAATATCATTTTTTTTTTTTAATTTTTCAGGAAGGTTGTACTTTAATCATAATGTCTGAAAAAATTATTGAAAATAGTAGATTAAAGCAATAGTAAGCAAGTGATTATAAAATGTCGACATGGCCATCAACGAGCAACCGAAAGTACTGGTCAACCAGTCAATTTGCACTACAACTTTATAGGGTGCCCTGCAAAAATTTCATGCTATAAGCCAGCAAAATCAGGACGCGTAAGAATAACCGCAGTTAATCTGCAGCACAATCACTTGATAAGCAAAGCTTCATATGAATCACGCACAGCAGAGCTTAATAAGGCAGAAAAAGAAGTTGTTTCTGACTTATATGAAGCCAATTGTAAAGTTAGTCAGATATGTAGAATGATTCATTCTAAGTTTGACAAAAAGCTGTCAACCCAAAAAATGAGGAATATTATTCGAAAGCTTACTTCTGCAAATGACGACGATACTTTACAACTACAAAATTTTTTGGAAGAAATAGAAGAAGAAGGAGGAACTGTTAGCGTTGATTATGATGACGATGGTAATGTATCTTTTTATATCTTCAATTTCAATGAAGGAAGCTTACTTACAGTCTGCCTGTACAACTGTGCAAGTCGATACATCATTTAATGTTGATGCCTCGAAGTATAAACTGTGCAATTTTTGTTATTTAAATCCTACAACAAACCAGAGTGAAATTTGTGCATCAGCTTTTCTATCCTATGAAACAGCTAAAAATTTGAGGCGGGTTTTCCAGGACTTTAAAAAAATGAACCGACAGTCGCCCGAAGTTTTCATCGTCGATAAAGACTTTAATGAGATAGCAGTTCTCAGAGAAGTATTTAAGAAGTCAAGTATTCTTTTGTGTTACTTTCACGTAATAAAATACGTCAAAAAACTTGTTGCTACAGCTCTAATAGAAGTTGAATTAAAAAATGAAGTGATGAAAAAATTTGAAGCCATGCTGTATGCAAGAAATGAAGAAATTTATGATAAAAGTAAAGAAGTTTTGATTGCCTCAACGAAAGACATTAAAGTGAGAGTTAATAAAAGTTATGTTTTATTAAAAGATCAGTTCATGATGATTGGGATAGCTGCAAAGAGATGTGGGTGTCTTATTTCAGAAAAACTCTCCCTACTCTAGGTGACAATACTAATAACAGAGTAGAAAGGTCATTTCGTACGTTGAAGCAGAGCATTGAAGATAGATTTCCCAGCCTCCCTGTTATTGAACAAAGTGTGGTACATCTGGTCAGTTTTTGCGAAGAAAGGTTTGAAAGAACTTCTTCACAGGCAACCCTGAAATCGCTCAGGATATATAATTCAGATGAATTTATCAGTGCTCTAAACCAAAAATCATCTGTTTGCCTAAACAAGCGTGGATGCATGCTTTTTTACAGAAGTTTAAAAGCTTTATAGTCACGTCGAGGGAACATAAGTATTGTTGATGGAGCTGTTCTCGAAAAGTACGATGACGAAGAGAGTACATATAACTGTACTTTAACTGAATGTACTTGTACGTTTCGAAAAAATGTCCCAAAAATGTATATTTAGGTTAAAAATTAAATTTTTAAACATTATTCTCGATATTTCCAATAAGTTTATATTTTTTATAGAAAAATATTTCATTTTTTTTATAATCTTATTTTTATTAAGTATAAAATTATCCGATTTTCATATTTCAAAAGAATTATTGAAAAATATTTTGAGTAAAAATTTCATTGAATCCAAAAAAAAAGTTGATTTTTTATTCTTCATACTAAGCATACAAGCTCGATTTTTGGAATCATCTACCCCAAAATGTGCACGCACTGATGCGTGTAATGAAGCGAATTTTTCTTAAAACGTTTCTGGTTAATGAATTTTAAAAATCCGTTTCATGAATAAATTTTTTCATTACCACTTGTGTTTTTTTTCAAATCTTTCGAAAAATTCCTGAAATAATTTTATATACATGTATTTTATCTAAAGTTAAACATTTATCAAATTATCGTTATTGGTTTTAACTTATTCTCATTTTTTTATATTGCAGATAAATGATTAAGTTTAATCTTAAGCTATTATTTTTGTAAATGGTGCCAAAAGCTTTTTTTTCAATTTTGAGTGAAAAAATTGTGAAAAAAATGAGTGAGCGAAGAGGTACAAAAGCTCTTGAACTTTGGTGCAGAAGAATAACCGACGGTTATCCAGGTGTTAATATTCAAAATATGACCACTTCTTGGAGAGATGGACTTGCATTTTGTGCAATGATACATCACTTCCGACCTGATCTCATGTAAGTTTTTTGAGTTTAATTTGCATTGAATTAGTCGACATGGTATCATTACCCCCCCCCCCCCCCCCCGGAACATTGCCCGCAAAAATGGGCTTTTTTTCGGAAAAAAACCTTGATTTAGGCAAAAAATAGCGCAGTTAAAAGAAAATATTTTTCCAAAATTGCACAGTTTTTTCCCTTTCCAGGAAAAATATTTTTCACAAGCATCCCCAAAAACGTCGATTTCTGAATAAACTACCCACTCGGTTGAGCTAATTATTGCATTAAAAGATTCCGCACTTCCTGACATAAATTTCACAGTAAATTAAATTTCGATACTTGCATTAGTTTTTGAATAAACTAAAAAATACTGGTTGACGCACTGGGCTCGGGCATCTGGCCAGTCCAGTGAGAGATGCGCAGGCGCGGCCAGTGGAACCAGTGGTACCTTATCTTACTATAATATATAGTTGAAAGGGTTTTTTTCTTTTCGTGAGGCGCAGCCAAAAGTACCTAAAATATGCGTTATTTTAGTCAAAAATATCCAGCGTTGGTATCGATATTCTAATCAGGGGACTAAGCTATATGTTCAGGGCATACTTTTCGACCAAGCATTCGGTTCAGGTTGTTTGACGATCTAGTACAGGAATCCCATAAGCTTGACAACCCAATAACGCTGGGTACAGCGATAAATAAATTATTTTTTATAAACAAATATCTAACCAGCAAGCTTCGAACCCCCGTAACGCTGGAAAAAAGGATAAATAAATATTTTTTCATAGACAAATAATTAACCGACAAGCTTTAAGCCCCCTTAACGCTGGAAAAATAGATAAAAAAATTTTTTTTTATAAACAAATAACTAACCAGCAGGCTTTAAACCCCCTAACGCTAAAAAATAAGATATATGAATTATTTTTTATTAACAAATAACTAACCAGCAAGCTTGAAACCCCTATAACGCTGGAAAATAGACAAATAAATATTTTTTATAATCATAAAACTAACCAGCAAGCTTTGAACCCCCATAACGCTGAAAAAATTGATAAATGAATATTTTTTTATCATCAAAAACTTAACCGCAGGGAACAAGTTAAAAACTCATATAACGCTGCAAAAAAAGATAATTAAATATTTTTCATAAACAAATAACTAGCCAGCAAGCTTGAAACCCCTGTAACGCTGGAAAAATAGATAAATAAATAATTTTTTATAAACAAATAATAATAATAATAATAATAACTTTATTCAGATGTATAAGTGATATGTATACATAAAACCGTAAATACATAATTTTGCATGAATGCAAAAATCGCCACTATGACTTTAATAAGTCAGCGCGTGGCCTGAATATAATAACTTATAATTAATTAATAAAATTTTAAATTTAAATTTACACTTAAAATTACTTTACAATAGATATAAGAATTACAAATTTTCAGATCATCTAAAAAAGCTTTAACGAAAGTATTTGTTGTGTGATTATCATCCTCTTTTATAATTCAAAAATATTCAACAATTATCAATAATCCATCTTTTTAAATTTAATTTTATAGACTTCTTGTTAGAAGTAATATTTTTCAAATCATTAGGTAACATGTTGAAAGTTTTTATCGCATTATAATGACTACTTTTTTTTAATATAGATTTTTTTATAGTAGGCAATGTTATTAATTTATTCTTAGTAATACTATTTGAGTTTTTATAAATATAACAGAGTTTGTCATAATGAAAAACAAGTGAATTTAAATAATACATCTGATTAATTCTCAATATATTTTTACTATATTTAAGTGAAATTCTTTTTAAGATTTTTTTCTGTAGATTAGAAAGTAAGTTTTTGGCATTTTTATAGCACCCTCCCCAAGCTAAAATACCGTATGAACAAAAACAATTAAATAGTGCATAGTAAATCATCATTAATGAATCAAAGTTCATAATTTTTCTGAGTTTGGAGAATACATAAAGCAAATATTTAGTTTTGTTAACTACATTTTTCAAATGTTTTTCCCAAGTTAATCTATAATCAATTGTGATTCCTAAATATTTAGTTTCTAATACTCTTTTTATGCTTACATTATTAATATTTATGTTTATATCTATATCACTGGGAACACTATTTTTGTAAGCACCAAATGTCATAAAAACTGTCTTTTTAATATTTAGTGATAGCCTATTTGCACATAACCAATTATTAACTATATCCAACTTAGAGTTCATATTATCACTTGATGACAACCAAGAATCTCCTTCACTTAAGATAACAGTATCATCAGCATAAGATATAATTGTACCATCTGTATTTTGGGTTAATAAATCATCCATATAGACAATAAAAAATAGGGGACCAAGAATAGTTCCCTGAGGAACACCCATATTTAAATATCTCATTTCACTATTGATTCCATCAATTTTGACGCATTGTTCTCTATCACTTAGGTAACTGCGAATAAGTTGTAGTGGATGATCTCTAATACCATATTTTTCTAGTTTATCTAGTAAAATATCATGATCCACAGTATCAAATGCCTTACTAAGATCAATGAAAGTGGCAATTGCATGTCTATTTAAATTCGTAGTATTATATATGTAATTTGATATGTATTCAAGGGCATCTTGAGTGCTTCTTTTTTTCATAAAACCGAATTGCATTTCTGATATTATCTTATTTTTTTTGAAAAAATTTTCCAGCCTAATATATATGATCTTTTCAAACACTTTTGCCAGATTGGAGATTAGAGAGATTGGTCGGTAATTGTTCATATCACATTTATCACCAGATTTAAAAATTGGAATAACCTCAGCAATTTTCAATGCGCGTGGCCATGTCTTCATTTCTATACATTTGTTGAAAATATTTACTAGAGGATTAGCAATAAAACAATTTAATTTTTTTAAAATTTTTACGCTTATTCCATCAACACCTCCACTTTTATTTTTTAGATTATTGATAGTTTCAATGATCTCCATAAAGTCAGTTGGATTGAGAAAGAGAGAGTTTTTATTAGGTTCAGTCATTTTGATTTTATCATTATTGTATGACTTTTGAATTTTTGTTGCTAACTTCTCACCAATTGTGCAAAAATGTTTATTTAGTTCATTAGCAATAATATTTATGTCGTTAATTTTCTCACCATTTAGATTAATTTCATTTATAACCTTCTTTTGTTTAGTTTTATTTTTATTTATTTTATTATTGATAAAAGACCACAATTTTTTACTATCATGAGAAATTTCTTTAACTTCTTCAGTATCTTGCTTTTGTTTTGCTTTTTTTATTAAAATTTTTAATATACTAATATATTTTTTATAATGCATTTTTGCATTTATATCTTTAGGATTATTTAAGCACAATTTATGTAATTTTTCTTTATTGACACATGAAACTATTATACCTGAAGTTATCCAATTTTTCCTAGGAATGTACTTTCTCTTTTTCTTTTTACAACATTTTTTAGAAGCAGTAATAATATTTTTAATGTCAGTTATCAAATTGTCAATTGCTGTATTTACGTTTAAGACTGTGTTATATTTGTTCCAGTTATGTTCTGAAGCTTTTTCTTGCAATTTATTAAAATCTATGTATTCAAAAGTTGTTTTTAAAGAATTTGTTTTATTAAGTACTTGATCTTCAAATTGAAGCAATAGAGGATAGTGGTCAGTAAAACCTTCTATTATTTTGAAAGATTTTATAGCAAAATGGTTAGTTTTTATAAATGCATTATCAATGCAAGATCCTTGTCCAATTTGATTATTACTTGGTCTGGTTATTCCATTAAAATAAGGAAGGTATTCTGCATTGGTAAAATTGTTTAATAAATCTAAAGCGTGTTTTGAAGTCTTTAGCATATCTATATTGTAATCACCTAGGAGACAATGATTAATACAATTTTTATTTCTAGATAGATAATCATTTAACAGTTTAAAAAATTTTTCATTTTTTGTTTGGTGAGATTTATATAAAGCTGATATTTTTAATTTAACTTTAGATTTCATATCAAAATTTGTACTAATAATTTTAAGATCTTCTATTACTTCTATTTCAGTAGAATGTGATAAATCTTCTTTTATGTAAACTATAACACCATCAGCTTTGTTAATAGTGCTATTATTTGAAAGTATCTTATAATTAGGAATTTTATAAAAATTAATTTGTTCAGGAGTCCAAGTTTCAGTACATATGATAATATCTGGCTTTTTTTTCATTCTTTCAATAAAAATATGTAAGTATTCAAAATTTGCATTTAAACTTCTAATATTAAACATTAATACTGTGAAATGATCACAATTGAGTATATCATTTAGAGCAAGTATATCAGGAACACTCTGTTCTTCAATTTTGAAATCATCATAATTAACCGACAAACTTTAAACCTCCATAACTCTGGAAAATAGATATGAATGAATTATTTTTTTCAAACAAATAACTAACCAGCAAGCTTTAAACCCCCATAACTCTGAAAAATATGATATATGAATTATTTTTTATAAACAAATAACTAACCAGCATGCTTGAAACCCCTATGACGCTGGAAAATAGATAAATAAATATTTTTTATAAACAAATAACTTACCAGCAAGCTCTGAACCCCCATAACGCTGAAAAAATAGATAATTGAATATTTTTTTATCATCGAAAACTTAACCGCAGGGAACAAGTTAAAAACTCGTATAACGCTGCAAAAAAGATTAATAAATTATTTTTTATAAACAAATAACTCACCAGCAAGCTTCAAACCCCCGTAACGCTGGAAAATAGATATGAATGAATTATTTTTTATAAACAAATAACTAAACAGCAAGCTTTAAATCCCTGTAACGCTGGAAAAATAGATAAATAAATTATTTTTTTTAAACAAATAATCAACTGACAAACTTTAAACCCCTGTAACGCTGGAATAATAGATAAATGAAATATTTTTTATAAATAAATAATCAACCGACATACATTGAACCCCCACAACGCTGGAAAATAGATAAATAAATATTTTTTATAAACAAATAAACAACCGACAAACTTTAAACCCCCATAACGCTGGAAAATAGATAAATAAATATTTTTTATAAACAAATAACTAACCAGCAAACTTGAAACCCCTGTAACGCTGAGATATAGATAAATAAATTATTTTTTATAAACAAATAACTCACCAGCAAGCTTGAAACCCCTGTAACGCTAGAAAAATAGATAAATAAGTATTTTTTTATAAACAATTAAATAAAGTGCCAAGCTCTAAACCCCCATAACACTGGAAAAATAGATGAATAAATTATTATTAATAAACAATTAATTAAACCGCCAAGCTCTAAACCTCCATATAACGCTGGGGAGAGCGATCAATCAATAATTTTTTATAAACAATTAATCAAACCGCCAAGCTCTAAACCCCCATATAACGCTGGGGAGAGCGATCAATCAATAATTTTTTATAAACAATTAAATAAACCGACAAGCTTTAAGCCCCCATAACGCTGGGGAGAGTGATAAATAAATTATTTTTTATAAACAATTAACTAAACCGCCAAGCTCTATGCCCCCATAACGCTGGGGAGAGCGATAAATGAATAATTTGTTAGAAACAATTAAATAAAGCGCCAAGCTCTATAGTCAATTAATTCAACCGTCAAGCTCTAAACCCTCATAAGGCAGAGCGCCCAAGTTCAACAAAAAAGCTGATTGGCTACCCCCCAAGCTCAAAGCCCCCAAAACCCTGGGAGCCTGAGTTCAACAATAAAAGCTGATAGGCTACCCCCCAAACTCAAAGCCCTTAAAGCCCTGGAAGCAAGAGTTTAACAAAAAAGCTGATAGGCTATCCCCAAACTCTAAGCCCCCAAATACCCAGGGCACCCGAGTTCAACAAAAAAACTTATCGGCTATCCCCCAAGATCTAAACCCCCAAATACCCTGGGCGCCCGAGTTCAACAAAAAAACTATCAAATAATTTATTTTTCAATCTCCCCAGCGTTATGGGGGTTTAGAGCTTGTCGGTTTATCTAATTGTTTATAAAAAATTATTTATTTATCGCTCTCCCCATTGTTATGGGGGCTTATAGCTTGGCGGTTTAGTTAATTGTTTATAAAAAATAATTTATTTATCGCTCTCCCCAGCGTTATTGAGGCTTAGAGTTTGGCGGTTTATTTAATTGTTTATAATAAATAATTTATTTTTCGCTCTCCCCAGCGTTATGGGGGTTTAGAGCTTGGCGGTTTAATTAATTGTTTATAAATATTAATTTATTTATCTATTTTTCCAGCGTTATGGGGGTTTAGAGTTTAGCGCTTTATTTAATTGTTTATAAAAAGTAATTCATTAATCGCTTTTTCTAGCGTCATTGGAGCTTAGAGCTTGGTGGTTTATTTAATTGTTTATAAAAAAATATTTATTTATCTATTTTTCCAGCGTTACAGGGGTTGAAAGCTTGCTGGTTAGTTATTTGTTTATAAAAAATAATTTATTTATCTATTTTTCCAGCGTTATGGGGGTTTAAAGCTCGTTGGTTAATTATTTGGTTATAAAAAAATATTTATTTATCCTTTTTTCCAGCGTTACGGGGGTTTGAAGCGTGCTGGTTAGATATTTGTTTATAAAAAATAATTTATTCATCGCTGTACCCAGCGTTATTGGGTTGTCAAGCTTGTGGGATTCCTGTACTAGCCCGCCAAACAACCTGAACCTAATGCTTGGTCGAAAAGTATGCCCTCAACATATAGCTTAGTCCCCTGAGCAGAATATCGATACCAACGCTGAAAAAATCGGTGTTAAGGGACAGTTAGGCCGGAGCTTAACTGACCCTTAACCCTCTTTTTATTTTAGCAGCCTGGGAATGATAGGTAAATAACCAGGGAGCCCGGTGAACCCTTATGTGTGCGTTCTGGGAGCCTGCCGTTGCGGCTCCCGTTACTTGTCCTTTTTGGTCAATAATTTAATTGTACTTTAGATATTTACCTGATTCGGGAGGGTTAGTAAATAAACTTCATGACACTGCTCATTGATGTTTGGTAGTTGCCGTTAGGTATTTTATTTCTGGTATTTCGTAATCACAAATAGAACAAATAGAATCACAATTTAGACGGTTGTCACTTTTCCCCGTTTATGTGGTGCCTTGAACACAATCGGCCAGGACGATTGGTACTTATCTCTATCTTAAAACTACATTAATATTAAGAGAGCCAGGGACGACTCTCACTCGTCCCTGCTCCGTCTGAACTGTCCTTAAACCTAACTAGAGCCGGGGATGACTCTCACTCGTCCCCGCCCGGAACGAACTTCCTTTGCACTCGCAGGCCCTGTTTTTATTCCTTCTTGCATTTAGGACACAGGTGAATTTGGAGGGGACAGGGCACGTTGAATGATCATGTTTTGCGTGATCGCGGTTTTGAATTTGTGGAGCAGTAGGTGTCGAAAGAAAATGAGGAAATAAGAAGTAGATAGCGAGAGAGAAACGGTGCGTCAGCGTCAGCTAACGCGAGTCTTGCGCTTCTTCCCGGTCAGGGAACTCGCGGACTCCGATTTCTCAACTTGCTACATGAATTATTTAGGCCAGCTCGGGCGTTGGCCGAGCTGAATTAAAAAGAAATAAATGTTAAAAAGTGTAACGTAACACTCTCACCCTCTCAGTTTAGTTGCGTCCTCGCAACTGTACCAGAGGTAAGGATGTTTTCTTTTTCTTTCTCTTTTTTTTTTTTTTCATTTATTTATTGGCTGCACCTCTTTTAAGGTAAAGGACCCAATTGTGGACCCCGAAAACCACAACTTTCGGGGTTTTTGAATTTTATAGAAAAAACCAAGCAAGTGAGGTTAATTTTTTTTTGTACATACTTAATTTTAGTGGTCTTAACAATCAAAATCAATTTTTTTTATTAAAAAATTTTATTTATTTACAGAGTAATTAATGTTAAAAGTAGAGACCTTTTGGACCGTATTTTTGAGACTGTGTGTCGAAGTACCCCGATTAATGGACCTTTTTTACATGCGATATCCCCTTTACGTTTTTCTTACCCCAATTAATGAACCCTGTGATTTTATTTCAAACTATTGACTTTTGAGGTTACGATTTTTGTTGACATTGAAGTTAAAAGTAGTTACAGTTTTCATTGACAAAAGTAACTTAACCACATTAGAAGATTTATAAAGCTGATATTTTAGTGTATAAAACTCGGTATGAAAGCCAAAACTAACGTCTCATTAATTGGGGTACTCGGGTTTTCATTTAAAGGTTCGTATTAATGGACCGCTGCTCTTCAGGACCATTAATTGGGGTACCTTGAGACTAGGGCCCAATTATGAGAACTGCATTATTTATTTAAAAATTTATATTTTTAACTTACAAAATTGATACTATACTAATTTTTGAAGTCTAAGCTTTTTAATGATCAGTGATACATTGCGTAAATAAATAAAGTATGCCTAGAAATTCAAGTTTGAAAGTTGCTTGATTCGCTGCAACGAAAACACCAACCTAACCCTCGAGTCAACCAACATTGTGACTTTCAAAATAAAACGGAATTATTAACGTAAACTTGAAAAAAAAATTTCGAAATATTCTTTGATAACATAAGTTTATTTTAAAATAGTTTTATGCCGATATTTGCATTAAAAAAATATTTAAAAACGATTTTTGCTGAAGGGGACCATTAATTGGGGTAAGGGGTCCACAATTGGGTCCTTTACCTTATTAGTTGTTGATCTAATAAAAAAGGTTACCGCGAGTTTCCAAGTAAAGTCACTCGCGCCTTAACTGCCAGATGCTGAGCACTAACAGCCAGGGCCACGATGAGTTCCTAGTCACGGACTCGGGTGCGATTTAGACTTAGATGTCAGTGTGCCTGACTCCTTCGTCTCCAATTATGTGGCAACAGCTTTACAGATCATTTTGGGGAGTAATGGGTTTAGGAGGGAAGTGTACCAAAAATGCCTTTCAGGAACAAAACACGGCTCAAAATAATACTAATTCTAAATTATTAACAACAAATATGCCCGACATTATAACGGTTATCAAAGTATAATAAAGAAAAAGGAAGATTCTAATTGGTTTCCTTGATAGTTATTGGTTTCCTGAGTTGGAAAATATAAAAGAATTATTTTTCGGTTTTACAATATTTTATATGTTAAACTTAAATTCTAAAATTTCGAAAGAGTAAATGCAAATTTAAGAGGTAACTCAACTATTCTTAACTTTACGCTACGCGATAGTTTAAAGCAAATTTATTAAAACATTCTTCCTACTATCTCCTTACCCCTGAAACTATTTCGAACTTATGCCCTAACTAATTAATACCTATCATTTAAAAAAATAATAATAACCCCTGATAACAAACTTTTTAATAATTTATCTTAGAGTCTTTAATTCACTTGTCACTGAATGTCCATATTCTCTTCCATAATCACGGCAACATTTTCCTGCAACAACTCCTTTTCGTCCTCTGCGTTGATGTCATAGGTTTCCTTTCTCTTAGTTTCCTGTTCCGACATATATTGTAATGCCTTGAACTCCTTCCAGCATTTCATCAAGTCCTGCCGTTCAGTGTCCGATACGTCCGATTTTTCTATTTCCTTGTTTTGGGGAACAGACACTACCTCAGATTTGACCGTGCACGTCTTCCCTGTTTGGTTTCCTTTTTGATATAATATTGCACAGGTCCGTTGGTGCAACTTAAACGTTCTTGTATCCACTAACTTGCTGCACTTGGAATGATACGTCTGTCCACCATTCGATTGCTTTTTTTTTGGTTCTCGAGCCCATTGTGCCGCATACTTGCGTCTTGCTCTCGTTAAAGCTTTTGTCGCTTCGGTCTCCTCAAAATATTGAACGAAAGCTGACACCGGAATTTGGTGTTTGTCTGTTATTATCTGATGGTATTCAATTCTGCCGAACCTTCTGAAATGCTCCAAAAGGAATCTTTCTTGGTCTGCCGGAGAGTAATAATTCGGTAGATTGCAGAATAATTTGTTTTTACCGTAGGGTAAACTATTCCTTCTTGTATTGGTTTCCTGTCTCCTTTGATTGGTCTCTGGTTTCCTCGACTTGATTTTTGATTTGTCCTTATCTGAATGCTTGCTTTGGTACGTTTCAATTGCCTTAATCGCCAATGCTGCATCCATCGGATATTCCAATGTAACACTGACTCTTATTCGGTTTGTACTCCAGTGGCGGTTTACTTGGGTTCCCAAGATGTTTCCAAACGTTTCGAGATCCTTTATTATCTCGAAAATCTTCGCGTTGTCACTACAAATCATATGGACGGTCCGGGCGTCAAAAACGTCTTTGCTAGTTTCAAAAACCTTGTAAGTCATGGTATATGGTTGGTTTTTTTTTTTTCCTGAAAACGTAGTATGGGTGTCATACATGGTTATTTTCAAACGTTATAAGTAAACGTGAGTAAGCGTGAATTGAAAGGAAATACATGTTCATAACCTAGTAGTCTAACACGATTGTATTTTTTTCTTGAACGCACATTGGATGGTGATCCATGTAATTAGTTTTGGGTTGGTTTGGAAATCAACAAGATGTTTCATTTCTTTGAGTAGGTATGTACGATTTCAAGCTCGTATTTGGTTCATACGGTAATTTCGTTGTAATTTCCATTCCCTTAATATTCGGGTTTGTTCCTAGTCAAACCGACTCTTGAACTTTGGTGTTTCCAGTTGTATTGTGCAATTGAATCATTTCATCATGATTTCCATTTTTTTGAGGTTTCCCTCCTGATTTTCGGCCGGTATCTCTTTTCCATAAGTAAATTATTAAGCTTATCAAAATTATTTGTGGTGCAAAGCTGCCATACACAGCGTACCGCGAATGATTATGTTCTTTCTTATCCTGCTCTGCCCTTTTCATTTCCTCCGCAAGACCCGTAAGTTTCTGATGGTCTTAGTTAATATAATTTTCAGCTTCGTGCTCGTGTGAAAGCTCGTTGGATTTCTCGACGAGTGTTAATTTTGGTTACACATCGAATATATTCAAATTAAAGTTCGGGCACTTAGCTTGCACGACGTAATTTGCTGGACTTCTTTCCCTCCCAGATCGTGGGAGTGTGCCCTATGCATCCATTAGCTTATCTAATCGTTCCAGTACCTAGCCGTTTATCTATTGGTTGACAAACCACTGTGTTGTCAGTGATGGTTCAGCAAGGTGGTATCGGCCACTTGGCCTGTGATTATGTTTTTACCGGTCATTGCGGTGTTTTTAGGTTAATTTGGTTAGTTTAAAACATTAGTTGCCTGGATCTTCAATATAAAGTCCCTTTCCGGTCATTATACATTCCTAAGCAGTACAAAATTGATCCACAGTATTAGTACTTAGAATTAAACGGGTGTAAAAACCAAAATTTATAACGTTTAATAACGAGATTATTTAAATTTGAAAAGTAAAACTTATCTAAAAATTACGAGAGATAACAATAAAAATTACAGAATCAAAATTCAAAAATAATTAATAAACTAGAATTCAAAATTAATCATCATTTCAAAATAAAAAAGGTATTAAAATTATCCACCAAAACCTTAAACAAAATAACCTAGAAAAATTCCAATTCTGAAATTTATAAAAAAAAATTAGCATTGCAATAGACGTCAAATTTTCATTAAAACAACATAATATCAAAGACTCAAATAATACGCGATTCAGATTAATCATATTATTAAAAATAAAAGTTAGTTATGATTTTATTGTCACGTTTAATAAGTATAGTGTATAGAAAATTAATCTTATGGTCCTTTTCAATCTCATAAGTAAAACATAAATTGCTGTCATAACCATCGAACACTGTAAGTACGTCTAAAATATCATTCCTCTTAACACACGTAATTATGTCGTCAACATCTCGTAAGTAAAAAGGGAGTGATATTACTCTGAATTTTGAGTTTTTCCAAGCAAGTTGTCTCTAAGTTATTCATGGCTGTATCAGCATAGATGAGATATATGTTCCAAGAATTTGCTTATAAAATTCATTATTAAAAAGAAAAATATTATTGTTAAAAAGAAATTCAGTCAAGTAAAGTAAGTCTTCAAAGAAATTTTACATTTTAAGCTCAAGCAATGTTGTCTTTTCATTAAACTATTAAGGGGAAGTCAGGCGAGGGTCCAATGGTAGTTAGTTAAAATTAAAAAAAAAAAAAAATCGAGGGGGTGAATTCAAAAAAAGGCTCTGTAGCAGGGTAGCGACATTGAAAAGCTACATTTTAAAAAAACTGCATCAAAATTCGTTGAAAATTGGCCGAGAAAAACGCAGAAAGGTAATTTGGTATTTTTTTTCGTCGGCCGCATCAGCCGTGACAGCAGACGCCACTGCTGCTACAGTGCGTTGCTGTGCGTGAGACCGCGCGTACGTAATTCTAACCAACAAATTTCTAATCATGCAATCAAAAAGTAACAAATTTGTTGTAACCCACGTTTTTGTTGTATTTATGTTTTTATAAGTAATTTCAAACAGTTGCAAAGTGAGAGCCAAGAGCTAAGAATCTTCAAAGCTGGTAGGACAAGATTTCAATAATCCTTAGTCAGGTTTGAAATGCATGAACTAAGCCAGCCAATTACATACTTGAGGTGATAAACACTGATAAAGTTTTTTATTGACACAGTCTCTGAGGGTATATTAGAGTCAAGATCTTAGAAACTTCAAAGCAAGTAACAAGTTTTAAACAATTTTTAGTCATTTTAGAAATTCTAAATTTTTTAAATAGTTTAAAAATATTTTTTTTCTACTTTTTCAATTGATTTATTTATCAAGAATTCTTTTTTAGTTTAATAATTTTATAACTATATTGAATACTTGTTTTACTTCAATACTTATAATTATTGAAAACTTGTCTTACTCGCTTGAAGATTTTAATCTTTTGACTCTTAGCACAGAGACTAAATTAAACAGATCTTGAAAGGTTTGTAATTAAATTTATTTTTAAGAACCCCAATCGCACAAAGTTTATTATTGCCATAAAATCTTTAAAATTTACTCGGATGACAGAAAAGGTAAAATATAATTTTTTTTTATGTAAAGTGAACCATGCCTGTGAACATCATGTGCTCTTGCTGGGAGACCTAAGACTTACTTTATCCTACTTGATAACTAAAAATTGAAAAAGTAGCTGCAGTTAAAACTCTCTTGAACTAATGAAATTTTATCAAATGAATTGACTTCAAACTTTGGAAAAGTTCAGATGTCAATGACCATGGGCATAGTTTGGTTGTCATTATATTACACTTGCCTCCAAAGGTAATTGCATTGATGGTCAGCCAAGTAAATCTTAAAAAAGTTGTAAAAAACTTTGTAACTGTTAGAGCTTAGGGAAATAAACCCAATCACATCTTATTCTAAATTTGTTTAATTTTGTCTCTGTGGTTATATGAGATTCAAGGACTTCAAAGCGAAAGGGACAAGTTGTCAATAATTTTTGGTAGTTTTTGAAATTTGTTGACCCTAAGCCGTTACATTAGAGGTGATAAAGTTTGTCATTAACATAGTCACTGAGGGTATGTTAAACTCAAGACCTTGAAATTTTTAAAGCAAGACAAGTTTTCAATAGCTTTTATACATTTTTGAAAATTTAAATTTTACAAATGATGAAAAAATATTAGCTTTATACTTTTTTTAGTTGATTTATCTTCAAGAATCTTTTATGGTTTTAAAAATGACTTAAAACTATTGAAAACTTGTCTTACTTGCTTTGAAGATTCTAAACTTTTGATTCTTGTATATGACTTATGGAGACAAAATTAAACAGATCTTGAAAAAATTTAATCTGGTTCATTTTTATGAGCTACTACAAAGTTTATTATTGTCATAAAATCTTAAGATTTTCTTGGCTGACAATAAAGGTGTACTATGATTTTTTTTGTGCAAGGCAACCATGCCTGTGAGCATTGACATTTGCTCTTGCTGGGAGACCTACAACTTACTTTACATTTGAACTGTTCTAAAGCGTCAAGTCAATTCATTTGATAAGATCTCATTAGTCCAAGAAAGTTCTGATTGCATGAGTGATTGCAGCTACTGTTCCAATTTTTAGTTATCAATTAGGCTAAAGTAAGTGGTCTCCCAGCAAGAGCAAATGTCAATGTTCACAGGCATGGTTGACTTTACACAAAAACAATCATAGTTCAGCTTTATTGTCAGCCAAGTAAATCTTAAAGAATTTGTAGCAATAATAAACTTTGTGTGAGTGAAGCTTATAAAAATAAACTTGATTACAACTCTTTCAAGATTTGTTTAATTATATGACTGTATCTTGTTGTTGTTGTTGTTGTTTTTTTTTTTTTTTTTTTTTTATTGAAATATTTTTATTTTATTGAAATATTACTTGTATTTGAAATTTTTATAATTCAAGAGACCCACTTTACATGAAGAAAATTATTGAAATTTTTACGTACTGAAGCAAATAAGAGTAAATATTGAAGAAATAATTGAAGAAACATGAATTGTTTATAATGCAACTGAAGAGTTTTATTTAAGAAGAAATTTTTTTCATAAAACTAGTAATTTTGCTAATTTTATTTAAGAAATAATGAATGATTCTTTTTTTCAATTGACACATTTTCAGCCTAGTTGTATTGAATGCAATGAATAAGTAATTTTGAGTTTCAGCTTATTTCATTATTTTGATTTTTCATCACATATATATTTGGTTTTGCAAGATAATTTTTACTACGAATTTGATTTATTGAGGAGAGGTATCTGAGGAGTAAGCCGTAAGGCAATCATAAAGTTTTACAAACTTATAGGTTCGACGCGCATAGCCACGCACAGCAACAGCGGCAGACGACGACATGGCTGCCGCGATTGACGAAAAAAAATCTTCAACTGCTGTTCTGCGTTTTACTCAGTGAATTTTTAATCAATTTTCATGATTTTTTTTTAAATTACAGCTTTTTAATTTCTCTACCCTGCTACAGAGCCCTTTTTTAAAAATATTTTCTTAATTAAAATCTATTCATCAAAAAAACTCGCCTGACCTCCCCTTAATGACTAATTCAAGAGAAATATTAAAAAGTGAAACAACGTCTAAAGAAATCAAAATATAATCAGTCGGTACATATAAATTTTCAAACCTGTTATTGATATGAGATTTAGGTACCTTAATTGCTTTCCTTAAATCGTTCAAAACTATCTTAGATAAAAATTCTGTCGGAGAATTAAAAGTCGAAATAATAGGTCACATTGGTATGGTAGATTTGTGTATTTTTGGTAGTCCGTAACATTTAGTTAGTGTAGTATCAGTCTGTGTTAAATATCTTGTATCAAAATTCTCATCAAATAAACCAATATCATTAAGTCGTCTCAAAATTTTATAAACTTCAGCCTGTAAATTCAAAAGAGGATTGTCGTCATGATGTATGTGTCTGTATACGTTTTTTTTTTTTTTTCATTCAAAAGGTTCTGCACATTCACAAATCCTTTTATCGAGCTTTCGGCTCAAGAAATCCTCGACGTCCATCGTAAACGGCTCATCAGAACTTTTTGCTAAGTCATCCGTCTCAGTATCATCCTGCCCGGGTACATTTATTACTTCCAATTCTTCTGTTTCCTCAGTATTTGAATTCGTTAGAACGTCGTAAGTGTTAATTTCTACTGGTCGAAGGTTCTCCCGTTTCTGGAAGCGTTTTAGTTTTGTTACGGCTGATTTTTACCTTAGCGTCTGCTGTCGTTTTTGCCTTATCACTGGAATTTTTATTTTCTATCACCATCACCTTTAAAGTCTCTAACTTACCATGAATCGCCTCCTCCGACGGCTGATCGGCCGGATTTCTTAAAAGTACATCCGCATTTATGTTCAATTTTCCAGACTTGTACTGGAAAGTATCATTGTTGCTTGTGAATTTAAACATCCACCTCATGAATCGTTGCCCTGGATCTCTCCTGGTATGCATCCAGTTGAGGGGCTCATGATCTGCCACTAACTGGAAATGGTTGCCCAACAAATACGGTCTGTAATGGTGTAGAGCATGTAACACTGCCAGACACTCTTTTTTCGTCGTAGTGTAATTTCTCTCGGCTTTATTCAATGTTCTTGACAGATATGCCACGGGGTGATCCAAACCATCTTTCTCCTGTGATAACACGGCCCCTATGGCATAATCTGACGCGTCAGTTGTCAACGTAAACTGTTTGTCAAAATCTGGGAATAATAAAATAGGAGCTTCACATAATTTTTGTTTCAGTGTCTGAAAACTTGTCTCACACTGGTCGTCCCATTCGAAGGGTTGTGACTTTTTCAGCAGGGTATCCATAGGCCTCGCAATCTTTGCAAACCCTTCTATAAACCTTCGATAATATTCGGTGATCCCAAGGAACTCGCGTACGTTTCTCGCTGTTTTTGGCCGTGGAAAGTGTTTTACTGCTTTTACTTTCTCTGGATTGGGTTCGACACCCTTGTCACTCACGATGTGCCCGAGGAACGCCAACTCGTGTCTCAGGAATTCCATTCTGTCCGGTTGTAACGTCTGTAATGCGAAGCTTGCTGCCCCTGCTGATAATATCTAATCGCTATATGGTTTTAACTCCCTGTCGCTCCTTTATATTTTGTAATTACAAATTAGTTAAGATGACTTTGTATTGATGATTCGGGCATTGGTTTTTTAAATAATTAAAAATCTAGTGAATATTAGTTCACCTAGAGTATTCCCTTAATTTTTAAATAAATGAAAAAATTGAGAAGAAAAAAATTGTCCCAGGTGAGATTCGAACACACGACCTCCTGCATTCCGGGCAGTCCGGCAATAATTTTTAATTATTTAAAAAACCAATGCCCGAATCATCAATACAAAGTCATCTTAACTAATTTGAAATACGTTGGGCAATATAAAGTTGAGTATGAATATACTTATATAAGTAATATCGACCCTGATTGAGAGGTAGGTCGCAATGGGTAAAATGGGTGGGCACGGGGAATCGGGTTTTTAATTGAGTAGAAAATAAATTTGACTAGAAGAGTATGAACACACAATCGCCCGGTAGCTCAGTGGTAGAGCGACTGCCCGGAATGCAGGAGGTCGTGTGTTCGAATCTCACCTGAGACAATTTTTTTCTTTTCAATTTTTTCATTTATTTAAAAATTAAGGGAATACTCTAGGTGAACTAATATTCACTAGATTTTTAATTATTTAAAAAACCAATGCCCGAATCATCAATACAAAGTCATCGTAACTAATTTGAAATTCGTTGGGCAATACAAAGTTGAGTATGAATATACTTACATAAATTACGTTTTCCCTTCGCAACGCACGCTCGGTCCTTTTCTAAATAATCGCAATTACCGCAATACGGACTAATAAAGCAAAATTATTCAATTCATTCAATTATTTTTAAAATAACAATCCTTAACTTGAGTACGCCAACTAACCAATCGAATAAATCAACAATAAATTTTCTTTGCTTCCCAAACTAAACCGACTAATTATTTTATCAAAATTAATAATGCCATCTGAGATTACTTTTAACAAAAACGTTCAACCTTTATTAAATCTCCCTTTTTTTTTTTTTTTTTTTTAATTTTTCCTAAATGTATTAAAAAAAAATAATGCTCATCTCTGAAATCCCAGCCACCCAGGGCGCCGACGACAAACTCGTCCACTACGACCTCGTAGCCTTTCCGCTGAAGGTTCTCAGCAAGAGGGTGATATTTATTCATCTTTCCCCTTCTAGTTTCATTGAAATCCTCCATCGGGTTCTCGAACGGCATGGCCACGTCAACAATGGTGATCTTTTTTCTGTTTCATTTCGGACGACAAGATCAGGCCGCAGTCTGGCGAGCTCCCCGTCGACGCCCTCGATTGCCCGGTTTATCCTCATTTCCCCAGTTGCGTTGCAGGCCTTGGCGAGCCCATCCAGTATGGTATCATGGCGTCTCTGGCACGTAGCAGAGTGAACGCCGCAGTGCTGGAGCACATGAAGAAGGGTTTCGAGTTGATCACACTTTCTATACGGTCTCAAGCTTCTGCCAGGGGGCCAACAATGATTGGTCTACAGAATGGATGTCTGCTACCAGCTCTTTTATGGCGATGTACGGCGTCTGCTCGACTTGAAAATCCGTTGGAGTGCCCAGGTGCTGATAGATCTCGCCAAGGTCTAGAGCGTGCATCTCCTCACCCTGAATGCTGAACCGCGTTTTCTTAACCGCACTGACACCTCGACCTTTTATATGTAAAGTGGCAGACTTTGCAGGGTTGGAGGTAAGGCCAATCAACGCAGCAGCGTGCTCCGCAGATCTCAGGAGAGTCTTCATTTCATCGGGTGATGCCGCAGTGAGTCCCATGTCATCAGAATAATCAAGGTCGGTGAAGACCTTACATGCTAGTTCGTAACCACCCCCCGAAAACGTAACTGCCCTAATCACAGGCTCTAAGGTCAGGCTAAAAACTATCGGGCTCATGGGACACCCTTGCTTTACCCCCGAGTCGATGGGTATGGTTGAGGTAATGCCGTCCGCTGTCCTGACGCAGGTGGTGCTATCGTATGCCGAGGCAATCAAATTTCTGACCAGCTCCGGGACCCGGTGCTTCTCGAGGGCACTGTTGATGGAAGCGTGGGGGACCGAGCCAAACGCGTTGGAGAAGTCCAGCCACGCGACCACAACTTTCCTCCCTCTAGACTTCGCGTCGCGCAGAATCTCTTGTAGAACAAAGTTATGTTCATGGCATCCCTCGTACGGGAGAAAGCCTTTCTGGGACGCTCATATTCTAGAGTTAGCCATGGCCCACGCAGTGAGGCGATCAACGACTAGCGAGAAGAGTAGTTTAGGTGGGCACGCCCACCTTCACGACCCATCATCCTGGATAAAAATACAGCAGCTTGGAGGGCAGCCTCGTCCAGCTGAATGGCGCCGACCACGGTTACGCCCCCCCTCCCCCGCCCGCCGAATACGTTGGCGAGGGGCGTCCTGAGTTTGAGACATGGTGTGCGTTTCATCTGGTTCCTCCAGGTTTGATGCGGTGAGAGGGTTAGGGGGAGTAGGGTAGTGCCCACCACGCAGGGTATTCAAAAAGGGGGTCAATGACATAACCGGGCTGGTGATGGTGGTAGTCGTCGTCGTTGTGCACGTCGTGATCGTATCTAGTAATGCTTTAATACATTTATGTTTTCTTTCTTCGACGTAAGTATGGTTGGATATAGTATTGATCCAAAACATCGATAGGAAGTTTTCTTATGTGAAAGATCTTGTATTTATTTACATATTATGTAACAGATGTTTCTTTAAAAATGCTGTGTAAAATTAATTTTGAATATTGTACTACTAACCGTCGTATGTACTTTGATGTCACCTAGAATTTACTTCTGATCAATATGATTAGTTTCGTGGACATCTGGTTAACAGATTTACGCTTAACACTGTTAGCATCTTCATCGATAGGTTTTTTTTTCATTTCTGAACTTCTGTATTTGTAACCGTTCACAACTTCCACTGGTCGTTACAGACTTGGCACAATACACATATTCGTCGGTGTGCGCAACTTTTCCCAGTGCCAAAACGATCAGCGTTGATTTGCGATATTCGAATCTTGTCCTCCTACAACCTTACTAATAATGGTATGGTCCGTTAGGATGACGTCATCGAACCCGATCAAGATTGTATGCATTAGGAGTAAAACTATATATGTGTGTAGATTTAAATTAAAAAAAATTTAAGCACTTTCAGTTCCTTCGTTTTTGTTTTTTCGAAAAAAGAAAAAAATACGTGTTGACTATTTTTTGATGCTATAACCAAACAAGCAATAAAATATTACAAAATTTAAAAAGTTATCCACCCTATTTTTGGGTCTAAAGGGTATCCAATTTACGGGATCCAACTTGGGGGATCAAGAAGTACGATATTGAACTGTTTTGACCATATTTTCAAGAATTTAAGATTTTCGAAGATCCAATTTAAGGGATCGTATTTATGGGATCAAAATAAAAAACGGAAGTATTATATAGGAAGATAGGGAGATGTATTTAGCAACGTACGCGACATTCACACCGTTTCAAATTCGAATACATAAAATTGTTCCCTGCCTTCTTAAACTGTTGTCCTCGACAAAACAAATTTTACGGACCTTAACTCTCGAGCACTCTCTGAAGCTTAAGATCCAGTTATCTTCATCGATGGGTTTTTTTTTCATTTCTGAACTTCTGTATTTGTAACCGTTCACAACTTCCACTGGTCGTTACAGACTTGGCACAATACGCATATTCGTCGATGTGCGCAACTTTTCCCAGTGCCAAAACGATCAGCGTTGATTTGCGATATCCGAACCTTGTCATCCTACAACCTTACTAATAATGGTATGGTCCGGTACGATGACATCATCGAACCCGATCAAGGTTGTATGCATTAGGAGTATAACTATGTACGTATACGGGGGGGGGGGGGGGTACTCCCCTGCTCGCTCCGTTCGCCAACCCCCTAATTATAATTGATGACTATAAAAATTAATCGAAACAATTTGTAAGCTCTATGTTTGAATAAATGATAAAAAGACTAAAGTGCTCCAAATCAATAAAAATCAGACACGAGAGTACAGTTTCAATTTTACTTACTTATCATAATTAGATTCATAACCCTACACACCTTACTTCATTTTTCATCTTTAACCATCCGACATATTTTAATCCAAGCCACATTACCAGAGTTGACCAAGTATCTGAAGTTTCTGGTTTGCGGCCCTGGTCGTTCATCATTTCGACAATCATTTAAAATGGGTGAGATTGCTTCAAGCAGATCTTTTTCAAGAACAGTTTTAGAAATGTCTTAAGTTTGAAGTTTTGTATGAAAGAGTATTTTAAATTGGAATTAAGTATTGAAAAGAGGGAGTGATTTACTATTGTTAATAATGACAAGACATTTTATTAAGTGATTAGGTATTTTTAGTAGTGTTCTTGAGGTATGTTTCGAATGAATGTGTTTAAATTTTAAAATTGATCAGTTTGTTGAATGTACGCGACATTTGTTTTGTCGAGGACGACAATTAAAGAGAGAGGAGAATAATGTTATAAATGCATTCGAACTTGGAACGGATGTCTGGATGTCGTGCCGTTGCCATGATAATTCGAATGTTTTATGTTGTTGTTCTTCCGCGAGTTTTGAAGTTCAGTCACGATTTCTTGTTGAATGATTGAGTTTTTGAATGGAAGTTTGTAAATAAAGTCTGAATGTTCGTTTTGTAAGTTAATAGTCGTGTTTTTATTTTAATATAAATTACGCGGTTATAGCAATACTAAAAAAATGAAAACACTCGGTCCCATTACTAAACGAATTTTCACCGACGCCTCTGCAGTTTTTTTCCCCCGAAAGAGTAGCAGAAAGAGAAGAAGAAGAGGAGAAAGAGTAGAATAAGAGAGAAAGAGGGGAGATGCCGCGTACGGCTCCGAGCCTCGATCGCTCAGCACAACTACCCTGCAGGGTGCATACATGTTAGACATAAACAGCGCTTCCTGCAGGCTCAGCGATCGTAAACACACCGCCGATATCCTGTGACTAACTCAGCATCTAATTGCCTTCCTTAACACTTAAAAATTCCCCGTGTAAATCACTTTTTATTAGTGTCAACATTAATTTAGTGTAAGTATTAGTTTAGTGTAAAAATCTTTCATCTTTTGTACTATTTTTTTTTTTTAGATTAACTTTTACTAAATTATAAAACGATCAAAATTTCTTTCACTCATTTAACTGTCATTCTTTTTTAATCGGTTAATTTTTATCAACCAAGATTCTTTTACAGGTAATGTTTTTTTAAAACTTTCGTCTATTTTTTTTTCTGTGGGAAACCAGACTTCCAAAATGTCGGGTGTAACATAACCGTACAAACGGGGGTGCTGCCACCCGAGATTCTCCCAGTGTACATAGCAAGTCTGCTGATGTGAACTATCTTCCGTCTATGCTTCGAATTTCTTCTAACATAGTATACAATGTCGTTGATCTTTTTGACGACAAAGTAAGCCCCCTCCTAGTTTGATTGCAGTTTTGGTATCTTTCCAACTGTTCTTTTGGGATTGTAAAGCCAAACTTTCTGATTCACTCCGAAATTCTTATACGTCACTTTGCGATACTAAATATTTTTCGTCTTATCGGACTGGATCTTCATATTCAGTGTGGCTTCCCACGGTGGGCAATATATTGCCTCTTTGAGAAAGAAATCTCCCGAGCCGACATGCAGCACCATGTACGGAAGCTTCGTTAGCTCGATTTAGCGTTGTTTTGCTCGTTTGTGTCCAGAATATTGCCCACGCGGTTGGGACGCAGCGCTCTCATTTTTGGGATAGCTGACGCCCAACATTCTCCCAGTGTCTACTTCTTAAAGACTCGTTTGGATTGTAAAGTGTTCAATTGTGATGTATTTTGGAAATGACAGATTTTTGTGACAATTTTGTAAACAGTGAATTTTTAATAATGAAGTATGGTAAATAATTATAGAACGTTTTAAACGAGTGTGTTTGAATTGTTAATGATTTGCATGATAGTTTGTTTGAAGGTCCGTAAAATTTGTTTTGTCGAGGACAACAGTTTAAGAAGGCAGGGAACAATTTTATGTATTCGAATTTGAAACGGTGTGAATGTCGCGTACGTTGCTAAATACATCTCCCTATCTTCCTATATAATACTTCCGTTTTTTATTTTGATCCCATAAATTCGATACCTTAAATTGGATCTTCGAAAATCTTGAATTCTTGAAAATACGGTCAAAACACAGTTCAATATCGTACTTTTTTGATCCCCCAAGTTGGATCCCGTCAATTGGATACCCTTTAGACCCAAAAATAGGGTGGATAACTTTTTAAATTTTGTAATATTTTATTGCTTGTTTGGTTAAAGCATCAAAAAATAGTCAACACGTATTTTTTTCTTTTTTCGAAAAAACAAAAACGAAGGAACTGAAAGCGCTTAAATTTTTTTTAATTTAAATTTACACACATATATAGTTTTACTCCTAATGCATACAATCTTGATCGGGTTCGATGACGTCATCCTAACGGACCATACCATTATTAGTAAGGTTGTAGGAGGACAAGATTCGAATATCGCAAATCAACGCTGATCGTTTTGGCACTGGGAAAAGTTGCACCCATCGACGAATATGTGTATTGTGCCAAGTCTGTAACGACCAGCGGAAGTTGTGAACGGTTACAAATACAGAAGTTCAGAAATGAAAAAAAAACCTATCGATGAAGATAACTGGATCTTAAACTTCAGAGAGTGCTCAACCGACGGATCAGGTATATTTTTCAACTGAAGAAAAGTGACCACGTCACTTCTTACAGGCGTGAGCTTGGCAGGCTTTGAACCTTTGGATGCAGAGATTAAGTATGCATGAGAATCAGTGAATTTTTTTTGTTTGAAGGAAAAAGAGAAAACGGCGTCGCACAGTGGTAGATTATAAGGATTTTTTTTTTTAAATAAAATTGTCTATCAACCATAGGACCCATTGAGACCGTTTTGGTCTTAAAATGTTCGTATTGATTTGCTCTTTCAAAAATAATTGTTTTCAAATAACCAAAAATCATTTTTCCGCTCGGAAAATCGATGGAAATGAAAATTTTGATAGAAAATCACCAAGTATGTAGTTTTTATCGATGAAAAAAAATTTTATTTTCTGTGTTTTGTCTTCAAATCATAAATTTAACATTGGCAGTATTCAGTTGCAGCGAGAAAGATCAACGAAAATGAAAAATAATGACACTTGCGGATTTTCCCGAGGATTTCCCATTTTCCAGTTTATTAGGGAAGTAAAGAAAAAAAAGGTTGGTGCATGAACTGTAACGAAGTTTCCTTCGTTACTTATTCGACTCTTCCTAAAGGGCATTTTTTAAAAAGTTGGTTAAGAATGTTTATTTATAAAATAATTTAATATTTCATGTACGCGGGGTTAATCAAATGATAAAAAAAAAAGAAAAATGACAAGACAGAGACGTGAGCCAGAACAGCACAACAACAACAGCATTAGCAGTTACAGTCGCCGCAGCGCTGGTCCAGCCGAACGAGAAACAAGGAGTAGAAGAAGAGTGAGAGAGAGGACCGAGGGAGCAAGGCAAATGAGAGCGAGAGAGAGGAAGCGCGCGCGCCTGTCAGCCGTTCGAGAGAGAAAAGAAGATCGTCTTGCCGGCAACCAAGGGAACGCTGCCGCTGCCGCCGCTGCTAAGAGACTAGTTAGTTGACGCGTGCTGCACTAATTAGACGTATCGGTTATTACAAAGAAAAGTTTGGAAGTTTTGTTTGATTCTTGAGTTTTCAACGACTGGATTGCTTTTGGATTTCTTGACGCTTCGAAGATCATCGACAGGAGTTTGCACGGATATTCATCAGCTGCTGGACGAGTTCGAGCCTGCATCAAAACCAGGAAACCTGCAGTCAAGAATCACCGGAGAGCCGACCGAGGAACAACAAGAAAATCCAAATAATAAAGGTAATGAGAGGTTACAGTGACGAGTGACAGTGCCGTGTAAAAAAGTATAAAAAAACTAAGATTTTCCCTTGCAGTGCCTCCTTTGAGATTTTGAATTTAATGTGATAAATGAATAAAAGAATCAAAAAAAATTAATGTAACTTAGGCTAATTTGAATAATAATAAATTTATAATTTTTATATTAAAAAAAGTGAATTATTTATTTTTAAAAATTGCCCTATTACAGAACATGTTTTGAAATGTTTTCAAGGTCAAGGTTTTATGTAGTAATATCAAAAATTGCATACTAATTTATTTAAAAATTTATGTAAACAAATCTGTGATTGTATGTCATCGTTGGTCTGGACGAAAAAAAACACCTGAGATCAAGAATCCATGAAAAAAGTACCATTACGTGATTTTCCGGAGAAAAAAAAAAAAAAAAAATTGTACACGATAAATGTAACGTTGCAATTTTTTGCAAGAAAATTGTCATGATGTATAACTTTTCCGAGAAAACTGTCATGTTAAACTTGCTGCGAATCGGAAGACAACATTCACCGAGGTAAGTGTAACCAGTGTGTTTTTATCCGGGAAAGAATTACATTCACTCAAGACGGAAATATATCCCAAGGAAAAATTAATCTGCATAACTTCTTCCGGGTGAACTGTAACGTTGAGATAATAAACAATTGAGGAATTCTTTTTTCATGTAAAAAGTAACAAGACCTGTCAACTTGTTTGAAGCAGACTACAGGAGTTTTTCCCGGGGAAATCGTAACGTTGAGACTTTTTTCCAGGTGAAATGTAACGCTTAAGTGATTAACGATTAAAAAAAATATTTTTCTAAGTGAGAATCTACAATATCAATGCTTACTTGTTTAAAGCAGACCAGAAAGCGTTTCCCGAAGAAATCGTAACGTTGAGAACGTTTTTCCGAGTAAAGTGTACCGTTGAGGAGATCATCGTATAAAAAGATATTTTTAAAGGGAAATTTACAATATTCATGCCAACTTACTTAAACCAGAGAAGGGAAATTTTTCCGAGGAAGTCGTAACGTTGAGAACTTTTTTTCGAGTAATGTGTAACGTTGAGGAAATCATCGAATATAAATATTTTTTTAAAGAAAAATTGACAAATCGTATGCCAACTTACTTAAACCAGAGAAGGGAGATTTTTCCGAGGAAATCGTAACGTTGAGAACTTTTTTTCGAGTAATGTGTAACGTTGAGGAAATCATCGAATATAAATATTTTTTTAAAGATAAATTGACAATACGCATGCCAACTTACTTAAACCAGAGAAAGGAGATTTTCCCGAAGAAATCGTAACGCTAAAAACTTTTTCCGAGTAAACTGTAATGTTGCAGAAATCATCAAATATGAATATTTTTAAAGGAAAATTTACAATATTCATGCCAACTTACTTGAACCAGAGAAGGGAGATTGTTCCGAGGAAATCGTAGCGTTGAGAACTTTTTTTCGAGTAAATTGTACCGTTGAGGAGATCATCGAATATAAAAATATTTTTAAAGGAAAAATTACAATATTCATGCCAACTTACTTAAACCAGAGAAGGGAGACTGTTCCGAGGAAATCGTACCGTTGAGATCTTTTTTCCGAGTAAAGTGTAACGTTGAGAAAATCATTGTATATAAAGATATCTTTTGAAGGACAATTTACAATATCCAGGCCAACTTACTTAAACCAGAGAAAGGACATTTTCCCGAGGATATCGTAACGTTGAAAACTTTTTCGAGTAAAGTGTAAGGTTGAGGAAATCATCGAATATAAAGATATTTTTTAAAGGAAAATTTACAATATCCATGCCAACTTACTTAAATCAGAGAAAAGAGATTTTCCCGAGGAAATCGTAACGTTAAGAACTTTTTTTCGAGTAAACTTTAATGTAGAGAAAATCATCGAATATAAAGATATTTGTTAAAGGAAAATTTACAATATCCATGCCAACCTACTCAAACCAGAGAAGGGAGATTTTCCCGAGGAAATTGCAAAGTTAGGACTTTTTTCCGAGTGAAATGTAACTTTAAGGTGATTTACGATAAAAATACGGTATTTAATGAAGGAAAAAATTTCAGTACTTTTATACAGGATAGAATTGATGTTATTGCTGGTTTGGTAGAGTTGTCCGAGGTGGTTGTTGCAATCTACCCGAGAAAAGAAGCATACGTTATATTTTCCATCGAAAAAAGTTCCAGTAACTTTTTTTTCAGAAGTTTTCTTGAATAATGTTACTGGTTTCTCGGGCAAAGTTGTTCAAGGGAACGAGGTTACATTTTACCTGGAAAAGTAAAGCTCGTTACTTTTTCTTTGGGAAAAAGCACCCTATTCTATTGTTAATAAGCTTACACAAAACTTTCAATTTTTAACCTGGAAAAATACTATCTCAATCGTTGGACGACTCAACGTTATGCTTTACCTGGAAAATTTTCTAAAGTTACGATTTCCTCGGGAAAAGCTCCCGGGCCTGCTTCAAACAAGTTAGCATTGATATTGTAGATTCTCACTTAGAAAAATATTATTTTAATCGTTAATCACCTAAACGTTACATTTCACCTGGAAAAAAGTCTTAACGATACGATTTCCTCGGGAAAAGCTTCTTTAGTCTGCTTCAAATAAGTTGGCAATGATCTTGTTACTTTTTACCTGGAAAAACAATACCTTAATCAATTACCTCAACGTTACACTTCACCCGGAAAAATGCACCCGCTACTTTACTCTCGGAAATTTTCCCTTTTTATTGATCGTTATTGTTATCACGGAAATAATATACTAATTTTCTCGTAAAAATATGGCTCATATATTGGCTGATTATTTTGTTGTTACAGTTATTTCGGAAAATTGTTAACTTGTTACAGTAAAAAAAAAACTTGTTACGTTTTTCTGGAAAAACTGGTACTGTTACTGTTTTACCGGTTTTTTTGGCAGGTGTTTTTTTTCATTCAGGCCAACTTCATGTTACATATCGATTCCTACGTTTTTATGGTTGCTGAACAAGAATCCAATATTAATTTTTCAAAGTATATTTAAATAATTTTAAAATATTTCTCATTTATTTAAAGAATTTTAAAAAGCAATTATCAGTTAATTGTAATATTTTTTTGTGCAGGTTTTGATTTTCGACATTTTTTTAGTTGGTAAACTCGAATTCAACTTTTTTTTTTTTATATTTATTCATTCAGATTAATTTATAAGACAGAGTATGAAAAAAAAATTATTTTCCATAAATTTTTATAGAACAAATAGGTATGTTTTTAAAAGTATGATTCAAAAGTGTTGGAAAAGATATGGCTGCACGAGATTAATTTTGTATAGAGATTAATTATGTAGGTTAAATTTGTATAGTTTCATACAATTTACTGGATCCTTTTTTTTCCTTTGAAATATTTTAAACAAATAAACAATTTTCCGAGATAACTGTAACAACAAAATAATCAGCCAATATATGAGCCATATATTTTCGAGAAAAGAGTAATAAGTATATTTTTTCCGTGATAACAATAACGATCAATAAAAAGGGAAAATTTCCGAGAGTAAAGTAACAGGTGCACTTTTTCCGAGTAAAGTGTAACGTTGAGGTAATTGACGATTAAGGTATTGTTTTTCCAAGTAAAAAGTAACCAGATCATTGCCAATTTATTTGAAGCAGACTAAGAAAGCTTTTCCCAAAGAAATCGTAACGTTGAAAACTTTTTTCCAGGTGAAATGTAACGCTTAAGTGATTAACGATTAAAAAAAATATTTTTCTAAGTGAGAATCTACAATATCAATGCTTACTTGTTTAAAGCAGACCAGAAAGCTTTTCCCGAAGAAATCGTAACGTTGAGAACGTTTTTCCGAGTAAAGTGTACCGTTGAGGAGATCATCGAATATAAAGATATTTTTAAACGAAAATTTACAATATCCATGCCAACTTACTTAAACCAGAGAAAAGAGATTTTTCCGAGGAAATCGTAACGTTGAAAACTTTTCCGAGTAAAGTGTAACGTTGAGGAAATCATCGAATATAAAGATATTTTTAAAAGAAAATTTACAATATCCATGCCAACTTACTTAAACCAGAGAAAGGAGATTTTTCCGAGGAAATCATAACGTTGAAAACTTTTCCGAGTAAAGTGTAACGTTGAGGAAATCATAGAATATAAAGATATTTTATAAAAGAAAATTTACAATATTACAGCTAACTTGTTTGAAGCAGTCCTGGGAGCTTTTCCCAAGAAAATCATATTGCTGAGAACATTTTTCTGGGTAAAGTGTAACGTTGAGGAAATCATCGAATATTACAATATTTTTTGAATGAAAATTTACAATATCTATTCCAACTTGGAGGTTGGAGTGGTCAACAATTAAAAATTATATTTTTTTTAAGTCAAAATTTACAGTATCAATGCCAACTTGTTTATAGCAAGCCAGGGAGCTTTCTCCGAGGAAATCGTAAAGTTGAGAACTTTTCTTTGAGTAAAGCGTAACATTGAGGAAATCATCGATCATAAAAATATTTTTCAAAGGAAAATTTACAGTATCCATGCCAACTTACTTAAAACAGAAAAGGGAGATCTTCCCGAGGTAATCGTAACCTTAGAACTTTTTCATGGTAAAGCATACCGTTGAGTCGTCCAACGATTGAGATAGTATTTTTCCAGGTTAAGATTGAAAGTTTTGTGTAAACTTATTTAAAATAGAATAGGGTGCTTTTTCCCAAAGAATAAGTAACGAGCTTAATTTTTCCAGGTGAAATGTAACCTCACTCCCTTGAACAACTTTAGCCGAAAAACCAGTAACATTATTCAAGAAAACTTGGTAAAAAAAAATTTACTGGAACTTTTTTCGATGGAAAACATAACGTATGCTTCTTTTCCCGGGTAGATTGTAACAACCACCTCGGACAACTCTACCAAACCAGCAACAACATCAATTGTATCTTGTATAAAAGTACTGAAATTTTTTCCTTCATGAAATATCTTATCTCAACGGTACACTTTACTCGAAAAAAAGTTCTCAATGCTACGATTTCCTTAGAACAATCTCCCTTCTCTGGTTTAAGTAAGTTGGCATGAATACTTTAAATTTTCCTTTAACCCTTAAATGACACACCCAAATCCAGAACTGCCACAGTGACAGTTATGATGGGTCGATTTGACCCAGTGTGCCATTCAAGGGTTAAAAATATATATTCGATGATTTCCGCAACATTACAGTTTACTCGGAAAAGAGTTATTAGCGTTACGATTTCCTCGGGAAAATCTTCTTTCTCTGGTTTAAGTAAGATGGCATGAATATTGTAAATTTTCCTTGAAAAATATTTATATTCGATGATTTCCGCAACATTACTGTTAACTAGGAAAAAAGTTCTTAGCGTTACGATTTCCTCGGAAAAATCTCCCTTCGCTGGTTTAAGTTGGCATGAATATTGTAAATTTTCCTTTAAAAATATTTATATTCGATGATTTCCGCAACATTACAGTTTACTTGGAAAAAAGTTCTCAATGCTACGATTTCCTCCGAACAATCTCCCTTCTCTGGTTTAAGTAAGTTGGCATGAATATTGTAAATTTTTCTTTAATAATATCTTTATATTCGATGATGTCCTCAACGGTACACTTTACTCGAAAAAAAGTTCTCAACGCTACGATTTCCTTGGAACAATCTCCCTTCTTTGGTTTCAGTAAATTGGCATGAATATTGTAAATTTTCCTTTAAAAATATTTATATTCGATGATTTCCACAACATTAATAAATTAGTATGCAATTTTTGATATTACTATATAAAACCTTGACCTTGAAAACATTTCAAAACATGTTCATGCACCAAGCTTTTTTCTTTACTTCCCTAATAAACTGGAAAATGGAAAATCCTCGGGAAAATCCGCAAGTGTCAACATTTTTCATTTTCGTCGACCTTTCTCACTGCAACTGAATACTGCCAATGTTAAATTTATGATTTGAAGACAAAACACAGAAAATAAAATTTTTTTTCATCGATTAAAACTACATACTTAGTGATTTTCTATCAAAATTATCATTTCCATCAATTTTCTGAGTGTAAAAATGATTTTTGGCTATTTGAAAACAATTATTTTTGAAAGGGCAAATCAATACAGACATTTTAAGACCAAAACGGTCTCAATGGGTCCTATGGTTGGTAGACAATTTTATTTAAAAAAAAAAATCCTAATAATCTAGCCCTGTGCGTCGCTTGAGTTCGACAAGGTCGTTATTGTTTTTCGGGGAATTTTTAAGTGTTAAGGAAGGCAATTAGATGCTGAGTTAGTCACAGGATATCGGCGGTGTGTTTACGATCGCTGAGCCTGCCGGAAGCGCTGTTTATGTCTAACATGTATGCACCCTGCAGGGTAGTTGCGCTGAGCGATCGAGGCTCGGAGCCGTACGCGGCATCTTCCCTCTCTCTCTCTCTTATTCTGCTCTTTCTTCTCTTCTTCTTCTCTTTCTGCTACTCTTTCGGGGGAAAAAAACTGCAGAGGCGTCGGTGAAAATTCGTTTAGTAATGGGACCGAGTGTTTTCATTTTTTTAGTATTGCTATGACCGCGTAATTAATATTAAAATAAAAACACGACTATTAACTTACAAAACGAACATTCAGACTTTATTTACAAACTTCCATTCAAAAACTCAATCATTCAACAAGAAATCGTGACTGAACTTCAAAACTCGCGGAAGAACAACAACATAAAACATTCGAATTATCATGGCAACGACACGACATCCAGATACGTTCCAAGTTCCAATGCATTTATAACATCATTCTTCTCTCTCTTTAATTGTCGTCTTCGTCAAAACAAATGTCACGTACATTCAACAAACTGATCAATTTTACAATTTAAACACATTCATTCGAAACATACCTCAAGAACTATTTACAATACTTGACACTACTAAAAATACCTAATCACTTAATAAAATGTCTTATCATTATTAACAATAGTAAATCACTCCCTCTTTTCAATACTTAATTCCAATTTAAAATACTCTTTCATACAAAACTTCAAACTTAAGACATTTCTAAAACTGTTCTTGAAAAAGATCTGCTTGAAGCAATCTCACCCATTTTAAATGATTGACGAAATGATGAACGACCAGGGCCGCAAACCAGAACCCACAACTCAGAATCAGTCAGCTCAAAAAATTTGAAAATTAACAAAAATTGTGAGATCTACTGATCCAAATACTCTCGTTTGTTTGTTTCATATTTTGTTATTGTCTGTTGTTTAGTCTATCTGTGTGTTCTGTTTTCTAAGTTCAGCGAGATGCATACTACCGTACAATCATTGTACAACAAGGCATCTATTGTACAACTCAATCACCGTACCAATGAACCGCCATTGTACACCATCTATACCATACAACGGGTCAGCTCTTGCTGCATAATTCCGTTTACAACGGGTAACCTCCAATGGCATAACCTTATAACTGTCACAAATGGCCAACCCAACTACACTGTACAAGAGGACGCCATAGAGGATATCATACAATAATCGTAAAATGGCTCACATTTCACTGCATTAACTAATCAACTCAACCATCACAACTATAATGCCATTTGAAGTTAGAAGTCACTGTGTCATCCTGTTCGAAATTCGAGTTTATTTAATTCAAGCATGCGCGGGGAAAAGAGAAGTTTTCGAGAACATCACAATAAACAACACGGCACGTTTAAACTAACTTCAACTTTATTTAACGTAAATTAACTTAATTGTTAACAAACTATGTTTATACAATGAGGAGAGTTCTCTCGCCATTTTGGTCGGAAGAAACTCTGCCTCTAAAAGTCACCATGCGATAAGTAAGGTGATTAATTTAATTATACAAAGGTTCCCGTAATGCGTGATTGCGGCATCACGATCGCAGCAAGACTGGTTTGCAAACGGAAGTTGGTCTCTCCTGGCAGCGTCATCGTCTGTAGCTTGGATGACCAGCACGGTGAACTTAAAAACCCGCGCAATTTCAAACACTTCCCTACAGTTTAAATTCCCCGCATTTTCAATGTTAATGTCTGTATGTATAGGTAAGTGGTTAGTGTATAAACGTACAACGAATTATCTGGAAACTTTAGGTCCATCGACGTGACGTGGTTTTTACAGCTTGCCCTTGAACACTAAGCGTTGCTCTTCCTCGCACCAAGGCAAACACAACTTGTGACGCTTAAAATTTTTCGCATCAGTGTGTGGTGCCTGGAACAATCAAAACACGTTCTCGATATTATTTTCTTTCTCTTTCAGTGCTGGTGCTATGAGGTTGCAGTAACTACTGCTGTTATTGGCGATACAACCACAGAAGTTCGTCTGCTTGAGTCAGTGATAAACTGGCCGATTTGCATGGTGCAGCATAGGAGATTAGACAGTTTTTCGAGCTTATCGTAATTTTAAGCTCATAAAACAAAAAAATTCGTGTCATGAAATAAAGTTTAAACCCTCAAGAATAATCTGAAATACTTTTTTAGCCATATATGTTTTTAGTTTTTTAGTAAAATCATTTTGAAGTCGCTGCTGCATCGAAAACTTCATGGAGAGTATACCTATAGCGATGACGTCATCTTCAATTTTTTTTTTTTTATATAGATATACTTTTCTTAAGACCGTCACGGACTCAAGCAAACGAATTCCTGTGTAATTGTATCGCCAATAGCTTAAATAAAACTGAAATTGTGAGAAATGATTGAACTGAGAATAATTAGTTAACTAATTAATTAAAATTAAATAAATGAAATGTCAGTTTTTGAGAAGAGTAAATATTTTACTCATTAGTGAAAAAGAAACATGGAAGTTTATAGAATTGCATGAGTAATTTTTTTTTTGTTGAAAAAAATAAAAATAAATTGAAACGAAACAGATAATCTTCATCCTTTGCTTTTTTTTGAGTCTGAGAATTTTCTTGGTGGTAGAAAATTAATTTTTTAACCTCGTTGATCACAAGTAATAACTTGAGTCCCTCCGACGCAAGCTAAAAGAATGAAATGTACTCCCTGCGCCATGGACCAACGCGCATCCGGCCTACTGCATGCCCTCGCTTGCGCTTGGGCCACAACACGGCTGCGTGTCGGCCGCTGGCGCTTCGGGAGTATATTTCGTTCTTTTGGCTTTAATCGGAGGAAATAAAGTTATTTTTGGTGATAAACGGACTTTAAAAAAGTGCATATATCCCTCAAGACTAAAGTTTGCGGAGGAGGCCCATGTATTTGCAGCCCTCGACTTTGTCTCGGGCTACAATGACAGCGGGCCTCCACTGCAAACTCTAGTCCCTCTGGGAATAATATACTATTATTGGTGAGAATATAGTGCAAACACTTAATGAGTTTGTACGCACATAATGCATAAAAAAAGGCAAAGGGTTATTTAATGGTTCTGGGGTCTGTGTTTGAACGAAACTACAGTGTAGTGTAGTTTTACCATAGACTAGGCAATTTGAATAAATTTTCTGCTATCTCGTACATGTGCTAGCGCAATCTATATCCATTGATTTCATGTTCGAAGTCATTGAAGCAGGTTGCATATGTACGTGGTGACATTGCGAAGGCGTTCAAGCTCTCGTTTCAAATTAGAATCGATGTAGTATCTTTGATTTCGATTTAGAAGCATGAAATAAAATTCTTTAAAGTGAAAGGTGAAAGTAAAACCTGGTTTGAGAATTTTTCCATTTTTGAAAAAAATGAGAGATGAGAAAGTTTATAAATACTAAAAAATTGTTATTTTGGAAATCTCAGAACAGCTGGTTACAAAATAGCTGACGATTGGTAACATGTAAAAGGAATTAGGATAATTAGGACGTTTGGTAACATGTAAAAATGAATCCTGCGTTCCTAGGTCTATAATTTATCCTAACGCCTAGCCATTATTGAGTTCCACCGTCTTTTAAACCTTTTTTTTTTTTTTTTTTTTTTTAATGCACTTACAATAAACACGCAAATAAAATTTACTAAAATCTCATTTACTAGGAGAAAAAGATAGATAGAAGTATTCGGTTTTCGGTATTCAAAATCTGAGGCAAAAATCTATCAGAAACACTATTGACTTTTTAAAATTTGTTTATTTTCAACGTTTATATGATGAAAAATATTTTGAGTTTTTAAACAGTTTATCACTTTCTTCAGCGATCTCTAGTGTCCAGGAAAAATGACAAATTGTATTTTAAATTACTTGATTGAAAAGCTGAAATCAAGAGCTTTTCAACTATGTTTAGATTGCCCGTATAAGTGACAAAATAAGTCTTACCTGGTGGTTTATTGTTTGTGTTTCCACCATGCGATTTACGCTGTTTTATCCGAAAATCACGGCCTTGCACAACGGTCAGGAAGAAAGTATGGGTTTAACAAAAATGTCCCGCCAAACAGACTACGGGGCCTTTTTTTACATAGTTTCCAGATAAAAAATACTCAAAAAGTAACCCTTGAAAGTGCTAAAAATATCAGAAATGCTCATGGTAAACCGGTAGAAAGAAGCGTTGGCGCCAAATATTTATGGTTCGATTCATTATTTAGTTTAAAAAAAAGATCGCTTTAGTTTTATGAAAATCTTTTTCCCAAAAGGCAGACTATCTCCTTGTAAGTATATGTATATTTTGATGTTCAATTTGAATTAAGGTGAGTCAAAATAATGAACTTTTATTTGTTTCAGAGATTTTGAAAGATTGAATAAAGAAGAAATTTACGAAAATAATGAACTCGCCTTCAAAACCGCAGAACAGCATCTCGGTATACCAGCTTTACTCGATGCTGAAGATATGGCTTCTTGCTCAGTGCCTGATAGACTATCAATTCTTACTTACTTATCACAATTTTACCAAGTTTTTGGTGGTTAGTATCTACGTTTATCTTTTTTATAGCCTTAAAAATTTAAAATTATTGTTTCGTTTACTATGATTTTGTAGCGCTTTATAGCTATTAAGCAAATCCATGTTCATTAAGTTCACAATGTCCTCTCTCTTTTTTTCAAAATTCTCTAAAAAGTAATAAGAAAATATCTGTATAAATTTATAGAGCTAAAAAAGTTTTGAAAACTTCATTTTCAAAAACGTTTTTTTATTAAATTTATAACTTTCGTCTAATTAAATAACAATAAGTTGGATAATCAGTCAGGAAATAAGCTAACTAACTAGCTAAAAAACCAAGTAGATGGCTAACTCATTGAACAACTAACTAGCTTACTGACTAAATAACTCTCTACCTAAGTAGCTTCTTTATTAGCTTGCTGGATTACTTACTATTTAATTTAGCTACTTATACAACTAGCGAATAGTATTTGTTTAAACTAGAAAACTAGCTAGTTTGCTGCACATAATGCACTTGGCTGCTGGCAATCTAAGTAGACATATTGATAAATGACTTATGCTACACATCTAATTAGTTGGTAAACACTCTGTAGTATTTTGTTATCTAACTTTCTTTCATGTTTTTCATTTATTTTTCTTCTAACCTTTTCTCTAGCTAATCTCTATTATCAAGCTATTTGACGAAATATATAACCAATAAGTTAATTTTTTACTACCTCTCTAACAAAACAGTCATCTCAAAACTACGTTACCAACGCAATAAATTTTTACTGCTTGTCGTCTAAAAAGTTTTTATTTTAAGCATTCAACTATTATAAAGGGGTAAAAACGCGACTTTCCCTTAACTTAAGTGAATTAAAGAAAACGAAGTGTGTCCGAGCTTACCGTTATAAAAAGAAAAACTAGAAACTGAGGAAAACTGAGGAAAAATCTGAATCAATTCAACTGAAAAGGAAACCACAGTCAGAGGTAGATCCTCATGAAAAAATCGCTGAGGAAATAACAATTTAAATCGAAAAGTTAAAGTTTCTGAAATGTAATTTTGAAAGCATTTTCAAACTTAAAAATCAAAGAACAGTTAATCAACTAATACATATTTGAAAATCTAAAACCAATAGTATTTTTCGTATCTAGAGCGTAAAGTAGTACGCTCGCGATACGAACATTTTTTTTTTTTTTATAGTATGAGTAAAGTTCTCTCCGAGTTTCAGTAAAAAACGAAGTTCAAGGCGAAACGGGAGACCATAGCAGGGTCCAGGGGCGGCAGCCCCTGGTAGGGGTGCAGGGGGCGAAGCCCCCGCCAGGGGGGGACTAAAAAAAATAGACGAAAGTTTTTAAAAAACATTACCTGTAAAAAAATCTTAGTTGATGAAAATTAATCGATTAAAAAAGAATGAAAGTAAAATGAATGATAGAAATTTTCATCATTTTATAATTTAGTAAAAGTGAATCTAAAAAAAAATAGTACAAAGTATGAAAGATTTTTACACTAAACTAATACTTACACTAAATTAATATTGACACTAACAAAAAGCGATTTACACTTTAATTTAATTATTTTTAAAGTTTAAAAAAAAATTTTTTTTAATTTTCAAAGTAAGTATTCAAAGATTGGAGGAAGTAATAATAACTTATTTTATCAAACAAAACACAAAAAAATAATTTTTTATTCATTATCCAAGTAAAATAATTTACTATGTTATGTTTTTGGAAAACAATATACAGATGAGTGATAACAATTTCACCCAATGTTAAGTTAGAAAAATATATTTAATGGCGTTGTATATTCATGATTATTGTGTATAAAAATGCGGTCAGTTGAAAAAATGACAATTTTTTGAATATTTTATTTCACGCACACTATGCGTAAAGTTCCATTTTACGCACTAAAAACGATTCGTAAAATAGAACTTTACGCATACTATGAAAAAAAAATAATTTTTCATAAGTTACCTGAACTCTGATTCAAGAGCCGCGGTGGCTCGACGAGTTTGATACCGGACTCTCACGCTGAGGGTCCGGGATCGATTCCCGTTTACCGGCGCACCTCTGAAAATTATTTTCACGTATTTAATACCACCGCTCTAAACGAGGATGAGGGCTCGGTCGGAAACCTACAAACGCTCTCTCGATTGAAGCGTGATCCCCACAAAGGCCGGAAGATGGAGTCTGATGTATGTGACATACTGCACTGGGTTAGGCTAGAACCAGACTTTTAGCCTCGGTCATCCAGCTATAGGTTTTTTCCAACCATGTGGGTTTTTACTTTACCCATAGCACGGTTAGCATTGCACCTACTAGCTTTCGTACTTGATAAAGGAGACTGGGATTATAGGGGGAAGGGGTCCCTTCTGGACAAAAAATTAAAAGAATGTCCACTGGGAGAATAGAGATACAATGGCGAAAGCTCAGTGTCCCTGAGCCGAAAGGCACCTCGGTCAAATTTTCATTCAATACCAATACCAACTAATACCTGAACTCTGAAATCAACATTTTTCTTGATTTAAAAAACGATTGAACGTAATTTTGAATAAACATTAAGGAAACCAGAACTTAACCCAAGCAGAAAAAGAGGAACAAATTTTAGAGTCTGCTGCAAAAATTTTGATATTATAACAAAATTTTATGAAAAACATTACTATAAACCTCTGAGTGCATTTTTTGATTATGTTAGTTCTGATATTCCAAGTTCATTAAAAATTTTTGACTTAGTTGTAAAAAGCAATAAAAAAAAAAAAAAAAGAGAGAGAGAGAAAGTAACAAAGAACGTTTGAACAAAAAAATCTCTACCATTCTTATTGCATGATTGCAGCGGCACGATCACGTAGCTTTCTGTCGCCCATATTAAGGATGTTTGGTACTTACGAAAAAATGCAGCCGTTTTGTCAATTTTGATCGGATCAATTAATGATTAATATCAAAATAATCATTAAATTTTTTACCTTTTTTTGTTCGATTTAGTTTAAAAAAAAATCGAAGTATTTTTTTAAATACTTTAACCCAAACGCTTATGGAAATCAAGCAATTTTTTTCTTTGATCGTTTGTCACTCTTCTAAAAATACAGAGATCGTTAAAAGAATTATTGGGATTTGTAGATTTCAGCTCGAAGAAGATTTTAAGATTTTTTTTATAATACCTTTGGGGCCATGCACATATTACGTCACGCCCCGAGGGGTGGTGGTTCCCATTTTTTTGAATTTTGTGACATAGTCTGACAAGAGGGAGGGGGGGGGGGTAAGGTGTTACATCACGACTGAATACTTTATTTATTCCAGTTCAACCCGTTTTGTTAGGTTAAATTCTTTTCATTAATTTATTTTTTAATTTCCCACTTTTTTTAAATATTTTGCGCCATGAGAGTGGCACCACTGCTTGCGATGACACATGAAAACTCGTCTGCAGTTTAGTTATGCAGTCACTTGCCTAACGTTTACGTAATCTTCTACTCGTAATTTTTGCTGAATCAAAAGAAAAGTAAAATCAATCGCAAAATGTCTGCAGAAATTTATCAGAAGTTATATTCTGCAGTCAAACAGTATTATTCTACATCTACGGGAGCTTATCAACAAGTAAAAACCAATGAAATTTGGAATGAGCTAAAGTCAATGCACAATTCTCTTGGTGAACTCCACGAAGCTGCTACAGCTGAAACAAATATGTTACTTGAAAAAGCGAGTGCTAAAAAAGCTGCCTACAAAAATTTCTTTTTAAATGTATTTGTTTTGATTCTTTCTAACTACATTTTTATGCGTTGCAGCAGATTTTTTTTTAGGCTAAATTTTTTTGTTTATTTTTAGGCGCCAAAAAAGAGAAAAAATACTTCTGAAAATGATGACTCTTCGAATAACTCTAGCTCGTTAAAAGAAAATAGTAATACAAATTTACGGCCGCGTTCCACTGAAACTTCAGTTTCTAATAACACAAAAACTTCTGAACTTTCAACGTCTTCTAAAAACATCAATATAAATTTAAGAAAGCCGGCTCAAGAAGCTTCTCAAAACACAATAATTGCTCTCCGAGACAAACTGAGTGCGTTACTTGTTGCAAAAAATTCTGGTCTAGCCACTGATCAAATAAACAAGGAAATCGAAAAATTAACTTTCGACTTAGAAGTTGAAAAAAAACTATTAAAAACAAGACAGCAAAATGCTATTCGGCAACAAAAATCACGTGAAAATAAAAAAGCTAGACTTGATGATTTACTTGAAAAAATACCAGAAGCTGCAACTATTTTGAAAATTCAACCGGGTGCCGGGCAACCAAGGCTTGAAACTAAGTATCCGGATTTGATAAGCGTCATATCAAAATTGGCAATTCATGGCAGTGGTGCTGATGCTCGTCGTCGATCAGATCTTGTTCGCTCCTGCAAAACAGTAGAAGATGTACGTTCAGAATTAGTGAAGCTCGGGTATCAAATAAGTGAATACGCTACCTATTTAAGATTGATATCTCGTTTTCCGACCATTTGAAAAAGATAACAAAGAAAAACAAGCGCGCAGCGGTTAAATTCAATGCGCGTCTGAACAAGAAATGCTCTAACTTTTTTTCTACGGCATTTTTTGATCTAAAAATTTGTACACAATATCTTGAGGTCTTAATTTTTAATGTGAAATTGAAAAAGTTAACGTTTTTAAACTTTTGTCGCAGAGTCTTGTAAATTGAAAATTAGGTTATGTTTTCGTGATTTTTCCTAATTTTTAAAAATATTTTCTAAACATAAAATTAATACTACATGAAAGTAGAGATTTTCAACTATGTTGTGTAAAATTTTCAAAATGATTCATTCATTAGGGTCAAAGTACTGATGACTTGAAAATAAAATCGTCTAGTTGGGCGCTGCGGTGCCCGTCCCCTCCCCTCTTTTCCCATCACGAAAGTACCAAACATCCTTAAATAGTCTGTCGACTTTGATGCACATTAAAAAATGTGCAAAAAATATTATTACGGCACTTACTAATTTTGGTCCCTTCGCGTCTTACAACGAGGCTCTGACAATTGTGTTGTCAATGACCCAGAAAATCATGACATAAATACAAACGCTTATGTGCATTATGTTTATGATAATACTGATCACAACTATGTACTCTTGATAATAATAACACTTGTCGAAAATGGAGAGGCCCTCAAGTCGTTCAAATTGGAGTTGCAAACGTTGCATGTAACGGTTTTGAAAATAAAGTTTACACAGTCGGAAAAAATGTTTATTTTAATTAAAAACCGTAAAAGCCATGTCCAAAAACAAAAATTAAAATTAAAAAAAAACAATAGTTATGCGACTTTAAAAGCACTTATTTTATTAAAAAATCACAAAATATTATTTAAAAGATGGCCACTCCTATATATCTGCTTTGATCTTGTAGAATTTTACATTGGGCCTTGTAGCGAGGGCACCCCCACCACCTTTGTGAGGAGGCTTGTGCCAATCCTATAACCTCACTTTCATATCCTCACTTATCCTATCTTTCTTTCCTCACTATGCCTTTACCTTGAATCTCCACTCTCGAATCTGTCCAGGGAGTTTGGAAAACTCCTCTGAGATAAATTTTCAGAGGTAAAAACGTCATCCGAGAGTAGCCGGTGTATTGAGCGATTCTGATTAGATATTTATGTCGCATTTCGTAGACATAAATACCGAAACTGAATCGTTCACACCTCCCGTTCGTCATGTTGAATCGGAAAAAACCACCTTGGATTGACATCCAAGCTGACCCAAACAATCTACGCTGAAGTGATTACCTGAAATTTTACCATCAACTTGCGGTCTATGCAGGCAATTTAGAGAAATCCGGATGATTGATATGACCAATGACAAACCGCCCGCCGTGCACAAACCTTCCAGATGATTAGTTTTGAGAGTGCCTAGCTGATGGAGGCCCAAGTGAGATTTAAAAAGGTTAAAGTTTCTTCTGAACTTCAAACCTTATCGGATTTCTTGAAGAGAAAAGTCGTCGTGAGCTTCTGCCAGGTGAGTTTGTCTTGATTAGTGATTTGCAGGTGAGAAGATTTAGCCACTTTGACGCCGACGCAGTCAATAGCACTCCAGCGGTGTATGGACAAGTTGAGTGAAGCCGAGAAATCAGTTGAGTTTCTGCATTGTTATTGAATGCAGTCAAGCAGATGAGATGTGCTAAGACGACTTCGGGATTGTAAAGAGTAACCAACCAAAGTGAAAAGAGCCAATGATAGTAGCCTTTTTTCTATTTGAGAATGTGTTGCCTGATAATTATGTGTTTAACCAAATTGAGCGTTTACCAACTTGAATCCGCAGCAAGTTGCATGTTGAGCGATGCGATGGATAAAGTGAAGTGTAACGACGACCTTCGTGACCAGACTGTAATCCACCAGTACCAATACTGGATGACGATGAGTGAGTGAGAAACTGGAATGTTTCTCCGATGACAGATGAGAAAAATGGCAATTTCATGCTTTGAACGATGAGAATTTGCACCAAGTGAGATGCGAACATGGTGATGAGAAATGCTACAGCAGTAGCTAGAAGTGAGCCGAGCATTTGATGAAACGTACCAGCTGTTTAAACTTGTGTTCCATTAAGAGTTTGAGTTGACATTGTTTTGAACAGGAGTCCCAGGATCGACTTCTGTCTCAAAGTGAATTATGGTGTAGTGAGCTTACCTTACACAGTGTTTGGAACTGGCGATTCCTAGCTGAGTAATTTCGCAATGAACTGAAACAAAGCGCTTACTCCACAACAAGCGCCTGTGTGTTACTGATGAGAGGTACCAAGTCCAAGGCAGAAGGCAATGAGTTATACGCCATCACAAAGGAGCGAGGGTAATAAGCTATTCTTGTAGGTTGAGTTTGTCTGGTCACGGCGGCAGAGTAGGTTCCAGTAGAACCAACATGTGCCATTGCAGCCTTGACCATGAATTGAGTTGAGCATTGAGGTTGTCCACCAGAGGTTGACCGTAGTCGTCGTGTATTACCACCGACGACGTTGAGTTTTTTTGGCCAGAGTTGTTCGCAGGGCCCGTTACCAGGAAGCAAGGTACGGGTTGAGAGTCACTGCCTAAGCTTGTAGAGTTGTCCTGAGTGTACTCAAGTCCATTAACCTGGACTGTAGGCCCAGAGGAGTGAGTGTGTTCTGCAGCGCTAGTTGAATTGTCCGGGGTATCATCTCTCACCAGAGGGTTCACCAACCGCTTCTGAGTGAGATTTGACGTTGCGGTACGCCTGAAAGCCGGCATAGAGCCAGCGTCCTCCATCCTATCCTGCAGTGAGCGGTCCATGACAAATTCAGCCGTAGATGTTGAGAGTAACTGGAGATGTGAAGAACTGACGAGCTGTACAATGATTAAGGCTGCAGAACTTGAACTGTGGAGTAGTGCCAGCATCACCTGGTTCCTTGCTGAGACTTGGTGAGCTGCTCCTGGAGGACTTCTTGGTGTCTGCACTCTGCTTCTCATCCATGTTGAACCACCAGCGAGCACCAAATTAGCAGGAAAGTTGAGAGTACCTGAAGATGTCCCGAATAAATAAGCAAAGTTCATCCAGAGCTGACCAAGAGAAAAAACAGAGAAGAGCAAAGAAGAGCAGAGAAGACAAGAAAAACCCAGCCACCTACCAGCAATCCGGCTCGAAGGACCAAATGTTGCGGGTTTACTGCTTCATTAATTTTATTTTTATTTACCGAATTAAAAGCTGGTAGGGGAGGGTTGTCAAATAAATTGAGTAGACCATTAGTTAAGTTTATTTGAATTTTATTTTCTAAAAATATATTATTATTTACAAAAAAAAGGTTCAAGTTTTATAACTTTTATCAAATCTCTTAATAATTAATCAACAAGTATGAAATTTAAGTAGTTAATGTGTATTGACAGATTAATAAGTTTGATGTTGATAACATGAGCTCATTACTATAAAATAGAATAAGACAAATCATCAAAGTATAAAATAATTTAATTATAAATTATGGAGAATCACTATTGAGCCAGGTCCAGTTGAAATGTAAAATGAGATAAAATAAATCAGTGTAGTATACTTAAGAGAACTATCCAGAAGTTTAAGTTGAATTTAATGAATTAATGCAAATGAGCTGAGAATGAGCTTGACAGAGAGAATAATAACTGATTAAAGAGAGAAACTGAGATATGAGAATATGTTGAATTGAGAATTGCCAGCATTAATTTCTGTGTAAAGAAACTTAACTAATTTGAGAAATCGCCTAGTCAAAACTCTTGACGAATTTGATTATATTAATTCAAACCATAAATACGAGTTTCGCTTGAGTACAGTTGAGGTAAATAAAGCAACAGAGAATGGCCTTGAAAAGAGTAGAAAAGAAAATGGCTGCGTGTAAGACAGCACAAAGAAAAGAGAGAGAGAGCAAGAGAATGCACAGTAATTTTATTGATTTTCTGGCTGTGAGAAGGACAATGTAAAAGCACCGGTAAATTATTGTTACCGGTTCTTAGCGAAATACCTGAAGATGCCACGCCATGAAAGCTCTCCTTGCTGAGCAATTAACCCAAGAATTGAATTGAGCCGAGCCGTTTGAGTTAATTGAAGATCACATGTCTCCCGTGTTGAGCCAACACCAAGTAGCTGATTCGTCGAGTTGACTGTACTGATGAGATGACTATGTTGAGGATGATGAGAAAGAGTCACGAGAAAGAACCAAGAGAAACCCGAGAAGTTTCACAAAATGGCGAGTGAAACCGTCTATTAACGAGCGTTGTCTTGAAGAAAGAGAGAGGCCCGAGCGTAACAGTCACATCATGAGTAAATGTAAACACCGATATCGATTTGAACTTAAATTATGAGAGTTTTCTTATTTACATTAAAAGGTGTGAGCGTTGGTCGAGTAGCAACAGAGAGTGGCCTTGAAAATAGAGAGAGATAGTCCAATAGAGAGAGAGAGAGAGAGAGAGAGAATGGCCGAAATGGCTACGTGCTTGCGCACATTGAGATAGACGAAATCAGCACAGAGTCGTAAATTCTGTGCTAGAGAAAATGAAAAGTGAGAAGGGGCAAGGAAATGACAGTTGCTTGCACCTGAATACCTGGAGATGTTCGATGAGTGAGGATTGTCCTTGAACCAGACAAATTCTCCGTAGACCACCGGTGAAGAGTAGCTGATACACGTGGTAATGGCGCGGCTCCGAGGTTGTTGATGATCACAGAATTACTGTCTGTGATCGTCTGGATGAGCTGGTGCACGGTGAAAAGGCAGGTTCCGGGACTACCTGGTGAAAAAGGCGATGAGAAGAGCCGTTGAGACGAACCGTGAAAAAGCCGGGAGAACTCTCTGCTGCACACACAAACACTTGAGCACCAAAACCAGAAGCCAGCACGCGAGGCCTGTGGCAGCAGCAACGGCGACAGCGGTACTGCTCAGCACTACGGCGCGCGGGAGTGAGAATTGGGACTAAAGTCCCCGCCTAGACTCATAGATGGAGCCATGTAGTCTATCAATTTAAAGTTGAGCGAATGAGCCGAAATATTTACGAGCGAATAGTGGTCCACTCCATAACATCAACAATTGGCTGGTACTGATACTGTCGATGTGGTTTCAAATGAATCATCAGAGTCACCACAAGCTTCGGATGAACAAGTTAGAAATATCTTACAAGAAAATCATCGAGGTATTAAAAGAAGACAGCAGACTGCGCTTGAAGAATTAGAAAAACAAGCAAAACGAATGAAATTACGGTCTAATGCAAAATTTCCTCCATTAACAGAAGGTTCATGTGTTACTATTCCGGTACCGGATGTTGATCGTAGTAACTCCGACTTTCAAAACATCATTGGTGTTGTGATGGAAGTTACTACTGATAATTTGTATAAAATTGATACACGTTCCGGAATTTTCTCACAGTTGTACAGTCGAAATCAAGTAGCTGCTACCGACACAAGTTTTTTAAAAATTGACCAAGTCCCTGAAAAAACAATTTCTCTCAGAGCAGCCAATTCTAATGTTTCAATTGTGGGAGGACAAGGTTGGTGGACCACAAATGGCCACATAATTGGGCTCTAAAAGGTTTAGGATCTACTCTTGCTGTTCTAATGATATTTAAGTAGTCCTCTGGACATTCAATCCTTTACTTTCGTTTTAAAACTTTTACGTAAAGACCGAAATTGCGATCTCACTGGTTATAACTGTGCCCTTGCACTAGAAATACGTGCAATATTTCAAGTTTATTGTTTTTTGCTAATCTCGTGCAGAATTTCACAACGTGAGAGTTTTTATTGTCTCCTCCCGATGCGTCTGAAAATAAAACAAATTTCTTTAAATCTAGATCTTCTGATAGTTTTTTCTGAAAAAAATTATCAATGAAACTGCAAACTGAGTTAGAATCTTTTTTTTGCATCGAATTCTAAAAATGGATACATGATACTGTTACTATCATTGTGACAATGAATTTTATACAAATTTAGAATACGTTTGTAATAATTTAAGTTGACGTTTAACTTATGAAGTGGCAAATTTTGACCATAATCAAATTCTAAAACTAAAGTATCTTTGTACACTTTTTCTTTTTCAACTCTATTTTTGACATTTTTTTCAAATACATACCTCTTTCTTTAGTTCGTTATACTCGCGTACTTTTTGAAGATGCTCTTCATAATCAACTTTGCAAGTATCATTGGAATTGATCAAAAGCTTAGTGGTACACTTATCACAAAAATCACAGATATCAGTCTTTGAGGATCGAAACGAATAATCTTTTTTTTTGAAAAATTTTTAAGTAAGTACTGTAAGAAAGTTTAAGGTTTTACAAGTATTAATTTTGTCTTCTTTGAAAAGGCCGTACAAAATTTTAACATTCAAATCAGGATTCTATAAATACTTTCTTTTAGTTATATTGTTGGTAAAATGCGAATTTTTTGACGGAAAACTTGCCCAATGATTTCGAACCATTTTCCAATCATCAGCGTTAATAGTTCTAGGTCGATTGTGATGATTTTCACGTCTTTCTGAAGCTTTCAGAACCCCTTCGTTGAAAAACGTTAAACGGTTTTCATGCGTTCATCAGTCTTTTGTTATAACTTTTGAAAAAAAATGTTTGCATACTTTCTCATTTTGCCCATTAGTAGTTAAACTATAACGCCAAGAATAGTATATTATTATACAAGTGCGTTAAAATTATTTTCTTCTGGTGGAGCTGTTTTTGCAAGAGAAAAGCGAGTGCAAAATGCTCACACGAGGAGGAAATCATTTTAACTCACATGTGCAATACTATATTTTATTACACTATTGCTTGGAGTCGAGATTTTACGTACTCCGTTTGAGGTTTACGTGCGTAAAATCGAGCCTCCACGCATTAGTGTGATAAAAATTTCTATTCTTTATTTTCAGACTAGCTACAGACGTCTGTAGGCTAACTTTTTCTTTGCAGTGCATTAAATAAATGTCTTGATCTTCTTTTTTTTACAATTTGTAAAATGCTTGAAATTTTTCTCTTTGCACTGGTAAATTAAACTTTTCATGACACTTATGTCTGCAACAATTATTAACATAATGAAACTTTTTTGGTAGAATTTCGATCTTATTTTTAGCGGTAACTTAACCTCTTCCCCGTGCGCGGTTTGTTTTTCTTCGGTTTTGCTTCCATTATCGGGTCTTGTGTTTTTTTCCTCCTTTGTCACTACTAATATTAGAACTTGCTTAACTATTTAAACGAATAAAATTAAACTGCGTAGAAGTATTCGCACTGAGACGAGTTTCACTGATGGCTTCACATCAGCTGAGCGAAACTGCAGGCCGCAGTCAAGCGCGCGTGGCTTTTTCACGATACCTACTCTGTTATTAATTATTTGCTTTATTTTAAATATTATTTACATTACTTTTAAGTTGTGCCCTAATAAAATACAGTTCACAGATTCTAAAAAAGCGATTTTCTGAAAAACAACTTAAGTGGATTTAGGTTGTTTTTAGATCAGAGTCCTCACATGTACTTAAAATTTATTTAAAGTGGAAGCTGAACTCGAGCTTTCCAATAAAAACTGTATGTATTCATTTTTTATAGTGTCAAAGTTTTGAGCATTAAAAAAAATTTCTTACTTGTTTAAAAATTTCTGTAGTATAAAAGTTACATTTTTCATTTTGAATTATGATTCAAAAGGACTTGAAAATCGAAAATTTTCGGCACAAACCAGAAATTTTTTTCCCCTCTACTGCGCATCCGCACTCCAAAATAGTGTTTTTACAACTTAAATTCATGTCTCAAAATCTAAGAGAGCTAGAGAAATGCGGTTCGTGTCGGACATGAAAATGAAAAAATATATATATATATACACTAGGGGGTACCCCCTGCTCGCTTCGCTCGCCAACCCCCCTATATATACACGGAGAGAAGGTCCACTCTTCTTTCGTAGCGCCCCCTGCACGAGAAAAGACAGTGCAGCACGCACACTCGTTTTTGAGGTGCGTGGTGTACTGTAAAATCCAGTGCACCCGTTCAACTCAAAACGAGCTGGTGATGCTGATTTGAGCACGATGCGATCTCTTAAAAAATCGCTGGCATTTTCCATCTGATACGAATATTGAACTGCAACTTTAGTAAAACATTCTTTGAAACCTAATGAAAAACTTCCTCGCTTGAATTTTTTTCAACGTTGAAAAAGAGTACTCTTAATTTTTATACCTACTTTTTTAATCCAAAGTTTCAGATTAAAAACTATTAATTTTCGATTTTTAATAGTTAATTACTTGGCATTAAAACACTTTAACAATATCCGGACCGTTTCATACAAACTGATCGCTGCCGTACGGAACTACGAACTCCTACGCCTACCCCCACCACATCCCAGCGTGAGTCCAGCGGTATACCTGTATATGTTGAGCCTGCCTATAACTGCAGCCTGCAGGCTACAGGCTGGAGAGGGGAGAGTGGAGAGAGGGAAGGGAAAAGAATTGAGCGGCCAATTTTAAAAACATTTGTTCATGAAGATGAAAAACAAGTAGATGTGACATGTTTTAAATAAATTCTATTGTAATATATATTTAATGTAAAATATTTTGTAATATATTAATGATTTTTTATTCAATTATTTTTACAACACACATACAAATACGTAAAATACACATAAAAAATAACATCTAGATACACAATAATATTTACACTTTGTCAGATGTAAATAAAAAGTTTTATGCCAAAGAAAATTCAAAGAAGAGAAAAGCTGAGAAATCAAAATAGATCTTTTATTAAAAAAAAAAAAAGGACGAAAGAAAACCTTTTAAAAATATATCAACGCTTCACAGCGACCTTATACGTCAATCTTGGCCGAACGATGAAGTTCTGAATGTACAAAATGAAGTGACGAATGATCACTTGTATGTTTACCAAAAAGTGTAAATAATAAAAAATAAATGTAAATAATAAACGTAAATATTTAAATATTTATTTAAATATTTACGTTTATTATTTAATTATTTAAATATTTATTTAAATATATATATCTTGCAAAGTGTAAATGTTATTGTGTATCTAGTTGTTATTTTTTATGTGTATTTTACGTATTTTTATATGTGTTGCAAAAATATTTGAATAAAAAATTATCAATTAAAAAAAATATTACAAAAGAATTTATTTAAAACATGTCATATCAACTTGTTTTTCATCTTCATGAACAAATGTTTTTAAAATTGGTCGCTCAATTCTTTTCCCTTCTCTCTCTCCACTCTCCAGCCTGTATAGCCTGCAGGCTCAACATATACAGGTATACCGCTCGGCTCAGGCTGGGATGTGGTGGAGGTAGGAGTTCGTAGTCCCGTACGGCAGCGATCCGTTTGTCCGTTTCATTAGCAGCAGAAAGAGTTCAAGAATATGTTGCTAAGATTTCATTAAAAAATATTCAATGGTTTTCGAGTTCTTGCGAGTTAAACGTAAAATTCATAAATCCAAAGAAAATCAAGTTTTGTGTTAAACTCGCAACAACTCGGAAACTACTGAATATTTTTTAATGAAAGTTTAGCAGAGTATTCTTAATTTCTTTCCGATGCCTATAGAATGATCTAGGTGTATTTAAAAGTGTTTCAAAGCCGAGTAATTAACTAATTAAAATAAAAAATTCACTGTTTCTAACTTCAAACTTTGGATTAAAAAAGTAGGGATAAAAATTAAGAATTGAAAAAACTTCAAGCGAGGAAGTTTTTCATTAGGTTTCAAAGAATGTTTTACTAAAGTTACATTACAATATTCGTATTAGATAAAAAATGCCAGCGATTTTTTAAGAGACCGCATCGGGCCCAAATCAGAACCGCGCCAGCTCGTTTTGAGTTGAACGTGAGCACTGGATTTTACAGTGCACCACGCACTGACGAACCTCAAAAACGAGTGCACGTGCGCACCGTATTTTCTAATTGAGGGGGCGTGCTACGAAATAAGAGTTGAACTTCTCTTCGTGTACAAAATATATACTATGTATTTACTTGAGGTACAAATGAATTATTTATTAAATATTTATAAATCAACTAAATTAAACTATAATATGAAATAAATTATGTTTTTCACTTTAATTATGCAGATTTCCACACCACCCAGGAGGTACTTACATGGCCCGTTGGGTTTTTTAACAATTTTTAAAACAATATTCAACTAACAATATTTAAATAAACAATTTAACATGGCCAGCAAATACGGAATTTTCATTTATCTAAATATAGTCTAACATTTGAAAATACAAATTTAAAAAAAAATTTTAAGGGTCCTGCCGAACAAACAATTATAAACACAGAAGATTTTTATGAAAAATTATTGAATTATACAAACGGAAGATTTTTTGATATCAAAGATATTATTAAAAAAAAAATTTTCACGGAAGATCATTCTGAATATTTATTTTTTTTAGGAAAATAGAATTGAAAATGATTATCAAGAAAAGTTTTTTGAAATGAATTATATGTGGTTTATACGGCTTCTGGTAAAGGGTCCCACATATAGTTTCTTTTTGTTATTACATTAAATTAAAATATCGAATAGATATTTTCCCAGGAAGTTTTGACTGCGGAGAGGTTAGAATAGACACCTAAAGCCCTTGGTAATAGTAACGCCTTGGAGATGATTTCCCCAGGATGTTTTGACTCCAGAGGAGTCAGGACAGACATCTGGTGCACATAGTAATAGTAACGCCTTGGAGATGATTTTTCCAGGATGTTTTGGTTCCATACGACTCGAAGTGTATACCATGTGCACTTGGCAACAGTAAGGCCTCGGAGATGATGACTTGATAATAGTAACACCTTGGAGATGATTTCCCCAGGAAGTTTTGACTACAGAGAGGTCAGGACAGAAACCTGGTGCACTTGGTAATAGTAACGCCTTGGAGATGATTTTCCCAGGATGTTTTGAGTCCACAGGGGTCAGGGTGTATACCTGGTGCACTTAGTAACGCCTTGGAGATGATTTCTCCAAGATGTTTTAAGTCCAGAAGGGTCGGGATTTATACCTGGTGCACTTGGTAATAGTAACGCCTTGGAGATGATTTCCCCAGGATGTTTTAACTCCAGAGGGGTCAAGACAGACAACTTGTGTATTTGGTAATAGTAACGCCTTGGAGATGATTTTCCCAGGAAGATTTGACTCCCTAGGAGTCAGGGTGTATATAGCTGGTGCACTTGGTGACAGTTACGCCTTGGAGGTGATTTTCCCAGGAAGTTTTGACTCCGGAGAAGTCGGAATATACAACTGGAGCCCTTGTTAATAGTCACGGCTTCTAGATGATTTTCCCAGGATGTTTTGACTCCAGAGGAGTCAGGACAGACACCTGGTGAACTTGGTATTAGTTACGCCTTATAGATGATTTCCCTAGTAAGTTTTGACTCCAGAGGGGTCAGGTTGTATACCTGGTGCACTTAGCAATAGTAAGGCCTCGGAGATGATTTCCCCAGGATGTTAAACTCCAGAGGGGTCAGGACAAACAACTTGTGCACTTGATAATAGTAACACCTTGGAGATGATGTCCCCAGGAAGTTTTGACTCCAGAGAGGTCAGGACAGAAACCCGGTGCACTTGGTAATAGTAACGCCTTGGAGATGATTTTCCCAGGATGTTTTGAGTCCACAGGGGTCAGGGTGTATACCTGGTGCACTTAGTAACGCCTTGGAGATGATTTCTCCAAGATGTTTTAAGTCCAGAAGGGTCGGGGTTTATACCTGGTGCACTTGGTAATAGTAACGCCTTGGAGATGATTTCCCCAGGATGTTCTAACTCCAGAGGGGTCAAGACAGACAACTTGTGCATTTGGTAATAGTCACGCCTTGGAGATGATTTTCTCAGGAAGATTTGACTCCATAGGAGTCAGGGTGTATATACCTTGGAGATGATTTTCACAGAAATTTTCGACTTCGGAGAAGTCAGAATAGACACGTGGAGCTCTTGTTAATAGTAACGCCTTGGAGATGATTTCCCCAGGATGTTTTAACTCCAGAGGGGTCAAGACAGACAACTTGTGCATTTGGTAATAGTCACGCCTTGGAGATGATTTTCTCAGGAAGATTTGACTCCATAGGAGTCAGGGTGTATATACCTTGGAGATGATTTTCACAGAAATTTTCGACTTCGGAGAAGTCAGAATAGACACGTGGAGCTCTTGTTAATAGTAACGCCTTGGAGATGATTTCCCCAGGATGTTTTAACTCCAGAGGGGTCAAGACAGACAACTTGTGCATTTGGTAATAGTAACGCCTTGGAGATGATTTTCCCAGGAAGATTTGACTCCATAGGAGTCAGGGTGTATATACCTGGTGCACTTGGTGACAATTACGCCTTGGAGATGATTTTCCCAGGAAGTTTTGACTCTGGAGAAATCGGAATACACAACTGGAGCCCTTGTTAATAGTCACGCCTTGGAGATGATTTTCCCAGGATGTTTTGACTTCAGAGAGGTCAGGACAGAAACCCGGTGCACTTGGTAATAGTAACGCCTTGGAGATGATTTTCCCAGGAAGATTTGACTCCATAGGAGTCAGGGTGTATATACCTGGTGCACTTGGTGACAGTTACGCCTTGGAGATGATTTTCCCAGGAAGTTTTGACTCCGGAGAAATCGGAATACACAACTGGAGCCCTTGGTAATAGTAACGCCTTGGAGATGATTTTCCCAGGATGTTTTGAGTCCACAGGGGTCAGGGTGTATACCTGGTGCACTTAGTAATAGTAACGCCTTGGAGATGATTTCTCCAGGATGTTTTAAGTCCAGAAGGGTCGGGGTTTATACCTGGTGCACTTGGTAATAGTAACGCCTTGGAGATGATTTCCCCAAGATGTTCTAACTCCACAGGAGTCAGGACAGACGCTTGGTGCACATGGTAATAGTAACGCCTTGGAGATGATTTTTCCAGAATGTTTTGATTCCAGAGGGGTCAAGACAGACAACTTGTGCATTTGGTAATAGTCACGCCTTTGAGATGATTTTCCCAGGAAGATTTGGGTGTATATACCTTGGAGATGATTTTCACAGAAATTTTCGATTCCGGAGAAGTCAGAATAGACACGTGGAGCTCTTGTTAATAGCAACGCCTTGGAGATGATTTTCCCAGGATGTTTTGACTCCAGAGGGGTCTGGACAGACACCCGGTACACTCGGTAATAGTAACGCCTTGGAGATGATTTTCCCAGGATGTTTTGACTCCAGAGGAGTCAGGACAGACACCTGGTGAACTTGGTATTAGTTACGCCTTATATATGATTTCCCTAGTAAGTTTTGACTCCAGAGGGGTCAGGTTGTATACCTGGTGCACTTGGCAATAGTAAGGCCTCGGAGATGATTTCCCCAGGATGTTTTGAGTCCACAGGGGTCAGGGTGTATACCTGGTGCACTTAGTAATAGTAACGCCTTGGAGATGATTTCCCCAGGAGGTTTTAAGTCCAGAGGGGTCAGGGTTTAGAGATGATTTTCACAGAAAGTTTTAGCTTTGGAGAAGTCAGAATAGACATCTGGAGCCCTTGTTAATAGTAACGCCTTGAAGATGTTTTCCCCAGGAAGTTATGACTCCAGAGAGGTCAGGACAGACACCTGGTGAACTTGGTAGTAGTTACGCCTTGGAGATGATTTTCACAGGAAGTTTTGAGTCTGGAGAATTTGATATAGTTACTTTTCAACTTTTACTCATGTAGAGTAAATTTTTACAAATGAGGAGGGTTAAAAAAAAAGAGCGGGGTTGAGAGCGGGGTGGGAGCGGAATAGAAGTGCAATTTTTGACCCATTTTACGGTATAAAATGAAGAATTAAGGGTTGGAGCGGTATGGGGTGAGAAAAAAAGGGCGAGAAAAGGCGGGGGTGGGAGTGGGTTGGGAGCGGAATAAAAGTGCAATTTTTGAACTATTTTACGGTATGAAATGAAGAATTAAGGGTGGGAGCGGAATGGCAGAGGGGTGGGAGCGAAGAGCAAATTATAACTATATAATATAGTAAGATATATCTATATACAGTCGAAAATCGGGGAAACCAGACTTTTTTCTCTCGCCTACTGGTCCAGGCTCTAGCTCGCCTAGCGATTCCCTATCGGGTGATTTTCAAAAAATTGATCTTTTAGAGATAGGGAGCCTCGCATTTTTGTCTCTTTATGAACTTAAAGTGAACAGTAGATTACATACCTAGGCCAGCAAAATAAGAAATGTCTCGGAACACATGTGATTCTATTTGAATCATCTGATTCTATTTGAATCACAGATGAATTTTATTTGGCATGGATTTTTAAAGTACGGATAAGCATTTGCTCCATTATTTTCAAAGTGGATTCAGTTTGTCCATCTATTCTGTATGCAAAATGAATTCAAAAGTACTTCATAACAGTAAATTATGTCTATGATTCTTATGTGTTCTGGCTAATGATAATATTATATAAAAGAAATTTTAATCAAAAGAACTAGATACATCTAAGTCAACATGAATCAATTATCACAAATTTTTATCTTTTTTGTTTCCTGTAAACAATCTTAAGTTATACGGTCAAAGTGATTTTAAAGTTTAAAATTGGTTTAATTTTTTTACAAGAATTAAAAAGTACAAAAAAATAGATAGTTTGGGGTCTAGATATCCAGTCGACTAGAAATTATGAATTTTATTTGGCATAGATTTTTAAAGTACGGATGAGCATTTGCTCCATTACTTTCAAAGTGGATTTTGTTTGTCCATTTATTACGTATGCAAAATGAATTCAAAAGTAGTTCATAACAGTAAATTATATCTATGAATTTTATGTGTTCTGGCTAATGATAAAATTATATGAAAGAAATTTTAAACAGAAGAACTAGATATATCTAAGTTAACATGAATCAATTATTGAAAATTTTTATCTTTTTTTAAAATAATTTTAAGGTTACAAATGAGTATTTACTACATTGTAATGTTAATTTACATTAAAATAAAGTAATGCAATGTACATTTAAAAAATGGGTAAATACTAAATTAAATTTCCTTTTTTTTACATATGAAATTGATTTACCTAGGGCTTTTATAGGTTCTGGTTTATATCGTGGTTCTGTTTACATCGGAATAATTGAATATATCATAGCAATAACTTATTAATAAAAAACAAAACAAACGTTTAGTTTTTGTGAACTACACAAACTTTATTCATATGACAGCTGTTTCGACGTCTTAGCGTCTTCATCAGATTAAATACAAACTGTAACTTAAATGTAGGTTTACAAACGTTTATATAGTATAATTTTGTGGGTGTGGTAAGATCATTCTTCCAATAATACTTCTAATAATGTAAACATAAGAACTTGTAATCAAAACAGATTAAGTAAAGGTGAGTTATTTAGATCTAGCTGATTATTTAATAAACATCCTGAGTTTTTTAATCTATTAATTTCAAGAGACTCTAAAGCATTAAGTAAGCTTCCTTTCTGGCAAATATGCAATACTTCATATTCACCATCAAAAACATGGCTTTCCTCATTAAGGTGTTTCGCGTAATTTGAATTGTCTCCCCTAATATTAAATTCATACAAATGTTCTCTAATTCTCTTTTCAAATTTACGCCCCGTTTGTCCTACGTAAACTTTATTACAACTACCACAATTTCATTTATAAACACCAGATTTTGAATCAAATTTATTTATTCTATTAAGGTTTTTATTGTTTTTAACAAATGAACTCAGTTTTTTATCTGTTCTAAAAGACAAAAAGATATTTGGATTTAATTTCTTAATAATATCATAAATTACAGATGAGTATTGACCCATAAAAGTAAATGAAAAATAAAATCTTTTTTCTTGATCAGAATAAGGATAAATAATCCTAATCGCCATCCTTTCATTCTTATTTTTTAATAATCTATCAATTAATTCTAATGAGTAACCGTTATTGATTGCTAATTGTTTAATTATATTCAGTTCTTTCGTATAATTCTCACAGGGCATTGGGATTGACAATAATCTATGTATATAACAATTAAAAGATGGCATTTTTTGTGTATGAGGATGACAAGAATTATAATGTATAACTGTATTAGTCTGAGTAGGTTTATGAAATATTCCTAATATCGGGTCACTCTCAAAAGAATTAATTTTTATTTTTGTTATACTAAGATCAAGAAAATTTAAAGAGTTTTCAATCTCTTTTTCTAATGTAAATTTTATGTTTTTATGGATCTTGTTAATATTATTAAAAAATACATCTAGTATTTTAGTAGTGTTAATTTTATTAAAAAATACAACTAGATGTATTTTTTAATAATTTAATAATATTAACAAGATCCATAAAAACATAAAATTTACATTAGAAAAAGAGATTGAAAACTCTTTAAATTTTCTTGATCTTAGTATAACAAAAAGAAAAATTAATTCTTTTGAGAGTGACCCGATATTAGGAATATTTCATAAACCTACTCAGACTGATACAGTTATACATTATAATTCTTGTCATCCTCATACACAAAAAATGGCATCTTTTAATTGTTATATACATAGATTATTGTCAATCCCAATGCCCTGTGAGAATTATACGAAAGAACTGAATATAATTAAACAATTAGCAATCAATAACGGTTACTCATTAGAATTAATTGATAGATTATTAAAAAATAAGAATGAAAGGATGGCGATTAGGATTATTTATCCTTATTCTGATCAAGAAAAAAGATTTTATTTTTCATTTATTTTTATGGGTCAATACTCATCTGTAATTTATGATATTATTAAGAAATTAAATCCGAATATCTTTTTGTCTTTTAGAATAGATAAAAAACTAAGTTCATTTGTTAAAAACAATAAAAACCTTAATAGAATAAATAAATTTGATTCAAAATCTGGTGTTTATAAATTAAATTGTGGTAGTTGTAATAAAGTTTACGTAGGACAAACGGGGCGTAAATTTGAAAAGAGAATTAGAGAACATTTGTATGAATTTAATATTAGGGGAGACAATTCGAATTACGCGAAACACCTTGATGAGGAAAGCCATGTTTTTGATGGTGAATATGAAGTATTGCATATTTGCCAGAAAGGAAGCTTACTTAATGCTTTAGAGTCTCTTGAAATTAATAGATTAAAAAACTCAGGATGTTTATTAAATAATCAGCTAGATCTAAATAACTCACCTTTACTTAATCTGTTTTGATTACAAGTTCTTATGTTTACATTATTAGAAGTATTATTGGAAGAATGATCTTACCACACCCACAAAATTATACTATATAAACGTTTGTAAACCTACATTTAAGTTACAGTTTGTATTTAATCTGATGAAGACGCTAAGACGTCGAAACAGCTGTCATATGAATAAAGTTTGTGTAGTTCACAAAAACTAAACGTTTGTTTTGTTTTTTATTAATAAGTTATTATTATGGATCTACATCAAGTATCTCAAAACAAATTAAAATATATCATAGCTGATGTTAAATTATTTAGAGTTTGTTAAGATCGTGAAATCATTTGTTAAGACATATTTCAACAATATTAATGATTAATTTTTTGATAAAAGAGTCTAAATAAAAAATTATACGCTAAATATGATCTTTAAAAAATACTTTTAAAAAAGTAATATTTACGGCGATTAGTTTTTTTGAAAGGAGTCTAAATAAAAAGTTACAGTGAATTCATAGTGGACGGTGTACAAAGATATTAAGCGTAATATTTCTGAGAGTCAACGTACAGCTTATTAGCCTGAAATTAATTCATGACGTTTTGAAAATTCGTAAAAGTAATAAATCGAAAGTAGATCAAATGTGAATCTTACGCTCAAACTTTCGATTTTTAAAAATAATTTTAAAATGAATGAGGAGTAAAATGTTAATAGTTGAATTTACAAAATTGTTTTTTGACATACACCGTAAACTATTAAAAAAGTTTCATTAAATATCTTTAAGTATTTTATACATTATAATTTTTATACTTTACAAACAAAGTTTTAAAATTAGCTCAGCCATAGAGTTACTTGAAGTTTGATGTACAAAAAATTAAAATAGAGTAAAAAAAAAAAAATTATGTTTTAGTAAGGAATCTAGGTACTCATAGCGAAATTTTTAAATAAAAAATTTGAAGCTGTATGTTGCGTGAAAATATAACCCTGAATATCGATAATTTAATTTTTTTACTCCTGCGCCATCTGGTGGTAGAAGTTGGAACCCGATAACCCGATAACCCAATGAATTCGGTTATTTAAATTTGCCAAGGTCGGAATATGCCGATCGAGCTAAGCTCCAAGCTGAGCTATTCCAGGCTCCGAGCTATCGAGCTGAGCTCCGAGCTGAGCTATTCTATGCTCCAAGCTACCGAGCTAAGCTCCAAGCTCCTACGCTAGGTTCCGAGCTCCTTAGCTAGGCTCTAAGCTTTGACGCCGGGCTCCGAGCCACGTTAGCTGGACACTCTTAAAGCCCAGGATGGTCCTCTCACCCTCGGTGAGAATATTCGGAACTTTTTAGCCCCTTTTAAGGGCTTGATTTGTTAGAAAAAGAGCATTGGTACACCAGGAGAACAACCGATCGGTAAGGCCTGCAAACTGTAACCTTTTATTTCAACTGTTCTCATTTTTTAATATTATGTTTGGCGCTAAAAATTTAAAAGGGGGGGGGGGAACTTTCATGACCGATTTATCAAGACTTTTTACATAAAACGCCGCCTAGCGGGCGCATATTTAGTCAAAATTAAAAATTATATATACGGTTGAACTACATTTTTTTTTTTTTTAATTTTGCCACAAACCGCATTTTTCTAGCTATTTTAGGTTATGAGATATTAATAAAAGTTAAAAAATCACTATTTGGCTCCGCGCATGCGCATTTGAGGGAAAAAAATTTGCGGTTTGCGCCAAAAATTTCCTTTTTCAAAGACCTTTCGATTGATATATATATATATATTGTAGGGGTTTTTTAAGAATCATCCCAGGGCCAATTTATAACTTAAAAAGCCTAAAAGTTAATATAACCTGATAAATAATTAAGCTAGATAGAGAAGTCAACATTTTTTTCGCAGAAACCCCTACAATATACATATCAATCGAAAAGTCTTTGAAAAAGGAAATTTTTGGCGCAAACCGCAAATTTTTTTCCCTCAACTGCGCATTCGCGAAGCCAAATAGTGATTTTTTAACTTTTATTAATATCTCATAACCTAAAATAGCTAGAAAAACGCGGTTTGTGGCAAAATTTTCTAAAAAAAAAATGTAGTTCAACCGTATATATAATTTTTAATTTTGACTAAATATGCGCCCACTAGGCGGCGTTTTATGTAAAAAGTCTTGATAAATCGGTCAGTAAAGTTCCCCCCCCCCCTTTTAAAAATCTGAAAAAATCAGAGCGGTTAATTTTTGTTAAAATACGTCACATATATTTTTTATAGACCCACACCTTTTTTTTTATCGCAAATTTAAGGTAAAAAAATTCGAAAAATGGCTCAAACGGTTTAAATTTGGCGCCAAAAATAATATTAAAAAATATAGGTGAACTGCATTTTTTTTTAAAAAATTTTGCCGCAAACCGCATGTCTCAAGCCCTAATAGGTTCTGAGATATGAATTAAAGTTGAAAAATCACTATTTTGGACTGCGCATGCGCAGTAGTGGGTATAAAAAATTATGGTTGGTGCCAAAAATTTTCTTTTTTCATGCCCTTTCGAATGATATATATATTATTGTAGGGGTTTGCTCTGGGGGCCAATTACCCCCCCCCCCCCCCTAACCGGCTATACCCTTTGGGAAATTTAAATTTCATTATTTTTATGCATGCATCATCAGTACGTATTATAAAATACATAGATCCTCAGTTAGAAAAAAATTACATTTTTATTGTTGACAACAAAGTTTAAAAAAAAATCATCTGGTCGCTCCAGTGTTCTAATCCTTTAATGGCTTCTTGGTATGACTTTGAACTATGAAGAATAGAACTATTCTTTATACGACATACAGTACAATGGACTTTAACGCACATACTTTTTTCATCTAATTTAAAGTTGGTTTATCCATTTATTATTTGTAATTGTGTAAAGTACAACAGACTCTTATGTACATATATGGATATATCTGCACCAAAATTCTAAAGCAAAGTTTGTATTACAAAAATCATTTTTCTTATCAGATTTTTAAGTTAGAAAATTATTTTCAGATTTAAATCATACGGGTTAATGTTGAATACTATTTATTTGTTTTATACAGTTTTTACTATTGAAATACTAATCACTTTTTATTTTAATTTTTTCTAACTTTGTAAGTTTTTAAAAGAAAGATCATGGTGTTTTACTCGAATTTTTCTTCGTAGATTTAGAAGTGTTTTCTTTTGTCAGTGCTTGTGGTCACAGCAAAAGTGATGATGAAAGTGTTGTTTTTGTTCACGTTTCAATCCTAAATCGCGGTAGCGCTTTTACGGTGAGAGATTTTCACTCTCTGCTGTAAAAGCAAAGCGCCTTCGAGGAAGCTCACGCAATTTTGATTCAACCGTTTGATTTGTTAAAAAATTCCAGGTGATTCCTTAAACAAAAAGCTACAACATTTGTATTCAACCCATCATATAAGGTAGCAATGCTCATTTTTGAGAAAAAATTCGTTAAAATTTTTTTTTAACACTGGGTCTTATTATAATAGGAGAAAACAAAAAAAAATCTTACACTTTTTTCAACCGCTTTTTCTGGTAAAAAAAATTCATTGAAACGTTTAAATAATTTTTTTTTGTTAGTGTCATTTTTTCACGCTCAATAAATAATACTGTGATAAAAAAAAAAAAAAATCCAAATCTAATTACGGTTGTATCTTGCATAAACGCCGCAACGTGGAGCCGAAACTCCGACGAGCTTTACACAGAGCTGAAGCATGCCGAATAAGCATATAGTTGAACGGCGTGGTAGCGAAGCCACCGCGTCTCCATAGCAACAGCTGCGATGTTAATCGCTTACTAGGAATTTTTTTTTTTTTTTTTTTTTTTCAACTTAGTGTATTAAAAACTTGTTTATAAAAAAAAAGGCTCACATATGAGTACGATCAAAAGTATTACTAAATTTGGCGTGGAAGAAATGCTTTGAAATAAGTTACTTAGGCAGTTTAACCCGTAATGGTCACACGGGGTCGATTCGACCCCAGCACAATTTTTGGGGGGCCGTAGGTCCCAGGTATCGATTCCGAACGGTATAGGTGGTGCCATCTGGTATTCTCTAGATCCCCAATTACGATGTAGGCTACTGTACGGAAGCCATTTTAGCGTCAGTGCATCGGAAGACCTCATTGACTACAGAAGGTTTTTTTGCTGGGGTCGATTCGACCCCATATGACCATAACGTCGAAAAAGTTTAAAAAAATTTTTTTTTTTTATTGACTCAAATTTGTGCTGTACGTGCGCTCTACAACGTAAGTATATGTGTGTGAGTATCCAGAATTTTTTTTCATAACCTAAAAACTATTCTCTTTGGGTAAATGCAGATGGCTTACAACTTACGCCGAAGGACTGTCGCGGAATCTCTTCGAGAAGAAGATTGTGATCGGGAAATAGTGGGTAGTGATGGGTCAGAACTTGAAGACAATGTATCCGAACAATCAGAAGAGTCTGATGAGTACGTCGTGACCAGATCAGAAGATGAGGGGCACACGTCTGCAGAGGAGGAAAACGAGTTGGATGCCGATCTTGAGAACGCCACCCTATCCGCACGTCTTTTACAATCTCGTGCATGAGGGCGACCATCGACAAAGTTGAGAGGAAAGGGATTCATCAAAAAATTACAATGTAGAAATGCTTGGATGATTTATCCATGCACTTGGTGACTCCGCTCCTCAAACGTCGTTTGACGGAAATGTCACTTAGAACTAGCCTGCGTGGAGCTATTACTACGATACTGAACGTTCCCTCTGCTGTTCGGAATGATGAACCAATAAGATACTCAAAAAGAAAACGCTGTGCTTTATGTTCTAGAGAAAAAGATTCGAAAACCGTGTTTGGTTGCTCCTCTTGTGAGAGGCCAGCGTGCGACAAGCATCGCGCGAACATGTGCACCGAGTGCCTCGGCCAAGAATAATAGCTCTGATCACTTTTTTATACTCTTGTAAGTGTGTAATAATATAATTGATGCATAAACAAATGTTTTTTTACAGTAAAAACATTTTATTTGAAAAAAAACCTTCAAAATTTCACTTTCTTTTTTTTTTACGAATTTGTCAAAACAGTCGATTTCAAAATTCAAAATAAATATACTTTTTTCACAACCTGATATTGCACATATTTTTTCTTGAAAGAGGATTACTTCACGAGTAGAACCCATTTTGAGTTTTTCCTTTATCTCAAAAATTGAAGTCGGTAGAATTTTTTAAGTAAAAAACGGTAAAATTTTCAAAAAAAAATTTCAAACTCTGAAAAATACATAAAAATTTCCAAAATTCTCATAACGAACCACAGAATCTTCTAAAGGAAACTTCAAACTTTCTTCCTATACTAAATTTTCCTACGGAAACCCAAAAAACAAAAATGGCAGACATTTTCGTGCGCTGGGGTTGAATCGACCCCATGTGACCATTATGTAATTATTTGAAGGTGTGACCATTACGGGTTAAAAAACTGATAATTTCTTTTTTCTAACATAACAAATTAAAAAACTTTAAATAAACTTACTACTAATTGAAACTTCTGACTATTTTGGTTACATGCATACGGTTGATTTCATACTTTTTATGCAAAGCGCACTAGTATCACCACCTCGTGTTTATGCACTCTTGGGACTGCTTAACCCTAACCAAACTCTAAATTGAGTAAAATTATGAATAAAAAAATCAATTAATAAGTATAATATTACTGTTAGAAAGAAACCTTCGCCTTTAAGGGGATACATATACCTAAAAAAAAAACCACAGAAAAAATTTTGTAAGTTTTTTAAAAATTATTTACTCAAAAAGATATTTTTTTTCCATAATATACACACATTTTTACATAACTTTTTACATTTAGAAAATTAAAATAAAATGCTTGGATTTGGTTGCCTGAGGTTGCGCTCATGAGGGTTCACATGTACAACAAGTGTGCAAAGTCCTGGGTCCATCCGCTGTCTGGAAAAATTTTGGCTTTACGAGCAATGCCCTCATTTTCTCAAAAATCACATATTTGAGAAAATGGCTTTTGAATTTCTGAACAGACTTTGATGAATAAAATTTAACACACAAACACATAAACATTTATATCTTGAAAATATCTTGTCACAGGACTCTTGCTTGATGTAAATACTCTTTTGCACATAGCCGGATACTTTATTTTTTTGCTCCTACTCCTAAAGTGACCCAATTAGCTTTTTTATCAAAACACAGATTACACACTATTAGGCACCAAGACCAAGTTAAGACTTTGAGTCAGCGGAGTCTTCATATGCAATTATTTAAAAATTATCTTTAACTTTAAATCACGGAATTATTTTTTCACTTCACATTTGTACATAAACACCTTCTTTGTAACAACTAAAAAACTTCATAAGTTTGGTAGGGGGACAGTTATTCCAAAACATTTTTCCCAAGGCCATTTTTCCCAAAGTCCATTTTTTCCAATGCCGTTTTTCCCAAAATCCAAATTTTCCAATTTTCAAATTTTCCAAAAAAATATAGTCATGTATTTTATGTTAAAATTTCGTCGAGAAAGTCTTTTAACGACGAATTAGTCACTGCCTAAGAAATTAATACGCGTAAGCGTCCAACACCAGTCATTCCAGATGCGAGTTGTCCCTCCGGGACCATACATCTGACGATCAAAGTAACATCAGTGGGTTTTTGATGCGTTGTTTCCCCACTATAATAATTCTTGACACACAAAAACAATTAGCTTTCAAAAAAAAAGGGATAAATCCTTGGCTGCTCAACTAGCGTCGCGGTGAGGGTCGTGGGTTCAATCCCCACTCTGGGAAAGTTTTTTTTTTTCTAAAAAAAAAAAAATTTTTTTTTAGATGTAGAGGTGAACCCAACACGGAGAAAGAGGTACATCATGAAACTTGGTGTACAGCGCCATCGTTTTACATGATGCGTCGTGCAGCGTGATTCCAAGTCACACTTCGTATTTCCAAGTGCATGCACCGTGTTTTCCAGTGCAAAATTTTTAGAGAGACAATTTCGATAGAGCAGACGACGGCGCTCGGAACACCGACGTAACCAGTTTTTCAAAGTTTTACACTAAAAATTGTGTACGATTCTTACTTTGAAATGTTCTTGCTATCTTTCCTAACAAATTTATAAACTTCAATTAGGATTTCGAACTTGATATTTATATTTATACGATTTTAAAGTTTCGAGGTTAGAGATTCAACAGAACTTGAGTAACCGAGAAAAAAGCATGCGTCAAATGCGTACACTGGAAAATACCGTGCACACATTGTGTTTCATAGTGTGTCTCCTTCTCCGTGAAGACCCGACTGACGTTGACAAAACCGATGACAATAAATATTAAAAAAATTTTCCTCTCTGCCTGGGTAATGGTCTGAGAGAGGATAAATTTAATATTCTCTGCATCGGTCAAAAGGGTCTCAGCCGATAAGGCGGACCTCGCAACGTGAACCAACGAAATAGCATCTCATCAGTGTTTCGTTGCACTTGTCTCGTGGAATCCGCCTTGTAGGATGAGTACTCCACGACAGTCACAGACGAGACAGTTTTCTCCCTTCTACTATCCTCCCTTCGAATGGCAAACCTCGGAAAAATTTTTAATACCGCTAACGAGATCAATTCAACCATGTTCATCACTAAAAAATTATATAAATTAGTTATTTTCAATCTAGGTCAGGTAGGCCAAATTTTTTTATGCAGAAACCCCTACAATATGTATATATCATTTGAAAGGTCTTGAAAAAAGGAAGCTTTTGGCGCAAACCGCAGTTTTTTATTCCCTGAACTGCGCATGCGCGGAGTGAAATAGTGATTTTTCAACTATAATTTTTATCTCGAAATCTAAGAGGGCTAGAAAAACGCGGTTTGCGGCAAAATTTTGTTTACAAAAAATGTAGTTCAGCGATATAAATGTTGTTATATTTTAATGCAGTATGCAGCCGCTAGGTGGCGATTCAGATAAAAAATTTCAATAATTTGGCCTAAAAAGTGTCTTCCATTACTTCAAAAAATTTGAAAAAATTTGTAAAGCTTTTCTTTCTTGAAATACATGACATATTTTTTTTCAGAGAGGTATGTATGTATTGAAATGTTTCAATTTTCCGTACGGAATTCCATATGGATTCTGTTATGGATTTCCGTATGGGGTCTTGCATGGATTTCCATATGGATTTCCATATGGATTTTTTCAGCTGGGAATTGTCTCAAAACCATAACTACATTATTCCACAATAATATTCGATATTTTTAACGAATTTTTTATGATGATAAAATCAAGTATTAATTAAAATTGATTAAATTATAAATTATGATAACTTAGAAACAGTATGAAAATATACGTATAATTGGAGTATCTCTTATTTTGTCGGTATTATATTTATTTTACAATCAAGATAGTTATATTTGTCATTGTTCAATTAATATTTTTTAATATAAAATTATTAACTACAACTACTATTACTTCTTAAAATTATAAGCACTATAAAGTGTTCGCCCTAAAATCAATAATTTAGAAAATTTTTTGTTGCAATCTATAAAAGAATTTTAGTTACATAAAGGGTATAGCCGGGTAATAAGTTCAACATCAAAACTAAACTTATCTCTGCCCTCTGCTCTGCTGGGCTTGCAACCTGCACGAACTCTATCATTTTGAACCTTTCTCCTGTTGCTGCTGCTAATCATTTGCGACCATGTGTTAGCAGTTTTTTTTTTATGTCACAGAAGAAAGGAACTGTATAAATATGAAAAATTTGTCTAAATTATAAATTGATACTCAATTTATTTAAGTTAATTTTGAGATTTTTATTTCTTTGTGCTTTCTTGATTGCACAGGGGTGAGATTCTATAATCGTATTACGGTAAGGTAAGGTAAGGTAACGTAGTGAGGGAGCCACTGCCTGCGCGGATTGACGTTGACGGTGGCTCCCTCACTACATTACCTTACCTTACCTTACCGTAACATCGGAGATTTTAGTGTACCAGACTTTGGACATTCCAAAAATGTATTTCAAATTTTTTAGTTGAGTTTTAATATTAACACGCTTCGCACTCGGTGCTTTTAAAACCGCCCTGGTGACGACACTGCACCCAATGCATAATATACTAATATATTTTTTATGAAAAAGTTTTTACAATTTTTTCTTTTAACCCTTAAAGTACACACGGGGTGTGAAATACCCCACATAACTGTCAGTGTGGCAGTTCTGGATTTGGGTGTGTACTTTAAGGGTTAAAAGAAAAAATTGTAAAAACTTTTTCATAAAAAATATATTAGTATATTATGCATTGGGTGCAGTGTCGTCACCAGATCGGTTTTAAAAGCACCGAGTGCGAAGCGAAGCGTAGCACGAGTGATTTTAATAAGCCCTGGTGACGTGCTGCACCCGTTGCATACTATATTTTATCACACGAATTGCGTGGAGGCTCGATTTTGCGTACGCCGCCTAAAGTTAGGTTAGGGCTAGCGTGCGTAAAATCGAGCCTTTACGCATTAGTGTAATAAAAAATTTTAAGATAATAGCAAACTAGTGGTAACATGTTTTTTCCTAATTCGAAAAATTTCAGGTACACGGAGATTTGGTTCAGTTCGCCATAAATTGAAAAATAAATTCTTTATTGTTGAACTTATTGTTTATAACTGTTACATTAATGTTTACTGTTTTAAAAATAATAAAGTTGTTGTTATTAAAAAAAAAAAAATTTACTGAACGTTAACAGCACGTGCGTACGTACATGCGTACGCATGTGAGTACGCATCATATATTTTCACTAGGGCCATGCAATGAGTTGAAACTTCCGAGCTAAATATCTTAAAAATTAGCCCCGGTTATAATATGTTAAATACCAACGTCTAGGGGACACAAAAAACTAGCTCTGTGCAAAATTAGAAAAATTTTGTTAGAATCACGAAAACTATAGGGAGCCACCTTAAGGCTACATTTTTTAATCTTTTCATACCTTAAAAAAAATAATTGATCAAATTTAAAAAAATCACAATTAATTATACTGTTTGGTTACATTAAATTATATAACTATCAATAACTATCAATAATCAAAATAAAATATGAAGATTGTAAAATATTAATTTTTAAAATATTAATAAAATCAAAATGAAAAGAATTGAATTGAAAAAAAAAAAAAAAATTTGGATTAAGAGAAAAATATATTCAAATATTATTTTGGAAAAAAGCATAAAAATAATTATGCTAACCAAATTTTTTTAATTATTATTCAATAATAAAAAACATTTGGAAAAAAAAATTATTAAAAAAAAAATTCATTGCTTTTGAAAATCCATATGGAAATCCATATTTATTTATTTCTACCATAACATACATGCAGCAAGCTGCAGCTTATAGAGATACATAGTACCTGTACATAGGTCATGGTTATAATAATAATTAACGTTAATAATAATATACAATAAAATATAAATATAAAAACATATAAATTAAAAGTAAATAGCAAAAAATAAAATAACAAAAATTAAATTAATTCAATCTAACTGAATCCATCTTTAAAATTTATTACTAGTCATTGTCTTGAGATCAGGTGGTAAGCTGTTAAAAAGTTTCATTGCTACAATATAGCTGGTATTTTTGCTGATTTCCAATCTGTACTCAGGTATAATAAGATGCTTATTTCTAGTTATACTTTTTGATTGTCTGTAAAGGTCACTCAGTGTATTGTAATGAAAACATAAAGCTTCAAGCTCAAAAGTTTGTTTAATAGTAAGTGGATAGTTAGCAATGTCAAAAACATCTTTCTTAATAATTTTTATGATTCGATTCTGTAGACTTTACAGTAATAACATTTGTGTATTATTTGCATCACCCCAGGCAATAATTCCATACTTTGCTAAGTTATGAAACAATGCGTGATAAATTGATAAAAGACTGTTTATATTCAGCAGTCTGGTGAGTTTTGAGAATAGAAAAAATTAAATATCTGGTTCTTCTTATCAATCTCTTTAAATGTTCCGATCAATTCATGTTATTGTCAAAAGTGACACCAAGATAGTTATAGTAGTTTACTCTCTTTAAGCCTTTATTATCTAACTTGACTACCAGTTCGGTAGGAACAGTATCATTGTGATTACTAAATGGTATATATACAGATTTATCTATGTTCAGTGTTAACTTATTCGTTAAAAGTAAGTATCTGGGAGTCACATTCGACTCCAAACTCAGTTGGAAAAGGCATCTCGATATCACCTCCGCAAAGGTGATTCAGTCCTTCTGGGCATGCAGAAGGGCTTTTGGCAGGACATGGGGACTGGAGCCCGAAAAGATACACTGGCTATACACAGCGGTGTTGAAACCCAAGCTACTACACGGGGCAGTCATATGGGCTCCCCGGGTGGCGACGGTAAAGGGCGCCAAGTCAATTTTGGATCGCGTACAGGCCCTCGTCTTGAGAGGCCTTACGGGATGCATGAGCACCACACCACTGGTTGCGATGGAACGTCTGACGGGAACCCTTCCGCTCGACCTCGTGGTTAGAAGTGCGGCCTTCAAGGCCGTGTGTCGCTACGATGGCAAAGCGAAGGTTGACCACCTAGCAGACCGGCAGATAACCAGAGAACTAAATCTGGAGAAGCTGCCCAAGTTCGATCATACGGCGAGGAACATCAGTTTCAACAAGCCGTTTAGAGTCGAAACCGGCAGCCGGGCCGACTGGCAAGGAGGACGGCACAAGTATACAGGTCAGGGAGTTGTCTGGTTCACAGATGGCTCGAAAAGAAAGGAAGGCGTGGGCGCCGGAGCCTGGAGACAGGGCTGTTCCAGGGAGATAACGCTACACCTTGACGACTTTGCCACAGTCTTTCAGGCTGAGGTAAGGGCGATCACGGAGTGTGCACGGGCCACGCTGAGAGAGGTTAACAGGAGATGCCCAGTCACGATTTGCTCCGACAGCAAAGCGGCGCTTTTGGCGCTCAAGGGCTGGGCCACAAGCTCGAGGGAAGTGGCTCTCTGCAAAGAGGCACTGACTAACATGGCGTTGAACCACTGTGTCACCCTATTATGGGTGCCAGGACACTCGATAATCCTGGGCAACGAAAAGGCAGACAGGCTGGCGAACCGGGGCGCCTTGGGCATCAGGGCGGACCAATGCAGCGTTGGAATGCCCGATTGCTCAATGCAAGAAGCCATGGAACGCTGGATGACAGGTGTAGCTGACCGAAGATGGAATGATCACCAGGGGCTGAGGCAGGCAAAGAGCCTCATCGGTGACAAGCCGCCTGAAACATGGCTGCGAGACCTGAGAAGGACTAGCAGAACAAAACTCAGGATGATCATCGGCTGGCTTATGGGCCACTGGATGGTGAGACATCACCTATCAAGGATAGGACTCAGCGATGTCTCAAACTGCTGGTGGTGCGGAGAATCGGCCGAAACGACGGGACATCTTCTCTGTGAATGTCCCGCTTGGGCCACACTCCGGACCAGAAGGCTTGGCGGACCCATTATAGATCCATTGGATCTAAGGGAGGCAAGTGTTTCGGCAATCACGACGGCAATAGGCCACATCGAAGTGGCCTTGAACAGGGATTGAGTAAGGCAGGGAAATCAGCACAATGGGTATATACCTGAGTGCTGGGGTCGCATGTTCCCGGGCAGGGACCGCGTACCCCTCCCACAAATACCATACCATATATACAGATTTATCCATGTTCAGTGTTAACTTATTCGTTAAAAACCAAATTGAAACTTTCTTGAGTAGTTCATTCATCTTATCTTGAGTTTCATACCATTCATCCCCGGATGCAATTAAAACCGTGTCATCTGCATAAGCAACAATTGATCTATCAGCAGTAAATCATCACATAAAGTAAGAATAATATCGGACCAAGTATGGTCCCTTGGGGAACACCTGTGGTCAGATTCATATAATCACTTGATAAGTTGTTCACTCTAACTTTCTGTCTTCTATCAGAGAAATAACTTCTTATCAGTTCAAGTGGGCCACCTCTAAATCCGTATGAATACAACTTTTTGAATAATATTTCATGATCAACAGTGTCAAGCGACTTTTTCAGATCAAGAAATCCAGCTAGGACAGGTTTGCTTTTATCCAATATGCTGTAGATTAAGGTAGATATAAAATCAAGTGCTTCTCTGGTACCAATATTTTTCAAGAAACCAAATTGGTTTTTAGATATTATGTTATGTTTGTTTATGAAGCTAACAATTCTGGAGTGGATAATTTTTTCAAAGACTTTAGCAATATTAGAAATCAAAGATATTGGTCTATAGTTTGTTGGATTAGATTTATCACCTGCCTTATGTACAGGAATAATTTCAGCAGTTTTCAGCCGACTGGGCCAAGTGAATTTGTGTATGCAGAGGTTAAAAATATGAGCTAGAGGTATATTTATATTGTTTTTAATTATCTTTAATGTCTTCGCATTTATGTTGTCGATACCACCAGATTTGTCTTTAAGGCTATCTATGGTTTTGACTACTTCAGTAGGACTAATGGGTAACAAGTAAAAAGATTTATTATTACATGGTGGAATTTTAAGTTCTTCAGTTGTATGTGCTATCTTTCCACTCAAGTTTGAACCAATATTGGAAAAAAATTCATTCATCCTATCAGCTGTAACCTTCGAGTCATCTATTCTCTCACCTTCATGATTGATGTGGCTTATATAATTACACTGGTTTTTCTTTTTAACATTGATCTTGTAATTAATAGTTTTCCAGAGTTTTCTTGGATTATTGCTTTGTTTTTTCATGCACAAAGAATCAGCTGACCTTTTAGCATTAAGTATTATTTTATTTAGCATTTTATTATACCTATCATAACTTTCTTTAAGTTCTCTCTTCATTCCATCACAGCCAACGAATCTTTTCCAGCATAAGTACATATTCTGTCTAGCAGCACATGACACCATAATGCCACTAGTGATCCCGTGTTTCCTAGCTCTATTGTTTCTTTGCTTACCATCATCTCCAATAGATTTAGTTGAATTTTTAATGGCCATGCTCAGTACATCAATAAAGGTATTGGTTGCTAATTCCGGATCTTCCATGTTCATTGTGTAGATCCAATTTATGTGTTTAACTTCATTTGCCAACTTTTTGTAATTTAAAAGAGTGTAGTGAGGCCTGTCCATGTCTTTCATGATAAGTTTCTCAAATAATATAATCAGTGGAAAGTGGTCAGTCAACATGGTGTTAAGTTTATAAGAGAGGACACTGTGAGAGTTATTCTTTAAAAAAACATTGTCAATACACGAGCCTTTAAGTCCATTGGTGGAAGGTCTGGTAACACCAGTAAAACAAGGAGTGTAGCCATTTTCGTACAGGATACTCATAAATTCAAGAGTTAAGCTGTCTTGTTGTAGTAAATCAATATTGAAATCGCCCACAATATAGTGATTTTTGGCATGTTTTCTATCCTTCAGGAAAGTTTTAAAAGTATAAACAAATTCAGTCTTACTTATTCCATGAGATCTGTAAAGAGCACTAATTTCAATTCTATTATTCGATCCAATGTTAGAGTTAATTATTTTCAATCTTCCAACAGAAACTGTGGTGGTAATTGTATTAAGCTTGTCTCTCACATAGATTATAGTACCATCGCATTGGTTAATTTGGCTGGCATTATAATGAATAACATAACCAGGTAGGTTAAAATATGTATGTAATTCTTTAAAGTATGTAATTCTAGCATTCTTGTTTCTGTACAAACAATAAAGAAAGGTTTTACATGTAAACTATGAAGCATAAGTTGAAGTTTGTGAAAGTTTGCATTTAGACTTCTAATATTACAATAAAATAAAAAGTTGTCATCATCTTTGAGGATATTATTTAAGGTTTGAATCTTGTTCATTTCAGTCTCTTTCTGCCATTCATTCTGTATATCAAAATTATTCATTTTGACCTCAAAGGATTATATGGATAATCAATGGATTTTATCGCAACCCTAACCCTCAGATCATAAGTTTTACAACTTCTGGTGTCAGCAGCAGAGTGGTTAGTCTTGAGGTTGAGATCATTCTTCCTATTGTGTCTAATGCAGTTAATACAATTTAATTTTTTTTTGCTCCTACAATCCTTATAAGAGTGTTCATCTGCACAAAAATAACAAGAGTACTTTTCTTGCTGGCATTTTTTCTCACTGTGGCCAAACATGCAGCATTTAAAACATATGTTAACATTAAAGTCATCGTAGACTTTACCTCTGTTGGTTCCTACATACAACTTTCTTGTTTTCATGATAACATTGTAAGCGTTAGGGTTGACTTCCATAATTATAGACCAAGTCTTTGCTTTTTCATTCTCATACATGTGTACAATTTTGATCACCTCCCTATCGGTAAGGTTATTTCTAGCTCTGATGACAAGCTCCATTTTCAAAAAGTCTTCACTAACAGATGAGCTATTTTTATTCTAGGTTTTTTTTTTCAATATCAACATTTTCACAGTCATTTTTTTTCAATAAATCTTCTATCACTGTCATATCATGAAGGTTTTTGCATTTCAGAATAATTTTATCCTTTGTTGAGATTAGTTTATCTATAGGTGTTGTAGTTTTTTCAGTAAGAAGTTTTTGTGTTTTGTCAAAAATATGTTTGACTTCATTCTCACTACCAGTTTTTATAATGACACAAGGAACATTCAGTGGTTCTTTATTTTTCACAACATTAGAGTAAGAATCAGTAGTGCAATCATTCAGTATTTTAGAATTTATCTTTTTTTTAAGCAGATGTATGTTTTCTTTCAATTCATTATTAAAGTCAATCAATATTTCATTCTTACTGTTTATTTCATTTTTTAGTTGGTGTATATAATTATTTTCATTCTTTACTTCTTCCATCTTAGTAATGACCTCTTCATAAAGTTTTTTTATAGATTTATATTTAAGCTTAAAGTTATCAGATTCATCAATGTCGTAGCTTGTATTATAGCCTGCACTGACCTTCTCTCGCAGTTGCTTACAGTTCTCCTTGATTTTGAATAGAAGATATTACTTTTCTCTTACTTATTCTGGAGAAACATCTTTGAAAATTAGTCGTACTATTAAGAGACTGAATCAGAATATCTGTGTGTCATTTAAAACTGATAAAAGGTTGGGGCTATTTATAAAGTGTAACAAGAGTTTAAATAATAAGCATAAAAAAATTTATCTTAAAATCAGGTGTATACAAACTAAATTGTGGAAGTTGTACTAAAGTTTATATTGGACAGACCGGTTGCAAGTACGAATCTAAGATTGTTGAATGAAGTATATAATATTGAGAAGAATGAGTCAAATTATTCGAGGCGCCTTAATGAAGAAAATCATTTATTTAATGGAGAGTATGATGTTTTGCATGTTTGCCAGAAAAGAAAAATACTTAATGTTTTAGAATCTCTCGAGATAAATAGACTGAGAAATTTTAATTGTTTGTTAAATAATCAAGTATATTTGAATAACTCACCATTACTAAATTTATTTTGAACCTGATTATCGTTTGTTTATATATTTTTATTTTTTATTTTTTATTTGAATTTGGAGTAGTATAAAGGAAAGAATTTTGTGAGTCGTATTTAGTTATTCAGAATTTTGAGTTTTGTAATTCCTTGTTTTGGATTAATTGACCGCACCCACTACGAGCACATGAATGTATATATTGTAGCGATTGGATGTCCAGGTTGGACGGCAGGGCTACTCCTGCCTAGCGTGGTCTTCAGAAAGTAAAAGGAATAACACACCAGGTAAGTATTTGGCAGTGTAAACTTTATTTACGGCTTGAGGTACAAGCGAGATGCAAGGAGCATCCGATTAGCTCGACGGACAGAGCGGAACTGAATGGCGCAGCATTTGAGCGGGATCGTGCGTGCGAGTGCGATTAGCGCGTGTCGGGAGAGCAGATCTCTACACACTCCCCCCCTAGTAAATCGCTTCGATTTGCGATACGAAAAAGAGAGCGGAAAAAATATAAAAATACAATATATGCAACTTAAAAACTAGGCTTACAAAATTCACTTAAAGCTAATATTTACAAGTACCTCACCTCGCTGCGCGACAAGTTCATGCGGACGCTTTTCTTCGGAATTCGCAGGCCCTCAGAGGTCTTCAATGCGGGGCGCAGCGGGGTCAGGACGATGTCCCGCGGCGGCGCAAAATTAATCAACACGGACCGGCCCAGGTTCCTGACGGAGCCTTCGGGGATCGGGGCATCCGCAGGTGGCTGCGGGGCTGCCGGGCCAGGCCTCGGGCCTGCGTCGCGATTTGGAGGGTTTCGCGGGGCATCCGTGGCCTGCGTAGCAGGTGCGCTCGCCGGCTGTCGTGATAGTGGTGGCGGGGCGTCCTGTGCCTCGCCAGGCTCCAGCATGAAGTAGGCCGGCTTCAGCCTCTCGGTCGTGACGACCTTGGGGGCGCCGTTGATCTCGATCTTATAGTCGAGATCGCTAATGCGCTCAAGGACCTTGTGGGGTCTGGTGTAGGGTCGCTCGAGCGGCTTTTTCACAGCCATAGTCCGCAAAAAAACGTGCGTGCAAGTACGCAGGTCTCTAAAGAAAAACGCGCGTGTCTTACGCCGTTGCGTAACGATCGACCGGATCTCGCGCATATATTCCCTGAATTCTTCAAGGAAGATTTGCGGGTTCACAGGGAATTCTCCCTCGAGGAAGAATTCGCCAGGCACGCGAAGTGCCGTACCGTACACGTAGTCGGCGAGCGAAACACTCGTGTCGGTGCGAACGTGTGTGCGTAAGCCAAGGAGTACGGTCGACAGTGTCTTGGTCCAATTGGGGCTGTCGTGGCACATGATCGCGGCTTTCACGGTTCGGTGCCAGCGCTCAATCATCCCGTTCGACTGCGGGTGGTAACCGGCTGTGCGTCTGCGGTCAACTCCAATGAACGACATTAGAGCCTGGTGGAGCTTACTGTCGAACTGCGAGCCCTGGTCTGTCGTAACGATGCTGGGGGAACCGAAACGGGACATCCAGCTGTCGTTGAACGTGCGACAAACTGTCTGTGTGGTGATGTCGTGGATTGGCACGGCCTCGGCCCACCGGGAAAAACGGTCGATCATGGTCAGGCAGTATTGATAGCCTTTGAAAGGCAGCAGTGGCCCAACGATGTCCACGTGAACGTGAAGGAAGCGACCGTCCGGCGCGACGAAGGGGGCCGGGTTGTTCTTGACGTGACGCGAGACTTTGGACTGCTGGCAGTCGAGGCAAGTCTTGCACCAGAGTTTTATGTCTCTGTGCATTCCGGGCCACACATAGCGCGATCGAACAGTCCGATCAGTAACCTTGGCGCCACCGTGCGCGAGGGAGTGAAACATGTCGAAAACACGTCTACGCAAGGGCGCTGGTATGTACGGACGAAGGACGTTGCCGGTCTGGTCGACGCACAAACGGCTGTGGCTTGAGCCCCACTCGATGAAGATGAGCTTCAGGGAGTGGTCGGTGGACTTACGGAGTTCCACGAGCTCGGGGTCTTCGGCCTGAGCCTTAGCCAGTTCGAGGGCATCGAATTCGAGTGGCAAGCGAACTGCGTCGACACGCGAGAGGCAATCGGCCACGACATTCTCCCTGCCGGGCAAGTGCTCGATGCGCGTGGTGAATTGCGAGATGTATCCTAGCTGGCGTCGACGCCGGGGCGTAGCGACATCGCTGCGTTGTGCGAATGCGTACACAAGCGCTTTGTGGTCAGTCATGATCCTGAATTCCCTCGCCTCGAGGAAATATCTGAAATACTTGACCGCCTCGCACATCGCCGTCAGCTCGTGGTCGTAGGTGTCGTAATTCATCTGCGTCCTACTGAACTTCCTCGAGAAAAACGCCAGTGGGCTCCAGGAGCCGTTGATAAGCTGCTCGAGGGCCGCGCCCATGGCGAAGTCCAACGCATCGGTGACGAGGCGTGTCTCGGCGTCCGGGGACGGATGACTCAAAAGAGCGGCGTCGGCCAAGATCGACTTGGTTCTCTCGAAGGCCTGCTCGGTCACAGGGGCCCACTCGATCGGAGTTTGGTCTTTCTTGACGGAACCATGAGTAAGTTCGTACAAGGGGGCTTGCTCGGCAGCCGCGTGAGGAATGTTGCGACGGTAAAAGTTGACGAGACTCAGGAACGAGCGGAGTGCTGAGACGGTCTTGGGCCTGGGGAAGTTGCGGACCGCTTTGACCATCTCCTCGGTTGGGCGGGAGCCCTTGCTGTTGATCAGCTGAAACAGGAAGGGGATTTCACTCTTGCCAAACTCGCACTTGGAGAGGTTGAGCTTCAAGCCGAAGGCTCCCAAGCGCTCGAGAACAATGCGGAGATGTCTCTCGTGCTCCTCGGGGCTTGACGAGGCGATGAGGATGTCATCGAGGTAGCAGAAGACAAGATTTTCCCTTCGAGTACCCTGCGCATGTAGCGCATTAAGGACTGGCCTGCATTCCGCAAGCCAAAAGCCATAAAAAGATACTCGAACAACCCGAACGGGGTGATCACCGCAGTCTTGGGGACATCCTCGGGGGCGACTGGTATTTGGTGGTACGCGCTATGCAGGTCGAGCTTCGAGAAAACCGTCTTCCCGTGGAGATGGATCGAAAAGTCGTGGATGTGCGGGATTGAAAACCTGTCGGGCAAGGTAGCCGCGTTGAGGCGACGGTAATCGCCGCACGGTTGCCGACCGCCGTCCTTCTTCTTTACCATGTGAAGTGGGGAGGCCCAGGGACTTTTCGATCGACGGCAAATGCCCTGCTTGACCAAACTCTCGAACTCTGCCAGCGCGATCTTATAACGCTCGGGATCCAGGCACCTGGCTCGCTTGGCGACCGGGGGGCCGTGGGTCTCGATGTGGTGAAAGACGTCGTGGGAGGTAATGGGTTTGGCTGGCTTCGAACCTGCCACTTCGGGGAATTCCGTGATGATTTTGGCAAATCTGCAGTCCTGGTCAAGGACACTAACGGAGAAAGCGCTCGACGATTTAAAATAACCCTTGGCTGATGAACCAGTAACGGGCTCAATCAACCTCCGGTGCCGGACGTCGACCAGGAGACCGTAGTGGTTGAGCAGATCTGCTCCGATAATGGAGCAGTGCACTGCGGCAACGCAAAACTCCCAAGCGATGGGTCGCTTGAGTCGAAGGTCAAGCGTGAGGTTCCTGCGTCCGAAAGTCTCGATAGGGGTGTTGTTGGCTGCGAAAAGCCTGAGACTCGCAGGTTTAGCGCACGCGTCTCTGTTGGGAATAAGTGAAATTTCCGCGCCGGTGTCGACGAGAAAACCGAGCCCCGACGAGCGGTCATGGATATGGAAGCGTGTAGAAAGATCGTCTCCACCCACTGCTTCCACGTGGGGAGGAGAGATTAGTTTTCCTGTCTCCAGGAACACGGCTGAATGCACCTACGAGCATCGCGGCCGTACTTTCGATGAATACGGCATAACCCGGAGGCAGGGGCGACGTTGTCAGGGCGTTGCCCTTGGCCGTTGCCCTGGGGGTTACGAGGACGTGAACGGGACCGACCGGGATTGTCGCGATTGATGCGCGTCTTCAGGGCGGCGAGCTCGGCTGTGAGCTTCGCAATCTGGTCCTCCAGCTTCGAGGTATGTAAGTTGCCGACGGCGGCAATGTCGTGCACGCCCACAGCGGGGGTTGCGACCCACGCGGAGGTCAACGGGACCACCGAATGCGCGGAGCCGACGGTGGACACGACTGCGGAGCCGTACTCTGTGGCTTCCACGAACGCGTCAGCCATATCCCCCAGCGTGGCGAGGTCCGTGACGCGTGATGCAGCGAGGGGGCCGCGGCAGGCCCCAGGGAGGTTCTCGAGGAAAATGGTGCGGATGATGTCGTCTCCGGCGCTCGTGTCTAGCTGACGCAACCTCGAGATCATCAGCGACGGCTTGCCCTGCATGGAAACCCGGCCTTTGATCAAGTCGCACAGACGCGCCTCCGGGGACGCGCCGTAGGCCGAGAGCAAAACCGCCTTGACCTGCTCGAAAAGGTCCGGGGGGCGGGGGACAACCTCGAGGAGGGGCAACACATATCCCAGTGCCTCGGTGTCAAGCATCTGGCCGATGAAGTCTGCCTTGGTAGCAGAATTCACGATGCCGGAATTGCGGAACGTGATCTCCGCCTGACCCAACCAAACTCTGGGGTTGTCGCGAAAGAACGATGGGATCTTAGGCTGGCGATAGAGCGCGTTGACGGTGGACTGCGTAGTAACCGTCGGGGTGCCTGTGGTGGTCGTCGACCCTGCGCTCACAACCGGCTGAGCTTGCCGCAAGCTCTCGACCAGGGTCTCGGCGGCCTGCAGCCTTTGCCGCATTTCAGCCATCTCGCGCGTGTGTTGGTCCTCTCCGTCGAGAGACATGGCGAAACAAAAATCCTATAGAAGGGGGTGGTCCGGGGATTCAGAGAGTGGACCCACGAGCTAAAACGCCGATGCGTGTGCGTGGCTCACAAGGCCCTAATACAAAAAAACTAACTTTCGTCCAGCACACGCCGCCGCGTACGCGAGTAAATTTAAATCCGGTGAGAAAGTCGCGTGATAGAATTCGGTAAGAAAAGTAGGAAAACAATACTTAGCCTTACCTGACTGATAGAATTGTCTATGCTATTTTCAGAAATGAGAAGAAAAAACTTCGTCGCAAAGTCAGTCAGAGTTCGAACGATACTTACAGTTACGAGGAAACCAGTGTGAGCGCGCGAGAGGGATACCGGTTCGCGGAATTGGGGTGGTTCGCGGAAAGTTCAACACGCTCGGGCGGGGTTCCACGCGGCATTCTTGCACTCAGAATTCTCACACTGGACGCAAGCACACATACACACTACACACGATGTGGTGCACGATGTCCTTGGAGATGACGTTGCTGAGAAGCCTCGATGTCGTCGATGTCCACGATGATGTGAGTAGTATAGTAACACTATGGCGAATGTAAACAAAGATGATTCACCGCAGCGAGCAGTCTCGCGCGGTGGGGGCGGCCGGTTACGCGGTTGAGGCGGCTGCTCGCGGGTGCTGCGGGAGGGGGTGCTCGGGGCCGTTCGGCAAGGAGGAGGGCTTCCTGGCGCTGCGAGCGGCCTCGCGCGGTGGCGGGGGCCGGTGCCGCGGTCGAGGCTGCTGCTCGCGGGTGCTGCGGGAGGTGGTGCTCGGGGCCGCTCGGGGAGCAGGAGGAGGGCTTCCTGGCGCTGCGAGCGGCCTCGCGCGGTGGCGGGGGCCGGTGACGCGGTCGAGGCGGCTGCTGCGGGAGGTGGTGCTCGGGGCCGCTCGGGGAGCAGGAAGCCCTCTGGCGACGGTGACGAGACAGACTCCGCGGAAGCGAAGGTCGCTGAGGCGGCTGCGCTCGGACGTCGCGGCTGCTGCGGGGGGGGGGGGGGTCTGACCGGCTTTGCTGCTGCCTCTGCAGGAGCTGCTGCTGCGTCTGTATCTTGTTCGAAGGTCGCTGAGGCGGCTCCTGACGCCGACGACGGTGCTGACTCCACAGAAGTGAAGGTTGTTGCAACTGCGTTTAGATTACGTATTCTTCAAGAGATTATTTTATTCTGGATCGGGATTTTTTTTTTTTTTTTTTTTTTTTTTTAAATTAATAAAATAGTTTAAGAAATCAAAAAAATTAGAAATTAATGATAATAATTTTTAATCCATTGAAAAAATACTTTGATACTAATTAATTTTACTTTAATACTAACTAATTTTACTTTTTTTTTTTTTTTTTTTTTTTTTTAAAGAAAATATGATTTGAGTGAAGAGGAGGAGGTGGATATTTAAAAAACAATCCAAGTATATATTTATTTTAAATTTTATTTTTAATTTTTTAAAGTTTTACATACACAAAACTTTTTACAATTAAGCATCGAAAGTAAACGCAAATTGAAAATTACCAATATACGTGGCATAAAATTTATTTTCATCAATTTTCTCCAATACTTTTTCCCAAAAGGACTCATGTTTCGTCAGAGCATCCGAAATTTTTTGAGGCAGATAAATAGCAAATTCGTTATCAAAGGTAGCCAAAACTTTGCGTCCATATTTTGTTGTCGTCTTGTTTACAGATGTCACTTTGTATTTGTGATTTATGTCTAGCTGCTTTAAGTTTTTACGGGGTAAATCAGGTGCTTGAGATATACCGTTGAGCCAGTCGATGCCTACTTCTTCTGCAGCCATATTTTCAAGCCTGGAACAAATTTTTTGATTAATTCAAGAAAATTAATAAATAAAGTGTAAAAATAATAGAGATCGACAAATCTACTTACAAGTATTTCAAGGAAGATGACTTTCAAAAATCCGAGAGCTCGTTTATTGGCTTTTGTTCGGCTGGTAAAGAGTAGGGGGCCAGTTAAGTCGAAGGCTGTACACTTTGTGACTGATGGAAAGACTGACTTTCGTCGTACAATTTATAGGTATAAATATTGTAAGCCCCGCAAATGCAGCATTGGCGTTTTACAAAGTCCTGACAACGTGATTTTACAATAAAGACATTTTTGCACTACTACTTTGTAAACAATGTATGACACAGCCGCCGTTACCCGTAAATTGATAATTATCACGTGATTTGTGTTTAATAAAAGATCTTGCAATACAATCATTTTTTTTCAAGTCATCAGAAAAATTATTTAGAAAAGCTTCGAAACCCAATCCGTTAGTCATATAATGTAAAAACATTAAACAATATTGACCACATACGTCGGATGTCTCACTTTGAAATTGTTTAACATTCCATTTTAAATGCTTACAATTTTTGCGCAAAGTTTTAATATGATTGGGTATGAACGGGGGTATACCGTAGCTATCTAGATAATGCCCAAAACCGTGTGAATCTACATGTATAGCAACCCAATGCATACCAGGTTGAGTGTGATTATCAGTGTTAAATACAAAGGCCGTCGGTTTCATCCACACCCATGGAATCCGATCCGCAGGGAACACACCGATAGTATGTGAGGGCATCAGCGACAACTTGTTTAGAATCTGCAGGCTGTTCATTGTAAAATATTACAGGTGAACTTAAAGGGAAATCGTTATTTAAGCTTTGAGATTTAGATAACAAGTATGCTTTAATTCGATAGACGTTATTTAAAGCACAAGCAAATTTTAAATAATTATTTTTTACAGCGTGATTTATACAGTACTTATCGCTCCACGGTAGGTTATTAAATGACGGACAGTTCGTATCGTACTCTAAATTAATAACTTCTCTAGTAGTCATTTTATGAAACATTAACCACTTTTCTTTACCCCTAACATAAGTTTTATCGACACTTTTAAAAATATCGCTGAGCGTACGATTGAGCGTTTTCAAAGTCACACTCCCTTCTAAATAATCTATACCGTGTTGATTTCTTGTCAACCAATTATTCTCTTTACGAACTTCACAAGGTAGCGAATCTACTCGGTGCACAGCGCTAACAATCCAATGCGCGACAAATTCATTTTTTAAAGATAACAAAGCTATTTCTTTAGGCACCAACTTGTTATTTTTATCTTTGAAAAATTGAACATCTGCAATGAGCTCCATTGTAGGACTCTATTTCGTTAACTAACTCATTTTTTTAACGAGACTAACTTTATATACTTAAAAAGCGACCTCTAGTGATTCATCCGCTAAAGTCTACAAGCACCTGCCTCGACGCGTCAATTTCTAAAATATTTTCATATTCCGAATAAACTATACAATTTACTGTTTCGGTCAGAGGATCGTCAAATCTAACATCTATTCTAACGCTACCGTGTTTAATTAAATTCCAATGAGTACACTCATTTGCAGATAAGTCAGGTGTTAAATCGAAAGCAAAAAGGCAGTAGCCATTAGGGTAAGACTCGCGAGGTATGTTATTACCCTCGTTAAGAAAATGAACACCAGTACCCGAAAATAGAGAGTGATAACAATCTATATAAGCGCCGTTTTTTTTGAAATCAGGCTGTAAAGGTTTCGATGGTACCTGTACACCGTCAACATACAGACATAGAAAATTAATGTTAAAATTTTTAAAGTTGAAGGGATTAAGGTGACGATCACCGTTGAAAGCTTTATTATTAACAAAACCTAAAATTATTCTTTTTGGAAGTTGCCCTAAAATTACGTTATCTAAGGTTTCACCGTGAATACCGCTGTGCATCGTGATAGATTTTGTTTCTACGCGCGTGAGGGGATACTTACTAGTTGACTTTGAAAGCGCTCTAGCATGAGCTAACAAAACACTAGGACTGATTTTTACACGTCGCACTAATAAAGACGCTTCTTCGATATGAACAGAGTAGCATCCTACAGGATCCATAAGACTAAAAGCAACTCTCGATTTTACCAAGCGAACTCTCACCTCGACGCCATTTATTAATAATTTTTCTTGATTGAAGACATCTCCGTGTAAATGGCCAATTAGATCCACAGATTTTTTGTAGTTAAAAAGTTTTCTACGAGCTTGGAGGCCACAGTTTGCTGTTCCTAAGTCATCCTTATTTTTAGCTGTATCGTCGTACCAAAGAACGCTTGTCAAATGAGATTTTTTGGCAGCGGGGCCGTAGTTGAGTAAAGTTTCTATGTACGCTCTATAAGCGTAAGCATGATTGGGTGGCGAAACAGCTTTTTGATTGAAAAAGACATCCACTTGGTTAAACAGGGAGTGCATAAAATTGTTAACAGGTCCAACTTTTTTTGCTTCTTCCTCTGAAGATTCTTTTGGAATTGTACCTCTTAAAGCTACTCTCAAACTCAACATCGTGTGGGTTAAATCGAGATATTCGTCTCCTGTACCAGTGATAACAAACTCTATAGGTGAATCGTCAGTGAGCGAAGATATTGGTTTATATTGAACGTACTTTGAACTTTCTATAGCTGTTAAGGTTGGAGGAATATCGAATAACAAGAGCTCCGATTTTAAACACTCGCACGATTGAGTATGTAGAAACGCCATTTTGCTGATTAATCAAAAATATCTCTTGCACTTCTTTTCACAATTTTTTTCTTTTTTTTCTTTGTTTTATTTTTTTTTTTTTGTACTTCTCTTAAGTATTTTATTTATTTTTTTTTTTGATTTTCTCTTGCGCTTGCAAACAGTCTCAGAGTCGGCTAACAACTGCAAAGCGCTCATGCCGCGAGGCCTTTTATAACCTGATCCTTCCATCATCATCATTGCATCCAATTTATCTTCGGCTTTACGCTTCAAGTTCATTCCCGACTCACGTATGCGATTGCGCAGTGACTCTTTTACCGGAGTATTTTGAGTCACGTCGGTCACAACGTTCATACCAGCACGAAAAGCTTCTTTGCCAACGGCTCGAGCACCACTCGATAGTAAAGGCAGAACTCGCCGAAAGATGCCCGCAAGAAAAGAGCCTATGCCTCCATGACCTCTTTGATAGGGAGAGCCGATAAAAATATGACCAACACCTTTTCCAGCACCTCCACCATTTTGAAGGATAAAAAATTCGTCGTAGCGCTCCATATCCATTTTGTTTTTTTTTTTTTTTTCAATAGTTTAATCCGTACGCTTGAAATGTAGTGTCACTGCCAACGTACCAAAATCAAATGGTATTGGTTCACCATTTTCATCTCTTATATCGATTTCGATAGTCTCGAAAGAATTAAAAAGTAGATCTAAATACATGGGTGGGGAGAAACTTTTGATTCGAAGACCCCCGTAAGTGTATTCATCGGTACCCAGAGAGACAACGCGTAGCAATCGAGTTTGCACGTCACCTGTAAAATACGGCTCACAAATGTCTGTGTAAACCATCAACATCGATGGTAGACAATTTGAAAGATTAGCAGGGCGAATTCCAACAATCGCCTCGTTTGATTCAAATATATTAACACTGTTGAGGTCTAAACCAAGAATAGTTTTTATTCGCGCAGAGAGATTGACTTTATGGTTGAAACCTGCACACTCAGCTTCAGTGCACAGACGTTTAACAGATACATAATCACCGCGTTCAATGCCAAACTCTAGATGATTTTTTGTACAGGCCAAATTATTGAGTTCGTGAATAAAAGTTTTTATATCTTTATAAACACCCGGCGGTACAGTTGAAGTCGAAGAAGTTGTTTCTTGATCTTCTTCACCCGTGTCAGAGGTTAAATTAGTTTCATAAACAGCAGTCAAAGCCTGTGTTTTTTCTGCGCCGAGTAACAAGTAATCTATCGTCGGTTTCTTTCGGTATCGTATTACAGAAACTAATCTCTCATCGCGCTCAAGTGGAATGTGTTGAAAGGTCAATGGAATCCTTATCTCTGTTAAAGCGACTGCCCAGGCACCGTGTAAGCGTATCTGCTGAGGTAGCTGCGTGACGAAGCGAGTTGTAGTATTGTCAGGGTAATAATGCATGCTACTGTTACTGGGAAGAACAATATAAAATTGATCCTTCATTTTAGATTTTTCAATTGACTTGCTTTGATCCAAGAGCAAAATTTTTCTGGATAACCACGCCACCGAACAAAAAATTCTTTCGAGCGACCACTGGTTCTAGTTTTTAAAATTTTTTCGACGTCAGAAAAAACCTTTTTTAAATCTTTTTTTACGCGACTAAGCTCTTCCTCGTAGAAAAATCCATCGATTTCTTCATCGGCTAAATCTTGTAGGTGATAAACAGGAGGATAACTAGTCAAGGATATCCGAGAAATCTTGAATAACTCCAAGGTCCAGCCACTCTCGTAACCTTTCGCAAAAACGTTTCGAGCTCGACTGACGCGCACCAGGTCGTTCACGTTATATTTAGGAACTCTGACGATGGGGCGTTCGTAACGATGCTTGATGTTTCTACGAGCTTCGGCAGCGTTATCAAGGGTAACGGACGCCGGTGTCATTTTTGTAGCTGTGTGTTTAGTATGATTATAGGCTTCTACAATGTTAGACAAAACATCTAAATATCTATGCGTGTTTTTATGCGTTAAATATCTGTAAATTCGCTCTTTTATTGATCTTATAAATCTCTCTACGATCGCGGCTTTAACATCGGGACTACGGACAACGCGGTACAATATATTTTTGTTTTTCAGGTAAAGTTGAAACTCGCGATTTACAAACTCTTTACCTTTGTCGAATTGCATGGAAACGGGAACTCGGTTGTTAGACTTTTTGAATATATTATCGAAAGCAAGAATTACGCTTTTTGCAGATTTGTTTTTTATCGGCTCAACCCATGAATATTTACTCACAACGTCTATAACGGTAAGAAGATAAGCGTAATTATTGTTGTAAGATTTTAGGGACCTCATGTCCATCAAATCAATTTCCCATACATCATCCATGTTACGAACGTTGTAATGGCGTCGAGGAAACCGTCTTCTCACCTGCTTATGTAAGTTATAGGTATCTTGACCTTCGAGCCAGCTTAAAACCTTCGGTTTACTATATTGCTTTCTTGTAGAGTGTAAAAGATTGTTTGCACCCGCGTATGCCGTGTCGCGAGGTAGACCGTAATACAAGCTTTGCAGTCGTCTATGCATTTTTTTTATCACTATTTTTATTATTATTATTCTTCTTCTTCTTCTTCTTCTGCAAAGGTTGGCAGTTTACTGACTTTGTCTTCTTCTTGTCCTTCCTCTTGATGGCTTTTTTTATTCGATTGAAAAATTTTTCAAATGTAATCTTGCTGACCATGCAGCAGGCCGTCATCATTGCAACTGTTCTTTCATCGGGAGGAGTCTCACCGGCTAACAAACGAGAAAATGCTTTTTCGGCAAGCACGCGATCAGCTTGACGGCGGTTGGCCTTTTTATCAGCGTATGCTATATCGTGTTCACGACACGCTTCGTCTAGAGGATTGATGCCTACGTCACCACGATTCAAACGCTCGGACAATTTTGTACCGGGACCGCAAAACTTATAACCTGGTACATGCATTTCAAAAGGCATCAGGTCTACTATAGCATCCAAAGCACTTTTTTCTTTCTCTTCGCTCTCAGGGAGAGTAGCGTTTTCTACAGAAACTTCCATCTTCCCTGGTTATTTAATTTTTGTTTTTTCGGAGTTCCGGTAGCGATTGAATTTTTTTCCAAAGCCTTTTTAGCGTTTCTCTTTTGCCGTCTCGACAAACTTTTTTCAAAATTGTCACTTTTTTCGAAAGCACTACTTCGGTCTTCGGTAATATCAGCTGGTGAAATCAAATGAGGTCTTTCACCTCCTGAGTTGTAGCTATGAGCCAAAATATCCGAGGAAGGAGAAGAAGTAGCACTGGATGACTGACTATGAGCACTGGAAACGATTTGCTCCCACAGTTGATTATTTCCGATAAACTCGCGCGGTGTGTTCGCCTCTCGAAGAGCAGCAGCAAACTGTTTACGACCTGTAGGTGGAGAGCGTTTTCTGTGTCTCAGAGCATCGCCAACCAAGTCGACGATATTAGCCCCCGCCACCGAATTTCCGTTTATAGTTACAGCGCCACTCGGGGACCATTTCACGTTACCGGCCCGTTTCAAATGACGCACAAGGTTAGTAGCAGCGCTTTTAAAAGTTTTGGGTACTCCTGCGATGATGAAGCTGTCTTCCAAAAAAGTTTTTCTTTTTTTCTCTTCACTTTCATCGGTCGAGGCATCTTGAGGTAAATTATCAGGGGCCGAGACATTTTTTTTTTCCGTCTTGTCGTTAAAAAGAAGAAATCTCTGCAGCGCACGACTGTAATCGAGCCACTTTTCTCGATCGTCCTTTCCTCTTTCGGCGGAGTTTAAAATATCGTTCATATGCGCGTCGAGCCTTTCGCTTGGTGTGCCAGGAGTCTGGACTGTTTTGAGGAGACCATCTTTGCCTACTAGCTGTTGTATTCGCTGAAGACTGTCGTACGGTAGTAGAACTAATTTTCGGGCGTGGTCCATTATTTAGCTATGAGAGTTGATAAAACGGTACCGAGAAGCGGTGCCAACAGCGCCGGTAAAAATCCGCCTCCCCGCTGAACGATTAGTTTTTTTTTTCGAGCCAAACTAACCTTGGGCTTGGATAGCGTTCGTAAAGTAGAGGCGTGTTGCCGAAGACGCGTCTTGTGTTTTTTACCCAGTGGTACGTTCCCCACTAAGATATTCAAGGCGCACTCGCAAATACGCTTAATCAATGAAGGATCAGCTTTGCGCAAAACTGCTTTTTTCTGCTCCTCGTTGAGGTGATACAAGGCTCGCAAAATATGTTTTTCTTTTTCGGAAAACGGCGCTCTACGTTTACGAGCCATCACAGTGACGCGACTGGTACGAGATTTGCTTTGTCACCACCTTTTATATTTTTACGCGGCACGTAAACGTACTGCCACTCGTCGTCGGGGAAAATAGATGTCCGAAATCTGCAGTTTTCCGGAGTATTTTGTTTCAAATCCAGTAGCAGATAGCCGTAGGGCTCAGAAGTAGCGTCCCAGTATGCTTCCTGCAAAAAACGCGGATCTTCAGGACACAGTTGACGCGAGAGATGCGTAATCTGAGCGCGATCGCGGAGGTTTCTAAAAACAACGATATACTGCGCATTCAGCGATATGTCGCGTTGACCTCGGGCTTGATGAAAAATATTCTGAGTGATGAATATTACCGACAAGTTATTGTGGTGACTCCCTTTTGTAAATAAATCGACAACTGCGCCCCCTGTGCTCGATTCGCGCATCAGGTCGTCAACAATTACGAGTTTTGGCCTAGGGTCGCTTGCGTAATCCCCGCTTTGAGGCAACCCCTCGCGAAATTCAATCTCTTCACCGAGTTCGCGATAGCCGTTTTGCCACTCGGCGTAATGCAATATTATTCGTTGAAAGCGAGTGTCGCACATACGATCGATGAATTTTAAAAATTTTTTCACAAACACAGTTTTTCCACAACCTGTGGGACCACTCAGAATTGACGTAAACGGGTGCTCCCACTGTAAGGTCATCGTTACAACTGCCGCGATTTACTCGATTGTCTAAATTTTACCGCCCCGCCGGAGAGGGAGACGCCTGCTCGCCAACAGAGCGCCAGCGCCTGATACTCTTTTTGCTTGAGCTTGAGCTAGAGCTAGAGCTAGAGCTTGAGCTAGAGCTTGAGCTAGAGCTTGAGCTAGAGCTAGAGCTTGAGCTAGAGCTTGAGCTAGAGCTAGAGCTTAAGCTGGAGCATTAGCTTTTGCTTGAGCTAAAAAAAAAAAAAAAAAAAGCAAGTGTTGGTTTGCACTTTTTCAACGTACAAAGTCTTCAGCTGACGCTCGCGAGCGGGCGTATTGTGAAAATCGGGATCTGTTCAAATAAATGAAAAAAAAAAAAAAAGTTAAGCAAGGTTATGGATTTATTTATTTACTTTATTTTATTCTCTTACAGGTTTTATTTTAAATGCAGTTTTTAATAACAATACTTAAATTCAAACGTTAATTATACTTTTCCAGAGATATGCCTTTCGACTTTAATCATGTACACTTTTCGAAACATCGAGGATACAATATTTTTAGAGGCTCACATTTTAGCTGCGAGTAGCAGCGATGTGCGGTCGCAGAGTTCTATGACCGCGAGCTCTTTGATACTCTCGTATCACAACTGTATGACAGCGCGCGTAATCGACCTAGTAAAAAACGCTGACGAGCAACTCCGCGGGGCGCTTACATTTTAAAACCGTAAGGATAACTCTCTTCTACGGATTTAAAATATCTCTTATTGTACACCGTCTTGCAAATCTTGGTTTCGCTTTGTGTTATTACTTCGTGAAAAGCTGTTCTGCGTATGTTAGAAGATTCTACAACGACATTTTCAATTTTTTCTGTTACCATGTCGTGTATGGACTCGAAATTAATTTTTTGTTTGTTTGCGAAATTAAGTCTGATGCCTTTTACTTTACATACATAATCCTTGCTACCGTCGGGTTTCACGTACTCAAAAGCGTAAAATTTAGCCCCTCCTGATAAAAATTTGCTCACATATGTACCGACACCTTTGTCAGCTAACTCGTCCGTCAGTTCTCCCAACATGGAACCAGTAGGTAAGTCGTTCATACCCGGTTTGCTGATGTAAATCACTGAATCTGTGTCAAAATAAAGGGCTCTGGGCCCCAAAAAGTGTAGACACTCAAAAAGTTTCAATCGTGCTTGCGCTGTAGTAAATGCGGCTACTACAACGTTCGTAGATCGTGAAGGTGTAACCGCTTCAGCTTTGAAAGACCAGCTTGTATACAGCAATTCGTCATTCACAGGTAAGATACTATTTACATCTATTTCTTTACTGTGTAATAACTCGATCAATCTATTTGGTGAAGTAAGCACTTCAGTTTTTTGTTTATTTTGCGCTTGTGCAAATTTTCCCCATATAGAGTTGATTGCAAGTTTCGAAACTAGACGCAAGCCTGGATTAAAATTTATAGCTTCTCTATCTAGTTTGATACCTTCAACTTTTTCAAATTCCGAAATATATCTTTCTTTATCTTCTTCGGTCGTGCACTCGGCGGGGTAACCTGAAGCTTGCGTTTTTTGAGTAAAAAAAGTGTCTATGTATTCGGCAAATATTCCTCCTTTTTTTGTTACAGGATCATACTGCGTTATATTGTACTGCCAAATTTCAAACATTTTAATGACTACGTAACCTACTTCTATCGCTTTTTTTAATTCTTCGGATACCCAAGTACCTATTAAATATCTATCTTTCGGATTTTCATGGATGCATTCTCGTTGTATCATTTGCTCGGTACATGTTCGACACAGTGGAAAAAGCAATTTATCGTGCATTTTCACTGGCAATACAGGGTGGTACAAATTTCTAGGAGGTAACACTTTGCATTTTACTAAACCGTTAACGTTTGAAAAATCGCTCTTATCGCGCACGAGTAGACTACACTCCTCTTCACCTACGTATAATTTAGGGTGACCTACGATATACTTCGATCGTTTACAAATTAACGGATACAAACTGTTGAAATCGACGTACTTTATTTTTTCGTCCTGCTTACAAAAGTACTTCTTAACAGTATTATCCGTGCGCCCACCAAACAAAGCATCGCGAGGATTCAAGGGTTTTTGATAAATCATGTCTATTTTTTCACTCAAATACCGTTTTAAATCTTCGTTTGTTTTTTTAAATTCATCAAAGTCGTGCTCCCAGATTTCAATTAACCTGTACTGCAGACTCTTTATCCTTTCTGATTGAGCATAAGTTCTTTCAAACTTCTCATCCATCGATTGACCGTTCGATAATTTTTCATCTCTATTAAAGCGGTAACAACTCGGGCAGCCGTGCCAATAACAGCTAAAAAGAAAGAAAAAAATTTAAGTGTCATCAGTGTTTGCGAAAAAAAAAAAAAAAAATCAAGTTACCCATGAAACTGAAAAACCAATCCTCGGTGACTTTCCAGGTGTTTTGGAGCACTGTAACCATCGACTAAAATCCCTTCCAATAATCTTCTTTCTCGACAGCGACCTGCATGCTCGATGGGGCGTTTCAATGATTTCTCCATCCAAAACAGCCATTGAACAGCTTTCAAAGATTGTATGTTACGACCTCTGTATCCTCCTGCTGGTATTATACCAATCTGATTATTTTTCAAAAATTTTTTCTTGAACACTCTCATACATGTGGAAGCAATAGTGGTGCACTCCAGAAACGGATCCACACCAAATTTCATAAATTTTTCTCGAAAATTCAAACAGGCCAGTCTTAAGATTTTTACATCTTGTTTGCAGTATTTAGTTAATTCAGCATCAAAGTCAAAGATAAAGTTTTTAGCTGCTTGCTCATTGTACCACGTAATAAAGCTTTCTCTTTCTTTTTCACCCATGGTATCAGGGGAGTAAAATTCAATCGCCGGTAAAGGACCTATGTAATTCGCATTTTCTGGTTTATTAAAAAAATGCGGGAACGTGCCTTTTTCTATGTTCGTCAATCCATAGGCTTTGGGTAAGTTACTAAGAGGCATATGAAAATAGTTTAGACTGTCGATAAATTTTATGCCCATGTACTCCATCACTATAATCTTTGTACCATTCAGTATCACCGAAGGTTTTTCACGTTCACTTTTTTCAGCCAAAAATTTAAAAATAAAGTGGGCATCATATCCTTGAGCATTATGAGCTATACACACAACTCGCTTAAACAGTTTACGTGGCTTCAAAGCTAAATCCATAAATTGTTTTACAGGGTCTGTCTTAAAAATATGTTCACGTACCCCGCACTTATCGCATTCAGCCGTTATATCGGTCTCATGTAAGCAAAAGTTGCAAACTTGATGAACTACGCACAAGTTTGGTTTATGAATTTTTTTGTCTTCATCTCCAAGCACGTGCACGTTTTGTTGAGTTTCAAAGTCGTAAAAAAAAAATATCACCCTGTGTGATTTTTCAGATTCTTTTATTGGTTGCATAAAACACTCGTGATCAGACATGTACTTGCAACAAATTGTACAAAAACTTTTACCGCACTCGTGCTTGTCATCGGAAACTTTAAAACATATTTGACAAATTTTAATACTCGAACACACGCTAGATTTTTTGAAAGAATTAATTTTTAAATGATTTTGATAACACTCTTCACCGTAAAAATATCTATTACACAGTTGACATCGAGTCATTGGATGTTGCTCGTCGCACACAGGATATTGTAAACACTTTGAACATCTGTTCGTGCATCTATGACTAAGAAACCTTGAATAACTTTTATTGCATGGAATGCAATAACCTATACTCCCTGATACACCAACCAAATTAAGTATAGGTTCAAAATGATTTAAAGAGGCATAATACATTATACGTAAAATATACTTGATGCTTTTGTACTTGTAAATAACTAAATTTGATCCATCGTAAAGAGGCTTTTCACCTCGTGCGAAATCTCTAAAAGAGTAAACTACTATAGCTATTCCTTTTGCTGCAAAATATTGTTGAAATTTTTCGATTTCTCTCATTCCACAACCTTCTGCAGGTACATCAACTCGAGCTAATTTTATTAAATCAAGAGCTGCTTTTTTTTGAGTAGAGCCATTGATTTGACGTACGCTGTTCCAATAGGCATGCAAAACACCTGAACGTATCTGTCCTCTGATACTGTAAGCGCATGCAGCAACGAGAGAGCGAGGCAAGCAAAGATTATCATCGTTTCTAATAGTAAGTATTGACTTTTTTTTGACAGACTCTTCGGTGAGCTTTACGCGTCCGCAACCTGTTACATTTTTAACTATGTTGCAAGTTATATTCAAAGGATCTTCAATGTTATACTCGTTTGAGCTCTGAGATATACTGAAAAGTAGTTGCCACAACTCTTCTACGTTAAAATCGCGCAATGGCCGAAATGAGAGCCATACTGGACCGTGAGTGAGTCTTTCTGTATTTATTGTCAGCCCGATAAAATCAGAAGAAGTTGTGTCTTTAATAAGGTCAGCGTGCAGATCACTTAAAGCTTCTCCTAGCCACCGAAAAACGTCTGATTCAGCACGCGGTGGCAGTATCCTTACATTTATTTCACGCCCTTCCACTCCGAATCTCTGGTAAAATCTAGTTCTAATGTTTTCTATGACTAATCGTTGATTTTGTTGTCTACCGCTGCCATTCTGAAATAATACATCTAATATAAAAAAATAAAAAATGCAAAATTCGTTAATTATTATTTTAATCCAATAAACAATTTTATACTCACTATTAAGATTTTGAGCCGCGACATCGTCATCATTATCATCAGATGAATCGTTATCAGATGAATCGCTATCAGTACTGCAAGAACACGAACTACTTTCAGATGACGAAGACGGTGAATTGTTATTTTCTGCTGATGTTGATGGTTCGCCTTGCTCGTACGCACAGAGTTTGATAAACTCATCACCTTCGTGATCAAGCATCATTTCGGTAAATTCTAAAATTATAATATACAAAGTTAAAAAATTAAAAGAATGGCTCTTTTTTTTTTTTTTTTTTTTTTTTTTTTGTCGCACGCACACAAATTATTCGAATACCTTTAGGTTTGTTAAGATCCTTAAAAGCTGGTTTGTTCAATAAATTTTTGAGTTTCAAAACATTTTTTAAAATCAAAATAATTTTCTCATCGTGAAATATTCCTCGCTTGTACAGGTATTCAATTGTATCTTCACTGCAGTGTAGAAGCAAAAAATGCAGTTTCTTTTCCAGGATCTGCATCGGTAAGCTTGATAAATTTTTCGACCACTCTACACCACACATTGTTTTAATATATACATCTCTTTGATAAGCTACTCTCAAAATGCATTTTATAATATTCACTAACTTTTTTACTGTTATTTCAGACATGTTTAAAAGTATTTTGCTCAAGTGCTGTGTATTCTGTAACGTTCGAAAAACGACTAAGAACACGAGTAATGCTGAAGTCTAAGCGTTGCACTTTTTTATTTTTTCATCACTTATAGAACGTTTAAAAGCTCAAACGACTTTCATTCAGTGTTTTGCTTTCATGGAAAATTGATAACTTGATATTACACATCAAGAAAAGAAACAAAATAAAAACTGACGAGCAACTAAAATAAAATGTATTTTTTGCATTACACAAAACATAATTACAGAATGTGATACTCTGAGAAAGTTTTAGAGTTGCAATTTTTTAAAGCCTTGAATAAAACAGATGGCTCAGGGAGTTACATTTTTTTCGAAGCTCGCACGGCTTAAGCGTAGGCAGTCAAAAATTATGTCGCGAACTGTAAGCAGCTCTTTTCGAGGTTCTAAACACCTTTACTTACGTACTAAATATCGTATGTATACTTCCGAATAAATTTACTCACCGTTTTAATAATTTAAAACTGATTAAATATTTTATTATTCCTCCTAGGTGAAAATCAAAATTGTCGGAGTACTCTGCAGATGCTGAAACGAAAAAAATTAATTGATAGTGTCGAATTAGTATCTCAAGCAGTACATGAGGAATTAGTGCGTCATCTGATGCAGAAACATCGAGATCCTCAAGAAATTCAAGATCTCTTCGATCTCGAAGCCTCGGACTCTGATGAAGAAGAGGACCTGCCTAACCTTGATCGAGATGAAGAATTTATTAGTCGAAGTGCCTACTCCATACCACAGCTACAACAGCTTTATCGTGACACGATCGTGTTTGGTATACCCGAACCGAACGAGAGTTTGGAACAAGGAAATGAAACCATGATGACGAAAAATTTTCTCCAGCCTTTGATAATAAGTTGTGTGATGCTTAGTGTTATTGAAGAGTTACTAAAACGTTCTTTATTAATATTAGATCTCGAAACTTTACAAAGTTTGATTCGTAACGAATCAGAACGCCTAGTGATGTTTTACAAGAGGCATTTACCAGAGACAAGACAGAGACTTTTGAAGAAGTACGTGAACCAGCTGAAAAAATCTTTGATATGCGCGATCCATGTTGTATCCAGGACAACTCCTCAACCTCGCAAGGTGTTGTTAAAAAAAATAATTTTGGCTTTAAGTGATTATATGAAACCGTTTTCAACACTATATAGTCAGCGCGTTCGGATCTTTAGGGAGGTTACATTAAACCTCGTCAAAGCCGTAAAATCCTTAAGTTATTAAGGCCTTTATATAGTATGTTACAGTTAGTAGACACTTTTAACCCTGGTATGCAATACACTATATTGTCAGCAGAAAAAATACTTCCATAAGTAAGTTTTTATACAGCTATTATGTTGCATGATTACTCTACCCCTTAGTGCAGAAGAATCCGCGAAAGAGGCAACATCTCAGTTTAGAATGGCCTCGAATAGTGAGTTAGTAGTTGTGATTAGAAATTTAAACGACGAAGTAGATGAAATCGATATTGGAGGGCCTGAAGATTTTCAAACACAACAATACAAACATCTTTTTACCACACCAGAAAAAGGTTCGAACGCACAAGAAATTGAACCAGAGATAATAGACGTTGAAACAGTTGAAGACAGTGTTATGGACCAAAGTGCCGGTCGTTTCGAAAAGCCGAGAAGTACAAATTGTGTAACAGATCCCTTATTAAAAAAGTGCCTAAAACACCTCGAGGCCTTAGATGCCCTTCTAAAAAAAGTTGCTGTGTTAAAAGCTATTAAAAAAAGAAATAAAGAACAAAAAAAATTAGAAGAAGAAGAAGAAACGGACTTTAAAGGATTTTCGAGTGATGATATCTCCTACTCGCGTAATCAATACCGAACATGCAAGTTCATTAAAGATAAATACAAATTTTTAAAACGTAGTGAAGTGAAAAAATTACGTCGAGCAGTGAAATGTGTAAGGTGCAGTTCGGCATATATTCCCGAAAAAAAATACAAGCTAGAGTGGCTTTATTGCCAAAACGACTGTCGGGGTTGGATTTGTCCTCGTTGTCGTAAGCACTGCCAGTGGTTGAAACACTAAAAAGCCTCGTAAGTAAAAATTACTACCTCTTTTTATTTCATAGTTTTTATTTTTTACTTTTCTAAAACAAAAAAAAAAATTGTTTCAGACTGCATAAGGAGTAGGTAATATCTGGCTAAACAGTACATCACCTGCAGCCCTATTACCTGTAAAAAGTTTTGTAATGAAATGTAAATGTAACGAAATAATGTAAACATTCAATAAATGGAAAAAAAAGTTAAAAAATATATACTTCACTTGTTTTTAAATATCCTTCTCCGGACTTGAATCATTTTTATCAGGATTAAAAGTTATTATAAAAGTAAGATTGATTAGTATTAAAGTAAAATCAAAGTATTTTTCAAAGGAATAAAAATTATTAAAAAGTAAAATTAATTAGTATCAAAGTATATTCAAAGTATTTTTTTCAATGGTTTAAAAATTATTATTATTAATTTCTAATTTTTTTTTGATTTCTTAAACTATTTTATTAATTTAAAAATGACCGATCCAGAATTAAATAATCTCTTGAAGAATAGAACAAGATACAGATGCCGCAGCAGCAGCAGCAGCTCCTGCAGAGTCAGCAGCAGTCGCGACGTCCGAGCGCAGCCGCCTCAGCGGCCTTCGCTTGCGCTGCATCAGCCTCGTTGCCGTCGTCAGAAAGTCCTCCTCCTGCTCCCCGAGCGGCCCCTAGCACCACCTCCCGCAGCACCCGCGAGCAGTCGTCTCAACCTGCAGAGTCAGCAGTCGCGACGTCCGAGCGCAGCCGCCTCAGCGACCTTCGCTTCCGCTGCATCAGCCTCGTCGCCGTCGTCAGAAAGTCCTCCTCCTGCTCCCCGAGCGGCCCCGAGCACCACCTCCCGCAGCACCCGCAAGCAGCCGCCTTGACCGCGTCACCGACCCCCGCCACCGCGCGAGGCCGCTCGCAGCGCCAGGAAGCCCTCCTCCTTGCCGAACGGCCCCGAGCACCCCCTCCCGCAGCACCCGCGAGCAGCCGCCTCAACCGCGTAACCCGCCGCCCCCACCGCGCGAGACGGCTCGCTGCGGTGAATCATCTTTGTTTACATTCGCCATAGTGTTACTATACTACTGATGTGTCGCAGATACGTGGCACGGGCTTGCTGACGAGGGTTGTCGGCCTGTGGGTGGTGACTTGCAGTCGAGGGCACCCCTTCAGGAACACCTTTCCCCGGTAGTCCAATGAGGTCTGGATCGGGAATTTTGTTGCACACGAAGGCGTACGGGGTTGCCGGCGTGCCTGCACAACACCCGCACTCGAACGAAGTTTCTGGCGTTCGTTCGTGTGCACTGTTTCGCGTGGGAAGTTGCCGGCGTGCCTGCACAACTTTGCCCACAAAACGATTGTTGACGATTGTTTTTTTTTTTTTTTTTTCTTTCAAGCTGAAAATCGGTTCTGGACTTGCCGATTCTAGCCTCGCTCAGAGAGAGTTTACGACTCTCCCGCTCCTTGCTTTGTTCGGCCGTGGCTACCGGCGCGAACGAGTTGAGAGATTTTTTATCGACTTCCAGTCGATTTGGGGTCACCAGTGTAGCGATTGGATGTCCAGGTTGGATGGCAGGTCTTCAGGAAGTCGAAGGAATAACACACCAGGTAAGTATTTGGCAGTGGAAACTTTATTTACGGCTTGAGGTACAAGCGAGATGCAAGGAGCATCCGATTAGCTCGACGGACAGAGCGGAACTGAATGGCGCAGTAGTCGAGCGGGATCGTGCGCGCGAGTGCGGTTAGCGTGTGTCGGGAGAGCAGATCCCTTCAATATAAGTACCTAATGAAAACTATATTAGAGTTACAGTTTGTAAATTAGTATAAAGAAAACGCTAAGTCGTTGAAACATCTGTCACTATTAAATAAATTTATATAGCCCACAGAAAACTTAACTGTGTTTTGTTTTTAATTTATGGTTATAAATACTTTCAACAAAACTTGACTTTTTTTTTTATTAGATTTTATTTCTTTTGACTGGTTTGTTTGATAAAAATTATACCTTGATATTTTTACTAATTTTCAAACATCAATTATTAAAAAAAAATTTTTATTTTGATAGTTCTGTTATAGAAACTATACAGTAAAAAGCCAACTCACCATTGATATCTTACATTTTTAAATGTTTTTTTAAAGATTTTATTTATTTTGCTAGACTTTAATGCCTCTTCTACACTGGTGGATCATCCGAGGATCGGCTTAACTTTTAAATCGTTATATATCGCCTCTGAGTAGATATACAGCACTGTTTTTTGAAATTCCATTAAAAATCGATATTCTCTACCCATAATCACAAAAATTAGTAGAATTTACAAATATGGAAGTGCGATATAACAATCATACAGTTAATCTGGTCCTTGGATGATCCGCCAGTGTAGAAGAGGCATAAAAAATGATATTTTAATAATTATTTTGGTTCCAATTTGACGGTAGACAAAAACTTCCAGGAGAAGACGAGCGGGTGCACCGGTGATCGACCCGGGGCTACCCACTCGTTATTCTAGGTCCCGAGTACCTCCTGCCAGCTATTTCTAAGTACATACCTTGGAAAAATTTAATTCTATAGTTATATTATTTATTTATTTCTTTATTTATTACTTGATCAAAATATTTATTGCAAAAGAAAAAAAGTATTATTTAAACTTTACGTGTGGCTTTACAGCAGAGGTACTTAGCTAATAACTCCGAAACAAAATTTCCTCAGTTTTTAAACTGAAAACTACTAAATTTTCTAAATGTTAATTTAATTTTTCTTAAATCAACGATTTTTTGAAAAACAGTGTCCATTTTTGTTCGTTAACTAATAATGAAAAAATAAGCCATAAAATTTTTAAAGATTTGTCAATAAAACGGTATATAAAAAAAAGGAGCTCACTCGTGCGTTGTTTTAGCTTCATTTTAGTCTTTTTTTTTTTTTTTTTTTTTTTTTTTTTCGTCATCCAAAGTAATAAGTTTCGCATCGGAAGCCTGTAATAACTAAATTATACATGCAATTTTTTTTTTTTCAATTAAGTTCTTGTTGTATTTTTTAGGCACATCACCAAATAAAATTGTACCACAGATAGAATCTGAATCTTCTAGTGATATTATCAGCTCTATACCTGAATCTTCACAAACTAAGGTATGTTAAGCGTACAAAACTCTTGTGTTATTTATAAACTTTAATACATTTAAAAAAAAGTTTAATGCAGTAAATAAACTCTTGAATAGTTAAAATAGAAATTGTAGTAAATAAACAAAAAAAATTAGTGACACAACCATTTTTTACTAAACATTTTATAATTTTCAAGTGACAGTGTCTACGATCATGCTATAAGGTTCCATTCTCACTTTTGAATGTATAGGTCACCACCCACGTTTTTGAAAGTTACTTTTTACTTTTAGATGTAAGAGTGCGTTTCCAATACCGTAGCATAAAAAATGATAATCACAACATATGTCGTTAAATTTTTTCCTATATACTGATCGTAATCGTAACGGATTTGCTTGCATTGAATATCGTTTTAAGAAATAAAAATTTTTGTAATTCTTTAATAGAATAATTACCAAGACATGGATAAAAAAAAAAAAAAAAAAAAAAAATCGCGTAATTTCTTTAATCCTACGTAAAAGTAAACTTCAGCAAAAAAACAGTTTTATTTATATCTTCCAAATATCAAATGTGTAAAATTAATTACCTATTGATCTATTTCAGCTTAAATTTTTAAAAATTACGGGTTCTAAAAATTCAGGACTTTGATTAGTCTTCAAATGAGATATGTTAGTTATCGTGTTGTATGAAAAAAAAAATACCTAGATAAAAGTTTTTCTGAAGAACTTTTTTTTCAAATTAATATCAAAGTTTTTCGGTAAAATACTCGGTTTTTTGAAAAGTAAAAACCTTTTTTTCCTTATTTTAACCTTAAAACTGAATGTTTGCCCCTTATTTTCGATTCTTATAACAAATATTTTTGAAAAATATTATTTGCTCAACGTTACCAGGGCTCACTGGAGAATTTCGGGCTACGTTTCGGTTCCCCCTCCGTGCCTTCAAAACGCCCTGGTAACTTTTGTGCAAAGGTGTCGAAATGGTATATTACCCAACATTAGTGAAAAGTTTTATATGGCGGTTATAATATCACTCACACACCCAAATTACTCGACGATCTTTTTTACTTTCCCATCTTCCGTGGAGAAAAACATACAAGGCCGTCGAGCTGATACTATGTGTATTTCTCTCAATCAATGGTATGGTAATACTTGTCCTGTCGTTCTCTCGAAAAGTAACATGCTCCTATTGAAAAAATCATTATTTTTAAACCAGTGCTGTTTTTTCAGCTCGCTACCAGCGAGCCAGATAGCTCCCAGCTGTCTAACCCACTACCAGCGAGCTAGCCTGCTACCACTTAACCCACCCGCTATCAGCGAACTAACTAGCTCCCAGATAGCCCACCTGCTACTAGTAAACTAACTAGCTCCCAGCGAGCCCTCCTTCTAGAAGTGAACTAGCTAGCCATTAGCTAGTTACCCTGTTACCAGCGAGCCAGATAGAATACAGTAAGCTTCTAGCAGGCTTATCTGCTACCAGCAAGCTAGCTAGAACACAAATTGTTTCCAGCTAGTTAACAAGACACCAGCCAGCTAATTAGCTAGTAACTGTTCTTTATCTAAGTAACTAAATACCATCTAGTCAGCGTGATAGCTTTCATTTAAATTTTTCGTGGTGATGTATCTCATATTGGTATTTTGATTGTGCACGCTCCAAAACAGCTGTGTAGAGTAAGAAAATGTGAAAAACATTTAATTATGGAGTTTAGATCTTCTTAATTTTGTGATTTTCAACACCTCTATTCTTATTTTTCACATAGAAAATTAAACATTTCATGCTTTTGCAATAAAATTTGAAGCAACTGTACAAATTATAATTGATAAGCTTAATATCTTCTACATTAATCTTTAAAACGCATTTTTATTTCTGGGTTAACTCATTTTTTTATCAAATTGTACACTGTAACAATAATTTTTTCTTATATTAATCCTCGTGTACTTATTAAGAAAATGTTCAATGTTCCACCGGGGACCCCTCAAAAAGTTAGCTTTAGACACAAAAATGATTTTCCAACCAAAAAAAAATTTAAACGACAATATTTTTATAGTTGTTTAATTTGTATTTTTTATATATAAATAACCCTAACCATAAAATCCAGCTGAATTTTCAGCTGGCTGTCCAGATGGATTTTGGTTCCAATATGACGGCTGGATTTCCAGCTGGACAAATCCAGCTGGATTTCGGTTCCAATATGACGGCTGGATTTCTAGCTGTTCAATTTTTTCGAAATCATTGAAAAATGAATAGTAACTTGATTTTAAGCAACATTAACTAAAAAAATTTTTTTTTTAATCCAGCTGAATTTTGGTTCCAATATGACGGCTGGATTTCTAGCTGAATTTCCAGCTCAATTTTAAGGGTAGGGTTGCATTTTCGGTTTTTTTCTTTCAAACTTTACCGTCAAAACGGAGTTAGGAAAAAACCTGCTTATTTCACGCAACCTAGCAAATAAATCAAAAAGGAAGAAGTCTCCTATTGTTGCCGCGCTCGCACTTCCAAAGATTCTCTCTGGTACCTGACACTTTGAAGTTAAGGACGCTCGGACGCGGGTATTAAAGGACTCTCCTTAGCACATTTGGACTCAAAAACCGGAGCGGAGAGGACTCCGATAATGGAACATCGTCCTTTTCAGCACCTAGATTAAGGACGCCAAGGCCCAGAAACCCTTGCCGTACAGCTATTCTCGCCCGGAAACTTCGGTAATTGTAAGTCAAATGATTGTTAACTTTAACCCGTCGGAGGACAATAATCTCAATTACATTTTGCTGCTCCTTATTTTTCCATAATACTAACTTAATACTAAATTTTTATTATATCAATTTTTTTTTTATCTAAGCTCAATCATAAATAGTAATTATCTTTCTCTGTAATAATAAAATCTAAAAATGTAATAAATTCTTCATCTGGGTGAATCGAATTTTACTTTATTTCAAAAACAAGATTTTCCCAAAGACTTAATTCAAAAGGTGACGAGATATTCACGTTGGTGACCGACCCAAAAGATAAAGAGTCCACAAAAAAAAAAAATCAATATTTCGAGGGTAAAGAAGTCCTCGACACCTGCGTTAAAAAGCCTATACTGAGTACATTCAGTACAAAAACAAAAACAAAAAAGTTTTTTTTTTTTAACAAAATTTTATAGTTTTAAAGATGATTAGAGATGAGGTGGTGGCCGTGATGCAAAATGACGAGGATGGTCCGGGACCGTCATCGTCCTAGGACGGTCTTGGGACTAATGGAAAAATCAAGGACTGTCATTTTTCGTAAAACTCTTGCAAGCTCCAAAAAAACTTGCACAAGTTCAGCAATTTTTTGTTTCTTCACTGTAACTGATACTTTTTTGAAAAATATCAAATCATACCATTTGTTATTAATGATAGTGTTGAAAGTATTCGAGAGTCTTCAAATAATATGGTAAACGCAGAGAGCGCAGTGATCGACAGGTCGGAGAGAAAACTACCGTAGTTACTACGTGGACGTGTGGTCCAGCAGTCTGCGTGCAGCCGCATTAAGAGTAAGACGTATAATTTAGAGATTACAGTTTTGAATAAAGAGAGCTTCGTCGTTTCACCGTAATTTATTGTGCTAAACTTATTTATTTACCTTTCACCATACCTTATTTCTAACAGGTTATGGGCTTGAGTACGCTAAAAGTGAATTTTTAGTTTTTTTATTGTTTAAAGTGTTGGTGAAAATTTTTTGAAATTCTCGGTGATTATAGAAGGCACGCAGACGAGAACAAAGAATCAAGTATTCGGTATCTGAAAAGATTTCTGGATTTGTAACGAAGTAAGTAGAAGTGAAAAATAGAAGTAAGAGAATTTTTTTTAGAGAAAATTTATAGAGTTTGAGTTTAGATTAACAATGATTTTTGTTTAACAATAATTAATTTTTAAAGTCGCTATAATTGATTTTAGTTCAAAATTATGTTAATTTATTGATTATAGAGTTAGAAAATGAATGAGTGAATAAAAAAAAATCGGAAAATTGAGTAAAGAAAAAGTGAAGCTCAAAGATGCAGGTTTGAACAAGAATCGGGCCGGCAAGTAGAGGCGGTCGGCGAGGGGAGCATCTGTGATAGTAACGCAGTTCCCTGTCGTTTCGTTGATGCTGCGCTAGGCACCGAGCCGGAATTTTGTTTTGACTTCATTTTTCATTATCAGAGCGCGGTACTGAGAATGAGACTATTTCTTTTTGAGTTTTTATTTCTTTGTAGTGTTCGATATCATGCTTGGAGATTTTTGAACGAGAGCAGAGAGTAATTTTTTTTCTCAAATCTGATACGAGAATCGTCCCGTTTCTCGGTAAGTATACTAACCGAGAAACAGGTCTATTCTCAGTTAGTACGTATCGTGAATGCGCTACGCGCGCGTAATAAAAATCTAAATTTACAATTACAAAAATTAATTTATTAAGTTTATTAATTCAAAATAAATTGTTGTGGAATAGTAAATCATAAATTTAATATTGGAAATTCATGAAAAGTACATGATTATCTATCAAATTTGAGAAAACACATTCCTGCAAAAGCACGGGTATAGTGGGATCCCACTCGAGTTGGATTGTTTCAGTACTCGGCCGTCGTTTTTGCTGAGTAGGCCCGCGTTACGCGCGCGCTCCCTCAGCAAAAACGACGGTCTTGTACTGAAACACCCAACTCTTGTGGAATTGCCACTGTTCCCGTGCTTATACAGGAATATACTATTCTCTTCTCGGATTAAAATGACTGTGAGATGACATTTTTTTAATTTTAAAATGTTTTTTAAGGCTTACAATTTTTATTGTTGTGCAGTGTGATTGGATTTTTGAGATTATGGAGATTTTTTTCGTTCCTTCGGAAATTAAAATTTAAAGGTAAAATTGATATTAATCAGGTGTGGTTGAAAATGATATAAATAATCCAGGGAGGTTGAATGCAAAAGTTAAAATATAGTGATGATGTCTCAATTTTTGATATAGATGTTGTATGAATTGATGAAAGAAAAATGACATTATCATGCCGAGGTTTGGAAGGACGCTGAGTACAGCATAATTCTGAATGTTGGTAAAAACTGAGAGGTATTTTTCCGGGGTCGCACGTGCGATGGCCAATTCCTTGATCGTTGAATTGAGTGGCAACGCTAAAGTTCACCATTGAGGAGTCGTACGTGTGATTACGGCACATATATTGAAGTTTAAGATTTTGAGTTTACTGGTTTCGCTTTCAGTTGGTAGTAACAATTGGTCGTTGAACTAGTTTATGAGGAAGAATATATATATATATATTTGATGATTTATAATGTAAGAGGTTAAATAAGAATGAAAAAAAAATAAAAAAAAATAAAATAAAAAAAAAAAACTCAAAATCTGCATTAACCTTAAAGATTAATAATGTTTGGTATTTTATAGAGTGGAAAAAAATGAGTGAGTTTGACAAAGAACTTAACCAAATGGAGAATTTGGTGTTAGGGCAAGAGAGCCAAATGCAGATGGACGAATCAACTACTCCAAATGAGAGTGCCACAAATGTCAGTTTTGACATACCAGATGCGATGGCAAATTTGAAAGCTCATAGGCTGCTGCTCCAAAAGATGTAGAGGCAATATGGTATCATAGATGCTACAAGTCAGAGATTTAGTGAAAAATTTCCTGAAACTGGAGGTAGAATTTTAAAATTTATATGCATTTATACCCAGCAGCAGCCTGGGTCAACTCAAACTGAGAGGAGTCAACAGCAGACTCTATTGCCACCGTTGCCCACTTTACATCCAATGGGTCAAACTCAGGCGGAAAAATTTTGTTTTGTACATTTTTAGAAGCCTCAAATAGAAGTACTATAGATATATTAGAGTTAAATTCGAGAAACAGTTTAAACGCGACTTTGTCAGAAATGCATAAAAGCCTAGAGATGAATAATTTAAATAATAGTTCGCATAAAAGTAATGATAAATTAACTTCAAAAATGGATTTAACTGTATGGATGGATTCTTTGAGATCGAAATTAAGAATTTTAGGTTTATTAGATGTTATTGATGACAATGTAGGACCGAGTAAAAATTATTCTAAAGAGTTGCAAAGTAAAAGAATGAATAAAGTTAGAGACAGTTTAGTTAATAGAGTCGATGAAAATTGTCATAAAAGAATTTTTAATATTGAGAGTCCGAAAGAAATTATTGAGAAATTGAAAAATTATAGACGCGCTGAAACTAACTTTACTTTAGTAGCAATTCGTGCTAGATTATATACTTTAAAAATAAAACCGAAAAAGAAAGTGAATGAATTTATTGATAGATTTGAACAAATAGTTAGAGAAATAGAGTTTTGTGAAGGTAAAATCATGTCTTCTGAAGACCAGAAAACAACTTTTTATAGCGCTGTACTTGGAGTAATGCCAGAATTAGTAACCGCTGAAATTTTACAAACAATTAATAATAAAGAGATGAGTGTTGAGAATATGAAATTATTCATTTTACAGCAAGAAGCATCCAAAAATAGAGGTGACAGAGCTCAAAATTCTAGAGGGGCTGTTGCCAACCGTGCTTTTAAGAAAGATAGAATGAGAGGCATATGTTATAGATGTAATAAACCCGGTCATATGTCGGAGAAGTGCTGGTTGAGGAATACTGGTCAGTGGCATTGCTACACTTGTAAAAGCCTTCAGTACCATACAGCGTCGAACTGCCCTGACGCTGGGGCTGACAGGTCAGTAGAAGAAAATAATTATAGAGGTAATTATTTAAGAGGAAGAGGCTCGCGAGGTTTTGTTAATACAGGCAGAGGTCGCGGATCGGGAGAGAGAGGTAGAGGATATTTTAATAATTTTCAAAGAGGTAAAGGTTTTATTAATCGAGGTAGAGGAAGGTCATTTAAGCCATATGCTAGACCTACACCCCTGGTCAACTGGGAGCTCAGGTGAGTCCTCAACGGGGCAAGGCAAGAAATCAGCTGACGAAAGCCAACCAGACAACTACAGGTATGTTTGAGAAAAATGATTTGAGAAAGTGTGATGTGACTTTTATAGCTGATTCGGACTGGACGGATCACATTGTTGGGAAAGAGATGATTCTTTCTAATTTTAGAAAAAGTAGAGGTGTTTTGGAATCGCGGAGGATACGCTTAAGGTTAAAGGAATAATTAACCATGATCGCGAGGGAGTTTGAAAGGTAAAAAGTGAGGGTATTTGAAAGCACAACACTTGGAGTTTTTTATGCTGCACTTAAACTATTTATTGAAACTATATATATAACTATGTACAAATGAGGAAAGAGAGCTCGTCGTTTTGGCCGGGAGTCTCTCTACCTCGGTGAAACGTCGTGGATAAGCGGGCGATCTCGCGACGGTGGGTTCGAGTCCCGTGACGCGTGGTAGCGGCATCACGGTTGTAGCAAGACTGGTGAGGGCGGAAACTGGTCACTCCGGGCAGCTCTGGCGTTGGTAGCTCGCATGACCAACCCCGTGGCAATAAAAGGCGGTAAATCTCAAACATCCCGCCCGCCTTAATCGACTGTAGTCGATTAATAATAATGTCTGTGAATATAATAAAAAAAAAAAATATTATTATAAATAATGTATACAAAAAGGAAATGGATTGTGGTTTTGAGTAGCTTGTAAACGTACGAAGAAATGTAGAGGTTTACCGAGCGAGAGCATTTAGAGCTTAAACTCTTGGCCCTTAAGAATTCCATGGTCGAAGACCCAATGGGAAAAAAGGATTGAATAATTGAGGCTAAAGTGAATAGAAGACTTCACTTTAGAAGACCGAAGGTATGATAGTTTTGTGCCAGAAAGCATTTCTGGTGCTTGGGGTTTTGAGGTTACAACTGAATTCTGGACCTGAAAAGGGGTATTTAATACCTGAAACTGTTGTGGTTCAGACGACTGATTTGTGAATGTAGCGGGAACCTGGACTAAGGGTATCACAGGTGGCGCTGTCTCAATAAAAATCGCCGGAGCCTGAACTTTGAATAGTTCAGGTGGCTGCTTTTTTGAAGTTTTATCTGGTGCATGAACTTGAATCTGTTCAAGTACCTGACTTTCTGGAATTGCCGCTGGTTCCTGGACTTGGATCGTCGCGAGGGGCTGAAATTCAAAAGGTGTAGCCGAAGCCTGAACTCTAAGCAATTCAGGTGGCTGTTTTTCGATAGTGATAGCCGGTGCCTGAGCCAGAACAGCCGCAGGTGGTTTTCTCTCGGAGAGGTTCGTTGGACCCTGGACTTGAGGAGTCTCAGGTGATTCCATTTTGAAGGGGTCGCTGGAGCCCGAACTTTAGGTAGTTCAGGTGGCTGTGCCTTAATCAAGAACTTAAATTCGTAGGTAGGTGCCGGAGTCGGAACATGGAGCTGTTCAGCTGGCAGATTTTTTGAGGTTACAGCCGGAGCCTGGACTAGGTGTGTCGTAGGGGGCTTAGTTTTGAGAAATTGGATGTATTCATCGCACACGTCATCAAAGGTGTCCTGCGTATAGTAGAACGTGTCTTTGACGAAGTAGTCATGGCCACGGTCTACATTCTTGCCGTTTCTTAAAATTTGGTCATTTTTGGCAAACTCTTGCCAGAGTTGTTTGAGACGCAGGGTGCGAATCTCTGCCAACTCGTGAGTCATATTGACTCCCTTTTGTTCAAAGGACTCGAAATGAGTCACAATTCGATTTCTGATTATAACTTGTCTGCTAAGGATTTGCGCAAATGAATTTGATTTGTTCATGTTGCAAGGTAAGGCGATATTTGAAATAATAAATCAATAGGTAAAAGCTAAAAACTGACTTTTGATTGGGATAGCTGAAGAGCGATCGTTCAGCTTGGTTGCTAAGGGCTGCTTTATTTGGTTAGGTGTTTGAACTTTTTTAGGCTTAATTATTTTGTACAACTCGGGTGTTGACAGTAGGGTGTAGAACTATCGAAAATAATTCTCAGCCGAGTCGTTGAAAAGCGAGGGTTCAACTTGGTAAATGATTTTATGAAATCTTGAAAATAATTTAAACTGAAATACAATTTAAATAAAAACAACTAAGCCACGCAGGTGGCTGATTTTGGAAGAAAACCCTAACATAATTTCTAATGAAAGTTTAAAAACAAAGAAAGTGAAAAAAAAACAAAAAATAAAAGTATAAGAAAAAAGGTAAATAGATAAACAAATAAATAGAGAGAAAAAAAATGAAAATCCCTAAACAACTCTAATTGGGTTGAGTGGGGGCAAGGGTTAGTAGTGTGCAGTCACTTGACTGCTAGGCTTAGCTTTTTAAATAAAAAAGCTTGAAACCATCCAAACAAGCTGGATATCCTTGGTCGATGATTGGCAAACCAGGTTATTCAAGAGAACAAACTATGATTGAGTAGGTGGTTTATGGTATTTGATTTTAATCTTGACAAATACCTAAAAATGAGAAAAATTCAATTAGAAATTTTGAAAATATAAACTTGTGAGAGTCCAGTGTGGTTATGCGATGAAGATACATGTAGTCCAACCAAGCCAAAGGTAGTGGTATGGTGAATTAAACAGGGTGTAAACCTATAATTCAAGGTGGATCAGTGTTTATTTGCAAAAAGGTGAATTTGATTTGGGATAAATTTCACGAAATGAGTGTTTGAGATTCATGGAATTTTTAAACTTAATAGATTACAGAAAGAATTTTTATGTTTTATCTTAACTACACAAGAGTTGATTGCACTCTTGAGTTATGGCATTGAACAAATAATATCAACAATAATAGTAACCTAATTTGAGAATTATTGTTTAACAGATATTAAAAAAAGATTTTCATCAAAAACAACTCAAGATGAAAAGAGGTAAACAAACATTATAGTAAAGTATGAAAACAAGTTGGTTAGTTTTGTGGTGAAAAACTATCAAAAACAAATTTGGCACAAACACACCAGATTATTTGATCCATCGACGCCAGGGTGCTGCTTGTGGTAAACTCCTGTTTGATCACGTGACGGGAACGTATACTGGTTGCCGTGCTGTTGCTTGGACGCGAACACCTGATGAGATGGACCGCCGCTTCGTCGGGCTGCGTGGTGTTCCTGAAGCTCCAGGCCGTCTCGCCAAGCGAAGGCAGTTATCCGCAGGGTGGTGTCCTGGTGCAGTTTATTTGCGCTGCACGCAGAAACGAGGTGCTATCACTTGTTAGCTGCTGCAAGTTGCTCGCTGTTGATACGCACAGCGAGTTGGTACGCGACGTGGACGGGGCCAGGCAGTTGTCCGTCTCACTCGCTCCTATACGACGACTGCTTGCTGGTGCACGGTGGTGATGCGCGCGCCACTTGTCGTGGCCGGGTCTTCTTCTTCGCGAAGAGAAAAAGAAGCATGAAAATGGCACAAACTTTTCACTTTTTCGTTTCACTCGCGACGTGCCTTTTTTTCGGGGAACTTTCTCCCTACAAGGAGTGCCAAATGTTTGGAAATCGCGGAGGATACGCTTAAGGTTAAGGGAATAATTAACCGTGATCGCGAGGGAGTTTGAAAGGTAAAAAGTGAGGGTATTTGAAAGCACAACACTTGGAGTTTTTTATGCTGCACTTAAACTACTTATTGAAACTATATATATAATTATGTACAAATGAGGAGAGAGAGCTTGCCGTTTTGGCCGGGAGTCTCTCTACCTCGGTGAAACGTCGTGGATAAGCGGGCGATCTCGTGACGGTGGGTTTGAGTCCTGTGACGCGTGGTAGTGGCATCACGGTTGTAGCAAGACTGGTGAGGGCGGAAACTGGTCCCTCCGGGCAGCTCTGGCGTGGGTCGCTCGCATGACCAATCTCGTGGCATGAAAAGGCGGTAAATCTCAAACAAGAGGAGAAGTAATTAAGTATGCTAATAAGAATAATACTGCTTATATTAAAATTGATGGTAGAGGAGATATGCTTTTATTTTCGGAATTAGATGACAAAAATAGTATTTTTCGTATCTAGAGCGTAAAATTTTACTTTACGCTCGGGTGTGATCTTGACGCCCGAGGGTCGGCGAAGCTGGTGCGAGGGTCGCCGATCACACGAGACGTTACGCTCGCGATACGAACATTATTTTTTTTTATTGTTTGCGAACAGTCGTCTTTTACGTAACGATTTTAGTGTGTTGAATGATCGCTTGACGAACACTGAGGAAAAATTAAAAAATGTAAAAAATAGTAGTTTTAAAGCTGATTGAGCTGCTTGAAGTGTCGTAGGTGCTGCGGAGCAGCGCCTACAAGAGCTTTGAGTGGTCCCATCAGCTTTAAAACTGCTATTTTTTGTATTTTTTAATTTTTTCCCGCCGTCGGGAAAATTTTATAATTCGAGGCATATTAAATTCAATGAGAGAGTAGTATATAAAAACGCGTATAAGAAGTGTTCTAGATGAAATCAAAGAGTTTGACGGAATAAATAATAGGGAAGATCTTGAAGATGAAAATTGGCTAACTGATTTGAATTTGAATGAACAGGTAGAGATAGAAAAACCGATAGAGAAAGAAAAGCCAAAGCGCGGTAGACCACGAAAACGTAAATCTGTTGAGAAAGAAGTAGAATCAAATAATAAGAAAAAGAGAACGGAAATAAATTTTAGAAAAATGCCTATGAGAGCAGCTTAGAAAAATAGAGATTTTACAGTTCATGCACGTGAAATTAAAGAGTCAGGAAAATTAGAAGATAATAATTTTGAATATTTCAAATCCAAAGCACTTGATTTGAAGAATATAATATTTAAATTATATGGCAAAAAGAGGGGAGATGTGAAAGAGAACGAAGCTCAAAGGTCGGAAGCTAACAAGTTAGAGGAAGATGAATTGAAATTTGCAATGTTTGCAAATTTAAATAGAGATCTGACTAGCTATAGAGATGCAATGAATTCTAGAGAGAAGTATGATTGGCAAAATGCAATGATGGAAGAGTTGAGCTCAATGAAAGAGAATGATGTATGGACGTTAGTAGATAGACCAAAAAATGTTCAAGTTATAGATAGTAAATGGGTTTATAAGAGAAAGCAAAATGAAAAGGGTGAAACGACGTATAAAGCGAGATTAGTAATTAGACGATTTGAAGATCAAAATGAGTATGAGTTCAGAGAGACGTATGCACCAGTTTCGAGACTATCTGTTGTAAGAACGGCTTTAGCTATTATAAATAGAGAGAACTTGGAAGCTTGTCAAATGGACATGAAAACGGCCTTTTTAAATGGAGAATTAGAGGAAGAAATTTATATGGAGATTCCAGAAGGTGTAGAGTGTGATGAAGGTTTAAAGAAAAACAAAGTTTGTAAGTTATTAAAATCTTTGTATGGGTTGAAAGTGAGTCCGAAAAGATGGAATGTTAAATTTACCACTGAAGTTCGAAAGTTGGGATTTGAGTCTGATCAAAACGAGCCTTGTTTATTTACGTGGGAACATGGAACTGATAAAGCTATAATTGTATTGTACGTAAATGTCATGATAATAGCAAGTAACTCTAAAGAAAAATTGAGAGAGATTAAAACAAGTTTATGATAATAGCAAGTAACTCTAAAGAAAAATTGAGAGAGATTAAAACAAGTTTAAGTAGAATTTTTAAGGTAAAAGATTTGGGAGAACCAAAGATGTTTTTAGGGATGAAAATTACGAGAGATAGAGAAAATAAAATTTTAACTATTATACAGAAAGACTATAAAGAGAAAATTTTGAAAAGATTTAATTTTGGAAACTGTTATTCAGTGAGAACACCAATTATGACGAAAGACGCGAGGAAACATAAATTGAAGAATAAAGACGAGTCTGGAGTTCCAATTAATATTAAAGTACCTTATAGAGAAGCTATCGGGAGCTTGTTATATTTGGAAACGTGACAAAATGTCAGACGACAAAACGTCAGATCGACAAAACGTCAGACAACGAAAAGTCAGAACGACTAAATGTCAAAAATATTTCAAAATTGCAAAGTAATACAAAAGTGAAAAAAGAATCGATTCTTAATAAAACACTAATGGTTATTTTTTAAAACAATGCGCGCCATGGGGCCCGAAGGGCCCCCGCAGAGGCGCGCCATAAAATTTAGTTACGGCCAGTTCGAAATTTTAAATTGTTATAATTGCAAGAAAAACATTAAATTCATGTCTATTATCTGACGTTTTGTCGTCTGACGTTTTGTCGTTCTGACGTTTTGTCGCTGACGTTTCGTCGTCGACGTTTTGTCATTCTGACGTTTTGGCGGGGACCCGTTATATTTGGCAAATGTTTCGAGACCTGATATGATTTATTCTGTAAATTATTTGGCCAGAAGGCAGTTAGAAGCAACAAAGGAATATTGGGAAGATGTAGAGAGATTATTTGGTTACGTGAAAAAGACAATAGATGTGGGATTGACGTTTAGAGCGAAAGATCAAGGCATGGAAGCTTTTACGGATGCGAGTTTTTGTGATAATTCGGGATCAGTATCTACGTGTGGATATGTAGTTAAACTTTTTTGTGATTCAGTTTCTTGGAGAAGTCACAAGCAAGTTTTTCCTCATCCATCGACATGTGGAGCTGAGTATGTAACAATGAGCGAGGCGTGTAGTGAGATAATATCATTGGACAAAGCACTGAGAGATATGATGGGTGTGACGATGTACCCTGCGATTGTTTGGTGTGATAATAGAGCCGCGGTAAATAATACTCAAATGGAAGGTTGTAATAAATTAAAATATTTTGATGATAGTATAGAAGTAATTAGAGCTAACCTAGAGTTCAGAAAGAGAGAAGGTAGAAAAAAAAATATGGCTGAAACTCATGGAGACTTTATTAAATCTTGTGTGTCTCAGGGTCGGGTAGAGATTCGATGGATAAGTACAAATGAAAACCCTGCTGACATATTTACAAAACCACTAGCTTACGATAAACATGAAAAATTTAGAGCTTTGCTGTTAAACTTGTAATTAGAGCAGATTTATTTGATTTTTTATATTTCTTACATATTTTTCTATGTTTGCAGACACTACCGAGATGGCTACTACTATCGCTACTATAGAGTAAACCGGCGAGAGCATCTAAATTATTATAGAAGATATTATTATTAAAATATTTAGCTTTTTATTTACCAAAGTATATTTAGTTTTAAATTGTTTTAGACGTCAAAATAATTTTTATATTGATTTTATATTTTTATGATAAAACTAAGACATTTTTATTTTATTTAATTTTGACTAACTTTTTATCAAGCTTGAGCTCACCGATTGGGCGTTTAAAAATTCAAATACATTTAAATTAAATTTTATAGAGTTTTATATTTTATATTATATCTTGAAAATGCAATCTTTGTAATATTTTAGTAACATGTTATAGATGGATAATTTAGTAATATCTTATAAGATTTAGTAATATCTTTTAGTAATATCTTATAAGATAGAAAGAATTTGATACTTGAAGCCAGAGTGAAATTTGTGCCATTATAGATGATATAGATGACTGAACCAAATAACTATAAAGAGTATTATTGAAGATTAAGTAATTTATTTAGAGGTTGATTTTATGGATATATTATTAAATTATAAACTAAGATAGAAAATTTGAAGTATTATAAAGTAAGATTTTACGTCTCCCGTAGGAGGGAGTGATAAAAGTATTCGAAAGTCTTTAAATAATATGGTAAGCGCAGAGAGCGCAGTGATCGACAGGTCAGAGAGCAAACTACCCTAGTTAGTGCGTGGACGTGTGGTCCAGTAGTCTGCGTGCAGCCGCCTTAAGAGTAAGACGTATAATTTGGAGATTACAGTTTTGAATAAAGAGAGCATCGTCGTTTCACCGTAATTTATTGTGTTAAACTTATTTATTTACTTTTCACCATACCTTATTTCTATCAAATAGTTTAGTTCATATAATTTAATTTTTCCATCTATATTCATCAAACCCAAATATTTAACAATTTTTAATTATTTTTTTCTGTAATGATTTCTTTAATTTAAGGTTTAATGATTTCTTTCTTCCAAACTGATGAAATTAAGTTATTTATTTAAAACTAACAAATATTTTTTATTAGGCACGACCGACCCCGAAGGGGTCTGAAAGGTCTTGTAAGTTCGGTATAACAAAAAGTTCAACCAAAAATTGTGCACAGGATTTCTCGCGACCTAAGGGACAAAAATGAACGGGGTGAATAGGGAAATGTTCGATTTGGTGTCCCATAGTTTCAGTTTCATTTTGAGTATGATCGGGCCACATGGATACGCTTATTTTACATTTAAAAATAAAATTTTTATTTAATAAATAATTTTACTCCATTGTCTATCTAGATGCAGAATGACCGTCCCGGGATGTCTTGTCGTTAGGACGGGACGAAAAAATTAAGGATCGTCATTCTGGCATACAAAAATGACAGCTTTTTGCGACGGTCTCAAAACGGTCCAAATGACCATTGATGAAACCGATTTTGAAAAACGGTATCATTTTGCATCACTGATAAGTAATTTGTAACATATTTAGTCTAAAATTTTCAAAATAACGTTTTTAACATTTTTTTACCACCTGTTCGTTGTTATTACAGTATAAATATAGAAGAATTTTTTACATTATGTTCCAAAAAGTTCTGATTTTTATTTTGTATTCCGTTTGATTATTTATTAAATTAAAAACAAAAAGTCGCGCTCAAAAAATTTTCCACATTTTTGTCCCCAAGCTTTAATTTCTTTTTCAGATTTAAGTTTTTCGTGTTAAATAGGATGAAAATAATATGCTATACATGATTTTGAAAGATTATGAATTGAAAAAACCGAATAAAATATTTAAAACATGAAATATTTGCTTTTTGTAATCAATAAACCGAATGAAAATAAGTTTAAGAAGTTATGGTTATGGTGTCATAACTTTAAAAATCATTGTTTTTGATACCAAAAATTATAATTTGGCTTATTAAAATATTCAATTTAGCTTCATATTTTATTTTTTTCATTCAGGACAAACATTTTTTTGGTGAATATGTTTCTTATTTCTCTGTAAACTCAAAATAATTAATGGATTTTGACGCGTATCTTTTCTAATTTTCTCATATCATACTACTTTTTAGCAGAGAAAACGATTATTTATAAGAAAAATAGTTGTTGTCAGTCATACATAACTTTTTAGTAAAGACTTGGATTAGATTGTCTTTTTTGAGCAATTGATAACTAAAGAGCGGCGTCACGAAAAAATCCCCTAATTATAGTCCCCCGCGAAAATTTTCCCGAAACAAAAACTCCGAACGAAAAATCTCTGATGTAGAAAATAACAAATAATTTTAAAAACTTAAAAGTTTATAAAATTATTACAAATTGAAAAGTTTCAGTTACCATCAGTAGAAAATCGAATTTTTCATTTTTTATATTTGGGAATAGAAAGGTTGTAATTGAAATTCCTAACTTAAATTGTTTACTACTTGTTTGTGAAAAGCTGCAGTTGAATATTGACGCTTATTCAATATGCCTCTGCAGTTAGTCATAAGTCAAAAAAAAAAAAAACATGTTCGAGGACATTAACATTTACATCAGCGTATTAATAAAAATAGTATTGTTTGGAGGTGCACTCAGCATAAATCTAATAAATACCCTGGTGAAATTGAAACTAATAATGAAAAAAGAATTGTTTGAATTTGAAGTTTTGTAAGAGCTTTTGCTCTATACCATAACTGATAAACAATCAATCAACAAAAGGTGGGTTCAGGGTGATCTAAAAGAACAACAGGTATGTTGCTATTTGCAACTCATACTTTTTATTATAAAAACACAATCACGCTGCCGCAGGAGTAGACGGGGCCTTGGCTCAGCAGAGAACCAAAGACACTTACTTTTATCAGCTGGTGTTCACAGCAATCACGAACGCAACAATCGTATGACAAAATAAATATCAGCGCGCGTAGCTTGCTTGGCAGCTCGGGCAAGACTAACTCGCTCACGTGCCGCGGTGACAATCCGGCGGCCGGCCCGCATCGTGTCTTTGTTTCTCTGCTCCGTGGGCGCGACTCTCTCGCTCTTCTGCCCTGGCGTCTGCTCCCTTAGCCATAAATTGGCCTGGTTCCTACCAGGTACAAAATGACTTACAAACTAACTTACAATTACGGAGAAAAACCTCCAGGGTAGCCGTAGCGGGCAAAAAGACCGTTAAAGTTTTTTAAATTTACTAAATTTTTTTATTCTTATTTTTTTTTTCTTTTTTTTTTTTATCGACCGTTTTAATATTATTTTAAGGTAAGATAACCAAAGTAAAAGATCACAACCATGCACCTAATCCCGTCAATGTTGAAGTGTGAAAGGTCGTTAATTGAATTAGAGATTCTACAAGAGAATCTAATGATCTTACATATTAAGTGATTAGTGAGAATCTTGGTGATGTAACTGATGAAGCAGTTCACTGTCTTCAAGTTCTCTAAGCAGACTGGAAAATAGGGTTTTATTGTTGAGTACTAATGAAAATCTTAGATTTTTAAAAAAGTGCAAGTTATGGTTTTCCGACAGAACCTTTAAGTGTGTACCAACATCATTTTCTCAACTCTATATGTTACATGGTCTATGTGATATTCCTAGTATTGGTACAAAAGCTCTTCTTCTGGTGCACTCGCTACTTCCAAATATAACAATAAAAATTTATAAATCAGCATTGCAAGTTATCAAAAGTTTTATTGACGATTTTAATCCTGATCAAATTCTTATAGATTTTGCTTTTATTAAATCATTTAGTAGATTATTTCCTCTTGCTCGTATTAAAGGGTGTCATTTCTACTTTGGGCAATGTATTGACAAATACATTTTTATGGTTTACAAACATTGTATGGTGAAGATATAAAATTTTGTACTGCAATAAAAATGATTATTGCATTGGCTTTTGTACCCGTGGGTGATACGTAGTTTATACTTATAAAGAGTTAATTAATATTGAATACTGAATATTTATTAGATACTGAATTAATACTGAATATTTTATAGAAAATAAAGAATTACTAAACGAGTTTTGGAATTATTTTTAACGTACATGGATTGAAATTAAAAAGGAATAATGTACGTGGTTCACCTTAATTCGATATTTCGTTGTGGAACAGTTACATTGATGTTGTGAACAATTTGCCCAGAACAAAAAATTCAGTCGAAAGTTGGCACTACAGATTTTCAAAAATTGTTATTAAATATCCTGCTTTGATGAGTGAGTTTATTGATTCTATGAAAACGGAGTAAAATTAAAATGAGGTTTTGATTGAGCAAATCAAGACTGGTTGAGACGTTTCTGGTCCAAGAAGAAAGGCATATAAAAATTATGATAAAAGATTAAAAAATTTTGAAAATGATTATGATACAAATGATGTACTTGGTTATCTAAAAAATTGGTGGGTTGCTACTGTATTGTAAATTCATTAATGTATGCATGTATTCAATTTTTTTTTTACTGAAACATATATTTGTATACGTGATAAATATAGTTCATGCCCTCAACAAAACTCCCTCTCCCCAGAGTCTCAATGATTTCCGTCCTATTTCCCTACTCAGTTTTTTGTCTAAACTCCTTGAAAGGCTAGTCCATAACCAAATTTCTTCTTTCGTTGAGTCACGAGGGCTGATGGACGGACATCAAGCAGGATTCAGAGCTGGGCACAGTACACAGACGGCACTCTTAAAACTTACTGACGATATTCATACTGGCATGGACAGAAGGCAGATGACTGCACTTCTGCTTTGAAACAAAGCTTTCGATTCGGTCTCTCACATGACACTATTGACTAAGCTTCGATTCCTTGGCTTTTCACGTATTTTTGCACTAAATAGCGTCCTATCTGACGAGCCGCACCCAGGCAATAAAAGCTGCAGGTGGCAGCTTTACCTCTTTTCAACCCGTTAATAAGGGTGTGCCTCAGGGTTCGGTCTTGGGTCCTCTACTCTTCGCCCTGTTCACTGTCGACATCGCTCAGGACCTTGGCCCTAGCGTTAGTCATCAGCCGACAATCTGTAGATTGATGTGATAAAGACTTAAAGACCCTTGAAAGACTGAGCAGAGATGCTGAGCAAGTTGCACTCGGGCATAATACTAATCACCTGATTTTGATAAGACCAAGGCCATGATATTCAGAACCCCTGCCTACGTGAATGACTTTGATAGGATGGGCATACGTACACTGCAGTTTGGGGACTGCACTGTCCCCTTGGTTTCGTTGACACGGTGGTGCTTGACTCCAAACTGAACTAGAAGGACCATGTTCGCTACGCATGCCGCAGAGCTAATTCTCTTATATACCGCCTTTACCACTTCAGGCGCAGTACCACCTTTGAACTGCGGAAGCGGCATTCAGACCCTCCTTTGTCCTATAGTAGATTACTGCTCTTTAGTGTTCTGTAATATTTCGGAAGAACAGGACCTTATACTGCAGCGTGTCCCCAATCGAGGAATCAGGTATATTTTTGGTATAAGGAAATGTGATCACGTTACCCCATTCAGCTCGGCTGACTTCGGGTTTTGGGCTCAAGAACTACTTTGCTAATTCCTTGCTCTATAAGATCCCGAATACAGGTGTTCCACCTTATTTGGCAAACTTGCGCTGCTCTCGGCCATACTGTGGTGCAAGTCCAGATGCTGTGATAGTTTCCTTCTTCTACACCGAGTCTCTTAAACGCTCCTTTCATGAATCAACCACCTATCTCTGGAATGCCCTACCCCCTCATATTTGCCGAGCACCATCCCTTCCCATTTTCAAACATTTCATCAAGTCATTCATTTTTACTGCCGAGGGAGAAGCTTAAGCACCCATTATACATAGACATTACTACGTTATATTATATTACTACTGTTATTATTATCTAATTGTGTATTTATTCATATAATTATTTTTTTTCGGTCACCGACCAATTATCGGTGCGTTATTCGTGCTATTTTCTGACCAAACAACAGGTATGTTTTCCGATATTTGGTTTGTTTTGCAGTCGCCATCTATCGGATCGTCAAAAAACTTACTCAGAGATGAAAACGACCAAGATGTAAGGCTTCAAGGTAAGAACGCGGCAACACCGCTCATGACTGAACATGCTGTCATTTGTTCAGAAAACAACACTCATAACGTACCTAAAATTGATTGGAGCTTGAAAAAGCATATATTTTGTTTTATTTTTAATTTTATCGCTATGTTTTATTTTATCATTGTTATTTATTTGTTTATATCTTACTATATAAAATAGTTGTTTTTCTTTTCCCACGCCCCCCATGCCCCCCAAAAAGTGCTCAACTAACCGTGAAAGTGTACCGAAATATGCTTATTTCTATGTGTTTTAATTTTTCCTATAATTTTCTAATCACGCCCTCCCACGCCCTTTTACTACCCACGCCCCCCATTTTTGATATATGTTATCAGCTATGTAACTACAGAAATGTAAAAAGTGACTTGGAGTAAACAGGGTAAGTCGGCAGTACTTAAAAAATGGAATTAAAAAATGAAGAGTAATGGCAGAGGTCAATAGCATATAAAAAATATTATTATAGAAACTAGAGTAGGTGCATGAGTAGGAGGCTAGTTAACGAAAAAAATTTTTACAATGGTAAGAACTGAGACATGAACAACAATAGGCACGATTATTGTAACAGGGATGGGTTCAAAGTTACAAGCTTATCACATTGTTAGAAACAAATATAACCCTTAGAGTAGTCAGGAAACACCATAAAAGGGTATCCGCAAGAGTATGTTTAAAGGTATAAATAATTTTAGGAACAGGAGAAAGTATTCAAAAATGCACAATAGTAGGCAGAAGGGTAGGCACAATTGTAGGTAGAGGGTTGCGTATCTATTATGTAAGAACAAAGGATAGAAATGATGTTAGTTTCAAGGCTTTAAAAAGGTCTAGGAAGAAAAAAAAAAAAAAAAAAAAAAAAAAAACTGAACCCATGGTAGAAACGAAAGTAAGCATAAAAATAAAAACAACATACGCTCAAAGTTACAAATTGAAGTATAAAAATAATAACAATGTAAAAGAGGCTGCGCATGGCTGGAAACTGTTGTCTTAAGGTAAACTTCGATATCAATCAGGGTAGGTTAATTGGGGGAAACCTAGGTAGAAAAAATGTTGATAACAAATGTAAATGGATGTAGGAAATATTTGTCAAAAAAGTTAAAGAACTGTGTGAGCAAAAGTGTATGGAAGACTAGTTTCACGATTGTAATTACAAAAAGATTTAAGAAGAACAATAGAAACGATAGTATTCACAAAGATGAGAACCAAGGTTCAGAGTTAGAAATCAAAGCATGAAAAAAAGAAAAAACAACAGTAAACACAAAAATTGAAGCAAGTAGATTCATGTGAAAGAGACTAGGTAAAAAATTGTTGTTGCAATTGTCACAATCAGCATAGGAACAATATTAAGCAAAAGTGTACATACAAGCGAAGGTTCAAAGTTACAAACGTTATGACAAGTGTGGGTACTGGAGTAGGTACAATGTAGTTACAAGAGTAGTTATCAAGTTTGAAACAATATTATGAACAAAGTTTGTTATAAGGGTATTTACAGTAGTAAGCACAAGAAGATAAAAAAAGATTATGCACAAGGCTTGATTCAGTGTTAAAAATTTAAATAAAAAATAATAAAGTACTAGAGTTAGCATAGGAATAGAAACAGATGTAGAAACAAATGCATCTGTATAGGGTTCAGCGTTAGAAGCTTAAGTAAAAAATAGGTAGTAAGCACAAGATCATTAACATATGTTGGAAGAAGAAAAAGTCAAATATTCGAAAAACTGTTTACGATGTAACGCCCGTGACATACGGACAGACCCGTATGTATCAGAGTAGGCACAGAGGTAGACGCAAGGGTATGTGTATAAGTGTAGGTACAAGTGTAGATTCAAGCATAAAACTCTGGGGGGGGGGGGGGGGTTGTTGTCAAGCGGAGCGAGCAGGGGGGTACCCCGCCTAGTGAGTATGTATATGGGTCAAAATAATACTTTTTTAAAAAACCGTCCGCACGAGGTTCACCGATTTTATTGCAATTTTTTTTGGCAAAAGTACTATTTAATACAAGACTTTTGCCACAAACTAGAGGTCTCTATCTTATTTCTGCTTGGTGCTAGATTTTTTCAAAGATTGAAAAATGGCCTATTTTTAAGCTGTTTTAAGCAATTTTAAGGTATTTTTCGAAAAATTCTAACTTTTGATCAAAATAAGATAGAAACCTCTAGTTTGCGGCAAAATTTTGTTCAAAATAAGTTCTTTTTTGTAAAAATATTTTGACAACATAGTTTGGTTATTTTTATAATAATACAGTCCTACACAGATATTGCTATTTTTGCTCATTTGCAGGTATCTTCAAACGACCGTAGCTTTTTCTAGGCTAAATTTTTGTTCATATTAAAAAATTGTTAAATTTTTTTTATGAAAAACAAAAATTTTGCGACCAACCGGAACCCTGTACGATCTTCCACTTCCAAGATACAGCTGTTTAAAGTTGTCAAAAAACACAAAAAACGCGTTTTTTACGATTTTCACACGCATTTTTGAACGGTTTCGACCTTTTTTTTTCTCTCAAAAATATGTGGAATCTTCTCTTCATATGTTTCCAAACAAGCTCCCATAGTAATTGTAGTGCGGATTTGGGGTTTTAGTTGATTCCAGAGCATACACTTTTGACACATTTTATGTGCTAAACTAGTGTTTTTTTAACAATATACACGCTACATTTAACTTTTTCGTTCATTATAGATGTTTTGAAATTATTTTTTGACTAAAAACTATTCAAATTCCAGCCAAAATTAGGTCACCTGCTTTGAAAAAATTGATACTCAACGAAATATTGATCTCAATATCAAAATGATAAACTACTTTTATTCAGTTTTTTAGTTTTTAGATTCGTTAAAAATCTATGTTCAAATATTGTAAATAATATACCACTTGTTTATTAATTTTTTTCTATTTTTGAAATTACAAATAATTGATCATAGTTTATCAATTAGTCTGATAAAACAATCATGGATTACTATTGCTTACTCTGAAAAAAATGAGTCCAAATTTAAAATGCTATTTTTTGAATTCTATGAAGCATGCAACAATCTACCAATCTACATTCTACTTATAATTATGTCCACTTATGAAAAAGAGAATGAGAGATTCGATTAGAAAGTCGAGTCGATATATCGAATCGAAACTTGATCTTTGATTCTTGGAGCAAGAGCGCCGCCTTAAAGGCCTCCCAAAAGTGTGTACCAGCCAGACGCGCCAAATTTAAAATCTTCAGGCATGCTTGATTTGAATTTTTTGTTTTTTTTTTTTTAATTAATAAAGTGAGTAACGAAATTTAAATTTTTAATAGACAAATAAGCGGACAAGCTTACAACCCCATAACCCTAGGCGTAGTGAATAACAAATAATTAACTTTTGTAATAAACAAATAAGCCGATAAGCTACAACTCCAAAATACTGGGCGTACTTAGTATAAATAATTAATTTTTTTTAATAAACAAATAAGCCGATAAGCTACAACACAGCGCATGGCTGAAAAAAATGTTAATATCTTTAATAAACAAATAAGGTGATAAGTAACAACCCCATAGCTTTTGGCATGTCTAAAAAAAATGTTAATATTTTTAATAAACAAATAACGCGATGAGCTACAACCTCATAACCTTGGGCATGGCTAAAAAAAATGTTAATATTTTTAATAAACAAATAAGGCGATGAGCTACAACCCCATAACACTGGGTGGAGTGAATGAGAAATAATTAAATTTTTTAATAAACAAATAAGCCGATTAGCTGCAACCCCATACCATAGGGCATGGCTCAAAATTTTTTTTTATCCATGTCCAAGGTTATGGGGTGGTAATCTTGTTTGCTTAGTTGTTTATTTAAATATTCACATATTTTATATTCGCTGCGCCCAATGTTATGGGGTTGTAGCTCATCGGCTCATTTGTTTATTAAAAAAATTAATTATTTTTCATTCACTACGCCCAATGTTATGGGGTTGTGGCTCATCGGCTTATTTGTTTATTAAAAAAATTAATTATTTTTCATTCGCTACGCCAACCGTCATGGGGTTGTAGCTTATCACCTTGTTGGTTTATTAAAAATATAAACATTTTTTTCAGCCATGCCCAAGGTTATGGTGTTGTAGCTCATCGGCTTATTTGTTTATTAGAAAATTTAATTATTTTTTATTCACTCTGCCCAGTGTTATGGGATTGTAGCTCATCGCCTTACTTGTTTATTAAAAATATTAACATTTTTTTCAGCCATGCCCAAGGTTATGAGGTTGTAGTTCATCGCCTTATTTGTTTATTAAAAATATTAACATTTTTTTAGCCATGCCCAAAGTTATGGGGTTGTAGCTTATTGGCTTATTTGTTTATTAAAAAAAATTAATTATTTTTACTAAAGTTAATTATTTATTATTCACTACGACTAGAGTTATGGGGTTTTAAGCTTGTCCACTTATTTGTCTATTAAAAATTTAAATTTCGTTACTCACTTTATTAATTAAAAAAAAAAAACAAAAAATTCAAATCAAGCTTGCCTGAAGATTTTAAATTTGGCGCGTCTGGCTGGTACACACTTTTGGGAGGCCTTTAAGGCGGCGCTCTTGCTCCAAGAATCAAAGATCAAGTTTTGATTCGATATATCGACTCGACTTTCTAATCGAATCTCTCATTCTCTTTTTCATAAGTGGACATAATTATAAGTAGAATGTAGATTGGTAGATTGTTGCATGCTTCATAGAATTCAAAAAATAACATTTTAAATTTGGACTCATTTTTTTCAGAGTAAGCAATAGTAATCCATGATTGTTTTATCGGACTAATTGATAAACTATGATCAATTATTTGTAATTTCAAAAATAGAAAAAAATTAATAAACAAGTGGTATATTATTTACAATATTTGAACATAGATTTTTAACGAATCAAAAAACTAAAAAACTAAATAAAAGTAGTATATCATTTTGATATTGAGATCAATATTTCGTTGAGTATCAATTTTTTCAAAGCAGGTGACCTAATTTTGGCTGGAATTTGAATAGTTTTTAGTCAAAAAATAATTTCAAAACATCTACAGTAGTGATCAAAATTATAGAGCACCCCCAAATTTCATACTTCAGTCTTTAAGTTTTTGTGCTTTTATACGACTGCAAACACTTAAATATTTTTATAAATGCCTGAAACTTTTTTTTTCACTTAAACTACATAAAAACTGGAAAGAAGAAGTTTTACTTAACTTAAATTCAATAAAAAAATTAACTTTTACCTCCATTTTTGTTAAAAAGTTCATTTTTCAAAAAACAGCTAATTTTTGCTTTTTTAAAAACTTGCGTAGTATATTTCAACCAGTTAAAAACATCCGAAAATATTGTAAATTTTTTTTCTTTTCTTTTTAGTATTCAGAACCAACGAAAAAAATTTTTAAGTTGATTGGTGCAAAATTGTTCAAACCACAAGCAAATAACTCATTTTTGTAATCATTGTAAAATTACCGATTTTTCATGATTTTACATAATTTAATGCCTTAATCTCATATTTTTTTTCAGTATTACAGGTAAATTTGAATAAAAACACTAAATTAATAATAATTTAACTAATTTAATTTTGAATTGAAGAAAATCTTACAGAAAATCACCATAAGTTTTAAAATTTTTCAACACAATTGATCTTTGAAAAGAAAACGTTATTTTTGTAATAATTGCTATGTATAAATTATACTTTTTAAAATGTTTTTGCCTTTCATTAACAATTCAGTATAAATCTAAAGTAAGCTTATTTTAATTAAATATATTATTTGAATTCTTCGGATTCGAATTATAGACTATAGTTGCGACGTCTATTCAATCGGTAGATAATATACCTGCCTTACCGACTGAGCAGTTATTATACACAAAATGATAATTTTTAATGTTTATTAGTAACTGTAATCATGGGCAGAAGAGCAATATCTGAATCGACAAAGTGGCAAATCGTAGGATTATTTAAGGGAGGGAAAAATCAGTGTAAGATATCTAGAACTCTAAAAGTGAGTAGGCATTGTGTTCAAAATACTATTAAGTCTTACACCAGCGCGAAAACGTTAAAAACTGTAAAAGTTAAAAAAGGTGCTGGGAGACCAAGGATAACAAGCGATCGAATAGACAGAATAATTATTAAAAAAGCAAAAAAAGAACGCACTGTTACAGCAAATACTATAAAAAATCAATTAACTAATGAACTGAATGTAAAAGTTTCAAGAGTAACAGTAAATAGGCGCTTGCTTGAAAATAATTTAAAGTCTGCTGTCGCAGTTCGTAAACCACTTCTGACTGCAAAAAATCGTAAAGCTCGTTATGAATGGTGCAAAGATAAACTATCATGGACTGTTGAGAAGTGGAATTTAGTTTTGTTTAGCGATGAATCCTCTTTTCAATTATTTTCCAACAGACCGAGAAGAGTGAGACGTTCTAGTATTGAAAAATATAATGCAGATTGCATCGCTCCCAGGGTTCAAAAAGGTGGTGGATCTATTATGATTTGGGGCTGTTGGTCAGGAAAAGGAATAGGAGAATTAAAGTTTGTGCAAGGAACTGTTAACAGCGAAAAATACATCGACGTGATGAAGGACTACATGCTTCCGTCAAAAACAAAAATCTTTGGACGTCGAAAAGTTTGGTACTTTCAACAGGACAACGCCCCCTGTCATACCTCAAAGAAAACTATGCACTGGTTAAAAGATAACAAAATACCAGTCTTAGATTGGCCAGCCCGTTCGCCTGACTTAAACATAATTGAAAATGCTTGGGATCAACTAGAAATGATGATCAAAGATAAGAATCTGAGAAATCTTGATGATTTAAAAAGAGAAATTGCAGCAGCTTGGCAAACTTTAAGTCTGACCTATTGTAAGAAGCTTGCAGAATCCATGCCACGAAGGGTTCAGGCTTGCTATAACGCAAAAGGAGGAGCTACTAAATATTAGCTGGATCAAAATTTAAGCAAAACAAAAATTTTTTATTCATATTACGTATAAATTATTACTGAATTGTATTAATTTTATCATTTTAAAGCAATTATTACAAAAATAACGTTTTCTTTTCAAAGATTAATTGTGTTGAAAAATTTGTAAAATTTTAAAGCTTATGGTGATTTTCTGTAAGATTTTCTTCAATTTAAAATTAAATTAGTTAAATTATTATTAATTTAGTGTTTTTATTCAAATTTACCTGTAATACTGAAAAAAAATATGAGATTAAGGCATTAAATTATGTAAAATCATGAAAAATCGGTAATTTTACAATGATTAAAAAAATGAGTTATTTGCTTGTGGTTTGAAAAATTTTGCACCAATCAACTTGAAAATTTTTTTCGTTGATTTTGAATACTAAAAAGAAAAGAAAAAAAATTTACAATGATTTTGGATGTTTTTAACTGGTTGAAATATACTACGCAAGTTTTTAAAAAAGCAAAAATTAGCTGTTTTTTGAAAAATGAACTTTTTAATAAAAATGGAGGTAAAAGTTAATTTTTTTATTGAATTTAAGTTAAGTAAAACTTCTTATTTCCAGTTTTTATGTAGTTTAAGTGAAAAAAAAGTTTCAGGAATTTATAAAAATACTTAAGTGTTTGCAGTCGTATAAAAGCACAAAAATTTAAAGACTGAAGTATGAAATTTGGGGATGCTCTATAATTTTGATCACTACTGTATAATGAACGAAAAAGTTAAATGAAGCGTGTATATTGTTAAAAAAACACTAGTTTAGCACATAAAATGTGTCAAAAGTGTATGCTTTGGAATCAACTAAAACCCCAAATCCGCACTACAATTACTATGGGAGCTTGTTTGGAAACATATGAAGAGAAGATTCCACATATTTTTGAGAGAAAAAAAAAGGTCGAAACCGTTCAAAAATGCGTGTGAAAATCGTAAAAAACGCGTTTTTTGTGTTTTTTGACAACTTTAAACAGCTGTATCTTGGAAGTGGAAGATCGTACAGGGTTCCGGTTGGTCGCAAAATTTTTGTTTTTTCATAAAAAAAATTTAACAATTTTTTAATATGAACAAAAATTTAGCCTAGAAAAAGCTACGGTCGTTTGAAGATACCTGCAAATGAGCAAAAATAGCAATATCTGTGTAGGACTGTATTATTATAAAAATAACCAAACTATGTTGTCAAAATATTTTTACAAAAAAGAACTTATTTTGAACAAAATTTTGCCGCAAACTAGAGGTTTCTATCTTATTTTGATCAAAAGTTAGAATTTTTCGAAAAATACCTTAAAATTGCTTAAAACAGCTTAAAAATAGGCCATTTTTCAATCTTTGAAAAAATCTAGCACCAAGCAGAAATAAGATAGAGACCTCTAGTTTGTGGCAAAAGTCTTGTATTAAATAGTACTTTTGCCAAAAAAAATTGCAATAAAATCGGTGAACCTCGTGCGGACGGTTTTTTAAAAAAGTATTATTTTGACCCATATATATATGTGTGTGATATATATATATATATATATATACCCGCCCTCCATAGTATACATATATACACTCATTTATATTATAAATGTCAACTTCCTGCAATGTCCGAAATTTTAGGGTTTTTGGATGAGTTTATAAACTATGTGCACTTGTTCTACATGTAATCAATTCCACGAGGCACCTCAACGAAGTGAGTCCAAGAATCATAGCATGCATAGTACAGCAATAATTGGCTAATAAAAATTTTTAGTTTTCTTTTATTTTTCACCAGTTATTGCTCAGCCACGCAAGCTACAATTCTTGGCTTTACAGCAATTGTTGGATAATCAGCATTTCCAAAAACTCTCGAATATTCAATTGATTTATTATATACGTCGAAGTCTGGAAAAAACTTTGTAAAAATAAATTGCATAAAATAATTGAATAAGTAGATCTTACGTAGGTCAAATTGAAAGTGAATGTTGGGATCATAATCAGTAGCTCTAAAAACTCCCAAGTACAAAACTCCTAATTATTTGTAGAAGTCTAAATCACTTTTTTGTTCAAAAAAGAAAGACGCCGCCGACGACGACGATAACTACTAAAAGAAATTACTTAATGACTCCTCCAAAGTAAAAACTTCGTGGGATAGCATGACTGGTACACGATTCGTTCGACGTACAAGAATCGCGTTTTGATCTACAGTTACAAAAATAATTTCGTAGTAACTCAAGACTCGTAGGCTAAAAATATACTTTTCGGATAATTAAGACCACAAAGCACTGTAAAATTATTTTCTATGTAGTCACATATGAATACAATCAATCTGCTTTTATTGGCATCACTAGACACTATTTTATGCCACTCTGATATTGATCGACTAGCACTAATATCATACTGGTAAAACTTTTTTCCACACCGGTCAGCCCTTTCTTGATCTTTTGGAATTAATTTTTCATCGTACCGATCGAATATGCAGTGAACTTCGGTATACGAAATCAGTAATTTTTCTAATGTAGTAGTAAAATATCTACCAACTTCTTCGAAAAATTTCATCGACTTAGTATCAAGTGCTTGTATTATTGCCATAACGTCAATAATACATATCAAAAAAAGTTTATTATAATACCTTCTTGAATATTATTTTCCAATAAATGTAGTAAGTCCGACTTATTTATTAAAGGTTGCCTGTGACCATCTTCTTTAAATAAAGACGGTGGTATTTCAGTAATTGAGACACTAAGAACCAAGGCTAGATTTATTTCTTGCCTTTCTTTTGATGGTACAGTGCTTTTTGGTAAATAAGTTCTGGTGAAACGTATTCTGTTGACACAGAACCATCTGACCTTTTAATAGTTACTTTTTTTATATCAGTAAATGTTTTTAGGCCAGATTTTTTAACTGTATCATAATGATTCCGACGCTTGTCGCATTCAGAATCTAATTGATTGAAAACAAAATCTTTAAGCATTTAATAACTTGTTTTAACAGCATTCAATAAAGAATTTTGAACCTTTGGATCAACTTCAATTCCGTTTCCAATATCAATAAGTTTGGTATTAAGTTAGTAAGGTTAAAAGGGTCAGTTATATAATGATTTATATGATTCATTATTTTTAAAACATCTCTTTCATCTTGCTGTGACTGAGATGGTTGTTCACTTTCATGCACAAATTTAATTTCATCTTCTGCATCAGTTTGATTACAGCGTTCTTTGATTCCTCTAGCATAATTACCAACAATATTTCGACTGAGAGACCAACGAATGACAGCGTCTGATCGTCGCATGAATCCAATTATACCACCTTCACTTTTATTATCTTTTATCACGGATATTTCGACCGCCATATCAGACCATAGCCCACAAAATGCCCGTGAAGTAAATCTTATCAAAAAGTGCTTAGATAATTCAGTTTGCGCTTCATCTGAAAGTTCATTATTCATCTGTAAAAAGTATAGAGGTGAATAGCGAGAATAATTATCACAATTGCAAATAAAAAAGTAAGGTATCATTGAATAAAAGACTTTAAATGTTTATTCCTATGACTTCCTCGCTCTGCTCTAATGAAAACTTGAAACTATTTCAATAGTTCTAAGACAATCATCCCAATAACGTAATGTTGGTAACTGTGATCTACCTTTTACACGAAAATTTTCAAACGATGGCATTAATTTTTCTTCATCTTCTTTCAAAATATTGATATAATCGTCACTTTTATAACTTTTGTTTTCATAAGAAACACAAAATAATTTAAATTTATCAAAAAACTCCGAAAAAGAGTCATGATCAGGTAATAATGAAAAAAATTTATTAACATTAACTGCATTGAAGCTCCATATATAAGCATTGGCACTCTTACGGCTCGATGAAATTGTTTGCCTTGCATTATAAGTAAAGCTGAGCCTGATGCATAAACTCACGAGCTAACAAGTATTTCAAATAAGCCTCCATCAGCAATATTATTTACCAATACATGCAATATCACTACTGCCGCCATAAGGAAAAGGGTCGGTCAGAAATATAAAATTTAAGTAAAAATATAAAATTTAGAATGCTGTTACCTTTCAGCTCTGAAGCCGTAAGTTTTTGTTGTTGTTTTGATGGTTTAGATTTTTCATCTCTAACAAATTTTGCTGCAGTGAGTCTATTTCTTAAATGCTTGTAATGGTTTACTAATTTACCACGAGCTTTTATTTGATCACAAAAGTCAGTTGCACTTGCATGTGCTACATAATATAATTCTGGATCCTCATTGGGGAAAAGCTCAACAATCAATTTCGTTATTTCCACAAATTGATCAGTTGTTATTCTAGAAAAAAATTGTTAATTAATTTACTTTTTAAATCTCATGTTGTAACAATAAATTAAATTATTACAAGTATTTGTTGGATAATGCACGTTTTCTCGGTGGATATTTATAAGTCTTTCAAAAATCTCTCGGCTTGAATTATCGGAATGATACTCTTGTGTATGTCGCTGAAAGGTTTCGGCTTGCAAGATTTTAATTATCAAAATGCTTGAAGTCTAAGTTACTTCTTTGTTCGAACTGCGTTTGGCTGTGGAGAGCGCTCACGCACGTCAGTCGAGTTGAGTTACTCAGCAAGACAGGTCAGACTTCCCTGTGCCTACAATTAGGGTAGAATAAAGATTTGATTTATACTTTTTACCCTAAATGTTTTGTCGTTTTATTTAATATTTCACCATAAAATTTAATAGTATTAATGTACAATTTAATAGTATTAATGTTTTATTCTCTAGTAATGAGTCAATCTCATTTTTAATTGCTTGCTCCTACTCAAGTTTATCAGGACAGTTCTTTATTTCCCCGTAAGACCCTGGAATTTCACTGACTACAGGTAGCGCGTAAGTATGATAACAATACTCTTCATCTTAAGAAATGGAAGGTTTGTTCATAATTATCTCACTTCGCCGTAGTTTATTATTATCTGAGTCACTTTGAGATTTATCAATTTTTTCTGCCTCAGTAATAGATTCTTTGATTTTATTTTGATCACTTTCATTGATTTCATCATTCCCATTATTTTCCTCGATTTTTAAAGTTTCATCGATTCTAAATTTTTAAGTACAAGCATTCCCATCTGACTCAGAAAATAATGAAGGTCTCGATTTCAAATAATCAATTTCATCAAAAATAACATCACGAGCGAAGATAAATTTATTAGACTGTGGATGAAATATTTTATAACCGTTTGGTTCGTATCCTACGAGGATACCCTTAAATGATTTTTCATCGAATTTCATTTTACGATTTTTATCGTGCACGTATACTGTACTACCGAAAATTTTGAAATGATCGCCGAAAGGTTTCGGCTTGCAAGATTTTAATTATCAAAATGCTTGAAGTCTAAGTTACTTCTTTGTTCGAACTGCGTTTGGCTGTGGAGAGCGCTCACGCACGTCAGTCGAGTTGAGTTACTCAGCAAGGCAGGTCAGACTTCCCTGTGCCTACAATTAGGGTAGAATAAAGATTTGATTTATACTTTTTACCCTAAATGTTTTGTCGTTTTATTTAATATTTCACCATAAAATTTAATAGTATTAATGTACAAAACCATAAAATTACAATTACAAATATAAAGTTCTCAAATAAAAGAGTACAGGTTAAAGTAAAAAAAGGGTTAAGCTTTTAAAACTAGATTAATATGTCAATAACATGCACAATGAATCACATAAAGTTATTGTTACTTACAAATATCTTATTCTATCTTTTTTCAAAGCTTCAATAAGCACCATGTCAACTAATCGTTCTGTTTCTAGGATTCCTTTATGCTTATAAGTATTCAAAATAATTTGACCATTTATATTGTCATTATTATTTAAGAATTTAAATAAATCATTTTCAACAAATTTAAATTCAACTGATACTTCTGTGAAAAAATATTTAAGTTACTATAATTTTAAAAGAACATTCCATATCATTGTAAAAACGCATAGGAATCTCATAAAAACTGATAAGTTAATAATAAACAATTTTGAAAGTATTATAAATTTTTTATTACTCTTAAGTAGTTGCAATTTTTTTACAATTTACATTTACAAATTGATTCTTTAAGATTGTTATTTTGTTATTCTTGTAATGAAACATTTTGAGTTATTATAAAAAGTTTTGAGAGAATTTAATTATTTCAATTTGATGCTATTAAAGATAATAATTGATGGAACGAAGGAGGAAAAAAAAAAAAAAGCAAAGCAAAGCTTTTTAGCACGAACATTATAAATGAGTCCCTCATTTTCAGTTAAAAAAATACAAGCTCAAAAAACACTGGTTATTTTCTCACCTTCTTCAGAATTTTTATCAGCTGGTTTTGCATTTAAAAAAGGTTTAAATTGAAGGAAAAAAGGCACGAAAAAAGGTTATGCATGGTACACTAACTATATATACAGTTCCACCGAATCCGCTATTCCAAAGAGCGCTGACGGCCGACGGCTGCGTGAGCAAAAACAGCGCTAAATTTTGAATGAGAAAATTTGAACTCGACTGATATACTTTTATTTATAATAAAACAATATTTTAACTATAAATCGCAATAAATACTCATTTAGGTATATATCATAATACTGTAATTTTTAAAAGAAATAAATCAATATATTTCAAGTTTTAAAGATTGGTGCATCATTAAAAACTATGTACTTTCCAAATATTGAACTAATATTTTATCTATTATTGTTATTTTTTGAATTCTGAAATCATTTTATCAAATAACAAAGTTATAACCAAAAATTTGTTTGTAAACTCAGATCAAAAAAAAAAAAAAAAAAAAAAAAAAGAAAGAAATAGTAGTTAAAAAAAATATTCATCGAGCTATTAAGTTATGTTTTGTAAAGGTCGAATAATGATATTAACAAAAAATATTGAAAATTTGTTTGTAAATTCAGATAAAAAAAAAAAAAAGTTAAAGAAATATTAGTTAAAAAATAGATTTATCTAGCTATTAAGTTATGTTTTGTCATCCATGTATTTAACAAAAAATATTTAATAAATAAAAATGAGAAAATATTTGAAAATCATCTTTTCCAAACAAAAAACATTTCTTATTTAAATAAATTTTTGAATAATTTTTATCCCATAAATAATGTTAAAAATGACTCTAAGTATATCAGTTCGAATAATGAAAATTCATTTTTCATAGTTCTCCCGAGTTCAAAATAATTTTCAATTCAAAATTTCCCGCGCATATGACCGGCCATGATGCTCCGCGCCAGCCGAGATGTGAAAATACAGAAACGTGAAAAATGAAATATCTGACCGACCGCTAGTATTTCCCTAAAAACTTAGACTTATGAGAAAATAACCTTAAAATTATGCTATTTACCATAACATGCCGTCTGAATTAATATACATGCAAAAGCGCTATTTAATACATTTTATTAATAGTCTTACCCTTGGACTATGGAATGAATTTTCTCCAACCATTAGATATTAGAAAGTTGTCCATTCTGAACGAATTCAATAATATTCAGTCAAAATTTTACATTATAAAACAATATATGATTATTCTAACGTCAACTGCACAATTATTCGCAGGGATAACTATTTCGTTCCTGCGTAAAACTTATTCTGTCTTACCGACGGCAGCTTACTGTATTGTATTCGGAGAGGAATCAGTTATTGCTGCCCGCAGCTCAGTCTCCCCTACGAGTTGCGCCTCCACAGAAGGAACTAATTGTTTCGCCTAAAAAAAACTTATTCTATCCCAGTCGCAACTATTTCTACCTTGACCTTTTCAGTGTGTGGGGGGGGGGGGGGGGGTACAAGAGTACTCGCAAGCTGGGGTGGCACCGCTATGAGGTTGTCGCGAAAGGCGCGCTCCATCCAGTCTCTCTTATCGAGGAAGGCTAGATGCTCCCAAAGGCGCAAGCGTATGCTATCGAGGGAGAGTATATTTAGATCATCATAGCCTGTCGAATTTATAAGACGGATAGCAAGGTGTGTGAAGGAGCGGTTTAGGGCTTCTTTGTGGGCCAGGGTGTGTATGAAATATCCGCTGTAGGAGCGAGCCGAGCGTCGGATATCAGGGCGAGTGTGGGCAGGGACAAACCTTTCTGAAAGGAAAGGTGGTGCGGCAGACCTTGAAATTTTAAGGGCAATATTGCCGATGAAATAGTCGCGACGACGAGCAACAGACAGCCAGCCGAGCGCAAGTCTATAGGGTGTGACAAGTGCCATCCAGGGGATGTTACCGTTGACGTAGCGTACGCAGGCATTTTTTAGGCGTTGAAGTTTGAGGTTCTGCTTCACAGTGAGATCATCATAGACAGCGCAAGCATAGTCGAAATGTGGTAAGATTAGGGATTCTGGAAGGGTCTTCCTGAGGGATCGGGTAAGGGCATACTTATAATAACGCAGGCTGTGAAACGACGAGGAGACGCGAGAGCAGATGTTGTTCACGTGCTCTTCAAACTCGAGTGAAGGGCTGAGGGTGACTCCAAGGCTCTTTAGTGAAGACGAAAAGTGAATGGTAGTGTTGTCGATATGGATCGGAGGAACAGTGGCAGGGACCAGCTTTGAAAAGTATTGGATGCTGCCTAGTAATAAGGCAGCAGACTTGCTTGAGTTTAGCTTCAGAGCGTTTTCTAGCGACCATCTGAGGATGGCAGAAGCGTCGGTGGACAGTTCATTTGCAAGGGTGGCGAGGCCATCGGGTGAAGGTAAAGCTCTTCTGAAGATTTGAAGGTCAACAGCATAAAGTATGTAGAGACAGTATTTGAGTCCGCGTGGCAGATCGAGCACAAAGATGGAAAAAATCAGGGGCCCAAGGATACTGCCCTGCGGAACTCCGGTGGCTAGCGAGAGCCAGTCCGAGTGACTGCCATCTGTACTCTTGACAGCCTGAGAGCGGTTACTGAGGTAGCTGCCAAACTATCTGATGACCTTATCTGAGCAGCCGACTTGGCGCAGCTTCACTAGAAGGCGGGCTAGGGGTAGCGTGTCAAAAGCTTTTGAGAAATCAAAGACAAGAAGACCGGTTAGCCTTTTGGCCTCGATCCTTTTGCGGACATTCTCCAGAACTCCTAAAAGTGCAGATTGGGTGGAGTAGTGTAAGTGGAAGCCGGTTTGCCTAGGGTCAAGGAGATCGTGTTCAACCAAGTGGGACATTAGCTGTTGGTGAACAATTCGTTCGATGAGTTTGGAGGGGGTGCATAGTAGAGCGATGGGTCTTGTATGAGAGGGAGATTTAGGATGTGGGGTTTTTAGCAGTGGTACCATGAGTGCCTTCTTCCACTCAGATGGAAAGATACCAGAGTTGAGCGATCAGTTGATGAGTTCGGTCAAGTGGGGCAATACAGTGGATAGAGACAGCTTCAGCATCTCTGCCGATATGCCATCGACGTCAGTGCAGGTGGTGGTGCACGAGGCGAGAGCTCTGCTCATATTTTCAGGTGTGACTTGGCTAAAAACAAAGGGCGTGAGATCCGTACGAAGAGAGACCTCACAGGCAGCCTCTATGTCAGCTTGGAGCAGAGGGGGGAGCTGTTGCAAACAGTGGCGAAGTGCATGTTCAGCACGGTGGGCATGAAATGTTTGAAAGGCGTATTGGAAGTTTGGGATCCCAGACCAAGTTTGCGCAGCTCCCGCCATTTGCCAGCGACGGAGGGCGCGTTGTTTATGCAGGCAGCGATAAAACCGTTCTTAGCTGTGTCGATGCGGTTGCAAACTTCATTCCGGATGATGCGGTAGGCAGCAGTGTTTCGCGGCGAAGGGAACCGGCAGGCATTGCGGTATTTGCGTGGTGAGCTGACGAATGTAGTAGGAGTATTCAACGTTATCAACGGGTAGGGGGGAAGGCCAGGGCGGAAAGCTGCGCGCTGACTAAGAGTCTAGATAAAACAAAATTTATGAAAAATAGATATGCGTTAAGATTAATATAAAATGTTTAAATTCAATGAAAATTTGTAAAAATAAATTGTAAGAAAATTATGTAAACAAACAAAAATTTTGATTTTATGAAAAATTAATGTCGTAAATTCAAGGAGGCGTGTTGGAATATGTGAATATTCCGACAAAATATTTGATAGTAAATTAATATGTAAAATAAAAAGACATAGATTGGTATTCAAGGACGTTCACTAGTAAATGAAATCCATGATAATCGTTTCAAATTTTGTGCTTCTTTCAATAAAGACTTAAAAAAGAATATGTTAAAGTTTCAGAAGGATTCATAACACGGTTTTCGAGATATTTCAATCCAAAGTTGAGCTAAAATCGCTCGAAATCGGGTGGTTTAACACGGGCTCTTACGTGAGAAACGTGCAGTGTTCATTTCGCTTCATTTTCCAAACCAGATTGTGAATTGTCTTGAAATTTTGACACGATTTCTCTCAAGTCTTTATTAAGAGATTTCAATAATTTTCAAACGATTCTCATGGGTTTTTAAACAATTTCAGCTTTTACTGATTTTATTAAAAAATCAGTAAAATGTTTGCTGATTTTTCTTAATTTTTCGAAACGTTTTTCGTACTTTTGGTCTAGACTATATGAAAATAGAAACCGTAAAGAATGTTATGTTAAATTTTCAAAACAATTTGTTAATTTGAGCCGAAGTACTGACGAGTTAAAAATAAAAAATTGTTCCGGGCGGCCGGGCATGACTTCGAAGTCACGTGACTCAGCTGCTGCCTATAGGCCCCCTACCATTCCGAAAAAAAACTAGTGAACGTCCTTAAATGTTCGCGGTATAAGTGTCGTGTGCAAGGACACTAAGGCGCATGTGCGAACTGACCGAGCGAGTTGACGGCGCTATGCTCACTCTTGTTCTCGTAGAGCCATCGGATCACTAGGTTCGTTCGATGTCAAACGGTTGAATAGCATTTGTACCTAATTATTACTTATTTATTCTTAATATTAACCACACAACACTTCTTATTTATTGATCCACGAACCCAATTACAACAGAAATATAAGTTTCTTTTAACTCTGATAAGTAAAAAACTTGACCATTTTTAAGAGCAGTGCGATAATCATTCCAAACATCTGCAGCAGTTCTTTCATTTGTATTGAATTTTTTTTGTTCATTTTGAAGACATTTTGGTTTAACTTTTAAAAAAACAGTAAATAACAGTCATTGTGATACTTTGCTTCGATTATCAACAAATCTTTCTATGATTATAATCTTTGATAAAGTTCATCAGATTCTTCTAATTTTGAAATAATTCGCTCTTTTATTTCTGAAGCTTTTTTAGTTACTTTCATCAAGTTGTGAGTTTTTTTAGAATCAGCTTTGCAACAAATAAAACACAAGTTTTTCCAATCAAAGACTGTCTGATCACTCAAAACTTTTTTTCGGTTCTACAGAATTTTCGTTTTCGGCTAGTTACCGTTTCAAATCAGAACGTTTTTTTTTGTTTCCATACCAACTGCGGCAATCATTATGAAATTTGACTCTATCCTATTCTTTTAATTTATTCATCTCTAATAATTTTTTAGCAACTGAATCATTCCAATCTTTTACCGCTTCAAGTAAGCTATTAATTCCCTTTTGTGTAATATTTGCTTGAAGTTCAGATATTGACAGTTCTTTTTCTCAAATTAAACACAATATTTTACTATTCATTTTGATATAACATCTGTAACAATGAGAAGTAAAATAAAAAATCTGATCATTTCTTTAATTTTGTGATAAACAAAGTTTAATAACCTCAAAATTTTTTATACATTATACATGCACCTTACAATTGAAAACTATTGACTATAATCTACTATCTTTTAATTCAGAGAAAGACTCGGAGAAAGACAAACTTCACTTCATAATATAAAATACAATCTTTTACACTTAATGGTAGAGACAATCAAGTAGCATGAAATAGTATGACAGATTGCACGTTATTATTAGCACTCGATTGCGCCTCCGCGCGCGGCCTGCCTCGACCGGTAAGCCGTAAATAAAAAGGTTGTATCTTTTAAACAAATTTGAATATAATCACTTAACTTTCTCAAAAACTTCTTTGACTATTTAACTTAAAAGCTCTGATGTGTTAAAATATCAAAATTTTAAAATTCATAGCACACTTTTTTTAATTGAAAAAAAAACCTTGTAATTTTTTTTAATAGACTGCCATTTTGTTTATAATAAATTTTTTTTTTTTTCGGGTTTGGACTTACTTTAAGATAATAGTTGTCAAATAATTATGGTAAAATTTGAAGTCTAAATATTCATTTTTCTAAGAGCTATGGCGAAATTACAAATGAATTTAAAAAAAAATGCAAGTTGTAAAAAAACAGATTGTTATTGTTGTTTCTACATGTTCCGACGCACCCAAAGTTATTTAAAATGAAGTGAAGATCCCTTTTGACATACATAATCGATTAAAAAAATTTTCATTCACTTTCTCGGACCTTATCGGTTTTCCAAAAACTAAAGCACTTTTTGGGGGTGTGCCGCAAGCCTATTCAAACTATTCTTACAATAGTTAAAGAGATTGATATAAATATTTTTTTTAGCTATATAATTGATTCTAATATTGAATAATTGATTTTTTATTGTTGAAAGAGTTATGTATTAATTGCTTTTTTTCTTTTTTACAGCATGTGTCAGAAAATATGTGATGTATACTTTTGATGTCATGTGGATTTACTATGATCTACCAGAAAAATTCAGTCAAACAGCTTTGTGGGACATCTTGGATATTCATTATGTATATTGCAATTTAAAAGAATCCAAAAAACTTAAAAGCTGCTATCCAAGAATTATATAAACATGTCACCTCAACCACGCTGATAAACATGATATAATGTTATGACAATTTCAATGTTGATATAGTAACTTTATGTAGATTTATAGTAACTTTAAGATTTTTTCAATAACTTAAATTTTTGACAACCTATTTCAGAAAACAAATTTGAGGCTTGTGAAACTTTTGTAAAGTTTAAACTATAAAATCTAAATTTTTTTTAACTTTCACAAAATTGTATTTTCAAAAACACTTTGCTTTATTTTAAGATGAAGACGTTACCGCGTTTTCATAAAATTTGTCGATTGCAGTTTAAAAAAAAAATAAAGAAGAAATTGAAAAAAACGCTCTGTAGCGCGCTAGATAATATTTAAAGCTATTTTTTAAGCCTTATTTGATGAAAATCGGTTAACAAATAACTTCAGGAAACTTGGAAAATCGGTTCTCTTCTTATTCAGCAAAATTGTAGTAGTGTATGTCGTCTGCTAGTGAGCAAAGGTGCACACGGGTACAGTACACCAAGTGTAAACTGTAAGTTCTCTGATTATTTTGGTTCATTTAGTTTTTATTAATTCTCAGTAGTCTAGATTCTTCTGCTTTTTGATTAATACTTGACTCAAATGCATGAAAATTACTATTTTTTAAAATATCAGTCCAAGCATGTAATTTTTCTTTCATTGATAATCAATTATCTTACTGGGAGACGGCAAGAGAGTAGCTCAAAGTGTTAGTAAAAGGAAGACAATAAGAAAAAGAAAAAGAAGAACAGCATCGAATAAAGTACCCGAAAAAGTGAAGAATATTTATGAAGATGGTAATTAATTTTTGTGCATGATTTGTAGGTTATTAATTAAGCAGTTGGAGAAATAATTAATAATTATTGAAGAAAGAAGAATTATTTATTTCTGCCTGCTGCTTTTCGAATTTCTAATTTATATTTTTCTTTGCATATGTTGTTGCTAGAAATAAATTTTAAAGGTTATCGGAATGGGGTGCATGTGCGGTTCGTGCATTTACTCAGCGTACGGTAGCAGACGATGCAAGGGTCTGCTACACATGATTAACGGGAGGAAAACGATTTTCCAAGTTTCCTGAGGCCAATACTTGATAGATAAATCTGTAATTAGGATAAAAAAATTGCTAAAAATAGCACTTAGCGCGCTACAGAGCGTTTTTTTACATTTTCCCTTTTATTTATATTTTATAGCCACTTTTTACATCCAACGCTGCTACGTCTTCACCTTTGCTATTAATAAGTGACTCATAATTGAAAAATCAATATTTTGTAACCTTTCTTAAAACATTTTATTTTTCAAAGAAAAATATCCAAAATTGGATTAGCTGGTTTCTAATAAGCGCAACCTTAAAAATTCCTGAAATTTTAATATGTTTTATGAGTAAAAACAGTTGATTAAATAACATATTTTGCTAGTGCGTTGATCTCGTCAATATTCTTTTTCCATACTATTAGAAAAACGCAGATTTTGAAAAAAAGATTAAGAGAAGTGGCTTAAAAAGCGATTTTTTTGGTGAACAGAAGTATTTCGAAGACTTGCATACCCCAAAAATATGTTGCATCTTAATTTTTTGGTTTTTATTAATCAAAATTCTTTTTGAATCGAAGAATATTTTGACTCTTTAATTCTATCATACTTTTTTGTAAGAAATTCTTTTATAAATGGTGTGAGTTAATATTTTATAGTTTAAAAAAGTGTACAGTATGGCTTAAGTTACGAAACTTTTTTTTAATGCTAATGTACAGGACATTAAGTCGAGTATTGTACAATAGTCTCTAAACATTTACAAATGAAATAAAATTATTACGTTATGATTTTGTGATCATACTAATAAACTTAACACTTTCCAATAAGTTCAGAAACAATATTCAATGCTTCATACATTGAGTATTGTGTGTACAATATAATGATAAAATTATATAAAATTAATTTTAAACAGAAGAACTAGATATATCTAAGTTAACATGAACCAATCATTGAAAATTTTTATCTTTTTTTTAATCATTTTAAGGTTACAAATGAGTATTTGCTACATTTCAATGTAAATTTACATTAAAATAAAGTTATGCAATGTACATTTAAAAAATAGGTAAATACTAAATTGAATTTGTTTTTTTACATATAAAATTGATTTCCCTTGGACTTTTATAGGTTCTGGTTTATGTCATGGTTTCCCCATTGCAAGTATCCTCGGTGAAATCACCGATGAATTCATCGGTGAATTCATCGGTGAAATCCTCGGTGAAATCCTCGCTTTTTGCGGTGAAATCCTCGGTGAATTCCTCGCTTTTTGCGGTGGAATCCTCGGTGAATCTTAACAGTGAAATCCTCGGAAAAATCCTCGGCATTTTAACGGGATCGAAAACGAAGGGGTCAGGGCGGACACCTGGTGCAACTGGTGATACGTACGCCTTGGAGATGACTTCCCCAGGAAGTTTCAACTCCGGATGGGTCAGGGCGAGCACCTGGTGCACCTGGCGATACTTACGCCTTCGAGATGATTTCCCCAGGAAGTTTCGACTCCGCATGGGTCAGGGCGGACATCTGGTGCACCTGGTGATACTTACACCTTGGAGATGACTTCCCCAGGAAGTTTCGACTCCAGATGGGTCAGGGCGGACACCTGGTGCTCATGATGATACTTACGCCTTGGAGATGATTTCCCCAGGAAGTTCCGACTCCAGGTGGGTCAGGGCGGACACCTGGTGCAACTGGTGATACGTACGCCTTGGAGATGATTTCCCCAGAAAGTTTCGACTCTGCATGGGTCAGGGCGGACATATAGTGCACTTGGCGATACGTAAGGCTTGGGGATGAACTCCCCAGGAAGTTTTGACTCCGGATGGGTCAGGGCGGACACCTGGTGCTCATGATGATACTTACGCCTTGGAGATGATTTCCCCAGGAAGTTCCGACTCCAGGTGGGTCAAGGCGGACACCTGGTGTAACTGGTGATACGTACGCCTTGGAGATGATTTCCCCAGGAAGTTCCGACTCCAGATGGGTCAGGGCGGACACCTGGTGTCCCTGGTGATACTTACGCCTTGGAGACGATTTCCCCAGGAAGTTTCGACTACGGATGGGTCAGGGCGGACACCTGGTGCCCCTGGTAATACGTAAGGCTTGGGGATGAACTACCCAGGAAGTTTTGACTCGTGATGGGTCAGGGCGGACACCTGGTGCTCATGATGATACTTACGCCTTAAAGATGATTTCCCCAGGAAGTTTCGACTCCTGAGGGATCAGGGCGGACACCTGGTGCCCCTGGTGATACGTAAGGCTTGGGGATGAACTCCCCAGGAAGTTTTGACTCCGGATGGGTCAGGGCGGACACCTGGTGCTCATGATGATACTTACGCCTTGGAGATGATTTCCCCAGGAAGTTTTGACTTTGGAGGGATCCGGGCTGACAGCTGGTGCACCTAGTATACGCAGGCCTTGGAGATGATTTCCCCAGGAAGTTTTGACTTCAGATGGGTCAGGGCGGAACCTGGTGATACTCACGCCTTAGAGAGAATTCCCTTAGGAAGTTTTACTCTTAGTTGACAGGGGGATAGTGGATCTTACCCCAGGTAGCACCAAGTCGACTACCAGGTAACCAGGACGTTTTCCCCAGAAAATTTTACTCGTAGTAGTGGGTCGGGTAGTGGATTTCTCCCCTGGTAACCCCAGGTCGACTACCAGGTAACCGGGACATCTTCCCCAGAAAATCCTCTCCAGGCCGTAGCTATCTCGAAAAACACCAAGTGTCCGACTTGACCCATCCGTAATCAAAACTTTCTGGGGAAATCCTCTCAAAGGCATAAGTATTACCTCCTAAGGATTCGAAACTTTCTGAGGAAATCATCCCCGAGGTGCAATGACCTCTAAATGCTCCAGGTGTCCGTCCTGATTCCTCCGAAATCAAAACTTCCTGTGGAAATCCTCTCGAAGGCGTACGTATCACCAGGAGCACCAGGTGTCCATCTTGACCCCTTCGATCTAGAAACTTCCTGCGGAAATCTTCACCAAGGCGTAAGTATCACCATGTATCCACCCTAACCCATCCGGAGTCGAAACTTCCTCGGGAAATCATCTCGAAGGCGTACGTATCACCAGTTGCACCAGGTGTCCACCCTGACCCATGCGGAATCAAAACTTCCTGGGGAAATCATCTCCAAGGTGTAAGTATCGCCAGGTTCAACAGATGCTCGCCCTAATCCCTCAGGAGTCGAAACTTCCTGGGGAAGTCATCTCCAAGACGTAAGTATCGCCAGGTGCACGCCCTGATCCCTCTGGAGTCGAAACTTACTGGGGAAATCATCTCCAAGGCGTACGTCTCACCAGGGGCTCCAGGTGTCCACCCTGACCCATCCGGAGTCGAAACTTTCTGGGGAGTTCATCTCCAAGGCGTAGGTATCGCCAGGTGCACCAGGTGTCCGCCCTGACCCATGCGGAGTCGAAACTTTCTGAAGAAGTCATCTCCAAGGCGTAAGTATCGCCAGGTGCACCAGGTGCTCGCCCTGATCCCTCTGGAGTCGAAACTTACTGGGGAAATCATCTCCAAGGCGTACGTCTCACCAGGGGCACCGAGTGTCCACCCTGACCCATCCGGAGTCGAAACTTCCTGGGGAAGTCATCTCCAAGGCGTAAGTATCGCCAGGTGCACCAGGATCTCGCCCTGATCCATCCGGAGTCAAAACTTCCTGGGGAAGTCATCTCGAAGGTGTAAGTATCGCCAGGTGCAGCAGGTGCTCGCCCTGATCCATCTGGAGTCAAAACTTCCTGGGGAAGTCATCTCGAAGGTGTAAGTATCACCAGGGGCACCAGGTGTCCGCCCTGACCCATGCGGAGTCGAAACTTGTTGGGGAAATCATCTCGAAGGCATAAGTATCGCCAGGTACACTAGGTGCTCGCCCTGATCCCTCTGGAGTCGAAACTTACTGGGGAAATCATCTCCAAGGCGTACGTCTCACCAGGGGCACCAGGTGTCCACCCTGACCCATCCGGAATCGAAACTTCCTAGGGAAGTCATCTCCAAGGTGTAAGTATCACCAGGGGCATCAGGTGTCCGCCCTGACCCATCCGGAGTCGAAACTTCCTGAAGAAGTCATCTCCAAGGCGTAAGTATCGCCAGGTGCACCAGGTGCTCGCCCTGATCCCTCTGGAGTCGAAACTTACTGGGGAAATCATCTCCAAGGCGTACGTCTCACCAGGGGCACCAGGTGTCCACCCTGACCCATCCGGAATCGAAACTTCCTAGGGAAGTCATCTCCAAGGTGTAAGTATCACCAGGGGCATCAGGTGTCCGCCCTGACCCATCCGGAGTCGAAACTTCCTGAAGAAGTCATCTCCAAGGCGTAAGTATCGCCAGGTGCACCAGGTGCTCGCCCTGACCCATCCGGAGTCGAAACTTTCTGGGGAGTTCATCTCCAAGGCGTAGGTATCGCCAGGTGCACCAGGTGCTTGCCCTGATCCATCCGGAGTCAAAACTTCCTGGGGAAGTCATCTCCAAGGTGTAAGTATCACCAGGTGCACCAGATGTCCGCCCTGACCCATGCGGAGTCGAAACTTCCTGGGGAAATCATCTCGAAGGCGTAAGTATCGCCAGGTGCACCAGGTGCTCGCCCTGACCCATCCGGAGTCGAAACTTCCTGGGGAAGTCATCTCCAAGGCGTACGTATCACCAGTTGCACCAGGTGTCCGCCCTGACCCCTTCGTTTTCGATCCCGTTAAAATGCCGAGGATTTCACTGTTAAGATTCACCGAGGATTTCATCGCAAAAAACGAGGAATTCACCGAGGATTTCACCGCAAAAAGCGAGGATTTCACCGAGGATACTTGCAATGGGGTTTACATCAGAATAATTGAATAGTTATTGTTAAATTAGTTAATGTTAAATTATTTAGAATTTGTTAAGTTCGTGAAATAATTTATTAAGACATATTTCAACAATAGTAATGATTTATTTATGGAGTTTGGTTTTTTGAACTTGTGGACAAAAAGGAAATACATTTAAACATTTACCGAATTTACGCAATAAAATCTTTAAAAAATACTTTTAAAAAAGTAATATTTACGGCGATTGGTTTTTCAAAAAGGAATCTAAATGAAAAATTATACGCTAAGTATGATCTTTAAAAAATACTTTTAAAAAAGTAATATTTACGGCGATTGGTTTTTTTAAAAGGAGTCTAAATAAAAATTTGTACGCTTAATATAATAATCTTTTTTTGAAAATGAATTAATGAAAGAAGTGAAATCAAAAAATTTATGACGGACGACTTGAGGCCGAATTACTTATTATTTAAAAATAATTTCTCTTCTAAAAGATGATCATATTATGTTGAATCACCTTCAACATACGTAAAGTTAACAATTTTTCAATTATATAGCACATACATGGGAAAACACATGCAAATTGCACACAACTCAAACACTTTTTAAAATTAAAAATTAAAATATGTTGTTAAGAAACACACTGAGCATTCAAAATATAATTTAAAAAATACAGGTATCAATGATTTTTTTCGAGATAATTTAGTTCAAAGAATATTAAATTTTTACAGGTCAAGTATAGCCATACATTGTGATTTAGTTGATTTCTAACTTAATTACAACATATTTTAATTTCAAAAAGTGTTTGAATTGTGTGCAATTTGCATGTGTTTTCCCATGTATGTGCTATAATTGAAAAATTGTTAACTTTACGTATGTTGAAGGTGATTCAACATAATATGATCATCTTTTAGAAGAGAAATTATTTGTAATAATAAGTAATTCGGCCTCAAGTCGTCCGTAATAAATTTTTTGATTTCACTTCTTTCATTAATTATTTTTCAAAAAAAGATTATTATATTTAGCGTATAACTTTTTATTTAGACTCTTTTTAAAAAAACCAATCGTCGTAAATATTACTTTTTGAAAAGTATTTTTTAAAGATCATACTTAGCGTATAATTTTTTATTTAGATTCCTTTTTAAAAAACCAATCGCCGTAAATATTACTTTTTTTAAAAGTATTTTTTAAAGATTTTATTGCGTAAATTCGGTAAATATTTAAATGTATTTCCTTTTTGTCCACAAGTTCAAAAAACCAAACTCCATAAATAAATCATTACTATTGTTGAAATATGTCTTAATAAATTATTTCACGAACTTAACAAATTCTAAATAATTTAACAATAACTAAGATATATTCAATTATTCTGATGTAAAACCACGACATAAACCAGAACCTATAAAAGTCCAACGGAAATCAATTTTATATGTAAAAAAAAAAATTCAATTTCGTATTTACCTATTTTTTAAATGTACATTGCATAACTTTATTTTAATGTAAATTTACATTGAAATGTAGCAAATACTCATTTGTAACCTTAAAATGATTTAAAAAAAGATAAAAATTTTCAATGATTGGTTCATGTTAACTTAGATATATCTAGTTCTTCTGTTTAAAATTACTTTTATATAATTTTATCATTATCCAGAATTACCCATAAAAATCATAGACATAATTTATTGTTATGAACTACTTTTGAATTCGTTTTGCATACATAATAGATGGACAAACTAAATCCACTTTAAAAATAATGGAGCAAATGCTCATCCGTACTTTAAAAATCCATGCCAAATAGAATTCATAATTTTTGATCCACTGGATACCTAGACCCAAAATTATCTATTTCTATTGTACTTTTTAATTCTTGTAAAAAAAAAAATTAACCAATTTTAAAATTTAAAATCACTTTGGCCGCATAACTTAAGCTTGCTTACAGAAAACAAAAAAGATAAAAATTTTTAATAATTGATTCATGTTGACTTGGATATATCTAGTTTTTTAGGTTTAAATTTCTTTTATATAAATTTTATCATTAGTCAGAACACATAAAAATCATAGACATAATTTACTGTTATGAAGTACTTTTGAATTCATTTTGCATACATAATTGATGGACAAACTAAATCCACTTTGAAAATAATGAAGCAAATGCTCATCCGTACTTTAAAAATCCATGCCAAATAGAATTCATAATTTTTGATCCACTGGATACCTAGACCCAAAACTATCTATTTCTTTTGTACTTCTTAATTAACCAATTTTAAAATGTAAAATCACTTTGGCCGCATAACTTAAGCTTGCATACAGACAACAAAAAAGATAAAAAATTTTAATAATTGATTCCTGTTGACTTAAATATACTTATCATTAACACCCTGAGTGAATGTAACAGTTACAATCAAAATTAAAATTCATTGTCAGACATTAAGTTTATTTTAGAAAAAAAGTGGGATTACAAAACTTTCAGACATCAAGTTTATTTTTGAAAAAGGGTAGGATTACAAAACTATACACTGGCGGATTAAAGATTTTGGCGCCCAAGGCTATCCAGTTTTTGCCGCCCTTCAAATTTTCAAAAATTCGGGCGCACGAGATCAATAAAAAAAACTGATCAGCTCTCCCCCAAGCTCTAAACCCCCAATACCCTGGGCGCCCGAGTTCAATAAATTAACTGATCATCTATCTCTCAAGCTCTAAACCCCCAAAACCCTGGGTGCCCGAGTTCTACGAAAAAACTGATCAGCTATCCCCCAAGCTCTGAACCCCCAAATACCCTGGGCGCCCGAGTTCAATAAATAAACTGATCAGCTATCCCTCAAGCTCTAAACCCCCAAAACCCTGGGCGTCGAATTCAATATATAAACTGATCAGCTATTTCTCAAGCTCTAAACCCCCAAAACCCTGGGCGTCGAGTTCAATAAACAAAACTGATCAGCTATTTTCCAAGCTCTAAGCTCCCAAATACCCTGGGCGCCCAAGTTCAATAAAAAAACTGATCAGTTATCCCTCAAGCTCTAAGCCCCCAAATACCCTGGGCGCCCGAGTTCAATAAATAAATTGATCAGCTTTCCCCCAGGCTCTAAACACCCAAAAACCTTGGGAGCCCGAGTTGAATTATTCCAAAGGAAATATGAGTGCATTTTAGTTAACTTGAGCATCAAATAAATAATTTAGTTACAATACCTAATTGAGCTGCACTGGTGCAATAATACTATAAAGTTATAAATCTGAAATTTTTAACTCCAAAATGGCGTGGTTGACTAAAAAAATACTTTAAGTTTTCACTTAATGTTAAACTCTTTGTTTGCAACATTATCAACAAATTTTATTTTTTAACTATAAATTAAATGCTTCTACGAATGAGACACATTTCGAGAAAAGCGTAAAAATTTTCGTTTGTTTATTGGTTATTTATTGTATTATTTAATATTGATTTTTTATTATTTTGTAGTACTTTCAAGTGATGTAAATAAAAGTACACCACAACCTTTTTGTGGAACAAAAAAAAAAAAAAAAAAAAAAACACTTTTTTATGGACTTGATATTCCAATATAAAGTACGCTTGTAAAATTATTCCACTCGGTAATCAGAATTTTGGGAGGTTTAGAGCTTGAAAGATAACTGATCAGTTCTTTTTATTGAACTGGGACTTCCAGGGTTTTGGGGGTTTAGAGCTTGAGGGATAGCTGATCAGTTTATTTATTGAACTCGGGCGCCCAGGGTATTTGGGGGTTTAGAGTTTGGGGAATAGCCGATTAGTTTTTTTGTTGAACTCGGGCGCCCAGGGTATTTGGGGGTTCAGAGCTTCAGGATAGCTGATCAGTTTTTTTGTAGAACTCGGGCACCCAGGGTTTTGGGGGTCTAGAGCTCGAGGGATAACAGAGATTAGATAGACAAGTTTTAAGCCTAATCATTTTCATCATTTTTTTCTGCAAAAAATTTTTAACTCTTCATCTAAAATTTCCGCCCCCCAAAAATTGCCGCCCTAGGCTACAGCCTACTCAGCCTGTCCCTAAATCCGCCACTGAAACTATAACAGTTCAAGTGTATTGGCTCCATGGAGTAATAAGAAGGAGACCACACTCCAATGCGGCGAGCTCATGAATTTCGGACCCGATTAACCAGCCGAGATCGCGAACTCCGCTGAACGGAATGGCCCTTTTTAACTGTTTACAGCGCGCCACCGGCGGTGGCCGAACTAAAAATGTAAATAAAGCACACTAACCTTTGATTTGAATAGTGCTCAAACAAGTTTTAGATTTTAATGAAAAATAATATTTGATTATGATTCCTAATGATGAATTTTAATAAAACAATTACAAAGGATATCAGAAAATAGGTCATTTATTCCGTTTAAACGTTAATTAGCTAAACCTAAATCCTTATACTCAAGTGGGGGGCACAACTTAAATATAACTTTTAAATTATACACCATCATGATAATTAGTGGCCCAGGTGTAGCGAGCGAGCTTCGTAACCGAGAGGCTCCAGGTTCGCAACCCTCCACATTTTTTTTTTTTTTTCCCCATTTTTTCACAAAACTATAGGTACGACAGATTATAATTAAAAAATATTAAAATTGTTTTTGTTATTTAAAGGAATTTATTATTACAATTATTATTTAGAATTTTCTATTAAGATTGATAAAAAAATAGTTGTACTTATAAACGTCAAACATGAGTACAGTATTCATAAGTATTAAAAAAAATATTTATAAAGAATTTATCAAAAGTACGTAGATGACGTATTCTGAATTTTATACTTTTTTGTATTCATTCAGGTTTTAAATGAAAACTTTATAATAAGTGGGTAATGTATATTATAATTTTGAATGTATAGTTTTCAATAAACAAAGGTAATTGACGGGGAATTGCAATCAGTGTTTATTCTAAAAAATTTTAATCAGCATCATAACAAGTAAATAATAGACAAAAAATCTTCAAACGCTAAGAACAAAAAAGTCATTTAAAAAAAGAGCTTAAGCATTTTTAAGTTGATCATTTTTTGTGACTTTTGATTTATTGTTTCCAACGTTCTTTTTTACCTTTTTGATTACTTTGTCAGCATCTTTTTTAATTTTTCTTTTGCGTGAGTCATTTGGTATTTCAACTTTAGGATACTTTGTAACAGCTGTACTATTTTTATCAATACTTTTTCTCTTTTTTGACACTTTAGTTTTGGCAATATTTTTATACTCGGGTGTACTCACTTCTCGATCGCTAGTGGTTTTTGTTGCTAGCTTTGCGAGTTTTCTATTAGCTTGAGTTTTTTGCTTAGCTATACTATCATTTTTATTGCTTTGTTTAGCGATAAAGAACATTCGAGTTGTTAGATAAAATCTGAGTATTTTGTGAGTAACGTGATTTTGGTGATTTTCACAACCAACTATCGGCAGTGGGGTCAATTTTTCAAGCGCTTTTGTTATCTCAAACAAAGTGTTCGAATTAATACTCGTATCATCTACAACTTCTAAAGTAGCTTTTTCTAATTTTGATATCAGCTCAAATAACTTTAACGATGGATAGAACAGATACCCCTTTGTTTTTAGATCAATTAATTTAAAGTAATCTGGACGCTCGCGATTCTTGTCAAATTGCAGCGTTGATAAACATTCTTGGCAGATAACAGTTTCATTATTTTCTTTAAATTTTAAAAATCTCTGGCTTTTTCGCACTACGAAACCAGCAATGTAAGCCACAACATATTGTGACGTAGTGCATTTGAAATAGTCGTGGTCTTGCAATATTTCAGCAGAGTCGCTTAAAACAGAACAATTACGCTCTTTTTCCAAAATTGCGTCTAATTGAGCATCCCATTCAGTTCTTCGCTGCTCCTCATTTTTAATATCTTTAATGTTCAGCAACACCTGAATCATATCTCCTCCTTCGACATTTGAGCCTTTTTGAGGTTTAATTAAGGAATACGTAGAGACAAGACGATACATTTGAATAAACAGGGCGGAGTCGGGATGATCGTTTGATTCACAGCAATGGCGCATCATTCCAAAAAAACGCTAAAAAAAAAAATTTTTATAAAATAAAAGATAAAACTTTGCTGTTTCAAATTCTTGAATTTACACATGAACTATAAGTAATACATAATACTGAATTTTTTTTTTCAAGTCACTGAAAATTATAATATCAATTTTTAAGAAAATTTTTTTATTGTACATTATTAAAGTTAACATATATTCCGAGAGATGATAGAAATAATAACGTCGAAGGACTAAGCTTTTAATTTTTTTTTTTTTTTTTTTTTTTTTTTAATTGTGTACAAATGTTTCTGAAGGACCTTTTGCAAAATAACTAAAATTTGATCCTCAGGATACAAAAACACATTCTTAGATTTTTCGCAAATTTAAATATGTTTGGGGCACTCACATTCCGATAGTGGGCCAATCTCGGCAATAACCTTCTTTAGGCTGTTGAAAAATAAAAAATTTCACTTCTGTTAAAAAAAAAGGTAAATAATAGTGATAAAAAAGCGGCTTTTGGATGAAATTGTGTAATACCTACATCGGCCAATTTTCGGAATAGGTTCAAACACCATTTGTTAAATTTCCAAAAAACATTATAAAATTTTAGAAAAATCGAAGGATGTGTTTTTCGGATCCTACTAATCAGATTTTAGCGATTTTGCAAGAGGTTCTTAGGAAAAAAAAATGCAGAAAAAGTCTTGAGACAATCACATACAGAAGTCTTGGCTGAAGTGAATTCCAGAATAATAACAATGTAAATTGAGAGAGTTATACTGTACAGACTTTTTTAACATTTCAAAAAAAAAAAAATACACTTGTCAAAATAAAATATTACTTCTAGATTGTCCTGATTTAAACGCGCCGTCATCAAAAATTCAAAATCACATTCTCCAATTAAAAACTCGCAAATTTCTAGAGCTGCTTTCAATGAAACTTTCAAACCATAACAGGTTGAATTTGTTATAAATTCATAGTTGTGACTCTTGTCTTTGGCTTCTTGTTCCCAGTCTTTAAGAAAATCGAGAAAATTCGAGATTACCTGGAAAATTTTTTAAGACAGTATAATTAATTTTTTTTGAAAAAATAAAAACAAATTTAAATAAAATTGCTTATGCTGATCGATGTGATGAAAATTTTTTTGTATAATATTGTACTTGTAATTTGAAAGTTCAATATTTATATTTTAAAATAACTGCTTTACCAAATAAAAAATACATTTCAATATCGAATAAATACAATTTTTTTTTCGTTGTTTAGCTTAGATTTATGATTTGACGTTACGGTTAAAAAAAAATGTAACATAATATTACATTCCTCTGAAAGTGTTTGAAAATTGTATTAGAACAACAGTTATGGCATTAAATAAAAAAAATGAGGTTTTCAAGTCCTGTGAATCAGTTTTTGATAAAACCTCTGATTTTTAAGCAAACTAATTTTTATTCGTAAATACTCGTTGACTAAATACATTAGAGGTTTTTAATCCACTATTAAAAGAGAGCAAGCGCCATATTGCGTAAACTTTTTATTCGTGAGCTGATTGGCGGAGAAGGTTTTTTAAAATATTCGAAAAGTGCAATTGAAGGTTAAAATTGTTTTTTTCCTATGCGCGCTTGCAGCGCGCTGAGGGGTCCTAGTAATTGTAAATAGTAAATAACGAAAATCTTATAGTCACGTTCTGATTTTATACATAAAAATGTCATTGTTTACATTTTTATTTGAAATATTAAAAAAAAAAATTTACCTTCCACATTTCATTGTTAGGTTTCAAATGATTGCTGTAATCACGGGAGTTCATAGCAGTTATAAGAGACTTCACTCTGGTACAAAATTTAATAGAACCTTCAGAGTCGTGTAAGTCCGGATGATGGTCTTTTAATATTTCCATTGCAGTTGCGGCTCCAAAAAACTGTAAAATAAAAGGTACTTTATAAATATTTCGAACTGCACGGGGAAAAATTGAGGGAGGGTAAACAACTTTTTAAGAGTGCGGAGAAAGCTCGGAGGGTGAAAAATGGCTTCAAAAATTCTTATACCATGAACTAGACATTTTTTTTACCTTCACATTTTTTAGTTTATTTCTATCGGTTTGACTATTTACACTCAATTTTTATGCACGACCGACGCCGAAGTGGTCGGGAAGGCCTTATAATTTGGGCAGAGCAAAAAATGCAACCAAAAATTGTACACAGGATTTATCGCGACCTAATAGACAAAATTAAACGGGGTGGACGGTAAAATGTTCGTTTTGGTGTCTGATAGTTCCAGTTTCATTTTGAGTATTATCGGACCACATGAGTACAAATGGCACATATCAACACTTTTTATTGTCACATTTTACTCGATTCTAGCGCTATGAAAAAATTGAGCACAGGATTTCTCGCGATCTAATGGACAAAATTGAATGGGGTAAACGAGAAAATGTTTGTACTGGTATTCTACAATTTTAGTTCGAGAATAAAAAAAAAGGTTGTCAAGCGCGAGGCGCGAGTGTTGGTCGGTCGTGCTTTTTATGCATTTCGCGGAGCGATAGTGGAGCATGGCAATGCATGCCTTGCATCGCGTGGAGCGGTAGCGGAGCGTACCGATGCAAGGGTGGATGTGTTTTTGCCCAAATTTTTTTTAAAGTCTCAGGTCTTGTGCAGCAAGCCTCGGACTTGAAAAAAATTTGGGCTAAGACACCGTGGCTAGACAAGTCATCTGGCCTCTTGATCGTAGCGAAAAATTAAAAATAAATAAATAAATAAAAATTGATGATCCAAAAGTATGGAAATTACCTGAAATGCCATAGCTACATTCATTTTTTGGTAGTACTGAGGATTTAAATGGTCTTCTGTCAAATTATAGTTTGCTTTCAAATTGAATCCTTTGGGATTTTCAGCACAAAGAAGAGCATACCAGTGCTTCAAACAAACAAAGCCGTCCGGGGTCTAAAAATGGGAAAAAAATAATAATAACAATAATACTAATAATGACACCATTAATTTTCAACGAGCAATGAATTTTTACATTTTTTTTAGATTTTCAAATCAAAATTGAGCAAGAAAAAATTTAGAAAAGTTTTTGAAAGTACGGGCTGATGACGTTATTGGCCCGAAATCCCATTAGAAGTATATCTATATATATATAAATTATAAATAATTTAAGCACTCGTAGTTCCTTTAATTTTAGTTTTTTTTTTTAAAAGAAAAAAAGTATCAATTACATTTCGATATTTTAACTAAATAAGCAAAAAAATATTATAAATTTTAAAAAGTTGCCAACCCTGTTTTTAAATTTTTCTATAAGAATCACAAAACTATTACCCAAATTTTATCATATTTTCCTTGCTTGGTAAAAAAATTACGCAAGCATTTCATTAAATGAGGAAAATCTGAAAAAAACCACAGTCGGCGTTCTGGATCTACGGGGTGTTTCACACTAACATTTTCTTCTGAAACTCCAAAAATATCCCACATATTACGGTTCAAAGATGCCCCGTCACATGATACTCCATCAACTTTTAATCCGGCTCGTTCGGTCAAAATTATTGCTTCCAATAAAATTTGGTGAAGTACCGTACCAGTTGCACTTCCTTTACTAAGGAAGCAAGCAAGAGCTTGAACCCACTTTCCTTTGAAAGGCTGAAACATCACAACAAGAGCATGATCTCCTTTTTCTCGTTGTTGGTGTTCTGGAGTATATTTACCGAGGTCGGTAAATCCCTCCATTTGTAAATTTTGTTTGTTGAAAGAGAGTGTAGTTCTCAACTTCATTTCATCGACGAGTATCATTCCTGGAAAATAACAAAAATTTTATCTCTCTTTATAATGATGAAGGATGATAGAATATCTTCGATTTTTAGGCACTTTCGACCACAAAGGGGTCGGGAAGGCCTTATAATTTAGGCAGAGCAAAAATGCAACAAAAATTGTGCCCAGGATTGCTCGCGACCTAATGGATAAAATTGAACGGGGTGAACGGTAAAATGTTCGTTTTGGTGTCCGATAGTTCAAGTTTCATTTTGAGTATGATCGGACTACATGGGTATAAATGGCGCATACCAACACTTTATACAGTCACATTTTACTCGATTCTATAGCTATTAAATAAAAAATTTGGTATAAATATACTTAATATTTTGAACCATACCTCGTAAATCAGATGGTTGCATTTTGCTGGTTTTTTCTTTGAGCACCGAGAAAACTTCTTCATTAAAACCATAGCTTCCTTTCATAACTTTAATGTATCGATTTAAAGTTTGAACACTCGGCACCGATAAAATATCATGGGCTCGAATGTGATTATATGTTTTTCTGTTTTTGATTCTTAATAATAGACATTCGTAAATCCACTGATTAGTGTATCTTATCCCTTTTTTTCCTTTTGCTTTAGATGCATTAAAACACGCTCTGACTGCAGCTTGTTGATTTTCGGGCAACTTATCGATTGCTTTCTCAAGTATTTTAGAGTCAGTTTGCGCACTTTTTAACTTAATATCTGCAATTTTTTGTCTCAACTTTTCGAGCTGTAAATGATTAATTAAATCGATTATTAATGTAAGTACTATAAAAGAATATTTGTACAAATTATGTTTTTTACATAATCAAGTTTTTGAGTTTTTAGAGAAATGGCTGCCATTTTTTTAATTTTCATAATTTATCAAAAATTAAAACAGGATTTGAAAGAGCAACAAATTTACAGTCAAATTAACGAAACAGCTATAAATAATAATAATTTTTGATAAGATGGATTTTTGATTGAGGAAACAAAAATTTGTGTATTTGACAAATAACTGCAAATTTCAGAAAATTTGAGATTAAATCGGTCTGTACTTAATTTAAATTGATCGATATTGATAAAAATTAAAATAGTTGTATTTACCTTTGATGTTACAGTTTTATATTTCTTTTTCAGATTTTTCACAACAACTGTTTGCTTTTTTCTAGCAAGCCTGCAAAATTTGTTGCCGTAAACTCACACTTTCTCTATTTTTTTTTCGTTGTTTTGCACACTCTGAGCATCTCAATTTTTTTGGCCCAGGAAGTTGTTCCGAGTTTTTACGGTAAACGAACTTCAAGCAGTTTGCAGATCGAAAAATTATTGATGGGAATAATATCTTTCGTTATAAGCAAAAAAATCTACGCAACAAATTTGTAAATAAAGCATTTTCCGTCGTGAAAGTTTTTATTCTTGGTGACAAAAAAAATTACCAAAAATAACTTATTAAGTACTATAGAGTTACAAACAATATAATAATTGGAACTTTAAATAATTTTTGAGAATGATCAATAATACACTTGTCAAATTGAACTGTACTCGATTGAGAGTGTAAATTTCAAGTTTACTTAAATTTTATCAGTTTGAATCAGAGTACACTCAGACTTTGATCACAAGTTTCATAATATTTAAACTTGTAAAACATTTTAAAAATTCAATTTTCGGAGTTTTGTATTCAAGGGCATTATATAGACATCAATATAGTTTATAAATATGCAGAAACCATTACACTAAAAAGAATTAATGTCGAACGAAGAGTTTACCTGTAGGAATCATCAATTTTTTGACAAGGAAAAATACTAGTTGAAACAATTTTTATAAGTTTTTTTAAATCCTCTATTGTTTCGATTACATATAGTCCTTCCAAATTAATTTTTTCTTCTTCTATGTAAATCTATAAAGAAAAAAGAAAGTATGTATTAAAATGTTCACTATTGAGATAAGTACATACTTTTTAAGTGTAAATAATCTACGAATCGTCTTATTTGAGTAAGACATGAAATAACATTCTTTTAATTTAAAGTTAATTACAGATTTCTGTAGTAATAATTAATTTTAATGAAACAAAAGATTTAAATCAAATATTTTAATCCCACAAAGATTGTAGGTTTTTTTTTCTTTCTATTTTTATTGAACCAAGAACGTAGCGACTAAAGAAACGTGGAAGTTTTATTTCTTAGTAAGATCGACTGATGTTACGAAAAACATTTGAAATTTTAATAATAACTCAATAAGATTAATTACACTATTATAAATTTTTTTATTCATAACTTAACAACATATTTCAATTTAAGCGCGCTTCTGCAATGAAAGATACTAGTAATTTTTTTGGCTACTACTATACTAGTCATCGTTAAAAATCTATTGCAAAGGCAATTAAAAGAAAGAATAACTAAATTAACGTTTTGACAAAATTAAAAGTAAAGTAAGTACACCAATTGAATACAATGAATTGTGCAGGTGAAACTAAGCTTTCGAGTTATTAGCAGCTCCAAAGATTTGCTATTCTTTTTTTTTTTTTTTTTTTAATATATGAGTAAATCCGCCAAACTCTGTTTTTTTTTCAGTAATTTTGAAACTTTTTCAATTTTTGAAGCACACTCTTGAAATTTTGGCAATAATTCTTTAAAATAATAAGAAATAAAAAAATGTAGCGTGGATGGTCATAACAAGTTGCCTGAAAAAATTATTCAAACAATTAAATTATTATTTAAAAAAAATGAAAATCTGAGTATGACAATCGATTTTTTATTAAAAAAATAAAAGGAAAGATAGTATTTTTTCAATTAAAAGCTGAGTTTTTTCATAATGATCATCTAAACAACTTAAATTTTTTATAATAGTCATCATACGGCACTTTATGAATAGGTTAGGGTCTTTTTTTTTTAATGTATTTTAATGTTGGCAATAATAATATATAGGCGATAATATCCACCTACTGATCTTTTTACACTAATCTACTATGTAAATTATAAGTAAAGAGCAAAAAAAATTGATAAATATAAGTTCATAACTACGTCGTTGACCTGCCTGCTGCTGAAAGACATTAGTAAGTGTCGTCTGCTACAGGTTGAGTTCGAAGGTGCGAATAATAGAAAAACTTTTTTTTTTTAACTAAATTAAGTTTTTTGGCTTCAGGCAGCTAAACTTAGTTAAAAAAAGTTATGTTTTATTGATCACACTTAAATTTGGAGACTTTTTTTTTAATCTGTGGATGTGCCAGCTGAAAAAAACATTTTTTACAAGGATTCACGCTCGAACTTTTCAGAATAAAATGATGTAAACAATAGCTTATTTTGAAAGCACATTATTCGGATTGGTCTTAAATTATTCGTTAAAGTATGTAGTTTTAGATGAATACACATTTGTGGCGTTTGAATAATGCCTGAACCTGCAAAAACTTGAATAAATAGGTTATTCATTTTTATCAAAAACGTGTGGACACATTTTTAAAGTTATGTCATCTCTCGAAAAATATAGGCACAATATTTTTATGGGTCGTAAAACATTCCTTGAACCCAGTATTAATACCTCCATCAGTTGTAAATATGTAAAAAGATTGCCTGAAAAAGTTACAGCAGATAATATTTTCAAAACTTAGTTCCGGACACAGCGTTTTCTTGCGTTTTACAGGGTAAAACCTAATTTTTTAAACATTTGCATAAACTTTTCAGCATTTATATTTGTTTCCACAATCTCTAAAAGTGTAAATCTAAATAACTATTCAATTAAATATAAAAAAAATATTGTCTTAAACCTTTTTACTATGCCCGGACAGTGAAAATAAGAGTTTGGCGGATTTACTCATATATTGGTTTCTGAGATATTTTGCATTAATATAAAAATTTAATTGATTCTGAATTTTACTTACTTAAAAAGACAAATCTGGAGAAAGCACAATGCGCTTTAAAATTTTAGAGTAACCGTTATTAAATTCAGAACACATTATACATGGCATAAGCATGTTTGATATTACTTGTTGAACCCAACTGCCACTTAAAGGAAGTATTTGGGAAATTTTTTCAATTTCATCACAGATACGTAAGAATTTTGCAGTAGCAGATGTGCCTTTTCCATCTTGAGGTTTTCTGTTCTCCACATCTGCTATATAGTCAGAATGATTTTTTGGATTATTAATTGACTGTGAATCGTCAGTTTGTAACGCCAAATTTTCATTAGAAAAATTTGAATCGATCGGTTCATCAATGTTTGTTTCGTCACAAACATTTTCTATTTTATTATCATTGCATTGTATACACCTGTCTTCGATAACACTTGAAGAACCTGCAGATACTCAAATATTTAATATGAATAAATTTGGTTTTATCACCGATGAAAGCTTGGAACTTGCTAAATCATAAATAAAATTTTTATAAATATTATCAATATATTATTTTTAGCTATAATTATACATTATTATAATCAAAACTGTAGAGTTAAAAAAGAAATGTTATTAAATAAAACGATTTTTTCGTGTGAGAAAACAACGACCAAATATGTAAAAATTAAATTTAAGTTTTGCATTGGAAATGACATACCCCAGTGAGAGATAAAGAATTACTATAATAATTGAAAAGTCTTCAAAATTGTAAATGCTACTTACTTTTTTGCAAATCCGGAGTCTCATTTTGATAGAAATACTGAATATCTGAATTGTTTTCAAGTTTTGCCTTATCGCTAGTGTTTTTGGGAAAAATACAAGGTACTGAACCTTTTTTTAACTTAGGTCTATCTTTGGGAATGGTACAAATAGTACCATCAAATAATTTTATTTTTTCAAATTCTTTCTCTATATCGCCATCTCGAAAATGTAGCTCGCAAATAAGGTCTTTTTTGGAAAATGAATTACCGCCTGGAATAGCTTTTTGCCAAGTACTGAGCGCATCCTTTAAAATCATAAGAAAAAAAAAAGAAAAAAAAATTGTTTTTATTTTTTATTTCATTCCTAAATGATTAATTGATATGCCAACACTTAATTTGCAATGAATTTTGCAATTGATCGATGCAGTTACCGTAACTCTATTTCAAAAATTTTCCAGTTTAGTTTCGGCTAAAAAATGTTCAAGATACAAAAAATTAGTCGGAATATTTCTATGCTTAATATTTTAAATGATGCTCTACGAGATCCTGTAATTGAAAATACCGAAAAAATTTGTTTAACAATTGTTTTATTAGCTAATTAAAAAAAAAAAACATATTCGTCATGCATTTTTCTTTTCAATCTATTTTTACGGAGAGCACTAATTTCTTTTTTTTTTTACCGTAGAAAAGAATGATAATTTATCGATTAATTTTTCAAGTTTATCTTCGACATGTTTAAGCCCAAAGATTACAGAAATTTTTTTTGCTTTCAGGCGTTCATGGGTTCATTTAAATCAATTATTTTTTTATTAGTAAAAATAACTCATTAAAATACTTAAATAAAGAAACACTATTTTTTTATTTTATTATAGTTGTAATATAAAAACATTACATAAGTTGGAATTAATATACCTACAATTTTTTAGGTCTAGGAAGTCCACTGTTCAATAAATTTATCTTTAAATTTAAAATAATTTATAGAAAATCATAATATCATAAACTAAACAATTTACTAACAGTGATTGCGATGAGGTATACTTAGAAAAAATTTGTTTTGTCGTTAAAAAATAATTTGAAATGCGATCTCAAAGAGCTTGTAACTTGTAAGCTCTTGTATATTTTACGTCTGTATTTTTTAATACAAAACATTATTTGTTTAAACCCCCCATGAATACCAATGGAATGAATTTTGTGTAGTATAGCTGTTTACATAAAAAAATAAAAAAATTAAAAAACAATTTTTAACATAGTACTTTACCGATGGTGCTTTAAACAATGACAACTTTTCAACAGATTTAGCGTTTCTCTTTGTACCACAGCCTTCAACATAACAAGACATTGCAAATATTTATTATTATACTTCATAAAACAACGTGCGCTCCATTCAACAGTTACGTCGAAAATGTCATTTGTTTGGTACTCACATGGTTCCAAACGCAAAGACTTACTCGCGTCAATTGTTTTTTGGAGCGACTTTTTCAAATTGAAATTTGAACCAAGTGAACAATTCATTAATACAGCGTTGAAAAAATTTTTTGGATTGAAGTTTTATTATTTTTATCAAATTAAAAATTTTTTTTTAATTATAATCTGTCGTACCTATAGTTTTGTAAAAAAATGGGAAAAAAAAAAATGTGGAGGGTTGCGAACCTGGAGCCTCTCGGTTACGAAGCTCGCTCGCTACACCTGGGCCACTAATTACCATGATGATTGATTTAAAAGTTATATTTAAGTTGTGCCCCCTACTTGAGTATAAGGATTTAGGTTTAGCTAATTAACGTTTAAAAAGAATAAATGACCTATTTTCTGATATCCTTTGTAATTGTTTTATTAAAATTCATCATTAGGAATCATAATCAAATATTATTTTTCATTAAAATCTAAAACTTGTTTGAGCACTATTCAAATCAAAGGTTAGTGTGCTTTATTTACCTTTTGCAATTTGCAAGTTGGGTGGATTATAAAAAAGTAATTTGCAAGTTCACACACATGCACACACACACACATTCAGAAAAAACTTTATTTTTAATATAGCCAATATGTACCTCCAGCCATCAGGTCCCCAACACAACCACAGCACAATTATTATCAACTCACAGGGCACACTTCAATAATTGAAAAATCTTTGATGATGATGATCATAGAAAGACTGTAGAGATTATTTATTTCATACTCCTTTATTGAAATTAAACAAATTAATAATTATTAATTCTACCACTTATTTAATATATAATGAAAATAAGGGTCTTCAGTCCTGTTTTTTTGCTATGACAATCAATTATTTATAAAAAAGCTATTGCTCATAACACATTACAAGCTGCTGTGCTCAGCGGCTCCGCAGTCAGCTGTAGTCAGCTCACGAGTCAGCTGTAGGGAGCTGCTAATTGATACAGCGCCACCAGTCGCCTCATGGCTACAGGCTCGGGCCTACATGCCCCCGTCTGCCGCTGTAGGTAAGCAGTAAGAGTGAGACAGCAAAAGTAGACACGCCCACCGCATACGTCACGTCCGGTTAAGTCTACAGAGAGCGCAGGCAGAGAGACCGGATGCTCGAAACTGAAATCGAATGTCCCCTGACTACCGTGAGCCAAAGGAAATCAGCGTTTCGAAAAATGAAACGTTCATAACTTTTCAATGCGGGCTTTGCTCGGGATAATTTTTTTTTTAATTACTCAGGGGATCATCAGCTACGCGCGGGATGTATAATATAAATGAAATAATCATCCTAAAATAGTTTTTCTTTGAAGCGTCCTAACCTAAAACCAAAAATCAAAGTATATAAAGCCCTGCAGGCTTTCACGGCAGTCGGTTTAAAAAAAACCAAATCGCCGTTAAAGCCCGATTGGGCTTTAGGATCAATTGAAAAACGTATGTTCACGCAAAACCTAAAAAGTTTTTAACTTATCCTATATTAGTCACATCAAAAAGTAGGTAAGTGTAAGAAGAGGTCTAGGAGTTAAACCAAATAGTAAAAAAATTATGACTTATAAATTTAGTATTTTTATTTAGTATTATATATTATATAGTAAATGAGCTCCATCATCCAAAAACTGTAAGATCATCAAAAAACTTTTTATGTTATGCGCAGACACTTGCGGATAAATTTTAGGGAAAAATATCAAAAAATTTAAATTTCATGTTTTTTTTGGTTATAACTTTTAATTGAATAAAGTTATAGATCTCTGGTTAGGCTTAAAACTTTTACAGTAAAAGCTGTCCAAACCGACATCTGGATAAGGCGGAAAGTATTTCTGGAAATTTTTTTTCGGTCCCGACGGATTGTTTTGTATTGTCACAGGGCTCGTTTTCCCAAGGACTAATTTATAAACGATCGTGACTGGCTCTCATGAATACCCTCGACGACTCAACGTCAGCAGTCCTCAGCCTGTAGACAAAGTGCACATACAGTGCACACGACAACTTGTCGATTTTTCAAATACCTGCAATCAGGGGAAAGACGCGTACGCGAACTAATATATCTGTTACGCGGCGTGGCTGCTCTCTCTTCGATAGTGGCGTGACTTTAATTCTGGATCGAACGCAGGAACACGGATTTGATAAATCAAATAATCTCAGTCAATTCAATTAATTTTAATAACAATAATAAAACCAATAAATAATACAAATAATTAAAACCCGTATTGTTTACAAACAAATAATATTAGAATGGCTATCAGCCCGATATTACAAATCAAAACAAATCGAATTATGGCGATTCTCTTATCGCTCGATAATTCACCGATCGGCGCGCACACCAACATGCACACACTCGTGCCCTCAGCTACTAGCTGAAGCGCGCCAAAACCCAGACAAAGACTCAGAGACAAAAATCCAAGTACTTACTGTACTTCACACACACTCGTACTCCAATCATCACACAAGCAAACATACAATGATTAATCGCTACGTGGACTTACTTTCCTAGCAGGTGCACCTTCGCTCTATGTAACAATAATTATAATAATTACGACTAGCCCGAATGGCTTTACACAAGACGACAATGTCTTCCAAGCCCGCACGCTGACTTTCCGTGAGATGTTCGTCTTCCCCGCTCCGATCCAATGACAACTGGATCACAGGAAAATCTACACAACTTCTCACTGATAACTTTATCCAACACACCCTGATAAAGTTATCTAACAACACAAAAAAGTAAATTCTACACATGCTCTCTGACACACGTGTGATCGCGCCAAGCGCTAAACTTAGAGTAATCCTGATCGGTAGATTTCGTCATCACCTGACTTACCGATCCGCATCTGCGTTCTATAACAGTTAGCGCGAAATTCGAATTACATTTCCGCGCTAGCTGTTACAGTATGTAAAATACCTCCTACAAGACGGAAAATTTTATAAGACGGAAAATTGACTTCCCAGAAAGAATATTTCGGCCCCACAGGGGAATTATACATTGATCAAGGCGGAAAAGTCTCCAGCCGCCTTTGGTAATTATTGAACTTGCTTATCCCGCTCACTAGAAATTGCATCTATTCTGGAAGCTATTTCTTGTTTGGATGATCTTGGCGATTTTGCTGCTTTGAAAAATTGCTCACAATTAATTGAATCCATGAATAAATTTGAAGATATTTTGCAAATATTGGAATTAGGTAAAAAAAAAAAAAAAACTTGTATTATATTACAATCTACCAATCATCCTTCAAAGTAAATCGGTTAAAATTTTTCAAGTTATGCGTAAACAGACGTTTGCACACTTGTAATTATATATAAGATTAGTTATACTCTACATGATTTCAAAGCTTGAAGTACTAAAAAATCAAAAAAACATGTAAAAAATTTGTACACAGTTTTTTCTATGGCTGAACTTGGTTTTTTTTACTCCTTTTTTCTAACATTTCGTATGAACAGGATCTTCATTAATAAAAAATTTTTTTTTCCCATCGGAAAAATGTTCAAAAATTAATAAATTATAGAACCTTATTCAGTGTCAGTTCATCATTTTTTTTTTTAAATAAAATAGCAGCTGAAAAACGGATTTCATCAATATTACTGTTTCTGCCGAACATGATCATATATAAATAATAGTTGAAAAATGATCAGTTTTTTAGACCGCGCATTCGCAGTATAAGAGGAGAAATTTCTGGATAAAGCCAAAAATTTTCTTTTTTTGAATGATACATATCTAACTTTATTATATAGTTTTAATGTCTTTTTTGCTCCAATCCAGCTTCCTTTCCTAATTCGTCTTTTTATACTATAAAATAGGTCAAAATTCGTACTTTAAACTTCGCTTTCACCCTGCTTCCAACCTCGACCTATTTTTCCTTTTTTTGCTCACCCCATTCCACTACCATCTTTATTTCGTATTTTACACCGCAAAATTGGTTAAAAAAGGTACTTTTAACTGCATTTCCCCGTTCCAATCCTCGCTGCCCTACCCCTGAAATCCAGCTGGATTTCAGTTCCAATATGACCGGATTTTAGGGGTATGGTCTATATTTGGCTCTTCTCATTCATGGGTTAACATTTGAAGTTGCATCATACTTTTATAAACCAAGTATATTTATCGATTTTACCCCTCTCCTAACCTTTAATTGATTAAAGAGAACCACCTCAAGCACTTTTTTAGAGAAAAAAAGGCGTGGGAGAAGAAAAACTACTATATAATATTGTAAGATGTATACATGTGGTGATAATACTTTCTACGTCTCTATTAGAACGTTCAACACTTCCTTGGCTTTGAGAGTGTCTTGGTTTACCGTGCACTATTTTCAAACCAGGCCACATCAACCTTAACTCATTAATAATTTGATTAACAAATTATCTTCCGTTATCACTTTGTAGAATAGACGGGGCTCCAAATAATGAAAAAATATCAATTGAAACATAAGCAACCTCAGCTGTGGTTTTAGTTTTTAAAGGCCGTAACACGGAAAATTTTGTGAGATGATCTTGATAATTCATTATAAAACAGTAGTCATTATTTTTACAACTTTGCATATCAATTAAGTCAACTTGAGCTCGAGCATTGGCCTCTTTGGAAATAATAGGTTTCACGACGAGCCCTTTTCTTGGGTGTGCTTTTTTCTTGACGCAGGTTTCACAAGTCTTTAAAAATGCTAATATGACTGGCCAAGAAATATTGGCATAAAGTGGTGGACTCCATTTGGGATCACGTACCTATTCGGGATCAGCCATGGATTTGTGTAACTATATACTTGCATCTCCCGTGCAGTTTGTACAGAGTGATCCCAAATAGGTACATGATCCCAAATGGGGTCCAACACCTTACTTGGTTTTTATTGAGTTGTCAATTTTATAAAGTCCACCGTGTCCAGTGTTATTATGAGCTTCGCATAAAATATCAAAAATTTCGTCATTATGAATTAATAATTTACACTATTATTTTCTGGCTCTTCATGTATTATAGGGCGAAAAAGTTTTGTAACACCACCAATAGTCAAAACATCATATCTTTTTAGTCGACGGTAGTCAAGAGAAGTCTTCTTTGATTTTGCTTTGGCTTCAACAACTGAAGTAATTAAATTATTGTAATCTTTACTACTTTCGATCAGCATTGAATTTTTTTCAATTTTTACTTCTTTTAACAAACTTTCAAAAGGTTCTTTATGTACTTGTTTCAAACTTTCTTCTGCATTGACGTTATCTCTCGAAGAACACTGTATATTTTCCATTTTTATTTGAAAATAAATAATATTAATATCAAAAAACTAAACTTTAAAACACTGAATTACATTTGAGATTTTGATCTAAAAAAAACTAAGTCCAAATGCTTTCAGAGATGAATAAAACAAAGCTTCATACAGACGTGTAGGTCAGAATGACCTATCTTTGGTTTGAACAATGCTGCTGACTGCAAAAGAGGTGGGTCTCAATCGGCGTCCTAACTGGCTCGGTGACGGGTTTCTAAATTTTTGCATGTCTTTCAATCTGTGTTGCTTTATTTTTATTTTTATTAGCCTTCCATCTTGATGAAAACTTTGAATTTTAAACTTTGAACAAATAATTTGTTCATTTTTAGAAATGCACAATTTTTGTTTGTGCAAAGTTTGACAATTCGGACATTGCACAAAAGTACCTGTTCCCTTTGCAAAGTGCACAAAGACCGCTGTGCATTTCCCGAAATGCACAATTTCGGACTTTGCATGTAACATATACATTTAGAGGGATGGGAGGTTCTCCTGCTCACGTTGCTCGCCAACAGAAATTTGAATTAGATGAAAGATATATATACTTATTCGAGTTTTAATATTCAATAAAGAATTTATTAACTAATATCATTTCATTAGATATAACTTTTTTATGTCAGAAAAATTAAATTCTTTTATTCTAACTCGTGAGCCAATAAATTTATTTTTTCCAAAAAATTTCATTTAGTTTCTCCTCAACTTTTCTAAATTAATTTTTATCATTAAAACTTTATCTAATACAGCAGAACCTCCGTATTCGCGGTAGTTACGTTCTGAAAGGGCACAGCGAGTACGGAAGTATGGGTTTATTGGTAAAGGGGGGTTACGTTCCACCAATCTGGAAATAGAGATAAATTTTTGAAAAAAATTTTTGTTTCAAGTAAAAAATCAATAGTTTTAATCAATTTTATTAAAGTATTTCGTTTTGAATTTGATTGGTCTTTTTTTTCAGATAATTCAAATAAGTTAAAGCTTGAGTACGAATTACAGCATTACTCAAAAGAACATTTCTTTGAGTTAAATCTTGCATCCAAATGACTAGCATATCTTCCATTTTTTCCATGATACTTCCTCTTGTAATTTTGCACTGTTTAGAATGTCCCGGTAATTGTGTTCCACTCTGACGAATTTTTTTTCATTGTCGCGAATTGATCTTATAGTAGATTCATTAACCCCAAATTTGCGCGCTAAAGTATTTACTATTTCACCCTTTTTGTATAAGTCAAGTATTTTAATTTTAGTTGCAATGTCCATAACTTTCTTTTCGCGTTTTTTGGTAGGTGCTTCCTTTTTAAATGGAGCCATTACGAAATTTGGTAGTTTAAAATTTTGAGGTATAAGATTTTCGGATTGCGAATGTTCGAAGCAGACGCCGCGAATATGAAAAAAAGTGTCAAATTACAAATCGCGAATATTCGAATCTACGAATACTGAGTCCGCGAATACAGAGATTCTACTGTATATACTTTTTTATCAACAAAAACTAAAAAATTATCATTCTATTAAAGTAGATTTTTAATTTTACATAATTATGTATCGGTTTTTATTTATTCAAATTAATGAAGTAGATTGTAAAATTATTTATATTTCAAATTCCTATCCATACATCATTTTGGATTTGTACATAAGTTTATGGGCAAAAGTCAAAAAGGCGGTTGACTTTATCCTAGAACATATGCAAAAAGAAAATAAAAATACAAGGAAGAGAATAGTCCACAGGAAGCTACTACAACCACTCTGTTTGGTTGTGCGTACCAGAGAGACGCTCTTCTTTTCTTCGCCCAACTTCCATGTTCATCCCTCTTACTAGTTTTTACATTTCGTCCACCAATCACGACGTGCAATGAATATTCCACCAGTTGGAGGTTGTATACGCTGGTAAGCAGCACGCTCTATTCATCGCGTATCGTGCCCTCTACCACCTTGCGAGAATACAGATTTAAATTATACCCGATAAATCACAAACATTTAAAATCCGCATTTTTACACACAAATTCATCCATATTCTACACACAATATCACACGAGTGTAATAATACGCGCACAAAGTCCTTACACTACCATTTTACACAACACTGTACAAGCGTCGCCACGTGCGCACCTGACCTTTGATTCCGCACCCTCGTAGACGACATTCTCTTCACGCGCTCGCTTCTAAGGCACACCAACACTATTACTGCCTCTTATACGGCTTCACTCACGTACGAGAGAGAAAGAGAGAAAATATACGCGCTAGTCCGCTGTTGAGATGTAGCAGTCCCGAAACTTCACGGCAGGCAGCAGCTGATACCGCGGCCACGCTGAGACTTCTACCAGCTAGGCAGCTAAAAAGGTAGCAAAGAAATCGTCAGCTGGTCAACAATGTCAACGAACTGCCTGCTGTCCGCAAACTAAAAACATCAGTACTCATTCACCAAGTGGTTTGTGATGTGATGTAATAGAGTTTAAAAAAACTGCGAGGAGTAAAATTACTCCCTCGCAAAGTTAATTAAACATGTATAAAATAACGATCAGCACAGTTCAAGTATTTTCTTCAGGCTATCTAAATATGATTTTAAAGATTTAAAATATGTCAGAGAAAAAATTTGCCCAGCGAAATAAGTTAGTCCTGGCCTTTTATTTCCCACTGATCTTATAGCAATAAATTAGTTATAGACAATAATTACCGGAAAAATAAATTATTTATGGGCTCTTGAATTAAAAAAAAATCATTATATAATCGTTTTTATTAATTAACCCTTTTACAAGCCGAAGGTTTTGGGAAGTCAGAGGAAGAAACAGATTGCATTTTTGGTGTTTCCAATACTTTCTGAACACGGAACTACTATTAATTTAAAAAAATTCATGTTGACAGCCCAGACATGACAGCTGTCAACACTTGAATGTCAAAATTTCGAACCAAAAAAAATACTACCATCATCTAGGTTCAATTTCATGATGAAAGTATAAAAATGATTTTTTTGCTAAAACACTCTCTTTTTGAGGAAAACATCAACAAAGATTAAAACTTTTCATCCTACTCAAGTAAAGCTTCGTACTCTAGGCCGATGAATTATCAGTTCTAATCATTTATTGTTCACAAAGTATCGAATCTGCACCGTTTTCTTCCGATGAAGAGGGATGATTTTTTTAACGGGGTTTTTTGAAGTTGTTTTGCTCGCTGATCATGAAGCAGTCATTAGTTTTGAAAAAATCGGATTGACAGCCGAGATATGACAGCTGTCAACTCTTGAATGTCAAAATTTCGAACCAAAAAAAATACTACCATCATCAACGTTCAATTTCATGATGAAAGTAAAAAATGGTTTTTTTGCTAAAACACTCCCTTTTTGAGTAAATCATCAACGAAGATTGAAACTTTGGATCCTACTGAAGTAAAACTTCGTACTCCAGGCCGATGAAGAGGAATGACTTTTTTTAAGGGGGTACATATACCTAAAAAAAAAACCTCAAAAAATATTTTGTAAGATTTTTTAAAATTATTTATTTAAAAAGATTTTTTTTTTTCCAGATTATACACACATTTTTACACTATTTTATGCATTTAGTTAGTCCAAAAACATAGAAAGATATATCTCATAGCATACGCTATAGCGCACGCTGTAAATATCTCAAAACGTACGCTATATTTTATAGCACACGCTATAAAATACGCTGGAAATATCTCATAGCGTACGCTACGAAGATCTTATAGAGTACGCTATATTTCATAGCATACGCTATAGTGTACGCTGGAAACATCTCATAGCGTACGCTACGAAGATCTTATAGCGTACGTTATATTTCATAGCATACGCTATAGCGTACGCTGGAAACATCTGATAGCGTACGCTATGAAGAGCTTATAGCGTACGCTATATTTCATAGCATCCCTGTTGAATGTCCACACGTGTGTCACACGTGTGGCACACGTAAAATTATTTTCAAGTAGATTATTATAAAAGGGAATAAAATATAGATATAGTGAATAATTCAATGATTTTATAGCCTCTTATGTCATAAATAATCAAAAAATTGGTTTTTCTTTTTATTTTAAGTGCTTTTCTTTAACCCGCAATGTTTCGTCGTAGTCGTCGCACGTTCAAAACTGCCAAGCTCTAGAACTTGGAGCTTGTAAGACCTGGAGGTCTGAAATTTGGCGGAGGGTCTAGGTTCGGATGACAATAGATGAATCCATAGTCACTTATCGACCTGGACCTCCAGGTCGCCGATGACGGGGGTACCTGAGGGAGTCATCTCCGAGAGTTTGGGCTAAATTCTTCGGGGATGACTTTGAGGAAAGTTCTAGAGTATTTATCCGAGGCAATTTGAACCTAAGTACCAAGGTCACCGATGATGGGGGTACCCGGGGTACCTGGGGGTCATCTTCGAGAATGCTGAACTTTTAATATATCCCCGCAGAATTTGGCCCAAACTTTCGAAGATGACCTCCAGGTTCCTCAGGTACAACCGTCATCGGCGACCTGGGTACCTAGGTTTAAGTTGCCTCGATAAATACTCTATACCACCTCTTAAAGTCATTTCCGCAGAAATTATACTAAGTATATTATACTATAAATTATACTATACTATATAGCGTACGCTATAGCGTACGCTTGAGATGCCCTCTAGACATACTCATTTTTTTTTTGTGGAAAAAAATTTTAAATATAAAAAAGGAACTATTTATTTCGAAAATCTTTGACATTTAGGTATTGGCAGCTGTCGTATCTCAACTGTCAATACGATTTTTTCAAAACTAATGACAGCTTCATGATCAGCGAGCAAAACAACTTCAAAAAACCCCGTTACAATCTTCATCGGCCTGGAGTACGAAGTTTTACTTGAGAAGGATCCAAAGTTTCAATCTTTGTTGACGATTTACTCAAAAAGGGAGTGTTTTAGCAAAAAAAACATATCCATACTTTCATCATGGAATTGAACGAAGAAGATGGTAGTATTTTTTTTGGTTCGAAATTTTGAAATTCAAGTGTTGACAGCTGTCTTATCTCGGCTTTCAATAAGTATTTTTCAAAACTTATGACAGATTCATGATCAGCGAGCAAAAAAGCTTCAAAGAACCTCATAACAATTTTAAAAAAGCCATCCCTCTTCATCGGCCTGGAGTACGAAGTTTTACTACAGTAGGATCCAAAGTTTTAATCATTGTTGATGATTTACTCAAAAAGGGAGTGTTTAAGCAAAAAAACCATTTCCACACTTTCATCATGAAATTGAACGTAGATGATGGTAGTATTTCTTTTGGTTCGAAATTTTGACGTTCAAGTGTTGTTGAAAGCTGTCACATCTCGACTGTCAATGAGTATTTTCCAAAACTTATGACAGATTCATGATCAGTGAGCCAAACAACTTCAAAAAACATCATTACAATTTTGAAAAATTCATCCCTGTTCATCGGCCTGGAGTACGAAGTCTTACTTCTGTAGGATCCAAAGATTCAATCTTTGTTGATGATTTACTCAAAAAAGAAGTGTTTAAGCAAAAAAACCATTTCCATACATTCATCATGAAATTGAACGTAGATGATGGTAGTATTACTTTTGGTTCGAAATTTTGACGTTCAAGTGTTGTTGAAAGCTGTCACATCTCGACTGTCAATGAGTATTTTCCAAAACTTATGACAGATTCATGATCAGTGAGCCGAACAACTTCAAAAAACCTCATTACAATTTTGAAAAATTCATCCCTGTTCATCGCCCTGGAGTACGAAGTCTTACTTCTGTAGGATCCAAAGATTCAATCTTTGTTGATGATTTACTCAAAAAAGAAGTGTTTAAGCAAAAAAACCATTTCCATACATTCATCATGAAATTGAACGTAGATGATGGTAGTATTACTTTTGGTTCGAAATTTTGACGTTCAAGTGTTGTTGAAAGCTGTCACATCTCGACTGTCAATGAGTATTTTTCAAAACTTATGACAGATTCATGATCAGTGAGCCAAACAACTTCAAAAAACATCATTACAATTTTGAAAAATTCATCCCTGTTCATCGGCCTGGAGTACGAAGTCTTACTTCAGTAGGATCCAAAGTTTCAATCTTTGTTGATGATTTACTCAAAAAAGAAGTGTTTAAGCAAAAAAACCATTTCCATACATTCATCATGAAATTGAACGTAGATGATGGTAGTATTTCTTTTGGTTCGAAATTTTGACGTTCAAGTGTTGTTGAAAGCTGTCACATCTCGACTGTCAATGAGTATTTTTCAAAACTTATGACAGATTCATGATCAGTGAGCCAAACAACTTCAAAAAACCTCATTACAATTTTGAAAAATTCATCCCTGTTCATCGGCCTGGAGTACGAAGTTTTACTTGAGTCGGATCCAAAGTTTCAATCTTTGTTGATATTTTACTCGAAAAGGAAGAGTTATAGCAAAAAGACCATATCTACAATTTCATCATGAAATTGAACGTAGATGATGGTAGTATTTTTTTTGGTTCGAAATTTCGACATTCAAAAGTTGACAGCTGTCATATCTCGGCTGTCAATCCGATTTTTTTAAAACTAATGACAGCTTCATAATCAGCGAGCAAAACAGCCTCAAAAGCCCCGTTATAATTTTAAAAAAGTCATTCCCCTTCATCGGCCTGGAGTACGAAGTTTTACTTCAGTAGGATCCAAAGTTTCAATCTTTGTTGATGATTTACTCAAAAAAGGAGAGTTTTAGCAAAAAAACCATTTCCATACATTCATCATGAAATTGAACGTAGATGATGGTAGTATTACTTTTGGTTCGAAATTTTGACGTTCAAGTCTTGTTGAAAGCTGTCACATCTCGACTGTCAATGAGTATTTTTCAAAACTAATGTCAGATTCAAGATCAGCGAGCAAAAAAGCTTCAAAGAACCTCATAACAATTTTAAAAAAGCCATCCCTCTTCATCGGCCTGGAGTACGAAGTTTTACTACAGTAGGATCCAAAGTTTTAATCTTTGTTGATGATTTACTCAAAAAGGGAGTGTTTTAGCGAAAAAACCATTTCCACACTTTCATCATGAAATTGAACGTAGATGATGGTAGTATTACTTTTGGTTCGAAATTTTGACGTTCAAGTGTTGTTGAAAGCTGTCACATCTCGACTGTCAATGAGTATTTTTCAAAACTTATGACAGATTCATGATCAGTGAGCCAAACAACTTCAAAAAACCTCATTACAATTTTGAAAAATTCATCCCTGTTCATCGGCCTGGAGTACGAAGTTTTACTTGAGTCGGATCCAAAGTTTCAATCTTTGTTGATGATTTACTCAAAAAAGAAGTGTTTAAGCAAAAAAACCATTTCCATACATTCATCATTAAATTGAACGTAGATGATGGTAGTATTACTTTTGGTTCGAAATTTTGACGTTCAAGTGTTGTTGAAAGCTGTCACATCTCGACTGTCAATGAGTATTTTTCAAAACTAATGTCAGATTCAAGATCAGCGAGCAAAAAAGCTTCAAAGAACCTCATAACAATTTTAAAAAAGCCATCCCTCTTCATCGGCCTGGAGTACGAAGTTTTACTACAGTAGGATCCAAAGTTTTAATCTTTGTTGATGATTTACTCAAAAAGGGAGTGTTTTAGCGAAAAAACCATTTCCATACATTCATCATGAAATTGAACGTAGATGATGGTAGTATTTCTTTTGGTTCGAAATTTTGACGTTCAAGTGTTGTTGAAAGCTGTCACATCTCGACTGTCAATGAGTATTTTTCAAAACTTATGACAGATTCATGATCAGTGAGCCAAACAACTTCAAAAAACCTCATTACAATTTTGAAAAATTCATCCCTGTTCATCGGCCTGGAGTACGAAGTTTTACTTGAGTCGGATCCAAAGTTTCAATCTTTGTTGATATTTTACTCGAAAAGGAAGAGTTATAGCAAAAAGACCATATCTACACTTTCATCATGAAATTGAACGTAGATGATGGTAGTATTTTTTTTGGTTCGAAATTTCGACATTCAAAAGTTGACAGCTGTCATATCTCAGCTGTCAATCCGATTTTTTTAAAACTAATGACAGCTTCATAATCAGCGAGCAAAACAGCCTCAAAAGCCCCGTTATAATTTTAAAAAAGTCATTCCCCTTCATCGGCCTGGAGTACGAAGTTTTACTTCAGTAGGATCCAAAGTTTCAATCTTTGTTGACGATTTACTCAAAAAGGGAGTGTTTTAGCAAAAAAAACATATCCATACTTTCATCATGGAATTGAACGAAGAAGATGGTAGTATTTTTTTTGGTTCGAAATTTTGAAATTCAAGTGTTGACAGCTGTCTTATCTCGGCTTTCAATAAGTATTTTTCAAAACTTATGACAGATTCATGATCAGCGAGCAAAAAAGCTTCAAAGAACCTCATAACAATTTTAAAAAAGCCATCCCTCTTCATCGGCCTGGAGTACGAAGTTTTACTACAGTAGGATCCAAAGTTTTAATCATTGTTGATGATTTACTCAAAAAGGGAGTGTTTAAGCAAAAAAACCATTTCCACACTTTCATCATGAAATTGAACGTAGATGATGGTAGTATTTCTTTTGGTTCGAAATTTTGACGTTCAAGTGTTGTTGAAAGCTGTCACATCTCGACTGTCAATGAGTATTTTCCAAAACTTATGACAGATTCATGATCAGTGAGCCGAACAACTTCAAAAAACCTCATTACAATTTTGAAAAATTCATCCCTGTTCATCGCCCTGGAGTACGAAGTCTTACTTCTGTAGGATCCAAAGATTCAATCTTTGTTGATGATTTACTCAAAAAAGAAGTGTTTAAGCAAAAAAACCATTTCCATACATTCATCATGAAATTGAACGTAGATGATGGTAGTATTACTTTTGGTTCGAAATTTTGACGTTCAAGTGTTGTTGAAAGCTGTCACATCTCGACTGTCAATGAGTATTTTTCAAAACTTATGACAGATTCATGATCAGTGAGCCAAACAACTTCAAAAAACATCATTACAATTTTGAAAAATTCATCCCTGTTCATCGGCCTGGAGTACGAAGTCTTACTTCAGTAGGATCCAAAGTTTCAATCTTTGTTGATGATTTACTCAAAAAAGAAGTGTTTAAGCAAAAAAACCATTTCCATACATTCATCATGAAATTGAACGTAGATGATGGTAGTATTTCTTTTGGTTCGAAATTTTGACGTTCAAGTGTTGTTGAAAGCTGTCACATCTCGACTGTCAATGAGTATTTTTCAAAACTTATGACAGATTCATGATCAGTGAGCCAAACAACTTCAAAAAACCTCATTACAATTTTGAAAAATTCATCCCTGTTCATCGGCCTGGAGTACGAAGTTTTACTTGAGTCGGATCCAAAGTTTCAATCTTTGTTGATATTTTACTCGAAAAGGAAGAGTTATAGCAAAAAGACCATATCTACAATTTCATCATGAAATTGAACGTAGATGATGGTAGTATTTTTTTTGGTTCGAAATTTCGACATTCAAAAGTTGACAGCTGTCATATCTCGGCTGTCAATCCGATTTTTTTAAAACTAATGACAGCTTCATAATCAGCGAGCAAAACAGCCTCAAAAGCCCCGTTATAATTTTAAAAAAGTCATTCCCCTTCATCGGCCTGGAGTACGAAGTTTTACTTCAGTAGGATCCAAAGTTTCAATCTTTGTTGATGATTTACTCAAAAAAGGAGAGTTTTAGCAAAAAAACCATTTCCATACATTCATCATGAAATTGAACGTAGATGATGGTAGTATTTCTTTTGGTTCGAAATTTTGACGTTCAAGTCTTGTTGAAAGCTGTCACATCCCGACTGTCAATGAGTATTTTTCAAAACTAATGTCAGATTCAAGATCAGCGAGCAAAAAAGCTTCAAAGAACCTCATAACAATTTTAAAAAAGCCATCCCTCTTCATCGGCCTGGAGTACGAAGTTTTACTACAGTAGGATCCAAAGTTTTAATCTTTGTTGATGATTTACTCAAAAAGGGAGTGTTTTAGCGAAAAAACCATTTCCACACTTTCATCATGAAATTGAACGTAGATGATGGTAGTATTACTTTTGGTTCGAAATTTTGACGTTCAAGTGTTGTTGAAAGCTGTCACATCTCGACTGTCAATGAGTATTTTTCAAAACTTATGACAGATTCATGATCAGTGAGCCAAACAACTTCAAAAAACCTCATTACAATTTTGAAAAATTCATCCCTGTTCATCGGCCTGGAGTACGAAGTTTTACTTGAGTCGGATCCAAAGTTTCAATCTTTGTTGATGATTTACTCAAAAAAGAAGTGTTTAAGCAAAAAAACCATTTCCATACATTCATCATTAAATTGAACGTAGATGATGGTAGTATTACTTTTGGTTCGAAATTTTGACGTTCAAGTGTTGTTGAAAGCTGTCACATCTCGACTGTCAATGAGTATTTTTCAAAACTAATGTCAGATTCAAGATCAGCGAGCAAAAAAGCTTCAAAGAACCTCATAACAATTTTAAAAAAGCCATCCCTCTTCATCGGCCTGGAGTACGAAGTTTTACTACAGTAGGATCCAAAGTTTTAATCTTTGTTGATGATTTACTCAAAAAGGGAGTGTTTTAGCGAAAAAACCATTTCCATACATTCATCATGAAATTGAACGTAGATGATGGTAGTATTTCTTTTGGTTCGAAATTTTGACGTTCAAGTGTTGTTGAAAGCTGTCACATCTCGACTGTCAATGAGTATTTTTCAAAACTTATGACAGATTCATGATCAGTGAGCCAAACAACTTCAAAAAACCTCATTACAATTTTGAAAAATTCATCCCTGTTCATCGGCCTGGAGTACGAAGTTTTACTTGAGTCGGATCCAAAGTTTCAATCTTTGTTGATATTTTACTCGAAAAGGAAGAGTTATAGCAAAAAGACCATATCTACACTTTCATCATGAAATTGAACGTAGATGATGGTAGTATTTTTTTTGGTTCGAAATTTCGACATTCAAAAGTTGACAGCTGTCATATCTCAGCTGTCAATCCGATTTTTTTAAAACTAATGACAGCTTCATAATCAGCGAGCAAAACAACTTCAAAAAACCTCATTACAATTTTAAAAAAGCCATCCCTCTTCATCGGCCTGGAGTACGAAGTTTTACTACAGTAGGATCCAAAGTTTTAATCTTTGTTGATGATTTACTCAAAAAGGGAGTGTTTTAGCGAAAAAACCATTTCCACACTTTCATCATGAAATTGAACGTAGATGATGGTAGTATTACTTTTGGTTCGAAATTTTGACGTTCAAGTGTTGTTGAAAGCTGTCACATCTCGACTGTCAATGAGTATTTTTCAAAACTTATGACAGATTCATGATCAGTGAGCCAAACAACTTCAAAAAACCTCATTACAATTTTGAAAAATTCATCCCTGTTCATCGGCCTGGAGTACGAAGTTTTACTTGAGTCGGATCCAAAGTTTCAATCTTTGTTGATGATTTACTCAAAAAAGAAGTGTTTAAGCAAAAAAACCATTTCCATACATTCATCATTGAATTGAACGTAGATGATGGTAGTATTACTTTTGGTTCGAAATTTTGACGTTCAAGTGTTGTTGAAAGCTGTCACATCTCGACTGTCAATGAGTATTTTTCAAAACTAATGTCAGATTCAAGATCAGCGAGCAAAAAAGCTTCAAAGAACCTCATAACAATTTTAAAAAAGCCATCCCTCTTCATCGGCCTGGAGTACGAAGTTTTACTACAGTAGGATCCAAAGTTTTAATCTTTGTTGATGATTTACTCAAAAAGGGAGTGTTTTAGCGAAAAAACCATTTCCACACTTTCATCATGAAATTGAACGTAGATGATGGTAGTATTTCTTTTGGTTCGAAATTTTGACGTTCAAGTGTTGTTGAAAGCTGTCACATCTCGACTGTCAATGAGTATTTTTCAAAACTTATGACAGATTCATGATCAGTGAGCCAAACAACTTCAAAAAACCTCATTACAATTTTGAAAAATTCATCCCTGTTCATCGGCCTGGAGTACGAAGTCTTACTTCTGTAGGATCCAAAGATTCAATCTTTGTTGATGATTTACTCAAAAAAGAAGTGTTTAAGCAAAAAAACCATTTCCATACATTCATCATGAAATTGAACGTAGATGATGGTAGTATTACTTTTGGTTCGAAATTTTGACGTTCAAGTGTTGTTGAAAGCTGTCACATCTCGACTGTCAATGAGTATTTTCCAAAACTTATGACAGATTCATGATCAGTGAGCCGAACAACTTCAAAAAACCTCATTACAATTTTGAAAAATTCATCCCTGTTCATCGCCCTGGAGTACGAAGTCTTACTTCTGTAGGATCCAAAGATTCAATCTTTGTTGATGATTTACTCAAAAAAGAAGTGTTTAAGCAAAAAAACCATTTCCATACATTCATCATGAAATTGAACGTAGATGATGGTAGTATTACTTTTGGTTCGAAATTTTGACGTTCAAGTGTTGTTGAAAGCTGTCACATCTCGACTGTCAATGAGTATTTTTCAAAACTTATGACAGATTCATGATCAGTGAGCCAAACAACTTCAAAAAACATCATTACAATTTTGAAAAATTCATCCCTGTTCATCGGCCTGGAGTACGAAGTCTTACTTCAGTAGGATCCAAAGTTTCAATCTTTGTTGATGATTTACTCAAAAAAGAAGTGTTTAAGCAAAAAAACCATTTCCATACATTCATCATGAAATTGAACGTAGATGATGGTAGTATTTCTTTTGGTTCGAAATTTTGACGTTCAAGTGTTGTTGAAAGCTGTCACATCTCGACTGTCAATGAGTATTTTTCAAAACTTATGACAGATTCATGATCAGTGAGCCAAACAACTTCAAAAAACCTCATTACAATTTTGAAAAATTCATCCCTGTTCATCGGCCTGGAGTACGAAGTTTTACTTGAGTCGGATCCAAAGTTTCAATCTTTGTTGATATTTTACTCGAAAAGGAAGAGTTATAGCAAAAAGACCATATCTACAATTTCATCATGAAATTGAACGTAGATGATGGTAGTATTTTTTTTGGTTCGAAATTTCGACATTCAAAAGTTGACAGCTGTCATATCTCGGCTGTCAATCCGATTTTTTTAAAACTAATGACAGCTTCATAATCAGCGAGCAAAACAGCCTCAAAAGCCCCGTTATAATTTTAAAAAAGTCATTCCCCTTCATCGGCCTGGAGTACGAAGTTTTACTTCAGTAGGATCCAAAGTTTCAATCTTTGTTGATGATTTACTCAAAAAAGGAGAGTTTTAGCAAAAAAACCATTTCCATACATTCATCATGAAATTGAACGTAGATGATGGTAGTATTTCTTTTGGTTCGAAATTTTGACGTTCAAGTCTTGTTGAAAGCTGTCACATCTCGACTGTCAATGAGTATTTTTCAAAACTAATGTCAGATTCAAGATCAGCGAGCAAAAAAGCTTCAAAGAACCTCATAACAATTTTAAAAAAGCCATCCCTCTTCATCGGCCTGGAGTACGAAGTTTTACTACAGTAGGATCCAAAGTTTTAATCTTTGTTGATGATTTACTCAAAAAGGGAGTGTTTTAGCGAAAAAACCATTTCCACACTTTCATCATGAAATTGAACGTAGATGATGGTAGTATTACTTTTGGTTCGAAATTTTGACGTTCAAGTGTTGTTGAAAGCTGTCACATCTCGACTGTCAATGAGTATTTTTCAAAACTTATGACAGATTCATGATCAGTGAGCCAAACAACTTCAAAAAACCTCATTACAATTTTGAAAAATTCATCCCTGTTCATCGGCCTGGAGTACGAAGTTTTACTTGAGTCGGATCCAAAGTTTCAATCTTTGTTGATGATTTACTCAAAAAAGAAGTGTTTAAGCAAAAAAACCATTTCCATACATTCATCATTAAATTGAACGTAGATGATGGTAGTATTACTTTTGGTTCGAAATTTTGACGTTCAAGTGTTGTTGAAAGCTGTCACATCTCGACTGTCAATGAGTATTTTTCAAAACTAATGTCAGATTCAAGATCAGCGAGCAAAAAAGCTTCAAAGAACCTCATAACAATTTTAAAAAAGCCATCCCTCTTCATCGGCCTGGAGTACGAAGTTTTACTACAGTAGGATCCAAAGTTTTAATCTTTGTTGATGATTTACTCAAAAAGGGAGTGTTTTAGCGAAAAAACCATTTCCATACATTCATCATGAAATTGAACGTAGATGATGGTAGTATTTCTTTTGGTTCGAAATTTTGACGTTCAAGTGTTGTTGAAAGCTGTCACATCTCGACTGTCAATGAGTATTTTTCAAAACTTATGACAGATTCATGATCAGTGAGCCAAACAACTTCAAAAAACCTCATTACAATTTTGAAAAATTCATCCCTGTTCATCGGCCTGGAGTACGAAGTTTTACTTGAGTCGGATCCAAAGTTTCAATCTTTGTTGATATTTTACTCGAAAAGGAAGAGTTATAGCAAAAAGACCATATCTACACTTTCATCATGAAATTGAACGTAGATGATGGTAGTATTTTTTTTGGTTCGAAATTTCGACATTCAAAAGTTGACAGCTGTCATATCTCAGCTGTCAATCCGATTTTTTTAAAACTAATGACAGCTTCATAATCAGCGAGCAAAACAGCCTCAAAAGCCCCGTTATAATTTTAAAAAAGTCATTCCCCTTCATCGGCCTGGAGTACGAAGTTTTACTTCAGTAGGATCCAAAGTTTCAATCTTTGTTGACGATTTACTCAAAAAGGGAGTGTTTTAGCAAAAAAAACATATCCATACTTTCATCATGGAATTGAACGAAGAAGATGGTAGTATTTTTTTTGGTTCGAAATTTTGAAATTCAAGTGTTGACAGCTGTCTTATCTCGGCTTTCAATAAGTATTTTTCAAAACTTATGACAGATTCATGATCAGCGAGCAAAAAAGCTTCAAAGAACCTCATAACAATTTTAAAAAAGCCATCCCTCTTCATCGGCCTGGAGTACGAAGTTTTACTACAGTAGGATCCAAAGTTTTAATCATTGTTGATGATTTACTCAAAAAGGGAGTGTTTAAGCAAAAAAACCATTTCCACACTTTCATCATGAAATTGAACGTAGATGATGGTAGTATTTCTTTTGGTTCGAAATTTTGACGTTCAAGTGTTGTTGAAAGCTGTCACATCTCGACTGTCAATGAGTATTTTCCAAAACTTATGACAGATTCATGATCAGTGAGCCGAACAACTTCAAAAAACCTCATTACAATTTTGAAAAATTCATCCCTGTTCATCGCCCTGGAGTACGAAGTCTTACTTCTGTAGGATCCAAAGATTCAATCTTTGTTGATGATTTACTCAAAAAAGAAGTGTTTAAGCAAAAAAACCATTTCCATACATTCATCATGAAATTGAACGTAGATGATGGTAGTATTACTTTTGGTTCGAAATTTTGACGTTCAAGTGTTGTTGAAAGCTGTCACATCTCGACTGTCAATGAGTATTTTTCAAAACTTATGACAGATTCATGATCAGTGAGCCAAACAACTTCAAAAAACATCATTACAATTTTGAAAAATTCATCCCTGTTCATCGGCCTGGAGTACGAAGTCTTACTTCAGTAGGATCCAAAGTTTCAATCTTTGTTGATGATTTACTCAAAAAAGAAGTGTTTAAGCAAAAAAACCATTTCCATACATTCATCATGAAATTGAACGTAGATGATGGTAGTATTTCTTTTGGTTCGAAATTTTGACGTTCAAGTGTTGTTGAAAGCTGTCACATCTCGACTGTCAATGAGTATTTTTCAAAACTTATGACAGATTCATGATCAGTGAGCCAAACAACTTCAAAAAACCTCATTACAATTTTGAAAAATTCATCCCTGTTCATCGGCCTGGAGTACGAAGTTTTACTTGAGTCGGATCCAAAGTTTCAATCTTTGTTGATATTTTACTCGAAAAGGAAGAGTTATAGCAAAAAGACCATATCTACAATTTCATCATGAAATTGAACGTAGATGATGGTAGTATTTTTTTTGGTTCGAAATTTCGACATTCAAAAGTTGACAGCTGTCATATCTCGGCTGTCAATCCGATTTTTTTAAAACTAATGACAGCTTCATAATCAGCGAGCAAAACAGCCTCAAAAGCCCCGTTATAATTTTAAAAAAGTCATTCCCCTTCATCGGCCTGGAGTACGAAGTTTTACTTCAGTAGGATCCAAAGTTTCAATCTTTGTTGATGATTTACTCAAAAAAGGAGAGTTTTAGCAAAAAAACCATTTCCATACATTCATCATGAAATTGAACGTAGATGATGGTAGTATTTCTTTTGGTTCGAAATTTTGACGTTCAAGTCTTGTTGAAAGCTGTCACATCTCGACTGTCAATGAGTATTTTTCAAAACTAATGTCAGATTCAAGATCAGCGAGCAAAAAAGCTTCAAAGAACCTCATAACAATTTTAAAAAAGCCATCCCTCTTCATCGGCCTGGAGTACGAAGTTTTACTACAGTAGGATCCAAAGTTTTAATCTTTGTTGATGATTTACTCAAAAAGGGAGTGTTTTAGCGAAAAAACCATTTCCACACTTTCATCATGAAATTGAACGTAGATGATGGTAGTATTACTTTTGGTTCGAAATTTTGACGTTCAAGTGTTGTTGAAAGCTGTCACATCTCGACTGTCAATGAGTATTTTTCAAAACTTATGACAGATTCATGATCAGTGAGCCAAACAACTTCAAAAAACCTCATTACAATTTTGAAAAATTCATCCCTGTTCATCGGCCTGGAGTACGAAGTTTTACTTGAGTCGGATCCAAAGTTTCAATCTTTGTTGATGATTTACTCAAAAAAGAAGTGTTTAAGCAAAAAAACCATTTCCATACATTCATCATTAAATTGAACGTAGATGATGGTAGTATTACTTTTGGTTCGAAATTTTGACGTTCAAGTGTTGTTGAAAGCTGTCACATCTCGACTGTCAATGAGTATTTTTCAAAACTAATGTCAGATTCAAGATCAGCGAGCAAAAAAGCTTCAAAGAACCTCATAACAATTTTAAAAAAGCCATCCCTCTTCATCGGCCTGGAGTACGAAGTTTTACTACAGTAGGATCCAAAGTTTTAATCTTTGTTGATGATTTACTCAAAAAGGGAGTGTTTTAGCGAAAAAACCATTTCCATACATTCATCATGAAATTGAACGTAGATGATGGTAGTATTTCTTTTGGTTCGAAATTTTGACGTTCAAGTGTTGTTGAAAGCTGTCACATCTCGACTGTCAATGAGTATTTTTCAAAACTTATGACAGATTCATGATCAGTGAGCCAAACAACTTCAAAAAACCTCATTACAATTTTGAAAAATTCATCCCTGTTCATCGGCCTGGAGTACGAAGTTTTACTTGAGTCGGATCCAAAGTTTCAATCTTTGTTGATGATTTACTCAAAAAAGAAGTGTTTAAGCAAAAAAACCATTTCCATACATTCATCATTAAATTGAACGTAGATGATGGTAGTATTACTTTTGGTTCGAAATTTTGACGTTCAAGTGTTGTTGAAAGCTGTCACATCTCGACTGTCAATGAGTATTTTTCAAAACTAATGTCAGATTCAAGATCAGCGAGCAAAAAAGCTTCAAAGAACCTCATAACAATTTTAAAAAAGCCATCCCTCTTCATCGGCCTGGAGTACGAAGTTTTACTACAGTAGGATCCAAAGTTTTAATCTTTGTTGATGATTTACTCAAAAAGGGAGTGTTTTAGCGAAAAAACCATTTCCACACTTTCATCATGAAATTGAACGTAGATGATGGTAGTATTACTTTTGGTTCGAAATTTTGACGTTCAAGTGTTGTTGAAAGCTGTCACATCTCGACTGTCAATGAGTATTTTTCAAAACTTATGACAGATTCATGATCAGTGAGCCAAACAACTTCAAAAAACCTCATTACAATTTTGAAAAATTCATCCCTGTTCATCGGCCTGGAGTACGAAGTTTTACTTGAGTCGGATCCAAAGTTTCAATCTTTGTTGATGATTTACTCAAAAAAGAAGTGTTTAAGCAAAAAAACCATTTCCATACATTCATCATTGAATTGAACGTAGATGATGGTAGTATTACTTTTGGTTCGAAATTTTGACGTTCAAGTGTTGTTGAAAGCTGTCACATCTCGACTGTCAATGAGTATTTTTCAAAACTAATGTCAGATTCAAGATCAGCGAGCAAAAAAGCTTCAAAGAACCTCATAACAATTTTAAAAAAGCCATCCCTCTTCATCGGCCTGGAGTACGAAGTTTTACTACAGTAGGATCCAAAGTTTTAATCTTTGTTGATGATTTACTCAAAAAGGGAGTGTTTTAGCGAAAAAACCATTTCCACACTTTCATCATGAAATTGAACGTAGATGATGGTAGTATTTCTTTTGGTTCGAAATTTTGACGTTCAAGTGTTGTTGAAAGCTGTCACATCTCGACTGTCAATGAGTATTTTTCAAAACTTATGACAGATTCATGATCAGTGAGCCAAACAACTTCAAAAAACCTCATTACAATTTTGAAAAATTCATCCCTGTTCATCGGCCTGGAGTACGAAGTTTTACTTGAGTCGGATCCAAAGTTTCAATCTTTGTTGATGATTTACTCAAAAAAGAAGTGTTTAAGCAAAAAAACCATTTCCATACATTCATCATTAAATTGAACGTAGATGATGGTAGTATTACTTTTGGTTCGAAATTTTGACGTTCAAGTGTTGTTGAAAGCTGTCACATCTCGACTGTCAATGAGTATTTTTCAAAACTAATGTCAGATTCAAGATCAGCGAGCAAAAAAGCTTCAAAGAACCTCATAACAATTTTAAAAAAGCCATCCCTCTTCATCGGCCTGGAGTACGAAGTTTTACTACAGTAGGATCCAAAGTTTTAATCTTTGTTGATGATTTACTCAAAAAGGGAGTGTTTTAGCGAAAAAACCATTTCCACACTTTCATCATGAAATTGAACGTAGATGATGGTAGTATTACTTTTGGTTCGAAATTTTGACGTTCAAGTGTTGTTGAAAGCTGTCACATCTCGACTGTCAATGAGTATTTTTCAAAACTTATGACAGATTCATGATCAGTGAGCCAAACAACTTCAAAAAACCTCATTACAATTTTGAAAAATTCATCCCTGTTCATCGGCCTGGAGTACGAAGTTTTACTTGAGTCGGATCCAAAGTTTCAATCTTTGTTGATGATTTACTCAAAAAAGAAGTGTTTAAGCAAAAAAACCATTTCCATACATTCATCATTGAATTGAACGTAGATGATGGTAGTATTACTTTTGGTTCGAAATTTTGACGTTCAAGTGTTGTTGAAAGCTGTCACATCTCGACTGTCAATGAGTATTTTTCAAAACTAATGTCAGATTCAAGATCAGCGAGCAAAAAAGCTTCAAAGAACCTCATAACAATTTTAAAAAAGCCATCCCTCTTCATCGGCCTGGAGTACGAAGTTTTACTACAGTAGGATCCAAAGTTTTAATCTTTGTTGATGATTTACTCAAAAAGGGAGTGTTTTAGCGAAAAAACCATTTCCACACTTTCATCATGAAATTGAACGTAGATGATGGTAGTATTTCTTTTGGTTCGAAATTTTGACGTTCAAGTGTTGTTGAAAGCTGTCACATCTCGACTGTCAATGAGTATTTTTCAAAACTTATGACAGATTCATGATCAGTGAGCCAAACAACTTCAAAAAACCTCATTACAATTTTGAAAAATTCATCCCTGTTCATCGGCCTGGAGTACGAAGTTTTACTTGAGTCGGATCCAAAGTTTCAATCTTTGTTGATATTTTACTCGAAAAGGAAGAGTTATAGCAAAAAGACCATATCTACACTTTCATCATGAAATTGAACGTAGATGATGGTAGTATTTTTTTTGGTTCGAAATTTCGACATTCAAAAGTTGACAGCTGTCATATCTCAGCTGTCAATCCGATTTTTTTAAAACTAATGACAGCTTCATAATCAGCGAGCAAAACAGCCTCAAAAGCCCCGTTATAATTTTAAAAAAGTCATTCCCCTTCATCGGCCTGGAGTACGAAGTTTTACTTCAGTAGGATCCAAAGTTTCAATCTTTGTTGATGATTTACTCAAAAAGGGAGTGTTTTAGCGAAAAAACCATTTCCACACTTTCATCATGAAATTGAACGTAGATGATGGTAGTATTACTTTTGGTTCGAAATTTTGACGTTCAAGTGTTGTTGAAAGCTGTCACATCTCGACTGTCAATGAGTATTTTTCAAAACTTATGACAGATTCATGATCAGTGAGCCAAACAACTTCAAAAAACCTCATTACAATTTTGAAAAATTCATCCCTGTTCATCGGCCTGGAGTACGAAGTTTTACTTGAGTCGGATCCAAAGTTTCAATCTTTGTTGATGATTTACTCAAAAAAGAAGTGTTTAAGCAAAAAAAACCATTTCCATACATTCATCATTAAATTGAACGTAGATGATGGTAGTATTACTTTTGGTTCGAAATTTTGACGTTCAAGTGTTGTTGAAAGCTGTCACATCTCGACTGTCAATGAGTATTTTTCAAAACTAATGTCAGATTCAAGATCAGCGAGCAAAAAAGCTTCAAAGAACCTCATAACAATTTTAAAAAAGCCATCCCTCTTCATCGGCCTGGAGTACGAAGTTTTACTACAGTAGGATCCAAAGTTTTAATCTTTGTTGATGATTTACTCAAAAAGGGAGTGTTTTAGCGAAAAAACCATTTCCATACATTCATCATGAAATTGAACGTAGATGATGGTAGTATTTCTTTTGGTTCGAAATTTTGACGTTCAAGTGTTGTTGAAAGCTGTCACATCTCGACTGTCAATGAGTATTTTTCAAAACTTATGACAGATTCATGATCAGTGAGCCAAACAACTTCAAAAAACCTCATTACAATTTTGAAAAATTCATCCCTGTTCATCGGCCTGGAGTACGAAGTTTTACTTGAGTCGGATCCAAAGTTTCAATCTTTGTTGATATTTTACTCGAAAAGGAAGAGTTATAGCAAAAAGACCATATCTACACTTTCATCATGAAATTGAACGTAGATGATGGTAGTATTTTTTTTGGTTCGAAATTTCGACATTCAAAAGTTGACAGCTGTCATATCTCAGCTGTCAATCCGATTTTTTTAAAACTAATGACAGCTTCATAATCAGCGAGCAAAACAACTTCAAAAAACCTCATTACAATTTTAAAAAAGCCATCCCTCTTCATCGGCCTGGAGTACGAAGTTTTACTACAGTAGGATCCAAAGTTTTAATCTTTGTTGATGATTTACTCAAAAAGGGAGTGTTTTAGCGAAAAAACCATTTCCACACTTTCATCATGAAATTGAACGTAGATGATGGTAGTATTACTTTTGGTTCGAAATTTTGACGTTCAAGTGTTGTTGAAAGCTGTCACATCTCGACTGTCAATGAGTATTTTTCAAAACTAATGTCAGATTCATGATCAGTGAGCCAAACAACTTCAAAAAACCTCATTTTAATTTTAAAAAAGCCATCCCTCTTCATCGGCCTGGAGTACGAAGTTTTACTACAGTAGGATCCAAAGTTTTAATCTTTGTTGATGATTTACTCAAAAAGGGAGTGTTTTAGCGAAAAAACCATTTCCACACTTTTATCATGAAATTGAACGTAGATGATGGTAGTATTACTTTTGGTTCGAAATTTTGACGTTCAAGTGTTGTTGAAAGCTGTCACATCTCGACTGTCAATGAGTATTTTTCAAAACTTATGACAGATTCATGATCAGTGAGCCAAACAACTTCAAAAAACCTCATTACAATTTTGAAAAATTCATCCCTGTTCATCGGCCTGGAGTACGAAGTTTTACTTGAGTCGGATCCAAAGTTTCAATCTTTGTTGATGATTTACTCAAAAAAGAAGTGTTTAAGCAAAAAAACCATTTCCATACATTCATCATTAAATTGAACGTAGATGATGGTAGTATTACTTTTGGTTCGAAATTTTGACGTTCAAGTGTTGTTGAAAGCTGTCACATCTCGACTGTCAATGAGTATTTTTCAAAACTAATGTCAGATTCAAGATCAGCGAGCAAAAAAGCTTCAAAGAACCTCATAACAATTTTAAAAAAGCCATCCCTCTTCATCGGCCTGGAGTACGAAGTTTTACTACAGTAGGATCCAAAGTTTTAATCTTTGTTGATGATTTACTCAAAAAGGGAGTGTTTTAGCGAAAAAACCATTTCCATACATTCATCATGAAATTGAACGTAGATGATGGTAGTATTTCTTTTGGTTCGAAATTTTGACGTTCAAGTGTTGTTGAAAGCTGTCACATCTCGACTGTCAATGAGTATTTTTCAAAACTTATGACAGATTCATGATCAGTGAGCCAAACAACTTCAAAAAACCTCATTACAATTTTGAAAAATTCATCCCTGTTCATCGGCCTGGAGTACGAAGTTTTACTTGAGTCGGATCCAAAGTTTCAATCTTTGTTGATATTTTACTCGAAAAGGAAGAGTTATAGCAAAAAGACCATATCCACACTTTCATCATGAAATTGAACGTAGATGATGGTAGTATTTTCTTTGGTTCGAAATTTTGACATTCAAAAGTTGACAGCTGTCATATCTCGGCTGTCAATCCGATTTTTTCAAAACAAATGACAGCTTCATAATCAGCGAGCAAAACAGCCTCAAAAGCCCCGTTACAATTTTAAAAAAGTCATTCCCCTACATCGGCCTGGAGTACGAAGTTTTACTTCAGTAGGATCCAAAGTTTCAATCTTTGTTGATGATTTACTCAAAAAAGGAGTGTTTTAGCAAAAAAACCATTTCCATACATTCATCATGAAATTGAACGTAGATGATGGTAGTATTTCTTTTGGTTCGAAATTTTAACGTTCAAGTGTTGTTGAAAGCTGCCACATCTCGACTGTCAATGAGTATTTTTCAAAACTAATGTCAGATTCATGATCAGTGAGCCAAACAACTTCAAAAAACCTCATTACAATTTTGAAAAATTCATCCCTGTTCATCGGCCTGGAGTACGAAGTTTTTCTTGAGTAGGATCCAAAGTTTCAATCTTTGTTGATATTTTACTCGAAAAGGGAGAGTTATTGCAAAAAGACCATATCTACACTTTCATCATGAAATTGAACGTAGATGATGGTAGTATTTTTTTTGGTTCGAAATTTTAACATTCAAAAGTTGACAGCTGTCATATCTCGGCTGTCAATCCGATTTTTTCAAAACTCATGACAGCTTCATGATCAGCGAGCAAATCAACCTCAAAAGCCCCGTTACAATTTAAAAAAAGTCATTCCTCTCCATCGGCCTTGAGTACGAAGTTTTACTTCAGTAGGATCCAAAGTTTCAATCTTTGTTGATGATTTCTCAAAAAGAGAGTGTTTTAGCAAAAAAAACCATTTTTTACTTTCATCATGAAATTGAACGTAGATGATGGTAATATTTTTTTGGTTCGAAATTTTGACATTCAAGTGTTGACAGCTGTCATATCTCTGCTATCAAACCTATTTTTTCAAAACTTATGACTGCTTCATGATCAGCGAGCAAAACAACTTCAAAAAACCTCATTACAATTTTGAAAAATTCATCCCTGTTCATCGGCCTGGAGTACGAAGTTTTACTACAGTAGGATCCAAAGTTTTAATCATTGTTGATGATTTACTCAAAAAGGGAGTGTTTAAGCAAAAAAACCATTTCCACACTTTCATCATGAAATTGAACGTAGATGATGGTAGTATTTCTTTTGGTTCGAAATTTTGACGTTCAAGTGTTGACAGCTGTCATATCTCTGCTATCAATCCTATTGTTTCAAAACTAATGACTGCTTCATGATCAGCGAGCAAAACAACTTCAAAAAACCCCGTTACAGTTTTAAAAGTCATCTCTCTTCATCGGCCTGGAGACAAAGTTTTATTTCAGTAGGATCCAAAGTTTCAATCTTTGTTGATGATTTACACAAAAAGGGAGTGTTTTAGCAAAAAAACCATTTCCATACTTTCATCATGAGATTGAACGTAGATGATAGTAATATTTTTTTTGTTCAAAATTTTGACATTCAAGTGTTGACAGCTGACATATCTCGGCCGTCAATCCGATTTTTTCAAAACTAATGACAGCTTCATGATCAGCGAGCAAATCATTTTCAAGAGTCCCGTTACAATTTAAAAAAAGTCATTCCTCTTATCGGCCTGGAGTACGAAGTTTTACTTGAGTCGGATCCAAAGTTTCAATCTTTGTTGATGATTTACTCAAAAAAGAAGTGTTTAAGCAAAAAAACCATTTCCATACATTCATCATTAAATTGAACGTAGATGATGGTAGTATTACTTTTGGTTCGAAATTTTGACGTTCAAGTGTTGTTGAAAGCTGTCACATCTCGACTGTCAATGAGTATTTTTCAAAACTAATGTCAGATTCAAGATCAGCGAGCAAAAAAGCTTCAAAGAACCTCATAACAATTTTAAAAAAGCCATCCCTCTTCATCGGCCTGGAGTACGAAGTTTTACTACAGTAGGATCCAAAGTTTTAATCTTTGTTGATGATTTACTCAAAAAGGGAGTGTTTTAGCGAAAAAACCATTTCCATACATTCATCATGAAATTGAACGTAGATGATGGTAGTATTTCTTTTGGTTCGAAATTTTGACGTTCAAGTGTTGTTGAAAGCTGTCACATCTCGACTGTCAATGAGTATTTTTCAAAACTTATGACAGATTCATGATCAGTGAGCCAAACAACTTCAAAAAACCTCATTACAATTTTGAAAAATTCATCCCTGTTCATCGGCCTGGAGTACGAAGTTTTACTTGAGTCGGATCCAAAGTTTCAATCTTTGTTGATATTTTACTCGAAAAGGAAGAGTTATAGCAAAAAGACCATATCCACACTTTCATCATGAAATTGAACGTAGATGATGGTAGTATTTTCTTTGGTTCGAAATTTTGACATTCAAAAGTTGACAGCTGTCATATCTCGGCTGTCAATCCGATTTTTTCAAAACAAATGACAGCTTCATAATCAGCGAGCAAAACAGCCTCAAAAGCCCCGTTACAATTTTAAAAAAGTCATTCCCCTACATCGGCCTGGAGTACGAAGTTTTACTTCAGTAGGATCCAAAGTTTCAATCTTTGTTGATGATTTACTCAAAAAAGGAGTGTTTTAGCAAAAAAACCATTTCCATACATTCATCATGAAATTGAACGTAGATGATGGTAGTATTTCTTTTGGTTCGAAATTTTAACGTTCAAGTGTTGTTGAAAGCTGCCACATCTCGACTGTCAATGAGTATTTTTCAAAACTAATGTCAGATTCATGATCAGTGAGCCAAACAACTTCAAAAAACCTCATTACAATTTTGAAAAATTCATCCCTGTTCATCGGCCTGGAGTACGAAGTTTTTCTTGAGTAGGATCCAAAGTTTCAATCTTTGTTGATATTTTACTCGAAAAGGGAGAGTTATTGCAAAAAGACCATATCTACACTTTCATCATGAAATTGAACGTAGATGATGGTAGTATTTTTTTTGGTTCGAAATTTTAACATTCAAAAGTTGACAGCTGTCATATCTCGGCTGTCAATCCGATTTTTTCAAAACTCATGACAGCTTCATGATCAGCGAGCAAATCAACCTCAAAAGCCCCGTTACAATTTAAAAAAAGTCATTCCTCTCCATCGGCCTTGAGTACGAAGTTTTACTTCAGTAGGATCCAAAGTTTCAATCTTTGTTGATGATTTCTCAAAAAGAGAGTGTTTTAGCAAAAAAACCATTTTTTACTTTCATCATGAAATTGAACGTAGATGATGGTAATATTTTTTTGGTTCGAAATTTTGACATTCAAGTGTTGACAGCTGTCATATCTCTGCTATCAAACCTATTTTTTCAAAACTTATGACTGCTTCATGATCAGCGAGCAAAACAACTTCAAAAAACCTCATTACAATTTTGAAAAATTCATCCCTGTTCATCGGCCTGGAGTACGAAGTTTTACTACAGTAGGATCCAAAGTTTTAATCATTGTTGATGATTTACTCAAAAAGGGAGTGTTTAAGCAAAAAAACCATTTCCACACTTTCATCATGAAATTGAACGTAGATGATGGTAGTATTTCTTTTGGTTCGAAATTTTGACGTTCAAGTGTTGACAGCTGTCATATCTCTGCTATCAATCCTATTGTTTCAAAACTAATGACTGCTTCATGATCAGCGAGCAAAACAACTTCAAAAAACCCCGTTACAGTTTTAAAAGTCATCTCTCTTCATCGGCCTGGAGACAAAGTTTTATTTCAGTAGGATCCAAAGTTTCAATCTTTGTTGATGATTTACACAAAAAGGGAGTGTTTTAGCAAAAAAACCATTTCCATACTTTCATCATGAGATTGAACGTAGATGATAGTAATATTTTTTTTGTTCAAAATTTTGACATTCAAGTGTTGACAGCTGACATATCTCGGCCGTCAATCCGATTTTTTCAAAACTAATGACAGCTTCATGATCAGCGAGCAAATCATTTTCAAGAGTCCCGTTACAATTTAAAAAAAGTCATTCCTCTTATCGGCCTGGAGTACGAAGTTTTACTTGAGTCGGATCCAAAGTTTCAATCTTTGTTGATGATTTACTCAAAAAAGAAGTGTTTAAGCAAAAAAACCATTTCCATACATTCATCATTAAATTGAACGTAGATGATGGTAGTATTACTTTTGGTTCGAAATTTTGACGTTCAAGTGTTGTTGAAAGCTGTCACATCTCGACTGTCAATGAGTATTTTTCAAAACTAATGTCAGATTCAAGATCAGCGAGCAAAAAAGCTTCAAAGAACCTCATAACAATTTTAAAAAAGCCATCCCTCTTCATCGGCCTGGAGTACGAAGTTTTACTACAGTAGGATCCAAAGTTTTAATCTTTGTTGATGATTTACTCAAAAAGGGAGTGTTTTAGCGAAAAAACCATTTCCATACATTCATCATGAAATTGAACGTAGATGATGGTAGTATTTCTTTTGGTTCGAAATTTTGACGTTCAAGTGTTGTTGAAAGCTGTCACATCTCGACTGTCAATGAGTATTTTTCAAAACTTATGACAGATTCATGATCAGTGAGCCAAACAACTTCAAAAAACCTCATTACAATTTTGAAAAATTCATCCCTGTTCATCGGCCTGGAGTACGAAGTTTTACTTGAGTCGGATCCAAAGTTTCAATCTTTGTTGATATTTTACTCGAAAAGGAAGAGTTATAGCAAAAAGACCATATCCACACTTTCATCATGAAATTGAACGTAGATGATGGTAGTATTTTCTTTGGTTCGAAATTTTGACATTCAAAAGTTGACAGCTGTCATATCTCGGCTGTCAATCCGATTTTTTCAAAACAAATGACAGCTTCATAATCAGCGAGCAAAACAGCCTCAAAAGCCCCGTTACAATTTTAAAAAAGTCATTCCCCTACATCGGCCTGGAGTACGAAGTTTTACTTCAGTAGGATCCAAAGTTTCAATCTTTGTTGATGATTTACTCAAAAAAGGAGTGTTTTAGCAAAAAAAACCATTTCCATACATTCATCATGAAATTGAACGTAGATGATGGTAGTATTTCTTTTGGTTCGAAATTTTAACGTTCAAGTGTTGTTGAAAGCTGCCACATCTCGACTGTCAATGAGTATTTTTCAAAACTAATGTCAGATTCATGATCAGTGAGCCAAACAACTTCAAAAAACCTCATTACAATTTTGAAAAATTCATCCCTGTTCATCGGCCTGGAGTACGAAGTTTTTCTTGAGTAGGATCCAAAGTTTCAATCTTTGTTGATATTTTACTCGAAAAGGGAGAGTTATTGCAAAAAGACCATATCTACACTTTCATCATGAAATTGAACGTAGATGATGGTAGTATTTTTTTTGGTTCGAAATTTTAACATTCAAAAGTTGACAGCTGTCATATCTCGGCTGTCAATCCGATTTTTTCAAAACTCATGACAGCTTCATGATCAGCGAGCAAATCAACCTCAAAAGCCCCGTTACAATTTAAAAAAAGTCATTCCTCTCCATCGGCCTTGAGTACGAAGTTTTACTTCAGTAGGATCCAAAGTTTCAATCTTTGTTGATGATTTCTCAAAAAGAGAGTGTTTTAGCAAAAAAACCATTTTTTACTTTCATCATGAAATTGAACGTAGATGATGGTAATATTTTTTTGGTTCGAAATTTTGACATTCAAGTGTTGACAGCTGTCATATCTCTGCTATCAAACCTATTTTTTCAAAACTTATGACTGCTTCATGATCAGCGAGCAAAACAACTTCAAAAAACCTCATTACAATTTTGAAAAATTCATCCCTGTTCATCGGCCTGGAGTACGAAGTTTTACTACAGTAGGATCCAAAGTTTTAATCATTGTTGATGATTTACTCAAAAAGGGAGTGTTTAAGCAAAAAAACCATTTCCACACTTTCATCATGAAATTGAACGTAGATGATGGTAGTATTTCTTTTGGTTCGAAATTTTGACGTTCAAGTGTTGACAGCTGTCATATCTCTGCTATCAATCCTATTGTTTCAAAACTAATGACTGCTTCATGATCAGCGAGCAAAACAACTTCAAAAAACCCCGTTACAGTTTTAAAAGTCATCTCTCTTCATCGGCCTGGAGACAAAGTTTTATTTCAGTAGGATCCAAAGTTTCAATCTTTGTTGATGATTTACACAAAAAGGGAGTGTTTTAGCAAAAAAACCATTTCCATACTTTCATCATGAGATTGAACGTAGATGATAGTAATATTTTTTTTGTTCAAAATTTTGACATTCAAGTGTTGACAGCTGACATATCTCGGCCGTCAATCCGATTTTTTCAAAACTAATGACAGCTTCATGATCAGCGAGCAAATCATTTTCAAGAGTCCCGTTACAATTTAAAAAAAGTCATTCCTCTTATCGGCCTTGAGTACGAAGTTTTACTTCAGTAGGATCCAAAGTTTCAATCTTTGTTGATGATTTCTCAAAAAGGGAGTGTTTTAGCAAAAAAACCATTTTTTACTTTCATCATGAGATTGAACGTAGATGATGGTAATATTTTTTTTGTTCAAAATTTTGACATTCAAGTGTCTACAGCTGACATATCTCGGCTGTCAATCCGATTTTTTCAAAACTAATGACAGCTTTATGATCAGCGAGCAAATCATTCTCAAGAGCCCCGTTACAATTATAAAAAGTCATTCCTCTTCATCGGCCTTGAGTACGAAGTTTTACTTCAGTAGGATCCAAAGTTTCAATCTTTGTTGATGATTTCTCAACAAGGGAGTGTTTTAGCAAAAAAACCATTTCTATACTTTCATCATGAGATCGAAAGTAGATGATGGTAATATTTTTTTTGTTCAAAATTTTGACATTCAAGTGTTGACAGCTGACATATCTCGGCTGTCAATCCGATTTTTTCAAAACTAATGACTGCTTCATGATCAGCGAGCAAAAAAACTTAAAAAAACCCCGTTACAATTTTAAAAAAGTCATCCCTCTTCATCGGCCTGGAGTACAAAGTTTTACTTCGGTAGGATCCAAAGTTTCAATCTTTGTTGATGATTTACTTAAAAAGGGAGTGTTTTAGCAAAAAAACTATTTCTATACTTTCATCATGAAATTGAACGTAGATGATGGTAATATTTTTTGGTTCGAAATTTTGACATTCAAGTGTTGACAGCTCTCATATCTCTGCTATCAATCCTATTTTTTCAAAACTAATGGCAGCCTCCTGATCAGCGAGCAAAACAACCTCAAAAGCCCCGTTACAATTAAAAAAAAGTCATTCCACTTCATCGGCCTGGAGTACGAAGTTTTACTACAGTAGGATCCAAAGTTTCAATCTTTGTTGATGATTTACCCAAAAAGGGAGTGTTTTAGCAAAAAAACCATTTCTATACTTTCATCATGAAATTGAACGTAGATGATGGTAGTATTTTTTTGGTTCAAAATTTTTACATTCAAGTGTTGACAGCTGTCATATCTCGGCTGTCAACATGAATTTTTTCAAACTAATAGTAGTTCCGTGTTCAGAAATTATTGGAAACACCAAAAATGCAATCCGTTTCTTCTCCTAACTTCCCAAAACCTTCGGCCTGTAAAAGGGTTAAAAGTGGATATAGCTTATTTTTGTATGTAAAAAATCTCACTTACAGATTCGTGAAGAGTGCCTTTATTCCGGTTTTATAATTCTGTAGAAAAAAGTGCAATTCTTTTTTTTTAACTTAAATATACATCAAAAACGTATTCCTTGAGTTATAAACTAAAAAGTTATGTATTTTACCAATCTTTTTTGGTTTTAAACTACAAATAAACAAACAATTTCGAAAAAAAATTATGAAACTCTTGTTCTGTTACTCTGCGGCCGCATGAAAGTGCACCAGTCAGCGTCTGCTATCTGTATTACGAGTAAGTGACTTTTAAGTGCACACATATTCTCTGTTTAATTATTTCGTTTCATGAACTTTCTCACAAACTAAAAAACTTCCTGTGTGACTGATTATATTTTCATTGAAGAATGACATAAAGAAAAAAAAAAAGAAAAAAAGAAACAATAGAAGACACAAGAAGACTAAATAGAGTGATTGATTGTATGTGAATTTATTTTCGACCTTAGGGTAGAACCTTATTTGGCCACTAGAGCGGTTACATGAGTAATTATAATATTTACAGAAGAATTAAAGCGGTGTGATAAAATAGTTTTACATTGAATGTGATGAAAAGTAGCAGTAACAGTATTTAGTGGTATACAAAAATAATAGTCAAGTTCATATGAAAGAAAATAATTATAATGTACAAAGATCACTTCTGTAGAAACGTCAACATATTTGCTTGTGCCGTGATGGGGGTGTGAGGATGAGGGTAGTTGTGAAGTGGGTGAAGGGGGGAAGGTGGAGAGGAGCTATAATTGAGCCCTAACGGGCTGGGAGAGGATTGTGGAGTGAGAAAGGTGAGGTGGGACAGTCGTGAGTCCTTCGCGACGAGAGCGATCAGCCCAGTCTCTGCGATCACGCTCAAGTAGTGTGGTCAATAGTAGAGATTTGAAGGACTCTGCTGACATGGTATCAAGGTCATGTTGACCTAAAGAGTTAATGATGCGAGTGGCATGGGCTGGGAAAGTATACAGTCCAGTGGTTGTGGGCGCGGGAGGGATGAATAAGTAACCCGTTCCGGCGCGAACTGATCGGGATACGGATGGGAGTTGATCGTATAAATAAGATGATAGGTAGGATTTCATGACTCGATGTGCTAGGGAACCGATGAAATATTCGCGGCGGCGGCTGATGGAGAGCCACCCTAGTGCGAGTTGGTATGGCGTCACATTTGCCATCCAGGGGATGCTGCCATATACATAGCGTACACGTGTGTTCAATAGACGATGGAGTTTCAGGTTTTGCAGGGCATTGAGGTCATGATACACCGCGCATGCGTAGTCAAAATGAGGGAAGATCAAACTAGAGAGAGATCGAGAGAGAAAAAAGAAATTCCGGTTATCTTTGACGCCAGAACTTGAGCAACTGGGAACAAAATAAAAAAAAAAAACAATATGTTCAAAAATTTAGAGAAAAAACACTATACAAAATGATGCAAGAAAATTCCAAGCAGATTGTTCGAAAAGAATGGGCTATGGCAAAAAAAGAATTCTGAGAGAAACATAACCTTAAAAGTATGAAAAATTTAGTAATTTGTTAATTTTTCTATTATTAACTTGCTAATACTAAAAAATATTATTTTCATTAAAAAAGATCATTTTTCAAATATAAAATACTAGTTAAAAATACGAAACTAAAAATTTTACCGCAAATTATATGATTGTTTATTTTTTAGCTTTTATATCAAATATAAAAAATATATAGTATTTTTTCGGTCACCAACCAATTATCGGTGCGTTATTCGTGCTTTCTTTTGACCAAATAACAGGTGTATATATGGTCTGTTTTGCAGACCAAATATTTTCCGATGTTTGGTCTGTTTTGCAGTCGCCATCTATCGGATCGTAAAAAAACTTACTCGAAGATGAAAACGACCAAGGTGCTGGGCTTTGAGGTTAGAACGCGGCAACACAGTTTTTTACTAAACTTGCTGTCATTTGTTCAGAAAAAAACACTCATAACGCACCTAAAATTGATTGGAACCCGAAAAAGCATATACTTGAACATGTTCGATAGTCAAAATGTCCAAATAAATACTATACTTTGCACGGCCAAATAAATTTTTAGTAACCTCATGATTAGTATCAACAAAATAAATTATAATTCATCAATTAAGATAACTTTTTTTTTCTTAGTATTATCCTAAACGTGGCCGACTTTTTGGCTTGTGCCCATGTATATTGTATTTTCAGTAATTTTCCTGAGGAAGTCATCTCATAAAATTACTTTTTTACAATGAGAACTATATTTGAAACGACTAATCACATGCATCGACACAAAAAGAATAATCTAACCCTTTTCGCTTCTCCACCCTAAGCTACCGAATCAACAAATTTCCGCTAAATGTCGTTTCTCATTAGATGTAGTAGAATCACAGTAATTTTATTTACTTCATTCTTTTTATTTTCACTACTCTTTAATTTTACATTCTAACCTTTACATATCGTTTCTTTTCTATTCACTTTCTAAGATTATTTCGTGGTACCTGTCTTCCACCCCTGTTTTCGTCAATTTAGTGTTGACTTGTAATTCTTTACTTATTCGTTTATTACTCATCTAATTCATTTATTTTTCTTGTGTCATTATAATATTTTCGTCTGTGAGTTCTGTACTAGTACTGCGTTTTTCGTTGACATATTGCGATGTATCTTTTTTCCAGCCGTTTAAACTACATATTTTTTATTTGCTCTTTTTGCTATATCTTCCTCCTTTGCATGTATTGCATCATCTGAAGCTAGCGGCCACCCTTGTTTTGTCTTGCCTATCTGTCTGTTTTCAATCCTTAACTATCTTCTAGCTGCAAGGTTTTCTCTGAATTTTTCATACTCTTCATTTGATGCTAAAAAAACATACCTTTAAAAAGGTACAAATCTACGGCGAGTGGTTTTTATGTAGATATAACAAAATAAATATATTTAACACTTAAAGAACCTATTTTCAGTTAAATTATTTTTAAAGACACTTAAAATAATTTTAATATGAATACATTTCGATCTTTCAATTTCAATCTACTCTAGAATATATACCCCTTTTACTTCATTTGATTTTTTATCTTAGTAATTTTTCTTCACTATTAGTACGATAATTAATAATTAAAAGTACAAAAAGATTCATCATTACAAAAAACTTTATACATTTATTTTATAGATGCAATCTTCTTTTAAATTACAATCATATTTTTTTGCGCCTTTATTGACCTTTTACTAAGAAATAAAAAATTTAGTTTTTTGCAGTCGAAAAATAACTTGATATAACTTATTATGCGTATAATTTGAAATTATTATTGTTCGTCATTTAAACAAGTGACTGTAGTGAAATAAAAAAAAAAAATGAACGTTTACTTTCAATGTATTCCCAGAGTGATTAAATTAATTGATGATTACTCTGAAATAAAAATTTTGTTGTCAAATCAATGAAGGGCTACCGCCCTTTAGGATTTTCATGTACTTTCTATGTAACAAACACAATTTTCTTTTATCTTAATATCATTTTAAATGTGAAATTTAATATTTAATTTAGTACAATTCAGAAATTATTTAATGTTAAAGATGCTATAAAATTTTTCGAACTTCACTTATTACATAAGTGTGAAATTTGAAAATTTGTATTAATCGTAACACGAAGAGTTGAGTGCAGTGAAATCACAAAGTAAAATTCCGACGAGTTTTATAGTGTACCAATAGTTAATCAATGTTTTTAAATAATTTTTTTTCGTTGATGATTACTCTAAAATAAAACTTTTGTTGTCAAACCAATTTTCATCATGTAGTTTCTATGCAATAAATAAAATTTTCTTTTATTTTAATATCATTTTAAATGTGAAATTAAATATTTATATATAATTTTGTACGATTCAGAAATTATAATCCTAAAAGGCGGTAACCCTTTTTAAGATGCTATAAAATTTTTCGAACTTCACTTATTACATAAGTGTGAAATTTGAAATTTTTATTTATCGCAACACTAACAGTTGAGTACAGTGAAATCAAAAAGTAAAATACCGACTAGTTTACCAGTAGTTAATTGATCTTTTTAAATAACAAAGAATAGTATTTTACACACCGGGTGCTGGAAAAGGTTTGCTAGGGATTGGCTAATTATTTTCCTGCATCAAGTGTAATGTTTTTTTCAATACGACGGGAGGAAAACACACAGTCCCGCTCCGACCCAGGGAGGGAGTTTAATGTTTTCGTCCCGGAAGTATGAAAAAAATTATAACTTCAGAGTTCATGATCAATGGTCCAACAACCATTACTTTTATAAACAATTATAATTATTGAGTCCAATTACTAATCATTACATTTTAGAATTCTTGGTAAAATAAACTTACGAACACTTAAATAAAGAAATTTGATAGCTTAACTCATTTATTTGATGTTTTTAAATTTTGTTACTATAATATTAGTTTTATTTTACATTTTACAGGACGTCCTACATTATTTAATAATGGAAAAGAGTGACACCTTTTTTATTCATCCGTCAAAAAAAGTGTTTTACTCATATACTTTTGAAATCAATCCAAAACTCATTTTTTAAACAACAAAAATTCAATATAGATATAACCATTTTCATACTCGACGGACCCATTTCTTTGTTGTTTTTAGACAAGCAGGTTTCAGTAAAAGTATCAATTTCTTTTTTTGAGTTATTACCTATTAATTTAAAATCCTAAAGAACAGTAGCCCTTCAATTGGGACTGAAACTGAGGTTATGGTGGGGAGTGCTGCCTATGATGAGTCCAGGTACAGTTCCCCAAGCGGCGGTCATGTTGGATTTAGTGAATTACGTGCAATTCGGATAGAAACTCCCCGAGCGGTGGCCATGTTTTCATCCCCACCATGAATGCTGTTTCAGTCCCAATAGCGAGTAATTTCATACTCAACTGCTGCTAATGCATGTCGCTTCGTGTACTTTTATTTTGTTGAATTTTCAGTTAATAAAAATTTTTTCTTTGTACCACAAATTTATGCGAATTTTTTCCTTATACTTTGCTAAAAATTTGCAAATATTTTCATAATTACTTTTTGAGCAAGAATAGGTATTAAAATGTTTTGTAAATAACTTATATTACGAACATGAATGATTTTTTATCGCTCATCATTCAGTTTATATTCATTCTCATTGTCTTAAACAACAAAGAAATGGGTCCGTCGAGTATGAAAATGGTTATATCTATATTGAATTTTTGTTGTTTAAAAAATGAGTTTTGGATTGATTTCAAAAGTATATGAGTAAAACACTTTTTTTGACGGATGAATAAAAAAGGTGTCACTCTTTTCCATTATTAAATAATGTAGGACGTCCTGTAAAATGTAAAATAAAACTAATATTATAGTAACAAAATTTAAAAACATCAAATAAATGAGTTAAGCTATCAAATTTCTTTATTTAAGTGTTCGTAAGTTTATTTTACCAAGAATTCTAAAATGTAATGATTAGTAATTGGACTCAATAATTATAATTGTTTATAAAAGTAATGGTTGTTGGACCATTGATCATGAACTCTGAAGTTATAATTTTTTTCATACTTCCGGGACGAAAACATTAAACTCCCTCCCTGGGTCGGAGCGGGACTGTGTGTTTTCCTCCCGTCGTATTGAAAAAAACATTACACTTGATGCAGGAAAATAATTAGCCAATCCCTAGCAAACCTTTTCCAGCACCCGGTGTGTAAAATACTATTCTTTGTTATTTAAAATTGATCAATTAACTACTGGTAAACTAGTCGGTATTTTACTTTTTGATTTCACTGTACTCAACTGTTAGTGTTGCGATAAATAAAAATTTCAAATTTCACACTTATGTAATAAGTGAAGTTCGAAAAATTTTATAGCATCTTAAAAAGGGTTACCGCCTTTTAGGATTATAATTTCTGAATCGTACAAAATTATATATAAATATTTAATTTCACATTTAAAATGATATTAAAATAAAAGAAAATTTTATTTATTGCATAGAAACTACATGATGAAAATTGGTTTGACAACAAAAGTTTTATTTTAGAGTAATCATCAACGAAAACAAATTATTTAAAAACATTGATTAACTATTGGTACACTATAAAACTCGTCGGAATTTTACTTTTTGATTTCACTGCACTCAACTCTTCGTGTTACGATTAAGAGTGCTGCCTACCCCGGTCGCGCCATCTGGTGATGCATTACTCTGGATGGCAGATCGTATTTTTCGTTTTACGGCTTTAATAATTATCCGATTGAATTAAAAAAAATCTTAAAAAATTCTAAAAATCGGTCCTCAAGTGTGGTACTATCCAGTTTTTCGATTAGGTCAATGGAAAAATTATAAAAAATGTTTTAATGATCGCGGGTCAGAAGGCGGGCGTCTGCACTGAAATCGAGACTCTCGATATATCGATAGCATCGAGAGCAGGGTTGGGTGGTGTAGCACTCACCATGGTAAGCCACCTGGTGTATTGGTGTATTAGGCGCATTATACCCAGCGTTCGAAATAAATAATTTTTTATAAACAATTGAATATACCGACAAGCTCGTAACCCCCATAACGCTGGGGAGAGTGATAAATAAATAATTTTTTATAAACAATTAAATAAACCAACAAGCTCCAAAACCCCCATGACGCTGGGGTGAGTGATAAATAAATAATTTTTAATAAACAAGTAAATAAACCGACAAGCTCTAAACCCCCATAACGCTGGGGATAGCGATAAATAAATAATTTTTTATAACCAACTGAATGAACCAACAAGCTCTAAACCCACATAACGCTGGGGAGAGCGATAAAAAAATAATTTTTTATAAACAATTGAATATACCGACAAGCTCTAAACCCACATAACACTGGGGAGAGCGATAAATGAATTACTTTTTATAAACAATTGAATAAGCCGACGAGCTCTATGGCCCCATAACTCTAGGGAGAGCGATAAATAAATAATTTTTTATGAATAATTGAATTAACCGACAAGCTCTAAACCCCCATAACGCTGGGCACCCAAGTTTAACGAAAAAACTAATCGACTATTTTCCAAGCTTTAAACCCCCAAAACCTGGAGCACCCAAGATCAACAAAAAAGCTGATTGGCTACCCCCCAGCTCTATGCCCCCAAAACCCTGGGCGCCCAAGTTCAACAAATGAACTGATCGGCTGTCCCCAAAGCTCTAAACCCCCAACTGCTCCCCAACTTGGGGGTTTAGAGCTTGAGGGGTAGCCAATCAGCTTTTTTGTTGAACTTGGGTGCTTCGGGTTTTGGGGGCTTAAAGCTTGGGGCATAGCCGATTAGTTTTTTCTTTGAACTCGGGTGCCCAGCGTTATGGGGGTTTAGAGCTTGTCAGTTTATTCAATTGTTTATAAAAAATAATTTATTTAATGCTCTCCCCAGCGTTATGGGGTTTTAGAGCTAGTCGGTTCATTCAATTGTTTATAAAAAATAATTCAATTATCGCTCTCCCCAGCGTTATGGGGGCTTAGAGCTTGGTGGTTTATTTAATTGTTTATAAATAATTATTTATTTATCACTCTCCCCAGCGTTATGTGGGTTGAGAGCTTCTTGGTTTATTCAGTTGTTTATAAAAAATTATTTATTTATCGCTATCCCCAGCGTTATGGGGGTTTAGACCTTGTCGGTTTATTTAATTGTTTATAAAAAATTATTTATTTATCACTTTCCCCAGCCATATGGGGCTTTTGGAGCTTGTCGGTTTATTTGATTGTTTATAAAAAATAATTTATTTATCGCTCTCCCAGCGTTAGGGGGGCATAGAGCATGTCGGTATATTTAATTGTTTATAAAAATTATTTATTTATCGCTATCCCCAGCGTTATGGGGGTTACGAGCTTGTGAATTATTTAAATGTTTATAAAAATTTATTTATTTATCGCTTTCCCCAGCGTTATGTGGGTTTAGAGCTTGATGGTTTATTCAATTGTTTATAAAAAATGATTTACTTATCGCTATTCCCAGCGTTATGGGGGTTACGAGCTTGTGAATTATTTAAATGTTTATAAAAAATTATCTATTTATCGCTCTCCCCAGCGTTATGTGGGTTTAGAGCTTGTTGGTTTATTCAGTTGTTTATAAAAAATTATTTATTTATGGCTATTCCCAGCGTTATGGGGGTTACGAGCTTGTTGGTTTATTTAAATGTTTATAAAAAATTATTTATTTATCGCTCTCCCCAGCGTTATGTGGGTTTAGAGCTTGACGGTATATTCAATTGTTTATAAAAAATGATTGACTTATCGCTATCCCCAGCGTTATGGGGGTTACGAACTTGTGAATTATTTAAATGTTTATAAAAAATTATCTATTTATCGCTCTCCCCAGCGTTATGTGGGTTTAGAGCTTGTTGGTTTATTCAGTTGTTTATAAAAAATTATTTAGTTATCGCTCTCCCCTGCGTTATGGGGTTTTAGAGCTAGTCGGTTCATTCAATTGTTTATAAAAAATAATTCAATTATCTCTCTCCCCAACGTTATGGGGGCTTAGAGCTTGGTGGTTTATTTAATTGTTTATAAATAATTATTTATATATCACTCTCCCCAGCGTTATGGGGGTAACGAGCTTGTCGAATTATTTAAATGTTTACAAAAAATTATTTATTTATCGCTCTCCCCAGCGTTATGTGGGTTGAGAGCTTCTTGGTTTATTCAGTTGTTTATAAAAAATTATTTATTTATCACTATCCCCAGCGTTATGGGGGTTTAGACCTTGTCGGTTTGTTTAATTGTTTATAAAAAATTATTTATTTATCACTTTCCCCAGCCATATGGGGCTTTTGGAGTTTGTCGGTTTATTTAATTGTTTATAAAAAATAATTAATTTATCGCTCTCCCAGCGTTAGGGGGGCATAGAGCATGTCGGTATATTTAATTGTTTATAAAAATTATTTATTTATCGCTATCCCCAGCGTTATGGGGGTTACGAGCTTGTGAATTATTTAAATGTTTATAAAAATTTATTTATTTATCGCTTTCCCCAGCGTTATGTGGGTTTAGAGCTTGTTGGTTTATTCAATTGTTTATAAAAAATGATTTACTTATCGCTATCCCCAGCGTTATGGGGGTTACGAGCTTGTGAATTATTTAAATGTTTATAAAAAATTAACTATTTATCGCTCTCCCCAGCGTTATGTGGGTTTAGAGCTTGTTGGTTTATTCAGTTGTTTATAAAAAATGATTTACTTATCGCTATCCCCAGCGTTATGGGGGTTACGAGCTTGTGAATTATTTAAATGTTTATAAAAATTTATTTATTTATCGCTTTCCTCAGCGTTATGTGGGTTTAGAACTTGTTGGTTTATTCAATTGTTTATAAAAATTGATTTACTTATCGCTATCCCCAGTCTTATGGGGGTTACGAACTTGTCGAATTGTTTAAATGTATACAAAAAATTATTTATTTATCGCTCTCCCCAGCGTTATGTGGGTTTAGAGCTTGTTGGTTTATTTAATTGTTTATAAAAAATTATTTATTTATCACTCACCCCAGCGTTATGGGGGTTTTGGAGCTTGTCGGTTTATTTAATTGTTTACAAAAAACTATTTATTTATCACTCTCCCCAGCGTTATGGGCGTAACGCGCTTGTCGGTATATTCAATTGTTTATAAAAAATTATTTATTTCGAATGCTGGGTATAATGCGCCTAATACATCAATACACCGCCTAACACATCAATACAGATGGCTTAGCATGGTGAGTGCCACACCACCCAACCCTGCTCTCGATGCTATCGATGTATCGAGAGTCTCGATTTCAGTGTAGACGCCCGCCTTCTGACCCGCGATCATTAAAACATTTTTTATAATTTTTCCATTGACCTAATCGAAAAACTGGATAGTACCACACTTGAGGACCGATTTTTAGAATTTTTTAAGATTTTTTTTAATTCAATCGGATAATTATTAAAGCCGTAAAACGAAAAATACGATCTGCCATCTAGAGTAATGCATCACCAGATGGCGCGACCGGGGTAGGCAGCACTCTTAATACAAATTTTCAAATTTCACACTTATGTAATAAGTGAAGTTCGAAAAATTTTATAGCATCTTTAACATTAAATAATTTCTGAATTGTACTAAATTAAATATTAAATTTCACATTTAAAATGATATTAAGATAAAAGAAAATTGTGTTTGTTACATAGAAAGTACATGAAAATCCTAAAGGGCGGTAGCCCTTCATTGATTTGACAACAAAATTTTTATTTCAGAGTAATCATCAATTAATTTAATCACTCTGGGAATACATTGAAAGTAAACGTTCATTTTTTTTTTTTATTTCACTACAGTCACTTGTTTAAATGACGAACAATAATAATTTCAAATTATACGCATAATAAGTTATATCAAGTTATTTTTCGACTGCAAAAAACTAAATTTTTTATTTCTTAGTAAAAGGTCAATAAAGGCGCAAAAAAATATGATTGTAATTTAAAAGAAGATTGCATCTATAAAATAAATGTATAAAGTTTTTTGTAATGATGAATCTTTTTGTACTTTTAATTATTAATTATCGTACTAATAGTGAAGAAAAATTACTAAGATAAAAAATCAAATGAAGTAAAAGGGGTATATATTCTAGAGTAGATTGAAATTGAAAGATCGAAATGTATTCATATTAAAATTATTTTAAGTGTCTTTAAAAATAATTTAACTGAAAATAGGTTCTTTAAGTGTTAAATATATTTATTTTGTTATATCTACATAAAAACCACTCGCCGTAGATTTGTACCTTTTTAAAGGTATGTTTTTTTAGCAGATTTCATTTCATTCACGAGGCATGTATAGATTATGAAATATATTTTTTTGCAAAAACATATTTTACAACACTCAAGAGTATAATAGTATATGAATTTAAGTTCTTTCGTGGGGTGAAAATGAATTGAAATGCAGGAAAAATTTTTTTTTTTAAATTAATATGTAGTAAATAAAGAGAAATACTAAATTTACTAAAGTATTTGTTAATATTATATTATATAATATATAAATGTAAAAAAAATATACTTTAATAAAAATGTACATTTAAAATGTAAAGTTAGAATGTAGAAGAATTTTTTATACGTATTTCTGACATGCTATACTGTTGACTTATGTACTCAGTTCCATATACTCTATCTAGTTCTATATGTAAATGTGAAATTTTCATAATTCATTTTATTTGAGTGCTTTTTTTTCCATACTTTACTCTTATAATTTAAAAAATAGTTCAAATATAAGTGTAAAAAAGGAGGAAACAGTAGTTTTTAACATATAACTGATATAAATTAATTAATATTTTACCTAATATTGTACGATGCTGACTGTTTTGTATTTGAATATTTAACTATGATTAAAATGAGATAAAAAAATCTGTGCTAAATCAATAAATAAATAAGATATAAAATAATCATCTGCAATTTTTGTTTTTTTAAAATTTATAAATATTAACATTTTACTATTTATTAAAAAAATTAAACATAAATAAAAAAAACTTGTTGCATGAAGTTCTATATTATACCTATAGTAGAATAAAGTATACATAAAATTATTGTATATACACATACACATGATTCAGCCTGCTTACAACAACCAGCAGCTATCTCCATCAGCTCCTTTGGAGGAGCCTAGAGCTCTGGATGTTAAAATTAGCTCCATCAGTTCCTTCGGAGGAGCCTATATAGCTCAGTATGTTAAAGCTAGCTCCACCAGTTCCTTCGGAGGAGTCTAGCACTCTGGATATTAAAATTAGCTTCACCAGCTCTTTCGGAGGAGCCTAGAGCTCTGGATGTTAAAATTAGCTCCATCAGTTCCTTCGGAGGAGCCTAGAGCTCTGGTTGTTAAAGTTAGCTTCACCAGCTCCTTCAGAAGAGCCTAGAGCTCAGGATATTAAAGTTAACTCCACCAGCTCCTTTGAAGGAGCCTAGAGCTCTGGATGTTAAAATTAGCTCCTTCAGTTCCTTCGGAGGAGCCTAGAGCTCTGGGTGTTAAAGTTAGCTTCACCAGCTCCTTCGGAGGAGCCTATATAGCTCTGTATGTTAAAGCGAGCTTCACCAGCTCCTTCAGAAGAGCCTAGAGCTCTGGATATTAAAGTTAACTACACCAGCTCCTTTGAAGGAGCCTAGAGCTCTGGATATTAAAATTAGCTTCACCAGCTCTTTCGGAGGAGCCTAGAGCTCTGGATATTAAAATTAGCTTCACCAGCTCCTTTGAAGGAGCCTAGAGCTCTGGATGTTAAATTTAGCTCCATCAGTTCCTTCAAAGGAGGATGTTAAAGCTAGCTCCACCAGTTCCTTTGGAGGAGCCTAGCACTCTGGATATTAAAATTAGCTTCACCAGCTCTTTCAGAGGAGCCTAGAGCTCTGGATGTTAAAATTAGCTCCATCAGTTCCTTCGGAGGAGCCTATATAGCTCAGTATGTTAAAGCTAGCTCCACCAGTTCCTTCGGAGGAGCCTAGAGCTCTGGATGTTAAAATAAGCTCCATCAGTTCCTTCGGAGGAGCCTAGAGCTCTGGGTGTTAAAGTTAGCTTCACCAGCTCCTTCGGAGGAGCCTATATAGCTCTGTATGTTAAAGCGAGCTTCACCAGCTCCTTCAAAAGAGCCTAGAGCTCTGGATATTAAAGTTAACTCCACCAGCTCCTTTGAAGGAGCCTAGAGCTCTGGATATTAAAATTAGCTTCACCAGCTCTTTCGGAGGAGCCTAGAGCTCTGGATGTTAAAATTAGCTCCATCAGTTCCTTTGGAGGAGCCTAGAGCTCTGGGTGTTAAAGTTAGCTTCACCAGCTCCTTCGGAGGAGCCTATATAGCTCTGTATGTTAAAGCGAGCTTCACCAGCTCCTTCAGAAGAGCCTAGAGCTCTGGATATTAAAGTTAACTCCACCAGCTCCTTTGAAGGAGCCTAGAGCTCTGGATGTTAAAATTAGCTCCATCAGTTCCTTTGGAGGAGCCTATACAGCTCAGTATGTTAAAGCTAGCTCCACCAGTTCCTTCGGAGGAGCCTAGAGCTCTGGATGTTAAAATAAGCTCCATCAGTTCCTTCGGAGGAGCCTAGAGCTCTGGGTGTTAAAGTTAGCTTCACCAGCTCCTTCGGAGGAGCCTATATAGATCTGTATGTTAAAGCGAGCTTCACCAGCTCCTTCAGAAGAGCCTAGAGCTCTGGATATTAAAGTTAACTCCACCAGCTCCTTTGGAGGAGCCTAGAGCTCTGGATGTTAAAGTTAGCTCCACCAGCTCCTTCGGAGGAGCCTAGAGCTCTGGATATTAAAGTTAACTCCACCAGCTCCTTTGAAGGAGCCTAGAGCTCTGGATGTTAAAATTAGCTCCATCAGTTCCTTCGGAGGAGCCTATATAGCTCAGTATGTTAAAGCTAGCTCCACCAGTTCCTTCGGAGGAGCCTAGCACTCTGGATATTAAAATTAGCTTCACCAGCTCTTTCGGAGGAGCCTAGAGCTCTGGATATTAAAATTAGCTTCACCAGCTCTTTCGGAGGAGCCTAGAGCTCTGGATGTTAAAATAAGCTCCATCAGTTCCTTCGGAGGAGCCTAGAGCTCTGGGTGTTAAAGTTAGCTTCACCAGCTCCTTCGGAGGAGCCTATATAGCTCTGTATGTTAAAGCGAGCTTCACCAGCTCCTTCAGAAGAGCCTAGAGCTCTGGATGAGATGAGGGATGAGAAATAAAATAAAAAAACTAAAAAAACTTTTATTGTCATCATGACGTCATGATCACTTGTTTGTTATTAATAATAATAATGTACATAATCAACTTGATCCGAGTGGCAAGCTGCCAGTCTGCATCTTCTGCTGCTTTTTTTTTTGTTTGTTAAATTATGCTTATTCTGCGGAACAGATTTTAGCAATCTTCTGCTGCTCACTGCTGCCTCCCTGTAAGATCCCTACTGCTACCAGGTGCCAGCAGCCATCTGTGAGCAGCTCGCAAGGCGCTGTGCACCTGCGCACTCTAGCGCCCGGCAGGCCATGCCTGTCGGCTGTCGCCCGATACCATGTGCAAGAGCGAGTCTGCGAGTTCAGCGTTACGTCACGTCCGGCTTAGGCAGCAGCGTCTTGCAAGGGAGCATGCATAGAAAACCGGATGCTCGAGGGTGAAATCGGATGTCGCCCGAATCCTCAGCGAAAAGAAATCAGCGCTTCGAAAATTGAAACGTTGATAACTTTTTAATTTGAGATTGTTTCAGGACATTTTTTTTTTTAAATAAATCAGGGGATCATCGGCTACATATAAGACGTAATATTATGAAAAAAATAATCATGCTATATGTTTTTTTTTATGTACAACCTAACCTAAAACCAAAAATCAAAGTATATAAAGCGTACGCTTTAACGGCAGTCCGTTGTATAAAAACCAACTCGCCGATAAAGGGCTACCGCCCTTTAGGATCAGTCCTCTACTAGCATTCCTCCAGCGTTTTTTCATTTTCTTTCATCTTCTATTGCTGCATACCACTCGGTATTGGTGTTGCTCTTTAGCATGTTTTTTTTCCTTACTTACTCAAATCTTGTTTATCTTCCTGAGTTAAAGGTTTAACATATCGAGTGTGCTCGAGTACTTCCAGACCTTTTTGTATTTCTTCTTTATCCCTGCATAATTCCTGGTAACCATTTTCATGAACTCATTACATTTTCGAGTTTCCATCATAAGCACTTTTTACGTTATTTGTCTGAAACCGAATAGAACATCAGGGCTTTTTTCTAGCCTTTACGTTCGATTATTAGAAAGATAACTTTATTTTTTATTATTTTGTGAAATTCCAACCTTGCATGACTCTTGCAATTCTTTTCTAGTTCTTACTTAACCAGTCTCATCACTTCTTTCTGAATTTCCTCATGATTTTTCGTAACTAATATAATTTTACGCTCGCTCCTGTTCAATTTCTACTTTTTTATCATGTTCTTCTTTTATTCCCTGTTTGATAACTTGGTCTAGATCCATCCATTATTTCTGATCATTCTTGCGTACACCACATTGACATTCAACTTTAGTTTTTCTTGTATGAATGACTGCCCTTAATTCTATAGTAGCTTCTACTTTCTTTTCCTCTAACTCCATCCCTTCTATTATCATATTTGTCTTTTTTCTTCTCAATCCTTACTTTCGATAAGCCATTCTTACGTTAAACAGCGGTATCTCGTTCTTTAAAAAAATTTTTTTATGGAGTTATCCCTAGATCTCAGTGGTTCTTTCCTTAAAATTAATATTGGGATTATGCTTACCACATTTTACTTAAAGGCAACTATCGACAGAAAAAGTCACAATAACAAAAAATTAAAAATTGTTGACTATTTGAATAGAAACGAAGAAACCAAATGAGCAGACTATTGGTGTAATTTTATGAGTTATTTCACACTATTTTTTTTTTTTTTTCATCATTAGTGTCGTTCGACCTTGTACTGACTCATCACTTCATGATTTGTTTCACAGCAAAAAATTTTTCTTCCTCGTGAGTGTTGTTAGACATTGTGTTGGTCTGTTATTTCAATGTATTGTTTCACAGCATATGTTTTTTCTTCATCAAAGATGTTGTTAGTACGTTGAAAGTATATTATTGTTGTTCTACAGCTAAATAACTATGGGAAGTATTAAAATGCACGGAAAATAAAATCATTTGCACGGGATGTGGGTCGCACGGGAAAATAAATACTTTTGCACGGGAAAATAAATACTTTTGAACGGGAAAATAAATACTTTTGCACGGAAAAATAAATACTTTTGCACGGAAAAATAAATACTTTTGCAAGGTTTAATGAAAACGTGTTTACCTATCAAGCCTAGAAACAAAAGATCACGTGACTAATTAAGACTTGCTCTTTCACTAAGTATCTCTCCACCCATTTTATTATTGAGTTCAGTTCAACTCACAGTGTCGTCTCAGTCGACGAGTAAAGCAAAGAGTCAAAAGATGGCTAGTGAGTTAACGTATTTTGAAACCTCTGAGGACTCATCTGAAGAAGAAAATTCATCTGAAGTGATCCAGCAGACTAAAAAAATATGCAGGCGACCAACACGAGTGTCGCTTTTACGTCACAAATACCCATCAACAACAGAGGCAGAAAGTGCTGTAAAGTTAAAAGAAGTTTGGAAAATATCTTCAACGAAAATGGTGGCAGAAGGAAAACGAGTTGAATATCGGTGTGCAAAGGGAATTTATAGAGTGTCTGAGTGTCCAGCGTGCTTGTACCTACTATATCATTCTTCGGATTCTTGCGTGTCCTTGTACGAAACAGAAGAGGAGCACGAACATAAAAATATTGAATCCACACGAGGCTTATCATCAGAAATTAAGGCATTTGTAAAAGATAAATATGCAGATGGTATTACAAATCCAAATGCGCTACTAAATCTCATTCGTAAAAATCAGATGATAGAACCTGCAAAAGAAAAACTTGTTGCATTTCTTAGAACAATCCGAAGTTATAAAGGCACTCCTTCCGCATTGGCCACAGATCTTAGAGCTTTGTGCATTGAGCGCACTCAAGTTCCGGATGATGAAGATGTACCATACGTGGTTGATTTCCACTTTTTCCGTCATCTGTCAATTGTAAGAATTTTTCTGAAATTTGTTCTATTTCCCTTGACAAAGGCCTATCAGTGGGTGGCTTCGAAAACGACAATTCTTCAACGTGAAACGGATAACTCAACCTAGTACTTCACTGCATCGACAAAAAGCCAATCTTCTATCACACCAAGACTTCTCAAGGATTATGAACGTCAAGAGAATAAATGGAGAACGTTTGATAATTACAGTGACTGGCGTAACAAAATTTGGAAAATAGAAGTCTGGGTTGATCGAGTTATATGCAGTTGTCCTGTTTTCGTAAAAAAACCCAATGTAAGCATTCCGTTGGTATACGCATCAAAAGAAAGGAAGTTGAAGTACCGGACGAAGCCAAAAATATACCTCTCGGTCAGAAGCAAAAAAGAGGCCGTCCATCCCGTGCAATGTTAATTCTACTCCCGTTCAATACATTTTTTTTCGTGCAATGTTGATTATACTCCCGTTCAATATATTTTTTTTCCCGTGCTTTTATTTTCGTTCCCGTTTACTCACTTATTTTCCCGTGCAAATGCCTTTTTTCCCGTGAATTTGACCTAAAATTTCCCGTGCGTTTGCTTTTTTTCCCCGTGCTAATAAATCACACCCAATAACTATTGTGGGCGGAAAAAAATTTTGCTCAGTTGGTAATCATTTAATCTTCTTTCTCAGTAGGTATATACCCTTAAAAAAAAATTTTTTAATTTTTCTTATCGTCATTTATCATTAGTAAACGTACTCTGAGTAAAGAAATGTTCAGTTCTGTGCATCTGTGCGCGGTTATAAGAGTTAAATGTACACGATTTATAACTAGTAACACCAGTCGGCGCTTATGTGTGGCGGTTAAAAAAAAAAAAAAAAAAAGTGAGTTTAATAAATAGACTGGTTAATCATCCCTCAAGCTCTAAACCCCCAAATACCCTGGGCACTCGAGGTCAACGGAAAAACTGATCAGCTATCCCCCAAGCTCTAAACCCCTAAGATCCTGGGCGTCGAGTTCAATAAATAATCTGATCAGCTATGCCTCAAGCTCTAAACCACTAAGACCCTAGGCGCCCGAGTTCAACAAAAAAACTGGTCAGCTATCCCCCAAGCTTTAAACCTCCCAAAACTCAGGGCGCCCGAGGTCAACGGAAAAACTAGTCGGCTATCCCCCAAGCTCTAAACTCCCAAATACTCTGGGCTCCCGAGTTCAACGAAAAAACTGGTGGGCTATCCATCAAGCATTAAACCCCCAAATACCCTGGGCGCCCGAGTTCAACAAAAAAACTGGTCAGCTATCCCCCAAGGGAGAACTAGGGCGCCCATGGTATTTGGGGGCTTAGAGCTTGGAGGATAGCCCACCAGTCTTTTTGTTAAACTCGGGCGCCCAGAGTATTTGGGGGTTTAAGGCTTGGGGGATAGCCGACCAGTTTTTTCGTTGACCTCAGGCGCCCAGGGTATTTGGGGGCTTAGAGCTTGGGGGATAGCAAACTAGTTTTTCCATTGACCTTGGGCGCCCTGAGTTTTGGGAGGTTTAAAGCTTGGGAGATAGCCGACCAGTTTTTTCGTCGACCTCGGGGCCCTGGGTATTTGGGGGTTCAGAGCTTGGGGGATAGCCGACCAGTTTTTTTGTTGAACTTGGGCGCCCAGAGTCTTGGACACCCCTAAGTAATTGTAAAGGGTGTCCTCTACTATCTTAGGGGGTGTCAGGACACCTCCACCCCCCCCCCCCCCCGTTTTCGCTCGCCTGCTTTTTAGTAATACTGAAAAATTTTGACGATAACATACAAAACCAATTTTTATCTTTCTTTTAAATCTTGCCAAGGATTTTCCATGCAATTTTCAATAGATCTATTACAGGAATATTATTTGATGGATCAGTTTTATTCATATTTGAAGAATTATACTCAACATCGGATTCTTCGATCCATTCAGTATCCTCTGCTCCTGTTTCTTGATCTTTTATTATTATCATTAATTCGCGTGCTCGTTGAGCTGCAATTCTATCGGGTCGAATTTTGGTAGCACGAGCCGATGTTTTTTTTTGCGTTTCTTTAATATGCTTTTTAGAAGACGTGCAATTCATTTTGGTGCGATTAAATCTTTAGAAGGAAAAAGAAAAGAAAAAAATTGTATGCATGTGCAATTTTACTTAGTTTTAAATTTTCATCAACGAGATTCATATAAGTATGATTTTTTTATTTAACTTTTTAGTAAAAAATATTTATTTTTTTCAACAGAAATCATTTCTAAGAAAAAATTTTGTTTGTTGAAAAAAAAATTTGTTTTTGTGACGTAACAATCATATTATCCCCTCCCCCTCCCCAAGTCGTAACATCTCAAAAACCCCTGCCCCCTCCCCTGTGGTGACGTACTTTGTGAATGACCCCTTAGTGCCAGGCCCACTTTAACGAATTGGATGCCATAACATTATTAAAAGTAGCAATCGATAAGAAAATAAGATGAATGTTAAAATGTCAAAAAGTTGCATAATACAAAAACAACTAGAAAAAAAAAACTCAAAAAAAATATTAAATTCGATAAAAAAGAATGTAGTGGTTGTGAAAATTGAGTATGCGCTAAATTTTCTTCTGCGTATTGGGTTGAGGAACTTGTAGAGGATTACTCGCACATATGTATTAGTTAAGCACAGACTATAGGGTGTCAAAAAATTCGATGAAAAAATTATATATTACAGAATTAAAACTCATTGTTGCATCGTACAGATACACGATGCCGATTTCACCCTATAAGTCTAATATAAAGAAGAAGAATACGCTCAAACGTGTGTAGGGAGCCTCGAGCAAAAATATCTAAGAAGAAAAAAAAGTATGGTAAATTATAAAAAATGATTATGATTTTGATTGTATGTTTCTAAAATGTACAGCTGTATATTATGCATCTCCACGGGAAATATCTTGATATAAAATGCATCTGAATGCATGATTTATCGTGATTCTTGCATAAAATTACAGTCGATCGCATTTAACACCGTAGAACTATTTTTATATGGCATTGCTTGAAAATATATTTGACTAAGTCGTAGCGTATTACATTTTAAAAAATTACATCGTAAAGGATCGCTTTGGATCATGATGTGTCGAATTAGACTGCGTTGTATTATTATTTTGGATTGAATTGGATTACCTGAATATTGTTGAATCGGATTAGGCTTCAGTTCATCACTTTTTATTCATTGCATTGGAATCGATGTACTTGGATCGCATTCCGCTTGAGAGAATCACTTTTTTTAATTGTATTTGACTGAATGTTGACTTTGGATTATAATGAATCGTATTCGACCACGCCATACCATTTTGAATTGTATTGAATCCGATTGGATCGGATCGAATCGCATTGGATTGGACTGGATTGGATCGTGTCGGATTGGATTACATTGAATCGCATTGGATCGGATTGGATTAGATCGCATCACATCGGATTGGATTGGATTGGATCGAGTCGAATCGCATCGAATCGCATTGGATCGGATCGGATCGCATTGAATCGCATTGGATTGAATTGGATTGGGATCGGATCGGATTCATATTAAATTAATTAACTTTTAATTGCAAAATAATAAGGGGTCGGAGAGAGAACTTAACCCCCCCCTTCCTCCTCGCCCCCAGTAGCAAAAGAAATAAAAGACAAATCTGAGATCAATACCAGCTGTGTATCGATATTGAAAGTACCTAAAAAAAAACTTTCAAGTATTGTAGCAGTGAGGTATTCAGATATTTTCAGTACCTAAAAAATGGATTACCAAGATTATGAGTACTTTTGCATAAACGACTTTATGATAAAATGATTCAGTAATTGGAAAATACTTATTTTATGTAAATATGGGTGTGATTTATTAGCACGGGAAAAAAAAGCAAACACTCGGGAAATAGCAGGTCAAATTCACGGGAAAAAAGACAATTGCACGGGAAAATAAGTGATTTAACGGGAAAGAAAATAAATGCAAGGGAAAAAATTACTTGAACGGAAGTTAAAAAAATATTGAACGGGAGTAGAATTAACATTGCACGGGAAAAAAATATATTAAACCGGAATAGAATTGATCTCGCACGGGAAAAAGAATTGAGAGCAAAACTCAACAAAAATCAAGCAAAAAATTTTTTTTATTGAACATTATACAACTGTAATTGAACGATATTTATTATAAAAGACTATTGCATTAGTAAAGCTTTTTTTATTTTGTAGATCAGTTTGTAGGTCACATCTGTTTGCACTAATCTCATGAATTTCCTGGCCAATGCCAACAATCTAAGCGTTGATAAAATTATTTTCAAAACCTGTTCTTCTAAATCAAAAGATTCTGCAAAAATGTGGAAATCAACCACGTATGGTACACCTTCATCATCCGGAACTTGAGTGCACTCATTGCACCAAGCTCTAAGATATGTCGCCAATACGGAAGGAGTGCCTTTATCACTTCGGATTGTTCTAAGAAATGCAACAAGTTTTTATTTTGCAGGTTCTATCATCTGATTTTTACGAATGAGATTTAGTAGTGCATTTGGCTTTGTAATACCATCTGCATATTTATTTTTTAAAAAAGCCTTAATTTCTGATGATAAGCCTCGTGTGGAATCAATATTTTTATGTTCGTGCTCCTCTTCTGTTTCGTACAAGGACACGTAAGTATCCGAAGAATGATATAGTTGGTACAAGCACGCTGGACACTCAGACACTCTATAAATTCTCTTTGTGCACCGATATTCAACTCGTTTTCCTTCTGCCACCATTTTCGTTGAAAATATTTTCCAAACTTCTTTTAACTTTACAGCACTTTCTGCCTCTTTTGCTAATGGGTATTTGTGACGTAAAAGCGACACTCATGTTGGTCGCCTGCATATTTTTTTAGTCTGCTGGATCACTTCAGATGAATTTTCTTCTTCAGATGAGTCCTCAGAGGTTTCAAAATACGTTAACTCACCAGCCATCTTTTGGCTCTTTGCTTCACTCGTTAACTGAGGCGACACTGTGAGTTGAACTGAGTTCAATAATGAAATGGGTGGAGAGATACTTAGTGAAAGAGCAGGTGGTCTTTTGTTTCTAGGCTTGATAGGTAAACACGTTTTAATTAAACCGTGCAAAAGTATTTATTTTCCCGAGCAAAAGTATTTATTTTCCTGTGTGACCAACATCCCGTGCAAATGATTTTATTTCCCGTGCATTTTAATACTTCCCACTAGAAAATTATAGGAAAAATTGAAACACATAGAAATACGCGTGTTTCGGTACACTTTTACGGTTAGTTAAGCACTTTTTTGGGAGGCGTGGGGAAGGAGTTGGAGAAGACCGTGGGAGGTACCCCTTGCTCGCTCTGCTCACCAAACCCCCCCTCCCAATTTTTATACTAGTGCTTACCATTGTGTCTACAATTATGGCTACCCTCGTAGCTACTATTGTTTTGTGCTTTTGTAATTATCTTTGTATTTACTCTTGTGCATATCTTTGTTTTTATGTTTGTTAAACTCGTGTACATACTCTCGTAACTCTATGACTACCACTGTACCTACTCATGTGCATACAATTACTCATATCCTTGTACTAAGCCTAGTAGTACAAAACCCCTTTCGGCAGATTTTCAGCAATTTTTTGCGAATTTCGTCTAGAGGTTGGCGTTAAAACTAATGCACCGATTTTTATAAAACTTTGAAAGGGGGAATAAGAGAACAGAGATGTATAAATTCTGGTACTATAACTATTGTTCTTATACTTGAGCCTACCTTATACTTGTTCATACTGTTGAACCTTCTATAGATGCACTGGATTATTTCCTCATAACTTCCCTTTTTTCTACTTAATTTTCTACTGATTCATTTTTTATTGTTCTTATATTTCTTGTACTACTGTGCTTACTCCGTTCTTAACTTTTTTTCTACTTAAAGTTCTAATCCTGAACCTACCAACGTGCTTAATTCTGTGTCTACTCCTGCGTGGACCCTTGTACCTACTCTCTTCTCCACCCTTGTGTATATCCGTGTACCTAGCCTTATTTCTACTGCTGTGCCTATTCTTGTAAGAACTATCTCTCCCTCTCTTGTACCAAATCCGTACCTACTCTCGTGTCCACTCCTGTGCTTACACTCTTGCCTAAACTTGTATCAACCCGTGTGCGTATCCGTGTACTTACATTAGTACAAACGTTTGTACGTATCATTAAGCCTACTGCAATTTCCCGAGTGTTTGCTTTTTTTTCCCGTGCTAATAAATCACACCCATATTAACATAAAATAAGTATTTTCCAATTACTGAATCATTTTATCATAAAGTCGTTTATGCAAAAGTACTCATAATCTTGGTAATCCATTTTTTAGGTACTGAAAATATCTGAATACCTCACTGCTACAATACTTGAAAGTTTTTTTTTAGGTACTTTCAATATCGATACACAGCTGGTATTGATCTCAGATTTGTCTTTTATTTCTTTTGCTACTGGGGGCGAGGAGGAAGGGGGGGGTTAAGTTCTCTCTCCGACCCCTTATTATTTTGCAATTAAAAGTTAATTAATTTAATATGAATCCGATCCGATCCCAATCCAATTCAATCCAATGCGATCCGATGCGATCCATTCCCAATCCAATGCGATTCAATGCGATCCGATCCGATCCAATGCGATTCGATGCGATTCGACTCGATCCAATCCAATCCAATCCGATGTGATGCGATCTAATCCAATCCGATCCAATGCGATTCAATGTAATCCAATCCGACACGATCCAATCCAGTCCAATCCAATGCGATTCGATCCGATCCAATCGGATTCAATACAATTCAAAATGGTATGGCGTGGTCGAATACGATTCATTATAATCCAAAGTCAACATTCAGTCAAATACAATTAAAAAAAGTGATTCTCTCAAGCGGAATGCGATCCAAGTACATCGATTCCAATGCAATGAATAAAAAGTGATGAACTGAAGCCTGATCCGATTCAACAATATTCAGGTAATCCAATTCAATCCAAAATAATAATACAACGCAGTCTAATTCGACACATCATGATCCAAAGCGATCCTTTACGATGTAATTTTTTAAAATGTAATACGCTACGACTTAGTCAAATATATTTTCAAGCAATGCCATATAAAAATAGTTCTACGGTGTTAAATGCGATCGACTGTAATTTTATGCAAGAATCACGATAAATCATGCATTCAGATGCATTTTATATCAAGATATTTCCCGTGGAGATGCATAATATACAGCTGTACATTTTAGAAACATACAATCAAAATCATAATCATTTTTTATAATTTACCATACTTTTTTTTCTTCTTAGATATTTTTGCTCGAGGCTCCCTACACACGTTTGAGCGTATTCTTCTTCTTTATATTAGACTTATAGGGTGAAATCGGCATCGTGTATCTGTACGATGCAACAATGAGTTTTAATTCTGTAATATATAATTTTTTCATCGAATTTTTTGACACCCTATAGTCTGTGCTTAACTAATACATATGTGCGAGTAATCCTCTACAAGTTCCTCAACCCAATACGCAGAAGAAAATTTAGCGCATACTCAATTTTCACAACCACTACATTCTTTTTTATCAAATTTAATATTTTTTTTGAGTTTTTTTTTTTCTAGTTGTTTTTGTATTATGCAACTTTTTGACATTTTAACATTCATCTTATTTTCTTATCGATTGCTACTTTTAATAATGTTATGGCATCCAATTCGTCAAAGTGGGCCTGGCACTAAGGGGTCATTCACAAAGTACGTCACCACAGGGGAGGGGGCAGGGGTTTTTGAGATGTTACGACTTGGGGAGGGGGAGGGGTTAATATGATTGTTACGTCACAAAAACAAATTTTTTTTTCAACAAACAAAATTTTTTCTTAGAAATGATTTCTGTTGAAAAAAATAAATATTTTTTACTAAAAAGTTAAATAAAAAAATCATACTTATATGAATCTCGTTGATGAAAATTTAAAACTAAGTAAAATTGCACATGCATACAATTTTTTTCTTCTTTTTCCTTCTAAAGATTTAATCGCACCAAAATGAATTGCACGTCTTCTAAAAAGCATATTAAAGAAACGCAAAAAAAAACATCGGCTCGTGCTACCAAAATTCGACCCGTTAGAATTGCAGCTCAACGAGCACGCGAATTAATGATAATAATAAAAGATCAAGAAACAGGAGCAGAGGATACTGAATGGATCGAAGAATCCGATGTTGAGTATAATTCTTCAAATATGAATAAAACTGATCCATCAAATAATATTCCTGTAATAGATCTATTGAAAATTGCATGGAAAATCCTTGGCAAGATTTAAAAGAAAGATAAAAATTGGTTTTGTATGTTATCGTCAAAATTTTTCAGTATTACTAAAAAGCAGGCGAGCGAAAACGGGGGGGGGGGGTGGAGGTGTCCTGACACCCCCTAAGATAGTAGAGGACACCCTTTACAATTACTTAGGGGTGTCCAAGACTCTGGGCGCCCAGGTTCAACAAAAAAACTGGTCGGCTATCCCCCAAGCTCTGAACCCCCAAATACCCAGGGCCCCGAGGTCGACGAAAAAACTGGTCGGCTATCTCCCAAGCTTTAAACCTCCCAAAACTCAGGGCGCCCAAGGTCAATGGAAAAACTAGTTTGCTATCCCCCAAGCTCTAAGCCCCCAAATACCCTGGGCGCCTGAGGTCAACGAAAAAACTGGTCGGCTATCCCCCAAGCCTTAAACCCCCAAATACTCTGGGCGCCCGAGTTTAACAAAAAGACTGGTGGGCTATCCTCCAAGCTCTAAGCCCCCAAATACCATGGGCGCCCTAGTTCTCCCTTGGGGGATAGCTGACCAGTTTTTTTGTTGAACTCGGGCGCCCAGGGTATTTGGGGGTTTAATGCTTGATGGATAGCCCACCAGTTTTTTCGTTGAACTCGGGAGCCCAGAGTATTTGGGAGTTTAGAGCTTGGGGGAGAGCCGACTAGTTTTTCCGTTGACCTCGGGCGCCCTGAGTTTTGGGAGGTTTAAAGCTTGGGGGATAGCTGACCAGTTTTTTTGTTGAACTCGGGCGCCTAGGGTCTTAGTGGTTTAGAGCTTGAGGCATAGCTGATCAGATTATTTATTGAACTCGACGCCCAGGATCTTAGGGGTTTAGAGCTTGGGGGATAGCTGATCAGTTTTTCCGTTGACCTCGAGTGCCCAGGGTATTTGGGGGTTTAGAGCTTGAGGGATGATTAACCAGTCTATTTATTAAACTCACTTTTTTTTTTTTTTTTTTTTAACCGCCACACATAAGCGCCGACTGGTGTTACTAGTTATAAATCGTGTACATTTAACTCTTATAACCGCGCACAGATGCACAGAACTGAACATTTCTTTACTCAGAGTACGTTTACTAATGATAAATGACGATAGGAAAAATTAAAAAATTTTTAACTGAAAAATAAATGAGAGAAAACACATCAGATAAGGGTATATACCTACTGAGAAAGAAGATTAAATGATTACCAACTGAGCAAAATTTTTTTCCGCCCACAATAGTTATTGGGTGTGATTTATTAGCACGGGGAAAAAAAAGCAAACGCACGGGAAATTTTAGGTCAAATTCACGGGAAAAAAGGCATTTGCACGGGAAAATAAGTGAGTAAACGGGAACGAAAATAAAAGCACGGGAAAAAAAATATATTGAACGGGAGTATAATTAACATTGCACGAAAAAAAATGTATTGAACGGGAGTAGAATTAACATTGCACGGGATGGACGGCCTCTTTTTTGCTTCTGACCGAGAGGTATATTTTTGGCTTCGTCCGGTACTTCAACTTCCTTTCTTTTGATGCTTATACCAACGGAATGCTTACATTGGGTTTTTTTACGAAAACAGGACAACTGCATATAACTCGATCAACCCAGACTTCTATTTTCCAAATTTTGTTACGCCAGTCACTGTAATTATCAAACGTTCTCCATTTATTCTCTTGACGTTCATAATCCTTGAGAAGTCTTGGTGTGATAGAAGATTGGCTTTTTGTCGATGCAGTGAAGTACTAGGTTGAGTTATCCGTTTCACGTTGAAGAATTGTCGTTTTCGAAGCCACCCACTGATAGGCCTTTGTCAAGGGAAATAGAACGAATTTCAGAAAAATTCTTACAATTGACAGATGACGGAAAAAGTGGAAATCAACCACGTATGGTACATCTTCATCATCCGGAACTTGAGTGCGCTCAATGCACAAAGCTCTAAGATCTGTGGCCAATGCGGAAGGAGTGCCTTTATAACTTCGGATTGTTCTAAGAAATGCAACAAGTTTTTCTTTTGCAGGTTCTATCATCTGATTTTTACGAATGAGATTTAGTAGCGCATTTGGATTTGTAATATCATCTGCATATTTATCTTTTACAAATGCCTTAATTTCTGATGATAAGCCTCGTGTGGATTCAATATTTTTATGTTCGTGCTCCTCTTCTGTTTCGTACAAGGACACGCAAGAATCCGAAGAATGATATAGTAGGTACAAGCACGCTGGACACTCAGACACTCTATAAATTCCCTTTGCACACCGATATTCAACTCGTTTTCCTTCTGCCACCATTTTCGTTGAAGATATTTTCCAAACTTCTTTTAACTTTACAGCACTTTCTGCCTCTGTTGCTGATGGGTATTTGTGACGAAAAGCGACACTCGTGTTGGTCACCTGCATATTTTTTTAGTCTGCTGGATCACTTCAGATGAATTTTCTTCTTCAGATGAGTCCTCAGAGGTTTCAAAATACGTTAACTCACTAGCCATCTTTTGACTCTTTGCTTTACTCGTCGACTGAGACGACACTGTGAGTTGAACTGAACTCAATAATAAAATGGGTGGAGAGATACTTAGTGAAAGAGCAAGTCTTAATTAGTCACGTGATCTTTTGTTTCTAGGCTTGATAGGTAAACACGTTTTCATTAAACCTTGCAAAAGTATTTATTTTTCCGTGCAAAAGTATTTATTTTCCCGTTCAAAAGTATTTATTTTCCCGTGCAAAAGTATTTATTTTCCCGTGCGACCCACATCCCGTGCAAATGATTTTATTTTCCGTGCATTTTAATACTTCCCATAGTTATTTAGCTGTAGAACAACAATAATATACTTTCAACGTACTAACAACATCTTTGATGAAGAAAAAACATATGCTGTGAAACAATACATTGAAATAACAGACCAACACAATGTCTAACAACACTCACGAGGAAGAAAAATTTTTTGCTGTGAAACAAATCATGAAGTGATGAGTCAATACCAGGTCGAACGACACTAATGATGAAAAAAAAACACATAGTGTGAAATAACTCATAAAATTACACCAATAGTCTGCTCATTTGGTTTCTTCGTTTCTATTCAAATAGTCAACAATTTTTAATTTTTTGTTATTGTGACTTTTTCTGTCGATAGTTGCCTTTAAGTAAAATGTGGTAAGCATAATCCCAATATTAATTTTAAGGAAAGAACCACTGAGATCTAGGGATAACTCCATAAAAAATTTTTTTAAAGAACGAGATACCGCTGTTTAACGTTAGAATGGCTTATCGAAAGTAAGGATTGAGAAGAAAAAAGACAAATATGATAATAGAAGGGATGGAGTTAGAGGAAAAGAAAGTAGAAGCTACTATAGAATTAAGGGCAGTCATTCATACAAGAAAAACTAAAGTTGAATGTCAATGTGGTGTACGCAAGAATGATCAGAAATAATGGATGGATCTAGACCAAGTTATCAAACAGGGAATAAAAGAAGAACATGATAAAAAAGTAGAAATTGAACAGGAGCGAGCGTAAAATTATATTAGTTACGAAAAATCATGAGGAAATTCAGAAAGAAGTGATGAGACTGGTTAAGTAAGAACTAGAAAAGAATTGCAAGAGTCATGCAAGGTTGGAATTTCACAAAATAATAAAAAATAAAGTTATCTTTCTAATAATCGAACGTAAAGGCTAGAAAAAAGCCCTGATGTTCTATTCGGTTTCAGACAAATAACGTAAAAAGTGCTTATGATGGAAACTCGAAAATGTAATGAGTTCATGAAAATGGTTACCAGGAATTATGCAGGGATAAAGAAGAAATACAAAAAGGTCTGGAAGTACTCGAGCACACTCGATATGTTAAACCTTTAACTCAGGAGGATAAACAAGATTTGAGTAAGTAAGGAAAAAAAACATGCTAAAGAGCAACACCAATACCGAGTGGTATGCAGCAAAAGAAGATGAAAGAAAATGAAAAAACGCTGGAGGAATGCTAGTAGAGGACTGATCAAATGAAGAGTATGAAAAATTCAGAGAAAACCTTGCAGCTAGAAGATAGTTAAGGATTGAAAACAGACAGATAGGCAAGACAAAACAAGGGTGGCCGCTAGCTTCAGATGATGCAATACATGCAAAGGAGGAAGATATAGCAAAAAGAGCAAATAAAAAATATGTAGTTTAAACGGCTGGAAAAAAGATACATCGCAATATGTCAAGGAAAAACGCAGTACTAGTACAGAACTCACAGACGAAAATATTATAATGACACAAGAAAAATAAATGAATTAGATGAGTAATAAACGAATAAGTAAAGAATTACAAGTCAACACTTAATTGACGAAAACAGGGGTGGAAGACAGGTACCACGAAATAATCTTAGAAAGTGAATAGAAAAGAAACGATATGTAAAGGTTAGAATGTAAAATTAAAGAGTAGTGAAAATAAAAAGAATGAAGTAAATAAAATTACTGTGATTCTACTACATCTAATGAGAAACGACATTTAGCGGAAATTTGTTGATTCGGTAGCTTAGGGTGGAGAAGCGAAAAGGGTTAGATTATTCTTTTTGTGTCGATGCATGTGATTAGTCGTTTCAAATATAGTTCTCATTGTAAAAAAGTAATTTTATGAGATGACTTCCTCAGGAAAATTACTGAAAATACAATATACATGGGCACAAGCCAAAAAGTCGGCCACGTTTAGGATAATACTAAGAAAAAAAAAGTTATCTTAATTGATGAATTATAATTTATTTTGTTGATACTAATCATGAGGTTACTCATCACGAGGTTATAATAGTGAATTTTTACTTACTTGAAAAAGTTATAAAAATATTTTTCTTAAACTGTTTTATATATTTTGATTACTGCTATTATTTTGTTATTTTTATTAAATATAAGTCTTTTTAGTATTTCAATAGTTACTTTTTAAATTTCTATAATTACATAAGTAATAACATATATAAAAAATAGGAGGTATAGGTAAAAGTGATAACATATATCAAAAATGGGGGGCGAGAGTAAAAAAAGGGCATGCGGGGGGCGAGGGGAGGGGGCGTGATTAGAAAATCATTGGAAAAATTAGAACACATAGAAATAAGCATATTTCGGTACACTTTTACGTTTAGTTGAGCACTTTTTTGAGGGGCATGGGAGAAAAAAAACAACTACATAATATAGTAATATATACAGGGTGTCTGTGAACGACCGCATGCGGTATATACCACGCAGAAGAGGTGAAAAAATTATTCTAGCAAAGTTTATAAATTTTTGGGCCAAGTAATTAATTAACCAGTTATTTAGCATTTTAATTAACCAATCAGCGTCAATCCGATGAAAATCTGGGCGTGTACTGTTTTCCTTTCCACCTGTGATCCAAAAACGAAGGGAAGCTATTGAGTTAGGTGAGAAAATAAGTCTAAACATGTGCCTAACATGTGTTTTGTCTCCAAAAAAAATTTTTTCAAAAAATATTCAACTAAAACTTCACGTCATAAATTTTTTTCTCTGTGCCACGGGCTTTCATGCAAACTTTGAATCGCAACTCTACCATAAGAATTGACTGAGTTATGGTATCAAAATTATTTAGATAAGATTTACTGTTCATTTTTATTTTACCTCTAGCTCTGTCAATTTTTATTTCACGACTACGATTCAAACTTCTTTGAAATCGTAATTGAACAAAGAATTCGGTCAGCTCTATCAATATTCAATTTCATTAATATCAAAAAAATACATTTTTTTTACCCAAATGTCGTAAAACAATAATCCCCCTTTGTAAACTTTCACCTCGTTTCAGGTCAGGCGCAAGGTCCGAGCCTAATACCGGGTTAAGTAGTCCCACTGAGAAGTAAGGAGGAGGGTCAAAGGATTAAACACCCTTCAATAGTTAAAAGCAAATTTTTTTTTTTAAATAAATAATTTTAATTTTTTTATCTTTGGCTGGTTTCTCTAGATCACAAGAATTAATACAAATTTTGAATCGTAACTCTACCACAAAAATTGACTGAGCTACATTATCAAATTGATTCAGAGTTAACTCACTGATACTTTTTATTTTATCTCTAGTTAGGTCAATTTTTATGTTACGACTTCAATTCAAACTTCTCTGAAATTATAATTTAATGACAAATACGATTAAGTCGACCAAAGTTGTCGTCCATTCATATTAATAAACTGTTTTTACCTGAAAGTCATAAATAAGTTTAACGTTTCTGTTAATGGTATACTCGATTTTTCCTGCACCTGCTGTTGTAAAATCATTAAGCAGTTTCTCCAGTTTTTAATTCCTAAATAATAAATCTTATGCTTAAAAATGTTTGAGCAAATAGTCTAGACGATTTTGAAGTTGGAAGAAGAAAAAAAAGATTTGTTTTATTGACCTTCTTCTCAGTAAGTATCACAGTTACACTGGTGCAATTTAGCGAGATTTTTAATCTCTAACTAACAGCAGCTCGTCTCTTTTAGTTGTCCTAAAGGTTTATAATATCTATCTCGGAATCGGCAAAACCGAGTGGAAGACCCTAAGTCCGTCGCACCATTAATTTCGATTGCGAAGGTTTTTGTTGTGAATTTTGCTGTATTGCAATGTTTAAAGCAGCAGATTTTCCATTTTCTTTAAGTGAGCAGTTCCTTTTCGTCCGTCGAAAGGAGTTGTTCTGTCAGTTCTTCCGCCAAAAAGAAAAAATCAAGATGGTATACTATACTATTCAAGATTATACTGAAATGGTGAATATTTATAATGCATGTAATGAAAATGGTAATTTAGCTGCTCGACGATATGCAGAATTACATCCTAATGCACTGCGATTGCCTGATCGAAACGTTATCGTTCGTGCAGCTTGGAGATTCCGAAATAATGGAAACATTCTACCTAGGAATGAAGGTGGCCGACAACGTATTGAACCACACATAGAAGAGCAAGTAATTGATGAATTTAATGCTGGTCCTAGAAAGAGCACAAGAGGAGTGGCTCAAGAAATGGAAATTCATCATTCAACAGTACATGCTATTTTAGCTCGTGATGGTATGCACCCATATCATTTCACAAAGGTTCAGAGACTGGTAGCCGGTGATTTCGAGCGCAGGTTAACTTATTGTGACCAATTGTTAACCGAAAATATGTTAAATGAAAATTTTATACCTTCGGTGTTGTGGACTGACGAATGCACTTTCACTCGAGACGGAATGTTTAATTTCCACAATTACCATCATTGGGCGTACGAAAATCCTCATCTAACGTGCGACGGAAAGTCACAGCATCGATTCAAACTGAATGTTTGGGCAGGGATGATTAATGATCAGTTGGTGAGTGTGATTTACCTATTAAATTATCAAAATTAGCTAAAAATTCTCAAAAAAATCTAAAAAATTCAAATTATCTAAAAATTAATATACTGAAAAGTTCTGGTAATACTTATAAAATTATAGATTGGTCCTGTTTTTCTTCCCGAAGCAGTAAATGCAACTACGTACTTAAACTTTCTCATGGATGATTTACCTGAACTTCTAGGCGCTGTCATAGAAAATTGGGGCTTAAATGATTTTTTTAGACGAGAAATCACGTACATGCATGACGACTGTCCAGCCCACACTGCAGGTAATAATAGCAATATTATGCAATATCATTTAGTGTCAAATAATTACCAAGACTTTCAATCTTTATTTTAAAAAAACCTAAAACACAATTTAATTCATTGTTGTTTATTAAATCAAAATAATAGATACCATAATTTATTTTTTAGCTGCTACAAGAGATTACTTGACTGCAGTTTTTGGGCCACACAGATGGATCGGAAATAATGCACCGATATGGAAATGGCCTGCACGTTCTCCTGATTTGAATCCGTGTGATTTTTACTTGTGGGGAGCAGTTAAAGAGCAAGTGTATTTTAATCAGATTGAAACAATCGATCAATTACGTGAAAACATCGAAGCAGCCTTTGCTTCTATTAGAAACGATGACGTTATCAGAAGAGCCACGCATGGTGTTATCACCAGAGCCGAAAAATGCATAGAAGCTGATGGAGGACACTTTGAACATTTACCGAATTAGTGCAGTGTCAGAATGAGTAGTGATCGTATTATTAATTTTGTAGTTATTATTATTGTTATTATTATTTTTATTTTTATTATTTATAGTATTATTATCATCGTCTTTCATAATTTTATGATCGCTATGATTTATTAAAACAACTTGAATCGTGTGGAAAATTGAGAGAGCTAAAGATTAAGTTATAAATTATTTTGACTCTGGGTTTCCCCGTAAAGTCTACGAATGAGATGTTTTCTCTTAAGTATTTTACACGCTTTTGGCCTAGTGTTTGGCCTAATGACCAAAACAGTTGGCATCTGCTCTTTATCCGTCTCTGAGGTGACAATAATGAGAGCAGATTTCAGGTAGAGCCACCGTGCAGACCCAGGCTGGACGTAGCCGCTGCATCGGCCGCTCAGTTGCACTACGACCTCTCAATCGTTCAACACGGTCGAACAAGAAACACATATTACCTATCTTTGGAATTTATAAAATAAAGAAAAAATATACATATTTACATTTCTTGTTTTCATTTACTTTAGAAGATTTGAAAGATAAATTAAATTGATTAAATTATTAAGTACAAGATATCAATACAATTTATCCAGGATCATTTCAGTCTGGATACTTACTTTTTTGTCCATGTTCCTTCTGGAGTGGACATTATACATTTTTTCCACAACTAATAATTTATGTTAAAATAACTTGATAATGTAGCTCAGTCAATTTTTGTGGTAGAGTTACGATTCAAAATTTGTATTAATTCTTGTGATCTAGAGAAACCAGCCTACGATAAAAAAATTAAAATTATTTATTTAAAAAAAAAAATTTGCTTTTAACTATTGAAGGGTGTTTAATCCCTTGACCCTCCTCCTTACTTCTCAGCGGGACTACTTAACCCGGTATTAGGCTCGGACCTTGCGCCTGACCTGAAACGAGGTGAAAGTTTACAAAGGGGGATTATTGTTTTACGACATTTGGGTAAAAAAAATGTATTTTTTTGATATTAATGAAATTGAATATGATAGAGCTGACCGTATTCTTTGTTCAATTACGATTTCAAAGAAGTTTGAATCGTAGTCGTGAAATAAAAATTGACAGAGCTAGAGGTAAAATAAAAATGAACAGTAAATCTAATCTAAATAATTTTGATACCATAACTCAGTCAATTTTTATGGTAGAGTTGCGATTCAAAGTTTGCATGAAAGCCCGTGGCACAGAGAAAAAAATTTATGACGTGAAGTTTTAGTTGAATATTTTTTGAAAAAATTTTTTTTGGAGACAAAACACATGTTAGGCACATGTTTAGACTTATTTTCTCACCTAACTCAATAGCTTCCCTTCGTTTTTGGATCACAGGTGGAAAGGAAAACAGTACACGCCCAGATTTTCATCGGATTGACGCTGATTGGTTAATTAAAATGCTAAATAACTGGTTAATTAATTACTTGGCCCAAAAATTTATAAACTTTGCTAGAATAATTTTTTCACCTCTTCTGCGTGGTATATACCGCATGCGGTCGTTCACAGACACCCTGTATATGTTGCGGTCACTATCCGGACATTTCATATACACAGCGGTTACTATCTGGACATTTCAACACTATCCGGACAGTCAGGATAGTGTTTGGTCCCATTTTTTCCGAGACCAAATAAAAATGAGTTCCAGAAATTGGGTGATGGGTTATTTGGGGTGGGTTATTTTGGTTGAACCGCGCAAACCTAAATTTTTTTATTGATGGGTTATTTTGGAAAAAAAAATAAAAAAAAGATGGGTTATTTTGGTTTTTTTTAATACGTGGGTGGATTGCGCGTGATTTGCGCTTTAAGAGGGTGTATTATTGCTTTAGTAATTTATCATGCGGCCGAAGGCCGGACAGTGACCACTGTACATATATATATATATATATATATATACTTGGAAGTATATTGGCACTTGAATAATCGTACATTGGTAAGTACCTTATTTTCATATATCTAATTTTGCTACATAATGATTTAAAAAAAAATACAAAATCATACATGATTCCTTTCTTTATTTATTTATTTTTTTTTTTAATCAGGGCTTTTTCCAATTGTGTTTCTACTACATATTTAAATTACTCGAGACGAGTTTTCAAGTTTTAATCTGACCAATGTACTCAGGGTTAAACATTTAAACATTTTTGATAAAAAAAAAGCCTTCAAAAAAAGAACTAGATTGTTTAAAGAATAGTGATTGATAAAGTCAGACCGAATTTTAAACTTTTTTTGATGAAGTTATCAGCATTTTATAACATGTGTCCCACTGGTCAAACTAATCTTTGAATTTTTTCTTAAAATTCATTATTATTTTTGAAAAAGCAACATGTGGACCCCAAAGAAGAGGATTTAGGCTTGAGCATGCAATTTTTTTATAAATTTTAAGCTCTTAAAAATGAGTACATTTTTCTCTATTGTTGACCGCAAAAAGGCTGTTTTGAAGGCGCAAAGTGCAATATAACGCCCGCCGGGCTTTTTTTTTGCGTTGAGGGTGGTCAAAATCCTTAGGGCTTTTTTTCATTTATCTAAGAAAAAACACATGCCTTAATCGAAATAAATTCCGTAACTAATAGATAAAATAGGAATCACCAACAGGCATCATCGGCCTCTGTAGTCACTCAAAAAATCTTATTAAAGCTCAAGAAGGCAACTTTATACAAGTTGCGATGCATATCATTATCAATAACCAGAATAAATTTTACTCCAAGATTTTTTTCAAAATATTACTAACGAATAAAATAATCTTGTTTGATTTTACATTTTTTTAAAAACGATTATGTAGCAAAATTATGAAATTAACGTACTATTACCAATGTACGATTATTCAAGTGCCAATATACATATAGTGTAAGTGCTAGAAATAAAAATAAACTTGTCACTTCAAAAATTAATTTTTCTACTTTTTCGGGGCTGAATTCAAAAATGTTCACCTCATCAATTATTCATTTTATCTTTTATCATTTATCTCAGATTTGTCTTTTATTTCTTTTGCTACTGGGGGTGAGGGGGAAGGGAGGGGAGGGTTCCCTCTCCGACCCCTTATTATTTTCCAGTTGAAAGTTAATTATCTTAATACGAATTCTTAAAATTCTTAAATTTCTTAAAATAAACATGGTATAAACTGTGATTACCTTTGATCACTGTGTTTTATGTGTCTAGTCAATGTAAAATGAAAAGTCGCTGAAATTCCCGATTCATTTCTTATACTCATTAAAATTAACTCTGCAACGACAAGTCTTCCTCAAACATTCAACGTTTGGTTCCATCATTTCCTTGAGTCCTGACTTCAGAATGATTCATAAATGTAGACACTTTTTTCAGACTCAAAATTTTACATCTAAACATTTAGACAAATTCATCTGTTTGACAGGTATGGAATAAAAGCGCCTAAACACGAGACAAACATCTCATACTGTTGAACTTAGGAGAGTGTTGGACTCAATAAATCTGCGGTTTTCTCGTCAATTTATAAAAATTACTTACCAGACCTTCTGTGAACAATAATTAAACTAATGATTTATTCTGAAGGAAGAAATCTTCTTTTTAAATTGTTACCAGAATAGATCTAAGGGGTGATTCATAAACTACGTAGCCCGTGCGAGGGGGGGGGGGTCCTCAGAAGATTAAGTCTACGTAGCTTTGAAAAAAAAATAATAATAATAAAATAATAATAATAAAATAATAAAATAATAATAATAATATTATAATACTATTTAGATATAACCAAATAATATTTTAATTAATTTCCAAATCGTCGAAATATTTCAAATAAAATTATGTATAGTGAATGAAGGGGTTCGGACTGTGGGTTGAGCTGACTGCAAGCGCGCAACAACGGGGGGGGGGGGGGCGAAGGTGTCCTGACACCCCCTAAGCTAGTAGAGGACACCCTTTACAATTTCTTGGGGGTGTCCACAGAATTTTAAATCTCAAGCCTTAAACCCCCAAACCCTGTGCGCTGGAGTTCAACAAAATAACAGATCGGCTATTCCCCAAGCTCTAAACCCCCAAAACCCTGGGTGCCCGAGTTCAACAAAAAAACTCATCGGCTAGCCCCCAAGCTCTAAACCCCCAAAAACCTTGGGAGCCTGAGTTAAATTATTCCAAAAATATGAGTGCACTTTAGTTACAAAATAAATAATTTTGTAACGATGTACCTAATTACGCTGCACTAATCCAGTCTGATGAGTTGCAATAACAACGAAACCGGTCACTGGATAAATTATTTAATTTAAATTTTATTATTTATATTTTTTATTTTGATAACTAATAGTGCAGTGGATATAGTTATCGTTGAATATCCACAGTGCGGTAAAAATTGTGAGAGTTGTGAGTATATAACTCAGTTTAAATTAATTTATTGGTGCAACTATATCATAAAGTTATAAATCTGAAATTTTTAACTCCAAAATGGCGTGGTTGATTAGGACACATTTCGAGAAATATGTAAAAATTTTCGTTTGTTTTTTCGTAAATTTTTTTTTTTATTATTTTATAATATTTTCAAGTAATGTAAATAAAAGTACACCACAACCTTTTTGTTGACAAAAAAAAAAAAAAACTTTTTTATGGACTTAATATTCAAATATAAAGTACGCTTAACTTCTAAAATTATTCCACTCGGTAACCAGAGTTTTGGGAGGTTTAGAGCTTGGAAAATAACTGATCAGTTTTTTCGTTGACCTCAGGCGCCCAGAGTTTTGGCGGTTCAAGGCTTGGGGGATAGCTGATCAGTTTATCCATTGAACTCTACGTCCAGAGTTTTGAGGGTTCAGGGCTTGGAGGATAGCTGATTAGTTTATTTATTGTCGACGCCCAGGGTTTTTGGAGTTTAGAGTTTGGGGGAAAGCTGATCAGTTTTTTCGTTGACCTCGGGCGTCCAGGGTTTTGGGGGTTTAGAGCTTGGGGAATAGCTGATTAGTTTTTTCGTTGACCTCAGGTGCCCAGGGTTTTAATAAAAATAGAAAAAAAGCTACGTAGCACAGGGGAAAGGGGGGGGGGCGGGGTCGTCAAAAAAGCTTCGGTGGGGTAGGAGGGGGTCAAATCATACGAAAAACGAGCTACGTAGTTTATGAATGACCCCTTAAAAAGAACAATCTTTTTGACAGGTATGGGATGAAGTCGCTTAAACAAGAGTCAAGAATATTATATTGTTAAAGATAACAGAGTGTTAAACTCAATAAATTTGCAGTTTTCTCGTCAATACATAAATATTACGAAACAGACCTTCTGTGTACAATAATTAAATTAATTTTTAAATCTGAAATAAAGACATCTAATTTTTTAATTGTTTCCAAAATCGAATGAATTTTAAATTATTGTTATCTTTTTCAAAAATGAAGTAAAAGTCCGAAATTTCTTTTTTAAATTTCAATTCAAGATGAGTTTTCATTAAATAAACACGGTATGGACCTAGATTACTTTCTATCGTGGTATTTTATGTGACTAGTCAATGCGATGCAAAAAGTTGCTGAAATTCCACATTGACCTTTTATAATCAACGAAATTAATATTGAAACGACAAGTTTTTTCCAAACTTTCAGCCTTTCGTTCAATCATTTCCTTGAGTCCTGACTTCCGAAAATTCATTAAAGTATACACTGTTTTCGGACTTCGAAAATTAGCATCTGAACATTTAAACAGAACAATCTGATTAACTGGAATAAAAAAAAGTCGCCGAAACAACAGACAAGTGTCTCATAAATCAATACAGCTGCATTTTTCGCGACGAATTATAAAGATGGCCAACCAGAACTTCCGTGTACAGTAATTAAATAAATTTTTTATTCTGAAATAAAGACATCTAATTTTTTGATTGTTACCAAAATCCAATGAATCATAAATTATTATTTTTTAAATATTTAAAAAAAAAAATCATCCTTACTTATCTATTTATTATTATTATTATCATCATCATCTTTTATTTTTTATTTATTTATTTTACTTGTTTATTTCATTCTTTTTATTTTCATTTTTATTCGTTCATTTATTTTATTTTATTTTTTTTTTACAATAATGTTGTTTTTACCTTTTTTACTTCTCAATTCATCAGCATGAAAATCGTTTCTAAGCCACGAAGTAACTTGTTGAAAAACCTCCGGATGACCATTCCACTGTGTCTGTAGTCTCATTGCTCAAGTGAGCAGATGGTTCTGTTTCATAGTTTTTATTTTGTTTATACTCGATGCTCTGCCTCTTTACTATTTGGCAATCAATTAGCTTGTGATCGACATTGCCACAAATATGGCATATTATTGATCGTGTTTGAGTGTATCCTTGGTTGTTATTAAAGTTGTAGCCTTGATTGCCATGATGTTTAAAATGAATGGCCTCACCCCCTTTGGAATGACTTTTCCTCTGAAGAGCCACGTCCTCTGAATGATCCATCACGATCCTTGCTATTCTGTTGATTTTAGCCTGACTTTTCGTCGTTGGTGAAAAGAACTTCAGAGCAGGTGTCATTACTCTTGTCTTTTAAAGATGTTTCCTTATCCAGCAAACTGCTTTTTACTAGCTGCAAATTAAGGTCGTTGGCATACTATGTAGCAGATAGGTGACTTAATCATTTTTGGTCAAAGTTCCTCCAGCTGACGTGAGATTTGATAATAATTTTTCGCAGTTCTCGAAATTCTCCTGGAGTGAAGTGTTAACTTCTTACTTAAATTTAAACAATTGATTTTTAATCACCATTTGCGTTGCTTGACTTTTTCGGTCATACGTATCATCTAGCTTTTGAAAAATATTTTTGGCACACGGAAATATGTGAATTTTCCAGGTAATCCATTAACTCATTCACCACCTTACCATTATTTCAGATCTAATGTGCAGTTGGGATTAGAGGAATCTCGTCATCTATTACGTAAAATAATTGAAGCTCTTTCAAATGAGAATGAATTCACCTTTTCCAGATAAGATAATCTGAACCGTTGAAAGGTTATATATTTCTTTTACAGCGAGAGTTATTCATTCTAAAAAAATTCTCTCACGAACACAACCTCGAGCGGGAGAAGCCAAGACAAAGAAAATAAATTTGAACGCGGTCGCGTGCACGGGTGACTATACTTTTGAACGAAGAATTATGCGTTTAGTTAAGCACTTTATGAAATGTTTAAGTCCTTCAATCTTGCTTTCACAGTTTTCTCTTTCTTTTGCACATTCGTTTTTAAATAACTTTATTTCACATAAATCACAGGCATCAAATTTAACTTGCACAGACACGCACTTGAAACTATCACACAGAAGTTATTATTTCGCAATTATTAATCGATCAAGAAGTAGTGAAAGCCTTCGCTGTCTCGACCGCACTCGGGACGTGCGTAAATCAACCGTCGGGTATGGTAAAGCTTTCAAAATTTGTTGTCGCGCAATATCTTGGATTGTTGGCACGGGATGCAGTGCCTGCTGCAATCAAGATGAGTTTCTGGAGATCGATGCACCGCCTTTCGATCAGTGCTAAGATAAATCGTCGTAAACCTAAAAAGTGAGCTACTGGGCAGTGATAAAGCAAGTGAAAAACACATTGTGTTTACTCGTATTTATATTAAAGACTAAGAGTGTTAAGGGTATGATGAACTTTGCCATACTGACGAGGAAATAAAATATACATAACTATATAATTATAATATTTTTTTTTTTTTAAGGGGGCTGTTGCAAGGATCCTGCCTTGCTGGGCTCTAACAACTAGAATCTATTATTGTATTTTCATATTTTATTTATTTATATTCTTGTGTTTTTTAAGTAATTATTTAACCACATAGGAACAGTGAGTCAGCGGAGCAAATCTTGAAATTCCCGTGGTCGTGGCCCTCTACCCCGCCCGTGCAATTAAAAACACCGTGCTGAGAAGCCTAGTTGCGAACCTCCCCACCCATCAAAAGTGGCTGGACCGCGACAGGGTCGAAATTTGACAAACTACGCGATGAGCCTTTCGATACCACACGACAGGGCCCCCCACCACCAAAATTTTGGTCTGAAACGCGCGACATTATGTGCGAAAAAAGCCGGCCGCGATGAGAGCGGCACTCTAAAATTTAACCCTGTCGAATGCTCATTGAACCTTATAAACTTCAATAAGTGCATTAGACAGCTCTCTTTGTTTCTTTCAAAACGTTCGTACGTGAAATCGAATATTGTGTCTGCGTACACACTCAAAGCTTAGTGTACTGTGCAGGATCAACTTGGTGATCCTATTTTTCCTAGAGAAACTTTTTTCGTGGCCGATTGGAACTGTATCCTGCCGAACGCCCGCACCGCGAACCCTCATCGTCATGCGAGTACACAGGAACTAGTGGTCGAAACCCTACGAGTGGAGGATTTGGCGCAGACAGAAGAAACCGTCGCCCAGGCCCAGATTCGACGATAACCAGGACGGCCAACACCCGACACCCGGAGCGCGTGATCATCAACTGCCATACCAACGAGAGCTCCAGTAAGTGCCCTCCTATAAATTGTTATACTCACGGTCACGTGCAATATAAGTTGCTTATATTTTTTTTATAACTCCGGAGTTACATCGAAATTGTTCTTGACGGATACCCATAACCGTGGCTCACTGCTTCGGGCTCATTCGTAGATAAAATTTTGATTGATCGGAATATAGTACGGAAGAAAAGAGAACTCTGTAACCGTACGCGAAATGAAATAAAAATTAGAAATAACCAGATTATTCTTTTTTGTTATAAAATTTGTTTTTTTTTTTTATTTATTAAATTTGGATACTTCGCCCTTAAGTATTAAATTTTTTTAACACCAACAAATATAAACGGAGTCGCAGTGCTCCAATTATTTAATTAGTTCACCAACGGTAAGAATAAAGTACTCCACACAGGTGGTAAGTTTTCATCCCTAGACAGAGAAGTCCCATACCTGTAACTTCATAGAGAATCTAAGAAAGAGCTTTCAAAGATGTATGCTGAGTTGTGAAGAAATATAAATTCAATTGGAGCCTGGGAGAGTTGGTTCAAACTTATTTTTGCGATATCTCGCTAACAAATGCGCTTTAGAGGGTCTTTTTCGGAGAAATGAAATTAGCCTTAAAATATTCAAGAAGTCCTAAAAACTCTAACAATCTTGAATGTAATATTTTTTCGACACTGTCGGAAGTTTTAAAGGGTAACAAAAATATACAATTGAGTCAGCGAATTAAAAAAAAAAATCTCATTTAAACCTGCATTTTTCGATTATTTTTAAAAGAATGATTAGATACCATACCTGCAACTTCAAGAAAAATCGAGGAAAGAGCTTTAAAAGATGTAGGCTGAATTTCGAAGAAAGATATATTTAATGTCGGCCTGGTACAGTTGGTTCAAACTTGAGTTGGTGATAGCTCGCTAAAAAATGCGTTTTAGGGGATCCTTCCAGACAAATTCAATGAGCCTTAAAATATTCTACAGTAGTGCTCAAAAGTTTAGGCCTCCCCCAAATGTTATCTATTTATTATGTGATTTTTGAGTTTGTAAGTGACCGCAACCATCCAAAACTTTAATTAAGGAGGTTACTACCCAAAATGAATTACAAGGGGGATTTTAATGAAACCTTACAGGAACTTTAATAAATAAGATATAAGTTCACAGCTTAATTTTTGAAGCAATTCATGGGATATTTTACGAAATATGAATAAATCAATTTTCGACTCTTTTTACACGGTGGCTTATGGGAAAATCACATTTTTTACACTTTGACTAATGTTTTAAAACATTTCTATAAGGGAGTTTTTAATAAAAAAAATCACTAATAGGAAGCAGTATTCACTAAATACAATTATATTTTTCTCATAAAATTTCATGGGTTTTTTGCAAAGAAAAAAAAACAGCAATCACTAAAAACTACAAAAATCCCGATTTTATCAGCAACATGTCTCTTCAGCTGTGGCGCGCGCAGCTGTCTGCTATGGTAGAGGTCTTCGCTTAAAATCTTTCAAACGTCTTTTTTAACGTGAAATTCATAGTTAATGAGTATTCATCACATTTTTCGATTCATAATAAAAGTAGTTTTTAATAATTCTTGATCTAACTATCGATTATTTTTAACTGAAGTAAGTTCAAAGTAAGCCTGCTAGGTTGTGCGCTCGGAACAGCTGATCACGCTCTGCTACACATTACCTCTCACTCCAACTGAGCGAACTAGCCTAACTTCGACTTGACTAGTGCAGTAAGGTAGTAACCTCCTTAAGTCATCTCTAACAGTTTTTTTCAATCAATATACTCAATTACTCAAGGGAAAAACATTTACAATATACAAATTTAGTTTATAAATTTATTCTTACCCATATTTTAGTTTGAAATGTTATTTTTTTAAAATCTGCTATTTTAAGTCATTTTATGATTTTTGATCGACTGTAATATACTATTTCACGCTAGTAGCCTGAAGTACAATATTCGTTTCCGGTACGAGCCCGAAAATTGTACTTTCGGGCTACTAGCCTGAAAAAAAATTTTTTTAACTTTCAGGCTTATAATTTTTCCCCCTCTATTTTTCTTTTATGATCAAGTTTGAAGAAAAAAATTTTCAAGTTGTTATACATAAAATTGTTCAAACACAGCCAAAAAACGTATTTTTTTTATCTTCGAAAAATCATCGATTTTTCATTATTCAACCCTATTTTACGATTGAATGCATCTTTTTTTTATTTTCTCGGTCAAAATTAAATGAAAACTCATTTTTTATGTATTTACAATTCATTTATTAGAAACAACTGAAAATTTTTTTACGAATATAAAAACTATCTATTTTTCAGAATTTTTAACACTTTTAAAATTTAAGAAAATTACTTTGCTTTTAAATAATTTTGTTTGAACGATAAAAAAATAGTTATTTTTGTTACGTTACAATTTTTATAATTTATTATATCAATATATTATATCAATTTTGAGTGTTCTTGTAGTAGTCCAGTCGTACTAAATTTTTGAAACAAAAAAATTCCTGACAGCGATTTTATGATTGAAATGAGAAGAAAACATCACAAAAAAAAGGAAAAATCAAGCGAACACTTTTTGAGTCCCTGGGGTGGAACAGGGTGGATTTTTAGGGGTTGAAAGCAGTTTTTCGCGATTTCCGGGAAAAGTGCAAGTTTTATCGAAAAAAGTTAAGTACAAAAGTTGTAGATAATTAAAAGATCTACAACTTTTGTTCCATACATTTTTTCACATAACCTCAAAACTGACGAGATAAACACAAAAAACAAGTTTTTTTGTTTTTTATTTTTCCTGGCAACAAAAATAAATTTATCTTAATGAAACTTGGCTAAAATAAAGTTTTTTTTATGTTAAATAAGCCACAATTTTTTTGTATAAGAATATTCTACCGCTTAAAAAATACGGGTGGCTAAAGTGAAAAAAGGTGTCTAATTCACAAGAAAAGTTTCTTAGTTTAAAACACTCTACGATGTTCGTTTGGGTCTCATTCTTTTTGTTTTAACATGCAGTTTAAAAAAAAAAAAAAAAAATGGTATGTATTTTGAGGAAAAATTATAAAAAAATTCAAAAAAACCGAATTTTCAATTTTTTTTCCTTTATTTTTGTATATAAAGTTATAAATTTTGAATTATTTATTAAAATTTTTGGTTAAATTGTCTCAAAACCATAACTACATGAAAATTCGACTATTCTAGATTTACAAGTACTTGAGTAATATTCTAAATTTTGATAATGTAACTAAATATAGAATTATTTTTTAATTCCTGCTAAAGTATTTTCGAGTAATAATGATATATCAGAGATTTTAAATGACACAGTAGTAATATAAAATAAAATGTAAAATATCTAAGTATTAACTATAAAAATTATTTACATAAAATAATTATTGAAGTATTAAAAAATATTAATTAAACAATGACGAACATCACTATCTTGATTGTAAAATAAATATAAAACCAATAAAATAAGAGATACTCCAATTATACGTATATTTTCATACTGTTTCTAAGTTATAATTTAAAATTTGATCAATTTTAATTATTACTTGATTTTATCATTATAAACTAGCGCGCCCTCTGGCCCTCTCACTACGCTCAAGAGGCCAAATGACTTGCCTGGCTACGGCTTGCTGCACAAGACCTGAGACTTTAAAAAAAATTTGGGCAAAAACACCTCCGTCCTTGCATCGCTACGCTCCGCTACCGCTGCGCGCGATGCAATGTATGCATTGTCATGCTCCGCTATTGCTCCGCGCAATACATAAAAGGCACAACCGACCGACACTCGTGCTTCGCGCTCGACAATCTTGTTTTTTTTTTTTTTTTTATTCTCGGAGAATATCATTACAAACGTTTCCCCGTTTACCACTTTCAATTTTGTCCATTAGGTCACGAGAAATCCTGTGCACAGTTTTTTTTTTTTTTTAATAGCTATAGAATCGAGTTAAATCAGTTTGCATAAAGTGTTGGTATGCGCCATTTGTACCCATGTGATCCGATCATACTCAAAATGAAACTGGAACTATGGGACACCAAAACCAATATTTTCCCGTTCACCCCGTTCAATGTTATGCATTAGGTCGCGAGAAATCCTGTGCACAATTTTTGGTTGCATTTTTGCTCAGCCGAAATTATAAGGCCTTCCTGACTCCTTCGGGGTCGCAAGTGCCTAAAAATTAGTTAAAAATATCTAATATTATTGTGGAATAATGTAGTTATGGTTTTGAGACAATTTTACAAAAAATTTTAATAAACAATTTGAAATTTATAACTTTGTACACAAAAATAAAGGAAAAAAAATTGAAAAAATCGGTTTTTTTGAATTTTTTATAATTTTTCCTCTAAAAACATACAATTTTTTTTTTTTTTTTTATTTTAAACTACATGTTAAAACAAAAATAATGAGACCAGAACGAACATCGTAGAGCGTTTTAAACTAAGAAACTTTTCTTGTGAAGTAGACACCTTTTTTCACTTTGGCCACTCGTATTTTTTAAGCGGTAGTATATTCTTATACAAAAAAATTATGGTTTATTTTACATTAAAAAAACTTTATTTTAGCCAAGTTTCATTAAGATACATTTTTTTTGTGTCCAGGAAAAATAAAAAACAAAAAAACTGGTTTTTGCGTTTATCTCGTCAGTTTTGAGGTTATGTGAAAAAATGCATAGAACAAAAGTTGCAGATCTTTCAATTATCTACAACTTTTGTACTCAATTTTTTTCGATAAAACTTATACTTTTCTTGGAAATCGCGAAAAACTGCTTTCAACCCCTAAAAATCCACCCTGTTCCACCCCAGGGACTCGAAAAGTGTTCGCTTGATTTTTCCTTTTTTTTGTGATGTTTTCTTCCCATTTTAATCATAAAATCACTGTCAGGAATTTTTTTCAAAATTACCCTATTTTTGATGCAGTACGACTGGACTATAGAGAGTTGTTTAAAATTGAAAAAAAAAATTATATTTTTAAAAAACAATAACAGCGCTATCTAGTGGAAAAATTTAGGGAGTACAAAAAATTTGTTAAAAATATAGGTGCATTCACAGTGGCCATGGAGACGAAAAATTTTGAAATAATGCGACGGTAGCAGGCATTCAACGGCTAATCGGAACATAGTTTAGGACAATAATCCAAGAAAACCATAAAATGTGCCACATGCCATACAGGAGTGAATTCGTCATGCATGCAGGTGATAAAGACGTGGTTCGATGAGTCAATAACTTTTCGCACTTCTCGTATTTGCCGTACGACATAATTAGAGTTTAGGTAGCAATAAGCACGAAGAGGGACATGAAAAAAAAGCCCTCCCATCATGAGGAGGTTGTTAAAAATGTAGATTCGCAACGTATTGTGTAAGGAGTAATTTTAAATTGAAAATCATTAAGAAATAAATTTATTGTTCTTTAGCCCAGAGTTGTGGAGTTCTGAGCTTGTTGATTTGTTTGTTTATTTTAAAAATTGATTTATTTTTACTCGCTCCGCCTAGAGTTATCGGGTACTAGGGTTGTCGCTTTACTAATTTTTTAAAAAGAGATAAATTTGTTACTTGCTTCGCCCAGGCTTACAAGGTTTATTAGTTTCTTACAAAAATTGAGAATTTTTTACTTGCTTAGTCTAGGGTTACGTAAACTTGTATAGGTACGGGTAAGACTAAATAAAAAGAGAAAAAAATTTTTTTTTTATTATTCCTTTCATTTGTGGGGGGTCGGCCGCAATGTGTGCGAGCCCATAGGCCCGGCCTATTCGGCCTTAGTCTGGCACTGTGATGGTTACTTTTTTCATTAATTTACTCCGACCGTGGACAAGTATATGTAGAAAAAATACCAATTTATAATTTTTTTTTTTTTTTTTTTTTTTAGTTGTTGACTAACTTTTGATGTCTGGGTCATCTAACATCGAATTATAGTTAAGCCCCGTTTTGGAAGACCCAGGTTAGACTGAGAATCACTTCGCCTCGCATTGAATAACTCCGGCTCGAGTCAAGCAAAGTCGAGAATCGCCTCGGCAAGGCTCGGCCTTAACAAAAGTCGCCGCACTTTTGCTCGGCTTGCTAGGATTGGCCAAAAGTCATTGCGGCTTTCTCGGTTCCGCGTGGCTTGGCCAAAAGTCGTCGCGGCATGCTAGGATCGTCTTGACAAAACGTCGCCGTGGCATGCTCAGCTCGGCGTGGTCCAACCAAAAGCTTACTCGGCTCGGCCGCGGCTCAGCTCGTCTTGGTCCGGCCGCGGCTCAGCTCGTCTTGGTCAGGCCGCGGCTCGTCTCGTCTTGGCTTTGCCGAGGCTCGGCTCGTCTCGGCTCGGCCACCGCGGCTTACTCAGTCTCTCGGCTCGGCCGCCGTGGCTTGCTCGGTCTCTCGGCTTGGCCACCATGGCTTGCTTGGTCTTTCGGCTAGGATACCGTACGTAGTGATAATTACACCCTGGAGATGATTTCTCCAGGAAGTTTTGACTCCGGAGGGGTCAGAGCGAACACCTGGTGCACCTGGTAATAATAACACCTTGGAGATGATTTCCCCAGGAAGTTTTGACTCCGGAGAGGTCAGGGCAAGCCCCTGGTCCACCTGGTGATAATTACGCCTTGGAGATGCTTTCCCCAGGAAATTTTGATTCCTCAGGAGTCAGGACAAACACCTGGTGCACTAAGTGGAATTTACACCTTGGGGATGATTTCCAAGAAGTTTTGACTCCTGAGGAGTCAGGACGAACACCTGGTGCACTTGGTGAAAGGTTTACCTTGGGGACGATTTCCCCAGGAAGTTTTGACTCCTGGGGAGTCAAGACGAACACCTGGTGCCATTAGTGAAAGGAACACCTTGGGGATGATTTCTCCAGGAAGTTTTGACTCCTGAGAAGTCAGAACGAACACCAGGTGCACTTGGTAAAAGTTTCACCTTGGGGATGATTGCCCCAGGAAGTTTTGACTCAACAGAGGTCAAAGTGAGCACCTGGTGCCTTTAATGATAGTAAACACCTTGGGGATGATTTCCCCAGGAAGTTTTGACTCAGCAGAGGTCAGAGTGGGCTCCTGGTGCCTTTAATGATAGTCACACCTTCGGGATGATTTCCCCTGGAAGTTTTGACTCCAGAGGGGTCAGGACGTGCCCCTCGTGCGACTAGTAATATTGACACCTTAAGGATGATTTCCCCAAGAAGGTTTGACTCCAGAGGGCTCAGGACGTGCTCCCATGCACCTGGTGATAGAGTCAGGACGAACACCTGGTGCACTTGGTGAAAGTTTCACCTTGGGGGTGATTTCCACAGGAAGTTTTGACTCAGCAGAGGTCAGAGTGGGCCTTTAATGAGGCTCCTGGTGCCTTTAATGAGAGTCACACCTTCGGGATGATTTCCCCTGGAAGTTTTGACTCCAGAGGGGTTAGGACGTGCTCCCATGCACCTGGTGATAGTTACACCTTCGGGATGATTTCCCCAGGAAGTTTTGACTCCTGGGGAGTCAGGACGAAAACCTGGTGCACTTAGTGAAAGTTTCGCCTTGAGGGTGATTTCCACAGGAAGTTTTGATTCAGCAGAGGTCAAAGTGAGCACCTGGTGCCTTTAATGAAAGTTACACTTCGGGGATGATTTTCGCAAGAAGTTTTGACCCGGCAGAGGAAAAAGCTTCTAAAGAAGTATGCTGAGTTGCGGAAAAAGATATATTTAATTGGGGCCTGGTCGAGTTGGTTCAAACTTGTTTTGGCGATAACTCACTAACAAATACGTTTAAGAGGGTCTTTTTCGGACTAATGAAATGAGCCTTAAAATACTTTAGAAATCCTAAATACTCTTACTATTTGCTAAGTTTTGTTGACACATTTAAAAAGAATTATTATACATTATACCTGTAACTTCATGGAAAATCGAGAAGAGAGCTTGAAAAAAGGTATGCTGAGTAGCGAAGAAAGAGATATTCAATTGGGTCCTGGTAGAGTTGGTTCAAACTTAATTTCGAAATATCTCGCTTACAAATGCAATTAAGAGGGTCTTTTTCGGACATATATAATGAGCGTTTCAATATTCTAGGTGTCCTAAATACTCTAACAGTTCTAAATGTTAAATTTTCCTGAGACATGTAGAAAGAATTATTGTACATTTAACCTGTAACTTATTGGAAAATCTAGGAAAAAGCTTCTAAAGAAGTATGCTGAGTTGGGGAAAAAGATAAATTTAATCGAGGCCTAAGAGAGTTGGTTCAAACTTGTTTTGGCGACAACTCGCTAACAAATACCTTCAAGAGAATCTTTTTCGGACAAATAAAATGAGCCTTAAAATATTCTAGAAGTCCTAAATACTCTAACAATCTAGAATGTAATATTTTTTCGACAATGTCGGAAGTTTAAGAGGGTTATAAAAATATACAATCGAGTCAATGATTTAAAAAAAAAAAATCTCATTCAAACTGCCATATTTCGACTGTTTTTTAAAGAATGATTGTATACTTTACGTGTTACTTCATGGAGAATCGAAGAAAAACTTTTAAAGATGTAGGCTGAGTTTCGGAGAAAGATATGTTCAATTATCGCCTGGTAGAGTTGGTTCAAACGTGAGTTCACGATAACTTGCTAAAAAATGCTTTTTGGAGGGTGCTTTCCACATAAATTCAATGAGCCGTAAAATATTCAAGAAGTTCTAAATACTCTAACAGTACTAAATGTAAAGTTTACATGAGAGATTTAGAAAGCATTTTTGTACATTATACCTGTAACTTCATGGAAAATCGAGCAAAAAGCTTTAAGGGATGTATATTGAGTTGCGGAGAAAGATATATTGAATTGAGGCCTAGTAGAGTTTGTTCAAACTTGTTTTGGCCATAACTCGCTAACAAATGCGTTTTAGAGGGTCTTTTTCGGACAAATGAAATGAGCCTTGAAATATTCTAGATGTCCTAAAACCTCTAACAATCTAGAATGTAATATTTTTTCGACACTGTTGGAAGTTTTAAAGGGTGGCAAAAATATACAATCGAGTCAATGATTTTTCAAAAATATATTTCATTACACCGTTATTTTTCGACTGTTTTTTGAAGAATGATTGGGTAATATACTTGTATTTTCATGGAAAATCGAGAAAAAAGCTCTTTTAAATGTATGCTGAGTTTTGGAGAAAGATATATTGAATTGGTGCCTGGGAGAGTTGGCTTAACTTATTATTGCAATAAATCCCTAACAAATGCGTTTTAGAGGGTCTTTTTCGGACGAATGCAATGAGCCTTAAAATATTCTAGAAGTCCCAAAAACTCTAACAATCTTGAATGAAATATTTTTTCGATACTGACGGAGGTTTTAAAGGTTTACAAAAACATACAATCGAGTCAACAAATTAAAAAAAAAAAAAATCCTATTGAAACCGTCATTTTTCGTTTGTTTTCAAAAGAATGATTGGATACTATATCTGTAACTTCATGAAAAATCGAGGAAAAAGCTTTCAAAGCTGTAGGCTGAGTTTCGGAAAAAGATATATTTGATTGGGGCCTGTTAGAGTTGGCTTTGTGCTATATGTGGGACAGGAGAGTATTGGGATAAGTGAGAACTACCGTGTTTCCATTACGACTGATTTTTTATTCGTTATAATACACCTGCGATGCAGTATTCTGCACGCTCAGCGCTACGCGCTCACTTACATACACTACATTCTCCCCGGCTTATTCAGTTCGCACACTCATGCTTCATACCGTTCAATCTTCGTCTTCATACGGTTCGATTTTCTTAACAATTTCTTTTCGTTCACATTACACTTTTCACCATGACTTTCGTCATCACATTTATTTTTCACTTTCCAATGCTGTAATTGATTAGGGTGTCGCTTATGTAGCTTTTCCCCATTGAACTCCAGTTACACACTTCGCGGTGATACTTTATTAACCACCTTCCCCTCGCTTACAGATGGATAATTTTTCCGAAAACTTTTTGCGATTACACTATCACCCTCTACGAATGTTTCTACACGATTACCTTTATAATTTTTCACTTGATTTTCTTGCTTTAACAAAATCGACGTTTTTATATCAGGTCGTAATATTTGTAAAGTTGTCCTTAATTCACGCTCATACATCATATTAGCTGGTGTTTCGCCCGTCGTACTATGTTCGGTTGTTCGGTACGCAAATAAAAATCTTTGCAACGCTGTTTTTACATTCACACCATCGCTTCTTATAATTGCTTTCATTTTACGCTTAAACGTTTTTACGAAATTTTCTGCCACCCTATTGGTTGCTGGATGTTTAGCAGCTGTGTACGTGTACCGAATTCCTAACATTTTAAAATATTCTTGGCACTCTTCGCTTTTAAATTGAGCACCCAAATCAGTCACCATATGTATTGGCAACCCGTGTTTTGCAAAAATTCTCTTAAATAATTAAATTGTTGCTATCGCAGACATATTTTTTACAATGTAACCTTCCGGCCACTTCGAATGCGCGTCTACAAGTAATAAAAATACATGACCAAAAAATGGTCCCGCAAAATCCGCATGTACCTGTTGCTATGGTCTCTTTGGCCACGGCCATGGTGATGAGACGACTTTTCTCGGTGCGTCTCTCACCTCAGCACAATACTTACAATATTTTGCTTTATCTTCAAGCTGCTTACCTATACCCGGCCACCAAACAATCGATCTTGCCAAATTTTTCATTTTTACAATCCCAAAATGATTTTCATGCAATTTTCCCAAAATTTTCGCTCGTAATTTACTCGGTATCACAACACGTTGACCCCATAAAATACAACCTTTTTCTAACGATAATTCATCTTTACGTATTGAATACGGTTTTATTTCATCCGGCCTGACACATTCAGTAGTTTGAAATGGTAAAAAAAATATAGCAACAATTCAGTCAATTTTTTACTGTTTATAAAAGAATGATTATAGTTTATACCGGTTACTTCATCGTAAATCTTGGAACGAGCTTTCAAAGATGTATGCTGAGTTGCAGAGAAAGATATATTCAATTTGGGCCTGGTAGAGCTGGTTCAAACTTGTTTTTGCGATATCTCGCTAACAAATGCGTTTGAGAGAAGTTTTTTGGGGAAATGAAAAAAGCCTTAAAATATTTAACAAGTCCTTAAAACTTTAACCATTTTAAATGTGAAATTTTTCTGACTCATTCAGATGTTTCAAACGGTAAAAAAATATAGAATCGAGTCAGTCATTTTTCGACAGTTTATAAAAGAATTTTTGTATTTTATATCTGTAACTTCAGGGAGAGTCTAGGAAAAAGCTTTCAAGGATATATGCTGAGTTGTGGAGAAAGACATATTCAATTTGGGCCTGGTAGAGCTGGTTCAAACTTATTTTTGCGATATCTCGCTAACAAATGCGTTTTAGAGTGTCTTTTTCGGATAAATGAAATCAGCCTAAAAATATTCACGAAGTCCTAAAAACTCTAACAATATCAAATGTGAAATTTTCCTGACACATTCAGTAGTTTGGAATGGTAAAAAAAATATATAATCTAGTCAGTAATTTTTCTACTGTTTATAAATGAATGATTGTATTTTATACCGGTAACTTCATGGAGAATCTAGGAAAGAGCTTTCAAGGTTTTTTGCTGAGTTGCGGAGAAATAGATATTCATTTTGGGACTGGTAGAGCTGGTTCAATCTTGTTTTTGAAGTATCTCGCTAACAAATGCATTTCAGAGGGTCTTTTTCGGAGAAATGAAATTAGCCTTAAAATATTCAAGATGTCTTATAAACTATAACAATATTTAATGTAAAACAATTCAATAAATTTATACAATTTATTTATGAATTGCTTCGGCACTACAGTATGTAACAAAGTTTTGGATGGAAAAATAATTAAAGAAAATCTCTCCTTTGTTTTCAATTAATTAATTACTAAAATGAAGGAGAATAATTTTGTTCTTATTTTTCTATGCCATGGTCGTCAAGTGATTCAGCCAAGAAGATCAGCCAAGTGCAACAGTTACGAGAGTCAGCCGAGAAAAGAAGAAAGAAGTAGATTACGAGTGAATGATGAGTGGATAGAGGCCTGCGTGTAATACGTCAGCGGCAGTATAGCAGAGTCCTATAAGTATGTTTGTGAGTGAAAGAGAGAGCAAGCGGATGCACGCACCGCCAACCGGTATGAGTTAGTCAGGAGCACGACTATCCGATCGTCGTTTTAGTTAGGTTTTTCATTTTTTTTGTTTGTGTTAGTAATCAGTAATCTGTTAGTTAGAGATTAGATAGAATCGAGAGCTAAAAGAGAGCGTACATGTGAAGAGAGAAGAAGAAAAGTTAGAAAAATAGAAGAAAAGTATCTTTGCGGAGAAAAGCTGAGCTCGATCATCTTTCGGAAAGCTGCCTCTGTTGCCTGCATGCTGCAGCCGCTGCTGACGAGCTTCGCCGTATCGTCAAGGACAGTTCGCCACCTTCGTTTGGTTTTCCACGTCTAATTTTTTTAATTATTTGTTAGTGTTCCAAAGTTTTGTTGTTAATCGTTAATGAGCTGAGTAAATATTGTCAGTTCAGTTTATCGCGTATTTTTCCCGGTGCGTGTTTCTTAATTACCGCCCCTTTATTCTAGGTAATATTAATATTAAGTCTATTGTAAAAGAAATTGAGTATAAAGATTAGGGAAAATCTGAAATAAATGTTAACTAGAGTTTTAATTAATTTGAGTTTTTATTTGTTTGTCAAGAATAAAATCTTTGTTACATATGGCGACCGTTAGACAGGACTCAACTAAGATATTATGATCTATGTTATCGGGAGCGAGGGACAAGCCGAACAGGCAGCAGCCTACACGTGGTCCAGCGACGCAGCTATGCATCAGTCACACAGACTCTCACATACACATACATATTACGTTTTATTAAAAAAAATAGCTTTCCCCCCAAAGCAGGGTACATGGGTGTAACAATAACATATAACACTAGCTTGAGTTCAATAGATCACTTAATTTATATCACTTTGTCACGTCATATGTTTAAGTCTTTATCACAATTTTGCTTTGATGTTGATTCACTTCAGTCATAAATATTAGTTTCTCGCGTGATTGCGTCAATGTAGAATATTATTATCTTAACAGTTGCTAGGATACATATTCATATATATATACTAGGGGGGGGGGTACCCCCCTGCTCGCTTCGCTCGCCAACCCCGCAGAATTTTATGCTTGAATCTACACTATATATCTTTTCTAATAAAATAGTAATAAGTATACTTGAATTACAAATGAATTTATTTTCAACTTATTTATTTTAAATTACTTAATGCAGTTTTCCACACCACCCAGGAGGTACTTGCAAGGCGCGTTGGATTTTTTTTTCAACAATTTTGAAAATTTTTTCACATTTAATTTAAGAACAAAAAGAAACTATATGTGGAACCCTTTGCCAGTAGCCGTACAAACCACATAAAATTCATTTTAAAAAACTTTTCTCTTTAATAATTTTCAAATCTATATTTATGAAAAAAAATAAATATTTATAATTATATTCTTCCGTTAAAATTTTTAATTTTTTGATTTAATAATTTTTAAATCTATTTTCTTGAAAAAAATATCTGTAATATCAAAAAATCTTCCGTTTTAATAATTCAATTATTTTTCATATATTATATATATATATATTTTTAATTTTTTGATTTAATAATTTTTAAATCTATTTTCTTGAAAAAAATAGATATTCAAAATTCTCCTCTAAAATTTTTAAAATATCTGTAGTATCAAAAAATCTTCCGTTTTAAGAATTCAATTATTTTTCATATCTTCCGCATTTACAATTGTTGTTGTTTTTTTATTCTTTTTGTTTTAATAATTCAATATTTGGTTTATTTATGTTTTTGCAGGATTTTTTCAAATGTCTTATTAAATGATCTTTTGAAGAAAATATTTTTGAACAATATTTACATTTTATTTTAATATTTTTATTTTTATGAATTTTTTTATGTCTTCTTAAATGAGCTACTCTTTTTAAACGTTTATTACATTTTACTTCTTTGCATTTGTGAGGTCTATCTGAATTATTATGTTCTTTCAAATGAGTTGATAAATGATCCCTATTTTTAAAAATTCTTCCACAAATTGTGCACGAATGTTTGATTATAGAATGTTTTTCATTATGTAATTTCACATAATATTCACTGTTAATTACATTTTTTTTACATATTTTACAAAAGTAAATGGTTTTTTCATCGATTGATTCATTCATTCTGTATCTGAAATAAATAATTTTTTATAAATAATATAATATTATAATTATAATATATTAATAAAATTATTTTTTAATGATAATTTTATGATTGTATTATTAAATTAAAAATTAATGTTATTTATTATAACATTATATTAAAAAAAATTATTTATCTCATGTGAGAGTTATTAACAATTTAATTTTAAGACAAATATAAATTAATTACTATGTTACTATATTACTATATTACTTTTTTTTTTTTTATTAATCTATATCCTTTCATTAAATCTTCTAATTCCATAAGTTCGTTTTGATTTATTTGTTTTATATCATCTAATGTTTTAATTTTAATGTAATATGTAATTTCTGAAACAGAAATTAAAATTTTATTTATGAATAAATTTTTATATAACTCATTCAAAGTATCCTCGATGAAATCAGTAATAAATTCGTTGTTGAAATCCTCGCCTTCATATTACTTTATATAAAATAAAAAAAGAAGATATTGGCATTAACCTAAGCTACTTATTTCTTTCTTAGCGACTATAGCGCTTAAAATAGTTATTTTTAAACTTTAATTCCTATTTCATAACCTATAACAGCTAGAGACATGCTGATTTCAAAATAAAGGCATATACTGTATACATTGATTAACTTTGATTTTGACTACCGTCTGTAAAAACTATTTATTTGCATTTTATTCATTATGTTAAGGTAGTTACCGCAAAAATTAAGTTTCTTAAAAAATCTCTATAACTTTGCACAGAGTTAGTTTCTTTGCGTCCGCAACATGTTAGTATTTTGCAAATAATTCCAAGCGGGGCTAAATTTTGAGATATTAAGCTCAGAAGTTTCAACTTTTCACGTGTGATTCCTATGCTGAGCGCGTAAAATGGATCAAATTTAGAGGTTATTCTTGGATTGCAAATTCAATTTTCTTAAAATATTTAAAAAAAACAGATCTTCTTCAGCAACAGCTTTCAATTTTCCTACCTGCTAGGAATAGCGATCAAATCCCCCAGCGGCCAAATCCCCCACCAATCAGATTGTCCCCTTTGAAAGGTGCCCCCACGAATCACAGCATTGTTGTCACGTGTTACAAAATTGTAAAAGGTATAGAGAGGTAAATTTTGGAAATAATATGTCAAGAGGTTGGGGACTTTGAATTTCGGTGGTTAGGTCGACCACACGCACAGCGAGTCTCGCAATTCGCGTGCACATGTTGCGACGGCCGATCCGGACGGACACCTAGTGCACTTGGTGATGATTACGCCTTGAAGATGATTTCCCCAGGAAGTTTTGACTCTGGAGGGGTCAGGACGGACACCTGGTGCACTTGGTGATGATTACGCCTGGAGGATGATTTCCCCAGGAAGTTTTGACTCTGGAGGAGTCAGGACGGACACCTGGTACACTTGGTGATGATTACGCCTCGAAAATGATATCCCCAGGAAGTTTTGACTCTGGAGGGGTCAGGACGGACACCTGGTGCACTTGGTGATGATTACGCCTGAAGGATGATTTCCCCAGGAAGTTTTGACTCTGGAGGAGTCAGGACGGACACCTGGTGCACTTGGTGATGATTACGCCTGGAGGATGATTTCCCCAGGAAGTTTTGACTCTGGAGGAGTCAGGACGGACACCTCGTGCACTTGGTGGTGATTACGCCTTGAAGATGATTTCCCCAGGAAGTTTTGACTCTGGAGAAGTCAGGACGGACACCTCGTGCACTTGGTGGTGATTACGCCTTGAAGATGTTTTCCCCAGGAAGTTTTGACTCTGGAGGGGTCAGGACGGACACCTGGTGCACTTGGTGGTGATTACGCCTTAAAGATGATTTCCCCAGGAAGTTTCGACTCTGGAGGGGTCAGGACGGACACCTCGTGCACTTGGTGGTGATTACGCCTTGAAGATGATTTCCCCAGGAAGTTTTGACTCTGGAGAAGTCAGGACGGACACCTCGTGCACTTGGTGGTGATTACGCCTTAAAGATGATTTCCCCAGGAAGTTTCGACTCTGGAGGGGTCAGGACGGACACCTCGTGCACTTGGTGGTGATTACGCCTTGAAGATGATTTCCCCAGGAAGTTTTGACTCTGGAGAAGTCAGGACGGACACCTCGTGCACTTGGTGGTGATTACGCCTTGAAGATGTTTTCCCCAGGAAGTTTTGACTCTGGAGGGGTCAGGACGGACACCTGGTGCACTTGGTGATAATTACGCCTTGAAGATGATTTCCCCAGGAAGTTTTGACTCTGGAGGGATCAGGACGGACACCTGGTGCACTTGGTGGTGATTACGCCTCGAAGATGATTTCCCCAGGAAGTTTTGACTCTGGAGGGATCAGGACGGACACCTGGTGCACTTGGTGGTGATTACGCCTCGAAGATGATTTCCCCAGGAAGTTTTGACTCTGGAGGAGTCAGGACGGACACCTGGTGCACTTGGTGATGATAACGCCTCGAAGATGATTTCCCCAGGAAGTTTCGACTCTGGAGGGGTCGACAGGACACCTGGTGCACTTGGTGATGATAACGCCTCGAAGATGATTTCCCCAGGAAGTTTCGACTCTGGAGGGGTCAGGACGGACACCTGGTGCACTTGGTGATGATTACGCCTTGAAGATGATTTCCCCAGGAAGTTTTGACTCTGGAGAAGTCAGGACGGACACCTCGTGTACTTGGTGGTGATTACGCCTTGAAGATGTTTTCCCCAGGAAGTTTTGACTCTAGAGGGGTCAGGACGGACACCTGGTGCACTTGGTGGTGATTACGCCTCGAAGATGATTTCCCCAGGAAGTTTTGACTCTGGAGGGATCAGGACGGACACCTGGTGCACTTGGTGGTGATTACGCCTCGAAGATGATTTCCCCAGGAAGTTTTGACTCTGGAGGAGTCAGGACGGACACCTGGTGCACTTGGTGATGATAACGCCTCGAAGATGATTTCCCCAGGAAGTTTCGACTCTGGAGGGGTCGACAGGACACCTGGTGCACTTGGTGATGATTACGCCTTGAAGATGATTTCCCCAGGAAGTTTTGACTCTGGAGAAGTCAGGACGGACACCTCGTGCACTTGGTGGTGATTACGCCTTGAAGATGTTTTCCCCAGGAAGTTCTGACTCTGGAGGGGTCAGGACGGACACCTGGTGCACTTGGTGGTGATTACGCCTTGAAGATGATTTCCCCAGGAAGTTTTGACTCTGGAGGAGTCAGGACGGACACCTGGTGCACTTGGTGATGATAACGCCTCGAAGATGATTTCCCCAGGAAGTTTCGACTCTGGAGGGGTCAGGACGGACACCTGGTGCACTTGGTGATGATTACGCCTTGAAGATGATTTCCCCAGGAAGTTTTGACTCTGGAGAAGTCAGGACGGACACCTCGTGTACTTGGTGGTGATTACGCCTTGAAGATGTTTTCCCCAGGAAGTTTTGACTCTGGAGGGGTCAGGACGGACACCTGGTGCACTTGGTGGTGATTACGCCTTGAAGATGTTTTCCCCAGGAAGTTTTGACTCTGGAGGGGTCAGGACGGACACCTGGTGCACTTGGTGGTGATTACGCCTTGAAGATGATTTCCCGAGGAAATTTTGATTTCAGATTGGTGATAGTGGACACCTGAGGCACATGACGATTAGTACATTATTTTAATAACTGTCTCAAGAAGTTCTTACTCCAGAGAGATCAAATCATCAGGTGTCTTGAGAGGAGATCATCTCCAAGGTGTAGTTATTAATAGGCACACGAAGTACTTACTCGGTCCCCTCCGGAGTAAAATCTTCTTGGGGAAATCATCTCCGAGGCGTAACTATCACCGGGTGCTTTAGTTGTTTACCCTGACCCCTCTGCAGTCAAAAATTCCTGGGGGAATTCATCTTCAAGACGTTATCATCACCAAGTGCACCAGTTGTCCGTCCTGGCCCTTCTGGAGTCAAAACTTCCTTGGGAAATCATCTCCAGAGAAGAATAAGTAGTACACTTATTTTATTCATGAAATTTCATCACGGAATCGTCAATATCATATTTTGTGTGCATTAAAGCTGTAATCACAACTTTAGGTTTCATAACTTACATAAGTTATGTTGAAAATCGATGATTCGTTATCAACATTACTAATGGTAACACTCCGCAGGAGTAGATATAGTCACTTAGAGTGAAATTTATAACAGTTTACATAACTGGTACAAATTATTTTCATTTATCAATATTTATATGCACGCATAAAATTAATTGATGAATATACAATCCTTTTATATTTATTTGAATTAAATACACCAGATAAAATGAAGACTTGTGAATAATTTGTGAATTTGGTAAAAATTATAATTTGTAAATTTTAATATGAAATGAACTTGTAATATTATTATTATTTATATTATTTTTATTAAATTTTGTTAAGATTTCTTGTTGATGAAAATACAGTTTCATATTTACTGTCTTTCAATAATAAAGTACTCTAAAACTGTAATAACTCCTGAGTTCGGTGCTTTTAGGTCCAGTAAGTACGTACTTACGTAAAAAATAAAATTCACTGTTTATAATTTGTCCATCACATGTATTTAAATTTATAACAAGCGGCCAGATGACTTGCCTGGCTACGCACAGAGGGCAAAATCGAAGGTCCATTTTCGAAAATTAATATCCCCTAGAATTTTAGGAGAGGAGAATACATCCGGGAGTCGTTTTCTTCGTTTGGTGGAGTACTTTAAACAAAAGTTCCATTTTACTGTAAAAAATTGTTCTAAACAATTGTTATTGCAAAAAAACTATTAAAAAGTGAACGATGAACAACATGAAAAAATTGTATAAAAACTAGTAGTGCAATTCTCCTGGATTTTTTTGCGTCAATCTAATGGTTATAAAGCATCTAAGTCGCACCAAAAATTCCGAGTCGTTTTACTGTTAGGAACTTCTCCAACTAGCTGCAGAGAGGGAATGAAACGTTAAACAAAATTATAAGAAAAACGAATAAAAACACGGAGTGCAATTCTAAGCCCCCAAAACCCTGAGCGCCCGAGTTCAACAAAAAAACTGATCGGCTATCCCCCAAGATTGGGGTCTCAGAGCTCGAGGGATAGCCGTGCAACGTTTCTGTTTGCAGTGGTACAAACGAACTTAAGTCACTTGAGTCTCTTGATCTTTACTCCTGAAACCTGCTAGTTAAACTTGAAAACTAAACTATTCTTAGATTTTTAAGTCAAAGGATTCAGTTAAGACCCTACACAGTATTTAAATCGCGTTCGTGTACGTTCAATACGAGACGCGAGTGTTTTACCAGGACGCCGTGGAGCCGAATCGGGTTAACTTGAGTCGTTGCTCGTCCCCGCTGACGCAAAAGTCAAAGGACGCCGTGGAGCCGAACTGGGTTGACTTGAGTCGTTGCTCGTCCCCGCTTACGCAAAAGTCACAGGACTCCGTGGAGCCGAGCCGGGTTGACTTGAGTCGTTGCTCGTCCCCGATTACGCCGGATCTCTTTACTTTGGTCGCGCGAAGTTTTCTCTGATTGCCGCGCCGGACTAGGGAATCTGTACATTTCAACGCAGCTTCGTAAGTAATCATAAGAGTCAACGAGACTAAACCCAGATTGTATCAAACGTTTAACGTCCCAACTCGCATCAAAAACGGTGCATTTTGCACGTGAGTTTCAATCGAGGGGAAGATGCTCGCATGTCCCAGGGACGATCAAGTGACTGAATAAAAAAACAATCACGATACGTTTCTAAAATCGAAATTAACCGTATATTTTATTCTAATATTTTTTTCTTCTCTCGCATTCTGTTTACCATGATCACTGGGATAAATTAACAAATTTCTTATCTTTTCTTTTCCCGATCATGATTCTTATTTTTCTCTCTGATTCTTTTTTTGTGTCGCTCACTGCACGTTATTTGCCTGTACGTTTGCGCGTAATAAACTGGTTTTATGAAAGAAATGAATTAGGAAATAAAGCTTTCTAGTTGCAGTAAGACAGCATGAGTATAATAAAAGTTGATAAATATTGAGATTATCATATAAAAATTGTTTATTCTTTTTTTTCAATTATAATTAACCTTTTTTTTTTGTTTCCGCAAGTTCTTAGTGCCCGCAGGCACTCAACAATCTATCTGCGTATACTTATTTTCTTCATTTAAATAAAATAAAATTATGAAAGGATCATTGCCCTAATCTTATACCGAATAAAACCAGCGCAGAGGAAGACTCTGGCTAACCAACGCCTCGCTAGATCCTAGCCGACCAGTAGTCTTCCCGCCGATCACTTCATTTGTAGAACTCAAGCGCCCAAGGTTTCAGGGGCTTCGATCTTGGGGGATAGCCGATCAGTTTTTTTGTTGAACTCGGGCGCTCAGGGTTTCGGGGGCTTAGAATTGCACTCCTTGTTTTTATTCGTTTTTCTTATAATTTTGTTTAACGTTTCATTCCCTCTCTGCAGCTAGTTGGAGAAGTTCCCGACAGTAAAACGACTCGGAATTTTTGGTGCGACTTAGATGCTTTATAACCATTAGATTGACGCAAAAAAATCCAGGAGAATTGCACTACTAGTTTTTATACAATTTTTTCATATTGTTCATCGTTCACTTTTTAATAGTTTTTTTGCAATAACAATTGTTTAGAACAATTTTTTGCAACAAAGCGAGAATTTTTCTTAAAGTACTCCACCAAACGAAGAAAACGACTCCCGGATGTATTCTCCACTCCTAATATTCTAGGGGGTATTAATTTTCGAAAATGGACCTTCGATTTTGCATTCTGTGCGTAGCCAGGCAAGTCATCTGGCCGCTTGTTATAAATTTAAATACACGTGATAGACAAATTTTAAACAGTGAATTTTATTTTGTTTGTAGCTTTGAGAAGGTTGTCCTATTAATGACAACGAAACGTCAGTATATGTAATTTTTTAAATAAATTTCAACCTGGTTCGTAAAGACCAAATATTTGGAATATTTAATTAATTTTACTACGAACAATCACCAACCATTCTATTTACAATCCTTTTATATTTATTTGAATCAAATACTCCAGATAATATGATGACTTGTGAATAATTTGTGAATTTGGTAAAACTTATAATTTGTAAATTTTAATATGAAATGAACTTGTAATATTATTATTTTTATTTTTTTTATTAAATTTTGTTAAGATTTCTTATTGATAAAAATACAGTTTCATATTTACTGTCTTTCAATAATTAAGTACTCTAAAACTGTAATAACTCCTGAGTTCGGTGCTTTGAGGTCCAGTAAGTACGTACTTACACAAAGAATAAAATTCACTGTTTATAATTTTTCCATCACATGTATTTAAATTTATAACAAGCGGACAGATGACTTGCCTGGCTACGCACAGAGGGCAAAATCGAAGGTCCATTTTTGAAAATTAATATCCCCTAGAATTTTAGGAGAGGAGAATACATCCGAGAGTCGTTTTTTTCGTTTGGTGGAGTACTTTAAGAAAAATTCTCGCTTTGTAGTAAAAAATTGTTATAAACAATTGGTATTGCAAAAAAACTATTAAAAAGTGAACGATGAACAACATGAAAAAATTGTATAAAAACTTGTAGTGCAATTCTCCCGGATTTTTTTGCGTCAATCTATTTCTTATAAAGCATCTAAGTCTCACCAAAAATGCCGAGTCGTTTTACTATCGGGAACGACCCCAACTAGCTGCAGAGAGGAGAATGAAACGTTAAATAAAACTATAAGAAAAATGAATAAAAACAAGGAGTGCAATTCTAAGCCCCCAAAACCCTGAGCGCCCGAGTTCAACAAAAAACTGATCGGCTATCCCCCAAGATCTAAGCCCCTGAAACCTTGGGCGCCCGAGTTCAACAAATGAACTGATCGGCTATCCCCCAAGATCTAAGCCGCTGAAGTCTTGGGCGCTCGAGTTCAACAAATGAAATGATTGGCTATTCCCCAAGCTATGGGCCCCCAAAACCCGGGGCGCACAAATTCAACAAATGAACTGATCGGCTATCCCCAAAGCTCTAAACCCTCAACTGATCAGTTTGTTTTATTGAACTCGGGCACCCAAGGTTTTGAGGGCTCAGAGTTTGGAGGGTAGCCTATCAGTTCATTCACTTCATTTGTTGAACTCGGGCGCCCAGGGTTTTCGGGGGCTCAGAGCTTGGGGGATACACTGGGAAAATAATGGGAGTCAGTGATCCTAAAAATAGGAGCGCTGCTGCTCGACAGTGTGGGGACGGTGGTGCCCACATACGGGTAAAACTAAGCAAAAGGCAGATCCAAAACAACGGTAGAGGGCGTTGGCGTGACAGTTTGGGGATTGTAGTTCCCACGTCGGGTACCACCGTACCCACCACGGTAACTCTGATGCCCGAAGCTGCCGGGCATAACATAACCCTACTAATGGGCTAGATGATACCCATTATTTTCCCAGTGTAGCCGATCAGTTCATTTGTAGAACTGGGGCGCATAGGGTTTTGGGGACTGAGAGCTGGGGGGTAGCCTCTCAGCTTTTTTGTTGAACTCGCGCGCCCAGGGTTTTGGGGGCTTAGAGCTTGGGGCATAGCCGATTAGTATTTTTGTTGAACTTGGCTGTCCAGGGTGTTGGGGATTGAGAGCTAGGGGGGTAGCCGATCAGCTTTTTTGTTGAACTCACGCACCCAGGGTTTTGGGAGCTTAGAGCTTAGGGGGTAGCCAATCAGCTTCATTGTTGAACTCAGGCGCCTAGGGTTTTGGGGGCTTAGAGTTAGGAAGGGGGGGGGCGGGAGTAGCCGATCAGTTTTTTGTTGAACTCAGGTGCTCAGGGTTTTGGGGGCTTAGAATTGCACTTCTTGTTTTTATTCGTTTTTCTTATAGTTTTATTTAACGTTCCATTCCCCTCTCTGCAGCTAGTTGGGGTAGTTCCCGATAGTAAAACGACTCGGAATTTTTGGTGCGACTTAGATGCTTTATAACCATTAGATTGACGCAAAAAATTCCAGGAGCATTGCACTACTAGTTTTTATACAATTTTTTCATATTGTTCATCGTTCACTTTTTAATAGTTTTTTTGCAATAACAATTGTTTAGAACAATTTTTTGCAACAAAGCGAGAATTTTTCTTAAAGTACTCCACCAAACGAAGAAAACGACTCCCGGATGTATTCTCCTCTCCTAAAATTCTAGGGGATATTAATTTTCAAAAATGGACCTTCGATTTTGCCCTCTGAGCGTAGCCAGGCAAGTCATCTGTCCGCTTGTTATAAATTTAAATACATGTGATGGACAATTTATGAATAGCGAATTTTATTTTTTGCGTAAGTACGTACTTACTGGACCTAAAAGCACCGAACTCCGGAGTTATTACAGTTTTAGAGTACTTAATTATTGAACGACAGTACATATGCAACTGTATTTTTATCAATAAAAAATCTTAACAAAATTTAATAAAAAAAATAAAATTAATTATAATATTACAAGTTCATTTCATATTAAAATTTACAAATTATAATTTTGAAGGACTCCAGGGTTGGGTTGGAATAGATGCCCTATAGCACAAATACAAATAACTCACAACACAATTTATTTATTTCAAACACTCTTTATTACTCTTTCATCCAACTCATACACCAGAGCCGCAACCACACATAAGCAGCTTCGCAGAGCAAGTGCGCGCGTCGCAGAGATTCAATCTCTCTCGCGCTCAATCTTATATTGATATTATAGAAATCTTAGTTGACGACAAAGCTAATATTCCAACACTCCCTCCCTTTGTCGACAGCAAAGTTATGATTAACATAAAAGTTCAAATAATCAAATTATACAGTGTAAAAGAATAAAAATCTCTCAATGTCCTCAATATTGCGCTGCTGCGTGAGGTTGTTATTTGGCTGCTGTGAACAGATAAAATACAAAATTATAAATATATTTTTCAAGTGAACTCATTAATTTTATTCTCTAAATTTAATTTTACTTTAAATTCTCTAAGTAATAAAGTAATTATATTTCATGAATTTTGCTATTCATTCTCTAGACTGATATTTTCAATTTTATTTCTCAAATTTTTAAATGTATAATACTCTAAAGGTTTTGTCATGATATCAGCCAAATTATCTTCAGATTTTATTTTAGCTACTAACTTCTATAGCCTTCATCAACACATTGTTTAATAAAATCTCCATGAGTCTCGCCCATGTGTTTTCTCATTCCAGTTAGTTCTCTTTCAGTCAAAATCCTCTTAATTTCTTTCAAACTATCATCAAATGTTTTTTATTTATGACTGACATCCATCTCAGTGCATTTTCTCGCTGCCTCATTGTCACACCAGACAGTCACTGGGAAGAAAGTTTCTCCCAAAATGTATCTCATAGATTTGTCAAGAGAGATTAATTCTTGGCAAGCTTCACTCATAGCAAAGTATTCTGCAAAGCAGGTTGACATCGAAACATACTGTTGCTTATGACTTCTCCAAGCTATAGTATCACCAAATGACCTTACCACATATCCACCTGTAGATTTTGAGTTTACACAATCTCTCCAGCTGGAATCTATGTAAGCTTCTAAATTCTCAAACTTTGATGTAAATTTCAGTCCTTGATTAGTTGTGCCTCTCAAGTACCGAAATACTCTTAATACATCATTCCAATCATTTTCATTTGGTTCAAGCTGTTTTCTCGCAAGAAAGTTTACAGCAAATGATGTGTCAGGACGAGTAGCATTTGCCAGGTACATCAAACTCCCAATAGCTTCTTTATATGGTACCTTTTTTACTTGTTTATTTGGTTGCTGGTTTTCAGTCTCTATACTCTTTAATTTCTTTCTCTTATTTCTGTTACTGACTTGACGAGTTTCCATTGGTGTATTTTGAGGATAAGACTCACTCATATTAAATTTTTCTAACATTCTCTCAGTATAATTAGCTTGGTGAATCATAATTTCCCTTTCAGTTTTATTTCTCTGTATTGTCATACCCAGAAAGTTCTTAGGTTCTCCTAAATCTTTCATTTCAAATACAGAACTCAATTTTTCTTTTATTTCTCGCAATTTCTCTAAATCATTACTTGCAATCAACATATCGTCCACGTAAAGCACAACGAACGCCATTTTGCCGTTATGTCTCCACGTAAAAAGACATGGATCATGCAGGTCATTCTCTAAGTTTAATTCTTTAGCTTCCTTAGAAAATCTTTTATTCCATTTTTTAGGACTAACTTTAAGTCCGTACATCGCTTTCTCTAACTTGAATACTTTCCTAAGCTTTATTTCACCAGGAACGTCTAAGCCATCCGGAATTTCCATATAGACTTCTTCTTCAAGACTTCCATTCAAAAATGCAGTTTTTACGTCCATCTGACATACGTGCAAATTTAGTTTATTTATTATTGAAATAGATGCTCTTATTAAAGATAGTCTCGAAATAGGAGCATATGTCTCTTTCAAATTATACTCGTTTTTATCTTTAAAACCTCTTATTACAAGTCTTGCTTTGTATTTTACAGAGCCATCTATATCAATTTTTCTCTTAAAAACCCATTTTGATTCGATAATATTGGGTCTCTTACCCTCTTTAGTTGGCTTCAGTCGATCCACTAAAGTCCAAACGTTATTGGATTTCATGGATTCTAACTCTTCTCTAATAGCCTCTCTCCAAAGTTCTTTCTCTTTCGATCTTATCGCTTCTTCATAATTTGAGGGATCATCGTGTAACTTTGATAGTAAAGCATGTGCAATTTCATCACTATCTGTGACATTAGTGAATCTGACTACACAGCCGATATCTTCTACTCTTTTTGCATTTATCTGTTCTACAGACTCTAATTTTCTCTTAGATTTACTCCTTGTATTGGGAGTGTGATCAACGACCTTTTTATTCTCTTTCTTTCTCTGATTCTCTTTCTTTGGTCGACCTCTTTTCTTTGGTTTGAGTTTTTCTTTCTCTAATTTCTCTACTTGTATTGAGTTCTCATTTTCTCTTACATCAGCAAGCTCTTCGCGCTGAATTTCAATGCTCGATTTTATTGGTTTTGCTTCTTTACTATAACAACCTCTATAAACAGATTTCTCAAAAAATCTCACATGTTTAGATTTTATAAATCTTCTCGAACTTGGGTGCCATAAAATATAACCAGTAGGAATGTATCCTACTACAACTGTTTTTATAGCTACGGCTTTAAACTTTGACTCTATCTTTGGTAGTTTCACGTAAGCTATACACCCAAAACGTTTGAGCTATTCAAAATTACATCTCGCATTTACTACAAATTTTTTAATAGGTACTTTGTATTTAATCGACTTATGAGGCGTAACATTGTATGTTTGAGTAGCTGCCTCCACAGCAAACTCCCACATAGTGTCAGGAAGTCCTGAATCACACATGTATGCTCTTACCTTATCTTCAATCGTTCGATTAAATCTCTCAGCCACCCCGTTGTGTTGAGGCGTTGATATTGGAGAATAATCAGGTTCAATACCTTCTCGTTTCATCAAATCAATAAATTTACCACCAGTAAATTCAGTACCTTGGTCGGATCTGATGTAGCAGACCTTTTTATTTTTTTTTAATAAATTTCTCGTAGTTATTAGAAAACTTTCAAGAGCATCACCTGATTCATCTTTAGATTTCAAACGATATGTTTTAGCAAATCTCGAAAAATCATCGATCAATGTCAAAACATATCTCTTATGGCCAGGCCACGATATTGGTTTTATCGGGCCCATCGTATCAGAATGAATCAACTCTAATGATCTCATTGCTCTTCTTCTCGTCTGTTTGAAAGGTAATCTCTCCATTTTTGACAACACGCAGACTTCACACTCAAGAATAGAATTGTCAAATTTAATTTTCTCTAAAACTTCATCTATCTTTTGTAATTTTCTCAAATAGTTAAGAGATGCGTGACCAAGTCTTACATGCCATAACATACCCTCATTTTGCGGGATACATTCTCTAGGTTTACTCAATACATCATCAACAAATATTTTATCTAAATCATCAGAATTCTCTAAATCATCAATCTCAATAGTTTTTTGCACTATAAAACCCGATTCATTCTCTATGTATTTTTCTTCATTAAAACCTTTATGAATCTGATGCTCTTTTACAGATTCAGGATTTTTCTCTATTTTTTCAAGATTTTTGTCATCATGATTTTTCTCAGACTCATTAATATTTGAATTCTCTTTTTCAATGAACTTCTCTAAATTCTCCCTCCCAATCTCAGACAATTCATTCGCAAAATTTTCATCATTCAAACATTCTCCCTCCGTTTTTTTCGAAGTTTGAACTTGTTCTTCCTCCGAAATTGACGACTGATTCTCATCAAAATTTATTGTTTGGGATTGTTGAAGAAGTTCATAATCTTTTACTATCCTAGCTTTACAGTAATAGTTTTCATGACGCTTTGTAATAACATTTTTCTCATTAAAATCTTTCTCAATTTCAAACTTTACTATCCAATTAGGCTTCTCGTACACGCCCTAAAAATACAGACTCTCCGCTTTGATTTGAAACGAAAAATCAAGATCCTTTGCGATGCCACCACGCCTGTGCACACCACTCTTCAGCGTACGACTCCAAGACACAGCTGTGAGGTCGGCCGAATTTGGGTTGATCACGCACACAAGGCGGGACATGTACAAATTCTCAAAGATTTTCCTAGTCAATAATTAAACTACATTGCACCGCAGTTTCATCTGACTACTGACCCTATTGGTTATTGGTTATTGGTAATGAAAGTTGACCGGGGTGCCTTTCGGCTCAAGGACACTGAGATTTCGCCATTGTATCCCTATCCCTCCGGTTAAGTGGCCATGCTTCTAGAGCCTTTTAATTTTTGCTCCAGAAGGGACCTCTTCCCCCCTATAATCCCAGTCTCCTTTACATAGCACGGAAGCCGGTAGGTGCAATGCTAAGCGTGCTATGGCTATAGTAAAAACCCACATCGTAGGGAAAAAAACCTATACCTGGATGACCGAGGCCGTAAGTACAGAGTTTCGATGCATGAACCCCCGTTGGTATCAGTCGCCTGTCCCTGTGGTACGTTACTTTACATCGAACTCCCATCTTCCGGCCTCTGTGGGGATCACGCTTCAATCGAGAGAGCGTTTATAGGTCTCCGACCGAGCCGTGGTCCCTCATTCAGAACCGCGGTAATAGGCACATGAAAAATTTTTTCAGAGGTGCTGGCAGCGGGAATCGATCCCGGGCCCTCGGCGTGAGAATCCGGTATCCAACCCGTCGAGCCACCGCGGCTCTTGAGACCCTAAAAACGTTAAAAATTTTTTCTTTCAAATTTACTCAAAATTGTTTTCAAACAAACAAAAAAATGTTCAATTTTTTTTATCCATGAATTTCTCTCAATTAATTTTCGATTCTCTTAAATGACTCAATAAATTAATTGTTTTATTTCTCTAAGAAAACAATAATTTTAAATAATTCTCTCAAAGAATCATTTCATTCTCAAATAAAAACTCAGCTGCAATCACGAGTCACTGCCATCATATCAGCTTTAATAAAAAATGTTACTCAAGAGAGAGAGAGAGAGAGAGAGAGAGAGAGAGAGAGACGCTGATACTGAAGGCTCTGGCAGGCGCTGCGTGAACTACAAGCCAGCCCGGGAGATTCAAACGCTGCAAGCGGTGCTTAGACGAGCGCAAGCTCTCTGCTTACTACCTCGCTAGAGGTGGTGCAAAGATGCTGTGCAGCACAGCAGCGAGATAAGCTACCATGTGCACAGGTAGAGTCAAGACGAACCAGGGTAAAGAAAAACCCACGGTACGTTCTAGGATCTGCGTTTGAATACAGGCGGAGAAAAGCGTCGAGCATCAACAAATTCCCCTCCGTCCGCAAATTTCTCAAAAAAAAAGAATAAAGAGCGTGACAAAAAAAACGGAACATAAAAAAACTTCAACTGGCAACACTGTGTGTATTCTAACTTTAAACTCAAATCGAAAATCGTCCACCGATGACTGAAATCCGAAACGCGCCAAGATAAGAAGTCCCGAGATGTCGAGCTCGCCGTTGTTTAGCCTATGACCTCACCCTGCATCCAGCATCTCCCTCACCAACACTTGAAATCTCCACGTATATCATAATCTTTCTTTTCTTTCGAACAAAGGAATAATTCGTTCTCTTAAAATATTCCAACAAAATTTACATCATTCTCAATAAAAATTACTATTAAACCAAGCACTCTCTTCATTTCTCAATTCTCAAATAAAATAAAAATTGCTCAAAAAAAATATGTGATTTTCCCACTTTATTTTTCTCAACAACGTGCATTACTCAAAAATAATTCTCTCAGTTTCTCAAAATTTCATTATGCACTAAAAAGGAAAATCACTTACCTGAAATTAATTCCAGTGGACTCGTGGAGTAATTCAATGCGTTTTCTCAAAGTCTTGCACTTTATTATTGCTCAGTGGAAGCGTGTGCTGTAGCCCATAACCTGAAGGACTCCAGGGTTGGGTTGGAATAGATGCCTTATAGCACAAATACAAATAACTCACAACACAATTTATTTATTTTGAACACTCTTTATTACTCTTTCATCCAACTCATACACCAGAGCCGCATAAGCAGCTTCGCAGAGCAAGTACGCGCGTCTCAGAGATTCAATCTCGCTCGCGCTCAATCTTATATCGATATTATAGAAATCTTAGTTGACAACAAAGCTAATATTCCAACAAATTTTTACCAAATTCACAAATTATTCACAAGTCTTCATATTATCTGGAGTATTTAATTCAAATAAATATAAAAGGATTGTATATTCATCAATTAATTTTATGCACCCATATAAATATTGATGAATGAAAATAATTTCTACCAGTTATGTAAACTGTGATAAATTTCACTCTAAGTGACTAGATCTACTCCTGCGGAGTGTTACCATTAGTAATGTTGATATCTAATGTCGGTTTTCTACATAACTTATGTAAGTTATGAAACCTAAATTTACAGCTTTAATGCACAAAAAATATAATATTGACGATTCCGTGATGAAATTTCATGAATAAAAAAAGTGTACTACTTATTCTTCTCTGGAGATGATTTCCCAAAGAAGTTTCGACTCCGGAAGGGTCAGGACGGACAACTGGTGCACTTGGTGATGATTACGTCTTGAAGATGATTTCCCCAGAAAGTTTTGACTGCAGAGGGGTCAGGGTAAACCACTGGAGCGCCTGGTGATAGTTACGCCTTGGAGATGATTTCCCCAAGAAGTTTTGACTCCGGCGGGGACCGAGTAAGTACTTCGTGTGCCTATTATAATAACTACACCTTGGAAATGATCTCCTCTCAATAAACCTGATGATTTGATCTCTCTGGAGTAAGAACTTCTTGAGACAGTTATTAAAATAATGTACTAACCGTCATGTGCCTAAGGTGTCCACTATCACCAATCTAAAATCAAAATTTCCTCGGGAAATCATCTTCAAGGCGTAATCATCACCAAGGGCACCAGGTGTCCGTCCTAACCCCTCCAGAGTCAAAACTTCCTGGGGAAATCATCTTCGAGGCGTAATCGTTACCAAGTGCACCAGGTGTCCATCCTGATCTTTCCAAAGTCAAAACTTCCTGGGGAAATCATCTTCAAGGCGTAATCATCACCAAGTGCACCAGGTGTCCGTCCTGACCCCTTCAGAGTCAAAACTTCCTGGGGAAATCATCTTCAAGGCGTAATCACCACCAAGTGCACCAGGTGTCCGTCCTGACCCCTTCAGAGTCAAAACTTCCTGGGGAAATCATCTTCAAGGCGTAATCACCACCAAGTGCACCAGGTGTCCGTCCTGACCCCTCCAGAGTCAAAACTTCCTGGGGAAATCATCCTCAAGGCGTAGTCATCACCAGGTGCACTAGATGTCCGTCCTGACTCCTCCAGAGTCAAAACTTCCTGTGGAAATCATCCTCCAGGCGTAATCATCACCAAGTGCACCAGGTGTCCGTCCTGACCCCTCCAGAGTCAAAACTTCCTGGGGAAATCATCTTCAAGGCGTAATCATCACCAAGTGCACTAGGTGTCCGTCCGGATCGGCCGTCGCAACATGTGCACGCGAATTGCGAGACTCGTTGTGCGTGTGGTCGACCTAACCACCGAAATTCAAAGTCCCCAACCTCTTGACATATTATTTCCAAAATTTACCTCTCTATACCTTTTACAATTTTGTAACATGTGACAACAACGCTGTGATTCGTGGGGGCACCTTTCAAAGGGGACAATCTGATTGGTGGGGGATTTGGCCGCTGGGGGATTTGACCGCTATTCACCTGCTAGATTCTAATAACTATATTCTATGTTACCTATATATACATGGGTTGTAACTACCTTAACCGACCCCATAAGATCAATTCTAAATTTGTTGCAGATACAATTTCAACTTTTCTCACTTATGGAATTCTTCTGATTAATTTTGAATTATTCTGCAGCTAACATGACCAATAGAATTTCACCCTTACTGAGAGCGATCTTTACATAATGTATTTTACAAAATTCGACTCGAGGATTTCAAAGCAAAGAGCGAAGATTTTATTTTTGATATCATTGAGAATTCTTACAACGCCGTTATAATACAATCAATAAAATTACCAGTTTCTTGAATATCTCCAATTATTTCTATTTTTGATCCTCTTTTAAAATTTATTTCTTCATTATCATCATTGATTACTATAATATCTATTTTATAATAACCATCTGTTATGACTGCTATATATTCATTGAAAGAATTTTTTTTTATAAATCCTGTTTTTATATAACCTTCTATTTTTATAAAACCTTGTTTATTATTTATTTGATCAAAATTAATTTTTTCTAATTCAATATTTTTTATATTAAACGTTCCGAAACTTTTTATTTTTATATTTTTTGTAAATTCATTTCATATTCATTATTTCCTTTACTATATCTATTTGATTTTGTTACTGATAAATTTTCCAAGAATAATATCTAAAATTATTTTATTATTAATAAATATTATTAATTTAATTTTTTTATAGAAATATTTTAATTTTTAGAAATATTTTAATTACTTCATTTAATTTTATTTTATTTTTAAATAGATTTATATTGTCATCATAAATGTTAATTTGTATTTTCATTCCATGATTATTGTTAACGACAAATTTATAAATTTTAAATTATTTTTCATCTGATTTTTTTATAAATATATTTTCTCCTATAATGTCATCTACATAAACTATAATTGATCTAAAAAAAAAAATTAGATAATTGCTAAATAAATACTTTTTATGAATGTTTAAAAATACTCAGTTCAAAAAATCCATAATCCAAAATCCAAGAGTTGATTTAATATACCTTAAAACGACTCAAAAGCTAACATCAATTTATTTATCAGATAAAAAATCAAAAATTTACAATCTGGGAAGGAAATGTAGCTCTACAAAAAAGATGCGTATTTTAATTTTATATCAGCTGATATTAATGAAAATCGATTTTGAAAAATATGCTAATCAGACCACTGCACTAAGGTTAACATTAAGCTAACTTAAAGCCATCTTTAAGCTTGCCTTAAACCTCTTACTACTCAACTCATTTATTCATGTGGGGGCCTTTATTATTAATGAAATCTATGCGAGGGCCCTAAAGGTATTTACTAAGCCTTTATTTATTGTTGTTTAATTTAAAATGATATACTATAAAACTTCATTACAGCAATGAAGAAATTATTGATAATTACAAATAAGTTCATTATCATTAGATAAGTTTATACTTAATTTACTATTTACTTTAATTCAATTAGTAGTAAAATATAAGACCTTAAACTTTGTACAATTTTTAATTATTTTTCAGCTTCAACGACAACACTTTGTGTTTGAAATAGAGTTGTGTGAAAGCTACAATTCCTTTAATGAATAATCTGAAGACTACTATAAAATATTAATAATTATGATTCTTCATCATAAATTTCTTTTCAAAGAGTTGTTTCAAATTAATTAGCTAATTTAAATTTGGAAATTCAACCAATTTAAGTTAATAATTGTAAAAAAGTGTGCGTTGTGTATGATTATAAATTTCAAAACTTTTAACAAACCTAGAACATTTTCAAAAGGATTATTATCGATTTATCGATTTTCCATATCGATCCATATGGATTTTTTCAGCTGGGTATATATTTATTTTTTATACATATATTTAATTTAATTGCGTACGCAGTTTTGTCGCCTATTTGTATATTCTCTTTTAAATATTCATTATCAGAAAACTCATAATTTTTTAATCTTTTTTGTTTGTCATCTACATTTTGAGCATCTTCAATTAATTTTCTTTTTTCTTTTCCCATATTTCTGTATAATTTTTTTTTTTTTTAAATTAATTATTTTTTTAACTTAATTTTTTCATAAAATTTCTTCCCATACTATATTAACAATGTCATTTATTTTATTTTTATTTTATATAAATAGTTTATTAGAATCTTTACATCTAGATAAAGCAACATAAAGTTGTCCATGCGAAAATAAAGGTTTATCTAAGTATATTCCAACTTTATCAAAACTTTGACCTTGAGATTTATTTATTGTCATTGCAAATGGTAAAACTAAAGGAAACTGTTTTCTATGTATAACAAAGGGAAATTTAGAAGTTTCTGCTGTACTTATTGTAATTCTTGGTATAAATACTAAATTTTTTTTTTTATCTCCAGTCAATATCTTACATTTTATATTATATTCATAAGTTTTTAAAACTTTAAGTCTTGTACCGTTACATAAACCATCTCCCATACTTAAATTTCTAATTAACATTACTATTGCTTTTTTTTTTAAAATTAATTTATGATTTGGTAAACCATCAGTTATTTTATTAATATTTTCTAATGGATAATTAAAATGAATATTTTCATCACTTTGGTCAACTCCTTTATAGCTAAATTTATTTTATGGATTTAATTTAAAATATTTAAAATTTAAAATATTAACTTTTATGGATCTTCCTAACCTAACGAAATCCTTAACTGATCGTTAATTGGGTCGCTTACCTTAAATAACATTTTTACAAATGAGGAGGTTGCAAAAAAGAGAGAGGGTGGGAGCGGGGTGGGAGCGGAATAAAAGTGCAGTTTTTGACCTATTTTACGGTATAAAATGAAGAATTAAGGGTGGGAGCGGGGTGGGAGCGGAATGGGGTGAGAAAAAAAAGGGCGAGAAAGGGCGGGGGTGGGAGCGGGGTGGGAGCGGAATAAAAATGCAGTTTTTGACCCATTTTACGGTCTAAAATGAAAAATTAAGGGTGGGAGCGGGGTGGGAGCGAAGAGCAAATTACAACTATATAATATAGTAAGATATTTCAGTCATTCATCAGTGATCACAGGCAGTTTTCGCTATGTGCTAAGTCATCTTACACAGAAGTAAAAGAATAATAATAATAAAAAAATTAAAAAATAAAATAAATAAATGAGTAAAAAATCACAACTAACGGATGTGTTCTAGCAAAGATACAAAAAAAATAAGAAGAAAGCGGACTAATGCTGTCTGACTCCCGACAGCTGCTCCACGTAGATGATCCGGGACCATTTAATTGAGTCGCTGATCATGAGCCTCCTCATCATCCGCGCATAGAACGGGCTGATGTTAAGGAGTCGCCTGACCCGCTCGTTACCTGGGTCCCAGCCGCCAAGGGCGCCGACGATGAACGCTTCCACTACGACCCTGTAGCCCTGCTGTAGCATTTTCTCAGCGAGTGGGTGGTACTTAGTATTGCCATTCATTAATTACGTAAGCGTGATTTTAGCTACTTTTGACCCCCCTCCCCCCACGTAAGGCCACGTAAGATTTTTTCACCCCCACCCCCCGGCTACTTACGTAAGATTTGAACTCGATTTTCGTTAGACTTAGTAAGTTTCCCCGCTCTTGCTTCACAGAACCCCTCCATCCAGTTCTCGAACAGCACGGCTACATCGACGATCGTGAACTTTCTCTCAATCTCATTCCGGATCACGAGATCAGGCCGCAGTCTCCTCGCGAACTCCTCGTCGATGCCCCTGATGGCTCGATTAACCCTGATTCCCCCAGCGACATTACTGGCCTTGGCGAGCCTGTTCAGGATGGCATCGTGGCGCTTGGTACGGGCGTCGGAGTGAACGCCGCAGTGCTGGAGCACGTGTCTCGAGGTCACCGCACTTCCTGCATTGCCTGCCCACCCCAGGAGCTTTCTACCGCATGGTGGCGTTTAGACATACGACCTCCAAGCGAGCTTGGTGAACAAAGCGCCAGTTAGCGAAGCGGGTTAAACTGCCGGTGCGAAGAAAGTGATTACTCTCTTCACTCCGGCTGGTTACCTCGAGGACCTTGCCTTGATTTGGTTTGGCAAGAACTCTTTTCTCGTAGTGCCCCACCAGTGCGGCCTGTCCGCGAGCCATGGATTGGATGATGATGATGTCATTGTCGTCCCTGATGCCTGGACGACGGCACTCCAATGAGAGTTCAGCTCGCTCGGCAGTCCACCTCCATTTCAGACACAAGGCAGGGGACATCCGTCTGCTACGGGGAGATCGGGAGCTTGAGCACAGGCTCCCGGCATTCTTTCTTTCGTCAGCTGGGCTCCGAGCCGACCGTTCAAACGGTCGGTTCGAAGCCAACCGGAGCGTGCAGCGAGACGAGGAGAGAGAAGGCCGGGAATTTGATTCCCCTCCCTTCCCCTACTCAGCTGAGTGGCGCTGGCGGCGACCGCCAGCGAGACCAGTCTTTGTTCGTCACGCTTAGCGAATACCTGCGGAATCTTATCAAGTAGAGAAATTATCACCAGCGTCCGGGAGTCGAGAACCTTTTTCCTCCTTTAGCGAGTTCTTGGAGTGCTGTACCGGTGACCTGAGCTAGCGAGTTCTTGGAGTGCTGTACCAGTGACCTGAGCCACGAGTCATCGGTTTTCTCCGCCCCGAGTCATCGGCTTCGTCAAGGGATCGACTAGACGAGGATCATCGGCCTTCCGCTGTAAGGTAGTTTCTAATTCCTTCCCGGTGCTCCCTCCGCGTGCGTGTGCAAGGCCCGGATCAGCGGATCCGGCCGGTGTGTGGCCTACGGGCTTGCGTTCTTGGGCCTCGCGTCGGCATTTGTCGACTCGCCCATGTAGGCATTTAAATAAATTAGTTAACTCGACATATTCTTTCTCTCATTTAATTGTACGTTTTGACCTCTCTCTCCGTAAACTTTACTCTCTTTCCTGTGCTTTTTTTCTCTATTCTTCCCTTAGGGCGCGGCCTATTAGGGCTGATCGACTGCGACGAGTCGCGGCCGAGGACGGCGAGGCAGCAGCAGCGGGGCAGCAGTGCAGCAGGCCTCTCGCAGGCAGTTCTCCAGCCCGCAAATTTAATTTCGAGCTAGCCGGGACGGGAATCAGGGCGCATCGGAAATACTGGCCCGTTCCCGAGTGCAGATTTTTCTTTCATCTTTTTTTAGGTTCTTGGGCGTTGGCCGACGGGACCTCGGGGCTGGCTTTGCGTGGCCATGTCCCCTGGGTGCACCGTTGCATGGCGCTGCCAACGTGTGGGCACGGAGAACCACTGCTGCCGCTGCTACTAGCCGTGTTGTGTGACCTCGAAATTCCAGGCTTTGTTTACATGGTCCGAGTTAGCTCGTTTGACCGTTTGTTTTGATTATCTGGAATTTCGTGATTGAGAGTTAGCGAGTGTACGTATGTGTGTTTGTGACAGTTACCTGTCCGAAATTAAATTCGTCGAATTTGGAAGTTAAATTCAAATTAAATTTTTCTTTTAAACCGTGCTTAGTGAGCCGTAGCCTTGAGGCTGGAATTTCTTTTCTCTCGTCGTTATTTTGACAGCCCGGTGGCACTTAATTTGAATTTAACCTCCTAGGGAGCACCTAGTTGATAAGTAATAATTTTGTAATCACCAGGAGTCGTTATTTATTGAATTATTTTGCGTCTATCTAAGAGCCCAATTTGCCCCTATCAGCCCGGTCCAAAGAGCCCTGGAAATTTTCCGTGGTGGAATTTTCCGTTTAGTATTATTATTTTTTTCCTTCTCTTTTCTGATTTTTTTTAACCAGTTTTGGTTGTTCCTTTTTCTCTTCTTTCTTTCCCTAACTGTCGCGCTAGGAATTTTTGTGTACTGCGATGGCGGACTTCAGAGAGGATGGCCTGCCGGCGGAAGAGATTGCCGCGCGGTTGGCGATCCGGGAAGTCTTTAGGCAGTCTAAGGACGCCCGCGACCTCCATTCGGTAATTAACCGTTTAGAGCCCCAACAGCTGATCGAGAGCCTCGACAAGGAGGGACTCAATACCGGGGGGACCCAAGGAATATTACGGGACCGGTTGCTTCGGTACAGCATCATGCAGGCTGAACAGAAGTTTATCGTCCCCTGGGACCCTCAGGTAGACGAGCGGGGGGAACAAGCGCCGGCGACCACGGCTGGCTTGAACCTAGAATCCTCGAGAGAGGAGCAACCCGTGCTGGACGCGCCTGAGCCCAGACCAAGAGGCAGGCCCAGGAAGGTCCAAACCCGGAAGTCGATGGGGAGGGCGGACTCGGCAACAGACGCGAGTTCCTCGCGATCCCGCCCAGGGCTCCGAAAGAAAATCCAGAAAGCTCAGTTGGTCGTCGCAAATGCAAAGCGGGTGACTCGCAGTTCGAAAGCCTTGGCTGCCAGATCGGTCAACGTGGAGGCCCCCGGGACGAGTCGGGTACACACCACACAGAAGAGGCCCTCCGGCTCGTCGCTCCCAACTAAGGCACCGTCGCTCGTGGACGCGGTGTCAGTGGCCCTGACTTTGACCTCGACGACGAGCACCACGGCGGGAAGCGTCTCGACGAATCCCTTCTACTCGGGGACGTGCACCACCGGTTGTCACACCCCCGGAATGTCACCGTCGGTCTCAAGCTCTCGCGTGACCCCCTTTGGACCCGGGGAGATGCTGGGAAGCATCGAGACGAATTATGTTGCAAATTATCGTAACTTAATTTACCAAATGCCCCGGCTCCATTTGGGTAACATGTTTGACCTATGGGGCCCCGAAATACTCAACGCGTGGGGCGGAGTACAAAGGCCAGGACACGCAGTTGGACCAGAACCAACACCCGGCCCGAGTGGGTCCCAAGAAGTGAACACCGGTAGGTTAGCGGCCCCAATTATTAACACGCCTCGGGGCAGATCAGAGGAGGAGCCCAGTAGCCCTTCAGATTCTGACTCGGCTAGCTCGGAGGAGTCCAGCTCGGTGGGGGACCCCTACCAACCTACGCCCGAAGCGGGAGCTGTCTATCGTCAGCTGGGGCGTAGCTTCCAGGAAGGCCCGGCGCGTTCCCCCAAGAGAGGCTCTCGGGGGGACGCGACACATAATCCCCCGGGGTTTGGATCTTCGGGGCTTAGCCCACAGGCCCGGGGAGCGGGTGCCGCTTCATCAGGGAGTGATAGCGAGCAAAGCGGGCCAGGCCCTAAAACCCGCGGGTACCCCGCGAGGCAAATGAAGGCCCCACGCCGCACGTCGACCCTGGAGCCAGAGCGGCATTTGGCTGATCCGGAAGGTGCATGGAGTGGACCCAGGAAGCCCAGCCGTAAACCCAAGGTGCGTGCCGCCGACGACGGCCCACCGCGCCGTAAATCGGACGTACGAGGAAGTTCCCGACATTCTGGTAGCTCAGAGGAGCGACCTCGGGCGTCTCGTCGCCGACGGATTCCGGAATCATCGACCGAATCTGGGTCCGACAGCTGTACTGGGAGTACTAGCAGTAGCGGGATGAAGAGCCCAGGCCCACGAGACCGTCACACCCAGAGCAAGGTTCTTCGGGACCTTAAAGCCTGGGACATGAGATTCAGTGGTGGCGAGAAGGACGACCCGGATGAATTCCTGAGACGTTTGGAAGATTTTCAGGATGCCACACCCTGGACGGGCCAGGAAATAATGTGTGCTCTACCCAGCGTGCTGACCCGGTCAGCTGGCTCATGGTATCGGCGCCGTGGACGGAAAATACGTTCGTGGAGGAAATTCTTGGCAGAGTTCAGTCCTCATTTTATCGGGGAAATCGAGGACGACGACCTCCTCGATGAGCTCAAGGCCAGGACCCAGGGCAAGGGTGAGAAGATTGAGCCTTTCGTCGACAAGTTTAGGATGATCGTCGATAAGTTCAGAGATCCACCGACCAGGAGACAGCAGCTCAAGGTCATTTATAAGAACTTGGAGGCTGGGTACAGGTTATACATTGGCTCGAAGCCCTTGAGGTCGTACAATGAGGTGATCAAGCTGGGCAGAGAGTACGAGAGAATTAGAGATCTGAATAGTCGTTGGGTCCAGCCGCCTGCCAAGGACAAATCCCGGATTCCAATGGCCGCCTGGTCGGGAGCCCCGAAAACCCAGAAAGTGGCTTCAGTGCAAGAAAGCCTTCCCGAAGGACGAAGTTCTAAGGAAGACACACACTTACTGGCCCAAGAGACCACAACATCCAAGAAAAATCAACGGTGGCCCAAGGGATCCTCGAAAGACAGTGAACCTGAACGCCCACAGGCTAATTCAAAAACCCGAAGCAGTCAGGATCCGGATAAAACTCCAGAAGTGGCTGCGGTGGGCCAGGGCCTAGGACGTAAACCTGGCAGAGGACCCCCATCGAACCCAGCCAAACAAGGCCCGTCTGGTCAACCGATCCGTACACCAGGCTTGACCGGGGGAGGTGACGTCAGTGAACCGGACGTCTGTTATAATTGCAGCGAGCCGGGTCATAAAATAACGAACTGCCCGACGATAGTCTGCTACGCGTGCCGAAACACAGGTCATTTGTCGCCTCAGTGTCCGGATCGGAAGGCTAAGGTGTCCTGTCAAGGATGTAACGCGGTTGGAGTTACGGTCCGGAATTACCCTAATTGTGCCTGGGTTTGGGGAAACTCGAACGCAGGGGGTTTGAACGGTCCCAACCCCCTGTGCTAGAAGAATTAGAGACCACCCAGCTCGAAGCCTCAAGCCCTATACGGCCCCAGGAAAAATCCAGCAGCAATGAAGGCCTCGTAATTCAAGCGGTGAACGAATGCGAGGAAAAGCAACAACTGAGCGACTCAGATCTATGGGATCCAGAGACAAAGACCTCAGCCAACCCGGAGATCGACGCGGACCGTGGGAAAACTCAGCTGAAGACTGAGGAAGAGTACCATGAGCAAGTCGTCGAAGCAGTGGAACGGTACATGAGAGAGTCCGGATGGTGCATGGGAGAAGCCGACAGTGAAGGCCCTGACAAAACTGCTAGCCCTGAGGCCCTAGAAAATACCTGGAAGAGTTGGGAAGTGGATGATGACCCCAAGGTTGACGGGCACATAGTTATCCAAGACAACATTATCGAGATGGTCGCGGCGGTCAAAGAGGACAATCGCTTCTATATCCCGATAGTTGTCGGTCGTCAGAAGTATGATGCTTTATTCGACCCCGGGGCAATGCTTTCCCTGGTAGGCCCACGGATTGTAGAGAATAATGCGAAGCGTTTAAAGCCCACAGACACGCTGATTCGGTCAGTCACAGGTGAAATCAAAAGCCTGAGGGGCGTGTTGACGGTCCAGTTGGATGTGTGTGGAAACAACAGGCCGTTTCAACTTAAAGCCTACGATGGCCTGGAGCACGACGCTGTCCTGGGCATGGATTTCTGTAAAGAGTTTGGCATAGAAGTACAGTTCGACATTGGCTGGTGGCGTTTTAAGGGAGGGCCTTGGCAAAGTTTTCTGAGCCAGCAGAATAAGTACGAGAACCCGGTAGTGATTGCTGAGTGCGCGGGGATCAGCGAGCTCAGTACCGACGAACGGGCCCAACTCGAGGAGCTGGTGACCCGATTACTACCAGAGTCCACAGATCGGTCGAAAGCAGTGAAACCAAGGGTGAGTCGCAACAGTATCCCAGTGGCACTAGCAGGCCCCTCGAGCGTAGCCGTCGAACCAGCCCACGCAGCCAATGGATTGGAAGCCCAGGCACGGGGTTTTGGGGTTCCTCTCGCCCCTTCAGTGGCCGGGGTGGTACAGCTGCGAGTGGTTTTTCTGACTTGCCCGAGGACGTGCAGATTAAAATCCTTCGGAGTCTATTCCCTGGCCCCCGCTGAAACCAAGAGCCCGGCCTGTCCGCTAGGACGAAGATCACCCTAGTTGCTAGGTTGTTAAGTTGGTCCCAAGGACTCCTGGTGAAGCCATTAGGGCACACCATTATTTTTCTCTTGTAATCTGTCAGTATAAGTTTTATTTGACTTTATTATATGTTCTCATAGCCAGCGGGCTAATTTTCGTAATGATTTGATTGTATTTTTTTATTATATTTTGCGATAGGCCCCGTTGGGCAATTTAATAGTATTCCTTTTTTTTCATGTATTTAATTTCTTTTGTATTCTTTTATATGCGGTTAGGCCGATGGGCCAGTTGTTTCTGCGTAAGCCTCGTTGGGCAAACCGAAAGAGAGAGCACCGGGAGGTTCCCTATTCTATTTTTTTTATTTTTGTTTTATATTTGTATTATATTATTATTTATTTATCTTATTTTCTTTTCCGTGGGCGGTCGTCGTACCGCCTGGTTAGGCGTCACTCCTTGGTGGGGGGTGGTCCATTGCGGTTGCAATGTGTGTGCTACGGGGAGATCGGGAGCTTGAGCACAGGCTCCCGGCATTCTTTCTTTCGTCAGCTGGGCTCCGAGCCGACCGTTCAAACGGTCGGTTCGAAGCCAACCGGAGCGTGCAGCGAGACGAGGAGAGAGAAGGCCGGGAATTTGATTCCCCTCCCTTCCCCTACTCAGCTGAGTGGCGCTGGCGGCGACCGCCAGCGAGACCAGTCTTTGTTCGTCACGCTTAGCGAATACCTGCGGAATCTTATCAAGTAGAGAAATTATCACCAGCGTCCGGGAGTCGAGAACCTTTTTCCTCCTTTAGCGAGTTCTTGGAGTGCTGTACCGGTGACCTGAGCTAGCGAGTTCTTGGAGTGCTGTACCAGTGACCTGAGCCACGAGTCATCGGTTTTCTCCGCCCCGAGTCATCGGCTTCGTCAAGGGATCGACTAGACGAGGATCATCGGCCTTCCGCTGTAAGGTAGTTTCTAATTCCTTCCCGGTGCTCCCTCCGCGTGCGTGTGCAAGGCCCGGATCAGCGGATCCGGCCGGTGTGTGGCCTACGGGCTTGCGTTCTTGGGCCTCGCGTCGGCATTTGTCGACTCGCCCATGTAGGCATTTAAATAAATTAGTTAACTCGACATATTCTTTCTCTCATTTAATTGTACGTTTTGACCTCTCTCTCCGTAAACTTTACTCTCTTTCCTGTGCTTTTTTTCTCTATTCTTCCCTTAGGGCGCGGCCTATTAGGGCTGATCGACCGCGACGAGTCGCGGCCGAGGACGGCGAGGCAGCAGCAGCGGGGCAGCAGTGCAGCAGGCCTCTCGCAGGCAGTTCTCCAGCCCGCAAATTTAATTTCGAGCTAGCCGGGACGGGAATCAGGGCGCATCGGAAATACTGGCCCGTTCCCGAGTGCAGATTTTTCTTTCATCTTTTTTTAGGTTCTTGGGCGTTGGCCGACGGGACCTCGGGGCTGGCTTTGCGTGGCCTTGTCCCCTGGGTGCACCGTTGCACTGGCTCTCGACTAAAGTGAGGAACCTCTTGATGGTCGACCGAATTCCCCCTCTAGGGAGCCCGACAGATAGTTTGCCATATTATGCTCGTCGGCGGGGTGGCCCACTTGTTTAGATACAGTCTCCCGCAACGTAGACATTGCCACATTAGCCATGCTTGTGTCCTTAGAGCTCAAGAGCTTAAAGTCATGAACGATGGTAAGAATATCGGCCATGTCTGCGAGAGACAAAAGCCCTCCACCCCCCATGTATGGAAGGAGGAAGACCAATTCGGCGCTCGCACGTCGGGGGAGATTCATCCATCTCTTAGCAATCCTTTTCTACTTCCTGTCGGCCTCCCCGAGAGGACCTTTTCTCACATCCGACCCCCTCAGAGAAAAGTCCATTCGTGGCAGGAGAAAGGTAGCCACGGTCTCAAGTTTCTGCCAAGGGGCCAGCACTGAGCCGTCGACCGCACGGATGTCCGCCGACAGCTCTTCTATGGTGGTGTGCCGCATCTGCTTGACTTGAAATCCCATTGGGGTGCCCAAATGTTCGTAAGCTTCGCCATGGTCTAGGGCGCGCATCACCTCACCCTGTATGCTGAACTGCGTTCTCTTGACCACATAGACACCCTGCCTTTCAGGTGTAGGGTGGCAGATTTCGCAGGGTTGAAGGTGAGGCCAACAGCTGCAGCAGCGTCCTCCGCAGATCTTAGGAGGATTCTCATCGCCTCGAGCGAGTCCGCAATGAAACCCATGTCATCTGCATAGTCAAGGTCTGTGAAAACCTCTCCCGCAAGTTCGTAGCCCCCACCTGAAGCCGCAACTGCCCTAATAACAGGCTCCAGAGTGAGGTTAAAAACTATCGGGCTCATGGGACATCCTTGCTTCACACCCGAGTCAATGGAGATGGGCTTGGTGATGCCATCCGCTGTCCTGACGCAGGTGGTCGCACCATCATACGCTGATGCGATCAGCTTCCTGACCGGCTCCGGGACCAGATGCTGCTCGAGGGCACTGAAGATAGAAGCGTGGGGGGCCGAGCCAAATGCATTGGTGAAGTCCAGCCACGTGACCACAACTTCCCTCCCTTCGCACTTTGCGTCACGCAGAATCTCTTGCAAGATAAAATTGTGTACATGGCATCTCTCAAACGAGAGGAATCCTTTCTGGGACGCGCTTATTCTCTTGTTAGCCATGGCCCAGCAGGTTGGCGACGAGTGAGGAGAGGAGTTTAGGGGTAGTATCCCCCATCGCAATGGGCCGCCAGTTCCCGATTTGGTCCCTCTCGCCTTTTTTAAAAAGCAACACAGTGTCGGAGTTTTTTCAGCACTGTGGTACTGCGCTCAATCTAAGGCAAGCATTGAAAACAGCCGTTAGCACATGACAGCCCGGGTCAGCTTCCCTTAGATCCGCGTACGTAACGCCATCGGGCCCCGGGGATGAGTTACTCATACGTTGGAGCAATTTTGCGACTTCGTCGGATCCGAATGGGCGACACAAGCTGGCACAGCTTTTGGGCTCGTTGGCGTTGAACAGAGGGGGTAATTCGCCGCCAGGCTCTCTCGCAGGATGAATCTGCTGGAAGTGCTCTTCAACTTCCTGCACTGGTATTTTACAGTGCCCGGAAGGACCACCTAGCACTTCCCTGACCGCTTTCTTGCGGTTAGAACGGTAGAGAGCCTGGATGCGCTTGGACCCCTCCACCCACGCCATCCTGTCATGAACTGGGATCTCCTCGGGAGCCGGCTGGCCTCGAGTGGCTGGCGTTACAACGCATCCATCGCCACGGTATCTGGATCTCCTTAGCCCCCGTCGACGACCACCATGACTGCGGACGAGGCGTCTCTGGTGGTGGGTATGCCGCCCCTCCCGACTCGTCATCCTAGATAAAAATACAGCAGCTTTAAGGGCAGCCTCCTCCACCTGAAGAGCATCCGACGCTAGATTTTCCAGTTCAACGAACGCTCCCTGGTCCTCTGATGGACCACGATTACGACCCCTGCACCAACTACGTTGGCGAGGGGCATTCTGGGTCTGAATTGGGCGTTCAACTGGGTCCTGCAGAGTTAATGCGGTGAGAGAGTCAGGAGGAGCGGGGCTCCTGCGGGGTATGAGAAAAAAAAGTTGGTGGCGCGACTCCGTCAACCGGGAGTTCTGGTCCAAGAGCAGCACCCGGTGCAGGAGCCAATTCTCTTCCGGCGCCACCCTCCGCGTCAGGAGAGCCAGTAAGGCAGTCTCCAAGAACATCAACGCTGGATTGTGGCACGTGCCTGAAATGGTGAAAAAAATCAGTGTTACGGTCACAGACTCCGAGACAGTCAAATATATTTTCCGACAAAAAGTTGGGAGATACGGCGTTACTGATGTTGTTGCCGTTACTTCCTCCCCTGTTAGAGCGCCTCGACGTTGGGCTCCACTTCGGTGATGATGATGGGCTACCACACGGAGGCAGTGAGAATAACAGTGCCCTTTGCACGCTCAGCGACGGTGCGGTGTGCAGGTTGCGGGACTTTACCTTGTAGGCTGATTTAGCCTGCAAAACTGAGTCCATCGCACTGTAACGCTCCGACTGCCGCACCGCGGCTTTCACACCGGCACGCTGCTGTCCACGACCAGGTTGAATAGAGCGAGTATTTTTTCATAATTAAACTAATAACTAATGCTAATTCTTAATATATACTTCAAATAATTAACATTGAACTAATCATAATTATTATAGAACTAAAGTAAGAGTAAATATTACAATATGCACTAAAAAAATTAAAATTAAAAAAATTATATACAACTATATTTACTAAACTTGTATACAATTATCAAAAAAATCTAATTTTACATAATAAATGAATTAATGTTTTTTGAAAATTCTAATGATGTCGCGAACTGAAACTTTAGCTATAAATTTTTAGAAATTGCTTTTAATTTTAAGAAATTATTGATTACAAACTTCAATTTCAAAATTAAAATTTTTTATTAAAATGTGATGAGTTAACCATAACTAAAAAATACAATATTTTAGCCTTAAAAATTATGAAAGTGAGAAATTTATTGGTGAGAGTTTTTTATTAGTTTTTTATATTGATAATTTAAGTTCGACAGTCAAAAAAATATGTTATTTAACTACGAAAAAATTACACATTTAGGATACTCGGATATCCGAATTTTACACTTGTTCGTGCACTTCGGACTAACAATAATTTATTGAAATTAATATATGATAGTAAGATAATTTTTCTTTTAAATGTCATAATATAAATTATCGTTTCTCATGGTTAGTTACTAAGAACTTATTTTCGACATTTTTTATTTTTTGGCTGTATCGGTACAGTACTAATTGTAAAATTCAACTAATATTAGATAATTTATTAATTATTTGTAAAATTCTACAGTCTACTGATTTCAATATTTTGATTTATCTAAGTATATTTCGAGTTTTCAAGTATCTATTTTAGCTCTTTTCAATATAAATTTTCACGTAAATATGTATACACGTATACATTTCAACTGCCCGTGTGAAAAAAATCTTTATCCAGAAATCTGCTGATTTATAGTCACAAAAGAAGGTACTGAGAAAAAAATCAGATAAAAATCAAACTTAAAAATCTTGATGAGATGTTACCCAACAAATCAGATTAATATATTTTTCCCAAATTTTTAATTTACCCCTTTATGTATCGACAGGCTAAGGTTTTTCTTCGCAAGGACAATATATTTATGCTTTGATTACCAAAAGTTCAATATTTTAATATTATAACTGCATATTAAGAGTTAGCATTGATTATTATTTTAAATATAATAAAAAGATACTCGCTCTATTCAAGCTAATCATGATAGCGGGGCGAGCCATGGCGGGCGTAGCGGTGCAGTGCGGAGGACTCTGCCTGCACGCCGCACCATCCCTGAGTGTGCAAGGGGCACTGATATTCTCACTGACTCCGTCTCTCCGTGTGAGTCCCCGGCTCCACCACCGCAGGTGTTATGGGGAGTCTCAAGGTGGCGCTGGCTGGGCTGGTGGTTGCGGGCGTCGATGACAACGACTTCTGCAGCGCTGGTGGTGGTAATTGCCGCTTCCCGGTGACGTGTGTCCCCATGTCCCGGAGCATTGCCCTCCACGCCCTCTGCTGACCCCTGCATGGTGGTGTAGCCTCCTTATGGGCTGACAAGACCTTGGATCTGGCGGTCTCTTGCCTGAGACGCTCGGTCCTCGTCAGTCGTATCAGTGGAGTTGGTATTTTGGCAGAGGATGGAGTCCGGGCGGCGAAGCTGGTCTCGCTGCTACTGGAGCTGCTGTCGATGACGGGGACTCCTCTGCAACCAACGAATCTGGGCCTTGGCGCTGATGTTGTTGCTGCTGCCACGACGATTGTTGTGTCGTGACTTGTATCGCTACCCTTGGAGGCCCTGATCCATGACCAGATGGTTAGCGCGGGGGACCCTAGCTCGTACCTTATTTCTGCGCCTTTGCGGCCTTGGCGGTGTAGTTCAAGCGCTTGGCGCTTGACCGAATCCGGATATTTTGAACGCCTGCTTGTGATCGGCGGGCGGGCAGTGGGCTTGATGGCTCTGCCGGGCTGGCCTAATGTTGCTGATGCCCGTTCGTTTGGTGAATGAAGCTGCAGCCAATGGATCTGGGGATGCGTCGGTGGTGGTGGCGCTCCCTTCGTTGCGGATACACATCGGGGCGATGAACGTGGGGGAAGAGAGGCATCGCGCGTGGTCTTAGTCATCGATGTAGCTGGGCAGGAGAGTGCGTCTTTGGGTTGAATAAATCTTTCCCGAAATAAGTTTGCCGACATCTCCAAGTGGTTTTACGACAATCCCATGTCGGCTAATCAAAAATATTTTGAATTGGTTCACATTGAAGTAGATTATCAAGCCGCCTCGATTGTTGCTTAAAAAGGTAAGAGGTAAACATGAGAAGAAATGCTGATCGAGGCCGGAGTTGATTTGAACGTGAGAAGCGTCGGGTTAAATCGGACAGCGCTGTACTTGGATTGTGCTGTCAGAAGCGACAGGACTCAGTCGCTAACTCTTGGTGTGTTGTATCAGATTCCTGGTGACGACTCGAGGGTGTTCTTGGTCCTCTTCATCGGAGAGCTAGACACCAGGGCACTGTCAGATAACCTCGAAGCTCCGAGAATCGAGCTTTCTCACACGACACGTCCACTACTTGTGCTGTTGGCAAACACGTCCTACTCGGACGAGCGTTCGAACAAGACCTACATACATAGTAAACTCATAAGTATTACTCATTAGTTGGCTAAGCTAAGCGCGCTCTTTTTTAAAATCTTATATAATTTTTTGTGATTCTCAAAAAATTAAAATAAATTACAAAGCATTAATCAATAATTATAACAACAATGATTAAGCTTCTAAACATATCAACTATCTGTTTCTTGCTCACAATATGTCCTAACTTAATATTATCTTTCTACCTGTTCTCTAGAAGAATGATACTTAACTTCTATGTGTTATGCTAACTTATGACAACCTTTGTGTTCCGCTATCACAATACATCCATGATTATCTTCATAAATTAAAACGACATCATTAATTTTTAAGATTTACAGTATTTGCCGGAGACTTAAGCCACGGTGCTTCTTTAACACTCCCGTATAACGCCATGTACTCAAGATCGGTAGACGGGTCAGCTACAGAGCGTTGTTTTTAGTATTCCAACAAATAGTTCACACATCTGGATCATTTTCATACATTTCAAATTCATTCATCCTAACAATATTTTCAGTAATAATGACTCAATCGTTTACAAACAAAATTACAGAGTTCTTAGATCCTAACTTAAGGTTGTTGGGTCGGTCCATGATCTGACAAGTAGATTCTAACAAAAAAGTACTCATTTTGTAGGTAATTGCTTCTTATTGATGCCACTAAATTTTTAAGGCAAAATAAACCTTGGGAGAAAAGATATTGCTAAATTTGTTTAACACGTAAGCTTATGGGAATCACTGTTTTCTTGACAAGTATTTTTTAATGAAAAAATTCAGGGTAAAAGAAAAATTTTTTTGAAACACTTATCAATTGAAAGCAATTACCAATGGCCCTTATGAGCTGAGAAAAAAATAATCAAACACTAAAATCTTAGGTTAGGTACTATATTGAACCACGAGTGCGAGAGAGACAGACAGCGCCGTGAATCTCTCCGTTCGACTTGCACTAGTATCTCTTTCTCTCTCGCACCGAATCAACAACCTTAAGTAAAATTTCTCCGAAAGTTTCAAACCAACATCTGGCCGATTATTCTAAGCCACACAAAGACTCATTCAATTCACATAAAAATTGTTGTCGGAAAACGACATTAAAATATTTAATTTTTTGATCTCTTTTTTATTTTTGTAGATTTTGAGTCAAACCATCTGAAATCAGCCACCAAAAATTAACTTGTTGATTTTCATATATATTTTTATAGATTCTTGAAGCTTAGTGACTTAAAAATAACACCCTAAGATATTTTTTAAGAATTTCAATTTTTAACAAAGTTATTAACAAATGTAGTTTTGACCATTTTTTTTTTCAAGCTCTGATAACTCAAAGAATTTTTGAAAAAAGTTTTTGAAAATTTAACAGCAAACGTAGGAATGGTCACAGAATCATATGAAATATATATTTTAATGAAAGTAATAAATTTATCAATAAATAATCTATTTTGCAATAAACAATTAACAATCAAACCAACTTCTCCACCTCAAAAAAAAATTTTTTTTGCATGGAATTATTCCTTAGAGCTTCCCTTAGACAGCTAAGGAAAAAAAATTTAGTACTCTCTAATAGAAACAATATTATTAATATTTTTAAGTTGACGCGCCGCGTACTCGCAGCGGGCTCGATGGTCGCGTGACGAGCTCGCTGCCCCTTTCGACGCAACACGCCACGCATCAACTTATTTGCCGGAGTTTTTAACAATAAAAACAAACATTAAAAGAATTAAACACTTATTTACTTTTTTTTATTACTATTTACACTGACTTTTTTTAAATTTTTTGTACAGAACTTTCCGAATCACTTGAAAAAACTTTACATTCCAAGGAATTTAAATGAAAAGGTTTGTTGAAGTTTATTTTTAAAAAGAAAAGTTTTTAATAACCATCATTTATGTAAAGATTTATATTTAATATTAATATTAATATAAGGCATGCTTATTTTTTTGCAGTTGACTCTTCGCTCGTTGCAGACGACGTTTATAAACAAAGGAAAATCGCGCATCACGCTCTCGTTTATTGTTATTTCGTCTAGTTGTCTATGCTTGTTTGCAAAATGCCGTCCCCTCCTAAATGTTGTAACCCTTTTAGCAAAAGTCGCCACAACAACGTTATAAGTTAATTACATTATTTATCAGAAAATTGTGATCAACGGTTTAGAAAATTGTCCGGATCGTTCTTGTGTTCTTCTTGTAAAACAAGACTTTACAAAGGTTATCCAATTCAGGAAAAAATAAAAGTTGGTGAAGCAATAGTAGCAGATGATGATGAAAAAGAAGAAGATAATGAAGATGAAGAATCTGAATCAATTACTAATAAAAAATATGCTAACTATGTTTGTAAATCAGTTGATGATGAGAACAAAAAACGAAAAATTACAGTTATGATTCAAGAAGCAAATTATGGCTCCTCCTTCAAAAAAACCTAACTTAAATTTATCTGAATCTGAAAGTAAATTTATTCGAAATTCTTTTGGTCACAACGATCTTTTTACTGAATTAAATTGTAAAACATGGATCGAAGACTTTAAAATAGCAATGTCACGTGCGTCAAGTAAAGCTCAGGAAATATTTTTGTTGACAATAATACCAGCGAACTGGTCCATTCGGAAAACAGCAAAAGAATTTGGCGTGTCACGACATATGGTATCTTCTGCTAAAAAATTACAAAATTAAAAAGGTTACTTAGCTCAACCTGACAAAAAAAGGACAAGCTATGAGCACAGATTTAATTACTAAAGTTGAAGAATTTTACCTTTCTGACGATGTTAGTCGAGTAATGACAGGAGTCAAAGATTTTTAAATCGGTCAAAATTAATGGAAAACGAAAACACAAAACAGTATGTAGCATCAGACTATTTATTTCCTTTCTTTTTTAGACAATATAAATTCGGTGTCATCTACAAAAGATAGTTTTATTAAGTAAATAATTTTATTTATTTTTTTTATTTTTTTTTTATGTACAATTTTTAAAATATTCAAAATTCTCTAAACTCATGTTTTTAATCAATAAATTTCAAAATTATATAATTTACTCTTAATATTTACTCTAATATAATCTGATATTTCAATTTACAAATCAAATAGAATTTTTTTTTTTTTTAGAAACGTTTATTGCTTGGCGATCTTGATGATTTGAACGAAGTTTTTTTGAAAAAAAATCCTGGTTTTAAAATTTGTTTGTCAGCCTTTAGAGCTTTAAGGCCGCCACAGTGTATCACAGTTGGAGCTAAAGGCACGCACAACGTACGCATCTGCAAAATGCATGGTAACATTCGACTGAAAGTAAAAGGACTCAAAGATGAACTTGCCCAAAAAAAATGTGACTTTGAAACTACTTACCGAGATTATTTTTAAAAAATGACCTGTAGAAATCCATCACCAAAATGTTTTTTGGGAAAGTGTAAAAATTGTCCAGGCACAAACAGAGTTTTCCGAGATTTACAAGCAACTTTGCAGAAATATCAAGTAAAAAGTATTTCTTTTGATCAATGGGTATCGAATATCATCCTCTAATTTAAAAATATACTTATAAAATATTTTTTCTGAATTATTTATAATGGATAACTTTTCAAACTTAATATAAATTTTATAGATGCCAATTTCTCAATAAAACTGAAACTACAAGTGAGTTTGTTCAAAACTTTACGAAAGAATTGCCAGAAATCTTGAAGCATGATTTCATTGCCAAATCACAAGCAAAGCACTTGATTGAACTCAAAACGTCAGTTAAACAAGGCGAGTTTCTGGTAACCCTCGATTTTTCTGAGAATTATTCGTTCAAAGTTCAAAATGCGATACAGGCTCATCATTGGAATACAGACTAGGCATCATTACATGTTTATGTAATTTACTATAAAAAAGATGGTACTGTCCAAAATTTAAACTTTGTAGTTTTTTCAGAGTACAAGGATCATGATGCGAGTGCCGTACATCTATACAACTCCAAAATGGTGAAATTAAAAAAAAAAGAAATTCGGTGCACGCAATGTGAAAAAATGCATTTACTTTTCCGATGGGGCAGGTTTCCAGTACAAGAACAGATTCAATTTTTTAAATTTATTATACCATAAACAAGATTTTAACATAACAGCGGAATGGAACTTTTTTGCTACCAGTCATGGTAAGGGCGCAGTCGACGGTATCGGTGGTTGCGTGAAGACGAATGCGTATCGAGCGAATTTACAAGACAAAATTATCCTAAAGTGCGGTAGCACTTTGACGGCGAGTAGGTTTTTTTAACCGACTGCCGTTAAAGCGTACGCTTTATATACATTGAAATTCGGTTTTAGGTTAGGTCGTTCATGAAAAAAACACTATTAGGATGATTATTTTTCCTTGACCATATATTCTACGCGTAGCCTAAGATCCCCTGAGAAGATTAAAAAAAAAATCATCCTGAAAAATTTCTGCGTAAAGAAGTTATGACCGTCTCAAAATTCGAAACGGTGATTTCCTTTAGAAATTTTTTCGTTTCCAGTCCCTGAGCATCCGGTTTCTCTACATGCGCTGCATGTGGCTTAAACCGGATCTTACGTAACGCTGTCTCACTCTTGCAGCCTGCAGCAAGGCATGCGAGCAGGCTGCGCAGGTGAGGTGCGCGCACGCAAGAGGCCGAGCCGCCGAGACCCGAGCAGCTGAGCAAAAGACAGCGGTCATAATTATTATTATTTTATTACATGATTTAGAAATAATTAAGTAATTAAAAAAGTAGGATATAATAAAATATACAGCGGCATCACGCTAAATTCACTATTAACATAATTTAATTAATAAATATTATGACCGTTAACCATCAATAATTATAGAAAAATATTTGGCTATAATTTTTCAAAACAAAATATCTAAAGTCTCCCTATGATAATCATCTATGAGTTAGAGTGAGTTGAACTTGTGAAACCTTCTGCTGGTGCTGTAGAGATTTATTTATCCAGTGAAAATTGCTGCAACAAATGTCAATGACCAAGTTGAGGTAGTTTAAATGTGAATGGTGATCAATGTCTCATGGGGTTATTCAAATTGTCAGACAAGTAAATACATTTAAATCATCATTGGAATTTATAAATTCTGAGTCAATACACCAACATGGATAAGGTTTACTGCTCTCAGTTTATTTTCCAAGATGAATTTGTCTGACTATCAAGTTTAATTTTAGTTTTATCCGCTATATACCAACTACCTTAACTTGCTGCAGCAAATGTCAATGACCAAGTTGAGGTAGTTTAAGTGTGATCAATGTCTCATGGAATTATTCAAATTGTCAGGCAAGTAAATACATTTAAATCATTACTGGAACTTATAAATTCTGAATCAATACACCAACACGGATAAGGTTTATTGTTCTCAGTTTATTTTCCAAGATAAATTTGTCTGACTATCATGACCAAGTTAAGGTAGTTTAAATGTGATCAATGTCTCATGAAATTATTCAAATTGTCAGACAAGTAAATACATTTAAATCATCACTGAAATTTATAAATTCTGAATCAATACACCAACATGGATAAGGTTTATTGTTCTCAGTTTATTTTCCAAGATGAATTTGTCTGACTATCAAGTTTAATTTTAGTTTTATCCGCTATATACCAACTACCTTAACTTGCTGCAGCAAATGTCAATGACCAAGTTGAGGTAGTTTAAGTGTGATCAATGTCTCATGGAACTATTCAAATTGTCAGGCAAGTAAATACATTTAAATCATCACTGGAACTTATAAATTCTGAGTCAATACACCAACACGGATAAGGTTTATTGTTCTCAGTTTATTTTCCAAGGTGAATTTGTCTGACTATCAAGTTTAATTTCAGTTTTATCCGCTGTGTACCAACTACCTCAACTTGGTCATTGACATTTGCTGCATTCAAATGTGATGGTGATCAATGTTTCATGGGGTTATTCAAATTGTCAGACAAGTAAATACATTTAAATCATCACTGGAACTTATAAATTCTGAGTCAATACACCAACACGGATAAGGTTTATTGTTCTCAGTTTATTTTCCAAGATGAATTTGTCTGACTATCAAGTTTAATTTCAGTTTTATCCGCTGTGTACTAACTACCTCAACTTGGTCATTGACATTTGCTGCATTCAAATGTGATGGTGATCAATGTCTCATGGAATTATTCAAATTGTCAGGCAAGTAAATACATTTAGATCATTACTGGAACTTATAAATTCTGAGTCAATACACCAACACGGATAAGGTTTATTGTTCTCAGTTTATTTTCCAAGATGAATTTGTCTGACTATCAAATTTAATTTTAGTTTTATCCGCTATATACCAACTACCTTAACTTGCTGCAGCAAATGTCAATGACCAAGTTGGGGTAGTTTAAGTGGGATCAATGTCTCATGGAATTATTCAAATTGTCAGGCAAGTAAATACATTTAGATCATTACTGGAACTTATAAATTCTGAGTCAATACACCAACACGGATAAGGTTTATTGTTCTCAGTTTATTTTCCAAGATGAATTTGTCTGACTATCAAATTTAATTTTAGTTTTATCCGCTATATACCAACTACCTTAACTTGCTGCAGCAAATGTCAATGACCAAGTTGGGGTAGTTTAAGTGGGATCAATGTCTCATGGAATTATTCAAATTGTCAGGCAAGTAAATACATTTAAATCATTACTGGAACTTATAAATTCTGAGTCAATACACCAACACGGATAAGGTTTATTGTTCTCAGTTTATTTTCCAAGATGAATTTGTCTGACTATCAAGTTTCATTTCAGTTTTATCCGCTGTGTACCAACTACCTCAACTTGGTCATTGACATTTGCCGCATTCAAATGTGATGGTGATCATAAGTTGTTTGTTCTAGTCAGGAATCAATTGGTAAATTTTACCAATTTTTTTAGTTTCACCTTATACCTAGTTATTAAATAGTTTGAAAAATAAAAAATTAATAGTTATTAAAATATCATTTTTTTTTTTAAAGCCTGGAGATAAATAAAATTAAAAAAAAAAAAAACATTTAAAAATGTAAGATACCAACGGCAACTTAGGTTTTTACTGCTATAGTTGCTATAACAGAATTATCAAAATAAAAATTTTTTTTTATACTTGATGTTTAAAAATCAGTAAAAAAAGTTTACAATAAAATCAATTCATTTTAATTGTCCTTCAATATCGATAAAATCATTCATCTCAATGGAGTCATAAGTTTTTTGTTCTACTCAGGTATCAATTGGTAAATTTTACCATTTTTTTTTTAGTTTCACCTTATACCTAGCGAAAGAAATGAAATCTTTAAAAAGAAAGACCTTTAAAAAGGTAAGAATTTACGGCGAGTGGTTTTTTTTTGGACAGAACTAAAACAAAAGTATATATGTTGTTACTTTCAGATCTATGTTAATATTAATGAATTTATCCCGAAAGATACGAACAGATGAATAAAATAAAAAAATAAAATAAAAAACCATCTTTCAGTAGAGTTACAGTGAATTCTGTTCATTTTTTTAAACTTTAATTATAAATTAATTCGAGTATCTACTCTGATTTTGATATTATGTTTTCGGGGATACGAACAGATGAATGAAATGAAATCAAAAATCATTTTCCGGACGAGTTTTTAATAAATTTTTTTCAGTTTTATTTCTTTAATTAATTTTTACTCAAATTATTTAAAATTCCTACTCTGATTCTGTTGATATTTTTTTGGAATATGAACAGATGAAGGAGATGAAATCAAAGAATCATCTTCCGGACGAGTTTTAAGTAAATTTTTCTTTTCTTTTTTACGCATCTTTTTTCTTTTTTTTTTTTTAAACTTGAATTCAATTTTTTTTTAGTAAAAGTTTACTATCAATTTATTCAATTTAGGTGTCGTTCAATATCGTTAAAATCATTCGGACTCGACGGAGCCGCAGATTTATTAATTAGAATAATATTACTTTTCAAAGAATCAATTAAAAAAAAAAGCTCTTAGATTTTTAAGTCTTTTTATTTTTAGTTACCCTAATACAGTTTCTGCTTTTCGGTGATGCATGAATATCTTTGGTCGACTGTTAATCGTTAATCTGCGGCTCCGTCGAGTTCGAATGATTTTAACGATATTGAACGACACCTAAATTGAATAAATTGATAGTAAACTTTTACTAAAAAAAAATTGAATTCAAGTTTAAAAAAAAAAAAAGAAAAAAGATGCGTAAAAAAGAAAAGAAAAATTTACTTAAAACTCGTCCGGAAGATGATTCTTTGATTTCATCTCCTTCATCTGTTCATATTCCAAAAAAATATCAACAGAATCAGAGTAGGAATTTTAAATAATTTGAGTAAAAATTAATTAAAGAAATAAAACTGAAAAAAATTTATTAAAAACTCGTCCGGAAAATGATTTTTGATTTCATTTCATTCATCTGTTCGTATCCCCGAAAACATAATATCAAAATCAGAGTAGATACTCGAATTAATTTATAATTAAAGTTTAAAAAAATGAACAGAATTCACTGTAACTCTACTGAAAGATGGTTTTTTATTTTATTTTTTTATTTTATTCATCTGTTCGTATCTTTCGGGATAAATTCATTAATATTAACATAGATCTGAAAGTAACAACATATATACTTTTGTTTTAGTTCTGTCCAAAAAAAAACCACTCGCCGTAAATTCTTACCTTTTTAAAGGTCTTTCTTTTTAAAGATTTCATTTCTTTCGCTAGGTATAAGGTGAAACTAAAAAAAAAATGGTAAAATTTACCAATTGATACCTGAGTAGAACAAAAAACTTATGACTCCATTGAGATGAATGATTTTATCGATATTGAAGGACAATTAAAATGAATTGATTTTATTGTAAACTTTTTTTACTGATTTTTAAACATCAAGTATAAAAAAAAATTTTTATTTTGATAATTCTGTTATAGCAACTATAGCAGTAAAAACCTAAGTTGCCGTTGGTATCTTACATTTTTAAATGTTTTTTTTTTTTTTAATTTTATTTATCTCCAGGCTTTAAAAAAAAAAATGATATTTTAATAACTATTAATTTTTTATTTTTCAAACTATTTAATAACTAGGTATAAGGTGAAACTAAAAAAATTGGTAAAATTTACCAATTGATTCCTGACTAGAACAAACAACTTATGATCACCATCACATTTGAATGCGGCAAATGTCAATGACCAAGTTGAGGTAGTTGGTACACAGCGGATAAAACTGAAATGAAACTTGATAGTCAGACAAATTCATCTTGGAAAATAAACTGAGAACAATAAACCTTATCCGTGTTGGTGTATTGACTCAGAATTTATAAGTTCCAGTAATGATTTAAATGTATTTACTTGCCTGACAATTTGAATAATTCCATGAGACATTGATCCCACTTAAACTACCCCAACTTGGTCATTGACATTTGCTGCAGCAAGTTAAGGTAGTTGGTATATAGCGGATAAAACTAAAATTAAATTTGATAGTCAGACAAATTCATCTTGGAAAATAAACTGAGAACAATAAACCTTATCCGTGTTGGTGTATTGACTCAGAATTTATAAGTTCCAGTAATGATCTAAATGTATTTACTTGCCTGACAATTTGAATAATTCCATGAGACATTGATCACACTTAAACTACCTCAACTTGGTCATTGACATTTGCTGCAGCAAGTTAAGGTAGTTGGTATATAGCGGATAAAACTAAAATTAAATTTGATAGTCAGACAAATTCATCTTGGAAAATAAACTGAGAACAATAAACCTTATCCGTGTTGGTGTATTGATTGTTACTATACAAAATCTTTTTGAATGGGCTTGCAGTTATTTCGAGAAGATAGAGTTTGATCTTTGTTTAATAGACGAGTACAATAAACATGCTAAAAGCTTAGAAAAAAGATTTGAAACTGCTCTGCCCATCGTAGGAACACGTTCATTCCATTGTTACAAACCGTTTGATGTAAATTCCATAGAATGTAAAGTTTTTTCAAGTGATTCGGAAAGTTCTGTACAAAAAATTAAAAAAAAGTCAGTGTAAATAATAATAAAAAAAGTAAATAAGTGTTTAATTCTTTTAATGTTTGTTTTTATTGTTAAAAACGCCGGCAAATCAGTTGATGCGTGGCGTGTTGCGTCGAAAGGGGCAGCGGGCTCGCCGCGCGACCGTCGAGCCCACTGCGAGTACGCGGTGCGTCAACTTAAAAATATTAATAATATTGTTTCTATTAGAGAGTACTTGAATTTTTTTCCTTAGCTATCTAAGGGAAGATCTAAGGAATAATTCCATGCAAAAAAAATTTTTTTTTGAGGTGGAGAAATTGGTTTAATTTTCAATTGTTTATTGCAAAATAGATTATTTACTGATAAATTTATTAATTTCATTAAAATATATATTTCATATGGTTCTGTTACCATTTCTACGTTTGCTGTTAAATTTTCAAAAACTTCTATCAAAAATTCTTTGAGTTATCAAAGCTTGAAAAAAAAATGGTCAAAACTACATTTGTTAATAACTTTGTTAAAAATGGAAATTTTTAAAAAATATTCTAGGGTGTTATTTTTAAGTCACTTAGCTTCAAGAATCCATAAAAATATATATCAAAATCAACAAGTTAATTTTTGGTGGCTGATTTCAGATGGTTTGACTCTTTATGTAAATTAAATTAAGCCATTAAATTTAAAAAGATTTTCTAACTTAAATGCAATTAATTTTTAAATGTCTGACTCTTTCAAGTGGCTGACTGTGGCGCTGCGTCGCTGTCTGCTAAAAGCACCGTCAGTTCACCTCTAGTCGCCGCGTGCTACACCCGCTTACCATGTGCCCCGAGTACCCAATAAATTGATTTTCTTTTATTATTTAAACAGTGTTGGTTTACTAACTATTGCAGATCTCAGTACCTGATCCTTATCTTATTTTTCTTGGTCCTTCGAGCTCGTATTTTCAAGTCCAGATGGACGAGCCAGTAAAGGATTACGAGAAAAGATTTCGTGGTGCCGCAGGAGCATATGGTTGAGCGCCATATGCTTCTTGGTGTTTTAGCTCGGTGTGCCGCGTGTGGCTTTTCGCGATTCACTAGTGTTTACTTAAAATTCTTTTTTCAGTTCTGAAAAAGTGTTTAAGTGAAACAGAGGTGAACGCCAACTTTACCTTATCTTATTTTTCATGGTTACTCATTATCTTTGTGATTGACACTGGCACTCACACCAAGCTTTTTTCTCTTGTGTTGTTTATGCTTTAAAAAGCAGAGGTAGCTCACTTTGTAAAGAGAAAACTAATAAACTATTTGGCTTTAGATGAGGAGAAGACAGTAGTTGGAGTTTGTAAACAGCAGCAACAAGCAGTTAAAAGTCAGTGGTTATTCATATTGCAACACTCTCGCACATATAAAGTAAACAAACAGTCTCTTGTTGATATAGCTTTTGGCTTGGTGACAGCTTTTACATGTACATACACGGAAATTTACTGTGGTTCACAATTGCTTTATTTTGATTATCCTTGATGATAGGATTTAGGTAATGTACACTTTTATTATCTTTGTATTTTCTTGATTTGAGTGATAGAGCTTAGCTCGCTTGAGCTGACTAAATTCAGTGTTTTGATTTGATATCATTTGATTGTTGGTAACCGTAGCTTTAATCATAATACATCCTATATTAATTTTTATTTGAGTTAGATTATAAAATATCAATTCTTTTCTATATATTTTCAAGCTGCAAAATTCCCAACTTAAATTCTGAAAATTTTTTGTTGCTATCCAAAAAGCTAAGCCTTTTGTTGTCATTGTACATGGTGACCTCTGTCATCGCTTTGACTCAGTGACAACACACTTTAGCTATACAATTTCTTTTGAATTACCCTCTTGTTTTAAACTTTAATAAAGTGCTTATAAAATGGAGGCATTATATCCAGGACAACTGGAGCTGATTAGGAGGATGGGTAACTCTTAAAAAAATTTTCAGAAATTGGGCAAAATTAAGATGACAGTAACTGCATGTCAGACTAGGTTGTCACAGTTGGAGCGTGATTTCGCTGCATTCTTAGAAAATCATATCAACATTACCCAGCTGTCTGACTTCCTAAAACATGAATACTCTACGGAGGAAGTTTTTGACAAAGGCCAAGAGATTTACTTTCAATGTGTAGGCAATTTCAAAGAGTACTTGCTTTCCTGCAATGCTCCTGCCACTTTAGATGAATCTATTGCTCCTGCCAATCAGTCTAGACCTGATGTAGGGGCTAACCTTTTAAACAACTCTTTACCAAAGATAGAGATTCCGAAATTTAGCGGTAAGCTCACTGAGTGGGCTCGTTTTCGAGACCTTTTTGTCTCACTTGTGCATAACCGTACTGACTTGACTACTGTGATTAAATTTTATCACTTGTCGACGTTATTTGAGGGCACTGTCTCAGATAAAATTAAAAATCTAGAAATGACCACTGAGAATTATCAATTAGCTTGGGCCGACCTGACTGAATTTTATGAGAACAAGCGAAGGTTGATTAACCACTCAGTTGGTCAGCTTTACTCAACTAAGTCTATAAAATTGGATTCTTATGCTGAGCTAAGTGTGCTATTTACCTCTACTTTTGACACCCTGGGTTTTTTGGCCTCACTAGGGCGGTCTGTTGAGACAACCGGGGAAGATTTATTAGTATTCCTCACTGTGTCTAAATTCGACCCAGTCATGCGTCGCGAGTGGGAAAAATCCTTGGGGGACTCCACTCAGGCTTCATCTCTGGAGGAACTTAAGAAGTTTTCCCGTGACCAATTGGCACTTTTGGAGTCAGTTGAGGCGAGTAACCGAGGCACTTATTCTCAGCCTAAACCGGTTAACCCGAAAGCTCATGTTTCCACTACTTCGGAACAAAACAGCACTCCAAAGCCAAAACCTTGTGTGAACTGTAGTGAAGGTCATCAACTCGTTAAATGCGTCAAATACAAAAACTTGGCAGGCGGTGATAGGTTAACTTTGGCTGGATCCAAAGGACTGTGTTTCCTTTGTCTAGGTAATCACTCCTTTGGCAAATGCAAACTCAAAGTTGTTTCTACTCTGTGTAGGAGGAGACACCATACCTTACTGCATGATGGTATAGCTGCCAATCGACTGGTTAAGGCTGATGAACCTACAACTCATGCTTCAACTTCTGGGCCTCATCCTCAACTTCCTGGCCTTAACACTAGTGCCAACGCGTTTAACCCTAGTCAGCAGACACCTCAAGCCTTTCATCAGTTGATGAATACTGTCGCTCGGAATTCGTTTATTTTGCTACTTACGGCTTGGGTAAAAGCTGAATATAATGGTAAAACCCACATTTTCAGGGCCCTCATCGATCAGGCCTTTCAGGTATCATTGATCACTGAAAATTGCGCTCAACGACTTGGCCTCCCTAAGCACCGCTCTGATACTTCGGTAGAAGGAGTGTCATCATTGTTTTCGGAAAAGACTCGAGGTCGTTTCACTTTGAAAGTTTAGATCCCTTGTGGATACGGACTTTGTTTTTGATGTTGATGCAATGATCCTAGATAAAATTACTAATTATCGACCTCTGATCTCTTCCGAAGTGGTTACACTCCCCCACCTTTCGGCACTGTCTTTAGCTGACCCAGAATTCTATAACCTCCAAACTATTGACCTTTTGTTAGGTGCCGAAGTGCACTCTAACATCGTCTTGAATGAGGTTCAAAAAGGGTCCCCAGGAGACCCAGTAGCTACTAACACTCGACTAGGGTGGATGGTTTCAGGTCCCGCAGGTTCTTCCTTAGCTCTCAATACTAAGTCGTGTCATCTCATCGACAACACAAGCCTACTCAGGGCAGTTAAGAAATTTTGGACTCACGAGGAAATCACAACTCCTCAACCCTTGTATACTGAGGATGCAAAGGCCTGCGAGGACCACTTTATCAATTCTCACTCTCGAAACGCGGAAGGCAGATACATTGTCAGGTTACCCTTCAATGAAAAGGTAATTTGAGACAAGGGATTCAACCTACGTGGCTCTTTCAACAGAGCCCTCGCAGTTTTATTGTCACTTAGAAAAAAATTCAAGGACTCATTTTGTTCCAAATATTGCGACTTCGTCGCCGAATACGAGCAACTAGGTCACATGTCATTGGTCTCTTCGTTGAACGCAGTACAGAGGGACTATGCCGTTGTGTGGCGTTGCGTCGCCGTCTGATAAAAGCACCGTCAGTTCACCTCTGGTCGCCGCGTGCTACACTCGCTTACCATGTGCCCCGAGTACCCAATAAATTGTTTTTCTTTTATTTAAACAGTGTTGCTTAACTAACTATTGCAGATTCCAGTACCTGATCCTTATCTTATTTTTCAATTGTCACTGACCAGATATTTAAACTAAAACTTCGAGGAAATTAAATTTAACGGGATTTTTAAGTTCATCAGGTTTTATTGTAAAAAAAAATTTACAGTCGACATTATTTTTGACTTTTGGCCTTTCAACCAGAGTCCATGTTAAGATGACCTGGAGCCAATCAAGTTCATCTTTCATGGCTTGCTCTCATTTTACTGTATCTGGACTTCAATTTCCTGAAAACAAAAGGAATTTTACTGGCTAAAGACTCTGCTCAGTAAAATACATAATCATAAAGATCATCATTATTATCATTGTCATCATTATCATCATTAGAAAAATTGTGGTTCATTTCTAACTTTGTCACTTCTTCTGAAACTTATACTATTCTCAAATTGCTTTTCATCAGGTTTTATGCCTCTCACTAGTTTCAAACTTTTTTTTTTTTTTAAGTTTTACTGTTTTGTTTATCTCACCTGATCCACGATCAAGGTTTATTAATTTATCTGCAATTTATTATTTCATCTCTCTTTATACAACAAGTTTTTTTTTTATCTCTTACAATTGTTAACAAAAGTTTTTAATTTTCTTACCTTTTACAACAAGAATATTAAATTTTTCATCTCTTACAACAAGAGTTTTTATTTTCTTGCTCTCTTACAACACGAGTTTATTTTTATTTTTTTCATCTCTTACAACAAGAGTTTTTATTTTCTCAAATTTGATACGTATTTTACCCCGATTCCGATGTTGTTTTTTCTACGAGAAACGTCTCTGTTCTCATTTGGTCCGAATGGAAAATAAAACTCACGAAGAAACGCGGTTCTTCGTCAGTTGTTATTAAAACTCACCAAGAAACGCGATTCTTCGTGAGTTTTATCTAAAACCGACAAAGAATCGGTTTCAATTTCGTGTTTCTCCATTTCAAAACAATACACCAGAACGCTAGTCTGCTACGCACTGTTTTACCGACATCTCTTCACCTCAAAAAATTTTATTGAAAAAAATGAGGTTTAACGTTCGAAAATCAAAATAATATGCATTTAATTTGATTCAGCAATTTGGCATGAAGTGATTGAATACATTTATTTTACATTTGATGTGCAAACTATAATATTTATAAAGATCACAAGTTCAGCTCACATTAACGTTTGATGTATACCTATATGTGTGAACCAAGACTGCCGCACCGTATAGTACTGTGGACTTAACTACGGCTTCGTAGAGTTTCTTTGCAGCGAACCATTTGAAGCAAATACCCGCGTATAGCACATTCCAAATAGCACCAAAAGCAGATTTACCTTTAGTAACTGATCGTTTCATAGCTGGACCGAAGGAACTGGTCGATGAAAATTCTAGCCCCAGGTAGAGGTATTTTTTAACCATATTCAAGGGTTATCCATTACATCTAATGGTCCTTTCTTTGCTGGGTCTTCCTGCCTTCTTAAATTTGACGATTTCTGTCTTGCTGATATTTACAGTTAGGAATTTGAAATCACAGTAAAGCGAAAGTATGTAAAGCTTATGTTGGAGATCCACTGGTTCGATGGCTAATAAGGTAAGATAATCTGCGAACAGTAACAGGTCGATGAATTCTTCTATATTCTCGAAACTGTGGTCTTTGAAAAAATCGATGATATCGCATATCAAAAGAATGAATAATAGAGGGCTTAATGAGACATCCTGGAGTACACCTTGCATGATATTAATTCTGTCGGTTTTCTCGGCATTGATTTTCACTCTCGCTGAAGCATTGCCATAAAATTTTTGCAATAATCTGATAGTTTTTGTACTCACTCTAGCATGGTGTAACGATCTCCACAGTACTGAATGGTCAACTGAATCAAACGCGTGTTTAAAGTCAATAAAGGCTGCATAAAGTCTACCATTCGTTTTATATAGTTCGATGTCAATCCTGGCTTTGAGAGTAAAGATGTTGTATTTGCACGACCTTGATTCACGAAATTCAAATACGCTGCGCGCAGCGTATTTGAAAAAATGACCGTCTCGTACAGAATATCTCCAACTCTCGTAGAAATACCGCTGTTCCCATGCTTGGTCAAGAAAATACTATTCTTCATCTCTTACAACAAGAGTTTTTTTTATTTATTTTATTTCATTTTCCTTTCTCTTATAGCAAAAGTTTATTTCAAATAACTAATGAACAAAAATTTTTTTTTCCTTTTAATTTAAAATAAATTTGACTTCTCTCAATAAAATCATTCAGAAAAAAAAATGTTAAGCAAATCCAACTTATATGATTCCAAAGAAGTCATGCAGTATTGCGTATACTTTAAAAGTAAAATCATAAATTTATTTTTTCTCTCAATCGTAGAAGGAGTAATTTTACAATTAGATATTTAAAAAACTATATTCAAAAATTTGTTTATAAATACGAGATTTATCTTCATTTTTATTTGATGGTCATTCAACCTGCAAAACTCGCAATTCTTACTATTCTTTTTTTCTTATATCATTATTTTCCTCCCTTTCTCTGCATTAATTAAATATTAAAAAAAAAATCATCCTTACTTATCTATTTATTATTATTATTATCATCATCATCTTTTATTTTTTATTTATTTATTTTACTTGTTTATTTCATTCTTTTTATTTTCATTTTTATTCGTTCATTTATTTTATTTATTTATTTTTTTTTACAATAATGTTGTTTTTACCTTTTTTACTTCTCAATTCATCAGCATGAAAATCGTTTCTAAGCCACGAAGTAACTTGTTGAAAAACCTCCGGATGACCATTCCACTGTGTCTGTAGTCTCATTACTCAAGTGAGCAGATGGTTCTGTTTCATAGTTTTTATTTTGTTTATACTCGATGCTCTGCCTCTTTGCTATTTGGCTATCAATTAGCTTGTGATCGACATTGCCACAAATATGGCATATTATTGATCGTGTTTGAGTGTATCCTTGGTTGTTATTAAAGTTGTAGCCTTGATTGCCATGATGTTTAAAATGAATGGCCTCACCCCCTTTGGAATGACTTTTCCTCTGAAGAGCCACGTCCTCTGAATGATCCATCACGATCCTTGCTATTCTGTTGATTTTAGCCTGACTTTTCGTAGTTGGTGAAAAGAACTTCAGAGCAGGTGTCATTACTCTTGTATTTTAAAGATGTTTCCTTATCCAGCAAACTGCTTTTTACTAGCTGCAAATTGAGGTCGTTGGCATACTGTGTAGCAGATAGGTGACTTAATCATTTTTGGTCAAAGTTCCTTCAGCTGATGTGAGATTTGATAATAATTTTTCGCAGTTCTCGAAATGCTCCTGGAGTGAAGTGTTAACTTCTTACTTAAATTTAAACAATTGATTTTTAATCACCATTTGCGTTGCTTGACTTTTTCGGTCATACGTATCATCTAGCTTTTGAAAAATATTTTTGGCATACGGAAATATGTGAATTTTCCAGGTAATCCATTAACTTATTCACCACCTTACCATTATTTCAGATCTAATGTGCAGTTGGGATTAGAGGAATCTCGTCATCTATTACGTAAAATAATTGAAGCTCTTTCAAATGAGAATGAATTCACCTTTTCCAGATAAGATAATCTGAACCGTTGAAAGGTTATATATTTCTTTTACAGCGTAAGTTATTCATTCTAAAAAAATTCTCTCACGAACACAATCTGGAGCGGGAGAAGCCAAGACAAAGAAAATAAATTTGAAACCAACGCCTGGCACATCGAATCTGTGATTCACGCGGTCGCGTGCACGGGTGACTATACTTTTGAACGAAGAATTATGCGTTTAGTTAAGCACTTTATGAAATGTTTAAGTCCTTCAATCTTGCTTTCACAGTTTTCTCTTTCTTTTGCACATTCGTTTTTAAATAACTTTATTTCACATAAATCACAGGCATCAAATTTAACTTGCACAGACACGCACTTGAAACTATCACACAGAAGTTATTATTTCGCAATTATTAATCGATCGTTTGTTTAATTACACGCGTTAGACTGGGCCCATAACCTGTAGGAAATGCTAGGGTAAATATATAAATGTCAAAGCAATAATCATTGGTTAACTATAGAAATAATTTTATTCAATCAAGCGAGCAAAGATCTATGTTATCGGGAGTGAGTCACAAGCCAGACAGGCAGCAGCCTACACGCGGTCCAGCACCGCAGCTCTGCATCAGCCACACAGACTCCCACGTACACATATATATTAAACTCATAAGTATTACTCATTACTCGGCTGAGCTAAGCGCGCTCTTATTCAAAATCTTATTTAATTTTTTGTAATATCCAACAGTTGCAGAAAAAAAAAGTTTGTTTGGGGCATTTCAACCAGTTGGTCAAGAAGGGAAGGTTAGGAAATTTTTTTTGGTTATGGAAAATTTGGTCAAAATATATTGTTGTACCGATATTTTTAGTGATACCGGAAAGAAAATTGAATTGCTTGGAGTCATTGTGGAAAAATATTGTATTTAAACTTCGATTATTCATCAATTCCTGCCGTGATAGAATGTTTTAATTAGTTCCGTATAATTTTGAGATTAGAAAAAGAAAAAAAAGGGGGGGAAAATTTTTTTTTTTTTTTATGCTCAAATTGTTGGAAATTGATGATATTTTTATTTAGTAGTGAATAATTATTTACTCTTTTTTTTGGAGTTTTGGGAATTGAGCCGCGTGCATTGAAGAATAAAAGGTAAGAAGGGAACCGACATTTTGTTTGAGTACGAGTTTAAATCTCAGCCACTAAGTTCAATCGGTAAAGTTGGTGTCACAGTGGCGCTGAAATTTAAAATTCCATTTAGAAATCTTAAATTTCTTAAGGTATGTTCATAATTATTGTTATTTTACTTTTTTATTTATTTTTTTTATAGAGGGAAATAATAAGAATTTTTTTTTTTTAATCTTGCTAAAAAAAAAAAATGAATTAATGGATAAATACATAAAATAACTTAAATAAAATTTGTTTATAAATAGTAAATTGATTTATTTACTTTTTTTTTATTTTATTTTACTATCCTTGTGAAAAACTGTAATTTTAGAAAATTATGAAAGATTTACTTCATAAAAATAGGCAAGCTCGTGGATTTAGGAATAATATAGTTGGACTTAATGATTTTGAATTGTTGAAAGTTTAGAGAAATTTGGATGTAGTAAGAGAGAAAGTTTAGAAACTTTGAGGGATAGATTATTGAGGGCTTAGGCTAGGATGAGACTAATATTGCTTTTATTCCATGGTATCCGGGTGATACTTGTACGGGATCAACTATCGAGGAGTCAACTGAGGATGAACATGCCAATACAGCCGAGGGTGGATACGCCATGGTTCCTGATGTGAAAAAGGGGAATGTTGAGCTTGAGGGATCCCGAGGAGGACGTCCAAGGGAACAAAATACGGTCGAGATCGTGTCAGTTACGCAAGGTCAACGTTCACGGAGTCCTTTCCGGAGTCTAGTTCGAACGCTCGACCGAGAAAGACGTGTTTGTCAACAGCACGAGTAGTGGGCGTGTCGTGTGAGAAAGCTCGATTCACGGTGCTTCAAGATTATCTGACAGTGCTCTTGTGTCTAGATTCCTACTGAAGAGGACCAGGAACACCCTCAACTCGTCACCAGAAAGCTGACACAACACATTAAGAGTTAGCTACTGAGTCCTAATGCTCCTGACAGCACAGTCCAAGTGCAGCGCTGTCCGGTTCAACCCGACGCTTCTATTGCTTAAATCAGCTCCGGCCTCGATCAGCTCTCTAGGATTCTGGTGGGAGTGAATGTACGGCTGTCGTTTGTGCTCCATCTGATCGCTCGCAAGGACTACTTTGAATCATAATATTTGAGTGTGGTGTTGTACAGTGCTTCCAGTGTATTACTGACTTTAGCTTTCTCGCGTTTTGACGTTGTGGTTGCTCTTTTTAACCATTTTATTAGTCTGTCTGTACATATTGTAAGGTAAGGTCAGCCCAGTCATCGCAGGAATCACATCCTGCCCCGTGAGTCGGAAATTCGTCGTCAGGTGGCAGCACCTCCTGGAACAATTCTGTATTACCAGCTGAATTACGGCTGACCTTACTACGACCTACACCACTTGCCAATCAACCGGCCGAATTCTAATTGCTAATTAGAGGCTGACAATAATTTCTCCACACTACCTCTATGCCAACCTACCAACTTACTTTAACATCATTTTGCCTTAAGATTATGGGAGGCAATAAGAAATCTAAGTCATGCTTTAAGTGCTAAGGCCCTTCACAGCCTAAAGCACCCCTTCACAAGTGTGATAATTATCAGCTGTTGTACCATAACACTTGTGTAAAACTGGTGTCTGTCAAGCTTCCAGGAAAGAATGGAAAGGCTTGTCCTACGTGCATTACCAAGTCTATTCCATCACCCAGAACTCGCTCTTCGTCTGGGTCGTTGCCTTGCTCCAGTATACTTCTTACTTCTGCGACTACTATGGTACCTCCCCCGTCTACCGAGTTATTATTATTATTAAATCAATTGCATTCGGGTACAAAGCTTAGGGACACTTAGTTTTCACCATTGTATCCCTGTCGCCCTCGCTGTAACTCTGAAGTGTTCGTGAGTCCCAACACCCCGCAATATGCAAGTACGTTGTCCACACTTACTCCGTAAAAGCTCTCAGGATCCAAGATCCCGGTTGCCATCCATTTCAGGCGGTGGCCTGTCAGGTTTGGGCATTTGCAAAGGAAGTGACATGGAGTCTCTTCCTCTGACTCACACCATCTACACAGGTTACTGTGCCCTTGCGTTTTGTGTGTGTAGCATCGATGGCTACAGTGTCCGGTCATTATGCCCATGACCTCTCTTGCCCTTCGTTTGTCTAGTCTGGTGATCTGTTTGGCCCAACCGGTAATATATTCTCCCAGTAGTTCCTTGATCCACCTGTATCTCTGGGTCTCTTCCCAGAGTTCCCATCTTTGCCTCTTCATGTAATTCTCCATGATACTGCAGCCTTCTGAGAACGGTACACCTATCCTGTGCTCCAGCCGTGCATCTGTTGATGCCCCTCTCCCTGCTAGTTATCTGCCCTTTTGTTTCCTTTGAACCCAGAGTAATAACTACTTGGTTGGATCTTGCCAGTGAGGGTATTCTTTGCCTCTCTAACCAACCATGAGGTTGTTACCAAGTATACCAAGGCCTCTATGGAGGCCTGGATATCAGTGCAGATGCAGATGCATCTCTCACTGACGTTCCCTTGAGAGAGGTTGTTGGCGCGCGTGTTTATCGCAGCTAACTTGGCTTGGAACACCGTGTCAAATTCCCTGAGTCCGTAGGATTCCCTAAGGCTAGGTTCGTAGATTCCGTAGCTAGTGCCTTCATTGGCCTTGGATCCATCGGTAAACCAGATGTCTCCGTGCCCAAGCACCTGGTTGTTGTTCCAGTCCACCCTCTTTGGTGTTTTCGTTTTGAAACGTTGCCCAAATGGTAGAGTCTTTTCCATTCTGTCTTGGGTCAAGTTAAATACTTCGCCCATCATCATTCTCCTTTGGATGGTTGCATGTCCATCACTTTTTCCTACCCATTCTCTACTGTAATTCAGTCTATAGGCTGTTCTGGCTGCAACCAGTTTGATGCCCAACTCTAGACTTTGGACATCCAGCAACATTTTGACAGCGGCTGTGGGTGAGCTTCGTTTAAGCCTGTAAATACCCTTCAAGATGACAGCCTGAACATGGTCCAGTACGCGCCTTGAGGTCTTGTTTTCGGTCACTTTCCACCATACCAACGCGGCATAGGTTAGCTTCGGTTTCAGAATCGCATCGTGTAACCACAAGGCAACCTGAGGTTCTAGCCCCCAGGAAGTCCTGATTGCTGACCTAGACTGCCTGAATATGTTCAGGACTTTGCTGCATTGAGTCTGCAGGTGTTGTCCCCACTTTAGTTTCTTATCTAGGTATACACCAAGATATTTCACGCCCTCCACGTATGGTATTTGTTTCCCGTTGACGGGGACTTTCTTATTGATCTTACATTTGTATTTCCTCGTGAAAGTGACTATCTCTGTTTTATCAGTGTTGACAGCCAAAGATTTAGCCTTGCACCATTCGCAGATCCTCTCTAACGCCCTCCGAATAAGATTGGGTAAAACCTCTTCAAACTTGCCCTTGACAAGTATAGCGAAGTCGTCTGCATAGGCGATGGTGAAGAATCTGAGTTCACCTAGCAAGCGCAGTAGTTCATCTGCAACCAGAATCTACAGGAGTGGTGAAAGAACCTCTCCCTGTGGACATCCCTCGCTGATGGTTCCTCTAATCGTCTTGCCATTCCACTCACTAAAGATGCTCCAATCACTAAGCATCCCTCTGATCCATCTTCTGATGGTATAAGGTACACCATGCTTAGACAAGGCTTCATCTATAGTTGCTCTGGTGTTGCTGTTAAAGGCACCCTCGATGTCTACGAAGGCCCCGATTACGGTTTCCTTTTTTTCCATTCCAAAAGCCTCCTCAATGTAATTGATCACTGAATGGAATGCAGATTCCGTGGATTTATCACAGGTATATGCATGCTGCGCTAAGAGGACTGTTTATCAGTATATCCTGCCTGATGTAACAGTCCAACAATCTTTCAGACTGATTGGTCTGAAGTCCTTCACCGAGTTATAGCTTCTCCTACCAGGTTTCGGTATAGATGAAACTCGCGTTTCCTTCCAGTAAGCTGGCACTCGTCCTGTGGTGGTGCAGCCCCTCAGAATCGCTAATAGCCATCTGAGGGTCACTTATTTTTGTAGCTTCTTATGAATGACGCCATCAGGGCCCGCAGATTAATACGGTTCAAAGGAGTTTATCGCCCATTTCAGCTTTTCCATGGTCACGACTTTGGCAGCCGTGTCCCAATCTTTATTCTCTCTCCCCCTCCTTTCAGGTATGGTGGGCTGGGTGTCATCATCTACCCTGACGAAGTCGGGGTAGTTGCTACTTTGGAGAAGTTCCAATGTGTCCTCCTCCGATTCAGTATAGGCACTTGATCTGTCTCTATCAACATTGGAGACGGGCGCTGTTGTCTCTGGTCAGGATTCGAGCAAGCCTCGTAGTGGCTGCCAGGTTTTCCATGCCTGTGCAGAATTCCCTTCTTGAAAGCCTTCAGCGTATCTTTCCAGCCTTCAGAGGTTTTCCTCTTCTTTGCCCACTTGAGTTCCCGTCTAACTCCCAGTCTTGGCTCCTCCAGTGTCTTATTCCACCAGGGATTGCTGTTGAGTGGTTTGCTAGGCTTTGATGGGCAGTTATTCTCGTGGGCCCTGATCATAGCCTTGTAGACCTGGAAAAGGATCCAGTCAAGCTCAAGATAATTGCCGTATCTCCCTTTGACCTGAGCCACGGCTTCTTCCAGCTCCTTACTGTATGCGCCCCAATTAGTGTCTTTGGGTCGCCTCTTAGGCTTGATCCATGGTCTCGTTATCTCGATCCCGAAAGATATTGTCCTATGGTCCAACATGGATGGTTCACTGTCAACCCTCCATCCACGTATGCAGTTCTTAATGTTCATTGAGGCCAACGTGAGGTCCAGAACCTCCCTTCTGCTGGCAGTAAAGAAGGTCGGTGCGTTCCCCCTGTTGGCAATGTCCATCTGTGTGCCTGCGATGAATTCAAGCTGCTCAGACCCTCTATCATTAATGCTGGTGCTTCCCCACATCGTGGGCGTTGGCGTCGCAACCAATGATCAGATCAAGGTTCTCAGTATTCGATAACCCTCATTCGCGCAGACAGCGTCAGGCATCTCCCTTCCTAGGTAGTCCCCACAAGTAAGGGCCACTCTTGGAGCGTTAGACGTGGCTGCAGCGTATTTGCGATCCACTTTAAATCGCTTCAGCAGTCCCTGCTTCTCGGGTATCTCCAGACTTGAGGAGGCCATCTTCTTAGCCATGCTGAGTGTCACTGGAGGTGGTACTAGCCCGCTTTTCCTCCTAGCTCCACCGTTACTTCAACCCCCTAGAAAACTTGGGAGTTGGTTTGCCCTCCTCGATGGCCTTTTGAAGAACTTTTCTTCGCTGCGCTCTACTCAATGGTTTCGGTCTCATGACCGTCCCAGAGTGGCTTTCAGTAACCTTGGGGTTGGAACCTCCAGAGTTGTTTGTCTCCGAGTCGATGGACGTCGGTTCAAGGCCCGTATCCATCGACTCGTTTTGTTTAGTAATTGCAGTCTCAATTTTGATGCCACGAGTTGGGCGGATATGCAATGTCCACTCGCCATGGACCGCCAATGATGGGCTAGGCCTCAGGTACTCCGGGACTCGACACGGTGTCCCAGAGGAACCGTTTGAGACACAGCACCTCCTGTGCCACGCATCCCTCGGCACGGTTGTCTCACACCGTAGAGGCCACTTTTTGGTCCCCGTGAGCCCTCGAGTCAGACCGAGCTGAAAGACTAAGGGCCCTATCATCCATCCTACTCAGGAGAGAGCCCGTTTATGGGATCCCAAATATCCATGAGGAGAGCCCGTTGATAGGGATCTTCCACTCACCCTCACTCGCTCATCCACCCCTAAGACGCCCAGCAGGGCCAGCCAGTGAGGCCATGGCTCAGCCCTTGCACCATGGCAAGGTCATTTGGCCCCCAGCAAGGGCCCGTCTACCGAAGCTATGTTTCAACTTTTCATTGAGGAAATGAAGATCCTCAACACCTCGGTCAACGCACGCTCTGATGACTTTGGGGAAAAGCTGCAGGGACAAGAGGCTATTTCTGGCCTTGTAGCAAGAGTCGACACTGCCAAAGCGGAATTGGATAAGATCAAGCGAGAGCTGGCTGCAATTAAGCAGCGACTAGACGTTTCTACTCCTGAATCTTCGTCCACTAAAGATGCCCCTCAGCTCCTTACAAAGAACGCTGAACTGTCAACTCGACTTATTCAAGTCTCTAAAAACAGGCTCGCAAGCTCATCGGATGTGGTGATTGGAGTATTACCTGTTCCACTGGGGACGTCTCCTAAGGCCCTAGAATTGTATGTGCTTGAGACTCTTCACTCCGATATACAATCGCGTGATCTTATATCCGTACGTCTTCTTATGAGCAAGGCGTCGGTACAACCAACCGTTAACCGTGAAATATCAGCCTCAGCCTCTGCAAATGGCTCTTCAATGGCATCCTCTGAGACTTCTGATCCGACGGAAAAACCACCACGCCCACCTTCGATCGTGGTCACACTCCATTCTCGGGCATTGCTTTTGAAAATCATCCAAAGCAAACTCCAGCTAGGCAAACTCCACCGCTCTTACACCTAACTTGCCACCAGGTTTGGAACCTGCTGCAATCAAACCTTGCCTCATTAATATTAATGAGTTCCTGCCCAGAGATGCTTTGAAACTTCGTCGCATAGTATATATTAAGGCAAAGCAACCAAACTCTGGCTTTGTCACCTTTGTCAGGAATGGACACGTCTACGCTAGAAGGAAGAAGGGTGATACACCGACGCTTATCACGAACGAGCAAGATCTTGACCGGTTTTAGCTTAACAAACATACTCTTACATCTTCTCACTCTCTCATCGTACCATCTAAGATTTGTCAATCCGTCATCCTTTCGTCCATCTTCATCTCATACTCAATCATCCTCTCAGCCTCCTACACATACCTTACATCAGAGGTTCGTGCGGGGTGAGGCAATAAGGCTGCGTGTCTGTCATCCCAATACTAACTCCCTTAGGGGACATATTGAGCAGCTTCGGCTGTTTTTTTTATCACAGTCCATGAAACACGTGATAGCTGTTACTGAATCCCATTTGGATCCTTCGATTGAGGATGAGCTTGTTGCTTTGGAGGGTTATGCTATTCTTAGGCGTGACCGTAATAACCAGGGGGGCAGGGTGGCACTTTATGTGCATCAATCTCTGTCAGTCAAACACCTCTGCTCGTCTTCCACTGAGTGGGATGGTAGGCCTGGTTATCCTGAGTATCTTCTTGCTGAAGTCTCTCTTGGAGGCACCGATCCCATATTTGCAGGTGTGGTGTATATGCCCCCGCATGCCCCATTTGTGTCCGACCGAGATAATAAGCATGATTATGGCACTAATTCCATTTATTGGTCCTTTCATCTGCGAAATCTTTAACACTTCCCTATCCACATCGACTTTCCCTGAACAATGGAAAAAGTCTATAGTGATCGAACTCAGAAAAATACCCTCTCCGTCTTGTCTGAATGATTTTCGTCCTATCTCCCTGCTCAGTTTTATGTTGAAGATCTTTGAAAGACTGGTCCATGACCAGATTTCTGCTTATGTTGAATCGCAGGGTTTGATGGATGATTATCAGGCAGGCTTCAGAGCGGAACATAGCACACAGACAGCACTGTTGAAACTCACGGACGACATTCGGGTGGGTATCAACAGAAGACAAATAATTGCGCTGCTTCTTTTTGATTTTAGTAAAGCCTTCGACTCGGTCTCGCACGTAACGTTGCTCAGGAAACTGCAATCCTTGGGTTTTTCACATGGGGTTTTGAGATGGGTTGCCTCTTATCTGGCTGTCCGCTCGTAGGCAGTAAGGGCAGAGGACGGCAAGAAAAGAAAAGATGTGTTTTTTTAAGTTCTTTCAGAAAATATATATATTGTTAAATATATACTTTTAAGCTATAACGAAAGTGAAAAGTCCAAAAAACCACGTTTTTTTCGAAATTTTGAGGTTATATTAAATTAAATAACTTTACTGCATCTAAATAAATCGGTAAAAAATACTTGGCAAAGCATCTAATAAACTTCTATCACTCAAACAACAACTTCTTTTACAGTCACTCAATTGCTCAATCAATTCTTCCGGATCATCATTTTTATCCTCCCCCAAAAATTTAATACCCCAAGTCTTTAAAAATTTTTAACTTTTTGAATAAAAATAATTAATTATGTATTATAAATAAATAAGTGAATACATATAGATTCGAAGAAATAAAAAAAATTTATTATTCAGAACTAAAAGGGCTTTTAAAAGTTTCATTTGTGACATGAGCAAGAATCGCAACATTCTTTCGAGAAGATTTTTTACAATTTAACAACCAGGAATTAAAGGTAAAGGGAAAATATGTTCTGATTTTATACGATGAGTAGCCCTGGTAAAGAGCCTTAGCCAATCGCTCAGCTGGGCTTATTAGCGTTCAGCTAATTTTTTCACTGAATTTTCACTGAACAGGCCCATGTAAGTTCTATACTTAGTTCAGCTTGGATTCAGGAAATAATTAGAAATGTTAAGGGGTGGCTCTAAATCATTTACGGAGAGTCAGAGTACAGGTACGTATACGTTTATAGGGATGCACACGGAGAAAAAAAGTGGAGTTTCTCCCATTTAGGGGACGTTCAAAAATTACGTAACGCTTTTTTGGTATAGTCTGATATCACCGTGGCAGTACGAGACTATACCAAAAAGCGTTACGTAATTTTTGAACGTCTCCTTAAATCAGGAGGCGCTGTAATTCTCTTCAAATAGAAGTTTTTCCTTTTTTTTTTTTTTTTAATTATCAGTTTGAAATTTATCCCTTTTGACTAGGTCAGAATTTTTGAAGATGGTTCTCGTGAAGGTGTAGCAACTAGAAAATAATCTTCTAGACTCGGGTTAGCATATAACTGATGACATATATACTTGGAGAGTCTACCTAGGCCAACCAGATCGCCGACGACGGGTATACCCGGGCATTATCTCAGAGACTTCAACTCAAATTTTCTTTGAGGTAATTCTGGTGTTCGTTGGAAAATTATAAGGTATGAATTGAGACCTTGACAACCAGGTCACTAATGAGGGGTATACTTGGGGGTCATCTCAGAGAGCTCAAATTAAATTATCAAATGTCTGATTCTTGTTAACAAGAATCAGTCATATGATAATAAAACAGCTCTTCAATTGTCAAATAATTGCAATTTTTGATAAATTTCATCTGGTCTACATACTTTATTAGTTCTAAGGTCCACTGCTTTTTGGATTTTTTCACATCCTTGCTTTGTTTTAATTAAAGATTCACTATGAGTGCATCGATATAAAGCATAAAATGATTCATGATCATAACAATAAATTATGTCTATGATTCTTATGGGTTCTGGATAATGATAAAATTATATAAATTTTTTATATAATTGGTGTTTTAGAGCATAGAGGAAGAAGTTTGAACCTGGAGAGTCAGGTCGACGATGACGAGTGTACCTAGGGAACCTGGAGGTCATCTTCGAGAGTTAGGGACAATTTCTGCGGAAATGACTTTAAGAGGTAATATAGAGTATTTATCGAGGCAATTTGAACATTAGTACCAAGGTCACCGATGATAGGGGTACCCGGGGTATCTGGGGGTCATCTCCGAGAATTCGGGTCGAATTCTTGGGATATGACTTAGGATAGATTTCGGGGGTGTTTGAGAGCATATGAGGAAGACGTTTGAACCTGGAGAGCCAGGTCGACGATGACGAATGTACCTAGGGAACCTGGAGGTCATCTTCGAGAGTTAGGGACAAATTCTGCGGAAATGACTTTAAGAGGTAATATAGAGTATTTATCGAGGCAATTTGAACATTAGTACCAAGGTGCCGATGATGGGGGTACCTGGGGTACCTGGGGGTCATCTCCGAGAAGTATAATTTAGTTGAACAAAAATGCAGAACTTTTAAGTCATCCCCGCAGAAATTGGCCCAAACTGTCGAAGATGACCTCCAGGTTCCTCAGGAACAACCGTCATCGGCGACCTGGGTACCTAGGTTTAAGTTGCCTCGATAAATACTCTATAACACCTCTTAAAGTCATTTCCGCAGAAATTGTTCCTAACTCTCGAAGATGACCTCCAGGTTCCCTAGGTACACCCGTTATCGTCGACCTGGCTCTCCAGGTTCAAACTTCTTCCTCATATGCTGTGAAACACCCCCGAAATCTATCCTAAGTCATATCCCAAGAATTTGATTCGAATTCTCCGAGATGACCCCCAGGTACCACGGGTAACCCCATCATCGGTGACCTTGGTACTTAGGTTCAACTTGCCTCGATAAATACTCTAGAACTTTCCTCAAAGTCATCCCCGAAGAATTTATCCCAAATTCTCGGAGATGACTCCCTCAAGTACCCCCGTCATCGGCGAGTTGGAGGTCCAGGTCGATAAGTGACTACGGATTCATGTATTGTTATCCGAACCTAGACTCTCTGCAAAATTTCAGACCTCCAGGTCTTACAAGCTCCAAGTTCTAGAGCTTGGCAGTTTTGAACGTACGACGACAACGACGAAACATTGTGAGTTAAATAAAAGCACGTAAAATAAAAAAAAAAAAACAATTTTTTGATTATTTATGACATAAGAGGCTATAAAATCATTAAATAATTAACTATATCCATATTTTATTGCTTTTTATAATCATCAACTTGAAAATAACGTTACGTGTGCCACACGTGTGGACATTCAACAGGGATCATTAACATCCTGAGTGAATGTAACAGTTACAATCAAAATTAAAATTCATTGTCAGACATCAAGTTTATTTTAGAAAAAAGGTGGGATTACAAAACTTTAAGACATCAAGTTTAAATTTGAAAAAGGGCAGGATTACAAAACTTTAACAGTTCAAGTGTATTGGCTCAGAGCATATATATTTCTATGATGATTCTATGAAATTAAGCGATAATGCGAATGACAATGACATTATGTGCTGCAATTGCACCTTTTGCAATTTGCAAGTTGGGTGGCTGGATTATAAAAAAGTAATTTGCAACTTCAACCTAAAACACACACACACACACACACACACACATGCGCGCGCGCGCGCGCACACACTCATTCAGAAAAAACTTTATTTTTAATATTGCCAATATGCACCTCCAGCCATCAGGTCCCCAACACAACCACAGTACAATTATTATCAACTCACAGGGCACACCACAATAATTGAAAAATCTTTGATGATGATCATAGAAAGACTGTAGAGATTATTTATTTCATACTCTTTTATTGAAATTAAACAAATTAATAATTATAAATTCTACCACTTATTTTATATATAATGAAAATAAGGGTCTTCAGTACTGTTGTTATTCTATGACAATCAATTATTTATAAAAAAATTATGGCTCATAACACATTACAAGCTGCTGTGCTCAGCGGCTCCGCAGTCAGCTGTAGTCAGCTCACGAGTCAGCTGTAGGGAGCTGCTAATTGATACAGCGCCACCAGTCGCCTCATGGCTACAGGCTCGGGCCTACATGCCCCCGTCTGCCGCTGTAGGTAAGCAGTAAGAGTGAGACAGCAAAAGTAGACACGCCCACCGCATACGTCACGTCCGGTTAAGTCTACAGAGAGTGCAGGCAGAGAGACCGGATACTCGAAACTGAAATCGAATGTCCACTGACTACGGTGAGCCAAAGGAAATCAGCGTTTCGAAAAATGAAACGTTCATAACTTTTCAATGCGGGCTTTGTTCGGGATAATTTTTTTTTAAATTACTCAGGGGATCATCAGCTACGCGCGGGATGTATAATATAAATGAAATAATCATCCTAAAATAGTTTTTCTTTGAAGCGTCCTAACCGAAAACCAAAAATCAAAGTATATAAAGCCCTGCAGGCTTTCACGGCAGTCGGTTTAAAAAAAACCAAATCACCGTTAAAGCTCGATTGGGCTTTAGGATAATTTCTTTCATTAACTATTTGATAATGATGAAAGATTATTGAGTGTAATTTTTAAAAATATTATTTGACCCTTAAGTAGACAATTTAATAAAAACCTTTTGTTGATGTTAACATAATCAATAGTATATTTTTTTCATAAAAAACTATCCCATTTACATACAGTAAGATTATTATTACTTGAAAGGTATTAAAAACATTAAATTGAATGGCCATCTATTTTTTTTAACTTAAACAAAAATTAAATTAATAGATCACATCAAAATTATACTTTATAATACTTTGTAATAATAAAATTATACTTTATAATAATTAATTCTACTTTGGTGTACCTACCCCTGTTTCTACCCTCGTGCCTACCCTCGTACCTACCCTCGTGCATACCCTCGTGCCTACCCTCGTACCTACCCCTGTTTCTACCCTCGTGCCTACCCTCGTACCTACCCCTGTTCCTACCCTCGTGCCTACCCTCGTACCTACCCCTGTTTCTACTCTCGTACCTACCCTCGTGCCTACCCTTCTACCTACCCTCGTGCCTACTCTCGTACTTACCCCTGTTTCTACCCTCGTGCCTACCCTCGTACCTACCCCTGTTTCTACCCTCGTACCTACCCTCGTACCTACCCTCGTGCCTACCCTCGTACCTACCCCTGTTTCTACCCTCGTGCCTACCCTTGTACCTACCCCTGTTTCTACCCTCGTACCTACCCTCGTGCCTACCCTCGTACCTACCCCTGTTTCTACCCTCGTACCTACCCTCGTGCCTACCCTCGTACCTACCCCTGTTTCTACCCTCGTGCCTATCCTTGTACCTACCCCTGTTTCTACCCTCGTACCTACCCCTGTTTCTACCCTCGTGCCTACCCCTGTTTCTACCCTCGTGCCTGCCCTTGTACCTACCCACGTACCTACCCCTGTTTCTACCCTCGTACCTACCCTTGTTTCTACCCTGTACCTACCCTCGTGCCTACCCTTCTACCTACCTCTGTTTCTACCCTCGTACCTACCGTTCTACCTACCTCTGTTTCTACCCTCGTACCTACCCTTGTACCTACCCCTGTTTCTACCCTCGTGCCTACCCTCGTACCTACCCCTGTTTCTACCCTTGTACCTACCCCTGTTTCTACCCTCGTACCTACCCCTGTTTCTACCCTCGTACCTACCCCTGTTTCTACCCTCGTACCTACCCCTGTTTACCCTTGTATTCACCCCTGTTTCTACCCTCGTGCCTACCTTTGTACCTACCCCGTTTTCTACCCTCGTACCTACCCTTGTACCTACCCCTGTTTCTACCCTCGTACCTACCCTCGTACATATCCCTGTTTTTACCCTCGTGCCTACCCTCGTACCTACCCCTGTTTCTTCCCTCGTGCCTACTCTTATTTCTATCCTTGTGCTATCGTTGTTCCTATCTTTGTGCTCACCCTCGTATTTTATATCTTGCCTGTCCTTATGCCCACCCTCGTATCTCATATGATGCCTGTCCTCACACCTACCCCTGGGCTACTTCTTTTCCTACCCTCATTTCTATTCTTGTGCTTACTCTTGTGTCTCATCTCGTTCCCATTCCTTTACTTACTTTTGAACTTACTATAGTACCTTTGTACCTACTATTATCTCAACTCCAGTGCCTACCTTTGTTCCTCTGCTTGTGCCTACTCTCATTTTCACCACTTTCACTAGGCTTGTTCCTATCCTTGTACCTAACCCTTTTTCTATTTAGATTTCCACCCATATAACTACTCTCATTACTACACCTATTTTGCTTCCACACCTAGTCTAGTTTCTACCCTTGTTACTACACTTTTTCTACTCAGATTTCTAACCCTGAAGCAATGCTCGTTTCTACATCCGACTCTACCTAGATTTCTACTTTTGTTCTTATATTTGCTCATACACCCGCTTCTACCAGATTTTCTACCTAATTTTCTATCCTTGAACCTATCCTCGTTCCTAGTACAGTGCCTACCTACGTTTCCACTCACGTACCTACCCTCGTTTTTACATTTGTTTTTACCCCTGAACCTACTCTTGTTTCTACCGCTTGAATGACGTCATTTTTAATATTTAATCGGGAAACGTCACTCTTGTTACCTTAGTTACGAAACTGCTATCCAAATAATTGCAAAAAACTACTACATACTTGTAGGTCTACTATAGAGTTAAATAAATTTTTATCCATGTGACTACCTAGTTAGATGAAAATGTTATTTCTATAAAATGCCTAGTTAGTTTGTCAAATTAATTTTTTTTTCCAAGTGACTTCCTAGTTATTATTTTTTGTTTTTTCTAGAAATTTTTTACATTTCCATAGTTACATAGCTAATACCCTCCACTGTGAAGGCACCTTTTTTTGTTGTAACCACAAGCACTGACAAAAGAAAGCACTTCGAAATCTACGAAGAAAAATTCGAGTAAAACACCATGATCCTTCTTTTGAAAACTTATAAAGTTAGAAAAAATTAAAATAAAAAGTGATTAGCATTTCAATAGTAAAAACTGTTTAAAACAAATAACTAGTATTCAACATTAACCCGTATGATTCAATCTGAAAATTATTTTCTAACTTAAAAATCTGATAAGAAAAATGATTTTTGTAGTAATTGGTCAAGTATCACAGAAGTTGTCAGGAGCCATAAATTCAGTTTCTATCACTATTTTGGCTTTAATATCAATCTTACTTCTAGGATTTCAAATTTAAAAATATATTTAAAATTTTTTTCTTTTTTAGGATTTAAATTTAGCATACATTTTTTCAAAATTAATTTCAATTAAAAATAAAATTTATGTTCCATTATGATTTAAATTATGTTTAATTAATAAAATAGTTTTTGGTACAAAATTTTTTTTGTTGCAAAAAATAGAAATAATGTTTAAGGTGAAGTGAAACGTTAGCTCTCGGCTGAAAAAGTACTTCCTAAAATTTGAGACTAATTTTTATCGTATCTTAATTTTTTTAGACTCTACATTAATGTAGCTTATGATGACAGTTTGCGGGCTAAAGGGCTGGTTTTTCAATTTTTAAGTATTTTTTAAATTCAATCCCAACACGACCCACATTACTTTTGCAGTATTTAAATATTAGTTTCACTAAAAATAATAGAAATTGTAAAAAAGGGCTCTTCAGCGAGTAAAACACCATGATCCTTCTTTTGAAAACTTATAAAGTTAGAAAAAATTAAAATAAAAAGTGAGTAGCATTTTAAGAGTAAAAACTAGCCGTAGATGGATCAGTCGGTTAAGGCACACGTCTTAGTCGGTTGAAACATCGTCATAGAATATAGGAAATTTGATAAAAAAACTCACACTCTTGAAAAAACATGAAGAATTCAAGTTTAATAACTGTATTATTTTCACTAAATTTTGAAGAACTTTCGAATAAGTAGATATTTTTTCATGCTGTTTGTGTTATTTGTTTCTCAAAATTATAATAATCTGTATAAGATAGGGTGAAAAGTTTCACGCGGTTTGAAAAAATTAAAAATTTCGAGACTAAAAATGTATTATTTACTAAATTTTAAATAACTGTTGATTAAATACATTTTTTTTATGCGGTTTGCGATATTTCACTCATTGTTGTCTCAGAATCGAAATAGAATATAAAATTTGTTTAAAAAAAAATTTACAGAGCTCTGTATCTCAAAAGTTTTAATTTCAAAACTTCTTTTTTTTACTAAATTTTTAATAAATTTTGAGCAAAAGAAAATTTTTATGAATGGTTTTGGGTTTTTTCTTTTCTTTTTGTCTTAAAACTTAAAAAGGCTATACAAAGATTGGGCAAAAGGTTTAATATAGTCGAAAAAACTCCAAAAATCAAAATTTAACACTGTAGTTTTTTTATTCAGTTCTACTACGATACTCAAATAAAAATAAAAATTTGCGCAAAACTTGGTGAAAAGGCTACTATCATTAGTTAGTAACTCAGCTCATTATTCAGAGCACGGAAATAAACGAAAAAAAAGAAATGATTAAATATAGTTTAAGAAGTAATCATACGGAGAATCACTATTACTTTTTTTAAATTTAAAAATCAAGACAGATAAATTTTCAGAAGTATTTTAGTGAAAGGAATTCAATTAGAAGAAAAAAAAATCCTGATGCACGTTTTTCAGTTCAGATAAAATCTTCAGAACACATTTCAGTTAGATTAAGTTAAATTATGAATTAAATACAATCTTAAAGATACCTCTAAAAAATTCAAAATATATTTTACATGAATTTTTTTATTTTTTTCTTATTTCCATGAATATTTTAACAAATAACAATGCTTCTTGGAGAAAGTTGGGCTCTGCTTCGTAAATTAAAGAAAATATTTTAAACTTCTTGAAAAGCATTCATACTTTTCGTGAGTTATTAAAAATTTTCTATTTCTAATTACTGCACAGGTGCAGCATAAAAATCAGGGCAATTTGAGACACCGAGAATATCTAAATAGCTCTGTTATTCGTTTAATTTTTTTTTAAAGTAAGAAAAAAAAAATGAAAAAAAGGCTAAAGATTTGAATGTGAGGCGTTGAATACAACAACGGCTTAACCCTGGGTTAGGTCGTTTTTGCGGAAATCTCGATTGTCAAATTCCTTGATCTATTTTACATGTGTACATGTAATTTCAGATAAAAATATTGGAATTTTATCAGTTATATTTAATAATTTTCGTTCTCGCTCATTAGGAAAGACACAATTGAAGATTTTTATGTGAGGAGTAAATCTGTAAAAAACGACACAAAAAACCGACTCATAAAAGCGACACCACGATATATAGATATTTATATATATATACATACATATAGTACTTTCTTTAAAAAGCGGTTTTTTCACCAGGAAACGATTTTTCAGCCCATAATGTACTTAATTGAATGAAAAAAAAGTTTTCCATTGCAGATTTTCTCATAAAAATATTATAAATATTACAATAAAGTACAAAATCCGTAAAGAAACTGTCGGTACCGTTACCTAAAAATTTTGTCAAACTTTAAACGGCCGCCATTTTGAGGGAAAAAATCGTACACTGTAAAAAATAATTTCAGTAAAATTACCTTGATCATCGATGTAAATTAACCAAAAATCGTAAATTTACATCGTTGAGGTATGTAATTTTACTGAAATTTGTAAACTTACACCGATCATGAACGATGTAAAAAGTAGGAACATGGACTAGCGGAGTGATTTTACTAAAATTTGTAAAGTTTATCTCAGACAAAAAAAAGCAGAGTCTTTAGCAGCTGCTAAGGCAGCTGCCAAATTGAAACGCCGAATCAGCTGTTTTGGCAGCTGCTAAATCAGCTGTTCTAGCAGTTGCCAAATCAGCTGCTTTTATATTTAAAAATTTTTTTTTTCATTTAATTTTTTAAATATAATTAATCGAATAGGAAATTATAAAATACTCTTAAAAATGCCAAGTCCTAAAATATCTGAAAAAAAAAAAAATTTCAGAGTGGATTTGAATCCACTACCCTTAAATCTAATATAGTGTTACCATCTATTTAGTCCTCTCGGCCACCAGCTAACTTACTAGTATTAGTATAATAAGTTGTGTATTAAGTTATATACAAATTTTGGTGAGTCTACATCGATGAGCATGGTAATTTTACGCCAGGGTTCAGTTTGGTCGCTAAAAGTGAGGTTATGATAGTCAGACATAGAAAAAATTGGTCGATATTTTTATATTACCTCGATTAAACTATAAACAGTTTAATTCATGTAATTTAATATTTAAATAAAAAATATTATGTATATAATGTAACGTGCGTGGACCACCCAATTTAAAAATTTTTCCTTTTCCTCTTCTGAGAATTTACATTGCTTTATTTCAGTTTTTTTTTTTTATGTAAGTTTTTTTTTCTTGACGATTTTCCTTTTTCAGTTCGCTTTAGAATAGTCCTGCTCCCAAAAGGAGCAGGAAGACACGTAAATACACCGACCCAGGAATTTTTTTTATTTTAAATTTTTTTTTGGTAGCTTTGGTACCGAGGGCGGACTCGACTTTTACGACCGTCTAGTTGAAGCCTCTTGTTTTACGGCAGATGCCTAGATGGAAATCGCAAAGGCTTGCGGCGGACGAGTCGTTCGGGACTCCCCTCGGGTGGATCTTTGTCGCGACACTTTACGACCTTCTTTACTTAGTTTGAAAATTTTGTCTCATTTCTTAAAATTCCTGCGTCGGTAAAAATAAGGAAAACAAGATTCGGTTAAAATAATTTAGTTTAATATATTTTTTTTTTGTTTCTTTTTCTTCATAATTTAGGGTTAAATTTATACATTAACCAAGAGTTTTTTTTTGTATAATCATTTTAAATAATCGATTTAATATAATTTAAGGCAATCATTCATTAACTCTTACTGAATATAAGCAAAACAAATTAATTTTTTTTAAAGAAATACTTTGTAATTTTATTTGTAAGAGCTTGAAAACCACTCACGAAAGGAGTTGTTATTGTTATTTGTCTATTTTTTTTTTAATTTCTATTTTTCCGAAAACCAGCATAAAAAAAAAACTCTCCATTGGTAAGTGGGGACTAGGCTCTAAACCCACAACCTGGACCGAAGGGCGGAGTGAAAAGGTGGGGAGGGCCAATGAGGAGGTCAGGAGGATGCCTACGCTTTCCCTAATTGGGGAAAAGGAAAATTGGGATGGGCCCAGGGGTGCAAGACAGCGCCGCCTGGATCTGGCCCCTGTCCATCTGACCCTGCGAGCAGAAGTCACTTCTCTGTTCGCAAGTCAAGGAGCAACATCGGGCACTTCCCTAGGGCCTTGTGACCGTGTGGCGACTTTCGTGGACTTCGACGTTGAGAATCTTCAGTCTCCTTAGGGCAGACTCATTCTCCTGGGATCCTTAGCGGCTTCTCTCACCCAACTCACGCCTTCTCCTAGCCAGGAGTTGTAATATTAAAGTAAAGGTAAATAAACTAGTTATATTAATAAATAAATCAGAAGTTTTTTTATTATTTTATATTGTTTGTTGTTTTAAGCGAAGCAATTCGCTAATCAAACAATTTAATTTAATGAACTTAAAGCGAAGCAATTCGCCATTTATTAATTGTGATCATTAATTAAAAAAATATAAATTTTTTTCATTATTTTATATTGTTTGTTTTTCAAGCGAAGCAATTCGCTAATCAAACAATTTAATTTAATGAACTTAAAGCGAAGCAATTCGCCATTAAAAATTGTTTCTTAATTCAAATAAAAGTTAAGGTGAAGAAATTCGCCACTTATTATTTGGGATCATTAATTTAAAAATTATAAATTTTTTTTTTATTATTTATTATTATTTTATATTGTTTTTGTTGCGAAGCAATTTGCTACTTAAACAATTTAATATAACTAACTTTAGCGAAGCAATTTGCTATTCGAAAAAGTTTCAAAAAAGGGAAATCTAAAATCAAGATTAAAGCGAAGAAATTCGCCATTTAATTTTGAAATTTTAGTAATTCTAATACTCTTCCCTTCTAAGCGAAGCAATTCGCTATTTAAACAATATTTATAAAAGGTAAAAATTATAGGTCTGGATTTACTTAAGTAATTTAGAGCACGGACCGGGCCCCGCGCAACTGAGGATAAGTGCTTAGCTAACCGCTCGGCGAAGCACTGATCCTGCGTGTATTTACTATTTGGTTTTGTTTCACTCTGAAATAGTTTTTTTTTATAATAAATAACATAAGGCAGATGCCACAATAATGTATATTTATTATTTTTATCATTAATACATCTCATTTTGAAGAAAAAAATTATTTGTAGGTTAGTTTACTGTTTTAAAATATGCGCGTATAAACTTACTACGTTGATCGGGGTAAATTTACATGGCTGAGCGATGTTCTCGATTTTTACATCGTTGATCGAGGTATTTTACTGAAATTATTTTTTACAGTAATTAAAGAATTGAAATTTAATGTCCAAAAACACGTTTAGTGGAAATTAGAATAGCAAAAAAAAAAATTTTTCCCACTTTTACTGAAGTTTAAGGAGGTTGCTACCCAAAATGAATTACAAGGGGGATTTTAATGAAACCTCACAGAAAGTTTCATAAATAAGATATAAGTTCACAGCTAAATTTTTGAAGCAATTCATGGGATATTTTTCGAAATATAAATCAATCAATTTTTGGCTCTTATTACACGGTGGCTTATGGGAAAATCACATTTTTTACACTTTGACTAATGTTTTAAAACATTTCTACAAGAGAGTTTTTAATAAAAAAAATCACTAGTAGGAAGCAGTATTCACTGAATACAATTATATTTTTCTCATAAAATTTCATGGGTTATTTGCAGAGAAAAAAATACGGCAATACCTAAAAACTATGAAAATCCTGATTTTATCAGCAACATGTCTCTTCAGCTGTTGCGCGCGCAGCTGTTTGCTATGGTAGAGGCCTTCGCATAAAATCTTTCAAACGTCTTTTTTAACGTAAAATTAATAGTTAATGAGTATTTATCACACTTTTCGATTCATAATAAAAGTAGTTTTCAATAATTCTTGATCTAACTATCGATTATTTTTCACTCAAGTAAGTTCAAAGTAAGCCTGCTAGGTTGTGCGCGCGAAACAGCTGATCACGCTTTGCTGCACATTACCTCTCACTCCAACTGAGCGAACTAGCCTAACTTCGACTTGACTATCGCAGTAAGGTAGCAACCTCCTTAAAAAAAATGCACTTATTTTTTAACTTTTTTTAAAACTTTTAATTAAGGTGGTCTTCTACCAATTGCATGACAATAGAGAATCAGCTCAAATTTTCTGGAGGTGTTTATTAGATATTACTAAACGTTTCTACGAAGTTTGATCAAAATTGACCATATACTTTAAGAGTTACAGCGAGTTAAAGATTGAATTTTTTTCATTACGCGTATGGTCGCTACGCTGAAAAAGTGTACTAAATTATTGATATTTGTCTTCTTACAATAAAGATGCTTTAGAAAAACCACATACATATCGTTTCACTATCGAAGAATTCATTTCTTAAACTGCGAAAAATTGACCTTTTACAAATTTTACAAAAATAATTTTCACAAAAATAACCTCCAAAGGTGAGATTAAAAGTTTAAAAAAAATGTTTTGTTGTGATTGTCAATGTTTTTTCGTAGAAAATAATTTTGGAAGCCATAAAAAATTAAAAAATAAATTTTAATAACCAATTGTTCGTAATTTGGAGTAATAATTTTTTTTTCAGTCTTGAACTTGACTAGCTCTAGTAGAAAACCACCTTAACAATTGAAAATCAATTTTTTATTCATTTAAAATACACCATCGTGTAGAGCATACCCGAAAATAGTAGACAAGGGTATTTTCTTATTCGATTTCCCTGCTACAAAAAATCCATTCAAAATCATTGAGTTCGATTCAAACTCAATGGTATTTAATGGTTCCGAATTGTCCCAATGGTCCGACAAAAATTTTTCAATCGATACCAATTGATTTTTATGGGACCTTTTTTATTCAATGAAAATTAATTGATTCCAATGGTTTTTTCAATGGAAGTAAATGGATTTGAATGGTACCTTTTCTCAATAGAAATCAACGGCCGCAAATTTTATTGGCTTAATAAAAATAAATAGATTTGAATGGTTTTGCCAATGGAAACGAATGGATTTGAATGGTGCCTTTTCTCAATAGAAATCAATGGTCGCAAATTTTATTGGCTCAATAAAAATAAATAGATTTGAACAGTTTTGTCAATGGAAATGAATGGATTTCAATGGTAGCTTTTCTCAATAGAAATTACTGGTCGCTACTTTTATGAAATCAGCAAAAATGAATTTATTTGAATATTTTTGCCGATGGGAATGAATGAATTTCAATAGACTTCCTTCTCAATGGAAATTAATTTTCAAAAATTTTAAGAGCTCAAAAAAAATGAATCCACTTGAACGGTTTTTTCAATGGGAATGAATAGATAACCCTACTAAAAAAGTTCACATGTAAACCCACGTGGATATCCACGTGATTCATCCACTCTATAAATCCACTTGACCAAATTAAAAAAAAAAAAAAAAAACTAAGTTCCACATGTAAAAATTTTATAACTTATGTACTTTTTTATAAACAAAAAAGTTTTTTCAGTTGAATGAAATATCCCAAGTTGAATTGAGTATTTTGATTTTTTCTACACTTTCAGGAAATTAAAAATTTTGACACTTGTAAATTCTTCGGGACTTGATAAAATTATGAGCCCTGAACTTTTTTCGAAAATTTCCAGTATTTAGAATTTTTTAGGAATTTGGAATTTTCATAGGCTTATAGTATTGTTGTTGACTTAAAAATTTTAAGGTCTGTGGGACTTAAAAATTTATCTATTCTATAAGACTTAGAATAGTATATTATTCCCAGAGGGACTAAAGTTTGCAGTGGAGGCCCGCTGTTATTGCAGCCCGAGACGAAGTCGAGGGGTGCAAATACGTGGGCCTCCTCAGCAAACTTTAGTCTTGAGGGATATATGCACTTTTTTAAAGTCCGTTGATCACAAAAAATAACTTGATTTCCTCCAATTAAAGCCAAAAGAACGAAATGTACTCCCGAAGCGCCAGCGGCCGACACGCAGCCGGCCGCCATGTTGCGGCCCGAGCGCTAGCGAGGGCATGCAGTAGGCCGGGTGCGCGTTGGTCGATGGCGCAGGGAGTACATTTCGTTCTTTTGGCTTGCGTCGGAGGGGCACAAGTTATTACTTGTGATCAACGAGGTTAAACATTTTTTGAACCGCAGACACTTAGAATTTTTTCAGTCTCTGGAACTTAGAAATTTATTTTGTTTTCGGACTTAGAAATTTTTGAAACCGTAGGCACTTTTAAAGTGAGTTAAGTCTGTGATACATAAAAATTTTTTGAACGGCAGACACTTAGAATTTTTTCAGTCTGTGGGACTTAGAAATTTATTTTGTATTTAGACTTTGAAATTTTTCAAACTGCATACAAAAAATTAAGATCTTAAAAAGATCTGATGAAGACATATCTCAACTATGGCTGTTTTTGAGACATTTTAAGACGAAAAAAATGTTTTATTTTTTATGTGTATCATTTCAAAAATGTCTGAAAAAGTTCTTTTAAAGATAAAAATTACTTATTTTTTCGTTAATTTTCACATGATACTAAGATGATTTTTAGATCTTTGATCATTTTGAGATAAATTTAAGATATTTTTAATTACGTAACCTTTTCTCTTAAAGATATTAATAATAGTTATTAGAAATGATAATCAGGCAAGTGATAATAATTGCAAGATTAATTTTGTGTATTTAAGATTTTTTTAAAGATCATTTTGTGATGAACTTTCGATATTATTTATGCGCGTTTTTTTAAAGATGTATATTAATATATTTTTAAAGATAGCAAGATTCTTTAAAATACATTTTGTACGATTTTAAAAAAAATTTCAACCAGCATTTTAAATATTTCAAGACCTTTTTTTGAAACTAATTAAATTTCATTATTTTTTCAAATTAAAGAGTTTACCGTGAATTACTTTCGTAGAGCACTGAGGACTCGGGTACAATCTGTGCATGTTCGCGGCTAACCTTTATTTTTCTTTAATCGAGTTTCTGAAAAAGAAAAAAAAATTGCCACAAAGTATCATTCAAACATTAAACACCAAATTTAAATTACTGCTTCATATTGAAGACTTATCTGATCGTATATTATCCGGTAGAAGTTCAAACGGCTGACCAACTTTTATTCGCTCTCTTGACTTCTTTCGCTACTTTGTATCATTTGTCTGTCGATTCTGTATTTTTACTAGTTGTTGAACACATTTTTATTTTTATTTTATATAATTTACATTAAAAAAATATATCTTGAAAACTGAGCAATATTGGTTAAACTTCGTCATCTCGGTATGCTGAAGTTTAACCAACATTATCACCAACAACGACGTGTGCACAGGTCGTAGTTATGAATACGTTCGATTCGATCGATCGTCTTAGCAGCCAAATTCATTTTGTTTATTCTCGTATTTTTTCTAACCATACAAAGACGGTAAAATATCACCAATATATTTTTTGAGTGTTCAAGATTCATTCAACTGAAAAAACTTTTTTGTTTATAAAAAAGTACATAAGTTATAAAATTTTTACATGTGGAACTTAGTTTTTTTTTTTTTTTTTTTTAATTTGGTCAAGTGGATTTATAGAGTGGATGAATCACATGGATATCCACGTGGATTTACATGTGAACTTTTTTAGGAGGGTTTCAATAAACTTTTTTCCCAATGGAAATTAACTGTCTCAAATTTTCATGAGCTTGAAAAAGATGAATCCATTTGAATGGGTTTTTCAATGAAAATATATGAGTTTAAATCAGATTTATTTCCAATGAAAATCAATAGTCACAAATTTTATGAACTCGATTATAATGAATAGATTTGAATGATTTTTTCAATGGAAATAAATGGTTTTTAATGGTCTTTCTTTTAAATGGAAATTAACTCTGCATAAAAAAATATACTCGAAACCATAGAGTTAGTTTAAACTCAATCAATTTGAATGGTCCCAATTGGAATGAGCTTTAAGAAATGTGTCATTTGAAATGATTTTTTTCCACGAAAATAATGAATAAGGTCAATTGGCAACAATGAAATTCCATTGGGAGGAAAGTCCATTGAAATCCATTCATTCCCATTGAAAAAACCATTCAAATTGATTTATTATTTTAAGCTCATAAAATTTTCGACAATCAATTATCTTCGAGAAGAAAACCCATTGAAATCTATTCATTCCCATTGAAAAAATTATTTAAATCGATTTATCATTTTAAACTCCCAAAATTTTCGACAATTATAAGTTTCTATTATAAGAAGGAAGTTCATGAAAATCCATTCATTCCCATTGAAAAAACCATTCAAATCGGTTCATTTTTTTAAATTTGTTTGGCCATAAAAATTAATGGCATTCAATAGATTTCAATCGATTTGTACAACATCAAACCACTAGATGGCTACCTGTAACCTTCACCTAAAATTGAAGTCTACGTTTTTGGATTACATATACTGGTGTAAAATTTTCATACTTAATTAGCTAAGATCTGCTTTACTATAATTTTTGAACTGATTGCCTCGTTGCAATCGACTAGGATCTTTTAAACATAAAAGATCTTCTTATTATTAGATTGTTTTTTAAAATTTTACATATATAAACTAGTTTAAAAAAATTAAAATCTATTGAAATCTACTACACCCCATTAACTTAAAAGAATCTATCAATTTCCATTGAAATCGATTAAAAGTTAATAAATTTCTATTGGTCTTCATCGTTCAATCGAAACCAATCGGCAAAGTGCCGATTAAAAGTACTGATTAAGATACCCATTAGAATGCATTCAATTTTTCAATCGAAATCAATGGATTTCTATCCCACTATTCAATAGATTTTAATCGACTTCAATAACAATTCCTTTCCCAATCGAAACCAATCGGCGAAACGCCTATTAAAAGTCCCGATTAAAAACCATTAAAATTTTCAATGGACTTCAATGGATTTTTCGTAGCAGGGTTTTTATTTTTTTTTGTACGATTTTTATTTTTTTTCTACAGTTAGAAATCAACAAAAAAAATTGTCATTTCACGCTTTATAGGATTAATATCGTGATATTACTAAAACCATTGAATTTGGTCTATATAAGGTATTAACTCAAGAAAGGGTCTTTTGTAAGGCTCGCGACAGACTGTAACCGTTTTTAAATTTGGATAGTAGTATAATTTGTTATCGATATCTATAGAAAAAATGTCGAAAAACCGCTTAATTTGACAAAAAATGTAACGTAACTTTTGATCAAATCTTTTTTACAAATCGTGACCGGCTGCATTCAATTTGTCATCCCAAAAATTTTCTGGACATAGACAGGTATTCTTTAAAATAGCAATAGATCCTTAAAATTGGTCATTTTTCGGCCATACCTCGGAATCAGTCCACTTTAGAGAAAGGCGACCAAAAAATCGATTAGTTAGTCGGAAATACATGAAGTAGTTCAAGAAATCACGTCCACGAACAGGAGGTTACACTGAAAAAAAAATATATGTGGATCTACGCACCAGTACTGCGTAGAATCTACGCCGGGTGCCAGTGCGTGAATCTACGCTTGACGACTGCGCAATAACCCAGCCGTAGAATTCGCGCTGCAGTGTATACCTATATAAAATTGAGGACCTGCATTCACCGGCCCAGGCAGGCCCATCCGTTACTTCAAAAATGCTGTTACTATTTGGAACCTTTTTCAAAGCATAACTCTTAATTTTTATGCCTGCTTTTTTAATCCAAAGTTTGAGGTTAAAAAGTTGATTTTTTGATTTTTAATAGTTAATTACTCGGAATTGATACACTTTGAAAATATCTGTACCGTTCTGTTGGCAGCGGAAAGAGTTCAAGAATATGCTGCTTAAATTTCATTAAAAAATATTCAGTAATCTCCGAGGTCATGCGGTAAATTGGGTGCGCGGTTTACGCATATTTTATTTTCGGTGCACGAAACATCCCCCAGGCACCTGAACTGAATTAAAATAAAATTTTTTTTTTCAATTTTCAAAAAATTTCTTGTAATGGTTGCAATTTGATTTTTTTATTCTTTGCCAAATAAAAAAGGTACACTAGTTCCAAAAATTTAATTCTGATTTAATGAGTAAGAATTTACATTTTGAAATGTTGATTTCAATGTTGAATTGTAAGCACATTAACAATAATCTGTTAAAAAGAATTAATTTTGAATTAAATTGAATAAGTATATCAACAGAAAAAATTGATGAAATTTAATGTATAACTATGGTTTAAGTGTTTAATTTGATGATTTAGCTAGCGACTCTGCCTTAGCTACAACTTCTTCAATTGGGCCAACCATGTAAAACGCAACTTCAGGTAAATGATCCAATTCCCCACCAAGGATCTTTTGGAATCCCTTGATAGTTTCTGCCAAAGGTACTAGTTTACCAGCATGTCCTGTAAACACTTCAGCAACCTGAAAATACATTTTTTTATCATTTTTTGTCAAAAATTTGAATTTTTATTTTTTATTTTATAACGAAACTTACTTGGAATGGTTGAGACAAAAACCTCTGAATTTTTCGTGCCCGAGCAACAGTTAACTTATCTTCTTCAGATAATTCATCCATTCCCAAAATGGCAATAATATCTTGTAAAGACTTGTAATCTTGCAGTATTTTTTGCACACCACGAGCAATATTGTAGTGCTCAGCACCAATTATATTTGGGTCCATAATACGAGATGTTGAGTCAAGAGGATCAACAGCAGGATAAATACCTGTTTAAATTGAGTATAATATTTTAAATCAGCCTTCAATTATTATTATTTTTAATGATTTTTTTTTTTTATTACCGAGTTCGGCAATTGCACGAGATAATACAGTGGTTGCATCCAAGTGAGCAAAAGTAGTGGCTGGAGCTGGATCAGTTAAATCATCAGCTGGTACATAAATAGCTTGGACTGAAGTAATGGATCCTTTTTTAGTTGTTGTAATTCTTTCCTGCATTGTACCCATATCTGTGGCAAGAGTTGGTTGATAACCTACAGCAGATGGGATTCGACCTAATAATGCTGATACCTGAAAATTTTGTAATGTGAACATATTGATAAAAACATTGTATACTGTGTACAGGTAATTTTTTAATTATCACCGACCTCAGAACCGGCTTGAGTAAATCTGAAAATGTTGTCAATAAAAAGCAACACATCTTGTCCTTCTTGATCACGGAAGTATTCAGCAACAGTTAAACCAGTCAATGCAACTCGAGCACGAGCACCGGGTGGTTCATTCATTTGACCATACACCAATGATACTTTGGAAGTCTTGTCTTTAAGAGATATTACACCAGATTCAATCATTTCTTGATATAAATCATTACCCTCACGGGTTCTTTCGCCAACACCAGCAAATACAGAATAACCTCCATGAGCTTTAGCAACATTATTGATCAGTTCCATAATTAACACTGTTTTACCAACACCAGCCCCACCAAACAGACCTAAAAGAGATGATACATTTAGGAAATTATATTTTACCAAAAGTTGAAAAAATAAATCGAATAAAAACTTACCAATTTTTCCACCTTTAGCATATGGAGCAAGCAGATCTACAACTTTAATTCCAGTTACTAAAATTTCTTGTTCAACAGACATTTCAACAAATTCAGGAGCATCTGCATGAATAGGAGCCAGCTTATCGGTGGGAATAGGGCCCCGTTCATCAATGGGTTCACCAATAACATTAATAATACGACCTAATGTTTCAGCTCCAACCGGGATTCGAATTGGGTATCCACTGTCAAAAACATTTTGCCCCCTCACAAGACCTTCAGTACCTACAAAAAGTCAATTAAGTTTGTTTTGTAAAAAAAAAAGAACAAAAAATACAAACAATTATACACACAATCATGTTAATTCTAGAATATCTTTCAAAGGTTTATGATTTTATTTTAAATTAATAAATATAAGTTCTCCTGTAGGTTTCAACTATTGTAAGATATGATCAAATCTTAAGTACACGGAAAGAAGGGCGCATTTACAAAGTGACGGCTTTAGGGAGCTTTGAAAAATGTGTAACCATCACCACTTTCTGGATGTCAGGCACTTAAATTTCGGTGCATTGCATAGATTTTTAGATTAAAGACGAAATTAATTCTAAGGTTGGACGCTGTCGGTAAATAAGTAACCCTTCTTGAGGTTTTAAGTTTTTTTTTCTGTAATAATAACTAAAATAGTTACTGATTAATAGATTTTCTATTTTTTGAATGTCCTTTATAAATTTTCTATTCAGAAAAAAATTATTCAAAATAAATTAATAATCACAAGATATTTATATCGGTCTTACAGTCTGGTTACCCGACAAAATCTACAAAAACAAATCTACGAACGATAAAAGATACGACTGACAAAATCTACTAAAAATCTAATTAATAGTTATTGAATTATTTCTTAAACAATAAAGAGTTACTGACCGAATTTTTGTATTATTTCCAACACAAAACTTGCTGAATTCAAAATATTTATTTAAGTAAATATTATTTGTTTACTTCAAATAAGCTAATGAATTTAATTTACTAGTGCTTACTATTAATAGTTCAATCGTATTTACTTAGACTCGGTGTTCAGCGGTTTAGTACCTGTAATACCATCGTCATTTGCATAATTGTTATGCAAATGTTTATAAGAAGGTGTTTATCTAGTACATTTATTTGTATCTAATTTATTTAATGTAAAATGTGTATAAAAAATGTTGTAATTGTAAATAATTATTGAAACGATTCAGTATGTTATAAAGTGTGATGAATTTTTATTATACAAAAATTTTTTTTATATAAAATTTTTTTATTCTATTTTATTACTTATTTTTTTCCTATTTTTTTCGTAGATTTTGGCATAGTATATTTTAATTTTCGTAGATTTTAGCCTCGTAGATTTTGTCATAGATTCTTAGTCTAATCATAGAGCGTGGCTATTAAGTAACGAATAGGCTGAATAACTTGAAAAATATGCATTTTTTCTATAGCACATGTAACGTAAGAGTTACTTCTTACAAAATTTAGGATCAGATGGGCCAGACAGAATAGGGCCCGAGCCTTTACTGTGGGCTCTACGGACTCTAAAACCATTTTTTCAAATGGAAACCCATACTTTTCACCCCGGATTCGGAAAGAGCGGAAAGTTTTAGGCTCCTGTAGGACTTGGAAAAAAATTTTCGAGTCCATTCTGAGGCCCCGTAGAGGGCCCAAAGAGCTCTTGAACATAAATACCTGAATAACTCAGAAAAAAATCACTTTTTCGACTACCCTTGCTCTAGCATAGTTTTTATTTAAAAAATTTAGGATCAGATGGGCCCGAAAGAATAGGACCTGGGCCCTTATTGTGGGCCCTACGGACCCTAAAACCATTTTTTCAAATGGAAACCCATACTTTTCACCCCAGATTCGGGAAGAGCGGAAAATTTTAGGCTCCTGTAGGACTTTGAAAAATTTTTCTAGTCCATTCTGAGGTCCCGTAGAGGGCCGAAAGAGTTCTTCAATGGTAGTACTCGAATAACACGGAAAAAAATCACTTTTTCGACCACCCTTGCTCTAGCAAAGTTTTTTTTTACAAAATTTAGGATCAGATGGGCCCGACAGAATAGGGCCCAAAAGAATAAGGACCGGGCCTTTACTTTGGGACCTAAAGAGTGTAAAGTAAAATCGCTTTAAATAAAACTGAAATTTAGTATCAAATTAAAAACTTCTGGGACTTACAAGTAAAATAATAATTACAATGTGCAAAGGAATTGCCTGAGTCTTGGTGGAGGTCCTCAAACCCCAACTAATCATGACATTTGAATAACTCAGAAAAAAACACCACTCACGTTAAACTGAGATTTGAAATAATTTTTTTATGAAGTTTAGCCTGTAGTAGGGCCCAGTAACTCACTAGGTGTTAGCCCGATGAGTATGTAAAATTATCTTTTTTTGGTACAAACTGATTATCAACTCAAATTTGAGAAAAACTTAAAAAAAAAAAAAAATATATAAATTTCAAAAAGAATTCATGCAGCCCTTAAGCCTGCATACCTGAAAGCTTCATACGCTAAGCTCACAACCATCGAGCCGGTAACCTCAAAGCCCTTACCCCTTAAAGCTCTCAACTCTTTTTCCCGAAATATCATAACATTTATCCTCTAAACCAATACCCCTTGAGCCCGTAACCATGAAGCCTTTATCCTTCAAGCCCTTTACCCCTAAGCACACAATTCTCGAGCCCATAACTATAAAACCTTTATCTCTCAAGCTTGTAATCCCGAAGCCCATAACCGAAGCAACTCCCAAGCTTTTCTAGCCCACAAACCTCGAAGCCCTTACCCGCAAAGTCCTTAACTACAAAATCTTTATCCCTCAAACCCATAACCCCTAAGCCCTTACCACGGAGCTCACAATTCCGGAGCCCGTAATAAGTTTTCTAATCGTTTGAACAAATTAACAATTAAAAAAATGGATTTCGGATCCGTAGGGCCCACAGTAAGGGCCCAGGCCCTATTCTGTCGGGCCCGTCTGATTCTAAATTTTGTAAAAAAAAACTTTGCTAGAGCAAGGGTAGTCGAAAAAGTGATTTTTTTCTGAGTTATTCGAGTACCACCATTGAAGAACTCTTTGGGCCCTCTACGGGACCTCAGAATGGACTAGGAATATTTTTCAGTGTCCTACAGAGTCTAAAATTTTCCGCTCTAGCTAAATCTGGGGGGAAAAGCATGGGTTTCCATTAGAAAAAATGGTTTTAGGGTCCGTAGGGCCCACATTAAGGGCCCATCTGATCCTAAATTTTGTAAAAAAAAACTTTGCTAGAGCAAGGGTAGTCAAAAAAGTGATTTTTGTGCCGAAAACCGCCGAAGAACCCAAAATATCGATTAGTAATCAATATTACAAAACCCACAATAAGTGCAACTTCTGGGTTTTGCAACAAAGGAACATCCAATGATCCTCTGCAGCCCCACCTTCGAAGCAACCCCAGAAATCTGCAAAGAATCCTGCAAAAAATTATTAAACCCTATTGATCTTCAGCTGTCCAACGCTTTGAGCTCACTTTGGCTCCTCATCAGGGACTGAAGTGAAAATCCCTCTGCTTCTCCTTGTATAATCCTCTACCCCCTTTTTTGTTGCGCATGCGCACCTAAAAAAAAAATTTTAAGTAAGGATCATCTAATGATCCGCATATATGGTTAGACTGTAAGACGGATATAAATATTATGTGATTATTTGTTGTAGGATAGTCAGTATAAAGATTTATTTAATTTATTTAAAATGAATTTTTACAAACAAAAATAATAAAATTTCGAAAACGATCGTTGTATTGCTAGCAGACGCCACACCATTATTTTTTGGGACGAGAGGATTTGGTGCGTTGCACCGATTTTTAGGTGCCCGAAAGACTTTACAGTGTACTTAAAAATAAAAAAATGATGCTGTTTTGACCGCTTTATTTAGCTGTTTACTGGAATGAGCATTCTTAGCTTTTTGAAAGAGTATAATAACGAGTCTTACGAAAAAAAAAGTATCCAAAATTTTGAATTCAGTTTTATACAAAAATATGTTTTAGACAATATTACTGCTTTTTTTTTTCCGTAAAGGCCATCACAGGAACTCGCGCGATGCGAGAATTCGTGCATCTCGCATCGCGCGTCGCGCACTTGTCCCAACCTAAGTTTACAGCTGAACTGCGCGATGCGCGATGCAAGATGCGCGAATTCTCGCATCGCGCGAGTTCCTGTGATGGCCTTAAGAACCGACATTTTTACAGTTTATACACACAGAGAACTGCGCTATGACGGTAATAGCGGCGCTATAACCGTTAGCGGATCGCATTAACTATTATTTCGTCGACGACTGCTGTATCAGTCAATGCATCCGTCTTAACAGTTAATGCGAGACGCAATATTCAATATTTTAACGATATGCTAACATATATACATTAATAGACGAATGCTTCATCGCTCTAATTTAAAATTTAATTCATACTACATAAATAGTACGGTGTTTTAAAAATTGTTAAAAAGGTATATCTCATTTTAAAATTAAAAATTTGTGACGTATAGTTTTATAAAAAATTTTTTTTTTTAAGGTTAGGTTAGGTTATCGATGTAAACAGACACACGAATAATTTTGGTTTTAAAACAATATAAATAACCGAGCATGTTTTGTAATAAATAAAACATTAAGCTCAAACTATTTTTGTTTTTGTTTAACGTCCGAGATAAATTTTGAATTGTTATGGTGATTGCATCTTTGAACAAAAGATGAAGTTGATGTAAATGACAAAATTATTAAACTATACGTGACAAATTTTTTTTAATACACCGTACTATTTATGAAGTATGAATTAAATTATAAATTAGAGCGATGAAGCATTAGTCTATTAATGTATATATGTTAGTATATCGTTAAAATATATATTGAATAATATATATTTTAGCTAACTCATTTTTGACTCCTTCGGGACTGTAATATACTATTTCACGCTAGTAGTCAGAAAGTACAATATTCGTTTCCGGTACGAGCCCGAAAATTGTACTTTCAGGCTACTAGCGTGAAAAATTTATTTCTCAGTTGCAGAGCGAGCAAAATAAATTCAAAGTTTTTAAAAAATTTACACGTGCGACATAGAAATCAGGCTCGCCGACGGTACTTTTTTCACATTTTAATCGGTGCCAACCTCAAAAATGCCTCAGTTTTTCTTCAAATTTCAGTGATATATATATCAAAATGATTCTATAGTTGATTAAATTTTAAACAACTTCCTCGTTTACACATTATCTTAAGCGGGACTAATTTTCGAGGTATTAAATTTAAAGTCGAAAATTCCTCGTCCGTGTGAGAGTTTAGAGCACGCCACTGCAAATGTGCGTATACACGAAGGAAACAATTCAGCTCGAAACATGGTGAATAAAAATCACGGTAAACGAAAAACGTTCACAAGAGAACCCAGGGAACGATCAAGCACTCACTGAAAAATTTAGTGTATTTACTAAAGAATCTAGTATAGAGAGTGCGCGTTCGCAGTAAAAGATACAGTCGTGAACGTTGCAGTACGCTGAATGTTCAGCTGTTTTGCCAGGTTAGCTAAACACTGTGAAACGCTCTTAATTGTTTCCTCCGTATGGGAATAGTAAGAAAAGTTTGTCATTGGGGGCGCCACTGGCAATGTCCTCTTCTAGCAGTTTGGCATGGAGCAAATGTTTGTTTGTGTGCGCGTGCACACACTGAAACATCTGCTCCAAAACTGCTGGGAGAGGAAGACATTGACAGTGGCGCCCCCCAATGCCAAACTTTTCTTGCGATCCTCATTCTTGCGTTAGTGCGCAACGGACTAACTTTTGAGTGATAAAATTGTTTTAAAAATTTAAAGGGTATAGCCGGTTAAGGGAGGGTAATCGGTCCCCAGAGCAAACCCCCACAATATATATATCATTCGAAAGGGTATGAAAAAAGAAAATTTTTGGCACCAACCAGAATTTTTTATACCCACTACTGCGCATGCGCAGTCCAAAATAGTGATTTTTCAACTTTAATTAATATCTCAGAACCTACTAGGGCTAGAGACATGCGGTTCGGACAAAATTTTCTAAAATAAAAATGCAGTTCACCTATATTTTTTCATATTATTTTTGGCGCCAAATTTAAACCGTTTGAGCCATTTTTAAAATTTTTTTACCTTAAATTTGCGATAAAAAAAAAAAAGGTGTGGGTCTATAAAAAATATATGTGACGTATTTTAACAAAAATTAGCCGCTCTGATTTTTTCAGATTTTTAAAAGGGGGGGGGGGAACTTTCCTGACCGATTTATCAAGACTTTTTACATAAAACGCCGCCTAGTGGGCGCATATTTAGTCAAAATTAAAAATTATATTTTTAAAAATCTGAAAAAATCAGAGTGGTGAATTTTTGTTAAAATACGTCACATATATGGTTAAAACACCCACACCTTTTTTTTTTTTTTATCGCAAATTTAAGGTAAAAAAATTTGAAAAATGGCTCAAACGGTTTAAATTTGTCGCCAAAAAGAATATTAAAAAATATAGGTGAACTACCCGCGTAGAAAGCTTGAATGGGTGCCAACTGGGCCCTATCTAGACGCCCAGATAGTCTAGATGGGGCCCAGCTGGGAAATGTAATGCGACGATTGTTGGGGCCCTTTTTAACGCCCAGCTATCGCCCAACTAACCATACTATATATTATTATTTTTTTGAAACACAAGCAGATGGCTTCTGAATCCAGTCGTTTTTATAGCTGTTTTTTGAGGTTAAAAGTTAATTATTTTGATAAATTCTAATTTCTAAGTAAATTTTTACAACTTAATAGCAAATATTTTTCAATGATTTAACTGAACCTTGCTTCTATTCAATAGCTTTGAGGTTAATTGGAGCCGTTCTGTATAGCCGCACGTGTGCCACACGTAAAATGAACTTGAACAATTTTTTTTTTATTGCTAAATATTACACCTATGGAGTCAGGGCGGAGACCTAGAGCATAGGATAGCGATGACAACCTGGAGATGATTTTCCCAGGAAGTTTTGACTCCGGAGGGGCCAGGGCGGATACCTGGTGCACCTGGTATTAATTAAGCCTTGGAGATGATTCCCCCAGGAAGTTTTGAGTTGTCACATCAATTCACAAGTTTTGACTCTGTAGGGGTCAGGGCGGACACCTGGTTTGCCTGGTGATACTTACGCCTTGGAGATGATTTCCCCAGGAAGTTAGGAGTCTAGAGGGGTTAGGGCGGACACCTGGTGAACCTGGTGATTCTTACGCCTTGGAGATGATTTTCCTAGGAAGTTTGGACTCTGGAGGGGTCAGGGCGAGCACCTGGTACACCTGGTGATACTTACGCCTTGGAAATGTTTCCCCAGTGTGTTTGGACTCCGGATGGGCCAGGGAAAATACCTTGTGTGCCCGGTAATAACTACACTCTGAAGATGCTATCCTAATAGTAAACTTGATGACGTGGACCCAGTGAGATCAAAACTTCCTGGGGAAATCATCTCCAAGGCGTAACTATCACCAGGTAAATTATCCGCCCTGACCCCTCCGGAGTCCAAACTTCCTGGGGAAATCATCTCAAACGCGTAAGAATCACCAGGTGCACCAGGTGTCCACCCTAACTCCTCTAGACTCCTAACTTCCTGGGGAAATCATCTCCAAGTCGTAGCTATCGCCAAATGTACCAGGTGCCCGCCCTGACCCCTACAGAGTCAAAACTTCCTGGGGGAATCATCTCAAGGCGTAATTAATACCAGGAGCACCAGGTATCCGCCCTGGCCCCTCCGGAGTCAAAACTTCCTGGGAAAATCATCTCCAGGTTGTCGTCGCTATCCTATGCTCTAGATCTCCGCCCTGACTCAATAGGTGTAATATTTAGCAAAAGAAAAAAAATTGTTCAAGTTCATTTTACGTGTGGCACACGTGCGGCTATACAGCACGGCTCCAATTAACCTCAAAGCTACTAAATACAAACAAGGTTCAATTTAATCATTGCAAAATATTTGCTATTAAATCATAAAAATTTATTTAGAAATTAGAACTTATCAAAATAATTAACTTTTAACCTCAAAAAACAGCTATAAAAACGACTGGATTCGGAAGCCGTCTGCTTGTGTTTCAAAAAAATAATAATATATAGTATGGTTGGTTGAGCGATAGCTGGGCGTTAAAAAGGGCCCCAACAATCGCCGCGTTACATTTCCTATCTGGGCCCCAGCTTGGGGAAATATTTTGTCTAGATGGGGCCCAGTTGGCTGTCTGGGCATTAGATAGGCACATTCTACGCGGGTACATTTTTTTTTAGAAAATTTTGCCGCAAACCGCATGTCTCTAGCCCTGATAGGTTCTGAGATATGAATTAAAGTTGAAAAATCACTATTTTGGGCCGCGCTTGCGCAGTAGTGGATGTAAAAAATTCTGGTTGGCACCAAAAATTTTCTTTTTTCATGCTCTTTCGAATGAAATATATATTGTAGGGGCTTGCTCTGGGGGCCGATTACCCCCCCCCTTAACCGGCTATATCCTTTATTATTTGTAGTATATTAAATTATTGAAAATATTTATTTTAGATTACTAGTCTCAATCAGCGCACAAGCGTGCTCAAATTTTATGACGCAATCAAATTTTTAATCTTGACAGTAAATAAATGATAATTTTCATTTCAATTTCAAAAAAAAGAAGGTAAAGTTAAGAAAAAAAAATTTCCGAGCGTTTTCTCAATTAACCTGTGATTAATGATAATAACACTTAATTCATCATATATAGTTTGCAACCAGCAACTATCTTCAGTTAGATATTTTTATGGTTATTGTTAAAAAAGTTTTTTTTGAAAATATTAAAGATTCTCATTTTATTTTCTATGATTGTACAAAGAAATTTTTTCTGTTTATTTAAACAAAGTATTTAATTATTCAAAAAAACACTATTGCAAAAACAATTTTAATTACAAAGTATTCAACATTTTAACTTCAGCTCAATTCAAGCTTTGAATTAAATGTTCTCGACCAATCACATCAATTATAAATCTAGGACATTTGATCATCGTTCATCATTATACAGAGGGATTTAAAATAAATTCCATCAATATGATTATTTACCTTCCTAGGAGATTAAGGGCATATGAAAAGTCTTATTAAATAAGAGGTGGAATTTTTTTTTTAAATAATTTTGACAACATATTTTTATTTTTTTGTTTTATCAATCTGACAAGGCTTTTTTAAGCAGACGATTTTCCATAACCTTTACTGCTGGTAATAAAAAATATCTGTTTTTGTTGGTTTTATCCAGGAAATAGTTAGAATTTGTTTATTATTGAATCTTTAAAATTACAAAAATCTTGATGAAAATAAATACAAAAAGTTAAAAAGTCTAAACAATGCATATTAATTTTTTTAGCTTGGGATGGAATGTGGGGGATACAACAACGATTTTTACATTAGCTTTAGAGAAGGAACTAAATTAATTTTTAGATTAATTTTGAATTAATTCTCAGAGTAGGGAAGATGCACACTTTTTAATTATATTTTAGTCTGAAAGTTCTAGATTTTTAATGAATTTTAAGATTTTTTTTGATAATGTTTCTATCAACATTACCAGAGACAATTTTTTGAAAATTGGTACTTGTGATGTCATCAGTATCATTTTGAATTGAAAGGATATCTTTAATTTACATGATTATTTTGGAAACTTCCTTGGTCTAATTTGTTCAACTTTTTTTTTTTTTTCCAAAACAAAAAAAATATGAGTCAATTATTTTTTTATTCACTATCAAATTAAATCAAACAAACTACATAATTTTTTTTGAGCTCTTCTTATTGCATAATAATTAATAAGATTTCAAAATAACAAAGATATTAAGTTAAAGGTTTATAAAATTGAATAAAACTTTTAAAAATTCCCTGCTAAATTGACGTCGTCTGCTTGATAAAAAGCCTTATTGGTAAGTAACATTTTAAATTAATTCTTAAATTTGAATTTTTATTTTTATACAGAACCAAAATTACTTATAAAATTTTCTTTTGTAAAAAAAAAAAAAAAAAAAAAAAAAAAGCAAAATAAAATATAGTATTTATTATTAATACCATAACACAAGTTTATCTAAGGAATTTCAATTAAAAATAGAGAAATTATAAAAAAATTATATATTGAATACAGTGAGAACTAATAATTATTAAATTGTATTAATGTTTCTTTGAAATAATTAATATCTATTTGTTACTAACCATCCATTGCAATCGTTCGAACAGTATTCTCTCCTAAATGTTGAGCAACTTCCAAGACCAACCTAGGACTTCGGTCTTGAACTTCCAGGGCATTCAAAATAGGGGGTAGCTCTTCATCAAACTGAACATCAACAACTGCACCAATAACAGCAACAATTTTTCCCTGAGCACCCTTGCCTGCAACTGCTGGTTTGGCTGCAGCATATTCTCGATCTGTAAAACAATCAATAACATAAGCCAATTGCATTGACACCAGTGATAATGAAGTCATAGTCGAAAATACCTGATTTAATTTGTTTTCAATCCTTAAAACATTCATATATAATAATAATAAAATTTAGATTGACTAGTATAAATATATAATTGCAATACAATAATAATACTTGAAAAAAAAAAAAAAAAAAAAAAAAACTAATCAATTGAATTAATAGTGAACTATTTTTTAAGTTAATCTTAAAAAAAAAAAAAAAAAAAAAACTAAAATTAATAATTCAAAATTGAAGCATATTATTTTTATAACATTAGGTAATAAGTAATTATTACATAATGCTCAAACTTTGATTAAAAAAGGATAAATAAATTTTAAATTTGATTGAAAATGAAATAATAAAATATTGAAACTTTAAAATTAAAAATATGTATAATAAATATTTCGTGTAATTTTAATGAAGAAAATTTAAAAATCATAAATCCGAGAAGATCGTACAGCATTAATAAAGCATAAAATGTAAATTGAAATTTAACGAAAGTAATCTACTAGAAAACAATCACACATTTAGTATGCAGTTTAAAATTTTTTTTTATTTTATAGTAAGAGTGAGAATATCATTAAGTCATATACGATCTGAAATAATAAATTTTGGATTTCGTCGCCATGTTCTACTATCCGACAGCGCACACTCACGATGGTTGTCAAATTATACACATTACATAACACATCAAGATCTGAAAAATGAGTTATAAATGAAAAATAGTGGAAATGTATAATTTCAAAATATTAAAAAATTGGTATGACTTAATACGGTCCAAAATTCCTTAAAAGCATGACTTTAAGTCTAAAAGTGATGTGATTAGCAAATTTGTCAAAGACTTTTCACGCCGTGTGACCAGCAGCGCCTTGCTTTAACAATCAATTGGTTTGCGGCACTGTAAAAAATGATATTATTTACTCACTATTGACTGAAAGTACCCCGGCGATTTTGGCAGCATCCTGCTGAAGAAGACCAATTTTTACAGCTCTCAGAGCCCCGGAGGCTGCCTTAGAAACTGCGCTCAACAACATGATTGAGCAATTGAAAACGTCTTACCGGAACTGATGAGCGCAGCCAACTGGGATGTTCGAACAGGGACAGCGCCTTTATTTGGAACTACGCATGCTCGTTCAGCTCTTAACAGAGATCAACTGAATGTCTCTATAGCCCGTTTTTAAAGGCCGGGATACAGATCTTCACACAGGATTCTGTCAATACAGTTTCACAGAGGCACAGAGTTCAGTTCACAACAGGTGTACACTGTACACGCCACACAGTTTGTGCAAGGTCCACGATACAGACGACACACATAAGCGCTCGTTGGTCGCGGTGTACGAATGAGTTTTGTGCATATAGGCGCACAGAATCTTGTGCAAAGATTTCTTTTCTGTCCCGCTGTTCCGGCCCTTTGCCTTTACAAAACCAAACTCCAAAGTCGTTAGGGTGCAGCTACATCGAATCCAACCAGTGTTGGGCATGTCGAAAATAGGTTGTATTAAATGACATTTTTGACACGTCAAAGTTTAAGACAGTCGTAAATTTTTTTGACAAAAATATTTGTCGAAAAATCCGACGCAATTTTTTTTTTTTTTTCTTCTTTTAATTTGTTAAAACTATCATATAAATGCGCGCAGAGACTCTATATAATGAAAAAAAATTTATTGGAAATTTTTATTACAATCAAATTTTAAATTAAAATCTGACAAGTAAATAACATTGTATAACAGGGGCGCTACTACGTTTTCACCCCGGGTATGGATAACCCAATAACCCCATCCCGAAAATTTGCAATCCCAGAAATTGTTTATCCTCCAAGCTTTAAACCCCCATGGGCCTGGGTGTCGAGCACAAAAAATAAGTGACTAATTATCCCCCAAGCCTTAAACCACCAAAACCCTAGGCGCCCGAGGTCAACAAAAAAACTGATCAGCTATCCCCTAAGCTCTAAACCTCCAAAACCCTGGGCGCCCGAGTTCAACAAAAAAACTTATCAGCTATCCCCTAAGCTGTAAACCCCCAAACACCCTGGGCGCCCGAGTTCAATAAATAAACTGATCAGCCATCCCCCAATCTGTAAGCCCCCAAATACCCTGGGCACCCGAGTTCAACAAAAAACTTATCGGCTATCCCCCAAGCTCTGAACCCCAAAAAACCTTGGAAGCCCGAGTTGAATTATTCCAAAAATATTTGTGTATTTTAGTTAAACTAAGCATGAAATAAATAATTTTGTAACAATACCCAATTACTCTGCATTGGTGCAATAGAGCTTGAGGGATAGCCGATAAGTTTTTTTGTTGAACTGGGGTGCCCAGAGTTTTGGGGTCTAGACTATTGGAGGATTCCGATGGATTCGATTCATAGGCATTATACGTACGCTTGAATTCGAGCCATACGCATTAAGGCCAGGACAGAGATAAAGTAATAAGCGCTTGTGCGTCTGTGCGTGGTTACAAGACTAACATGTACACGAGTTATAACTACTAATACCAGTCGGCGCCCATTTGTGGCGGTTATAACTCGTGTACATGTGAGTCTTGTAACCGCGCCCAGACGCACAAGCGCTTATTACTTTATCTCTGTCCTGGCCTTTATAACCGCGCACAGACGCACAAGCGCTTATAACTTTATCTCTGTCCTAGCCTTTATACGCACGTGTCGTACGCACGCTTCATACGCGTCTAGTGTAGCTGCACCTTTAACTTCGTAGAACCCTTTAAAATGTTTACTTTTTTGCACCGTTAAAGAGTTTTTAAACTTCCCAAAACAAATTGTGATTTTAGGAATCCTCGTGATAAAAAAGATTTTAGCAATCAGTTTACATTAAATATTATTTTTCCTTTTTTTTTTGGTTCAATTTTTATGAAAAAAACAATTAGATTGTATATTAGAATATATGTAAGTTAATAGATTGATACTTATAGATTTGCCACCAAATAAATTTATAATCCTTTCATCAATAACAAACAAAGTCTACGATGTTCAAAGACAATATGTTTTATTTTTTTTATTTTATTTCATTAAAGAGTGGGTTGTAGATATACCCAATATGTTGAGTAGTACATTAAATTTGTTTACAAGGCGTTTCAAGGAATAGATAAGCTCAATACATAGCAATTGATATAAATGTTGTAACTTATAGTGTATTTTTACAATATATAATCAATATAATCATTACGAATATTAGAAAAAAAAAATAAAAAAAAAATAAAAAAAAAATTAAAATTGTTCACAATTACTGGATTATTAGACATAAGTATGACATATTATATAAAAATATGCTATATACACAATAGAAAATTGTGTATATTAAATAAATCAAGTGTTTTTTTATGTAATTTTTTTTACTAATTCAGGAGACTTCTAATAATAATAATAATAATAAGGGTAACAAATTTATATGATTTTTGACAAAATTATCTAAAGTTAAATAAATTAATTAATCCAAAGATTTCATTGAAACAAATTAAAAATCGTACACTTTTAGAAGAAAATTTAGTTCTGTGTTAATATAAAAATTTTTTTCTAAATTTACAATTTGTTAGATAATCAAAAAATAATTTTTTCAAGCTTATTGTGATAAGCTTGATAAGCATAATTTCTATTAGTGAGCTTGTGGTCTTTGTCAAAATTAGAAATAATACAAACAGTAACAATACTAAAAATTCTTTTAATAATTACTTATTTTTCTGATTTGTATCTTCTGCTAAAGCTTATGAAATGTGTAAAGCATATTCCAAGGGTTCTTGGAGACTTCATAGGAGATATAAAATAAGGAAAATGAATTGTTTTAAATTCTGAAGGCACTATCTGAGGTTAAAAAAGCCTTAAGGACATGAAAGAAATTTTATATTTTCACAAAACAATTTTTTTTTCGTTGAATTAATAGTTTTAATTGCAATCTAAATTTACATCTTTTTTATATTTAATGAATATATTGTTTCATGTACATCTTAAATATTTTTTTATCAAAAATTTTATCTTTTTTAGATAATAAGTGTTTAATTATAAAAATTTAAAAAAAAATGGCTTGGTCAAGCTATCAGAAAATTCTAGCTTTGTTAATGGTGATAACTGGGTCATTCAATACTTTATCAGTCAAGTAAGATTAAATAATAAAAGTAAAATATTCATTAATATAAAATTTTTGTTTGAAAATAATCACTATATTTTAGATATGCTGATAATCAAGAAGTACCTGGTCAAGATGAGGAAGTTAGAAAATTTAGTCACCCATTTATGCAATCATTGTTTATGTTTTTTGGAGAAATGTTATGTTTTTTTGTTTTTAAAATAGCTCTTTGCTACTGCAATAGATTTGGGGTAAAGACCAAGTTTTATCTTTGAATTAATGTTGATTATTGTAGACTGTACACAATGTTGATTTTAAATTTTAGGAAGCTACTGCAGATTTTAATAATTTGACCAAAGGAAACCGTTTATTTAATCCTTTTATTCTATTTGCACCTTCTGCCTGTGACATGCTTGCAACTTCCATTATGTACGTGGGCTTAACATTAACTAGTGCTGGTAGTTTTCAAATGTTGCGTGGTGCAGTGATTATTTTTACTGGACTTTTGTCTGTAGGGTTTCTAAATCGAAAATTAGATTCAAGAGAATGGATTGGAATTATTTTAGTTTGTTTTGGAATAGTATTAGTTGGACTTAGTGATGTTTTAGTTCCAGAAAAAGACTCAAAAATGGGTAAAAATGCTGCCTTAACTGGTGATTTGCTCATCATTACTGCTCAGGTACAGATTTTTAAATGTTTGCCTTATTATAAATCAGAAGCTTATAAAATCTCAGATCTTTATTTTTTCCAGCATACTATGCGGAAAAAAATTTCCCAGCGTTTCCACGTAGTGTTGAGTTCGACTTTATAGGTCACCGCGTCACCAGGGCATAAACAACCTTGGGCTCCGCTTCGCTTCGCCCTCAGCTCTTTAAATCGCCCTGGTAACGAGACTGTACCAAAATCGAAAAATACTGAAGTCTAACTTGAATCAGTATTGCTTTTAACGTTCCATGATGCATGTTTTACGCACCCCAGCTGAAAAAATCTGTATGGAAAATTAAAGTGGATTTCCGCACAGATTTTTTTCTTACTTTACTTACTCGTACTTATTTTAGTTATTTAAAAAAAAATTTATTCTCTTAATTCTTTCAGCTGATTTAAAAATCTCTCGTTATATCTAAATCTATTTTATGCTACTAAATGCTCCACCGCTCTTTTCACAGTTGGTTTGACGGCAGTGTAAGCTCTTAGGCCTATCACAACCGTGAACTTTTTTTTATTTCAAAAATCTTCAGGCAGCGCGCAAACTACCAACTAATATACAGGGTGTAGAGAAAGTAGCGGAACCCCTGATTTACTCGAAAACAAAGCATTTTTTGTATAGCACATGCAATATAAAAGTTTCCTGGAACAAAATTTACGAATTAGTAGGCCCTATGAAATAGGGCCCGGTCCCTTATCTTGGGCCCTACGGACCCAAACTTCGTTTTTTCAAATAAGAGCCCCCATTTTTGACCCTGGATTCGAAAAGAACGGAAAATTTTACGACTTTTAGGTATTTTTTGAAAAAAAATTTGGCCCTTATTAGGGCCCTGCAGGGCCCTTTGCCCTTTTTCATAGGGCCCACTAAATCGTAAATTTTATTTTAGGAAACGTTTACATTTCATGTGCTGTACGAAAATTGCGTATTTTCGGAGATAATAGGGGCTAAACGGAAAGGGCCCTATTAAGGGCCAACAATTTTTTTTAAAATACCAAAAAATCGTAAAATTTTCCGATCTGTTCGAATCCGACGTCAAAAATGGCGATTCCCCTATGAAAAAACGAAGTTTGGGTCCGTAGAGCCCAAGATAAGGGCCTGGTCCCTTTTTTGTAGGGCCTACTAAATCGTAAATTTTATTTCAGGAAACTTTTACATTGCATATGCTATACGAAAATTGCGTATTTTCGGAGATAATAGGGGCTAAAGGAAAACGGCCCTCCAGTGCCCTAATAAGGGCCAAAAAAATTTTCATAAAATACCTTCAAATCGTAAAATTTTTCATTCTTTTCGAATCCGGGGTCAAAAATGGGGGTTCCCATTTGATAAAACGAAGTTTGGGTCCGTAGGGCCTAAGATAAGGGCCCAAGCCATTTTTCATAGGGCCCACTAGTAGGTAAAACAGAGCGGGCCACGTCTCGAGCGGGCCAAGCCTCAGGCGGGTTTCGCATCATCGTGACCCACCGTGCGCGAGACCCGACCCTACTCGTAGCTCCTTCGAACGCCCCACGAGCCGTGGTTCCCCTACTAGTCCTATCTTATGCCTGCGAGTATCTGTCTTATTATTTTTTTCGTATGAATTTATGACATTTTAAAAGTGCAGTTAATATAAAATTTTTTAAGGAAAAAGTTAACTTTATTTTAATTACCGAATGAACGAATCGCGAATAAGTTTTCCTATCGATGTGTAGGGAAGAGAACCAGTGTTCCAATCTAATCCGTAATAATTACGCTACAAGTCGGAATTAATATTTTTATAATTTTTTGTTAGATTATTCCGCGAGTAGGGTGCATTGAAAAAAAGTACTACAGAGTCTGCATCTTCATCGAATGGTACGAATGAAGGTTACATGAATAAATTCCCGACGAAGAAATTCCAAAAACACTAAAAATAATACACGCAATAATATTAAAATTTGCTAATGGCATGCTCTTCGGGCCCTACGCGCGCATTGTTTAAAAAATAACCTGTTAGTATTTAATAATTTATCGCTTTTGAACAAACGCATCATCTCTACCAGTTTTTATTTGATTAATAATAGTTTCTACATGATTTTTTTCAGATTTCAAACAACCATAAGTACAATAATATTCTAGCGATTGAATCTTGCGGTCGGAAATCAATTTTTGCAGTGCACTTGATTTCACACTGTAACGTAGTTTTATTAGGTTTTAAAGAGATTCCAGTATTTACTTTTCTTTGTTTAAGAGTTTCTTGAATATATTTTTCTATGTTATTAATTTCGTAACAACCGATTGGAAATTCAATCACTTGATCGCCGATATAAAATTTGTTGCACCCAACGTCAATATTTGGAGTAGAATTGAAAGTTAAAAATTAAACTAATCCTAAAGAGTAATTTTTATGTGGTGATAATTCAATTGGAGGGTAATACTGAGCTTCTAAAATTGAAGAAGATGTTGACAAAGTAAGCGTAAAAGAGTCCATGATAGTTTGACGGTGGGTAAGCTAAAGCAGCTCTTTATATACCTTTTATCTGTCCGCTTAAAAATTTCAAACATAAATGTCCACAATTATACGTATTAAAATCTTGATATTTTTCAGGATTATATTTTATATTGTCTACATTTAAATAATTCATTAATTCATTCGGTGGGCTTAAATCACCAAAGCTATTGAAGTAAACCTCATCTTTTCCTCGCTTTCGGTATGCACACCAATGTGTACCAGGTCCGCTATCGTTATCAAGGTTTATAATACCAGATTCGCGATAACGAGGACTTGATAAAGGTAATTTATTTTTCATAAACATGCCTCGAAAATAAGGAATTTTCAATTTATTAGCGTACTTGATTAAATCAAAATTTGTCAGCGGATGATCGGGTAATTTTATGTCCGGTTTTTTTTTTTTTAACCCCTTACCACTATATCGTTTTAAAAACAAACCAAGACCGGTCTTGTAACGTTTTAGGTATAAACCTTTTCCCAACGCTATTGCTTCCATGGTTTTATTATGTCTTTTACATTCATCCAAATTTTGACGAGCTGTTTTTGCTTCTTTAATCGCTTTTTAAACCCCGCAGCTCCTCCTGCGAGAGCCCCAGTTGCACTAAGTCCGGCGAATAAAGGTACAAGAGGTAAAACACATCCTATTTTTGACGACACCGGGAGAATACGTGGAAATTTTATTTTGTTTTTACCTCCCGTTTTTTTTATAGCAGTTCTAGCAGCTTTGAGTGCTGCAGTGATAACACTTTTCGGTGACTTACCTGCAACTCCTGATTTAGAAGCCGTTTTTATTATACTATTAAATGATGTCATCTTTTTACATCTTTTTTTACACTTCTTTTTAGATTTCTTTCTGGATTTTTTCAAACCCATACCCAATTTTGACTTTGCTTTCATGAATTGGTAACCGCGTACGCGGACGCTTTTTCTCCTAATGACGCGTCGTTGGAAATGACTCTTCCCCAAGCTTTATCAGCTAAAGCTCCGTCTGCTGCGTTTTTAGCAGCGATACTTTCTTTATTTTTCGAGTAAGCGATGTCGTGCTCTTTACACACAGAATCGAGTTGGTTAGTCGGTTGATCGCCGCGAGCTAGTCTAGCGGCTAATTTTGTGCCGGGCCCGCAATAATTATATCCAGGTAAGTGAAGCTCGAACGAAAGTTTTTTAATAATTTTATTTATCAACCCTTATCCTCGCTTCTTTTTCTTTTTACCGTATAAAATCATTCCTTTACGAAGGTCGATTTACGACTAAACTGTAATCTATAAAGACGAAGTATTTATATCAATCACGTCATTCTTATTTACAATCTCGCACGATCAACATGGAATTTATTCAAAATAACGTTAAATTACCAGTGGGAAATTTGGTCCAGAACGGGAAAAAAAAGAAAATCGTCATGGAGATTTACTTCCAAGCAGCATTAGAGCGGTCATTTCTGGACCGTCGGAGTACGGAAAAACGAACAGCATGCTAACGCTGCTGGTACATCCCAATGGATTAAAATTTGAAAACGTATACGTATATTCAAAATCACTAAAACAACCAAAGCATCAATTTTTAAAAAAGCTTCTGGAGCCTATCGAAGGTCTTCAATATTTTCTGTTCTCGGATAGCGAACAAGTCATTGCACCATCCGAAGCTTTACCCAACTCTATGTTTATTTTCGATGATATTTCTTGCTGTTCGCAAGCTAACGTAAAAGCTTTCTTTTGCATGGGACGTTACAAAAACGTAGACTGCTTTTATCTTTGTCAATCTTACGCCTCTGTTCCAAAGCATCTCGTGAGAGATAACGTAAACTTTTTAATTTAATTTCGTCAAGATGAAATGAACTTGAAGCACATTTACGACGATCACGTCAACAGCGATATGAAATTTGAAAAATTTAAAGAAATAAGTTCAAAGTGTTGGAGCGATAAACATAGTTTTTTAGTCATAGACAAAGAAAAAGATATTAATAAAGGACGTTACAGAAAAGGATTCGATTGTTTTATAATAAATATAACGTAACTTGAAATTCATCAGTCTGCAGTGAGACGTCATAGCGATAGCATGGCTGACTTTATTCGCGAGAAAAATGTTCTCAAAGAGCTTGTAAGAGCTCGCGAAGCAGTTAAACGAGAGTATGACTTGATTAAATTTCAAAAGCATAACACCGATCGTGTTTTAAAAGAAACGTTTAAACCCATTACCGATCCGCTCAATGAATTAGTTGAAAACAAAAAACGTATAAAATTAGATGAAAGCTTTGATCAAAGCTCAGTATCGGATCAAAATTTTTCAACAGTAGATTCATCGGTAATTGAGAAATCAATTATTGATGAAAATGAAGATCACGATCAACTTTTTTAATCACCCTGAAAATACGAATAGCGCAGGAGAAGTAGTACAAATCAAAGCTGCTGAGCAAGATAATTTATATGGCTTGAAGAAAAGAACGAAAAATGGATATCAATTTGGTAATGCGATTGTGAAATTTGAAAAAGATAATATAATTGTTAATAACAAATTTTATCCCAGAACTCAAGGTCTGTTCGAACTCATTATTTATAAAAATCCGCAAAATTATAGAATTTCCGATACTACTTACTATAAACAAATTCTCGAGCAAACTAGCGCGCATAAAAAAGGAAACGAACCAGGTGGAGAGTTAAAAAAGCATGCAGTTAGTAATAAATATAAAAATATAATTGCAGATCTCTTTCAAGCGAGTCCTATAAAATCACGATCACCTTTTAAAAAACATAAAACTGTAATGTTGAATCGAAAATCATCGACTCCAGTGAAAAGAGGAGGAGCTATGTAACCTAGATTTAAAGTTGCCAAACGCGATAATAAATTTCAGTACGTTTTTTAGGATGATGCAAACGAGCTCGTTGATAGACTACGATTATTAATAGCCGAGCAAGCTGTAGGTAATTTAAGTCACACGAACGCATGCATTCGATTTTAGAAGAGCTTAGAGAGGGTGGGTATATATACTGAACACGCAAGAATCGTGCATCATTATCGCAATGCCTAACGACGTATTCGGAAGAAAACGTGAAAAAATAGCAAGCAGACAAGGTCCTCCCGGTAGAGGATTCAAGCTTACTCGAGACGGAAATTACGACATTGAAAATAAAAGAATTTGTAACTTAGCTGAGCCTGCTAACGCGGGTGACGCAGTTAATTTAAGTAAGCTTCAACGATCCATAAAAGAAGATCATCTTCAGTTAAAAAAAGAAATATCCGATTGTTTGGTTACATTTAAAACGGAAATCAAGTGAATTTTAAAAAATGGAGAGAGTCGTAAATGAAATCCATCGCCCTGCACGCAGAAACTTTCTTCGTAGAAAAGTTAAAACGGTACGTCCTTTGGACACGCTTCAAGCCGATTTGATAGAGATGCAACCATATTCGAGAGAAAATAAAGGGATGCGTTATTTACTTACAGTCATCGATTCATTTTGGACGTGTCAAACGCCATGGAATCGGCATTGAAAGAAATTAATTCTCCGGTGTGTAACCTTCACGTTGACATGGGAAAAGAATTTTGCAATAAACATTTTCAAGATCCTATGAATAAGTATAAAATAAACATGTACTGTACGTATACGGGGCTGAAAGCTTCGATCTGCGAAAGGTTCAATCGCTCGCTCAAAAGTGAGATGGGGCGTCGTTTCAGTCTCAATGGTAATTACAAATATTTAGATATTCTACAGGATTTAATAGATTCTTATAATAATCGCAAGCATCGTAGTATAGGTATGAAACCAAAAGAAGTTAACGCTAAAAATGTACCTTTAATTTTAAAAAGATTGAATAAAATAAAAGTTAAAAAAAGACCAAAGTTTAAAATCAACGGTAAAGTTAGAATCAGCAAAGTCAAAAAAATTTTCGAAAAAGGATTCGTTCCCAACTGGAGTAATGAAATATATACCGATCTGATATAAATAAAATGTATCCTCCTACCTACAAGTTGAAAGACGACAGTGTTCAACCTATCGTTGGCTGTTTTTACGAGGAAGAAATGATGAAAACCAATTGTCCTGATATTTATTTGATTGAAAAAGTTCTCAAAAGAAAAAATGATATGGTTTATGTGAAATGCTACGGTATTAATGAGAAAACTTGGATATATAAAAATGATTTGTTAAAATAAAAAGATTTTTAGCTTTTTGGTTAATAAAAATTTTTATTTTTAAATATACATACGTTTTACATTTTAATTGTCATCTGTAAATTTAATTTTACCATCACCTAGATAGATTAAAAATAGTTTAGAACTTTCAGCAGCAGTTTTCATATTTTGCAGGAGCTTCGGTTCTTGCTCGAAAAGGGTTTGAAATCTGTGCGGAAGAAAAACTTGAAACTCTTTATCTAACGATACGACCACTTTAGGCCCAAATTTTGTTTTTACTTCTCGAAAAGCGGTCACTTTGTACTGAGTTGAAATGGTTAAGTCCGTTAACTTTTTCTTGGGTAAAAAAGTCATTTCACCAACGAGATTTGCACGAGAGAAATCCATTTTTTCTGTAACAAAAAAATTCAAACTTTATTAAAAATCACTGCGTACTATTCGATAGATGATTATTAAATACATAATTATCCAACGAATCGATAGATGATTATGAAATTTATTTAATAGATTCTTTGATATTAAATAGCTCACCTTTAAAGTTGATACTACGGGTAGCTTATAGGCAACGTCTCTTCGGAGGAGGTTCGTATCTGTCGAGGTCTATGATGAGAATGGGATCCGATTCTGGGGACTCCTGCTTAAATACATTATTTTGAGCTTGCCCCACCCGCCCCAGCCTTTCGTAAATTATTTGTACATCTTCTTCTTCTTACATTTGCTCGATTTGGGTGTCGTCCTGTTGAGAGAACATTTCTACCTCCGGAAACTTGTCAACATCGCTGTCTTCTTTTTGCAAAGTGCAGCCATTTTCTTCTAAAGCATTTTCAAATTCCGGAATCATTTGATGCCCCCATGCAAGCGTGTGAGTTTTTTTACTCAAAATATACCGCTTGTCGTCCATTGGACAAATAGCCGTCTTTTCTTCTCTCTTGGATTGAACGATATGACGTCTTGACCTTATATTATTTTGACCGACTCTTTTTTGCGTTTCGTTGAAAAGGCAGTACTCGTAATCCTCGAAAAGTATTTGCTTATTCACGACGCCATGTTTTACACCTTTTGCCTTTTTTAAAGGCTCTTGACCTTGTAATTTCAAACTGTATAATTTTGCGCGAAGCCCAACCTAAGTTTTAATCAGTGCACCTAAGAGAAAAAAGTATATGAAAAAAAGAATTTGATTTATGATTTTTTTATACCTTTTAGTTCATCTTTGAATAGTACAAGCTCTTTTTTATTGACTCTCGGTAAACCAAACACGTTATCCTCTGGGTAGTCGTACGTATCAAATTTATCTAGATTTTGTTTCATAAATTCATAAAAGTTCACTCCCCGGATGTGATATATAAATGAGTCGGTGCCAGAATACATCATGGTAACTAGTGGGCCTAATTTATTTTTTAATGAATGAATAATGAAATTCTTACATTATAGTTTTAGAAATTTCAAGGATCAACAGACCCGCGTAGATAGGTTTTTTTATCGTTACTTTGGTTGGAGCGAGTTGAATTGCTACTAGATTTTCGTCTATTATAGAAACGCTGTGGAAGTTTGGTCTGGTTTCTCGGATTTTCTAATGATTTACCTATGGAAATTTTTCGTTTAAACAAAATTTTTATTTCAATTAAAACATAGAATTCTTACTGAAACAGCTGTTGACGAGCAGCTTGTAAAATTTTTTTTCAAACTCGTTTTTTTCATTTTTTCTTTTTTCATTATTTCTTTTTTCATTATTATACAGAACGTAATCTCTCATCCAGGGCTTTTGTTTGAATTTTAAAGCTTGATGTACTTCTTTTAAAACCAATCCATTTCGCAAGGCTTGCTTTAATACAGTGTAATGAAGGACGTAGCCGTCTTTGTCGTAAAGAGTCATGAGTTTTTTATGTTTTGATCCCCCCGGTGGCACACGTCATTCGGGTAAAAACGGTAAATTATTGTGTTCGTCATGAAGCTTTTCCGGGTATGTCATTGAAACTTCTAAAAAACATACCCTCGGGAGAATCATCGGGTAAATTGTAAAGCTGTGGATCACTTACGTCCTCTACCCTCTTGAATCGGCCGTAGGGAAGCGGGGACGTCATAACACATCCTGTTTAAGAAATTATAATTATATATTTGTCATAAAAATGATAATAAATGATAATAAATGAATACATAACATACAGGTTGTTACAGTCCAGATACAGCAAAAAGCTCTCTTCTCTTTCAGGATCATAGTCGTCTAAATACCTGTTATTCGCCTCTGCATATCGGTGAGAAGCTTGCGATAAACCTTCTCTTATTCCTTTTTCAACAAACATAAGCATGTCAATATCGGTTAAAAGCTCGAGCTCAAGATCTGGATCATTTTCGTTTTTCTTATATTTCAACAATGCTTGCCAAGTCAAGGAAGGGGTGGAAACAAAATAGGCCGGGTCGAGCTGATAGCTTTCCATACTCATCGATCTGAAGCATTGAAAGATCTGAGTCAAAAGCATCACATCCACTTTCAAGTACAAGTCCGAATACTCTCCTAGAGTTTTACATTCAAAAGTTTCTTACACTTTTTTCGCATGAGAGTAGTCTTCGTCGCTGATGTGTGTTTCATTGAGCTTGTTATAAAAACTTTCTTTGTCAGGCAATCTCGTGGATTCCAAAGAGGCGAAATTTTCCGTAAAGTCGTAACTGTACACTCCTTTTTTAAATAACAACTCGATTTGATCGGCGCTGTATCCATCTTTGAGAAATTATTTTTTTATGATGTCGTGTTTAGACAATGTTTTTGTAAGACAATCGAGGCTTGCAAGTAGAAATCTGAAACTATCTATGAAACAGAAACTGATGTTACTACCCTTGATATGTTTCTTAAAACAAAGAAAATTCTCCTTTGACTTGGAAAGAAGTTCAATTTTTCCTTCCAAAACCGTTGAAGTCGCGAGCTCTTTGATTAAAAAATGTGAGTCGTAGGACCAGCGGTGAAACGTCACCGGTAGGCTCCTTTTCTCTCTGAACAACAAATTACACGAGTTGTGGGCACAGCCACGGTATTCGCCAGTAAGATGCGAATGCTTCTTTACTCTAACCTCTCTAACCTTTAAATTATGAATTGATAAAAAAAATATTCAATAAAAAAAATTTTTTCCATAAAAAATTACCTTAAACTTTTTTTTACAAATGCTGCACGTATCGGTAAGAAAATGAGCTCGCTGCTGCTCAAGTGTAAGCTCTAACGGTACTATGTTTTTATAAATTTCTTCTACCTGATTTTTTATATCAAGTAATTTTAAAATAAACCACTGAGCTGGAGTCATGCACGTCTCATCTTTCTGTCTATAGAATTCATACCTGGAAAGCGAATTATCGTAACTGCAGTGTAAATAAAAAGCAATGCTGTGAGTTTGGTGCTGATGAAAAGCTTTTCCTTCGTTAACGGGGGTAGTAGTAGAGACTCAATATCGGCGTACAATTTGAAGGGACACTCCAGTTGAGCGTTAAACATTGAAAATTTTAATTTATTGTTATTTTTATCGGGTAAATTAACTTTACATTGATTTACAAGTTCGCATTGAACCTCGTGAGAATCGAGTTTACTTTGAGCTTTAAACCAATTCATACATCTCGGACACACGTAAACTTTTTTCTTACCCTTTGAAACTTGGGCCGAAAGCAGTCTTGAAATGTCTTTAATTAGAACGTAGTGCCAGTCAGTATCAGTTTCCTCCTCCTCCTCTTCCTCCCCTTCTTCCATTTCTTCATCATCGACGTACGATCTTTGAATCAATAAAAGATTAACATGTTTTTCTTGTTTTTTTGAAGTAAGATGCCAAGGGCTGATCTTGTTTTCCTCGCTGCGTTTTTGCAGCATGTACACGTTTACAGAAATTGAATTTTGCCTCTCAAATCGAGGAATGCTCTTAAGTTTTACCGGAAATTCAATCCCGTCAAAATTAATCGTGTTTTCATATTGTTTATACTTACTTGCTCGATATGGCTTACCTGTGCTTGTTACTGGATGCAAAGCAGCTAGAATTGACCAAAGAAAGCATTTCTGGTCGATATTTTGTATATTGATTCAAGCTTTCCTTTTTTTATTTTTTCAGGCAGATCGATGTAAGAGCTTGCGCGAAGTTGATTCAATTCAGGACATTTATCGTCAATCGAAGAATAGAAGACAGCGAAAAACCACTCCCCCTCGATTCAAAGTCATCCATTTCATTTCTTATAGACACTACGATGTTATTTTCAAACCACTCGTTTAAGTTCGTATTATGATAAATTCCGATTCCTCGTCTGATTTTAATAAAACAAAGTCTGCATCTAATTTGGCATTGCATTTAATCGAAGGAAATTCGTTGAAGACTAATTTTATTTTCGATTCAAAAACTTTTTTCGCCTCTTCGAAAAAAGATTCAAGGGTGATGTGAGATAGGTTAGAAATTACTGCAGACCTTATTCTGTTTTAAAAAGCAGAGTTCAAAAAATCCCAGCTTACATCAGCTGTTGATTCTGCAGTTTGAAAATCGACGATATTTTCCGCAGCTTGAAAATCGATGATATTTTCTGCAGCTTGAAAATCACCCCCAATTTTTCAATCGGGACCCTGAATTTCCCACATCCAGCCTGCACCGTCGATTCCATCTTGCTGCACGTCGACGACCTCCTCATCAAGAAAATTGTCTCCTTCCTCCTGCACGTCTGCGAAGTGTTGCTGTTCGAGCACTTTCTTACTCACCTGATCCGGCTGCTGTTCGACCGCTTTTTTACTTACCTGATCCGGCTCGTCTATGACGTCTTCTTCCTGCTCCCGACGATGTACGTCAACGACGTGTACCTGTTGGTGTGCATCATAAGCGTGTGCAAGCTACTGTGCTTTTTTTAATTAAAAAAAAGCAGCTTTTGTTTAATATACAAATATTGAGCAAAGCAAGTATTAATTTTTTGCTTTGGAAGTCTCGAAAATTTATTATTTTCAAGCTCGTTCTCCAATTGAGTTATGGCTGAAGAAACGATATTCATCCATCTTTCTAAGTCTTCAATATCTGCTGTGTCGGCAAATTCTCGAAGACTAGTCATACAAAGCTCCACTGTAGATTCGTGATAGTTGATATCCATGTTGAAAAAATTTCAAAAGAATGATGATTGAAAGATGATGCTGCTAGCTGAGCTAGGAGAAGAATGATTCTTCGGACTAAGCCCTGCCTGTTTTATACACCTCCTACCCCTTCTTAGGTGGGAGGGGGGTGCATCGCTGGTGAAAAAAGTATGAAGTCCAAATTTGACGAACAGCACATTCATCTTCAACTTATCTGACTGACAAGTCACCTTCTCTCCAAATACTCACCATGCAGTACGCCGTGGATTTCCAGGCCTTCGTCAGAAGCTCAAACATCCTGGTGCCGAAGGAGCTTGCAATTGTCCCCATCGGAGCTGAGGATGAAAAACCGTGCTTTTCAAGCCTGCAGTCCCTTACAAAAAACTTTTACTGTCGGAGAAAAAAGTCAACGACTTTGCGCAAAATCATCTGCATAAAATCGAGTACAACAGTGGATCAACGCCTGCATCCGACCTGCTAAGAATTATGCAAAGAAATTTGAAAAATTCATCCTGCATCTTAGTCAAGGGTCATCAAGAAAAAAATCTGCTCGAGGAATTATTGCCAGACAAGTAAGTTAAAATTTACAAACTTGCGTGTTCATATATAATTTTTATTGAAGAACTTCATTTTTTATGAAATCTTACTTTTTTTAAATTTCAGAATCGTTCGAGACTTTGAAGAAGAAGAATTCAATGCGCCGACACTTAAAATTATGGTAGAGCAAGTCAACGTCCCATGCAGCAATCACACATTAGGCAAGAACATTTGTGCTTTGCCGACAAAGCGGATGTTGAAGACTTAGAAAGATGGATGAATATCGTTTCTTCAGCCATAACTCAATTGGAGAACGAGCTTGAAAATAATAAATTTTCGAGACTTCCAAAGCAAAAAATTAATACTTGCTTTGCTCAATATTTGTATATTAAACAAAAGCTGCTTTTTTTTAAATAAAAAAAGCACAGTAGCTTGCACACGCTTATGGTGCACACCAACAGGTACACGTCGTTGACGTACATCGTCGGGAGCAGGAAGAAGACGTCATAGACGAGCCGGATCAGGTAAGTAAAAAAGCGGTCGAACAGCAGCCGGATCAGGTGAGTAAGAAAGTGCTCGAACAGCAGCACTTCGCAGACGTGCAGGAGGAAGGAGACAATTTTCTTGATGAGGAGGTCGTCGACGTGCAGCAAGATGGAATCGACGGTGCAGGCTGGATGTGGGAAATTCAGGGTCCCGATTTAAAAATTGGGGGTGATTTGCAAGCTGCAGAAAATATCATCGATTTTCAAGCTGCGGAAAATATCGTCGATTTTCAAGCTGCAGAATCAACAGCTGGTGTAAGCTGGGATTTTTTGGAGTCTGCTTTCGAAAACAGAATAAGGTCTGCAGTAATTTCTAACCTATCTCACATCACCCTTGAATCTTTTTTCGAAGAGGCGAAAAAAGTTTTTGAATCGAAAATAAAATTAGTCTTCAACGAATTTCCTTCGATTAAATGCAATGCCAAATTAGATGCAGACTTTGTTTTATTAAAATCAGACGAGGAATCGGAACCTCAAACTAAGTTTTTTTGCTCATGTTCTGAATATTAGAGTTAATAACAAAAAATTAAATACAATTATTGTAGACAAAAAATATATGAAACTATTATTTTGTATACTTGAAGAAATTATTAATGAATTGTTTTCAAAAATATTATCTAAGCTTAAATAATCGGCAGGGGTACCACTAGTATCATCAGAAATCACAGATGCATTTAAACCAACTGTAACTGGTGCGTTTGCAATTTGGAGAGACTTTCTCGCTTTTTTTTGTTTTGCAAAAAAAATTATTTTTTTTGCAAGGTTTGGTCAAGCAACTAATAATGTAGAGCTGACGTTAGCATCGAAATTATAAATAAAATCAGCATCAATCTAAAATTTACATAGTCATTAAAATAAAATTCAAATACTTTAATAACTAATAACTTCTTACCAATTTGAATGCAATATCGTATTTCAGTACTTTGTACTGATTTATTATATGCAAATATTGCATCGGTTTAGTCACGAAAATCTTGCTTATCGCACCTGAAGGTATTAAAAATTAATTTAAGATAAACTAGAAATAAGAAATACATTTTGTAAAAGTAATTTTAATAAATTTTCGAAAATAAAATTTGATTTAATTAACCAGAAAAATCAGCAATTAATCAGAAACTAATAAATTATTGTCATAGATCATTTAAACTATAGAAACAAAGCGCGTTATTTTTAAATTAAGTTCAATAGAATTTATTTAATCTTACGTAAATTCTTCTTTATACGCTTTCAATAAAAAATCATTCATAACAATTCTACAGAGTTCTTTCTTTAATTTCAATGGGACTTTAGACGTTTCAGCATAAGCTGATAAAATTATCAGTTGTCGAATCAAGCAGCTTATATAACTCATGATTAGTTTGAGGTATATTGTAAAAAATGAAATGTATTTATATTTTTAAAATCAAATTAAGAATTGTAATCGAAACTTGATTCAAATGAAATTACGTGGTTTGAATACGCTTCTATAATGGTGTATATCTACGACTTTACGAGCATTTTCGTTTACAGAATCTTTCGACCGGTCTTGAGAGCTTGAATCGTTTTCTGGACTAGTATCAAACACAAAAATCTTAGGTTAGGTGCTATGTTGTGCCACGAGTGCGAGAGAGACAGAGAGTGCCGTGAATCTCTCCGTTCGACTCGCACTAGTATCTCTTTCTCTCTCGCAGCGACCCAACAACCTTAACTCTTCAAGAGCATTTCGTCAATTATAATAAAATACTTAAAAATTTTTACAACTAAAATAATAACTATTGAAATTATTAAAAGTTACAAACGTGACTATGCCAAGATCACGTTTTGCAGCTGAGTATACATACAGAGAACTGCGCTATGACGGTAATAGCGGCGCTATAACCGTTATAGCGGATCGCATTAACTATTATGTCGTCGACGACTGCTGCAGCAGTCAATGCATCCGTCTTAACAGTTAATGCACCCGTCTTAACAGTTAATGCGAGACGCATTCAATATTTTAAAGATATGCTAACATATATACATTAATAGACTAATGCTTCATCGCTCTAATTTAAAATTGAATTCATGCTACATATATAGTACGGTGTTTTAAAAATTTTTAAAAAGGTATATGTCATTTTCCCTTTGTATAATGATGAACGATGATCGAGTGTCCTCAATTTATGATTGATGTGATTAGTCAAGAACATTTCATTCAAAATTTAAATTTGAAATGTTGAATACTTTGTTTTTAAAAATTTTTGCAATAATTTTTTGAATAATTGAATATTTTGTTTATTTATTTATTTATTTATTTATTTATTTAGAATATACGGGCTATCGACCCAATTACATAGTGTACAAAAAATTATTATTAGGTAACGCACATGAAGTTAATCATCAGAATCAAAATTAATTATTCAAACTTAAATATTTTATTCATTACATCTTTCCTGAAAGTTTCAAATGGCATAGGTAGCAAATCATAAACATTATATAAAGGGGATATTAATGAACTAGTACGGGAAAGAAATGATTTACTCGACAAGTTAGATCTAGAAAAATTCACTGTCAACGTACTACATTGTCTTAACATGATACCACCAACCCAAGGAACTTTAAAATTCACTGACTGTAACAATTCGGGTGAGTCAATCCGTTACATTTTCAAAGGTTCTAGCACTCTTATTCTTACTATCAACATATTTCCAAAATCGACTAGAATCATTCGCAATATCACATTCGAGATTATTCATAAATTTAAATTTAACACGCTTAGTGAGTCTTTGGCATAGTGTTCTTTGTTTTCTAAACTCATCATACAATAGGTCGTTTTTAACATCAAGATTATAATTATAGTGTGAAATTCTCTTTCTTTTAATCGCTAACCTCAATTCAGTAGAAAACCAGGCAGGATAATCCGAGGATCTATGCTGAACTAAGGTAACATATCTCTCCACCAAATCATAGAGAATGTCATAAAAAACCACGACCTTGTGGTCCACATCAACACAAGAAGAATCCAAACCGTGGGCTGACCAATCAACCAACCTTAGTTCAGCAGCAATCCTCTCAAAATTAGCCCTCCTGAAATTATGAAAAGTAAATGATTTTTTAACAGCATCAACTTTATCATCAAAAACAGAGATAGAAAAGGCATCATGAAAAATATCAAGCCTGCTCAATGGATCAAGGGAAATGTCAGCTGATGCTGTTAAATTTGTAAAACACAAATCAAGATAGTTATCACAACAATTAGGCACTGAAATCAATTGATTTAATGAAAAAGAGTTAATATATAATAAAAATTGATCCGCTGCTTTTCTTACTTGAGATGAAGGATCACCAGAGTAACAGAGTAGACCATCTCTGTAATACCATGAAATATCTGAGAGGTTGAAGTCTCGAAGTAGTATAATGCCACTGGCATGCTTCTTGATAATAAGATCACTGAGATCTACCAAATAATTATTTATATACTGCAGATAGCTATCTTTGCCAAGGGAAGTGAACGGGGGAAGGTACAGTAGTGAGAGAATTGCAGATACTTTTGTCATGGATTTATAATCCTTGACGTAGTTATTTTTAAAAGGGGTGAGATCCTTGTCTTTTTAGAACAACTATTTACGTAGTTGCCCCGTCTCCTTGTTATCTGACTCTTAATGGGTGAATAAAATAAAGTAGAGTAACAGATAATAGAATGATTTAGAAGTATTGTTTATTAGAAGGAGTGAAAGTTTACAATTTATTGATGAGTTTAATGTCCTCCGACAGAGTTAAAGATTACAATAAAATACCTTATAAACTACCGGAGTTGTCCGGGCTGTTCGATGTTCTCGGAAGGTTCTCTGGGCCTTCCGGGACCTAAACCTACTGCGATGGCGAAGGCGATCTTGCACTAACGGATCCTTGCCGACTCCTGCTCTACTTGTCCAGGTGTGCTTCACGTTGTTTAAATCGCTTGGCTACTCGCGATCAAACCACTCGAGTGTCGGGGACGAGAGTGGTTTGGGAGCGCGGCTAAGTAGCGGAAGGAAGCTACTTCGCCCCACCTGTTCAAGCAGAGCGGAGGCGTCAGCTAACAAAGTGCTTAATTACAGTTTGCGCGGCCCCTTCCCTAACTCCTTTTAGGCGAATTTTAAGTAAGTCTGTTGCAACTTGGGAATGCGAGATTTTTATGGAGATCGATACATGACATGCCTCCTCTCTTAGTCCATTGTTGCCCTCGACAATGCAGGGCTGGACGACTGTAGGAGTGCACTCCTTGTATCGAAGATAGAAAATGTATCGATCATCTCGATCGTGTGAATTTTGGCGGATGACGGTGGGCAAGCGCCTAAGTAAAAGTTCTTCCTTTTTTTTTCTTTTTTTTTGAATAACTATTATTTTCATAAAAATAGTTAGTTCAAGTGGTAGCGTTTTGGATGTAATTTCTACCCGATGTTCGAAGGGATCGGTAGTTTTTGAGTTGTTATAATTGTTGCATAACAATGATCACAGGGTGAGAAAAAGTTAGTTGAATGTGGGTAAGAATATCGTAATTTTTGAGTTAAAAGCCTGAAATTTTCGAAATTTTTAAATGAAAATCTCAAATAGCTAGTTGTTTTAGCTAAGTGCTAAGTAGAAGTTTTTGCGTTGCTTGCGCAAGCCAACTAACAGGGATTTAGGCACAATAAAATAATTATTGCTCTATATTGCGTGGTTATCGGGTGCTGGAGCAAAAAAAAAATTCTGTATGGGTTGGTTAATATTTGGAGTGGGAAGTTGCATCGACGTATATATTCATTCATTAATTGCCAGGAGTGAGGGAAGTTCACAGTTTTCGCCGTGATTTTAAGTTCGCTAATTAGTTTAGTAAAAAGTATTTATAACGTTCGATGAAAATTCTGTAATATATATGATGGTGTTGAGCGCAACTGTTTTGAAGTTACAATTTAGGTTTTAGACTGTCGCATTACAGTCAAAATTAAAAAAAAAATAAAAAAAAAAATTGCAGAATATTATCAATAAAAAAAAAATTATTCTTCAAGTTCCTAAACGATTTGAGTTTTAATTTGTCATTGTTTAGTTCACTATGAAACTTCAAATTCAATATAAGTATTTTGTCTTAGTGTTTTAAAATTTTTAATATGTTTAAATTTTTGCGCTCGACAAAAAATTTATAAATTAGCAGGGAGTTTCGGTGAAATCGGTGCTTACAACACTCCGTTTGACTGATTTAGACTGAGTTTTGCTTTAATGAGTTAAATAAGTTTCAAATTTATTTGATAAAATTTTTGAGTTTAGTGAATGGAATTAAATTATTTATAATTGACGTAACTTAGATTTTCGCAATAAGTATTTTACATTATGTGTGTCACGGAAAAATTTACAAATAAAACCTATTTTGAATTTCGATTCGCAGAGATTGTACAATAAATATTAAAAATTAATATTACAGCAGTTATAAAAAAAAATTTTAAAAGTGATAATGGAGTTAAATTAGCTTGAACCAAAGTTTTTACCAAATGTTAACAATATTTAAGTATCATATGATTTTGTTAAATTTAAGATAATGTCCGAGTGTTAATTAAAATTTATGTTTACCTCTGTACCTACTCTGATACATACTATTGTTTCTACTTTTATAGCTTGTGACTACACCTGCACCTTATTTCGTGCCTACCTTTGTTCTCACCTTTCATCTTACTCCAAACCCTTGTAACTACCCTTGTTCTTACCGTTGCACTTACTGCTTTTTATAACTAAGCTCTTACCCAGGAATATGCTCATGTTTATATATATATATTTCTATCATGGTGATAACTGTAGTTTGAATTTTCTTTCATGCTTTTATTTCTAATTCTAAGACTACTTTGTTCCAATCTTTGATCATACTTTCATTTCAATCCTTTTTTAAACATCTGTTTCTATGCTTTTACCGACTTATTTTCGTCTTTTTATTTATTAACCTTCCCTGCTTTATAACCTTGCTACTATCCACGTCTGTTGAGTATTTTTTTCCGACTCTCTTTACTACGTCTGTTGATTTTTTTTACTTCCTACATATTATGAATCTTCATCAAGTAGTTGCCAACTCAATCCAATACTTCCTACATATGTTAATAATCTTGTGCTTACTACGTATTTTTTACTCAAGCTTCTAACGCCGAACCTTCTACACATGCATTTGTTTCTACATCTGTTTCTACTCCCATGCTAACTCTAGTTCTTTATTTATTTATTTTTTTAATTTTCTACACTGAATCTAGCCTTGTGCATAATCTTTTTTATCCTCTTGTACTTACTATTCTAAATAACCCTATTACAAACCTTGTTCATAACATTGTTTCAAACTTGATAACTACTGTGGTAACTTCATTGTACCTACTGCCGTACCCGGACTTGTCATTACGTTTGTAACTTTAAACCTACGCTTATATGTACATTTTTGCTTATTATTGTTTCTATCTCTTTCACATGAATCTACCTGCTTAAATTTTGGTGTTTGCTGTTGTTTTTTCTTTTTTTCATGCTTTGGTCTCTAACTTTGAATCTTTGTTCTCATCTTTGTGAAAACTATCTTTTCTATTGTTCTTCTCAAATTTTTTTGTAATTGCAATCGTGAAACTAATCATCTTCATACAATTTTACCCACACAGCTCTTTAACTTTTTTGACAAATATTTCCTACATCCTTTTACATTTGTTATCAACGCTTTTTCTACGTAGGTCTGTCCCAATCAACTTATCTTGATTAATATCGAAGTTTATCTTACGACACCAGTTTCCAGCCATGTGTAGCCTCTTTCACTTTGTTATTATTTTGATACTTCAATTTGTAACTTGGAACGTAAGTTGTACTTTTTTTTTTTTTTTTTTTTTTTTCAACATCTAACCCTGAAACTAACATCTTTTAAACTATTGTTTTCGATCCTGTACAAACCTTTGTAGGTAAACACTTAGCCACTTTTGAATCTACCGATGTACCTACCCTCTTGCCAAACCTTGAAGCTCTCTAAGCGAAGCGCACGCACAATTGTATTATAATATCTAAAACAAGTTTTGTCGAAGCTTCATCTAAATTAATCGACAATAAGTTATATATACCCTTTACCTTTGCGCTACGTTCAGAGTTCATATTCATTTAAACTTTTGTGGTTATAGATTCATTGGTTTTGTTTCAGTTTGTATACTAATAATTATTATTTTCATGATTATAATCGGATAATTTCGAACACTTGATTACATAGTTATTTTTTCATCAAATCTATTCTCTAGATGTTTTAATTGAATTGTAATATAAAAATTAAAAATTAAAATTCAAATTTTAAATTTTGTTCTTCAACCAATCACATCACGAATAAAATACTAACATTCTTTTTGGGTTCTCTCTTTTATCTTTGGATATAAGTTAATTTTTTTAATGCTTCGTAGTTACTTTTTTAATTTCTCCTATAGATACATAGCTGATAACTTGTACTTAACGCTATGTGCCTAGAAAAAAGTGCGGAGGGAGCGGACTGCGGAGGCAATCGAGTGCTCGCGTGATATAAGATTATTGCGTGTACTTGCATACCTTAAAATAACTTAATTTTATTATTATTGTTTAAATAAACCAAATAACCCATTTCTATTTTACTTTTAAACTTTCTTTTTATTGCTTCACCCATTAAGTCCCAGGATTTTTTAAATTTTTCCTGTACTTTGAGCTCTGGAATTTTTATGAAAACGATAAAAAATATTTTCAAAAAGACCATATACAACTTTTTTCGGGTATGCTCTACACGATGGTGTAGTTTAAAAAAATCAAAAATGTCATTTCCAATTGTTAATTAACAAATTAAAAAAAAAACTCAATTTTTTGCTGCATTTTTTTTTTTTATGAATTCTTTCAGTTGGATTTTTTTTTTTTTTTCAAAAGATTTTCAGAATTTAGAGGTTTCAGTAGAGCAGACAAATACAATATGATTAAGATGTTTCAATGTAATAATACGTATTATTTTGTAATATTTTCAAATTATTTATTATGTAATTGAGAGAATTTTTTATTATATTTAAAAAATTTTTTTTTATTATATTAAAAAAAAAAAATTAAGAATTTGCACAAATCTTTTAAAGAGAGTTTGATTTTTTTTTTTTTTTTTTTTTTTTTTTAACAATGAGGAATCGAACCCATATCACTCACACTATTTGATAAGCAATTAACCCACTAAACCAGGGTATATTTAAATTTTCCCAAACCAAAAAATAGTTTTTAACTATATCTATTGATATATTATTCCAAGTACCAGCCTACCTTGCAAAATGAATAAACGAAATTCATTTGCTCAAATCTTTAGCGCACAAGTTTTAATCCGAAATCGAATCGTCACTCATTTCGAAATCTTCGAGCAAAAGGGAACCTTAATGATTCGTGAGTTTATATAGTTTAATTATATCATTTATTTTCTTAATTTAATAATTCTTTTTTACAAAACTTGTAACAAAACATTAAAAATGGGGGGCGGGGAAAAAAAGGGCGGGAGGGGGCGTGGGAAGGGTCGGCGGGGGGCGTGATTGGAAAATCATAGGACCCTTCAAAACTCATAGAAATAAGCATATTTCGGTACTTTTTTACGGTTAGTTAAGCACTTTTTTGAGAGGGCTGTGGGGGGCGGGCGAGGGGCGTGGGGGGGGGGGTGAGAGAGGAAAAACAACTATATAATATAGTTATATATATATATATATATATATATATCTCTTCCCATATTATATAGTTATATCCAGCTCTTTTTTTTTGGCTCCTCCGGGAGGAGCTCTGAAAATTACGGCTCCTCCGGGAGGAGCCCCTTAAAACATGTTAAATATAAGGTTTTTTGAAGGTTTTGAGGTGCTCCTCCGGGAGGAGCTCTTAATTTTAGTAGCTCCTCCCGGAGAAGCACCTTAAAACGTCAAAAACCCTTATATTTAACATGTTTTAAGGGGCTCCTCTGGGAGGAGCCAAAAAAAAAGAGCTCCTCCCGGAGGAGCACCTCAAAACCTTCAAAACACCTTATATTCAACATATTTTAAGGGGCTCCTCCCGGAGGAGCCGTTATTTTTAGAGCTCCTCCCGGAGGAGCCCCTTAAAACGTCAAAAAACCTTATATTTATTATGTTTGAAGTGGGCTCCTCCCGGAGGAGCCGTAGTTTAAAGAGCTCCTCCTGGAGGAGCACCTCAAAACCTTCAAAAAACCTTATATTTAACATGTTTTAAGGGGCTCCTGCCGGAGGAGCCGTAATTTCCAGAGCTCTTCCCGGAGGAGCCCCTTAAAACGTCAAAAAACCTTATATTTATTATGTTTGAAGTGGGCTCCTCCCGGAGGAGCCGTAGTTTAAAGAGCTCCTCCCGGAGGAGCACCTCAAAACCTTCAAAAAACCTTATATTTAACATGTTTTAAGGGGCTCCTGCCGGAGGAGCCGTAATTTCCAGAGCTCCTCCCGGAGGAGCACCTCAAAACGTCAATAAATCTTATATTCAACATGTTTTAAGGGGCTCCTCCCGGAGGAGTTGATTTTAAATTATAGGAGTTTCTCCTATACGAGCACCTTAACTGTCAAAAAACTCCATATTTAACCTCTTTGAAGGGCGCTTTTCCTAGAGGAGTCGTAATTTTAAAAGCCCTTTTTAAAGGAGTACTTAAAAACGGTTAAAAAATATTATATTTAACATGTTTCAAGTACTTAAAGTATTTTAACTTACTATTTAATTTTTATAACTATTGTTTTAGACTCACCATAATATAAAATTTTCTTTTTTCAATTTAAATTATATTCAACAATTTTACCTAAACATGTTTGAACTTTTATTCAATACACAAACTCAACTCAAAAAACATGTTAAATATTAACTGTCAAAAAACTCCATATTTTATAACTATTTTTATGGGGGTTGGCGAGCGAAGCGAGCAGGGGGGTACCCCATAGTATATATATATATATACTCAAATTTTTTATTTTATTTATTTATTTTTTCTTTATTTTTTTTTTCAACGTTTTGTTTCGTTTTTCATGGCTCTGCGACGTGAAGCGGTGGTTTTGTATTCGAGTCTGGTGCTTTTGGAGAGGGTGTGGGCATTGTCGAGATTTGTGGAGGTGAGTCCACGTGGATTACGATGTCTGCTGTTTTTTGAGTGGGAAGCAAGCTGTGAGTCTCATTAGTAGAAGTATCGACCTGATGATTTACTTTACATGTGCATGATTTTGGGATGTACTCTTCTTCATTTGCTTTCATGTCCCGTTTATTTTCCTTTTTTCTGTTGCAGATAAAGAAGAAGGTCAAGATCTTTTCGATTTGAAGAAATCTATCTTACAGGATTTTTAGGGCCAATGTCAACACGACTGAGGATCCCAAGCCGATGGCCACGAGCGAATGTGTTCGTTTTTGCTCCGTTCTTCGGAAATGGATCGCCCGCAGTTTACTTTCGATTTCGTTTAGGGGAATCGGATTAAAATTTTGGAGTGATTCAGTGAGTTCTTTCTCCACCTCCATGGGGTATTTGATTGCGTATTCATGTATCTCGGGTTTTATTGTGTTCAATTCTACTGAAAGTTCTGGTTTATAATTGTACTCTGATGTGAATGAGATTTTCCGAAGACCGTGTAAGGTAAAGCTTGACGTGTGTGCGGTACATTCACCGCTTAGGTAAAGTGAATTTGTGCCATTTATGAGTAATTCATTTCGATGATTATGGCAGGTGATTGTGAGCTTAGTTGGTTTTAAAGTTGAATATAACCATAAATTCGATGCGTGCAAGGGTGTTAGAATTATAGGCGTATTTGGTATAATAACTGTCGAGCAGGTTTTTAGAGAAGAGGTTGTCGGTTGATTGAACATTGAATACTCATACAATGGGTGTGTAACTCCGTCGATGAGGGGTAAGAAGTCTTCACATAGCTTAGTGTGATCATAAGTGAAACAAGATTGAAGGAGTTCGTCATTTAAGAGAACATATGTCTGGTTTTTCGATAAGACAATATAATTAACTGTTGGTTTTATTGCTAAATAGCCTGTATTATCAAAGGGAAGGTTTATAGGGTTTGGGAAAGAGTGTATTTTGTACAAGTCTAGGTCGTCGTCGATTACTAAAGGTAGTTTTATAGAAACGTGAAGCTTTCCATTAGTGATGAAAATAGTCGTTTTTGCTACGCTGAATAGGTCATGGGGTGTAATTACTTCTGCTGTGTTTGGTATCCGGAGATTCGTATTATTGTTAATTTTTAGGAGTAGATTGGACATTTGGGAAAAATATAACAAAAGAGGGTGTAGATGTCCTTTAGCGGTGGTTTGAATTACTTCTATTAAGGTTTCATAACCCCTTTTAAAGTTCGTCAAGTTCGTATGAGTAATCGAACCACCATATGGTAACGTTCGCTAATTGCAATTCTTCGTTTATGGCCAAGTTTTGTTCGGAAATGTTTTCAACACGACTGATTAAGCGTGAAATTTCTAGTGTTTGATTATTGTTGTATTTATACAGATTTTCGAGCTCCGATTTTATAAGATGAGTTGATTCGAGTGAAATTTGGGATAAATTATTCTGACTGTCGTACAGTTTGTCAATGTCATTATTGATTGGTTCGCGGTCTTTCGAGTCCATGATACCGAATAACCAAATTGTAACCCAACCGCCAACTTCGATTGGAGCTCCTCGAGTTTTTCGATTGTAGGGTCGGTTATTAGTTTCTTGCAAAACAAAAAAGCTTTTTATAGATTCGTGTAGATCATTTATGGCGATTAATTTGCGGGTTATGTGAAGTTCCGAGAGTCCTGGTGTTATTTGGTCAGGGTAGACTCGAGATAATTCATTCACTAAATGTTTGAAATTTTTGTGTTCCGTTTCGAAGTTTCAGTCTAGTGGGGGACAATTTACGAAAATATTAATGTGGTTTTTTGTTCTGACGAAATTAATTTTTCCGACGTGTTCATAGAAAATACCCGGGTTATTGGGGATTGATTGTATTTCATAAAAGGTTTTATTTTCCGTGTAGAATTTATCTAGTTAGTTTTTACGCGGTAATTTGTTGACGTAAACTTTGTCTCCGGGTTTTATATCGAGGGGTTTAGTAGATTTGTCGTAATTGTTTTTGTTTATTTGTTTGGATGATTCTAAACTTTTCAAAGCCATCTCTCGAATCTCAGCAATTCTCGTTGCTAAATCGTAAATGTAACGATTATATGTGTCGTTATCGAAGTCGTCTAAGCATCCTGAAGGGTTTCTAGGATATCGTCCCATGGCTATTTCGTAGGGGGTAAAATCTGTGGAAGAGTGGACTGAGGAATTGTATTCCATCATGGCGAAGGGAACTAGCTCGTCCCAGTCTTGATACTTAGGGGTGTTACTCCTCAAGTAGTCTTTCAAGACAGCATGACTTCTTTCCAGCGACGCATTCGACTGGGGTTGGAAAGATGTCATCGTTTTTAGACGACAGTCAAACATGCTTTCGAGATTTTTGAGGAGTCTATTCCTAAAGCTTTTACCTTGATCGCTAAAGATAATTTTAGGTACTCCATGAGCGGCTATAAGATGTTTAGCTAGGACTTGTGCCACAGTTAGCGTTTTAAGATTAGGTACAGGTACCGCTATACAAAATTTTGAAAATAAACATTGCATAGTGATTATGTAAGCATTGCCACTCACAGTTCGAGGTATAGGTCCGACCGCGTCGATAGCTACTTTAAAGAACGGTTCTGCGGGCGTATCGGTAATTACCATGGGTTCTTTGGTGCGATAACCTATGAGCTTAAACTCTTGGCATATTCGACATCGATGAATGTAATCGACTATGTCTTTACGCAAACCGGGCCAAGTAAATCTTTCCCTCACTCTTCTGTAAGTTTTCCCTACTCCACGATGTCCCCCAAATAGACTATTGTGGCATTCTTTTAGGATGGTGTTGCGGGATTTGGTCGGTGGTGTTATGCAGGCACCTAGACAGATCGTTAGCGTCTTGGGTATGTCTTTGCGAGCGTCTTGGACTTCTCGATATAGAGTTCCACGTGGTAGTGCGTCTGTGAGTTCGCCTTTTCGTGACATACGAACCGATGATATTTCTTTCTCGAGCAGTAGATGATAAAGATTGTATAAGCATTCTTTCAAAGAACTTTGCTTAGTGGGATTTCTTTCGGTTTCTGTAACTACCAAGGAGAAGATAGTTCGGCCTCGGGTTTTAGACACAAGAACATTGCCAACCGTAGGGTTCAGATCTTTGAGTTCGCTTTTTGAAATTAGATCTAATTCGGCAAGGAGTTGGTTGTTAGGTGTGTTTAGGTTCAAATTCGCAGGGATAAAATGTATTATGTTATCTTTATGTCCCGTGAGGGCGTCTCGGGTGAGTCTCACTGTTAGTCGTGTAGGGGGTTTGATCGGGGTGATAAAAGGATTTAGGATTGGGGGTATAATTGGCGGAATGGTTCTGACGCTTGTGAAAATATCATTATTAGTATTAGCCGTAGTAGTTTTCGAATTTTTAGGCATCAAAATTGAATTAAGTTGTTTTGTAGGAAATTCTAGCTGCGAGGATTGAAGGGTCGTTTCGGCGATATCTCGAGGGCGAGTAACCTTCTCTTGAGGGTTTAGACAGTTTTTCGATGGGGCTAGCTTATGATCTAGTGTGATAGTCTTTGCGGAATTTGTTGAAGAGTCGGAATTATCGCTAGACATGATTTTGGTGTTTTCAAGATTGAAAGTGTTATCAAAAGTTGTTGGGGGTATTTTAGGTGTGATGAGAGTGGATGATAAGAGAGGATTTTTGAATTCTGAGTCATCGGTCAGTTGCCATTTATCTAAGTCTAACAAAGATTGTGTATTATTCAAATTTTGTCTATTGTCTGCGTCAATAAGATCATTTTCCAAATAGCCTGGATCACTGTGGACTGAAGAGTGATCCGCTTCGTGATAGTTAGCTCCTAGGTCGAAATTTTCGAGGAGTTTTTCCCATTTTCCAGAGTCCCACCACAAAGAATTAAATCTTTCGATAAACTTTTCTTTCTCCTTAGTTGAAGTTGGAAGGTTTGAGCTGAGCTTGGAGTTCCAAATTTGATTTTTCAGGGGTAGTCTCGCAGAGTTCTTCTTCATCAGAAGATGAGGAGTCATCGTTTGCTGGAGGTTTCACTCTTTTTGATAGAGAATCAAAGAAGGCCTTTCTTGATGAGGGTTTTGGGAAATAGGCGACGACATCTTCAAAACTATCTGATGGTACCATGGTTTCATCGAACTCGCTTATGCCAGAAATCTCATCTTGTTCTTGGTTGCTGACTTCAGACTTGGAGGCAGGAGATGTGGTTATTGTGTTGAGTGATTCTACCAAACTAGGTATTAAAGATCGGCTTTGCAAGGGTACAGGCGCGTCGGAGGCGCTTTCGGTTTCATCTGAAGTTTCTATCTCTGAGGTAGAGCTTTCGGCGTTTGCTTGATCGGCGGGTGTAGTATTTTTCAGCTTTACCTGTTGATCTCGTCTGAGTCTTAGACGAGAGGCGATGGTATTACCTGGAAGATTTCCCTGACCCGATGCGTTCGGCGATACATGAGTTTTATTTTTCGACCCTTTTGGTCTACCTCTTCGCGAAGGGCTGGCTTGCGGGGCGTCAGAGAAGTTTTCTTCTTTGCTTTTGTTGTGGGCTTGTCGAGCAAGGGATGTTTTTGTTGGTTTTGGTTTCTGAATAGGTAATATGGTTTTTGTTTTGATTTTCTTCAAAGATTGAGAGGCTATCTTTGCCGACTTTTCGTTTTCTACCTCTTTCTGGTCTATCGGATTTCTTGAAAGCCAATCGGCGTTAGTGTTAAGCCTTCCAGGCTTGTAACGGAATATATATCTGTAGCCACGCAGTCGGGCTCTCCAGCGGTTTAATCTTGACATTGGATCTTTGATTGAATCAATCCATTGTAAAGGTTCATGGTCGGCGTACACATAGAAAGTGCGACCGTAAAGATAGTGTCTGAAGTGCATGATGCCTAGGACTACAGCTAAACACTCTCGCTCAGTGGCAGAGTAGTTTTTTTGATGTTTATTGAGCGTTTTTGACATATATGCAATAGGTTGATCATTATTTGGTTCGCCTTAACTCAAAACTGCCCCGACTGCATGTGCACTATCATCAATTGTTAGGATGAAAGGTTTAGAGAAGTCTGGGCAAATTAGAACTGGTGCCGTGCATAGAGCACTCAGTTTTTCAAAACTGGCTTTTTGGCTCTCTTCCTAGCGGAATTTACAATTTTTCTTGAGAAGGTCGTTTAGAGGTCTTGCAATTTCAGAGAAATGGTGGATAAATCGGCGATAATAAGAACAGAGCCCAAGAAAAGAACGGACGTCCGAAGTACTCTATAAGACGGGAAAATCTTGAATATCTTTGATCTTTCCCCGGTCAGGTTTGACTCCAAATTGGTCGATATGGTGGCCCAGGTATTTTACTTCGGGGGTTAGAAATTCGCATTTTTCGATTTTCAATCGCAACCTGGCATTAAACAATCTTTGAAAAGCTTCATTAACCTTTCTCTCGTGATCTTCAAGAGAGTTGGAGAAGATGATTAAGTCATCTAGGTAAATGAACAATTCGATTTCTTGTAATCTGGTCATGACGGAGTCTATCAATCTTTGGAATGTCGGGGGAGCACAGCAAAGTCCAAAAGGCATGGCTGTGCATTCAAAATGCCCGTAAGGCGTTGAGAAGGCGGTTTTAGCTCTGTCATCCGGGTGCATAGGTATTTGGTCGAATCCATTAACAAAATCAAAAATCGAAAAGTATTTGGACTTGCCTAGGGACTCTAGTATTTCTTGAACGTTTGGGAGTGGATAGGCGTCCGGAATTGATAATTCGTTAAGTTTTCTGTAATCAATAACAAGACGATGTTGATTTTTACCGTCAGGGCCAGGCCGTTTTGGAACTATCCATAAAGGTGAGTTCCAAGGGCTGGAGGAGGGTTGGATGATTCCTTTCTTCAGCAAGTCGTCTACTTGCCTTCTAATTTCTTCGTGCAATTTTGGAGGATAACGATATTGACGTGTATATATCGGTTGGTCACTGGATAAGGGAATATTATGTTGTACTAGATGTGTGCGAGGAGGGTCGTCGCCAGATAACATGAAGAGATATGGAAAGCGTTCAACCACTCTCTTCAATTGAGTTAAGGCTGCTTTGTCGTGGTGTTTTCTTTTCAGAAGGTCAAATATTCGAGGTACTCTTTGTTCAGGAGGACAAGGCGTTCCTTCGGCCTCAGAATCGAAGAAGTCGTCGGAACTATCGAGTTCTACGGGATACAGATCTTGCACCGGTATTTCGACTTCTTGAGGTTCGTTTTCCGTGTTAATCGCCAACACGTAACATGAACCTTTTTCATGGGTAACGGCTGACTCACCGATAAATATTCCGGTAGGGGTTTGTATTCGGGGAAGATACGTCTCCCCTATTAGAGAGCTTTCCGACACAGGAATTCCTATCGCAATTTTACAACGTGCTGGCAACGTGTATCTTGTGGACAGAACTTTACCTTGTTTTCGACGAGCTTTATAGTGGAAAATAGTCGAAGGTATTTTGCTGGACGTAGGTTGAATGTCGGGAATGGTGTTTTGACTTTAAGGTGTTCGTCGAGAGTCAGAAGATTCTGTAGGGGACTCGGAAGATTCGGAATCGCTGTTGTCTGTAGCGCTGGAGAAGCAAATGTTTTGAGTGCCATTTTGAGTGATTAATTGATTATTGGCCAAGTCGATTTGGCCCTTTTCAATTTGGAGATAACGAGAGCCGAGAATGGCATCTTCTTTGAGCTAAGAACTTTCAGGGAGGACGTGCAAATGGTGTTTTCTACCGTCCCTTTCTTTGAAAGTAACAGTACCAAGAGTGTAGACAGGTTCTGCTCCAATCCCGGTCAGTTGAAGAGTACGATTTTTATTGATTTTATACGTGGGATTTAGAGATTGAATTTTAATTACACTCACGTCTGCGCCGGTGTCAATTAAAACGCGCCCTTTTCCAGCTTTAAATATGTCATTAATAATTTCGATCTTAGGTGAGCCGTACGAAATTTTCTTTCTTTCTCTATGGTTTCTAGGATTGTAAATTTGAGTTGAATACGTGTCGAAATCGTTAGTAGGTTCGTCTAAATTAGGGGTTTCACTACTCTGGTTGGTTGAATTTCCGGAAAAGATTTCTGAACCAGAGGATTCTGATTCAGAGCGATCTGAGTCTGAGGATAGGCCTTCAAGAAAAGAATCGGGAAGATTTTTCATTTTCCCGGCTTGCTTAAGTCTCCGGAGTTTCTTCAAAGTTCTTTTGCTGATAACACCATCTTGTAAGAAAGGGGCATCGTCGTGAATTAGGTGGAATATATGTTTTTGTTTACAAATACGAATTGTAATTTTTCTATGAGCGTCGACTTGATTATTATTTTTTCCCTGGATTGTAATGGGAGGGTGAGGATAGTAGAAAACCGAGTCTTTAAGAACAGAAGCTTTGATGACATTCACTTCATTGGTTTGTGCAGCGGAACATGCTACGACGCCCTTTTTGAATAGGCAATTTTTAATTTTTATGGTTGGTGCGGTTTTCTCGCCGCAGACTCTCTGCACTCTCGCGTTTTGAATGTTTCACCGATCGGCGCTCAGGGCTCTGAGAGCGGGGGAAGCTCGCAGGCGCGCCGTCTGGACGAGCTTGTCTCCAGTTTAAATTTTCGCTAGGGGAGATATTTGTGGGAGTATTCGTTGGAGCCGGGGCTTGTGGAGTAGGGATGTAAGGACCTGGGGATCCGGGTCTACCAGGCTGCTTTTCGAGATAATTGTTAGGGAAGTAAGCTGGTGTTGCGGAATCAGGATAGGGCGAGTGAAAAGGGGGCATAGGCGCTGGGGGGTAGTAGTAGGGCATATGAGGATAATAGGGCATATAAGGGTGAAAATTTGGATAAGGAAAAGGATGGGAAAAGGGGCTTGTCGACCTATTAGAGTAATTACTTCTAGGGCTCTCAGACCTAGGGCGGGAGTAACGATCTGATGGTCCGGATTGATCGGATCGGCTCTGTCTTTCTGGGTTTTTCAAGATACTCGAAGGTTTTTCGTAACGCAGAGAAAGGTGAGCATCCAGTTTACCTTCTGCTGTGTAGGTGATTGTTCTAGGCATTTTTATATCTTTAGGGTCATAAGAATATGAGATTTTTCTATTGAAATTCCGGGGGTCGTTAAAATCAGAGAATTTAATGTTATGGCGGTCGTGAGATGATTCTCTTTCGGGTGTCCCAGGTTGTCCATAAGGGCTAGGAGATCGCGATCGCGGAGGCGGTTTTTGGGTGGAGGAATACTCTACGTCGGCACGGTTAGGCGCTCCGATGTTAACCCATTCCTCCGCTTTCAGAGCTGCGCTTAAGGCTTCGGAAAAATTAACAGGCTTATGGTTAGACATCTGATTACGGATAACAGAAGGTAATCCGCGAATGAAATAATCGGTAGCAAGGTCTTCGAAAAGGGCCTTATTATGTCTCTTAATGTCCTCGTCATCTACTCCCTCGTTTTTTAGTTTCGTGGCAGCGCGGTGTATAGCTGAGAGTCTATCGTGAAAATTTAAAACAGATTCGTTCTGTCTCATATAAGAGTCTGAAATAAGGTTAAGGTAATAAGATAGGCATCGTTTTTGAGAAAAACGGTCCTGAAGATGTTTCCGGAGCTGGTCTAAAGTGTCAAAAACTTTTCCGTCAACTTGTTTTAGCCTTGCCGGTGAAGCGAGAAATAACTCCTTGAAGGAAAAGTTCTTTCAGGGTTGCATCTGTAATTCGTTGGTCGTAGCTTTCCACGTCCTGCAGCCATGGGCGCAGGGGTGTGGAACCAGTGTAAAACGGGATTGCAGCAAGAGCGCTTTGCATCAGTGCTGATGCTTGATCATTCGCGAACGTGGTTCGTGACTCGTTTAACGTAGCTGCCATTGTAGACATATTTTCGGCCATCTGGCGGGCGTGATGTAATTCAGCCGCCTTCTTCTGGTCTTTGTCTGCAGGGGCTTCAATCTCTTCCAAAGTAAGGTTCGCGAGATTAGACATATTGAATGCTTATAAATTTTATGCAAAAAAAACGAATCCAACGTCGCGATTATTCGCGAAACTCCAGGTAATAAAACGTGAAATGTATGCACTATAAGCGGGTCAAATTCAGCGTGACGAGCGGGTCAGATTCCGAAAGCGTTTGTGTGTGTAAGCGTGTCGTTAAATTAGCCAAAAATGCATGGTGAAATAAAAAACAAGGTGAGTCCGTTAGGCCTACCAATTCTCGTCATCTTCTGCGCATTCTCTGGTGGGGGCAATGTCGGGGGAGGGGGTGTGCAACGGGTACCGCCATATTTGATTTCTCAACGCGTTGGTTATCGTTGCGCAATTTACTTTGTTTACCTATTTTATATGCAATTTTACCGTATTCTTAACTAATTAAATAGAGAAATTAATCGATAAATGTCCAATTGGTGTTGACGTGTTAGTGATAATGAATGTAAGTTCAAGTGGCATACACTGTGTGTTGTACCGTATGAAGTTTGTTATCGGCATTCATGGTGTTTACGTTTTTTACGCATAATTTTTATTTATGCTGTAAAGGATTAGTTAAAAAATGTTTTGTTTGATATTTTGTTGGTGTTCGTTGGTAAATATGTTGTGAGTTTAAAACAAACAATGGTTTTGTGCAGCGTGAAGGGATGTAAAAAACGATCTGATAAGAAAGAAGAAAAGTTAAAATTTTTTACGTTTCCAAAAAATGATTTTTATAAGAGAGAGTGGGAAAAAGCTTGTGGTGAAAAAATAAGTAGAAAATGTCGTGAGTATTATCAATTAGAACTTATATTTTATTTATGTCAATTTGGATTAAATATTATGTAATAATTTTTGTGCAGCAACAATTTGCTCAACACACTTTCTACCAGAATGTTTCGTTCAAAAGCCTGAGCGTTATCAAGGAACCGATTACTCCCCGAAACGAGTTCGTACTTTAAAAACAAATGCGATCCCTACAGAAAATCTAATTTGGAAAAATTGTAATAGTCACCTAGAATGTAATACATTAGCAAATTTGAGTAATGTTCCAGCACTGTCATTGCATAGACTCAATTCCAGGTACAAATTTTATTAATTACAGCCTGTTATTATAGAATACTTTGACTTCTTAATTTAAGTAGCACCAGTTCTTTGATTAATTAAATAAAGTTTTCATTAAAGTACTAATTAATATGTTTATTATGTATATTCAATAGGCCAACACTCCCAGTAGAAAATAGTAGATCAAGAAGTTATAATAAAACTAGTAAAGAGAACATTCAGCCTCCAAATATCAGGACATGTGATACAATTCCTGCCCGCAGTAAAGAAACTTGTTTTTACTTTGTCAAGCCCATTGTTAAGGTTACCTCGGTACATATTTTGTATGTGTATTACAAAAAAATTATTATTTTTGTTACTTTTAATTACATATTCAACTTTCAAGGTATCTTGTGTTTTGTGCCTAATAGAAGGCTAAGTGTAGGTCACGACTACCTGCGTGTTCAGGAGGCGGTGTAACGATAGGGCAGGAGCAAGGTAGAATAAAGAGATCACTAGGTTTACGTTTAGGGAGCTTTAATCGTCTGGCTTAGGTGACTGCTCAGACTCGACTGACTTGGTGCGCTCGTGCGCTACATAACGTTCGCTCTTCGGGCTACTCTACAATGGCAACCTAAGTATGCAGGTAGAGCCTACATACCTCCCTCCTAAAGATCTCGTGGCTTTAAAATAAACAAACAACTTTTATAGAAGCCATGGCAACATTATTGAGGTTAAGAATTAATGAAATATAATGGAATGATTACTTTACTCCATTTACTGTTAGTAAATGGAGTAATGAAAATGATTCTAATCTGGTGATTTTCTGCGAAGAGCGAAAATAAAAATTCTTTCTTACAATGCTAGATAAAATTACAATTTGGTATCTTGCTTCTTCCTATCTTATAAATCATAATATTTAAAATCGATCTTTAACAATTAAAATTCATTTTTGATAATAAGAATCGAACTGTGGTTAGTAAGTGGATTAAATTTTAAGTACAAATATTTTGAATGCTATTGCTTTTGATTCTACTTAAAACTAAATCCGAAGACATAAGAGCTAAAGTCAATTTAAAAATAGAAAAAAAAAAAAAATGTGTACTTCCTCTAAAATACAAAAAAATTATTATCGCAGGATGAATGATCGACGTCTCGACCATTCTGACCGTGAGCAACAATCGTGGAATGAGAAAAATCTTGAATTGCTGATTGTTCATTTAGACAATCAGGGATCTGTGACTCGGAAGGAGTTGAACTTGCCGGGCCGTTTGTTTTGTGAACGGTTTCCGGATCGTTCACATCGTCAGCCGCAAGATGAGCCGGTTTTAATCGCTCAACAGACACTGCCTTATCCTTGCCATTAAGGTCTATAATATAAACTCTGTCGTTCAATCTGCGCACGATTTTATGGGGACCGGAATACGGTGGATCGAGGCTGCCTTTCCGAGGAGGGAATAAAAGAAAGACGTGAGAGCATTCGGACATCACCTTAAAGACAAAAGCGCGGTCGGAATTTTTATGTAAGACCGGGACGGGTTTGATCGAATCCATATATTCCCTGAGTTCATAAAGGAAAGCCCGCTGATCCGGTTCAGCTTCTTCACTCACAAAAAATTGTCCGGGAACACGAAGGGTAGTTCCGTAAACCATTTCTGCAGGGCTTGCGTTGGTTTCGAGTCTGACTCGCGTGTGGAGACCCAGCATCAAAGATGACAGGAGTCTGCACCAATTGCTTTTAGCCAGTACACACCGTAGAGCACCTTTCAAATCGCGATGGAATCTTTCGATCATTCCGTTCGAGGCGGGGTGATATGACGTGGTGCGTATACGCGCACAACCGATGAATTTGCTTAACTCGTCGTAAAGTTCCGACTCGAACTGACGACCTTGATCTGTAGAGATCACTTCCGGGCAACCGAATCGCGAAATCCAAGTGTCAAACAAAGCCCTGGCAACGGTAGAAGCCTTCATGTCCGGAATTGGCACAACCTCGGGCCAACGGGTATATCGATCTATCATAGTGAGGACGGTAGTAAAGTCTTCACTAGGAGTTAACGGGCCTACTAGGTCTAAGTGTAAATGTTGGAAACGTGCATCGGGTGGGACAAATTGATTAGGAATGAATTTATTATGACGTGAGATCTTTAACTGTTGACAACTGATGCAGTGCTTACACCAACCTGCTATGTCTTTACTCATATTGGGCCATATATACTGTCTTCTAATCAATCTATCAGTAACTTTCGCACTTGAATGAGTTTGATTGTGAAACAATTGAAAAACTTTAACTCGGAAGGATCTGGGAATATAAAGTCTCAAAATTTGTCCGGAAATATCACAATAAAAATCTGGCTTCCCAGGACCAGTTTTGATTTTCACAAGTTTAATCGGGTGTCTATCGTCAGACAAGATGCTTCTCAATTGTTCATCCAATTCTTGCTCACGTGCAAGTTCTGCCACGTTAAAAATTATCGGCACTGTGAAAGCACCAATATTAGCAATTACTGATTTCAGGGAAGGTTGAGTCTCTACATCAGTGATCGACCAGTCAAAAATCTCAAGTCCTGAAATGGAATTTATACGTGACAAAAAATCAGCAACCAAATTTTCTTCCCCCTTAATGTGATGAATTCTAGTAGTAAACTGTGAAATATAATTGAGCTGTCGGACACCCCTATCTACCATTTTTTCGAGAGGTTGGATCATAGCATAAATCAAGGGCTTATGGTCTGTCAAAACCTCAAAATCCCTACCTTCCAACATGTATCCAAACTCTCTAATAGAATAATAAATAGCCGTGAGTTCTTTATCATAAGTGGCATATCTTCTCTGAACATTATTAAATTTCCTAGTGAAAAAAACCAAGGGTTTCCAAATCCTATCTACTTTTTGCTCAATCACGGAACCCATACCGATGTCCGAAGCATCAGTGACCAAACGCACTGGAGCTTTGTCAACAGGAAAGGACAACAAGGCTACATTCGAGAGATCCTGTTTACATTTTTGGAAAGCCAATTCGGATTCCGGATTCCAAACGATTGGGGTCATGTCCTTCCTTTTTGAGTTTTTCAAGTATATATTCAAAGGGGCCTCAGTTTCAGCAAGATGGGGAATTGATTTATGATAACAATTAATGACGCCAAGAAATTTTCGCAGATCGTAAACGGTCTTAGGTTTTGGGGTTTCGACAATAACTTTAACTTTCTCTGGGCAAGGTTTGTACCCGGAAGCACAAACAAAGTATCCTAAAAACGTAGTTTCCGGGACCGCGAATACACATTTCTTTAGGTTAAGTTTCAAATGAAACCTATCCAATCTCTCCAAAACAATTCTTAAGTGTTTATAATGCTCCTCCAAATTACTCGAAGCTATAAGAATATCATCTAAATAAACAAAAACAAAATCCAGATCACCAAGCGCCCTGAAGACATACCTTTGAAAAGAAGCCGGGGCATTTTTAAAGCCAAAAGTCAACACATTGAAAGTATACAATCCAAAAGGGGTAATCAAAGCTGTCTTAGGCCTGTCTTCAGGAGCTATGGGGATCTGATGAAAGGCCCTTTCGAGGTCCAATGTAGAAAAAACCGTCTTACCATGAAGACGATACAAAATGTAGTACTCGCGGGATTGGAAATCTGTCTGGCACGGTTACGGAGTTAATCGACCTATAGTCCCCACATACTCTCCATTCTCCGTTGGATTTCTTGACCATGTGGATGGGGCTCACGCATGGACTATCATCTTTCTGACAAATTCCCAATTTTTCCCATTTATCGAACTCTGCCTTTGCGATCTTTATTTTGTGAGATGGTAAGGTGCGAGCACGATGTGCTATAGGTGGGCCTGTCGTTCGGATATGGTGAACTATTCCGCGCTCTATCAAAGGAGCCTGTGGTTGTAAATCGATTACACGAGGAAAATTCAACAAAATATCCGAAATAGGGGAATCAGGCTTCAAAGTATCGACGTGAATCGATGCGGGCTCTAACACACCGGGATCGGACATCTCACCTGTATCTCCATGAATCAAACGCTTAGTATCTAAATCTGGCAATAAGTGAAAATGTTTGAGAGCATCGCCTCCAAGGACTGGGTATTGCACATCAGCAAGGACAAAGTCCCATTCAAAGGAATCGTGAAAACCAAAGTTAACTTTCTTGCGAACAACGCCATAAACATCAATTCTACTACCATTAGCTGCCGCTAAGGCGAGGGGAAGAGGGGCAGACTGATCCGAGCTACAACGCGCGAAAACTGAAACACCAGTTCCCGTATCAATCAGGTAGACGTGTTTAGTTTCCCTGTCCTTCAGGTGGAGACACACGTCACCCGAAACCGTGCCGAGCGTCTCCTTCAAGGCAGAGGTTATTCGTTTTTCTGGTTTTCCGCCCTGTCACTCGATTCAGTCTGTTTCTTAGGTGCCGGAGGTGATTTATGACGTTCAGGGGTTATATCTACCCAAGTACAAGGAGACTGACACTTTGTAGCTTTCGTTCTAAAGTTTCTGTGATAATAACAAAGTTCTGGCTTTCCATTTTCCTTTCCCGGGCCTGAGGTTTTATCACGACGACGTCTATCCGGAGATCCAGATCTCGATCGTGAGTCACTATGAATACGCGAGTGGCCATTATGCCTATGTTCCGACCTAGAGCGTCTATCGCCTTTCTTAGGGGTTTTGTTGTTTGAAAAAACTCGACTTATCGCGTTGACACCAAGCATATCTCTCAAAACACCATCATTGGGTGTGGCTGTAATGACATTCAAACCAGCACTATCGCGAAGTATAATCTTTTCAAACACCAAATCAGCCTTTCTAACCATCGCATGCTCATTATTCTCATCGACGGGATCAAGAAGATGGAGTTGGTAATCTCCAGGGAGGCGTTGTTGCCAAGCGGCCACGATAGAATTTCTTGTTAACTGTCCGTCGCCCAAGAATAACAGACGTGAAAGAAAAATGGAGGGTTTCGAACTACCCAAAGAATCGGAAAAAAATTTATTTAATCTAGCCTGAGGTGTATCTGAAAATTTTCGGATCAAAACTTGCTTCAAGGTATTAAATTTCTCACCAGCCCTAATCACTCTGGGTTCTGCAGCAATTTGCCTAATTACGTCCGAACCTAAATTACGCATGACGGTGTTGAACCTTGGTTCATCATCAACAATCCCACGATAATTAAACTGGTCTTCTAGTTGGGCAAACCACTGTACTGGATCTTCCTTGTGAAAGGAATAAAACTGAAAGTCACTTCGAGAGTGCATAAAAGGATTAAATCCGTACTGAAATCCAGGAGGTGGCTGAGCCGAACTAGAAACCAATGGGTAGGGTAACCAGGCGTTAGCACCTGGTGCAAAACACGGGGGTGGGATATTCTGTGTTGCATTTAGCGGCGCAGTAGACAACAACTGAGAGCTTGAATGAATTCCAGAATTAATTCCGGAAACTTGCTGCAAAACTGGTTGAGTAACTGGGGTAGTTATGGGTTGTGAAAAAGTTTGAGTCACGGTGGTACTATTAAAATTCGGAACATTAATTAACGGTTGCGAAACTGAGGAAAATTTAGACGACTGACCAACGGTCGAAGAAACAAGGGTTTGCTGAATTATTTCCCTCAATCTTTGCAACAAAGAAATTTCCCTAGCCTCTAATATTGATTCTAACTGATCCCCAGTCACGTACATTTCAACGGTAGATAAGGAATTATTAGTTGGCTGATTTAAAATATTATGACTATTGACTAAATTTTGTAGGTTAGGAGTGGAAGAATGTGAAATATTATTGGTGTGCATATTATTTAAGATATTTTGATTCTGAAAATTCTGAATTTCTGGATTTGGGAACAGGGTTTGATTTGAAAAAGAATTGGAATTAAGACTATGCGCACCGTCCCCACTATGAGGATCTTGTTCACGCGGGCCCGAGGCTTTCTCACCGGTCAGCAGATCATCGTTCGAACCCGAGGTTCCCGATAACGCGCCGTCATTCGCGGTAGTAACCGTACTATTTGTTGAAACACCGGACACTGGGGTATTACTCGACATGGCAGTGGATTTGGCAGTACCTTTTTGCGATTTTCCTGGACGCCTCTTAGGGCTAAGCGGCGATCCAAGTTGCATACCAGACTCACCCAAACGTCTGCGAGTCAAAGGTGGAGTCCTTTTCAGCTCCTTCCTAGTGATAAGGCCGGTACGGGGGGTCCAACCACTCATGAAAACGCAGAATAAAGTCTGCAGTGATGAATTGCAACGGTCAGGATGATCGAGGTCGAAATCCACGCAAAGAATGCCAATCCAGTAGTCAAACCAAAGTTGTTGTTCCTCAATAAATCTGGAAAATCAGAACAAATCAGGTTTCTGTCTAATTGTGTTAAGTTAACAGATTGAGTGTAATTTTACAGCTGTTCAATTCCAACGAAGAAAAGAAATAATCATTGAGAAGAAAAAATTAATTCTATAAAAATACAAAATTTGATCAAAAACAGTTGTGTTCACCGGATTTTAATTATCATAATAACAATGTAGTGATCAGATGTAGGGTACTATGAATTGAAAAATATCAAAAATCCATTGACACTCAATCTGTAAACTCTGCCTAAATTCATCTAAATCAATCCTACAGGCCAAAAATTAAAAAGAAAATAATAAATCAGAAAAAATAAAAATAATCGATACTCTCAAAAAAAATGACTATTTTGTGTATAAAAATAAATCTCCAGTCGCATAATTAAAAATCGAAAACATAACGACATAGAATTATTTTATTCGCTAAAAGTGCTGGAAAAAATAAAAAAAGGTTATGTTACAAAAACCATGTATTTCATAAATCAATTTTACTTTCAGCGAATAAAATGTAAGTAAACGGTACAACCATGCAAGGTCGAGTTGAGCGCCACTGCGATGAAATGTGTTCCAACGATGCCAAGAATGAAAAATAATATGGAATCCGGAGACGGAGAAGAAGTACGTCGCTGCGTCGAAAAGTAAGCCAGCGGTGGTGCTACGTACGCTGCCGGCTGCCGGAGAGTTTTCGGTGGTCCGGTGACGCGCTGTGGCCGATGCTACTGGCTATGACCACGCCCTGTGACGTCAGCCAACGAGGTCCTCTGTGTGGCGCTGTATGTTGCTGCTACCGCCAAAAACTCCGGAAACGGCGATGTTGGCGTCGGTTCCGCTCACTTCGAGAATTTTCCAAAAGGAAAATCTCTACTTTGATGATTTATTCTCGGTGCTCGCTACGAGATTTTCCTTTTGGGAAAATCTCGACTTATCAGCGAGATATCAAAATGTCAAAATCAGGTTAAAAGCAGATTATGCAGAGGCTTGCACGAAAATAGATGCATATACGAAAAATTTAAAAGATCTTAAAAAAGAAAACGAAATATTAAAAAAAATTATCAAGCAAATACATGTGAACCAGCACCCTGTAAAAAGATTAAACTCGGTCAATAAAAAAATGACCGAAAGTAAAGTAACAGAAGTTTTACAAACCTTTTTTACACCTAAGCAAATTCATAAAGTCTTGCATCCAAAATGACTAGAGTTAAGTGGAGTTTGGAAGATATTGCGAATGAAATTAGTATCAGATGTGCTGGACCAAGGTGCTACAGACATCTTCTTAAATTAGGATATCCCCTTCCATCGATCAGTACTTTGAAAAGATGGACAGGCCGCGTGGATCTGGAGGAAGGTATACTAACTACAGTTTTAAAGTGTATGAAAGCCAAAGGATTATCGATGAAATACTGGGAAAAATTAGTAGTTTTGACATTTGACGAAATTCACACTTCTCAAACTGTTGACATCGACTTTAAAAACGAGCAAGCTGTTGGTCCACATAAGAAGTGCCAAGTTGGTATTGTGACGTCTTTGTTTAGTAAATACAAACAACCAGTTTATTACCGTTTTGACCAGTCTCTGACTATTGACATTGTTAATGAAGTTATAAGTAAAGTGTATGAAGTTGGTTTTACTGTCGTAGCATTAACCAGACAATGATAGTACAAATGTTAAAACAAGAAAACTTTTTAACGTTGGGATATATGAAGATGAATCAAATTTGTTTTTTCCACATCCATCTAATAACAAATTAAAAGTATTTTTTTTCTCCGACTCACCACATCTCGTCAAACTAGCGCGAAACCACTTGATTGATAATGGTTTTGTGTACAGAGGCAAATCTATTTCTTTAAAACTTTTAGAAAAATTAGTTGCTGCAAATAATAAAAGCGAATTGAAAGTTCTTTTTAAAGTCACAGAGAGTGATCTTCATGTTAAGGGCCAAGCTCGGCAAAAAGTTTCTCCTGCAACGAGATTTTATTCTAGGACAACGGGAGGAGCTATTGGCTGGAGTGGACACAATGGCTTATTGACCGAAGAAGATAATTGGCAAGAAGCTGAAAAAATGTTTTATTTAATAAACGATTGGCTTGACATTTTTAACAGTAAACTAGTCAATCAGCGAGACTCTATGAAAAGCCCTTATGGGAATTGTTTGGAAGAGCAGAATAAAATTTTAGATCAAATGATAGAGTTTATGCTGGAAATGAGAGTTCAATCTAGTCTTCGTAGCATGCTACCATTCCAAGTAGGCTTTGTATTGAATTGTAAAGCTCTCAAACAATTTTTACCATACCTTCAAGAGACCTACGATTCTGAAAACTTTAAAGTCAGATACATTTTTACCAACAGATTATCCCAGGATGTTTTGGAAAATTTTTTTGCCTTCATTAGAGCAGCTGGATCTTTCCACGACAAGCCTTCAGCTTTGAGTGTTAAACACAGAATTCGGTTAAATTTAATGTCCAAAAATGCCAAAGAAATGTTGTCCCAAGCATCAAATACTGAAGAAGTTATCGATGAAAATTTGATCGATTTAACCATGAGTTCAGATACAGAAGATGTTAATGGTAACAGCGATGAGATGGTAGATACCAGTAATAATGATGGTATTGAAGAAGAGTTGGAAGAACAGGTGGATGATTTTGACTCGGTTGATACTCGATTGATTCAAGAATTGCAAGACAATCTTCTTTTACTTGATATAGATAACACATCAAACGATGTTGGAAGTTATTCAAATGGTAAGAAACCTTGAAGTTTATTAACACAAAATACCAGGTTACTTTATGACACATGCAATTTTTGTTTTATATTTTTACAATTAAAGTTTTCGTTAAATACTTTTAAAAAGTAATATCTGATGTTTTATTATAGAAGGTGATGATTCTGCAAACCTAAACGAAAACGATTTGAGAGAGTATGAAGATGCTCCTGATATTGACAGTACAAGTACAGGTCGGTTGCTTAAACTACTCAACTATTTGTAAATACTTACTTTAATACATTTTTAAAAACTTTAAAACTGATCTGTCATTGGTTTAAAAATGTTCTGGTCATCGAGTAAACCTGGACATGTACATTGTCTCATTTTAGCTGAAAATTTGTATATTTTTAGCCAGTTACATTTCAATTTTTCATTAAATTTAAAATTATTGAGGTACTTAATAAATGGTACAAACACTCATTCGATGAGTTAAAAGTTTTGGAGTTACCGACAAATCAATTTTATGAGTTGATGTAAGTGTTCGCTTGGTTAATTTATTTGTGTACTTCTTAAAAAGTGAGTTCGAACGTGGTTCAAGAAATCCAATTATATATGGATTAAAAAAAAATTTTATAGATACTTTGAAATTCCTGAAATTAAGATATGTAATAATCCTTTACTGGCCCTTAGTATTTTTAGTTACAGTTCAATGTTATTAATATTTCATTCAAAATGATTAAAAAAAAATTATGATACACGCTGTTTATTTATAAATATTACTTATGAAATTTAAATTTTTTTTTTTAGATGATTCACTCAATCCTTCGGACATCGTGCAAGAACTTATTAAGGCAGAAGGGTTAAATTACATAGCAGGATACGTGGCTAGTAAGTTTAGATTAAAGTATGATTTCCTTGGTACTTTGACTTATAAACTGCCATGTAAAGACAAAACTGATTGGATTCAGTATTTATCGAAAGGATACTTAACATCACCTTCGAGTGCACTTTTAACTGTGGCAAACGTAATGGAAGATCAATTCATTAAATTTTATGGGTGTAATTCTTTTAATAAATGTAAGGGTATTTTTACGGCTGTTACAAAAAAAAACGCAAGAAGCGCTCAGAGAGAGATGTAATTCTTGTGCATCATGTAAAAAAATTAACAAAAACTGTGATGAATGCAAAGAAATTCTTCGTATACCTAAAGCTGTGATTAATTGTCTAGTTCGTACTAGAACTTGCATAAGAAAAAGAGAAATTAATAGGAAAAACAATATTAAAGTCACTGAAGAGATTACTTCAAATAAGGCTGTTAGCAAACCAAAAAAGACATGTAATGTTATAGAAGAAAATAATAGAAAATTAATAAAAAAATATGTTCAATAAAACAAGCATTCATTAATATTTCAATTTTCCTTCCCCTCTTTCAATTATTTATTCTGATGTTATTTTGAATTTAATAAATTAAAATAATAAATAATTACTTGAAATATATTTTAATTGAAATGTTCAAAAAAAATTTTTAATCATTGTTTATTTGAATAATACTTTAGAAAAAATTATGATGATTAATTTGTATTAAAAAATTTTTTTTTCAACTTCAAACAATAATTAATATTTCGGTGTTCAAACTTACAATTAAATGTCTCAAGTTAGTTAATATTTACGGGTACATCTCCCACAGGAGGATAACCCGTGAAAAAGGCGTTAAAAAAATAAATGAAAGTTAATATTATTCTCTCCTATCTCATTGTTTGAAATGATTTTGTTATTATTAATATTATTTTCTGCTCAATTTTCTGCATTTTACTAACTTTATATACACTTTTTACACGGTATAAGTATGTTTTAGAGCGATAAATAACGAAGTATACGATAAATTCATCAGTAAATGTATTAAAAATTATCATTTATCCTCCTAAAATATAAATATACGATACTTATACGTGATGAATGTCTACTCGGGTTTTTCTTAGCGCAAATCATTTTAAATTCTATCTCTTTGCCCTGATTGGTTGAAAAAATCAAACTTGGAGGACTCCGTTGCACAAAATGCGCATGGACTCACCTTGTTTTTTATTTCACCATGCAAAAATGTCGAGGTCGGCAAAAAAAAAGTGTTACAATTTGTCTTGAAAGAGAATTTTTCTTTCAACCATTCGTCAAAATTGACAAGTATCAGATAATAAAAGATTTTTCCTTTCTTTTTTTTTTTTATATTAATTTTTAGTATTATAAATTTCGAAAGGAAAAATCATTAATTAATTTTTGTTTTTAAGAAATATATTAACAATTTTAACTAGGTTTTTAATTTTAATTATTAAGAGAGAACCAATATGGGGACTAAACAAGGTTTAAGATACCCACAAGGGATGCCATTTATGTCATGGATTTATAATCCTTGACGTAGTTATTTTTAAAAGGGGTGAGATCCTCGTCTTTTTAGAACAACTACTTACGTAGTTGCCCCGTCTCCTTGTTATCTGACTCTTAATGGGTGAATAAAATAAAGTAGAGTAACAGATAATAGAATGATTTAGAAGTATTGTTTATTAGAAGGAGTGAAAGTTTACAATTTAACGATGAGTTTAATGTCCTCCGACAGAGATAAAGATTACAATAAAATATCTTATAAACTACCAGAGTTGTCCGGGCTGTTCGATGTTCTCGGAAGGTTCTCTGGGCCTTCCGGGACCTTAACCTACTGCGATGGCGAAGGCGATCTTGCACTAACGGATCCTTGCCGGCTCCGGCTCTACTTGTCCAGGTGTGCTTCACGTGGCTTAAATCGCTTGGCTACTCGCGATCAAACCACTCGAGTGTCGGGGTCGAGAGTGGTTTGGGAGCGCGGCTAAGTAGCGGAAGGAAGCTACTTGGCCCCATCTGTTCAAGCAGAGCGGAGGCGTCAGCTAACAAAGTGCTTAGTTACAGTTTCCGCGGCCCCTTCCCTAAGTCCTTTTAGGCGGATTTTAAGTAAGTCTGTTGCAACTTGGGAATTCGGGATTTTTATGGAGATCGATACATGACACTTTAGCCAATTTAATAAATAGATTTTGATATTCCAAGCCAGAATAGAATTGTTTATATAAAATAGAAAAAATTTCTGTGTGAAATTCTGTAAAATAAAATGATAATCTTTATTATTATAAAATTAAGTTTTTCAAGCTATAACCCTCAAAAATATCGATCTGAAGTTAGTTACTGGTTGCAAACATTATTATTATTTACAAGTTAATTGAGAAAAAGCTCAGAAAAAAAAATTGTTTTTGCCATCTTTTTTTTGAAAAACTGAAAGTAAAAATTATCGTATGTTTACTTTCAAAATTAAAAATTTGATCGCGTGTATTAAAAATTGAGCGTGCTTGCGCGCTGATTGAGACTAGTAAAATTAAAAATTTGTTACGTATAGTTTTATAAAAAAAATTTTGCTTTAAGGTTAGGTTATCGATGTAAAAAGACACGAATAATTTTGATTTAAAAAAAATATAAATAGCTGAGCATGTTTCGTAATAAATAAAACATTAAGCTCAAACTATTTTTGTCTTTGTTTAACGTCTGAGATAAATTTTTTCAAATAGTTTGAGCTTAATGTTTTATTTATTACGAAACATGCTCGTTATTTATATTTTTTTAACCAAAATTATTCGTGTGTCATTTTACATCGATAACCTAACCTTGAACCAAAAATTTTTTTATAAAACTATAACTGACAAATTTTTAATTTTAAAATGAGATATACCTATTTAGAAATTTTTAAAACACCGTACTATATATGTAGCATGAATTCAATTTTAAATTAGAGCGATGAAGCATTAATTTATTAATGTATATATGTTAGCATATCTTTAAAATATTGAATGCGTCTCGGATTAACTGTTAAGACGGATGCATTGACTGCTGCAGCAGTCGTCGACGACATAATAGCTAATGCGATCCGCTATAACGGTTATAGCGCCGCTATTACCGTCATAGCGAAGTTTTCTGTGTGTATGTACGAGGATCTTCTTCCAAATCACTCATAGGCATTCATTTAACTACTATTGCACTTATTAAATTTAATAAAGGAAGTTTTAAGATTAAAACTTCTGAAATCTTAAAAAAACTCCTAAAACAATAAGGCATATATAGTTTTGGAGGGAACTTGTTGATATCGTCTGCTACCAAGCGGAGCCCGCGTGCGCGAATCAGCGCGCTCACAGTTTGGTGCGGCTCGGTGAAATTGCACTTCGTATTTTGGTGAACTTTCACTGAGCCGCAGCGCGGAGATGGTGCCGCGGCTAGCGTGCAAGGCGCACCACGGAGAACGTGAATCCTTCTTTCCGTGCATCTGAGCTATCCGAGATCAAGATTCACGGAGTCGCACTCCAGCTGAAAAACTGCGTACAGAAATCCGTACAGAAAATTGAGACGGATTTCCGTACAGATTAATATTATTTGAAAAAAAATATTTAATAACAATTGATTTTTTTTTTTTATAAAAATTCACATATCAATAGTTTCTGATAGTTAATAAATAAAATATTGTTTATGGTATTAAAAGAAGTGGCAAACCTTATTCAATACCAAAACATGTTTCAATACCAAAAAGTTGAAAAGTGTTAAGCTCCCAATGTGTATTAGACGCATGCTGTGAAGTCTTAAAGACAGCAAATTGTGGAAAGCCCGCGAATGGGAGTCTTGGTTGATCTATGTTTCATTACCCGTTTTACGCGAAATTCAAGGATTTAGTGATTATTATGATCATTGGGCTTTTCTAGTCCATGGAATTAATATTTTGAAACAAGACAGAATAACAAAGGAAAACTTTAAAATAGCTGAAGAAAAATTGCACAAATTTGTAGCAATGATTGAAGGTTTGTATTCTCAAGTAGAAATGATATTTAATGTGCACCAATTAGAGCATTTACTTAAAAGTGTGAAAAGATGGGGAACGTTACAAATGCACTCTGGTTATACAATTGAGGCTGGAAATGGTAAACTAACAAAAATGATTAAAGCCAATAAAGGAGTCGTACGCCAAATTTGCAGAAGAATTGGCTATAATTACAGTGCGCGAATTTTGAAAAAGATTATTACTGAAAAAATGCCAGATTCTGTCGTGTTGAGATTTTGCAATAATTTACATTGTAAGAAGATTAAGAAAGGTTTAAAATTAACAGAACAATCGTAATTCACATATTTAGGAAAATCAAAAGTTGTTGATAAAGAATGGATTGATAGTCAAAATTTGTCTGCAGAGAACAGTAAATCTTTCTTATGAATCGCAAAAAGACAGTGTCCGATCACATCACATAAAAAACATTAAAAAAAACGAAATGATTCGATTGTCACAACTTGCGATCATTAGTTACCATCGAGTACTTAATATAGAAGAAGAGAAAATTCCTACCGAAACTGAATCGATCCGACTTATAGCTGCCTACATCAATTACAATAACAAAGAATATCTGCGTGAAGTACCAAAGGGTATAGCCGGGTAAGATAGTCGAATCAGCCCCCACGGCGAACCCTTACTATATATATATATATATATATATATATACTAGAGGGGGTACCCCCCTGCTCGCTTCGCTCGCCAACCCCCCAGAATTTTATGCTTGAATCTACACTTGTACCTACGCTTATACACATACTCTTGTGTCTACCTCTGTACCTACTCTGATACATACCATTGTTTCTACTTTTATAGCTTGTGACTACACCTGCACCTTATTTCGTGCCTACCTTTGTTCTCACCTTTCATCTTACTCCAAACCCTTGTAACTACCCTTGTTCTTACCGTTGTACTTATTGCTTTTTATAACTAAGCTCTTACCCAGGAATATGCTCATGTTTATATATATATTTCTATCATGGTGATAACTGGTGTTTGAATTTTTTTCATGCTTTTATTTCTAATTCTAAGACTACTTTGTTCTAATCTTTGATCATACTTTCATTTCAATCCTTTGTTAAACATCTGTTTCTATGCTTTTACCGACTTATTTTCGTCTTTTTATTTATTAACCTTCCCTGCATTATAACCTTGCTACTATCCACGTCTGTTGAGTATTTTTTTCCGACTCTCTTTACTACGTCTGTTGATTTTTTTTACTTCCTACATATGTTAATAATCTTGTGCTTACTACCTATTTTTTACTCAAGCTTCTAACGCCGAATCTTCTGCACATGCATTTGTTTCTACATCTGTTTCTAGTCCCATGCTAACTCTAGTTCTTTATTTATTTATTTTTTTAATCTTCTACACTGAATCTAGCCTTGTGTATAATCTTTTTTATCCTCTTGTACTTACTATTCTAAATAACCCTATAACAAACCTTGTTCATAACATTGTTTCAAACTTGACAACTACTGTGGTAACTTCATTGTACCTACTGCCGTACCCGGACTTGTCATTACGTTTGTAACTTTGAACCTACGCTTATATGTACATTTTTGCTTATTATTGTTTCTATCTCTTTCACATGAATCTACCTGCTTAAATTTTGGTGTTTGCTGTTGTTTTTTCTTTTTTTCATGCTTTGGCACAATTGTATTATATTATCTAAAACAAGTTTTGTCGAAGCTTCAATTAAATTAATCGACAATAAGTTATACAGTAGAACCTGTGTACATTGACCACCTCCCGTTCCAAGGAAAAGTGGCCAATGTATGCAGGTGGCCAATGTACAAAGGAAAGTGAAGGGCGTCGCCTTGGAATAGAAAGGTACTATCTCAGAAATTTTTATAGAAAGATACTATCTCGTATCGATTTTATAGAAAGATAGTATCTTTCTATAAAAACTTCTGAGATAGTACCTTTTTATTCCAAGGCGACGAGGGGTGGGCTAAAAAAAAAGTTTCAAATTTTTAGTAATGTATTATAGTTTAATTTTCTGATTGAAATAATCTGTGATCTTCGTTTGCTTAGCAGCACAAGCTGAAGAAATCCACTTTGCTTCAATCTCAATGTATATATCATATAAATGTTCAACATTAATTTCAACTTTTTCTCCAAATCGAATGAGATCGATAACACTCTTTAAAGCTTCATCGTAAGATAAATATTTGTTTATCGTTTGATTTGTGTCCTCTTCCTCGTCTTCGTCAATTTCTTCATCATGATTCTTTTGAGGTTCGAGGAAAGATTTTAATACTTCTACAACGGCTTCATCAATGGTAACCGGGAACGGCTCATGAACAAGCTTTCCTTCATCTCGCTGTTCGATTTTATTGATTGAAAGAAAATCATTTGGAAGAATTTGTAAAACTTCTGCTAGAGGCGCTTCATCATCAACGGTCTGAGATTGTTCAGATGACACAGGGAAGTCAGCACGACGAAAACACTTCTCAAAAGTTGACTGTTGAACTTCTTTCCAAGAAGCATACATCCATCTTATTGCATATAAAACAGTAATGGATTTTTGAAATTCTGCTCTTGAGCCATCTTTTTCAGCAATAGCAATTAAAAATCTTAACATTTTCGATCTGTAACGTGCTTTCACAGCTCTGATAATTCCTTGGTCCATTGGCTGAATTTCTGATGTTAAATTGGGTGGTGTATATACCCTTTACCTTTGCACTACGTTCAGAGTTCATATTCATTTAAACTTTTGTGGTTATAGATTCATTGGTTTTGTTTCAGTTTGTATACTAATAATTATTATTTTCATGATTATAATCGGATAATTTCGAACACTTGATTACATAATTATTTTTTCATTAAATCTATTCTCTAGATGTTTTAATTGAATTGTAATATAAAAATTAAAAATAAAAATTCAAATTTTAAATTTTGTTCTTCAACCAATCACATCACGAATAAAATGCTGACATTCTTTTTGGGTTCTCTCTTTTATCTTTGGATATTAGTTAATTTTTTTAATGCTTCGTAGTTACTTTTTAAATTTCTTCTATAGATACATAGCTGATAACTTGTATCAAAAATTGGCGATGTGGGTAGAAACTGATAACATATATCAAAAATGGGGGGTGAAAGTAAAAAACAGGGCATGGGGGGGTTATTAGAAAAGGGTTTAATTTATTAGCACGGGAAAAAAAAGCAAACGCACGGGAAATTTTAGGTCAAATTCACGGGAAAAAAGACATTTGCACGGAAAAATAAGTGATTAAACGGGAAAGAAAATAAATGCATGGGAAAAAAATACTTGAGCGGAAGTTAAATGTATTAAGCGGTAAAAAAAAATATATTGAATGGGAGTAGAATTAACATTGCGCGGGAAAAAAATGTATTAAACGGCAACAGAATTGATCTCGCACGGGAAAACGTCATATATTTTCTAGTGAATGGATTATCCCACGATTCGATTTGATTTACTATTGCACCTGCCACATTTACCCAGTTAATAAATTTTGTTTCCTGCCCTATAAGTCACTTTGTTGTAAGTTAATTTATAGTCCCCCTGGTCACTCTAACCACAAAATCAAATCTTTGATGCGTGTTTTCGGTGACTCGTACTATAAAATAGTATATAGTACGAGTGCAGTACGTCAACAGGGCTTATTAAGAACCTCGTGATGTGCTTCGCTACGTACTTGGGTCCTTAAAACCACCCCGGTGACGATGCTGCACCTGTACTATAATATACTATTTTAAGTGCATTTATTATTCTACCTACGAGAACGTGCTATTATATATTATATCTTTGTTATTTACTTCGTTGTAATCTAATTTTAAGTGCATTTAATTATCTATTTATGCGAACGTGTTACCATATATTTGTATCACTCGATGTACTTGTCAAGCGACCAAATAGGGTTATACCCCAAGGCCGAAATAAAAACCTTATATAGTCAGTCAGTCAGGGTTGGATAAGTTTTTTTGGATCATCGATTGCAGAAACTTTGGAAATTGCTTTCTGGTACCGAATGATGAGCAAAATCATCAATAATTTTTCTAAATGGTCCTTTTTTCGATTATCCACACAAAATGTTTGAATTATTTTTGTTTTTTAAATAATTTTCAAACAATTTGTGTTTAAAGCCCATTGCACTCCTAGACATGTGTATCCTTGCATGTTTTTGTCTCTTTATGAACTTTAAGAGAAAAATATTTTCAAATCTTAACTCAAAAAGTATAAATCTGAACAATTTATATTTCAAACCTCAGAAAATGCTAAAAAGTACTTCTAGTAACAAATTATTCCTGTTCAATTTTTTGAGTTTGGATTTGAATTTAAGTTGGTTGAGATCTTCTTTATATTGAATATTGAATCGATTGAGATCTGTCTTGAGTTTTATTTATTTTTTTTATTTTAACAAAGAACTTTTGAAGAAACGATAAGTCGACAGGTTAGATCAATAAGATAAATCTCGTCTATGCTGTGCAATAATATACGGATATACCTTATTGATCTAACCTGTCGACTAGGAAAGATATTTTCGACCGAACAAATTATATTATAGATTTTTTAAAGTATTTTTGGAAAAACCTCGGCCACGATTATTTTGGTCAATGTTCTTTTTACAGGCATCACGATACTGTTACTGCTTCAATAAGGCATGTTCAACAACGAATATTAATGCACAACGCAGTCAATATTTATCTCATTGATCTAAATGTAGTAGACAGTAAATTTCGTTTAAAATTTTTATCTTATTTTTTTTCAACAATCCCCTTTGTTATTAGGTATTAATATTCGTTGTTGAACATACCTTATTGAAGCAGTAACAGTAATCGTGATGCCTGTAATGAGGACATTGACCAAAATAATCCTGGCCGAGGTTTTTCCAAAAATCCATCAAAGATACTTTTACAAGTCTATACTATAATTTGTTCGGTCAAGACACATCCCAATTGATTCAATATTCAATATAAAGAAGATCTCAACCAATTTAAATTCAAGGACCATTTAGAAAAATTATTGATGATTTAGCTCATCATTCGGTACCAGAAAGCGATTTCCAAAATTTCTGCAATCGATGATCCAAAAAAAGTTATCTAACCCTGAGAGGAGGACCCGGTAGGACTAGACATTTGGGTTACTTCTTTGGATTTTTAGCTAATTTTCAAACAATTTGTATTCAAAACTTGAGCCAAAGGTGAGAGTGTCAAGGGTTTGCTAAGGGTTAGCTCATACTTTTCCAGCGTCGAGTGTTATGTTTTTTTCAACTCAAAGCAAGGAGTTCAAACTTCCTGTTTGGGAAAAATCAGAAAGTTTGAACTTTCTGCACCGTGTGTGAAAAATAAATTTTATAGAGTCAGGAAGTTTTTTTAATCACAATTTTAATGTTTAGAAGGACAATAATTGATGCATTTATCGCAACGTATTCAAAGTTTTTGCGCGCACGCGGAGATCTAGAGTTTTGCGCGCACGCGGGATAATTTAGTTTGCGCGTACGCGGAACACCTAAGTTGCGCGTACGCGCAAATTTTTGTTTGAAAGGGTAATTTTGCGCCTACGCGGAGACTTCTCCGCGTACGCGCACGAGTACATACATGAATACATACATGAATATATTTGGATGATAATTACAAAATAAAAAAAAAAATAAAAAAATAAATAAGGATTTAAAGTTTAACAAGAATTTTTTAAATAAAATTTTACAATTTATTAAAAAGAAAAAATTACTCCATTATAAATTTAATTTTTCTGAAAATAAAATCTTTTTTTCATTTTTTTTAAATTAAAAACTTGGATTTTTCTAATTAATCTTATAATGAAATTTTTTAAAATTAATGAATTCAAATTTTAAAATTTTATATAGTTTAATCATACCATTAAAAAAGAATTAATAAATTAAGAAAATATACAAAACTTGTAACAAAACATTAAAAATGGGGGGCGGGGAAAAAAAGGGCGGAGGGGGGCGTGGGAAGGGCGGGGGGGGGCGTGATTGGAAAATTATAGGACAATTCAAAACTCATAGAAATAAGCATATTTCGGTACACTTTTACGGTTAGTTAAGCACTTTTTTGAGAGGCCTGTGGGGGGCAGGGGGAGGGCGGGCGAGGGGCGTGGGGGGGGGGGCGTGAGAGAGGAAAAACAACTATATAATATAGTAAGATATATATATCATTCGAAAGGGTTTAAAAAAGGAAAATTTTTGACGCAAACCACATCTCCCTATTCCCAATCTAGGGACCCTAGGGTCTGAAATAGTGATTTTTCAACTTTAATTCATATCTCCGAACCTATTAGGGCTAGAGACATGCGGTTTGCGGCAAAATTTTCTAAAAAAAAATTGAAGTTCACTTATATTTTTTAATGTTATTTTTGACGCAAAATTTAAACCGTTAAAGCCATTTTTCAAATTTTTTACCTTAAATTTCCGATGAAAAAAAAAAAGGTGTGGGTCTATAAAAAATATATGTGACGTATTTTAACAAAAATTAACCGCTCTGATTTTTCAGATTTTTAAAAGGGGGGGGGGAACTTTTCTGACCGATTTATCAAAACTTTTTACATAAAACGCCGCCTAGCGGGAGCAAATTTAGTCAAAATTAAAAATTATATATATGGTTGAACTACATTTCTTTTAAAGAAAATTTTGCCACAAACCGCGTTTTTCTAGCTATTTTAGGTTATGAGATATTAATAAAAGTTAAAAAATCACTATTTGGCTCTGCGCATGCGCAGTTGAGGGGAAAAAAATTTGCGGTTTGCGCCAATAATTTCCTTTTTCAAAGACCTTTCGATTGATATATATATTGTAGGGGTTTCTGCGAAAAAGTTTTTGAAGAACCATCCCAGGACCAATTTACAACTTAATAATCCTAAAGTTATTATATAACCTTATAATTTAAATAATAATATAAATAATTAAGCTGGATAAAGAAGCCAAAATTTTTTTCGCAGAAACCTCTACAATATATATATCAATCGAAAGGTCTTTGAAAAAGGAAATTTTTGGCGCCAACCGCAAATTTTTTTCCCCTCAACTGCGCATGCGCAGAGCCAAATAGTGATTTTTTAACTTTTATTAATATCTCATAACCTAAAATAGCTAGAAAAACGCGGTTTGTGGCAAAGTTTTCTTTAAAAAAAATGTAGTTCAACCATACATATAATATTTAATTTTGACTAAATATGCTCCCGCTAGGCGGCGTTTTATGTAAAAAGTTTTGATAAATCGGTCCCCCCCTTTTAAAAATCTGGAAAAATCAGAGCGGTTAATTTTTGTAAAAATACGTAACATATATTTTTTATAGACCCACACTTTTTTTTTTTTTATCGCAAATTTTAGGTAAAAAAATTCGAAAAATGGCTCAAATAGTTTAAATTTAGCGCCAAAAGAATATTCAAAAATGTAGGCGAAATACCATTTTTTTTTTTTAATTTTGCCGCAAACCGCATGTCTCTAGCCCTAATAGGTTCGGAGATATGAATTAAAGTTGAAAAATCACTATTTTAGACCCTAGGGTCCCTAGATTGGGAATAGGGAGATGTGGTTTGCGCCAAAAATTTTCTTTTTTATGCCCTTTTGAATGATATATATATTGTAAGGGTTTGCCGTGGGGGCCGATTCGACTGTCTTACCCGGCTATACCCTTTGTTAAATTATTGAATGAGTATAAATTTTTACACTAACAGCTTTGTTTTATTAAATTGTTTATCGTCAAATCTTCTATTGCTGCAAGTTCGTTATTATTTGAGTCTTCTATTGAAGCAGATGTATGCATACAAAAAATTCACTATTTTACTAATTACTGCTTCATTGCAGTTACGTACAAAAATATGTATTATAAAATAAAACATAATAAAAAATTTTTAAGCCTTCTTAAACCATGTTTGAAAAAATTGGTTAACAATTCCCTGCAGATGCAGATCATCGGGTACTTGTCCGAAAAACGGGCTAACTGGATTCGATCCAGTTAGCCCGTTTAAAGAGATGTTGTCTTTAACTGCGAAAACCGGTTTTCATGAAATTTTGGCTTATTCACTATGTAACAAAGTGTCATCATGAGTTCTGAGCAAGGGAAGTTCGTTTAATGAAATGTATTTCAAAGTTTTTTTTTTTTTTTTTTTTTTTTCCTTGCACTGGGCATCCAGGGTGCCAGCACCAGTTATAACCATAAATATTTATAGGTTATTAAAACGTTTACCAAAAACTAATATTTAATATAATTTAGTTAAATAGTTACTTTAGACTTTCCATGTATTCCTAAGATTAATGTAAGATTAATGTCTGAATCTCAGTATTGTTCATGCAAAGATTCAAACCGCAGTATTGTATTTAAATTAATAAAATTTTTTATAAAGGTAAAAAATATATTGTATTAATTTTGTACATTGAAGTACTTACAAATATAAATTGATACTTGTAACTGTGAAAAAGTCAATAAATTTAATAAAATAAAAAATTGAAAAAAAAATTTGATGTATGAAAAAGTCCGTTCGGAAATCCGTCTCAATTATCCTTACGTATTTCTGTACGGATTTTTTCAGCTGGGACCTCAGCAGCGGTAACGAGCGCACCCGTTTTTTATCGCTCTGCCCCCGCACATGAGCCTTGACGCCAAGTTATTTGAATAAAAAAACTAATTCTAATATTCCTTAGTACAAATGTTATTTGTAGTGAGTGAAAAACTATATACCCTGAGAAAAAGGAACGGTAACAGTTACTCTTTTGAGTTTACTGTTACTGAATATTCGTTAATAGGAGGTCGAAAGAAAACTCGTTTATTGGGTTCAAAAATGGAGTAGTAGTGGGCATGAGGTTACTCTTCTGTTGACTTCAGAATAGTTATGCGTAGCCATGTTCAAAAACAGATATATATGTCATACCAGCAGATCGTGCGCGCCAATAGTTATCAGCAGACATATTGCTTCCCCCACTACTCCATTTTCAAACCCAATAGTTACCGAATGTTTGTTTATGGTAAACTATCTGATCAAATATAAAAATAAGGTTAGGTTTAGGCCCGTGGAAAAATCAATGTAACAACTAATATTCAGTAATTGTTTCCTCCTATTTGGTAACTGATAATGTAAAATTTTGCTCTCTCATTGTCGTGTAGTTCTCAGTGTACTAATTAATAAATTAATTGAGTGCAAAATGAACACATTAAACAATAGTGCAACATTGACATCAACGTGGCGTAAAGCGCCAGCGTTGTTCGACCTGACACATGTCCCGATAAAAACGAAATAAATTTTCACATCCCACTTTATCGCTATAGAAGAAGATGATAAAGAAAAATGGACACGGGTGATGAGAATAAAAATAGTCTCAAAACCGGAAGTAATACAAACACAGAACATAAAAATTCAACTCAAAAAACCCCGCAGGCAGATCAGAGAATAGTATATATTCTTGCACAAGCACGAAAACCGAGGCTTTTCCATGCGCGTTGGATGTTTCAGTAAATACGACAGCTGAGTACTGAAACATCCAATGCGCACGAAAACGCCGAGATTCACGTGCTTGTGCACGAATCTGCTATATCGAATTTGCTGAATAGTCATATCTTCTTTTAATTATCATACCCTATTTAAGCTTTGTAAAATAAAATTTAAAAACAAAAAATAAAAATTTATGGTTACAAAAAATATTTTTCATGCACGCGCAGCGCGCGTTTTATTTTTTTGTGCGCGTGAAGCGCAAACTAATTTTTTTTGTAAGCGTGGGTTTTAAACTGTTAATTAAACAATTTGTCTTCTCTTTTTCGTTAAGACGTTCATATTTTCAGGTATGAACAACTGCCCCTCCCCCCGCGCTCCCCGCGCGACTAAGTCGATAAAGCGGCCGGCCGAAACTGCAATCTGAAACTTAACCTCCCATTGGATATTGAGTCGTTAAAATTTTCACAGGAAATTCCTTTGACTCAGGTAATACCAAGTTCATGCACATTACTATACCTATATTTAAAAAAAAAAAAAAACTTCCTGTCGCTTTCGTAAATAGCTCTTAAATTTTATCTATTTATACTATTCTGTTTCTTCTTTCGCTTCTTTCGTAAACAACAACTATATTAGAAAACCCATGTTTCCATCCGTGTTTTGACGCATGGAATAGTACTTTCCTGTGCAAGTAAGAGAGCCGCGTCGGTTCCACGAGAGTAGCGTGCGCCATTCATTAAAAACGAAGGTCGAGTGCTGAAACATCCTACTCGAGTGAGACTATCAAGGTCCCCTTTCTTGCATAGGATTGTGCTTTCTCAAATTCGATGGATAATTATGTAAGATTGAAATTTTAAAATATTATTTATTACAAACTTTACAAAAATATTGTTTCATTTCTTGTGCGCGAAGCGCGCGGTGTGTTTTAAATTCAAACCCAGTAAATGCCGAAACATCGAGCAACAAGTTGCTACTACTGAGACGAGATGCATTTGTTTACCTCTGATACGTCGCGTTGCAAAAGTGAAATTCGACACTTGACCTCTCATTGGTTTCGAAGTCGTTAAATCTTCCAAAAAAAATCACATCGAAGCTTACTTCATGGAAAGTATACTTCAATATATTGATCTAGTATACCTATATATACTACTACATTGTTTTATACAGTATCTGACTATATTATATAGTTGAAGGGCATCATTTTTTTTTCGTGAAGCGTAGCGAGGTGCAGCCAAAAACTCCTTAAATACGCATTATTTTGGTCAAAAATATCGGAACTTAAGCACTTTTTTTTGGCTGCGCCTCAGACTTCCATTTTGACGGCCTGAGGCGCAGCCTGAGGCGCAGCCAAAGTAGCAGTTTGTTAACAGAATTCTAATAAATTAGAAAAAAGTAAGTAAAAATTAAATTCATCTCAAATCATTGGAGTCTGTGACCGACTCATCCGTAATCATTTCCAAAACCATCAAATACTTTAGAAAGTACCAAAAAAAAAGTTTTTTTTTTCGAGTGTATAGATACTGCACTTGGTATGTACTTTATGAAATTACTGAGAAAAAACTTTTATTGTAATTTATTGAATTATAGAAAGGGTATAGCTGGGTAAGATAGTCAGATCGACCCTCACAGCAGATTTCTATAGTATATACGGTCAAAAAGTTGGTCGATTTCAGATATGGACTTATGAAACAAAACAAAAAATAATAATTATCCGTCAAAAAAAACTCAACAACATGTTAGTAGGGCTCATCCAGATTAGGGTGCAAGTTAGTTTCCGAAATGTCGCTGTATCCATTGCCACCCATATAAAAGTGAGTTTAGGACCAAAAAAAAAATTTTTGTCCTTTTTTAACCCTTGCCCCCAGAGCCCTAGAGTTATTAAAAAATAATTTAAAAAAAGCAAAAAATAATTATCTTAGGACAACTGGTATTGTCAGTAATTCTTTCGCAACCTCACAAATTATATACCATTCGATTGGTAGATAGGAAGTTTTTTGCAAAGTTTTAGGTATATGAATCAAAAATTGTCCGTACGACACTAAATAAATGAATTGTTTTTCACTTTGTTTTAAACCAATTTTCTAATCTTTTTTAATCTTTAGCCTTAGCTTTCACAGGTAAAAATGCATTTGTTTTCACAGGTAAAAATGCATTAGTTCAGGAAGACTCTGTTAGAAGATAAGTTTTTCCTGCTAATAAGACGAGAATTTTTTTTTTTTCTTTTTTTGACGATTTGGCGGCTGTTTGAAGTCAAAGGTCATTTTTTCGACTAAAAATGTCACTTGCCAAATCGTCAAAAAGTGAAAAAAAAAAAAATTCTCGTGTTATTACCAGGAAAAACTTATCTTCTAACAGAATCTTCCTGAAATTTTTGTTTCAGATGTTGATGGACAAAATGGCGTTTTCCACGGAAAAAAATCGTCGAGCGAAGGCGTCTGAAATAATATAGATTTTATTCATTTTTTAATTCATTCTTTATTAAACTTTTACATTTCTATAAACTTTTTAATTTTTATTTCAATGAATTATGTCAAACTCATTTTTTTATAACTTGCTACTAATTCATCATTTTTCTACTTATTTATTAATTTCAAAAAGTTATTTAGTTTGTTAAAATTTTTTTTTTTTTCTTCAGATGAATTTTGTTCAAAAGTATCAACTAAGTAATTTAAATATTTTTCCTCATAATTCAAGTAACCTTAAACAATGAAAAGTTAAATTTTAAATAATGAATAATAAAAAAAATGAAAAGAAAAATTACAAGATATGCATTTACTTTCAATTTTTTCGTCATCAAACTTTTTAGACATTATCAAAATTAATTGTTAAATAAAAACTGCAAAAAAATATCTTTAAGAATATAATAATTCTAACACAATATTCATAAAATTTGAAAAATTGCCAGAATACTAAATCCAGAAAAAGAACAGAATTGATGAAGAGTTTTAATTCATCCAAAAAAAATTTAAGCCTTATACTTTCCAAATTAATCCAAAGTTTTCTTAAGCTGAATGTAAATACCTTTTTAAAATGAAATTAAATAATTAATTCATCTAGAATAATATTACAAATATTATTTAAAAAAGTAATTTAAATTTTTACTTACTGTAACTCAAATGTATAGATGCAATTTCGAAAGAACTCTTTAATCTTTCTTCTTACTTTTCGTTTCACTTTAAATTTCAGTAGAAATAAAATTAATAAATTTTAAAAGAAACTACTTTTCAAATTTAAAAAATATTTTTGAAAAATTTAACAAATTTGAAAAATATGATTTTACCAAAAGTTTTAAAATTTAACTGGTGGTTCTTATGACAGTTTGCAAACAATCAAATGGTATTTGTTATGAAATTTGGTTAAAATTATTTTCTAAAATTCGAATGAATTAAAAAATCTTTTTTGAAAATTTATTTCTAATCATTAAATTGAATCAAAATTTTTGTATGAAAATTTGAATTTAATCAATTTTGTTAACATTATTATAATTTTTTTTGCATAGAAAAAATATTTTTAGCAAAACTTCAGAAATTTTTTTTTTAAAAGAGAAGTTAAATTTTTAATTAGCAACTTATTAAAGCAAAGCAGGGGCTTGACGAGTGGAGCGAATAGGGGGTACTCCCCTAGTATATATATCCTACTATATTATATAGATGTTTTTCTTCTCCCCCAAAGTGCTTAACTAATCGTCAAAGTGTACCGAAATGTGCTTATTTCTATGTTTTTAAATTTTTCATTTAATTTTCTAATCACGCCCCCTCACGCCCTTTTTTTACCCACGCCCCCATTTTTGATATATGTTATAAGCTATGTAACTATAGAAATGTAAAAAGTAACTAGGAGTAAACAGGGTTAGTCGGCAGTACTTAAAAAAAGGAATTAAAAGGTGAAGTAACGGCAGAGGTCAATAGCATATAAAAAATATTATAAAAGAAACTAGAGTTGGTGCATGAGTAGGAGGCTAGTTAACAAAAAAGATTTTTACAATGGTAAGAACTAAGACATTAACAATGATACACGATTATTGTTACAGGGATGGGTTCAAAGTTACAAAGTTATCACAGCGTTACAAACAAATGTAACCCTAAGAGTAGTCAGGAGACATCATAAAAGGGAATTCACAAGAGTATGTTTAAAGGTATAATATTTTATAAATAAGAGAAAGTATTCAAAAATGCACAAAAGTCGGCAGAAGGGTAGGCACAATTGTAAGTAGAGGGTTGCGTATCTATTATGTAAGAACAAAGGGTACAAATGATGTTAGTTCCAAGGCTTTAAACAGATCTAGGAAGATAAAACAGAAAAAACTGAACTAATGGTAGAAACGAAAATAGGCACAAGAATAAAAACAACATACATTCAAAGTTACAAATTGAAGTATAAAAATAATAAAAAAGTAAAAGAGGCTGCACATGGCTGGAAACTGGTGTCGTAAGGTAAACTTCGATATCAATCAGGCTAGGTTAGTTGGGAAAAACCTAGGTAGAAAAAATGTTGATAACAAACGTAAACGGATCTAGGAAATATTTGTCAAAAAAGTTAAAGAACTGTGTGGGCAAAAGTGTTTGAAGAAGACTAGTTTCACGATTGTAATTACAAAAAGATTTAAGAAAAATAGAAACGATAGTATTCGCAAAGATGAAAACAAAGGTTCAGAGTTAGAAACCAAAGCACGAAAAAAAGAAAAAACATCAGTAAACACCAATATTGAAGCAATTAGATTCATGTGAAGGAGACTAGGTAACAAAATTGTTATTTACAATTGTCACAATCAGCATAAGAACAATATTAAGAAAAAGTGTACATATAAGCGTAGGTTCAAAGTTACAAACGTAATGACAAGTGTACGTACGGGAGTAGGTACAATGTAGCTACAAGAGTAGTTATCAAGTTTGAAACAGTGTTATGAAACAAGGTTTGTAATAAGGGTAGTTACAGTAGTAAGCACAAGAGGATGAAAAAAGATTATGCACAAGGCTGGATTCAGTGTTAAAAATTTAATTTAAAAAAAAAAAATAAAGAACTAGAGTTAGCATAGGAATAGAAACAGACGCATGACAGGAACAGAAGCAAATGCATGTGTAAAAGGTTTCGCGTTAGAAGCTTAAGTAAAAAATAGGTAGTAAGCACAAGATTATTAACATATGTAGGAAGAAGAAAAAGTCAACAGACATAGTAAAGAGAGTTGGAAAAAAAGACTCAAGAGACGTAGATAGTAGAAAGATTATGAAGCAGGGAATGTTAATAAGTAAAAAGTCAGAAAAAGAATAGAAACAGATGTTTAAAGACCCCATTGCAAGTATCCTCGGTGAAATCAGCGATAAATTCATCGGTGAATTCATCGGTGAATTCCTCGCTTTTTGCGGCGAAATCCTCGGTGAATTTTAACAGTGAAATCCTCGGTGAAATCTTCGGCACTTTGACGGTTTCGAAAACGAAGGGGTAAACACTGACATCTGGTACACCTGGTGATACGTACGCCTTGAAGATGATTTCCCCAGGAAGTTTCGACTCCGGATAGGTCAGGGCGGACACCTGGTGCACCAGGTGATACTTACGCCTTAGAGAGGATTTCCCCAGGAAGTTTGGACTCCGGAGGGATAAGGGCGGACACCTGGTGCATTTGAAAATAGTTGCACATCGGAGATGATTTCCCCAGAAAGTTTCGAAACCAAAGGCGTCAAGACTGACACCTGCTGCACCTGGTGATACGTACGCCTTGGAGATGATTTCCCCAGGAAGTTTCGACTCTGGATGAGTCAGGGAGGACACCTGGTGCACCTGGTGATACTTACGCCTTAGCGAGGATTTCCCCAGGAAGTTTTGACTCCAGGGGGATCAGGGTGGACACCTGCTGCACTTGGTGATACTTTTGCCTTAGAGAGGATTTCCCCAGGAAGTTTAACTCGTAGTTGACAGTGGGATAGTGGATCCTACCCCAGGTAGCACCAGGTTGGCCACCACAAAACCAGCACGTTTTCCCCAGAAAGTTTTACTAATAGTTGAAGGTGGGATAGTAGATTTCACCCCAGGTAGCACCAGGTCGACCACTAGGTCACCGGGACTTTTTCCCAGGAAGTTTTACTCGTACTTGAAGGTGGGATAGTAAATTCTATGCCAGGTAGCACCCAGTCGAGTACCAGGTAACCAGATCAATTTCTCCAGAAAGTTTTACTCGTAGTTGACAGTGGAATAGTGGATCTTACCCCAGGTATCACCAGGTAGACCACCAGAAAACCGGGACGTTTTCCCCAGAAAGTTTTACTCGTAGTTGAAGGTAGGATAGTAGATTTCACCCCAGGTAGCACTAGGTCGACCACCAGGTAACCAGATCAATTTCCCCAGGAAGTTTTACTCGTAGTTGAAGGTGCAAAAGAGGGCCAAATCGAAGGTCCATTTTCAAAAATTAATATCCCCTAGAATTTTAGGAGTAGAGTAAACATCCGGAAGCCGTTTTCTTCGTTTGGTGGAGGACTTTGTGAAAAAGTCCCGTTTTGTTGTAAAAAATTGTTATAAACTATTGTTATTGCAAAAAATCTTTTGAAAAGTGAACGATCATATATATGAAAAAATCGTCTAAAAACAAGTAGTGCTATTCTCCCTGATTTTTTGACGTCAAGATATTGATTGTCAAGCATCTAACAAAAGTTTACGGGTCATTTTATCATTGGGAACAACCCCAACGAGCTGCAGAGAGGGAGATGAAACGTTACATAAAGTTGTAAAATGTCAAAAAAAAAAAAATGCCATTCTCTAAGCCCCTAAACCCTTGGCTCCCGAGTTCAACAAAATACTGATTGGCTACCCCCAAGCTCCAAGCTCTCGAAACCCTGGGCGCCCGAGTTGAGCAAAAAAACTGATCGGCTATCCTCCAAGCTCGAATGGTGCAGCTACACTAGACGTGTATGAAGCGTGCGTACGACGCATACTTATAATGTGCTTCTGGGGTAGCCAATCAGTTTTTTTTCTAACTTGGGTGCCCAGAGTTTTTGAGGCTTAGAGCTTGGGGGGTTCCTCAACAGTATTTTGTTGAACTCGCGCGCCCAGGGTTTTGGGAGCTTAGAGCTTGGGGGGTAGCCAATCAGTTTTTTTGCTCAACTTGGGCGCCCAGGGTTTCGAGGGCTTGGAGCTTGGGGGGTAGCCAATCAGTATTTTGTTGAACTCGGGCGCCAAGGGTTTTGGTGGCTTAGAGAATTGCAATCCTTTTTTTTATCAATTTATTATTTTATGTAACGTTTCATACCCCTCTCTGCAGCTCGTTGGGGTTGTTCCCTATGATAAAATGACCCGGAAAGTTTTGTGCGACTTAGATGCTTGATAATCAATATCTTGACGAAAAAAAATCCGGGAGAATTGCAATCCTTTTTTTTTTTTTATGATTTTATTGAACGTTCCATACCCCTATTTGCAGCTCGTTGGGGCAGTTCCCGATGATCAAATGACCCGGCAAATTTTGTGCGACTCAGATGCTTGATAATCAAAATCTTGACATAAAAAAATCCGGAAGAATGGCACTACTTGTTTTTAGACGATTTTTTCATATACTTCATCGTTCACTTTTTGAAAGTCTTTTTGCAATAACATTTGTTTTTAACAATTTTTTAAAACAAAGCGGTACTTTTTCTCAAAGTACTCTACTAAACAAAAAAAACAGCTCACGGATGTTTATTCCTAATATTCTAGGGAATATTAATTTTTGAAAATGGACCTTTGATTTGGCCCTCTGTGACCGTCAACTAAGAGGAAAACTTCCTGGGAATAAGTCCCGGTTACCTGGTGGTCGAACTGGTACTACCTGAGGTGAAATCTACTATCCTACCTTCAACTCCGAGTTAAACTTTCTGGGGAAAACGTCCCGGTTTTCCGGTGGTCAAACTGGTGCTACCTAGGGTAAGATCCACTATCCCACCGTCAACTACGAGTAAAACTTCCTGAGGTAATGGATCTGGTTACCTGGTAGTCGACCTGGTGCTACCTGGGGTAAGATCCACTATCTCACCGTCAACTGCGAGTGAAACTTCCTGGGTAAATCCTCTCTAAGGCAAAAGTATCACCAAGTGCACCAGGTGTCCGCTCTGATCCCTCTGGAGTCAAAACTTCCTGGGGAAATCCTTCTTAAGGCGTAAGTATCACCAAGTGCACCAGGTGTTTGCCCTGACCCTTCCGGAGTCAAATCTTCCTGGGGAAATCATCTCCAAGGCGTACGTATCACCAGGTGCAGCAGGTGTCAGTCTTGACGCCTTTGGTTTCGAAACTTTCTGGGGAAATCATCTCTGATGTGCAACTATTTTCAAATGCACCAGGTGTCCGCCCTTATCCCTCCGGAGTCCAAACTTCCTGGGGAAATCCTCTCTAAGGCGCAAGTATCACCTGGTGCACCAGGTGTCCGCCCTGACCTATCCGGAGTCGAAACCTCCTGGGGAAATCATCTCCAAGGCGTACGTATCATCAGGAGCACCAGGTGTCTGCCCTGACCCATCCGGAGTCGAAACTTCCTGGGGAAATCATCTCAAAGGCGTACGTATCACCAGGTGCACTAAGTGTCCGTCTTAACCCCTTTGGTTTCGAAACTTCCTGGGGAAATCATCTCCGATGTGTAACTATCTCCAAGTGCACCAGGTGTCCGCCCTGATCCCTCCGGAGTCAAAACTTCCTGGAGAATCCTCTCTAAAGCGTACGTACCACCAGGTGTACCAGATGTCTGTCTTGACCCCTTCGTTTTCGAAACCGTTGAAATGCCGAGGATTTTGCTGAGGATTTCACCGAGGATTTCACCGAGGATTTGACCGAGGATTTCACTGTTAAGATTCACCGAGGATTTCACCGCAAAAAATGAGGAATTCACCGATGAATTCATCGCTGATTTCACCGAGGATACTTGCAGTGGGGTAAGGATAGAAATGAAAGTATGCTCAATGATAAGTACAAAGTAGTCTTAGAGTTAGAAATAAAGGCATGAAAAAAATTCACACTGCAGTTATCACCATGATAGAAACAAATATAGAAACATGAGCATATTCTCGGGTAAGAGCCTAGTTTTAAAAAGCAGTATGTGCAACAGTAAGAAGAAGGGTAGTTACAAGAGTTTAGAGTAAGATGAAAGGTAGGAACAAGGGTAGGTCTGAAATAAGGTGTAGCTGTAGTCACAGGCTATAAGAGTAGAAACAATGATATGTGGCAGAGTAGGCACAGAAGTAGACACAATGGTATGCGTACAAGTGTAGGTACAAGTGTAAATTCAAGCATAAAATTCTGGGGGGCGGGTTTGGTGAGCGGAGCGAGCAGGGGGGTACAACCCTAAGTTTATATGTCTTACTATATTAATTAGTTGTTTTTCCTCTCCCGCCCCCCCCCCCCACGCCCCCCACAGGCCCCTCAAAAAAGTGCTTAACTAACCGTAAAAGTGTACCGAAATATGCTTATTTCTATGTGTTTTAATTTTTCCTATAATTGTCTAATCACGCCCCTTTTACGCCCTTGTTTTACCCACCCCCCCATTTTTGAAATATGTTATCACTTTTACCTATACCTTGTAACGGTCGACTGAATAATGATTTTATTGATGTTATACGGTCGATGGTTTGAATGTTGCCGCGCGATTGTATTCGAAACGCGCAGACGCGGGAGTCACGACGAAAGCGCGGGAGCCAGCTGACCGTGGCACTCTGATTCTGCTCGTTAAAGTACGCGGTTCGAGAGATAATTGTATTCGCGATTAATCGTTTTTTTTTATTAACTGAGAGATTTGTTGAGTCTCGAGAGCGTGAGAGTGATTGAGTGGAGTGTGATCGTCGTTGAATTGGTTGTCACCACTTGGAGATCACTAGTGAGAGAAAACCACGCGATCGGACGCAGACTATCTTGCCGACGACATACCGGTATCAGGCACGAGTCGACGCAGCTTGTTGGTTTTTTACTATTTGTAAGGTGCACCAGCGGTTAAAAAGTAAGTCGAGAAAGCGATTGATTAGCGAGCGAGATATTTTCGAACGTGACGAGAGATCACGGATCTCTCGGCTCTTTGTCTTTTTGGTAGGATAGGTTTGATTACTTTGTGAACGCTACACGGATAGTAATAGAATGTGTAGGTATGATAGAAAGAAAATTAATTCTGAAGTTTTGTTTACATTTTCGGCTTATAGCCAATCAGGTTTATTAGCGAACGACATTCGGGTCGTATTATTATTATTGTAATAGGTTTAAGATTATTTCATTAATTAAAATTGATGATATTAAATTTTGCTTTTTCTTTTTATTAACCCGATGAGCCTTCGTGCGATCCTTTTAACTTTACGCTGCTACCGACAAGGAGAGCTACCGCGCCGCGAAGAGTGAGAGAGAAAAATACTAGTTCGCGAACGGTCTTTTCATCCTTTTCAGAAAGATATTACCAGTGTTAAACGCCGAAGGCACAGTAGTGCAGAGTTTAGATTGCAGAGCTAGCGATCAACGACGAGGGTTCTTCTGGGCACAGCCACAATCTCGACTCTGTCTTTATTTTGATCGAGACCTGTAACATGGCGCCCAACTGCGTGTGGATAATTTAACACAAGCACTACGTATAGGATCCGTATGTGTGTGTGTAAGGTCGTGCGAAGAGTGTGCTTACCGGCAGGTTCAAGGCCGGTCAGCGGATAGATTCAGATAGACAAAGAAAGAGACAAAGAGCTTGTTATTGCTGCACTGGCATAGAAAGTGTGTGTGTGTGTGCGAGTTAAAAACTCGAACTAATCATTGTTAGTGACCAGGTGGCTGATTTTTTTAGGGAAAATTCGGGAGCCGGATTGGATTTTCCGGATTATATATATACTAGGGGGGGGGGGGTACCCCCCTGCTCGCTTCGCTCGCCAACCCCCCAGAATTAAATGCTTGAATCTACACTATATATCTTTTCTAATAAAATAGTAATAAGTATACTTGAATTACAAATGAATTTATTTTTAACTTATTAATTTTAAATTACTTAATGCAGTTTTCCACACCACCCAGGAGGCACTTGCAAGGCGCGTTGGGTTTTTTTTTCAACAATTTTGAAAATTTTTTCATATTTAATTAAGAACAAAAACAAAATATATGTGGAACCCTTTGCCAGTAGCCGTACAAACCACATATAATTCATTTTAAAAAACTTTTCTCTTTAATAATTTTCAATTCTATATTTATGAAAAAAATAAATATTTATAATTATATTCTTCCGTTAAAATTTTTAATTTTTTGATTTAATAATTTTTAAATCTATTTTTTTGAAAAAAATATCTGTAATATCAAAAAATCTTCCGTTTTAATAATTCAATTATTTTTCATATATTATATAAATAGATTAAGCGGTCACTATCGTGACAAAAAATCCAAAAAGTGGTCACTATCCTGACTATAGTTATAATATATTAATAAAATTATTTTTTAATGATAATTTTATGATTGTATTATTAAATTAAAAATTAATGTTATTTATTATAACATTATATTAAAAAAAATTATTTATCTCATGTGAGAGTTATTAACAATTTAATTTTAAGACAAATATAAATTAATTACTATGTTACTATATTACTATATTACTTTTTTTTTTTTATTAATCTATATCCTTTCATTAAATCTTCTAATTCCATAAGTTCGTTTTGATTTATTTGTTTTATATCATCTAATGTTTTAATTTTAATGTAATATGTAATTTCTGAAATACAAATTAAAATTTTATTTATGAATAAATTTTTATATAACTCATTCAAAGTATCCTCGATGAAATCAGTAATAAATTCGTTGTTGAAATCCTCGCCTTCATATTACTTTATATAAAATAAAAAAGAAGATATTGGCATTAACCTAAGCTACTTATTTCTTTCTTAGCGACTATAGCGCTTAAAATAGTTATTTTTAAACTTTAATTCATATTTCATAACCTATAACAGCCAGAGACATGCTGATTGCAAAATAAAGGCATATACTGTATACATTGATTAACTTTGATTTTGACTACCGTCTGTAAAAACTATTTATTTGCATTTTATTCATTATGTTAAGGTAATTACCGCAAAAATTGAGTTTCTTAAAAAATCTCTATAACTTTGCACAGAGTTAGTTTCTTTGCGTCCGCAACATGTAAGTATTTTGCAAATAATTCCAAGCGGGGATAAATTTTGAGATATTAAGCTCAGAAGTTTCAACTTTTCACGTGTGATTCCTATGCTAAGCGCGTAAAATGGATCAAATTTAGAGGTTATTCTTGGATTGCAAATTCAATTTTCTTAAAATATTTAAAAAAAACAGATCTTCTTCAGCAACAGCTTTCAATTTTCCCTCCTGCTAGATTCTAATAACTATATTCTATGTTACCTATATATACATGGGTTGTAACTACCTTAACCGACCCCATAAGATCAATTCTAAATTTGTTGCAGATACAATTTCGATGTATGGCCGGAGGAATTTAAATTAGATGATTGATTATCGGAAGCACTAAAAATTGATTTTAATTATTTACACTAAAGCATGCAAAGCACTAAAAATTGATTTTAACTATTTTAATAATATTAATTTAAGGATGAAATTTTTATAATATTTATTTAAGTATGAAAATAAAATTTGAAATTTTTACCATTTGCAGTATTTTAACAAAAAATTTTGAGTTCCAACTTCAAAAATTGAGTTTGAATGTTGAGAACAAATTTTGCCAAAACCACACATGTCAGTGCTGTTAAAAAAAAATTAAATAATAAGAAATTAAAAAAAAATAAAAATAAAAAAAAAACTTTAATGTAAAAAATAAATTACTCAATTAGTTTTCCGCAATCAGGACAAACTTTTTTAAAAAAATCTTCAACACAAAATCTGCAACTCATTTTTACTTTTTAACACTTCAATATAAAGTTAATAATACAATTTTGTATAGATAGGTTATTGAAATAATTTTCAACTATAAAATAAAGAACCAGTGTCGAAAGCGATTATTTTTATGGCCCGGCGGATGGCTAAGTTCAGGTTATTGAAGTGAAAATTACCGGCGAGTGGTGAGATTCACGTTGAACTTGAAAAGATCGAACGTTATCGATGTTTGATCATTTAGCATTAAGAAAGTAATAAACTAAAAAAGATATAACTTTAAAAACCTGAAAAATGAAACATAAAAAAATTTTAAACCATCTCACCATAGGCGCAAGATTTAGTTGTTAAGAACTATACTAAAGTATAAGTTATAAAGAATATTTAAAAAAATTTAAAAAAAAGAACAGATCGATGAAGATGTTAAATTTTTTATTTAAATATTGTCAATTGAATATTGTTTATTTTAATATTGTTTGTTGGATATTAATGTAGTAATAGATTTAATTCGAGAAAGATAGGAAGAACGCTTAAAATTTATTTTTAAATTTGTAATTTATAATATGAATCCGATGAAGATTATTAGTCCAGAAAAAATTATTTTCAGTTTGTATTTATAGCTAAATTTATTTTATGGATTTAATTTAAAATATTTAAATTTAAAATATTAACTTTTATGGATCTTCCTAACCTAACGAAATCCTTAACTGATCTTTAATTGGGTCGTTTACCTTAAATAACATTTTTTCAAATGAGGAGGTTGTAGAAAAGAGAGAGGGTGGGAGCGGGGTGGGAGCGGAATAAAAGTGCAGTTTTTGACCTATTTTACGGTATAAAATGAAGAATTAAGGGTGGGAGCGGGGTGGGAGCGGAATAAAAATGCAGTTTTTGACCTATTTTACGGTCTAAAATGAAAAATTAAGGGTGGGAGCGGGGTGGGAGCGAAGAGCAAATTACAACTATATAATATAGTAAGATATATATATATATATTCTTTTCCCTGTTGTTAGAGGGACGGATAGGCAAGAAGAAGGGAAAATTTTTGATTTATACAGGAGATATATTTCTTCTTTTGGGACGGGAGCTGAGATTGTCCTGCCGGATAATAACTCGGCTGTCGGTTTGTGTGACGTTTGTGTGACGGTTGTGTGAAAGACCACCTGCTAACACAGGTGGTCTTTTTTTACCATTGGGGCATTTTGAGCCATTGGGACTTTATCTCCTGCGTAAATGAATTTTTTTTTCTTTGTTTTTGTTGAGTTGCTCAGGGTTGGGAATTGATTTTTGTTTTTTTTTTCCGTTGGTTTTTGGCCAGATTAAAATTAGCCACCCGGTAGAAAATACCCAGTAGTGACAGTGCGGATGCATGACGAGTTTGACGACTCGGCGCTATGGAGAATTATTGTGACAATTTATTGATTAGCGATAGAATTTTGTTGCATCGTGTTGTTGACTAGTGTTCAACAACAACTGTAGGATATTTCTAAGGGGTTGGTCAGTACCTTGTCGAGGCAGAGTGACTGGATTTGTTTATATTTTTTTTTTTTGTTTTTTTTTATTTTCTTATTTTTTCCTTCTTTTCTCGTTTTGTTTGAGAACCTCAGAAATATAGAAATTTTTATTGTAACTCACTGCGGTCGGAATAATTTTGTAACTTAGCTTAATTTAGAGTGCGTTGATTCTGTCACTTGGGTTGGGGTCAATTCCTTGTTAATGCGTTAGGTTCACATGCAGGATGGATGCAGCGACGAAGGAAGACTTGGTCTACTCTTGGATCATATCGGAGGGTGAGGATGTAGTCGTGGAAGCTTTGTCCGAGTTGGAACTTAAGCCTGACGGGTCACTACGCCAAAGAAGCGACAGGCTGCTTAATTGGCTGTTAGGCAACTATACAGCCAATGATTTCATTGTAACCGACTCTGAAGACACAGACGAGGTTAATATAAAGCGGGAAAAGTTAAGAGCCAGCTTTATAGCCACGACGATGTGGGAAAAGTCGGGATCGACCATATTAGACCCGAACTACACCACGAGCGTATTATACCCTCTGGCAGTCCTCATGGAAGAGCAGATAGTCCTCGAGGCGGCAGCTAGACTGCAGAAGGATAATCAGAGCGATGGTGCACAACAGAATGGTCACGACCTGAGCCAGATGGGCGATGACAATTTCCGCAGTCGTTTGCGGAAGAGGAAAGACCCAGCTGAAGACCAAAGTGACGACATTAATGGCGAAGTGTTAGATGCCATTAAGTCGTTGACAGAGGAGTTCAGAAAGTTGCAGGGAGCATACGGTAGGATCGAGGTAAGGGTAAATGCCCTTGAAAATGGTAGTCATGAACGTGGCCGTCGACCGAACCATAATCGGGGGATTGGAGGTCCCGTCTCCTCGACGATTAGGCCGGAACTGCAAAATTCTCCGAATGATTGCAGTTTATCGACGGACGGTCACACGCACCATGCTAGGGTCAATTTCTGTGACACATCGGTACAGAATGCAAGAGACAGCTCGAGTCCGATAAGCAATTCGAGACGTTCAGGCAGGTTACAGAAATTACGTGACCAAATGCAGGCCCTTCAGGCTGAGATCGACCGAGAAGAAAGCCTGGGGCATACGGCTGAAATAGACATACCACAAGAGTCTATGCAGGCAACCGGCATCAACATGAAGCCGATTGATGTGGGAATGGTTGTTCGAAGGTGGAATGTTAGATTCAACGGGGATAGCGAATCAAGCATCGAGCAATTTCTACTGCAGATAGAGGAGTTTAACAAACTCGCTGGTTTCTCCGGAGCACAACTGCTCGATGCATTGCCAATGATGTTAAGTGGCATAGCTGGCACGTGGTTCCGGAACGTGAGAAGCACAATACACTCATGGGAGTCCTTTCGCCAGGAGGCTCGTGAGTGGTACGGAATAGGAGATTACCAGCAAACTGCAAGGCTGGAGGCAGCTACCCGGACTCAGGGGGAAAATGAGTCAGTTTGTAACTATATGACGTGTCTCCAGTCATATTTGTTGAAGATTAGACCGGTTCCGAGCGAGCAGGAATAAATTGATTTTATGCTGACAAACATGCTGCCGAGGTTGCGAAAACAAATCACGCGGGATGAGATAAAATCAATTAAAGGTTTGTTAAGTCAGGCGGTCGAAATCGAACGGATCAACAACATGGAGTTGGTCTACAAGCCACCAGCGTCACCGTCTGCGTCTGCATGGCCGGACTTGGCTTATAAGGAAGACAAGGCAAGTAAGAAACCGAAGGTAAACATAGCCGCAACGGCTGTGGAAAGCAGGTCTGCTGAGGCTTCAATTCTTAGCCGCCTTGAGGCTTTGGCAGAGAAGATCAATGCCAAGACCAAGAACTTTGGTAGACCCAAGCGCCCGGGTGACCAAAATTCACAAAGAGCTAAGCCAGCCAAACAACGACGTAAGTCGGAAGACGATGGTAAGGCAAGGAGTCCAGCTCCGAAGGCTGTCAAGGATGATGGTAAGAGGAAGAGGCCGGATGGGCCGATACAGTGTTACCAGTGCAGAAAATTCGGTCATACAAGACCCCAATGTCCCGAGAGGTCAAAAAACGTCGAGTGTTTGCGGGCATTGGCACTGCTCCTCGCCTGACTTCCTCCTCCATTAACTATCGAAGATACTTCCTTGTGTATCCCTCTGCCATGATCTGCAACAAATGAGGAAGGGAAAGGAGGTAAGAACAGGATGATCAGATTGCTGTAGGTTTGCGCTGCGCGCGAGTTCGTCGCGGTGACGGAGTTATCGGCGCGTTAACAATCTTCCCTCGCCCAGACCCTTTCGGCCCCCCACGACCCCTTTTCGCGGGTGCCAAATGGACCGGATTGGCTTTATCAATAGTCTGACTATCAGGCTCACTCGCCACGCCCATCCGCATAGACTCATCCTCGCACGCAAACCGACGCTCATCAGCCTCGCAACTTTCGCACGCATCCCTCGGCGGTTGATTACCTTCAGTAGAAGTTTCTGGCTCATCTCTTGCGATCCATCTCTTCAATTGCTGCACGGCTACCGGTCTGATCTCATTATCATACCTATCTTTCAATGCATATGTATTACTCCCGAGCCGTTCGACGATCTGATATGGCCCAGTATACTTTTCAGCCAGGCTAGCTGTAAAGCCTTTAGCCTTGCTTGACAGGACTTTATTATTCCTTAGAACCATGTCACCAGATTCGAAAACAACCTCGCGATGGTGTTTATTATAATGCACCGCTGCCCTGTCCTGTTGCACTCGCGAATTTTCACCGGCTTTTCTTCTAAGATCTTCGGCTCCAGTTACCTTGCTTTGCCATTCCTCCAGAGCCAATTCTTCATACTTCCTGAGTGACTCTTCAGTCAACTCCCGGCTGACTACACTGCAGTCGTTAGGTTGCCTCAACATGTTTAACATGGCAGGGCTGGTTTTTATGGCCGAGTGTTCCGTCCTGTTATACGCACAAACCAGTTCCGGCAACCGCTCGTCCCACTTCAGCTGATTGTCCTCGATGAAGCACCTAATCATTGTTTTAAGAGTCCGATTTAGCCTTTCTACCTGGCCGTTAGACTCTGGGTTACTGGTTGGCGAGTTCTCGTGTTCCACTCCGAGTTCTACCAATCGGTCGTCAATCGTGTGGTTCTTAAACTCGGACCCTTGGTCTGACAGAAACTGTTCCGGCTTGCCCCATCTCAAAATCACGTCCTGCCACATGTGACTCCAGATAGCCTCACCATCAGCCTGTTTTAACGGCGTGACTTCTGCCCATCTTGTGAACATGTCCGTTAAAACCAGTACATATTTGTGTCCGATAGCGCTGCGAGTATATGGACCCAATATGTCACCTGAAACGGTTTGCCACGGTCTTACAATAGCTCGTTTACCCATCAAACCTCCTGGCAAATGTTGCTCGACTTCTTGCCTTTGGAAAATCTGGCATGACTGTACGTCTTTATACATACCATGCCAAAAATAATCTTGCGTCACCCTCTTCAGGGTTTTATCTCGACCCAAGTGACCTGCCAATGGCTCGTCGTGCTTTTCTTGAATCACTGTCTGTCGCAGGTAAAAGGGCACGACTAGTTTCCAGGCGCCGTCATCGCCTACCGTCTCCTCAATCAAGTCGTCAGACTTGTAATAATACACTCTGTCTGCCACGACTTTCCACCTCAGGAAATTTCCAGGGTTTCTTTGAACAGCTTTCATCTTGCTCAAATACCAGTCTTCAAGCTTTCCAGCAGGATAGCTTACGGCTGAGACGGTTGGCTCGTCCTCCTCTTCGTACATGCGTGACAACGCATCGGGTACGACATTTAGAGAACCTTTACGATACTCTGTCGTGAACGTAAAACCTTGCAGTTCTAACGACCATCTCGCTAATCTGCCTGTCACGTTCTTCAGTTTGTTCATCCACCTGAGTGAATTATGATCAGTTACCACGTGGAATTGAAACCCCTCCACGTAGCAACGGAATTTCCTGATTGCCTCGAGTACGGCCAGGCATTCCCGTTCTGTCACACTGTAATTTCGTTGTGCCGGGTTCAAGATCCGACTGAAATACTCTATGATATATATATATATATATATATATCATAGATATATATATATATATACTAGGGGGGTACCCCCCTGCTCGCTTCGCTCGCCAACCCCCCAGAATTTTATGCTTGAATCTACACTATATATCTTTTCTAATAAAATAGTAATAAGTATACTTGAATTACAAATGAATTTATTTTCAACTTATTAATTTTAAATTAATAAATGCAGTTTTCCACACCACCCAGGAGGTACTTGCAAGGCGCGTTGGGTTTTTTTTTCAACAATTTTGAAAATTTTTTCACATTTAATTTAAGAACAAAAAGAAACTATATGTGGAACCCTTTGCCAGTAGCCGTACAAACCACATATAATTCATTTTAAAAAACTTTTCTCTTTAATAATTTTCAATTCTATATTTATGAAAAAAAATAAATATTTATAATTATATTCTTCCGTTAAAATTTTTAATTTTTTGATTTAATAATTTTTAAATCTATTTTCTTGAAAAAAATATCTGTAATATCAAAAAATCTTCCGTTTTAATAATTCAATTATTTTTCATATATCATATATAGATATTTTTTTAATTTTTTGATTTAATAATTTTTAAATTTATTTTCTTGAAAAAAATAGATATTCAAAATTCTCCTCTAAAATTTTTAAAATATCTGTAGTATCAAAAAATCTTCCGTTTTAAGAATTCAATTATTTTTCATATCTTCCGCATTTACAATTGTTGTTGTTTTTTTATTCTTTTTGTTTTAATAATTCAATATTTGATTCATTTATGTTATTGCAGGATTTTTTCAAATGTCTTATTAAATGATCTTTTGAAGAAAGTATTTTTGAACAATATTTACATTTTATTTTAATATTTTTATTTTTATGAATTTTTTTATGTCTTCTTAAATGAGCTACTCTTTTGAAACGTTTATTACATTTTACTTCTTTGCATTTGTGAGGTCTATCTGAATTATTATGTTCTTTCAAATGAGTTGATAAATGATCACTATTTTTAAAAATTCTTCCACAAATTGTGCACGAATGTTTGATTATAGAATGTTTTTCATTATGTAATTTCACATAATATTCACTGTTAATTACATTTTTTTTACATATTTTACAAAAGTAAATGGTTTTTTCATCGATTGATTCATTCATTTTGTATCTGAAATAAATAATTTTTTATAAATAATATAATAATATAATTATAATATATTAATAAAATTATTTTTTAATGATAATTTTATGATTGTATTATTAAATTAAAAATTAATGTTATTTATTATAACATTATATTAAAAAAAATTATTTATCTCATGTGAGAGTTATTAACAATTTAATTTTAAGACAAATATAAATTAATTACTATGTTACTATATTACTATATTACTTTTTTTTTTTTTTTTAATCTATATCCTTTCATTAAATCTTCTAATTCCATAAGTTCGTTTTGATTTATTTGTTTTATATCATCTTATGTTTTAATTTTAATGTAATATGTAATTTCTGAAATACAAATTAAAATTTTATTTATGAATAAATTTTTATATAACTCATTCAAAGTATCCTCGATGAAATCAGTAATAAATTCGTTGTTGAAATCCTCGCCTTCATATTACTTTATATAAAATAAAAAAAGAAGATATTGGCATTAACCTAAGCTACTTATTTCTTTCTTAGCGACTATAGCGCTTAAAATAGTTATTTTTAAACTTTAATTCATATTTCATAACCTATAACAGCTAGAGACATGCTGATTTCAAAATAAAGGCATATACTGTATACATTGATTAACTTTGATTTTGACTACCGTCTGTAAAAACTATTTATTTGCATTTTATTCATTATGTTAAGGTAGTTACCGCAAAAATTGAGTTTCTTAAAAAATCTCTATAACTTTGCACAGAGTTAGTTTCTTTGCATCCGCAACATGTTAGTATTTTGCAAATAATTCCAAGCGGGGCTAAATTTTGAGATATTAAGCTCAGAAGTTTCAACTTTTCACGTGTGATTCCTATGCTGAGCGCGTAAAATGGATCAAATTTAGAGGTTATTCTTGGATTGCAAATTTAATTTTCTTAAAATATTTAAAAAAAACAGATCTTCTTCAGCAACAGCTTTCAATTTTCCTTCCTGCTAGATTCTAATAACTATATTCTATGTTACCTATATATACATGGGTTGTAACTACCTTAACCGACCCCATAAGATCAATTCTAAATTTGTTGCAGATACAATTTCAACTTTTCTCACTTATGGAATTCTTCTGATTAATTTTGAATTATTCTGCAGCTAACATGACCAATAGAATTTCACCCTTACTGAGAGGGATCTTTACATAATGTATTTTACAAAATTCGACTCGAGGATTTCAAAGCAAAGAGCGAAGATTTTATTTTTGATATCATTGAGAATTCTTACAACGCCGTTATAATACAATCAATAAAATTACCAGTTTCTTGAATATCTCCAATTATTTCTATTTTTGATCCTCTTTTAAAATTTATTTCTTCATTATCATCATTGATTACTATAATATCTATTTTATAATAACCATCTGTTATGACTGCTATATATTCATTGAAAGAATTTTCTTTTATAAATCCTATTTTTATATATTTAACCTTCTATTTTTATAAAACCTTGTTTATTATTTATTTGATCAAAATTAATTTTTTCTAATTCAATATTTTTTATATTAAACGTTCCGAAACTTTTTATTTTTGATATTTTTTGTAAATTCATTTCATATTCATTATTTCCTTTACTATATCTATTTGATTTTGTTACTGATAAATTTTCCAAGAATAATATCTAAAATTATTTTATTACTAATAAATATTATTAATTTAATTTTTTTATAGAAATATTTTAATTTTTAGAAATATTTTAATTACTTCATTTAATTTTATTTTATTTTTAAATAGATTTATATTGTCATCATAAATGTTAATTTGTATTTTCATTCCATGATTATTGTTAACGACAAATTTATAAATTTTAAATTATTTTTCATCTGATTTTTTTATGAATATATATTCTCCTATAATGTGATCTACATAAACTATAATTGATCTAAAAAAAAAAATTAGATAATTGCTAAATAAATACTTTTTATGAATGTTTAAAAATACTCAGTTCAAAAAATCCATAATTTAAAATCCAAGAGTTGATTTAATATACCTTAAAACGACTCAAAAGCTAACATCAATTTATTTATCAGATAAAAAATCAAAAATTTACAATCTGGGAAGGAAATGTAGCTCTCCAAAAAAGATGCGTATTTTAATTTTTATCAGCTGATATTAATGAAAATCCATTTTGAAAAATATGCTAATCAGACCACTGCACTGAGGTTAACATTAAGCTAACTTAAAGCCATCTTTAAGCTTGCCTTAAACCTCTTACTACTCAACTCATTTATTCATGTGGGGGCCTTTGTTATTAATGAAATCTATGCGAGGGCCCTAAAGGTATTTACTAAGCCTTTATTTATTGTTGTTTAATTTAAAATGATATACTATAAAACTTCATTACAGCAATGAAGAAATTATTGATAATTACAAATAAGTTCATTATCATTAGATAAGTTTATACTTAATTTACTATTTACTTTAATTCAATTAGTAGTAAAATATAAGACCTTAAACTTTGTACAATTTTTAATTATTTTTCAGCTTCAACGACAACACTTTGTGTTTGAAATAGAGTTGTGTGAAAGCTACAATTCCTTTAATGAATAATCTGAAGACTACTATAAAATATTAATAATTATGATTCTTCATCATAAATTTCTTTTCAAAGAGTTGTTTCAAATTAATTAGCTAATTTTAATTTGGAAATTCAACCAATTTAAGTTAATAATTGTAAAAAAGTGTGCGTTGTGTATGATTATAAATTTCAAAACTTTTAACAAACCTAGAACATTTTCAAAAGGATTATTATCGATTTATCGATTTTTATATGTATTTCCATATGGATTTTTTCAGCTGGGTATATATTTATTTTTTATACATATATTTAATTTAATTGCGTACGCAGTTTTGTCGCCTATTTGTATATTCTCTTTTAAATATTCATTATCAGAAAATTCATAATTTTTTAATCTTTTTTGTTTGTCATCTACATTTTGAGCATCTTCAATTAATTTTCTTTTTTCTTTTCCCATATTTCTGTATAATTTTTTTTTTTTTTTTAATAATTATTTTTTTAACTTAATTTTTTCATAAAATTTCTTCCCATACTATATTAACAATGTCATTTATTTTATTTTTATTTTCTATAAACAGTTTATTAGAATATTTACATCTAGATAAAGCAACATAAAGTTGTCCATGCGAAAATAAAGGTTTATCTAAGTATATTCCAACTTTATCAAAACTTTGACCTTGAGATTTATTTATTGTCATTGCAAATGCTAAAACTAAAGGAAATTGTTTTCTATGTATAACAAAGGGAAATTTAGAAGTTTCTGCTGTACTTATTGTAATTCTTGGTATAAATACTAAATTTTTTTTTTTATCTCCAGTCAATATCTTACATTTTATATTATATTCATAAGTGAGTCAAGCTTCCTGAAGTGGGTCACTAAAAATCAAGTTATCGAGTTTGATATCTATTTTTACAGATATTTGGAGGTTTATGTGCCAATAGCAACATCCCAAAATTTTTTTTGAAAATTTCAATTATTTAAAAAGTTATAAACAAATTAATTTTAAGACAACATTTTTTTCAAATTTCAATAACTTGGAGTGGATTTGATGAAAATGCTCAAAAATTTATGAGCATGCATAAAAATATTATTAGAATAAGGAAAGATAATTGTTTCAAAAAAAAAATGTAATTTGTTTATAAAAAATTAATTTTGCAATAAACAATTGGAAATTTAACAAACTTCTCGTATGGCTGGATGAAATTTTTTTTCACAAAATTATTCTGTAGACTCTAAGCTATAAGAGCCCACAAAAAAATTTTTGTGTTCTTCAATAAAGAAAAAGTTATGAGCATTTAAACATCGCTGCGTTAGCGCGGCTGGCGGCGCGGGCGCCCGGCCCGCCGCGCCGCTTGCCGCCACAAGTCAGCGCGAGCTTTCTTCTCTCCCCTGCGTATTTTAACATTTAAACTTACTTAAAAAATTTATCTAAATTTTAAAATTCACACAAATTTATCAGTTTATTTATTAATTTGAATTTTAACTAACAATTAATAAATTTACCCACAATTTTTAGAAAATTATAAAAGAAAGAATACATTAATGAGGATCTTTTTTAATTATTTTCAAATTACGTTTAACGAAAATGATTCATAGCGCTCATACTATTTAAATTAATTGTAAAAATTTTATACTTTTGAAATTATTTTTCGAATTATGTTGTGTGGAACAACGATGCACATCAAGAGCGTCACATGTAACAAATGCGAATCGCGAATAGATGCATTCATTTGTTTGTTTGTTGGTTGCACGTGCGTGTCAGTCAGCGTTAGTGTATATTTGTTTTGCATCATGGCACCACCGCCTAAGTGCTGCAATCCTTTTCAAAAGAAAGGCCATAATTGTTTCAGAAAGAGTTTGTACTTTATTTCAAAAAATTACGGCTCTAACTTCAAAGTTCTTACTTTTAGCCGACAGTTGCCGTGAATTTTACACACACAAACATTATGTGAACCTTTAGAACCGACTGGCGTACACTGTTTTGGCCGCAAAGCTTTGAATGCGGATAAAGAAATGTGCATGTCCGGAAATTTACTCAAAAATTTTTTATGCAAATTTTCAATGTCTTCCAACAATAACCGTTTCTGAAAAACATTCAATTTTAACTTAAGAATAATTTTTAAATTATAGTACTTAAATATACTTAATTATTTATTTTCTGTAAAATATATATTTTATTTTTGGTAAATTGTTATTATTATAATTTTTATTGCTTTCGATTATTATTCAAGAAAAAAAAAATTTATCATTAATTTTATAATTTCTATTAATTTATTCAAAGTTCAAAATTTAAATTTTTTTAAACCAACTCAAAATTTTAAACAAAAAATTAATTTAATGTTTTTATTTTTTATTTTTTTAGCTTACCGTTTTAAGTTGACGTTTGCCATTAATCTTAACAGATTTAACATCTTTAATTCCTGGCATAACTCTGCTGACATTATCGGAACAATAAAATTCAGTTACTGTTTTTATTAGTTCCTCGGTCATAGCACGTCCTTTTTTTTTATCTGGTGTAGCACCGTAACCTTGGTCATCGTGTAATTTTCGAGCTGTGCTGACCATACGTCTGCTTACTCCAAGCTCTCTCGCGGTTTTTCGTATGGACCACTTCACCGGTATTGTTGTCAACAGAGCAATTTTATGCTGCCGATTTTCTGCTCGTAGTAAAGCCGCTTTTAAATCACGTATCCAATCCGTTACATCGATATCTCCATGATTTGAATTGACAACAATTGACTTTAAAACTAGTTCACTAACAGCGTTAGATAAAGTTAGACGTCGTTTTTTTTCCGGAGACGCTGTAATTATTTCTTGAATTTCAGCAGCAAGTTTCAGTCTCTTGTACTTATCGTCCACAGCTCTACACACATGATCGCTGTCATTTTTTGATGAATTTGATTTGATCTCTTCTTCTTCTTCAATGTCATCCTTTTCTTCTTCTTTTTCTTCTCTACTCTCTTGATCTTGATCATTTTTCGCTGTTACTTGAACAAAATCTTTTTTTTTATAGATTTGTCTTTTACAAGTAACACAAACGTACGAACCGTACAAGGCTTTGAAGTTAGAGCCGTAATTTTTTGAAATAAAGTACAAACTCTTTCTGAAACAATTATGGCCTTTCTTTTGAAAAGGATTGCAGCACTTAGGCGGTGGTGCCATGATGCAAAACAAATATACACTAACGCTGACTGACACGCACGTGCAACCAACAAACAAACAAATGAATGCATCTATTCGCGATTCGCATTTGTTACATGTGACGCTCTTGATGTGCATCGTTGTTCCACACAACATAATTCGAAAAATAATTTCAAAAGTATAAAATTTTTACAATTAATTTAAATAGTATGAGCGCTATGAATCATTTTCGTTAAACGTAATTTGAAAATAATTAAAAAAGATCCTCATTAATGTATTCTTTCTTTTATAATTTTCTAAAAATTGTGGGTAAATTTATTAATTGTTAGTTAAAATTCAAATTAATAAATAAACTGATAAATTTGTGTGAATTTTAAAATTTAGATAAATTTTTTAAGTAAGTTTAAATGTTAAAATACGCAGGGGAGAGAAGAAAGCTCGCGCTGACTTGTGGCGGCAAGCGGCGCGGCGGGCCGGGCGCCCGCGCCGCCAGCCGCGCTAACGCAGCGATGTTTAAATGCTCATAACTTTTTCTTTATTGAAGAACACAAAAATTTTTTTGTGGGCTCTTATAGCTTAGAGTCTACAGAATAATTTTGTGAAAAAAAATTTCATCCAGCCATACGAGAAGTTTGTTAAATTTCCAATTGTTTATTGCAAAATTAATTTTTTATAAACAAATTACATTTTTTTTTTGAAACAATTATCTTTCCTTATTCTAATAATATTTTTATGCATGCTCATAAATTTTTGAGCATTTTCATCAAATCCACTCCAAGTTATTGAAATTTGAAAAAAATGTTGTCTTAAAATTAATTTGTTTATAACTTTTTAAATAATTGAAATTTTCAAAAAAAATTTTGGGATGTTGCTATTGGCACATAAACCTCCAAATATCTGTAAAAATAGATATCAAATTCGATAACTTGATTTTTAGTGGCCCACTTCAGAAAGCTTGACTCAAGTATTTAAAACTTTAAGTCTTGTACCGTTACATAAACCATCTCCCATACTTAAATTTCTAATTAACATTACTATTGCTTTTTTTTTAAATTAATTTATGATTTGGTAAACCTTCAGTTATTTTATTAATATTTTCTAATGGATAATTTAAATGAATATTTTCATCACTTTGGTCAAGTCCTTTATAGCTAAATTTATTTTATGGATTTAATTTAAAATATTTAAAATTTAAAATATTAACTTTTATGGATCTTCCTAACCTAACGAAATCCTTAACTGATCGTTAATTGGGTCGTTTACCTTAAATAACATTTTTACAAATGAGGAGGTTGCAAAAAAGAGAGAGGGTGGGAGCGGGGTGGGAGCGGAATAAAAATGCAGTTTTTGACCTATTTCACGGTCTGAAATGAAAAATTAAGGGTGGGAGCGGGGTGGGAGCGAAGAGCAAATTACAACTATATAATATAGTAAGATATATATAAATACTCGCTCCTCTCCGTTGATGACTTGAGTCAAGCAACCACCAATGCCTGTATCAGACGCGTCCGTCTGAATCTTAAACGGCTTGGTGAAGTCTGGTCTAGCCAGCACCGTAGCCGAAGCTAGCAAGACTAAAATCTTCTCAAAGGCGTCTTGCTGTTCGGGATCCCATCTATAGCGCACTCTTGTACTCGTGAGTCTCGTCAATGGTTCTGCCATCGTGGCGAAATTTTTAATAAACTTCCGGTACCACGAAGCCATGCCAAGAAATCTCTTCAACTGCTTGCGAGTCTTTGGCACTGTATAATTCAACACGGCCTCGACCTTTTCTGGATAAGGTTGAATGCCTTCCCGATTGACGATCACTCCTAAATATTTTGCCTCAGACTGACAAAACTTACTTTTCTCCCGATTGACTGTCAGTCCAGCCTCTCTGAGCTTGGCCAGGACTACCTCCAGGATTCGAAGGTGTGTTTTGAAATCCTCTGTCACTATGATGACATCGTCCAAGTATGCATACGCGTACTTGCTAAATTCCCCGATGATCAGTTCCATCAGTCGTTGAAATGTATTGCCAGCCTGGTCTAACCCGAATGCCATCTTCTTAAACTGAAACGTACCTAAACCAGATACCGTAAATGCCGTAATCGGCCTAGACTTCTTACTCAGGGGCACCTGGTGATAGGCCGATGATAAATCAATGGTCGAAATATACTTCGCCTCTTTAAGTTTACGAAGAATTTCGTCCATGTAAGGTAATGGATAGGCTTCCGTTTTTTTGCTAACTTTGTTCACTTTCTTAAAGTTGATGCAAAAACGGCGTGTAGCATCCTCCTTCTTTACCATCACCACCGGTGACGACCAGCCGCTTTTCGATGCCGGCTCAATAATGTCGTCGTCGAGCATTTTCAACACGTGCTCGTACATTTCCTGTTGCACGGCAGGTGAAACTGGATAATACCTCTGTTTTATTGGCTTCGCATCTCCGACATCGATCTCGTGCTCAATCCATGTGGTACAGCCTAAATGTCTATCTGTAGTCGGCAAAACGCGATCTAACAATTTGTCCAACCTTTCTTTCTCTTCGGAGCAAATGTCGGCCAATCCAATCGACGCCAAACTGGTCAACTCGGTGTCTGAGACAGCTGCAACCTCAAGGTCAACCGATTTCCCAGCTATCCTGACGTCTAACTTGTTAGTGGCTGGATCTAGCATGGCATCGAATGCACGAATGAAATTAGTACCTAAATAACAATCTGCGTCGAGCCGTGTCAGAATAGCTACCTTTATGTCGCGCGTTGCCCCTGCGACTTCGAAGGGCAAGACGAAGTGACCCGCAATCGGGCATCTCCGGCCATCAGCCACCTTGGCTCCAACACCGTTATATGCCTCGATCTTCCTACCACAAGCTGAAGCTATCTGAATTGCTATCGATCCCATCACCGTGCGTGACGCTCCGGGATCATATAACGCCCTGACGCGAAAATCACCAATACCGACAGGCATCCACCATATGCCTTCCTGTCCAGGCTCGCTATAAGCCGACTCGCTCCGTCTATCCACCTGTTCGGGATTTGGATCTACCGAACAAGCGTAGTCGCCATCTCCAAGTAATGGCTCTACCGAGGCCTTGGCGGAGCAGGTTTTATCTACTCCGCCTTGTCGACGTTTTTTGACCTCTCGGGACATTGGGGTCTTGTATGACCGAATTTTCTGCACTGGTAACACTGGATTGGCCCATCCGGCCTCTTCCTCTTACCGTCATCCTTGACAGCCTTCGGAGCTGGACTCCTTGCCTTACCGTCGTCTTCCGACTTACGTCGTTGTTTGGCTGGCTTAGCTCTTTGTGAATTTTGGTCACCCGGGCGCTTGGGTCTACCAAAGTTCTTGATCTTGGCATTGATCTTCTCTGCCAAAGCCTCAAGGCGGCTAAGAATTGAAGCCTCAGCAGACCTGCTTTCCACAGCCGTTGCGGCTATGTTTACCTTCGGTTTCTTACTTGCCTTGTCTTCCTTATAAGCCAAGTCCGGCAATGCAGACGCAGACGGTGACGCTGGTGGCTTGTAGACCAACTCCATGTTGTTGATCCGTTCGATTTCGACCGCCTGACTTAACAAACCTTTAATTGATTTTATCTCATCCCGCGTGATTTGTTTTCGCAACCTCTGCAGCATGTTTGTCAGCATAAAATCAATTTATTCCTGCTCGCTCGGAACCGGTCTAATCTTCAATAAATATGACTGGAGACACGTCATATAGTTACGGACTGACTCATTTTCCCCCTGAGTCCGGGTTGCTGACTCAGATTTTGATCGCCATGACCTTGTCAGTGCAAGGGTACTCCTAAGCAAAAATTATGTACATAACGCTGTATCCCAGGCGGTTGATGCAACGACGTCAAACTCATCCCAAGATTTCAATGAGTAGGCAAGCAAACAAACAAATGCCGCAGCTACAAAATCACTACAAGATGCTGACAAATCAAGTACGACACAAAAGGTTCATTGAATCATGGTACTCGTCCACCCCTCATCAAGATCACAGCTCACTCCAGAGCTTTATTAATTGAGATCATGAAAGCAAAGACTAAGTTTGGAAAACTACACACATTGGCTATTGTGCCTGCTCTCCCGACTTGTTTTGATTCGGCTTTATTGTCACCTGGGCTTCTCAACATCAATGAGTTCCTGCCTACTGACCTCTACAACTTGCGCATTACGGTTCGTCGATGCTCCAGAGAAACGTTCATTTTATCGTCTTTATTCGAAGTGGCATGATCTTTGTAAGAAGAAAGCGACACGGCAACACCCATAACTTCGATTGAAGATTTCGATCGTTTTTTGGACTTATACGTATTTATGTCTCACTGCTAGCACTCAACTCATCGACTCACTCATCATCGAATCATTCCTCCTGATCTCACTCACCACATTCTTTTAATCCAACTCAGACATTTCCCAGACGAAAGCTGGGTTCGAGCTACGTGTCGTCTCATAAATGCAAATCCGTTAGGAGGCCATATTGAGCTTATAAGATACTTCCTTCAGTCCCATCGTGACATACTGCATATACTTGCTATCACGGAGTCATAGCTTGAACCCTCTGTTGAGATGAGGACCGCTCGTATCGCTGAGTAACTGCAATATCCTTAGACGTGATCGTAATACACAGGGGGGAGGTGTCGCATTGTTTGTTCATAAGTCGCTTCAGGTAACCCATCTCTGCTCCTCAAGCACTGAGTGGAATGGCAAACCAGGTCATCCGAAGTACCTGTTTACTGAGGTGGCACCGAAAGGTGTCGATCCTATTTTCACGGGTGTGGTGTATAGACCACCGAAGGCCCTATTTGTTGAAGGGACCGACTTTATTCCGAATTTGTGTTATTTTATGCATAATTATGGTACCAAGATTATTCTTGGCGATTTTAATGCCAATCAGCTCTCTTCATCAAATGATGCTGTCTTTATTCTGTACCATTCGGGGCCACCCACCACACTTCTGATTCCGAGACCTGGCTTGACCTTTGAATTATGGATGCCCTTGGCACAGTAATAGACTTTACGAAGACCGAGACCCTTTTTATAGCAGGCCACTGTCTGCTAACTGCAACCCTTGACATCCCCATATCTCAACTAACCCTTAATGACTTTAAATACAGGGACTTTAAATCCATTAATGTGAAGACGCTGAACGATTATCTGAGGGAATGTGACTGGTCTGTGATCACGAGTGATGCTGATTACTCGCTTGATGATGGTCTTAGTTGCTTTTATGATAACCTACATGCAGTTCTTAATGTTTTGGCACCAATCAAGACTTTCAACTGTAAAAAAAAGCGTCACCCGTGTTTCACATCTTATCACAGATCCCTCATTAATGAAAGGAATCGACTATATAGATTTTACAAACGCACAAAACTTGATACTGAACTGACTAAATACAGACTGGCACGTGACCTTGCCCATCAACAGATAGAAATAGCTAGACTTGACTTTTACTGGAATAGGCTCCGTAATCTGACTGATCAGCAGCTTATTTGAAAAGAACTCAGACATCTAGGAGTTGCACCCAGCCCAAATATTAATATAGCTAACTTCCTGCGAAGGACCTTAATGCTTATTTTGCATCTGTTTCCTTTGATGCCATGATCGCTTTGATTTTAGACCGATTACGCTGGAGGAAGTCTCCAAATCGATTAATGCCTTGACATCACAGCTACCTGGTCCCAACACTAGTCATACAGTCGGGAACTTGGTGATCGATAAAAACCAGTCAAGGCCAACTGCGATATGTTCCTTCCCGTACTAATTAAAGTGAAATGTGATGAACTCTCAAATTTTCCAAGTTACACTGAAGAATGTATAATGATGAATTCTAGATTGTATACCTATTATTACAAATTGTTATTGCAAATTATCCTTATTTTTTATCTTTATTCGTATTCTTAATTTTATTATTAATTATGTATATATACTAGGGGGTACCCCCCCCTGCTCGCTCCGCTCGCCAACCCCCCCCCCCCCTCCATTAAACATGATTTATAAAGATTTTTTAAAAAATATATGTTTATTCAATAATAAAATCAGTGCCGGATTAAGAAAGTGGGGGCTAGATCTGTGGGGGGACCTCTTCAAGAAAATTATTTTGAAGCTTATTTAACTTTTCGACATAGATTTTTTAAATATTTATTACTAAATAGGGTTGGAACTTTTTGAAATTTATGATATTTTTGCTTATTTAGTTAAAATATCGAAAAATAATCGACACGTATTTTTTCTTTAAAAAAAAAAAAAAAAAAAACTAAAATTATATGATATATGGCTACCGCACGCTGTACCGCACGCAAATTTGTGCAGAGAGATAAGTTAGATACAAATTTTTGTTGTTATTGAATTTGAATGATAATTTTTGTTTCTAGTGTCGAGTTTATTTATTTCAAGTAATTTGTTTAGTAATTGCTAAATTGTATTTTTGGTGAAATAAATTTGAGGTTGTTAGATAACTTTCTAAGCTATAAATAGACTGCATTGTTATTTAGGATTATTGATTAAATCTCTTGATTTCAAAACACTGAAGAACTTGTAATTTATAAAATGTCTATTTGTTGCAAGTGTGATGAAGGTTTTAGTAAAACTGACTTTTTTGTAGTCTGCAATATTTGCAACTCAATATACCATGGAAATCAAGACTGTGCAGATCTATCTTCATCTGAGCTAAAAGTTTTTAATCTGAAGTCTAAAAAACCATCTTTAGTATATAGATGCAAAGAATGTGAAGTTGATTTTAATCAAGATATGACTTTAAAAGAGATGGTAAAACAAATTTAAGAAGACATGAATAAATTTAGTGGCATAGTTGATGAGCTCAAAACTGTAAAAACTGAAGTTGGAGATCTTAAAGTAAGATTTGATAGAATGAATACTAAATTAGATAAGAAAATTAGTTATGATGAAGTCAGTAAAATGAGTAAGGACACAATAAAAAGGATTGATGTTATTGAAAAAAAATTGGAAGAAAATATATTGGATTCTGCAAAAGCCGATAAGACTGAAACTCAAAATCAAGATAGTAGAATGAATTATAATCATGATAGTTTGATGTCAGAGCTTCAGGATAGACAAGATAGATCTTTCAATATATTAATTCATAATGCCTTCAAAGAAAGTGAGGATAGTGATAATTATCTAGAAATAGCCAAAAATATACTTTCTAAAATTTCAGTTGAGACTACATTATCCAAAGAAAATGTAAAAATTATTGGCAAACAAAGTGAAGTCAAAGGTAAAATTATCCTAGTTAGAATGAAATCCAGGGCTGATGAAGTAAATGTGCTTAAAAATTGGAGACTTATTGACAAGCAGTACTCAGCGTCTGCTGATCTTACTCTATCTCAAAGAAAACAGTATAAATTACTAAAGCAGCAAGCGACAGAACTTAACTCTAAAAATACAAATCCCTCACTCAAGAAAATTGTTATTTTTTCAAAAGGCACACCCAAATTGATAGAAGCAAAAATTCAAGAAAATGAAAACAAGACAGAAAATGATGCCAAATTAAAAAATAAGAAAAACTAATTTTTTCAAACAATGATCTTGTAATTTATTATCAAAACACTCATGGCATAAGAACAAAATTTGACAAGATTAAAGATAATATTTTAACTATGGAACCCAAGCCAGATTTAATTTTATTAACAGAAACTTACCTACACAGTGGCATTAAGGATAATGAAGTAGGATTGCATGGATGTACTATACTAAGGAAAGACAGACATGATTATCCGGATGCACCCGTAGGTGGAGGTGTGTTGATTACTATCAAAACTGAACTGAACTATGTTAAATTAGAGGTTAGTTGTATAAATTGTGATCAGTTATTTATCAAGTTAAGTTGTAGTAATAAAAATCTCATTATTGGAATAGTTTATCTACCACCAAAAAGTGATATTGTGGGTTATTTAGAACATGTACATACTTTAGAGTCTTTGAGTGAAAATTATAGTGAAAGTGAATTACTTATTTTTGGTGATTATAATCTCCCAAAAGTAATTTGGACAAATCTCAAAGACTCTAACAATGTTTATTATGGTAATGATTCCTCAGTTAGAGAGAGATTTGAATTAATATCAAATTATACCTTTTTCCTAAATTTAGCTCAAATCTATCCTACACATGATAAAGGTTATACACTTGATCTGACTTTCAATTTCTCAATTAAATCCAAATTTCATAGAAATTTTAACCTCTAAAGACTCACTTGTACCTATTGAAATTCATCATGATCCTCTCTTTCTTAAAATTAAATACAATCCTACTAAATCAATAAAAAAAATAATGGAAAAGAGAGACTTAAAAAATGCTAGTTATGAATTGATCAATCAATCGTTAAAAGATGTTCATTGGTCAACTATTATAAATGAAGACAATATTGAGTCCTCATTGGAAAATTTCTATAAAAAAATTAATGCTGAAATTTACAATCATGTTCCTACAAAGAAAGATTTTCATTCAGATTCATCATATCCAGTTTGGTACTCTAAAGAATTAATTAATTTAACGATAAATAAAAAGAAGACACACAAGATTTGGCTCAAATTTGGATTGGATGAAGATAGGATTGAATTCAACAGGCTCAGGGCAAACTGCATACGTCAATCAAGATTGGATGAAGAAAAATATTTGAAAAATGTTGAGACTTCAACCAAGAAAAATTTGAAATATTTTTGGAATTATATAAATGGTCTAAACAAATCAAATGATATCCCGGGTAATGTATTTTTGGATAATATTAACTCAACTGATCCGGTAACTAGTGCTAATTTATTTGCTAAACATTTTCAGAGTGTTCATTCTGGTAATAATGATAATGCTAATGAAATTTATGATGTGGGCACAAATGTTAATAATTTACATTACTTTAATATATCAGAAGATGATGTAAATACTGCTGTGAAAAATTTGAAAGAAACTATGACAATTACGAGTGATGGTCTGTCAAATTATTTTTTGAAAAATACTGCTGGTTCTTTAACAAGACCATTATGTTTACTTTTTAATGTATCTTTGAAGAATGGTGTTATGCCTGCTAGGTTGAAAGTTTCCCATGTGACTCCCATCTTTAAATCTGGTAATAGGCATGATGTTAGAAATCACAGACCTATAACAATCTTGGGTTCTATTGCCAAATTATTTGAGTCAATAGTGGCTGATAAGCTATCGAGTTTGTTTGTTAGATATATTATAAGTGAACAACATGGTTTCGTGAAAGGTAAATCTACTCTGACGAATTTATTGTTATTCTCTAATGATATCAGTGAGACTTTTGCTTGTTCAGCGCAGTTGGACTCTATTTATTTGGATTTTCAAAAGGCTTTCGACAGAGTAGACTTTAACCTATTAATTGCCAAACTTAGAAGTATCGGTATTGATGGTAAATTGTTAGATTGGTTTTATTCGTATTTACATGATAGATATCAAATTGTGAAAATGAAAGGTTACTTGTCAAATCCGTATCTAGTAACCTCAGGAGTGCCGCAAGGCTCTCACCTGAGGCCAATATTATTCTTGATATTTATTAATGATATAAATGAGGGGTTAACATATGCTAAAATGTTGATTTTTGTGGATGATGTAAAAGTTTGTTTAAAAATTAATTGTGTAACTGAGTGTTCTAAACTTCGATTTGATTTAGATAGGATATATGACTGGTCGGTGAGAAATAAACTTAGTTTAAATCTGGATAAATGTAAAATTATCTCTTTATGTCGTTCATATGATGTTACTCAATATAATTATAAAATTGGAAATCACCATCTGGAAAGAGTTGAAAACATAACTGATTTAGGTGTAATATTTAATTCTAAACTGAGATTTGACGTACACTTAGAAAGTGTATTGTCGAGATCTTATAAAACACTTGGTTTTATAAAAAGATCTACTTCAAAATTTAAAAACCCTGCCACAGTTTTGTATCTTTACAAAGTGCTGGTTATGCCCATTTTGAATTATTGTTCACAAATATGGACTCCTTATCAAGGAGTTCATATAAGTAAGTTAGAATCAATCCAACATAGGCTTTTGAGATATTTAGCTTTTAAAAAGAGAAATCCTATGCATCCGTTTGATTACGAGTATGCTACTGTTGCTATTGACTTTGGTCTAGCTTCTGTTAAATTTTATCATGATTATCAGGATGTATTGCTGGTTTGGAAGACACTTAATGATGATTCAGATTATATTGAGATTAAAAAACTCTTTCCAGCTAGATTGATAAATTATCAGATTAGAAAATCCAGACTTTTGGTGGAGAATAACTCTAGATTGAACTACAAATTCTATTCGCCAATTAATAGAATGAGGAGAAATTATAACTCTTTGCCGGATGAAATTGTAAATTCTGTTAATCAGAATGTTTTTAAAGCTAATGTATTTAATAATTTTGTTAGATATAGTTGATAGTCTATTAATTAGTACTTTGAATATGATTTATTGCAAGTTTTTTGTTTGAAAAATATATGGAATGTAAAAAAAAAAAAAATTTCTTAAATAATTATATATAAATATGTATATATATATTATATTGTAAAGGGCCTTGGCCCGTTAATAAAATTAAAAAAAAAAAAAAAAAAAAAAAAAAATTAAAGGAACTAAAAGTGTCTAAATTTTTGGAAATTTCAATATATATAGATGTTACATGCAAAGTCCGAAATTGTGCATTTCGGGAAATGCACAGCGGTTTTTGTGCACTTTGCAAAGGGATTTTGTGCACTTTGCAACAGGTACTTTTGTGCAATGTCCGGATTGTCGAACTTTGCACAAACAAAAATTGTGCATTTCTAAAAATGAACAAATTATTTGTTCAAAGTTTAAAATTCAAAGTTTTCATCAAGATGGAAGGCTAATCAAAATTAAAATGAAGCAACACAGATTGAAAGACATGCAAAAATTTAGAAACCCTTCACCGAGCCAGTTAGGACGCCGATTGAGACCCGCCTCTTTTGCAGTCAGCAGCATTGTTCAAACCAAAGAAAGGTCATTCTGACCTGCGCGTCTGTATGAAGCTTTGTTTTATTCATCTCTGAAAGCATTTGGACTTAGTTTTTTTTAGATCAAAATTTCAAATATAATTCAGTGTTTTAAAGTTTAGTTTTTTGATATTAATATTATATATTTTCAAATAAAAATGGAGAATATACAGTGTTCTTCGAGAGATAACGTCAATGCAAAAGAAAGTTTGAAACAAGTACATAAAGAACCTTTTGAAAGTTTGTTAAAAGAAGTAAAAATTAAAAAAAATTCAATGTTGATCGAAAGTAGTAAAGATTACAATAATTTAATTACTTCAGTTGTTGAAGCCAAAGCAAAATTAAAAAAGACTTCTCTTGACTACCGTCGACTAAAAAGATATGATGTTCTGACTATTGGTGGTGTTACAAAACTTATTCGCCCTATAATATATGAGGAGCCAGAAAATAATAGTGTAAAATACTTTGTTCATTATGACGAAATTTTTGATATTTTATGCGAAGCTCATAATAACACTGGACACGGTGGACTTTATAAAATTGACAACTCAATAAAAATCAAGTAAGGTGGTGGACCCCATTTGGGATCATGTACCTATTCGGGATCACTCTGTACAAACTGCCCGGGAGATGCAAGTATATAGTTATACAAATCCATGGCTGATCCCAAATAGGTACGTGATCCCAAGTAGAGTCCACCACTTTATGCAAATATTTCTTGGCCAGTCATATTAGCATTTTTAAAGACTTGTGAAACCTGCGTCAAGAAAAAAGCATACCCAAGAAAAGGGCTCGTCGTGAAACCTATTATTTCCAAAGAGGCCAATGCTCGAGCTCAAGTTGACTTAATTGATATGCAAAGTTGTAAAAATAATGACTACTGTTTTATAATGAATTATCAAGATCATCTCACAAAATTTTCCGTGTTACGACCTTTAAAAACTAAAACCACAGCTGAGGTAGCTTATGTTTTAATTGATATTTTTTCATTATTCGGAGCCCTGTCTATTCTACAAAGTGATGACGGAAGAGAATTTGTTTATCAAATTATTAATGAGTTAAGGTTGATGTGGCCTGGTTTGAAAATAGTGCACGGTAAACCAAGACACTCTCAAAGCCAAGGAAGTGTTGAACGTTCTAATAGAGACGTAGAAAGTATTATCACAGCATGGATGAATGATGATAACTCGAAACAGTGCAGCGAAGGGTTACGTTTTTGTCAGTTTCGGAATTCTCTCACAGTTGTATAGTTGAAATCAAGTAGCCGCTACCGACACAAGTTTTTTAAAAATTGAACAAGTCCCTGAAAAAACAATTACTCTCAGAGTAGCTAATTCTAATGTTTCAATTGTGGTGGGACAAGGTTTTGTTACGTTGCGGTTGTAAGAAAAAATGTTCTTCTAAAACGTGTGCTTGTAGAAAAAAGGCCTTCTATGTAATTCCCGGTGTCATGATTCCATGCCATGTACAAATAAATAAATTGTAATGCTTTTAATCATTTACATAAAATAAAAGTATACTTTTGCATGTCTTCTCATCTGTGTTGCTAAAATTTTATTTTGATTAGCCTCCCATCTTGATGAAAACTTTGAATTTTAAACTTTGAACAAATAATTTGTTCATTTTTAGAAATGCACAATTTTTGTTTGTGCAAAGTACGACAATTCGGACTTTGCACAAAAGTACCTGTTTACTTTGCAAAGTGCACAAAAATCGCTGTGCATTTCCCGAAATGCACAATTTCGGACTTTGCATGTAACATAGATGTACTTCTAATGGGATTTCGGGTCAATGAAGTCATTAACCCGTAGTTACAAAAACTTTTCTTAATTTTTTTCTAGCTTAATTTTGATTTAAAAACTCTAAAAAAAATGTTAAAATTCATTAAAAATCAAGTACTTTAAAAAATATATATTTTAAAAGTACTGGTCGCCAACCCTATTAATTATCACTGTTTTAAATAAACAAATAAACCAACAAGTCAACCATCATAACCAAGCAAGTAAAAAATTAATCAATTTTTCAAATATAGTATATTACACACATGAGGGAGTCAAAAATTAGCAAGCCCTGAGTAAACCCAAATTGACGCCCGAACCGAAGGCAAGAGTGCCAAGTGTTCGTTTGCTCATTTTTGCACTCCTTCGTGTGTATACTATTTTCCAACATAAGCCAAGGAAAGTGCAAATGCACGCCTTGAGGCAAGGAAGAAAGTTTGCGCTTTCTGTGCCGTGTGTTGAAAAAAATAATTGAATTGACAAACCTAAAACCCCATAACCCTGGTCAGAGCAAGTAAAAAATCGATTTTTAAGCAATAACCCGACCAGTCATAATCCTGGGCGTAAAAAAAAAATAAATTTATAAATAAAAATAAGTTAACTGACGAGCTTACAAACACAACCTCAAGCGTGGAAAATAACAAATGATTTTATTAAGGATGATACTGCATGACTACGTGAGTCAAAACCCTTCACCAATGTATTTTAAATGGTAAGAATTCAAATCAAATCAAAATCCAACTTTGAGACTTGAAAAAATTTTAGTTATATTAAGAATTACTGACTGAATCTTTTCCGGCAAAAAAAAAAATACCATCCCGAACTTATTACAGAAAAAACGAAGTTGAAAGTTCGATGATCTTATGCACGGGCAGCGTATATACCTCTATGTTTAACCTCAAAAACTTTGAACTCGATTTTCTCAATAATAAGTTCGGAAAGGTAAATTTTTTGTTTGAGGAAAAAATTTGCCAGCTTTTTGTGTACATAACTGTATGATCTGGAGTCTTAAAGTTGGAATTCAATTTTTCATCTATAAAAATGCAGTATCATCCTTAATCACACATAGTCTGACAAACCGACAATACATGAAATTAATAAATTAGTAAATAAATCTTCAAGACATGACCTCTTTTTTTTCATAAAATTATGTATAGATTGTTCCTCATTGCGTTATGTAGTTATAGGTGTGATTAGTGAATTATTTATTTGTTCGCTAATTCAGTTTTTTATTTTCTACACTTAGGGCTATGTGTAAATATGTGTATCGAATTATAAGTTCATTAGTAAATCAGTATATTGTTCTTTTGCTCAGAGGTACGGGGTTGTGAGCTAGCTGGTTTGTTTGTCTACTTAAAAAATTGATATATTTTACTGGTTTGGCCCAGGGATGTTAGTTTGTTATTGAATTGTCGGTTTACTAGTTTATCAAAAAGATTTATAATTTTTTTACTTGTTTTGCCCATACTCATCACTCATGTTTAAACTACCCATTAGGGTGAGGCGTTTTTGAGTCATTATCGAATATCGACTTCTAATAGCGATAGAAGTTTGATTTTATACCTAACTTGAAAGTTTGCGAAGTCTGGACGCGCTTGGTTGAAATTTTCTGTTGTACCAATTTTTTAAATTGTAACATTTATTACTAACAAAAATATGTTCAGTATCATAACTTGACTCTGAAATTTTTCTTTTTTTTTTCCTTATGTTGAACATTTTTCTCATCCATTTTGATGTAATTTTAAAATATTATTCACAAAATACCAGCCCTGCTGTATAGCCACACGTGTGCCACACGTACAATGGACTTGAACAAATTTTTTTTCTTTTGCTAAATATTTTAACACCTATGGAGTCAGGGCGGAGACCTAGTACATAGGATAGCGATTACAACCTGGACATGATTTCCCCAGGAAGTTTTGACTCCGGAGGGGCCAGGGCGGATACCTGGTGCACCTGGTGATACTGACGCCTTGGAGATGATTTCCCCAGGAAGTTTGGACTCCGGAGGGGTCAGGCTGAACACTTGGTGATACTTACGCCTTGGAGATGATTTCCTCAGGAAGTTTGGACTCCGGAGGGGCCAGGGCGGATACCTGGTGCACCTGATTATACTGAGGCCTTGGAGATGATTTCCCCAGGAAGTTTGGACTCCGGAGAGGTCAGGCTGAACACCTGGTGCTCTCGAAACCCTGGGCGCCCGAGTTGAGCAAAAAAACTGATCGGCTATCCTCCAAGCTCGAATGGTGCAGCTACACTAGACGTGTATGAAGCGTGCGTACGACGCATACTTATAATGTGCTTCTGGGGTAGCCAATCAGTTTTTTTTTTAACTTGGGTGCCCAGAGTTTTTGAGGCTTAGAGCTTGGGGGGTTCCTCAACAGTATTTTGTTGAACTCGCGCGCCCAGGGTTTTGGGAGCTTAGAGCTTGGGGGGTAGCCAATCAGTTTTTTTGCTCAACTTGGGCGCCCAGGGTTTCGAGGGCTTGGAGCTTGGGGGGTAGCCAATCAGTATTTTGTTGAACTCGGGCGCCAAGGGTTTTGGTGGCTTAGAGAATTGCAATCCTTTTTTTTATCAATTTATTATTTTATGTAACGTTTCATACCCCTCTCTGCAGCTCGTTGGGGTTGTTCCCTATGATAAAATGACCCGGAAAGTTTTGTGCGACTTAGATGCTTGATAATCAATATCTTGACGAAAAAAAATCCGGGAGAATTGCAATCCTTTTTTTTTTTTTATGATTTTATTGAACGTTCCATACCCCTATTTCCAGCTCGTTGGGGCAGTTCCCGATGATCAAATGACCCGGCAAATTTTGTGCGACTTAGATGCTTGATAATCAAAATCTTGACATAAAAAAATCCGGAAGAATGGCACTACTTGTTTTTAGACGATTTTTTCATATACTTCATCGTTCACTTTTTGAAAGTCTTTTTGCAATAACATTTGTTTTTAACAATTTTTTAAAACAAAGCGGTACTTTTTCTCAAAGTACTCTACTAAACAAAAAAAACAGCTCACGGATGTTTATTCCTAATATTCTAGGGAATATTAATTTTTGAAAATGGACCTTTGATTTGGCCCTCTGTGACCGTCAACTAAGAGGAAAACTTCCTGGGAATAAGTCCCGGTTACCTGGTGGTCGAACTGGTACTACCTGAGGTGAAATCTACTATCCTACCTTCAACTCCGAGTTAAACTTTCTGGGGAAAACGTCCCGGTTTTCCGGTGGTCAAACTGGTGCTACCTAGGGTAAGATCCACTATCCCACCGTCAACTACGAGTAAAACTTCCTGAGGTAATGGATCTGGTTACCTGGTAGTCGACCTGGTGCTACCTGGGGTAAGATCCACTATCTCACCGTCAACTGCGAGTGAAACTTCCTGGGTAAATCCTCTCTAAGGCAAAAGTATCACCAAGTGCACCAGGTGTCCGCTCTGATCCCTCTGGAGTCAAAACTTCCTGGGGAAATCCTTCTTAAGGCGTAAGTATCACCAACTGCACCAGGTGTTTGCCCTGACCCTTCCGGAGTCAAATCTTCCTGGGGAAATCATCTCCAAGGCGTACGTATCACCAGGTGCAGCAGGTGTCAGTCTTGACGCCTTTGGTTTCGAAACTTTCTGGGGAAATCATCTCCGATGTGCAACTATTTTCAAATGCACCAGGTGTCCGCCCTTATCCCTCCGGAGTCCAAACTTCCTGGGGAAATCCTCTCTAAGGCGTAAGTATCACCTGGTGCACCAGGTGTCCGCCCTGACCTATCCGGAGTCGAAACTTCCTGGGGAAATCATCTTCAAGGCGTACGTATCACCAGGTGTACCAGATGTCAGTGTTTACCCCTTCGTTTTCGAAACCGTCAAAGTGCCGAAGATTTCACCGAGGATTTCACTGTTAAAATTCACCGAGGATTTCGCCGCAAAAAGCGAGGAATTCACCGATGAATTGACCGATGAATTTATCGCTGATTTCACCGAGGATACTTGCAATGGGGTCTTTAAACATCTGTTTCTATTCTTTCCTGTCAACTTCTCCCACTGTCAACTACGAGTTAAACTTCCTGGGGAAATCATCTCTGATGTGCAACTATTTTCAAATGCACCAGGTGTCCGCCCTTATCCCTCCGGAGTCCAAACTTCCTGGGGAAATCCTCTCTAAGGCGCAAGTATCACCTGGTGCACCAGGTGACCTATCCAGAGTCGAAACCTCCTGGGGAAATCATCTCCAAGGCGTAAGTATCACCAGGTGCACCAGGTATCTGCCCTGGCCTCTCCGGAGTCAAAACTTCCTGGGGAAATCATCTCCAGGTTGTTATCGCTATCCTATGCGCTAGGTCACTGCCCTGACTCCATAGGTGTTAAAATATTTAGCAAAAGAAAAAAAATTTGTTCATTCGTGTGGCTATACAGCAGGGAGAGGTTAGGATTTTCAAACAGCAAGCATGATTTATCGATTAAAATTATATTTCTATAAAATTATTTGATTATTTTTTGTCAATTTCGTAACATCGGAGCTGCATGCTGCTGCTCCGATTTGTAAACTAACCTCTCATCAACGCATCCAGGTACATATACATGTATGTGTATATATATATATATATATATACACACATATACATAAAATAATAAGCTTGACAGAATTTTCTGCCCACTATCTGGCGGGCACCCCAGACGTTCTGTTGAAACTTCTAGCAGGGAACTCATCATTTCAATAAATATGCATTTAATAAACACCTTTTTACGATTACAGAGTCCAATAGTGTCGTTAAAAATTTTGTACATGCATAGAAAGTCGATTTTTTCACTCATTTTGGCCGTTTTTTAACAATTTTTGATGAATTTTTAAAAATTGAAGAAATGGTCTTTCAGAGTCTAGTAAGCGGGATTTTCTTTCTCAAACATTATATTTTTGAAAAAAAATTTTGGCACAGCTCCATTAAGCCCTGAAAAAAATTGGTGGGTCTAAAAAATAAGAGTATTTTGCGATAATACAATTACTTAACAAGTATTTAATTACTTATACTTGGCGCTCTCGAGTGAACGAGAAAATTTTTTTTTGCATTTTTTACCATACGAAGTAATTTATAAATTTAAAAACTTTCAAGCAAACAAATATTTTACTCATCAATTTTCATTAGTTATACAATTACAAGCGTTCAATGATTTAAAAAAGATTCTAACCTATAAAATAGAGACTTTTTAAGGAACTTTTGGACTATCGAAGAGAGTAGTTTAGGAACTAAAAAATTATCTAAAGAGCTAAAAAGTATATCAAATATAGAATTGATAAATAATTTATCCAGCAAGGGTCTTGTAGAATGGGAATTTTTCAAATTTCCATGCCACACCGTAGCAGTTGAGCGACTCGTCAAACTAGTAACTGAAGCATCTAGAAAAACTTGTGGCAAAGAAAACAGAAATGGATTTATTGAAGCGGTCTCTTATCGCAAAAAAGCTTCTCAAGATTTGATCTTAGAAAAACAATTTGAATTTAAATTAATTTTATGTACGAATAATTAGATTGTAAATAAAAAATATCCTCAAACCCTAATAAGCTGGTATTAAATATTTACCAAATCTGTTTCGCAATAATAATGAAATTTCAAAATTGTTTAATAGTTTTTGTGCACATGAGTATGATTTAAAGTTGACAGTTTTCTTAGAGATCGATAAAAATGTTTATTATTATTCAAATGATTTATATTTTAAGTAATTTAATTTAGTTTTAAGTATTTTACTTTTTTCATTGTTCTAAGTTACTTAAAATTGCTTGATTTCTTTCTTTAATTTTATTCAAACGCGGTAAAACAAATTTTAATTTAATTATAAATTTTTTTTATAAATAAAGCAGAAAAGCATTATTTAAAAAAAAAAAAACAATGCAAACTTGGTTTGAAACTATAATTTTTTAGTTCTTAAACTACTCTCTTCGATAGTCCAAAAGTTCTTTAAAAAGTCTCTATTTGATAGGTTAACAACTTTTTTAAATCATTGAACGCTTGTAACTGCATAACTAATGGAAATTGATGGGTAAAATTTTTGTTTAAAAAAATTTAAAATCAATTTAAAAAAGTTTTTCATAACCACAAATTTATAAGTTACATTTAATCAAAAGCGTACTTTCATATTTTAATAAACATAGATTAAACTGTTAACTAAAAATTTTTACTCACTAATTTTAGTACTAAAATTTTTTACATATTCAATATTGTACTTTTTCGAGTACTTAAATATTGTATAAACTTTTAACTAGTTATTCGCTATTAACGAGATTTAATAACTTATTAAATATTTGTACTGGTTATTAGAAAACATTTCCATATATATTTAAGTTCCACTATCACTTTTTTTACTAATATATTAACATACAGTAATGATCAAAATTATAAGGCACCCCCTAAAATTCGCCTGTTTCAAGTTAATATTTTGACTTTGTGCATGCCTGCGCGTGTTTAAATATTTTAGTATTCATCTCTAAAAATTTTTTTGTTCAAAACAAGTTCAGTACTTGAAAAAAAAACGTTTACTTTATATTAATTCGTCTTTCCAATCAATTTTTATCCTCTTTTAAGCTTAAAATGACTTTTTTTTAAAAACAGCTAAATTTAGTTCTTTTATGATCTAGATAGTGTTTTGTAAAATTTCTATAAACACCTAAGTGAATAATTTTTTTTTTTTCGCGTTTCTCCGATATTCAAGTTTATCGAAAAAAATTTTCAAGCTGATAAATAGAAAAATGTTCAAGCCACAAAGAAAAAATACATTTTTTTAAACTTGAAAAAACATTGATTTTTTGTACTTCTACATTGTTTTTCGCTTAAATTTGCTTTTTTTTATTAATTTGGGAGGTAAAAATTAAATTAAACGTTCATTTATTTTAATATTCAGTTAGAAGTTTTAGAGAGTTTATTCAACTTGAAGTAATTTTTCAAATTCGTAGAATTCGAATGCCAGTAGCGATAATTGTTCGATCGGTAAAGAATTTATCTACATTACCGACCGAGCCGTCATTATTGATAAATTAGTTTTTTAAATGTTTATAAGCTTGCATAACTTTCATCATGGGAAGAAAAGCAGTTTCTGATAAAATTAAGTGGCAGATTATAGGATTGTTGAAAGGAGGAAAAAATCAGAGTCAAATTTCTAAAATATTAAAAGTTAGTAGGTGTTGCGTTCAAAACACCATTAAGACGTATGAAAGCACGAAATCCGTAAAAGTGAAAAGTGGCGCTGGCAGGCCAAGAATAATAAGTAACCGGATTGATCGAATTATTATTAAAAAGGCAAAGAATAATCGTGCAGTTACAGCAAACAATATCAAAAATCAAATAAATGAAGAACTTAATGTAAAAGTGTCTCGAGTAACAGTTAATAGACGTTTGCTTGAGAAGAACATGAAATCTGCTGTCGCAACTCGTAAGCCTCTTCTAACTGCAAAAAACTGAAAAGCTAGGTATGAATGGTGCAAAGACAAGCTATCATGGACAGTTGAAAAATGGAATTTAGTTCTTTTTGGCGATGAATCTAGCTTCCAACTTTTTTCAAACAGACCAAAGCGAATAAGACGTACCAGCAGTGAAAAATACAATCCTGATTGCCTTGCTCCAAGAGTGCAGAAAGGTGGTGGATCAATTATGGTTTGGGGTTGCCTGTCAGGAAAAGGAAAAGGAGAACTTCAATTTGTGCAAGGTACAGTGAACAGCGAAAAATACATGGAGACTATGGAAAATTTTATGCTTCCATCAAAAACAAAGGTTAATGGACGTCAAAAAATTTGGTATTACCAACAAGACAACGCTCCGTGTCACAAATCAGAGAAAACGATGCAATGGTTTAATGATAATAAAATACCTATACTAGATTGGCCAGCACGTTCTCCAGATTTGAATATAATTGAGAATGCTTGGGATCAAATAGAGATAGTGATCAAAGACAAACACCTGAGAAATTTGGAAGATTTAAAACGAGAGATTGCTGTAGCCTGGAAAAAATTGAGTCCGTGTTACTGTAAAAAACTTGCAGAATCTATGGTCCGAAGAGTTCGCGCTTGCTTCGAGGCTAAAGGAGGATCAACTAAGTACTAAAGAAGGGTAAACTAATTACTAAATATATAAAAAACATATTATATTAAATAATAAGCATGAATATAATAATTATTTCTAAAAATAAATTAATACTATTACTTGTAATCAATTAAATACAAATTGAAGTTATTTTTGTGAAATTTAACTGTATTAGAAAAACTGTTTTTTAACATATTTTTTTTAAATTCTCTGTAAGATTTTGATTCATAATAAATTGAATTAGTTTAAAATTCATCAAATATCAGTTTCATATAATTTTTACCTCCCAAATTAATAAAAAAAAGCAAATTTAAGCGAAAAACAATGTAAAAGTACAAAAAATCAATGTTTTTTCAAGTTTAAAAAAATGTATTTTTTCTTTGTGGCTTGAACATTTTTCTATTAATCAGCTTGAAAATTTTCTTCGATAAACTTGAACATCGGAGAAACGCGAAAAAAAAAATATTATTCACTTAGGTGTCTATAGAAATTTTACAGAAAACTATCTAGATCATAAAAGAACTAAATTTAGCTGTTTTTAAAAAAAAGTCATTTTAAGCTTAAAAGAGGATAAAAATTGATTGGAAAAACGAATTAATATAAAGTAAACGTTTTTTTTTTCAAGTACTGAACTTGTTTTGAACAAAAAAAATTTTAGAGATGATTACTAAAATATTTAAACGCGTGCAGGCATGCACAAAGTCAAAATATTAACTTGAAACAGACGAATTTTAGGGGGTGCCTTATAATTTTGATCACTACTGTATATATATATATACATATATTTTGAAAACAAAACATTTTTTATAATACTTTTAAAGTTTAAACTGTCATATTCCACTCACATGCTTTTTTAAATCTTTGATGGAATCATAATGTGTGTTATCTTATCTTAAAGTTATTAAATACTTATAAATCACAGACTAAAGAAATTTTCAGAAATATAAGTGTGCAAAAACAAATTTTTTTAAAAGATTGTTTGTGATTTCATCAGTCAAATCAAATAAAAAAATGATTAAGTAATGAAAGGAAAGTTATAAATTTAAAATTTAATTTTTGTTTAAGTATTTTTCTAACAATTTCAACTTTTTTTCTTGATAATTTTCTGAGCTTTTCCTTTTCAAATTTTGGTTTTCCACCACTTGGCCCAGTAACTTCAGAGTTTCTTGGTTTTTATGTTGTCGAGCTTTTAAAATATTTATTTTATTTTTATTGCAAACATTAATTCAATGAAAAATTAGCAAGAGCTTACTACACTTTGAAGCTGATGCATTATTTTGAAAATAAATTGACCCTGCATCTGATCCAACGGTACTTTTCGGAGTTATCCATGGACATTTATTATAAATATCAAACATCATCTGAAATAAATATAGAAAAGGTTAATTTCACATGAACTCAGGTGCTTCGAACTTTATTAACACTTAAATAATGGACTATACAAGGAAATGAAATTTTTTTCAAAGATTACTTACATCATAATGCACCCACTCCTGTACATCATTTCCTGATTTTTTGTTATGATCAAATACCTCTTTGAATTTCCTTTTCATGTTATCCATTTTTGTTTCGACTTGTTTGACTGTAAAAACATATCCTTTCAGACGTAATACTTTGACCAAGTGAGGGTACAAAATTTCACTGTTTAGAGTATTATTTTCTTCTTTTAACTTAAGAGTTTCGTTCAGCAAAAATTTTGTTTGGTTCTCAGTCCACTGAATTGCTGAAAAATATAGTTTACAATTATAAACAATTAATGTAAAGATTTAATAAATTTGTAATTATAAATTCATTGTGATAAAAAAGATAAACATAAATAAAATAAGTAAAATAAAAATAAATAAATAAATTGCGTTTTTGTCTTTTTTTAGATGAATGTTGTGAATTTAAGTCATCTGAGTTCTCAGTGTCAGTATCTTCTTTGTCTTCAAACTCATCAGCTGCTGAAAATTTCTCATTTTCTATTTCAGCATTTGAAATTTTTTTTTTTTATTCATCATACAACAGCTGGGCAAAAACTATATCTGACAAAATAATTTGGTTAATTTAAATACACATTTTTAAATTAAAAATTGGGGTACCAATGAAAATATAAACTTTAATTTACCAGTTTGCGCTCGATTAAACTCTTCTTTTGATACCTTTATACAATCTTTGGTACCGTCTTTTAAGTAAATTTCCATATCTACTTTTTCTTCAAAGCTACTTAATGAAAAAACCATTTGTTTGTTCTCTGCTCTTTTAAATTTTTGGAGTAATTCCATAGCAAATGAATCATCTGAAAATCATTTAATTCAAAGTAAACATAATGAATTATCAAATGAAGCATGACAAAAGTATCTATTTGCAAACAACTTTAAAGCAAACTTTACTTTAATGCTGATTTAATTTTATAACGGTTATTCAATCTAGTATTTCAGGTGTATTCCATCAATACACTAAATTTATATTATTATGATAACAATTATAAAACTTACAATTGCGAGCTTTCCTTGAAATCCCTTTCCACATTTAAATAATACTCGTTTCCATCAGTCGGGTCGTTTATTTTTAAAACTACACTTTGGTCGACTTTGGCCATTATATTTATCATTTTATTAAGATTCATTATCGAAATTGTAACAAATATCTAATAAAGTGTCACATCCGTATGCGACTTCTTTCGCTTTTATTCAAAATAAAGGTGTAGGGAGCATACTGGGGTGAACTTCGTCTCGTTAATTTTTACTGCCCCGTTGTGGAAATTTCCTTTTCTTTTCGGTGGGGGGCCGCCCACGCGGAAACCGAGACCTGCGCGACATTTCGGCAGGAACATCAAACATATATAAGGACCGCGGATAGCCCAGTAGGGGAGAGTAGCCAGCGGAGAGTAGCCAATCGAGCGTAAGCAGTCGAGCTTAGACTAGTGTAGGGACACCAGGAAGAGTGTCGTCAGTTCGAGAATTAGTGAGAGTCCGCGGTTAATGTCAGCCGTTCAGACACTTGCATTTTTGAAATTGTAACAGTGCTTGAGGTTTAGTGTTTCTCTAATTCAATGTCGTGCGTGTAATTTTGACTTTAATTTGAAATACCCATCCTGCTAAGTTAAGTTAAAAACCACGAAATACTCTACTTCTCTGGAGCCTGGTCGACGTTGGACTTATAGTCAACAGCTGAAGTGGCAGAAACAAAGTAAGTACAACTCTCCGCTCACTGGACGGTCGTAGTAAAGATAATCACAGGGCCACTCGTGGCAACGGGTTAGACCTAGGCCTCTCGTAGGTTTCGGTTTAAATAGTTTAAAGGTTTAATTTACCTTTAACAAAAGAACTAATTGACTTGCAAAAACTTCCTAACCTCAATATTGAAATATTTAATTTTATCAATAAGGATTATATTTTTAATGAAAAATTTATAAAAAAAGTTAGTGTAACTAATTTTTAATGTTAGGACGTTATTTTCATGAAATAATACTTTAATTTTTAATCGACTTCTTAACTAATAAATTTTCTAGCTTTTCTAAGAATTTCTCACACGAACGGATATCGTTTCGAAATACTTTTCGTTCTTTCAAACTTTGCTACCAACCGTGTAAAAATTAAACCAACGAACAATTCCAGTTTCTAAATACACCCTAGTTTGACGAGTCGCTCAACTGCTACGGTGTGGCATGGAAATTTGAAAAATTCCCATTCTACAAGACCCTTGTTGGATAAATTATCTGTCAATTCTATATTTGATATACTTTTTAGTTCTTTAGATAATTTTTTTGTTCCTAAACTACTCTCTTTGATAGTCCAAAAGTTCTTTAAAAAGTCTCTATTTTATAGGTTAAAAACTTTTTTAAATCATTGAACGCTTGTAACTGCATAACTAATGAAAATTGATGGGTAAAATTTTTGTTTGTTTAAAAGTTTTTAAGTTCATCTATGGTATTTGTATGGTAAAAAATGCAAAAAAAAATTTTCTCGTTCACTCGAGAGCGCCAAGTATAACTAATTAAATACTAGTTAGGTAATTGTATTATCGCAAAACACTCTTATTATTTAGACCCGCCAATTTTTTTCAGGGTTTAATGGAGCTGTGCCAAAATTTTTTTTCAAAAATATAATGTTTGAGAAAGAAAATCCCGCTTACTAGACTCTGAAAGATCGTTTCTTCGATTTTTAAAAATTCATCAAAAATTGTTAAAAAACGGCCAAAATGAGTGAAAAAATCGACTTTCTAGGCATGTACAAAATTTTTAACGACACTATTGGACTCTGTAATCATAAAAAGGTGTTTATTAAATGCATATTTATTGAAATGAAGAGTTATGGGCCTCAAAATATTTAATTTTTATGAAAATCAAGCAGATTTTAAAAAAAATCATTAAAATAGCAAAAAATACGACAAAAATCACATATATGTCACTTGGTACAACGGAAAATTTCAACCAAGCGCGTCCGGAATTCGCGAACTTTCAAGTTAGGTATTGACCAATGAAGTTGCTCTAAAGCAAAGAGCAAATTTTGAGACGATTTTTTAATCAATTTGCTTTGCCTCTCTAAAAGGACACATCTTAGGCGTGTTTGAAAACATAACCTGCAAAAGAAACTGTTTGCCAACATTTATGTGGACCTGAAAAGTTTCTCTAGGGCCAAAAACCAAATTTTATTCTATAAATTTTCTTTCCCTTTGAAACTGGGCACATCTTAGGCATGTTTGAAAACATAACCTGCAAAAGAAATTGTTTGCCGATGTTCAGATAGACCATTGAAGTTGCCTTAGAGCAAAGAGCAAATTTTGAGTCGATTTTTTAATCAATTTGCTTTGCTCTCTAAAAGGAAACATCTTAGGCGTGTTTGAAAACATAACCTTCAAAAGAAACTGTTTGCCGACATTTATGTGGACCTAAAAAGTTTCTCTGGGGCCAAAAAACAAATTTTATTTTATAAATTTTCTTTCCCTTTGAAACAGGGCACATCTCAGGCGTGTTTGAAAACATAACCTACAAAAGAAACTGTTTGCCGACATTTATATGGACCTTAAAAGTTTCTCTAGGGCCAAAAACTAAATTTTACTTGAATATTCTATAAATTTTCTTTCCCTTTGTAACAGGGCTAATCTTAAGCATGCTTGAAAACATAACCTGCAAAAGAATTTGAAGAAAGAAATTGTTTGCCGATGTTCAGATGGACCTTTGAAGTTGCTATCGAGACAAGAGCGAAATTTCGGTCAGTTTTTCGATTAATTTTCTTCGCCTTTGAAACGGGGCCCATATTAGGAACCTTTAAAATAATTACCTGCAAAGAAAACTTTTTGCCGACGTTTAGATAGCTCTTTGAACTTGATGTAGAGCCAAGAGCTAAATTTCAGTCGATTATTTGACTAATTTTATTGAAACAGGGAACATCTTAGCAACGTTTGAAAACATAACCTGCAACAGAAACTGTTTGCTGATGTTCAGTTGGACCATTAAAGTGGCTCTAGAGCCAAGAGCAAATTTGCAGTCAATTTTTTAATCAATTTTTTTTGCCTCTCTAACAGGGCACATCTTAGGCATGTTTGAAAACATGATCTGCAAAGGAAACAGTTTCCTGACCTTCAGATGGCCCTTCGAACTTGCTGTAGAGCCAAGAGCCAAATTTAAGTCGATTATTCGACTTATTTTTTTTGTCTTTGAAACAAGGCATATGTTAGGAACCTTTAAAAACATAACCTGCAAAGAAAACTTTTTGCCGACGTCCAGATAGCCCTTTGAATTGGCTCCAGCGCCAAAAACCAAATTTCAGTCGAATATTTTATGAATTTTCTTTGCCTTTGGAACAGAGCACCTCTTAGGAACGTTTGAAAACATAATCTCCTGAACTATATGTTTGCCGACGTACAAATGGCCCCTATGAACTTGAGATCGAGCCAAGAGCAAAATTACAGTCGATTTAACTATCAATTTTTTTTGCCTTTGAAACAGTGCACATCTTAGGCATGTTTGAAAACATAATCTGCAAAAGAAACTGTTTGCCGACGTTCAGATGGACCATTAAAGTGGCTCTAGAGCCAACAGCAAAATTTCAGTCGATTATTCGACTCATTTCTTTTGCCTTTGAAACAGGGCACATCATAGGAATGTTTGAAATCATAACCTGCAAAAGAAACTGTTTGTCGACGTTTAGATATTCCATTGAAGTTTTTCCAGAACCAAAAGCGACATTTCAGTGGATTTTTTAATAAATTTGCTTTGCCTCCCTAACAAGGCACATCTTAGGCATGTTTGAAATTATAACCTGCAAAAATACCTATTAGCTGGTAATCAGACGGAACTTAAAAATTACTATAGGGCCAAAAAAAAAATTTTAAGACGTGCCCTGTTAGAAGAGAAAAAAAAATTAATAAAAAAATGAACTAAAATTTGGCTCTTGGCTCTAGATAAACTTCAATGGTCCATCTAAACGTCGGCAAACAGTTTCGTTTGCAGGTTATGTTTTCAAACATGCCTAAGATGTACCGTGTTTTAAAGGCAAAAAAAATTAGTCGAATAATCGACTGAAATTTCGTTTTTGGCTCTAGAGCAAATACGAAGGGCCATCTGAGCGATGACGAACAGTTTCTTTCGCAGGTTATGTTTTCAAACATGCCTAAGATGTGTCGTGTTTCAAAGGCGAAAAAAATTTATGGGATAATCGACTTTAATTTAGCTGTTGGTTCAAGAGCAAGTTCAAGGGTCCATCTGAACGTCGGCAAACAGTTTCTTTTGCAGGTTATGTTTTCAAACGTTTCTGAGGTGTGCCCTGTTTCGAAGGCAAAAAAAATCAATAGATCAATTGACTTGAATTTGGCTCTTGGCTCTACAGGAAGTTCAAAGGGCCATCTGAACGTCGGCAAGCAGTTTTCTTTGCAGGTTATGATTTCCAACATTCCTAAGATGTACCCTATTTCAAAGGCAAAATAAATTAGTCGAATAATCGACTGAAATTTTGATCTTGGCTCTAGAGCAACTTCAAAGGTCTATCTGAATATCGGCAAACAGTTTCTATTGCAGGTTATGTTTTCAAACATGCCTAAGATGTGCCCTGCTTCAAAGGCTAAAAAAATTGGTCGAATAATCGACTGAAATTTTGATCTTGGCTCTAGAGCAACTTCAAAGGTCTATCTGAATATCGGCAAACAGTTTCTATTGCAGGTTATGTTTTCAAACATGCCTAAGATGTGCCCTGTTTCAAAGGCAAAGAAAATTAATAGAATAATTAACTGAAATTTTGTTTTTAGACCTAAAGAAACTTTTAAGGTCCATCTGAACGTAGGCAAACAATTTCATTTCCAGGTTTTGTTTTCAAAGGCCCTGTTTCAAAGATGAAGAAAATTAATTGAAAAATCGCCTGAAATTATGCTCTTTGCTCTGCAGCAAGTTCAAAGGGCCATCTGTACGTTGGTAAATAGTTGGTTCGGAAGGTTATGTTTTCAAAGGTTCCTATATGTGCCCTGTTTCAAAAGCAAAGAAAATTAATTGAAAAATCGACCGAAATTTCGCTCTTGGCCCTAAGGCAACTTCAAAGGTATATCTGAACATCGGCAAACAATTTCTTTTGCAGGTTATGTTTTCAAACATGCCTAAGATGTGCCCTGTTTCAAAGGCAAAGAAAATTAATAGAATCTTCAAATGTTTAAAAGGTTCCCATGTGTGCCATGTTTTATGGGCAAAGAAAATTAATTGAAAAATCGACTGAAATTTCGCTCCTGGCCCTAGAGCAACTTCAAAGGTATATCTGAACATCGGCAAACAATTTCTTTTGCAGGTTTTGTTTTCAAACATGCCTAAGATGTGCCCTGTATCAAAGGCAAAAAATTAGACGAACGTAACCTGCAAATCGGCTGAAATTTTTTTTTGGCTTTAGAGCAAGTACAAAGGGCCATCTGAGCGTCGGCAAACAGTTTCCTTTGCAGGTTATGTTTTCAAACGTTCCTAAGATGTGCCCTGTTTCAAAGGCTAAAAAAGTTGGTCGAATAATCGACTGAAATTTTGCTCTTGGCTCTAGAGCAAGTACAAAGAGCCATCTGAGCGACGGCAAACAGTTTCTTCTGCAGGTTATGTTTTCAAACATGCCTACGATCTGTCCTCTTTTGAAGGCAAAAAAATCAATAGATTAATCGACTTAAATTTGGCTCTTGGCACTACGGAAAGTGCAAAGGGCCATCTGAACGTCGGAAAACAGTTTCTTTTGCAGGTTATGATTTCAATTATTCCTAAGATGTGCCCTATTTCGAAGGCAAAAGAAATTAGTCGAATAATCGACTGAAATTTTGCTGTTGGCTCTAGAGCAACTTTAATGGTCCATCTGAACGTCGGCTAACAGTTTATTTTTCAGGTTTTGTTTTCAAACATGCCTAAGATGTACCCTGTTTCAAAGGGAAAGAAAATTTATAAAATAAAATTTGGTTTTCGGCCCCAGCGAAACTTTTAAGGTCCACATAAATGTCGGCAAACAGTTTCTTTTGCAGGTTATGTGTTCAAACACGCTTAAGATGTTTCCTTTTAGAAAGCAAAGCAAATTGATTAAAAAATCGACTCAAAATTGGCACTTTCCTCTAGGGCAACTTCACTGGTCTATCTGAACATCGGCAAACAATTTCTTTTGCAGGTTATGTTTTCAAACATGCCTAAGATGTGCTCTGTTTCAAAGGGAAAAAAAAAAAATAGATTAATCGACTGTTATTTGGCTCTTGGCTCGACCTCAAGTTCAAAGGGGCCATCTGTACGTCGGCAAACAGTTGGTTCAGGAGGTTATGTTTTCAAACGTTCCTAAGAGGTGCTCTGTTCCAATGGCAAAGAAAATTCATGAAATATTCGACTGAAACTTGGTTTTTGGCGCTAGAGAAACTTCTAAGGTTCATCTGAACATCGGCAAACAATTTCTTTTATAGGTTGTCCTCAAACATGCCTAAGATGTGCCTTGTTTCAAAGGCAAAAAAAATTAGTCGAATAATCGACTGAAATTTCGTTTTTGGCTCTAGAGCAAGTACGAAGGGCCATCTGAGCGATGACGAACAGTTTCTTTCGCAGGTTATGTTATCAAACATGCCTAAGGTGTGCCCTGCTTCAAAGGCAAAGAAAATTAATATAATAATTAACTGAAATTTTGTTTTTGGTCCTGGAGAAACTTTTAAGGTTCATCTGAACGTTGGCAAACAATTTCATTTGCAGGTTATGTTTTTAAAGGTTCCTAAGATGTGCCCTGTTTCAAAGGCAAAGAAAATGAATAGAATAATTAACTGAAATTTTGTTTTTAGACCTAAAGAAACTTTTAAGGTCCATCTGAACGTAGGCAAACAATTTCATTTGCAGGTTATATTTTCAAAGGTTCCTAAGATGTGCCCTGTTTCAAAGACGAAGAAAATTAATCGAAAAATCGACCGAAATTATGCTCTTTGCTCTGCAGCATGTTTAAAGGGCCATCTGTACGTCGTTAAACAGTTGGTTTCGGAAGGTTATGTTTTCAAAGGTATGTGCCCTGTTTCAAAGGCAAAGAAAATTAATTGAAAAATCGACCGAAATTTCGCTCTTGGCCCTAGAGCAACTTCAAAGGTCCATCTGAACATCGGCAAACAGTTTCTTTTGCAGGATATGTTTTCAAACATGCCTAAGATGTGCCCTTTTTCAAAGGCAAAAGAAACTAGTCGAATAATCTACTGAAATTTTGCTGTTGGCTTAAGAGTATTTTTAACGGTCCATCTGAACATCGGCAAACAGTTTCTTTTGCAGGTTGTGTTTTCGAAAATGCCTAACATGTGCCCTGTTTCAAAGGCAAAAATAATTAGTCGAATAATCAACTGAAATTTTTCTCTTGGCTCTACAGCAAGTTCAAAGGGCCATCTGTACGTCGGCAAACAGTTGGTTCGGAAGGTTATAATTGCAAAGGTTCCTAAGACGTGCCGTGTTTCAAATCAAGCCAAAGAAAATTAATTGAAAAATCATCCGAAATTTCTCTCTTGGCTCTAGAGCAACTTCTAAGGTCCATCTGAACATCGGCAAACAGTTTCTTTTGCAGGTTATGTTTTGAAATTCGCTTCTTATCCGACCTGTTTATAAGGCAAAAATAATTATAACTAAAATAAATTGGATTTTTTTTCTTTAGTTCTAATGAAAGTTCATAGGCCCATCTTCTCGTCGGCAAACAGTTGATTTTTACGGTTACGTTCGCAAATATTTCTCAGATGTGCCCTGTTTGAAAGGCAAAGAAAATTAATAGAAAATTCGACTGAAATTTTTTCTTCAGTTCTAGAGCAAGTTCAAGAAGGGCCATTCGCACATCAGCGCACAATCGTTCTTTGCAGGTTATGTTTTAAAACGTGCCTAAGATCTCTTTATTCTGAGCTGATCATTTTTTTAGCAAATCTCAAGTAAAAATTCCTATCAAATTAAAATTATTTTCATGGAACTCTCTTAAAGTAGACAATTGTATCTGCTTGGAGGTTATGTTTTGAGACATCTTTATAAAGTTTCACTGCTTTCAAAGTAAGAATGTTTTTAAGAGAAAGCAAATTATTTTTCATCCTGAAATTAAAACCTTGTTCATGAGACTTACATGATATTGACAGATTATTGTTTTGCAGGTTATGTTCTCGAACATACTTTGGTTGTTACCCCTTGTTCGAAAAAAAAGTCTTATTAGATTGATCACACTTTATTTCGGCGATAAATTAAGTTTTATTTGGAGGACTTGTCCGATAAATGACATTTCGTTTTGTCTAGATTATGTACCTATAAGTAGCGCATATGAGCCCTACTTATTAAGCAAAAGATATTTTTAGAAAAATTTAACCTAATTTTATCATAAAATTAAGTGTAAATTTAAATAATCATTTTAATGTCAGCTAATCTTTTTTTTCTAGGTTATGTTTTCAGACATACCTTTGAACCGCCTTTTGAAAAATAAAAAAAAAACTTTCAAATACATCACAAATGCAATTGAAAATTAAAGTTCTTCAGCTGGGCACATTTTTTTTTTTTTTTTTTAACTCGAGAATTTTGATCCAAAATAAAATTTTTATAGCGCATTGTGTATGCATAACTTTTTTCTTTTGTTATTTTTTCTCGATGATATGTTCGCCGGATACAAAAGCAGCTGAAATCTTTTTCATATTATTCATTCTTTACCTTGTTAATCGAACTAAAAGTACCTCTTTCGCGTTATTTTATCCTTTTACTTTTTCAAGTATGTTGCTTTGTTCTAAGTGTTCATAAGTTTTAGAATTTTTTTCATGTTCATTTATATTATGCATTGACTGTTCCTTTACCTTCTTCGAATTACATTATCCTATTACTACCATTGACCACAAGGCTTCGGTTCGAGGTTATTCAGCGCCGCGTAGGCTTTTGTTTATCGGGTAAGTTAGCTCGCCTCAACAATGGACGTCAACTATCTTACGGAGCGCTCTGATTGGCCAACTTTGACCCTTGATATAAATGAAATTATATAAAAAAATTATATCAAAATATATATTTTTGAAATCGGCGTAAAAAAAGGAACCTGTTGGTTCAGGGAAATACTTTCCATCTCGACCGCCCTGTATGTCGCTTGGTACAAAAGAAAATTTCAACCAATCGCGTCCGGACTTCGCGAACTTTCAAGTTAGGTATAAAGTGAAACTTCTATCGCTATTAGAAGTCGATATTCCAAAATGACCCAAAAACGCCTCACCCTACTACCCATATTTCATTATAAGAACAACCTTTTTGATTGGAGGATGCTAGTTAAATTATACACTGACAGTATGCGAAAAGGTTTTGAAACAAATTATAATGTATGTACTACTATGTATATTCTGAATCAATGTGCAAAATAGACCTTCTTATTCAATACATGAACAATGAGAAATTATCATTCAACTTATATTAAATTAATACCGAATAACTTTAAAAAAAAAAAAAAATTAATGTAAGAGCTTTTTATTTGTAGGTGCCCTCAATGTGCGGGGGCCCATAGGCCTGGCCTATTCGGCCTATGCCTAAGTCCGGCACTGATTATAAAATATTAATTCAAAAACTTAAACAAATGTTTTTCAATGTAATTTTATTTGAAACAGAATAATTAATAGAATGATTTAATTTATTTTCAAAATTAATTAACGACATAAATTTTTGTGCCTAGTTAATTTATCTTTTCTGCTTAAATTTTTTTTACATGTAATTTTTTATTTTTTTCTGATCTTTGGCTGGATAGTGACCACTGTACTTACCACATGAAAAATTCCTAAAGTAATATTAAATTCCTAAAATAATATACCCTCTTTAAGCGCAAATCACGCGCAATCCACCCACGTATTAAAAAAAAACCAAAATAACCCATCTTTTTTTTATTTTTTTTTCCAAAGTAACCCATCCATAAAAACTTTTTCTAGGTTTGCGCGGTCCAACCAAAATAACCCTTCCTAAATCACCCAATTCCTGGAACTCATTTTTATTTATTCTCAGAAAATTGGGGTCAATCACTATCCTGACTGTGTGGATAGTGTCAAAATGTCCGGTTAGTGCTGAACGTGTAATACGATAGAAGCGTGTAAGCGATAGAAGTTTGACTTTATACCTAACTTGAAAGTTCGCGAATTCCGGACGCGCTTGGTTGAAATTTTCTGTTGTACCAAGTGACTTATATGTCGATTTTTTCACTCATTTTGGCCGTTTTTTTTGCAATTTTTGATGAATTTTTAAAAATTGAAGAAACGGTCTTTCAGAGTCTAGTAAGCGGGATTTTCTTTCTCAAACATTATATTTTTGAAAAAAAATTTTGGTACAGCTCCATTAAGCCCTGAAAAAAATTGGCTGGTCTAAATAATAAGTTGAAAATCAATCTCGTGACTGTACTTGATCTCGCTATGAAGAGTGTTGTTATTCGGCTTTAAAGATATAGTAATATCATTTGGTTTTAATTTTTTTTGTAAGTATTTTTCAATATCTTCAATCTCGTAGCTACCAGTGGGAAAGGAAATTTCTTCTTTATCGACGAAAAACTTAATGTGACCAACGTCTATGTTGGGAATCGCGTTACACGTCAACAGCTCGATTAACCCGAGAACGTATTTTTTGGAAGTTGATAGCTTGATAGGTGGAAAGAAATTTGTCTCTAAAACTGATGTTGTCCCAGACAATGTAATCGTCAATGAATCATCCATACTGGTTCATTGTATAATGAAGTTTTAAAGTTTATATTGCTTTTTATATATCGCTGCATAGAAATTTTAATTAAAGATGACCGCAATGGTAACTATCGCAATCTTGATATTTCTCGTAATTGTACTTAATGCTGTCCACACCAAGATAAACCATTAAAGTTCTATTCTTAAAAATTTAGAAAATGAATGTTGATAAATTAAAATATCAAAATTTATCTAAATGACACACCATCAAAACATTCACAAAAAAAAATTTACAAAAAAGGTGGTATTTTAACGTATATAAATAAAATTAGTCAAAAAATTTGCAATTAATATATGTATATGTATAAAAAAATGAAGGTTTGTTTTTTATTAAAAAAAATGTAAAGTTGAAACTATTTAAATAATTTTTAACATTTGAATTTTTTTTGAAAAGTTAATTTTTAAATTAAATAATGTCTAAACAAAAAATTTATAAAATATAGAAAATATAAAAATTATAAATAGGTTAAAATTCATGAAAATTAATAAAAATATTGATTTTCATGAAAAATTCGTGAGGAGCAAGGTAAAAAATTAGTAAAATTATAGCAAAATGATGTAATTTTGAATGTAATGATATGAGGAGCATATAAAAAGAAAATTTTTAAAATGAGGAATAAGACAAAAATAACAAAAATATAAGATAAAATCAAATAATTTGACTGCTCCTCAGTGAGGAGCAATACTAATCCAAGTGAACACTAAAAAAACACAAACAAAGGAGCACGTGAGGAGGACTTCGTATCTCGAAAACTAAAAGGAATTTCTTTGTAATTCGGCTTCTAAAAGGAAGTGAGGCAGGTTATTCCTCTCAAGGTCGTGCTGAAATTATCCGCGACTTCGTTCTGTGAAAAATTAGACATGTTATTCTCGGGGGTTTCACCTTCCAAACCACTGTCATCTACTTCCATCAGGGTCGAGTTGTGAAAGGAGTTTGTACCGATTACTTTCTGCATCGATTTCAATAACGTGGTCGACGAATTTAAAGCTCTCGAAACTTCGGTTATAGCGGTACGCATCAAATTTACCTGACTCGAAGTTCCAGGTGCAGGTTGCAAAGGTGGTGGTGGCTGTATATTTCCAGTAGGTGCAGTCGACGTTGATGCCACCGTGTCTTGTTGTTCTCTCTCGTGTTGTCGTTGCTGTCGATCGATGATTTCCCCGTCTTCTACTTCTACATTTTGTTGGTCGGGAACGTGAACAATCGAAGGGTTTGACTCTTCAGGTGGGAGATTCAGGGTTACTCCCTCCTTTGCTGCTATTTCTAGGATGAAATCCATAATATACTCGGGATCTTTAATCCAGTCTATTACTTTGAATAGTCCCGCGTGTGCGTCTACGATTTCAAAAAAATTATTACTCATCAACTCCTTACAGAGATAAAAAACTCACAAATATACTAAAGAAGTTTACTTGTCAGTCCTCTCTTCGATGCCCATCTTTCCCCGTCTTTACACACTCCGAAATGGAAGTACAATGCAGTTTGGAACAGCTTTTTCTTATCTGTCTGGACTTGTGGTTCCACGGACTTTGATTTCTCCCTCCTCGATTTTGTCTATCTCCTTCAACTCATATATATAAGGTTAATTAAAAAATATTCAATCGATGCAGACTTTGAATTATTAATTCATGCAAAAAGCTAAGCTGTAAGAAAAATCCTTACTATGATTTGAAAATCAGCCTTGCAATTCAAAGTCTTTCGGCTTATTTTTAACGTGCGTGCCTTCGAAGCTCTCGCGAATTTCCCGTTGTGATTCTGCGAACGTCGCGTTAATCAGCAAACTAGGAAAGTGGCCTCACGCTTAAGCTGCGCCGGAAAACCCGCGTTTTAACCCTAACCAATTCCCAAAATTCCGCGAACGCAACGTTATCTCAGAAATTGGCGTGACGTGGTCATGAAACAATACCTCGAGAAAAATTTCACACACATTCATCTAAAATTTGATAAACTTCAAATTCTATTCTTCTACTACGTTTACAATAATTAACTTATATGTTACTTCAAATAATTATCTTCTATACACTTACTAACAATGACCGTAAGTTTGAGAAAGAAATAAAACGATTTTCAAAAAAATTTGCTCGCATCAATTGCCCTAAATTATTTCATCTAACATCTTTATTCGTCGAATTATTCACATCAATAAAAGAATAAACAAAAATTCTAAACCTCAAAGAATTAAAGAATCAGCCCGCACGTACCGATTTCTTGGAAGGAGGTTGCCGTTACACGAGAAGAATCTTGCACGCACCGCGCGCAAGTCGTCCCCTCCCCTCGCTCACCAGCCGGCACGTTTGAACACGTTAATTACTAACTTCGATTTTCTTTTATCACGACAACGACAACGAGAGAAAAAAATTGCACTTCAACTTTACGTCTGAATAAAAACTTAATCAAAATGTACTCACTTTGGTACCGTCAGCCATCCTCAAATACGTAGACAAAGCACTAACGACTTGTCACACAAAAGACACCTCGAGAACCAAAAAGATTTTTAGCACTTTTAAAACACGCTTCAAGCTCACACCACACCAATACAATAAAAAAATTCTCCCTTCAGCGTGACTTGGCTACCATAACCTGATGTAAATTAATATGGTAATTGTTCTTTCTTGTAGAATGTGATGCACCCACGCGGTGCCACAGGATCGACGTGTATCTTTTTTCCAGGGTCGGCTCTGCTACTCTGCTGGCTGGTGAAGGGGGTGTGGGTGTATAAATTAAGCAGTGGACATAATAATTTATATTCTATTAGTGCTTATATTATTTTTCAATCTTTCTTCTATACGAGACGAGTGAACGCAGCGTGCATGTCACTCGGCGTCTATCTATCAACTAACTTAAACTAGTTGGTCGCCGCGCCGAGCAGAGTCGGGCGGCGCCTGCGCACTCTAGCTTCGTCCTCGATCAGACTTCCCGAACTTTTTTCTCTCCAACACTTTTTATAATTACTACGTGACCAAAATAATCTTTTTGAACCTGTGTCTCTTGTAACCTCATATCTTTTCGAAAGGATTTGAATTCTTAGATTTATTTTTTATTCTTGTAAGTTTTTTAATTTTTTATCATACCTTCTCAAACTTTTTTTTTTCATTATTTTATGTTTAATCATTTTAATCAATTCAATCATATTCAAATTCATTATTCAAAACTTAACCGTTATAAAATCATAGAAACGATCATAAACATTTAAAAAGAAAACTCTTTTAGGTACATAGTAAAAATTAACAATAAAAAACAATAAGAAAAAATTTTGCAAATATCGACTTGAAACTTTCACAGGTGCACCCTCTGAATCTCTAGAATGCACCATTCGAAGTTTTATAAAAATCCTTACGTTAGTAACGTCAACTTCTTGACAAAATACGCAAAAAATTGCTGAAAATCCGCCGAAAAGGGATTCGTACAACAAGGCTAAGCACAAGGATATGAGTAATTGCATGCACGTGAGTAGGTACAGTGGTAGTCATAATGTTACGAGGATATGCACACGAGTATGAACGAACATAAAAACAAAGATAGGCACAAGAGTAAATACAAAGATAGCTCCAAGAGCAGAAACAATCATAGCTACAAGGGTAGCCACAAATGTAGACACAGGGGTAAGCCCAAGCATAAAATTCTCGGGAGTTGGTGAGCGGAGCGAGCAGGGAGTACCCCCCCCCCCCCCCCAGTATATCTCCCTATATTATATAGTTATATCCTGAGGCGCAGTCAATTTTTAATGAAAAATTGCATTTTTTTGCTCCTCGAATTACAAAGAAATTCCTATTAGTTTTCGAGATACGAAGTCCTCCTCACGTGCTCCTCTGTTTGTAAGTTATAGCGTTTTTAGTAATTGTACTTTTGACCCAATCGAGAGCTCAATAGCACGCTTTAAACGACAAGCATCGTACCTCGTACGGCAGGAAAAAAAATAAATAAATAGCGGCAGGGATTCTGCTTTATGGTGCTGGTATCGATGATTCTGTGTAGGGTAGGTAAAAACAAAATTACTTTAATTTTTCAGAGTTCAAAACTTTAAATGTGTTTTTCTCGAAACTACTTATTTTAAATCGGTGGTATCTGGCATTTGAAAACGATTGCACAGATTCTTTTAAAATTTGGTACACTTTTTGTTCATACATAGTACGAGGCCTTCAGGAGAGGAATTTTTTTTTTCTCTCAGAAACAAAATGGTGACCATAAAATGGCGGATTTTTACAGCAAAAACCGGTATTTTGACTTCAAAGCGTCGCCAAAACTGCAAAATTAAAAAAAAAAAATCCTCTTCTGAAGGCTTTGAAAAACTCATCATTTATCGAAATCTTTTTGAATTTTTATGCAGAAATGATTCTGTGACGAACTACGCATACCACCTCATTACTACTTTTCTTGAAGGTGCCTCCGAAAATCCTCTGCTATCGGCTTGGTTTTGAATATTTTTGAACCAAAACTTGACAAAATATTCATGAAAAGTTGCTTTATAATGTGCAATAAAATTTGATTAATAAAAGTCAACGGTTTCTTTCTTGAAAAACCTCAAAAATACGACTTTTTTATGCCCCACAACTCAAAGTACCCCCTTAAACTAACAGTGTGATTCTTCATCAATCCTGCCGAAATTTTCCTTTTCATTTTCCTTGCGATCGTGATTTTTATTTTAATCTCAAACATTTCTCTTCTATTTTAATCTTAGTAAATTTATTTCAAATCCTTCAAAGATCCGAGGTAAAAAAAAGAAACTTTATTTTCCTTTTTTTTAAATGAAAATATTAGACTCATTATTTATACTATAAAAAATTAACCAATGTAATTCTAAAATTTTTATTATATAAATTTTTATTTTGAAAGATTAATTTAAAAAAAGTAGAAAACCTTATTTATGGATTCAAATGTACTCAAATGTACTTCAAATGTACTCAAATGTAGTTTGAGCCCAAAGCTTATTATTTATAGATTCAACTATGGTTTGAGTTTAAAGTTTCTGAATTCAAACTATATTTTAATTTATAAATAGACTTTTGAAAGTTTTTAAACCTAGGCTAAAAACTTATTATAAGTTTGATTTAATGAAGCTTGATTTATAAAACTCAGTTAAAGGCATAGGCATCAGCAAGTAATTTATGAAATTTTTGGTATTTCCAAACAATATATAGGCTAGTCTTACATAAGTTTTTTATTACTGATTGCAGATAATTACAGCTATTCAAATGGTTATAGAAGAAAAATTTATTGTTGGACAGGATATTCCAGCTCTCCAAGCAGTAGGATGGGAAGGTATTTTCGGATTCTTTGGAATGATATTGTTGATTATTCCATTGAATTATATTCAAGTTCCGTATCCATTTGCAAACAATTCTATGGGTACTCTAGAGGCAACCGTTGATGCACTAGTTCAAATTAAAAATAGTGGTCGTTTATTGATGGCTGTAATTGGTACGTTAATCTCATTTTATAAGTATAAAATTTTATAGAATCTATTGCAGTAGTCTAAAAGATAATTAATAAAGTTGCGCAAAACAAGTTAAAAAAAGAATTGGTTTGGATTCACCCAGGCTTGCGTGTAAACAATTCTGTAATTTAAAAAAATATCGTCTAACTAGTTTAAAATTTTTTATTATTTCCCTTCTTAGCACACACCAACTGCTGAAGTGTTGTATATCTCATTATATAATAAATTCAAAACTGATGATTATTTGAAGCCTTTTTTTAATAGTGTATGATGAATGCATGAAAAATTTGCTTTCTAAGTTCTGGGACTAAAAGGAAAACGCCTACGTGTGAACTTCGTCGTCTTCTTCTGCATCGACTGGTAAAAGGTAAATGCCCGAGATTATTGGACTGTACAGTAAATGCCCACTACAGCAACACCTCCCCCTTATTTATTCTAAAATCACACTTTAGATCTAGAAAAAATATTCTTAATTTAGTTTAGCCACGAAACTTTACTATAGCAAACAGAAAATTTTGATTATAACCTTAAAACAGGCTAAAAAATCACTTCTAAGTAAGCTCTTTAAAACGTCCTAAAGTTGCGCCGCCAGGAGAATTTTGAGTTATCATCAAAAGATGTACTTTTATTTTATCTATTGCAAAGAGAGACAGCCAACTACTCTCTATGAAATTTTTGAGGTTATAGATCGTTCTTGAAAAAAGAGCGTTAAGGGCGTTCCCTACCAGCTACGTGAGTCAAAAATATATTTGACGGGAGTAGTCGTCTGCTTATTGGCTCAGCACATTTTTAACCTCTGATTATAGCAAATGAGAAGTCATATATACAAGAATAAAAATCAATTGTATACAATTATTGCTACAGGTACCTAATGAATATTTTGAAAAAATGATAAAAGTTCGATTTTTTTCGATTTTTGTGCCAAGTTACATTAAAATCTGCGAGCTAAGAATTGAGTAATTGCGATTATAAAATATTTTTCATAAGATCCCTTGTCAAATTTTAAAATTTAAAATGTTTATCTCCTCAGACCTTTCAAATTAATGATGCGTCTGTTTGATTTGGTAAAAATATGTGCGCTAGATCTATTTTGTAAGGAACCTCATTAATTACCCTCGTAGTTTTTCGGCAGTTGCACTTTTTGAGGAGTAAAATCATGCTCGCCAAAAAAACTTCTCCGACCTTGTCGGTAGTAGCAGTTACTCTTTTTGGCGAAAACAATTACCACTCTTTAGTTGGTGTAGCAGCCACAATCTATAAGTTGGTAGACGTTTCATAAGATGAGATGTTTCACATCCAAAAAAGAACGCCACTTTTCGAAGGATTGTTTGGAAAACAAAGAGCCACCCGCCCATGAATTTAATCAGTCGCAAGCAAACGAGGAAGAGAAGCGGATACCGCCAAGTCAGCTGACTAGGCAGGCGTCTATCAACAACGACGACCACGGCGTTGACTAGCTTGCTTCACCCTTGTCCGATGCTGTAAGCACAGGCTTAAGTGTGGTGGACCCTGAAATTTACAAAATTGTTAATGACGATAATGATGATGGAGCTGGTTGTATATAACAAAATTATTATTATTATTAAATCACAGCATACGGGTGCTAAGCTTAGGGACACTTAGTTTTCACCATTGTATCCCTGTCCTCCTTGCTATACCTCTGGCGTGTTCGTGAGTCCTAACACCCTGCAATATGCGAGTATGTTGTCCACACTCACTCCGTAAAAGCTCTCAGAATCCAGGATCCCGGTTCCCAACCATTTCAGGCGGTGGCCTATCAGGTTAGGGCATTTGCATAGGAAGTGGCACGGGGTCTCTTCCTCTGATTCACACCATCAACACAGGTTACTATGCCCCTGCGTTTCGTGTGTGTAGCACCGAAGGTTGCAGTGTCCGGTCATAATGCCCATGAACTCTCTAGCCCTTCGTTTGTCTAGTCTGGTGATCAGTTTGGCCCAACCGGTAATATAACTTCCCAGTAGTTCCTTGATCCACCTGTAGCTCTGGGACTCTTCCCACAGTTCCCATCTTTGCCTCTTTGAGTGCTTCTCCAGGATACTGTAGCCTTCTGAGTACAGTACACCCACCCCATGCTCTGGCCGTGTATCTGTCGAGGCCCCTCTCCTCGCAAGCTCATCTGCCCTTTCGTTTCCCTTGAACCCGGAGTGTCCGGGTATCCAGGTAATAACTACTTGGTTAGATCTTTCCAGCGCGTTAAGGGTATTCTTAGTCTCCCTAACCAACCGTGAGGTTGTAACTGGGTTTTCCAAGGCCTCTATGGAGGCTTGGCTGTCAGTGCAGATGCAGATGCGTCTCTTACTGACGTTCCCCAGAGAGAGGTTGTTAGCGCACGTATTTATCGCAGCCATCTCGGCCTGGAACACCGTGTTGAATTCCCTGAGCCCGTAGGATTCCCTAAGGCTAGGTCCGTCAATTCCATAGCCAGTGCCTTCATTGGTCTTGGATCCATCGGTAAACCAGATGTCTCCATGCCCAAGCACTTGGTTGTTGCTCCATTCCTCCCTGTTTAGTATCCTCGTTTTGAGCCGTTGCCCAAACAGTAGAGTCTTATCCATTCTGTCTTGGGTTGAGTTAAAGACCTCGCCCTTCAAAATTCTCCCTCGGATGGTTGCATGCCCATTACTATTTCCAACCCACTCCCCGCTGCACTTCAGTCTGTAGGCTGTTCTGGCCGCAACCAGTTTGATGCCCAGGTCTAGGCTTTGGACATCCAGCAACATCCTGATGGCGGCTGTGGGTGTGCTTCGTTTAAGCCCGTAAATACCCCTCAAGACGACAGCTTGAACATGGTCCAGTACACTCCTCGAGGTCTTATTTTCGATCACTTTCCACCATACCACCGCAGCATAGGTAAGCTTCGGTTTCAGAATCGCCTCGTGTAACCACAAGGCGACCTGGGGTTCTAGCCCCCAGGAAGTCCCGATTGCTGACCTACACTGCATGAATATGTTTAGGACTTTGCTGCATTGAGTCTGCAGGTGTTGTCCCCACTTCAGTTTCTTATCTAGAAATACGCCCAGATATTTCACACCCTCCGCGTACGGTATTTGTTTCCCGTTGACGGAGACTTTCTTACTGACCTTACATTTGTATTTCCTCGTGAACGTGACTATCTCCGTCTTATCAGTGTTGACAGCCAGAGATTTAGCCTCGCACCATTCGCAGATCCTCTCCAACGCCCTCCGAATAGGATCGGGTAGAACTTCTTCGAACTTGCCCCTGACAAGTATAGCGAAGTCGTCTGCATAAGTGATGGTGAAGAATCCGAGTTCGTCTAGCAAGCGCAGTAGTTCGTCCGCTACCAGGATCCACAGGAGTGGTGACAGGACCCCACCCTGCGGGCATCCCTCGCTGATGGTTCCCCTAATCGTCTTGCCATTCCACTCACTAAAGATGCACCTATCACTAAGCATTCCCCTTATCCATCTTCTGATGGTATAAGGTACACCATGCTTAGTCAAGGCTTTGTCTATAGTTGCTCTGTTGGTGCTGTTAAAGGCACCCTCGATGTCAACGAAGGCCCCGATTACGGTTTTCTTCGCATCAAAAGCCTCCTCAATGTAATTGACCACTGAGTGCAGTGCAGATTCTGTAGATTTTCCACAGGTATATGCATGCTGCGCTCGGTGAAGGGGACTGTTTATCAGTATATTCTGCCTGATGTAGTTGTCCAGCAGTCTTTCCAAGGTCTTCATTAGGAAAGAGGTCAGACTGATAGGTCTGAACTCCTTCACCGAGTTGTAGCTTCTCCTAACAGGTTTCGGTATAAATGAGACCCGAGTTTCCTTCCAGCAAGCTGGCACATGCCCTGTGGCGATGCAGCCCCTTAGAATACCAAACAGTAGCCTAAGGGTCTTGTCACCTCCTTTCTGTAGCATCTTAGGAAAGATACCGTCAGGGCCCGCAGATTTATACGGTTCAAAGGAGTCATTTTAGCTTTTCCATGGTCACGACTTTAGCAGCCGTGTCCCAATCTTTATTCTCTGTCCCCCTCCTTCCAGATATGGTGGGCGGGGTATCATTATCTACCCTGACGAAGTCGGCGTAGTTGCTTCTGAGGAGAAGTTCCAATGTGTCCTCCGATTCAGTGTAGGCGCCCGATCTATCTCTCAGACATTGGAGACGGGCGCTGTTATCTCTGGTCAGGATTCGAGCGAGCCTCGCAGTAGCTGCCAGGTTTTCCATGCCTGTGCAGAATTCCCGCCATTTTTCTCTCTTTGCCTCCGCAATTTCCTTCTTGAAGGCCTTCAGCGTGTCTTTGCACGCTTTCCAGCCTTCAGTGGATTTTCTCTTCTTTGCCCTGTTAAACGCCCGTCTAACTCCCACTCTTAGCTCCTCCAGTGTCTTATTCCACCAGGGAGTGCCATTGAGTGGTTTGCCAGGGTTTAGTGGGCATATGTTCTCGTAGGCCCTGATCATAGCCTTATAGACCTGGAAAAGGGTCCAGTCAAGCTCAAGATCATTGCCGTATCTCCCTTTGACCTGGGCCAAGGCTTCTTCCAGCTCCTTGCTGTATGTGCCCCAGTGGGTGTCTTTGGGTCGCCTCTTAGGCTCGATCCACGGTCTCGTTATCTTGATCCCGAAAGTTATTGTCCTATGGTCCGACATGGATGGTTCGCTGTCGACCCTCCATCCACGTATGCAGTTCTTGATGTTCATAGAGGCCAGAGTGAGGTCCGGGACCTCGTTTCTGTTGGCAGTAACGAAGGTTGGCGTGTTCCCTCTGTTGGCAATGTCCATATGTGTGCCCGTGATGAATTCAAGCAACTCAGACCCTCTATCATTAATATCGGTGCTTCCCCACGCCACATGGTGGGCGTTGGTGTCGCAACCAATAATCAGATCAAGGTTACTACGGCTGCAGTATTCGATCACCTTCATCATGCTCCTTGTGGGAGCTTCCTCGTCGTGGGGGAGGTAAATGGACGAGATGACTGCCTTCCTCGTTCGGCCCTCCTTGTATGCGATCTCTATCCTTACGGTCGTGCAGTCCCAGGAACTCAGCTCCTGTAACAAAATACCGTTAACACCCATCATGGAGATGCAAGCCCGGGCGTCTCCATTGCTGGAGCCCACGAGCAGTTCCCCACAGCTGTTCAAGCCCTTCACTTTGCCCCTGTACAACCAGGGTTCCTGTATAAGGGCTATGTGTGTATGCACCATTGCCATGCGCCTTGCTAGAACAGCAGAGGCGCTTCTGCAATGGTGCAAGTTTATTTGGAAGAATCGCAGTATGGAAGTAGCCAGGAGGGCTACTCCATTTTTGCTTTCTCCGTAGAGCCGCTACTTCCCACCTTATTTGAGGGACGGTTTAGCAGCCTGAAGGTTGCTTTGCCGACCCCTGCCCAAAGCTGGAAGTTTTGGCTCTGGAGTACCGCGACCGATAGTTCATCTAGACCCAGAATTAGGCATCCATCAGGAGCCCTACTCAGGATCGCCCACCTAGTCGTGTCGACCGACCCGTTCTGCCTTTGGACCACTTTGATGAGGTCCTCGGCAGTCTTAACCCCCGGAGGGAGCCAGGTGATCATCTTAGTGATCCTAGTTTCCTTTGGAGAAACTATTCTCGCCTTTAGGTTTGGTTGCCCTAAGTCGAGTAGCGTGGCCTCGCTCTCCAGCCAGGTCTTGCTGGCTTCGTCTGCACAGACGAAGACAAACGTGCCCTTTCTGGGGAACGAGTCCAGAAACCGAGGTAGAAAGGCCCCCTCCCCCTCAATAGCAAGTACCTTGCTGACTACTGCTTCCTGCAGTTTCGTGCAGACAGCGGCAGGCATCTTCCTTCCTAGGTAGTCCCCACAAGTGAGGGCCACTCTAGGAGAGTTAGATGCAGCTGCAGCATATCTGCGGTCCACTTTAGGTCGCTTCAGCAGTCCCTGCTTCTCGGGTATCTCCAGGCTAGAGGAGGCCATCCTCTTAGCCATGCTAGGTGTCGATACAAAGACGGAGTCAGTGGACGCAGTACTAGCCCGCTTCCCTTCCTGATCCCTCCGTTGCCTCGTCCCCTTATGAAACTTGGGAGGTGGTTTGCCCTCCTCCTTAGCCTTTTGCCGAAGGATTTTCCTTCGGTGCACTCCACTCAATGGTTTCGGTCTACTGGCCGTCCCGGAGTGGGTTTCGGTGACCTTGGGGTCAGAGCCCCCAGGGTTGTTTTTCTCCGAGTCGATGGTCGGTTCAGAGCCCTTATCCATCGACTCGTTTTATTTTTTCATTGTAGTCTCTACTTTGATCCCACGAGTAGGGCGGCACGGCGGTCTTGAAGGGAGATATTATGCGATAAAAATGGATCCAAAATCGAGTTGTGGGGTATGTTTTTAGATCATTTGTAGATTCAAAATTGCAAAAAATTGAAATCCTAGCTGATCCCGTTTCCGAGATATTGATATTTTAATGTTATTCGACGTGATTACGACACTCATAACATTCAATTTTGATCCCGACCGAATTTTTTTAGGAATCAGAGGACAATACTAACTCAGTATGATTTACTTTATTAAAATTACAAATTTTAAGTTATGGGTCTTCTGGGGTGGGGGGGGGTCAATCGTCAGACTCATGAGTCCCAAAATTGAAATAAGCGTTTTTTTTAGTTTTTTTAGTTTTGGCAACACCAAAACAGTTAATATGCTGTAATGTTTCACGTTTTTACATATTTATAAAGTAACAACAAAACTGTAACTGTCTAAAAATTAATTAATGTTTGCTCTTTCAGAAAGTTTTTTTTTGAAATTCATACGAATTTCGTGATATTTAGGTAACGATTAATGATAATTTATTTCAATACTTGAAAGAATGTTCTTCTGCTTGATTGGTTTGATTATTGCTTTTGTTTATTCACGTAACCTCGTAAAAAAAAAAAATAGTTTTCCATTCAATACAAGTCTAAAAAAACTTTTTAGTAAAGCAACAAAGTTTAGCAAAGTTTTTAAAGATATTCATGACGTAAGTAATTGAAAAATATTTTATCAAATAATTTGAATTATTTTTAAAGGTCAATAAATATAAAATATTTTTAGTAGCTCACTTTTTTGGTTAACGTTTACAAACTTCGCACTAATTTTGATTTGAAAATGAGCTTTCGGGACAAATGTTCTCATGATGATAACAGGAAAAAAATTTGTGCTCCTTGCGGAAAAAAAACGTGTTTGGCAAAATTAAACCAGAAAAATTTCTTATCAATCAAAAAGTAGAAAATCTAATTAAAAAGTACTTATCAAAGGATTTTAAAGTATCTGATGAGAAAAATCCTGTAAGTATTTGTAGAACTTGTTATCTTACGCTACTGGATGCAGAAAAAGGCATCTTTGAAAGATCTTTTCAAAAAATTCCTAACTATCAGGACATAGTACTTTTAAAAGAGACTCGTTCATCTTCAAATAGTTTATGTAATTGTTATATATGTTTAACTGGTCGATTTAAAGGTCATACAAAAATTCAAAAAGGGAAAGCTAAAAAAAGAAATTTAAATAATGTGATTAATGATCTAAACGGGCGTTTAGGTGCTGCAAAAATGGAAAATATTCCTCTTACTTCACCCGAGAATGATGTTAGTAGCTCTGTTCAGTCTTCGGACTCGCTTCAGCTCTGCGATAAATGTTTCCAAGAGATAGGAAGAGGAATCAGGCATTCTTGTAAAAATTCTGCAAATAATGTAATTAAAATCATTGAAAAGCTTCCCGAAAAAGACCGTGAGCAAATTGCTGCTGTTATTATACAGAATAAGTTAGATTCAAAAACTGGTGGAAGTGAAAAAATTTAGAAGTAAATTTGAGTTTGTGTAATGCTCGTGGTCGAAAATCGAGAATCGTCGTCAATCTTAGCGTAAAAAAGGAAATATTTTTTAATGAAGAAAATTCGGATAATTTTCGAGTAAACTTAGGAGTTTCCTCAAATCAAATGAAAAAAATAACTAACTTTATAAGGTGTGGAGCTGGAAGAATGAGTATTCCCTCTAGTTATTCGAAGCATATGTCAAATCAATCAAACGTTTTGAAAAACATTTACAAGGTAGAGGCGTATGAATTTGATTGTGAAAATTCTACGGAAAAACAAAAAAACCTGCAGTTTCTGCTAAAGCTGTTGAACTTGAAAAGAAGAAAGTTCCATTGAGACAAAAAAGACCTGTTGTTTTCGCTAATGCTGAAGAACTTCTTGAAGCTGTTATTGTAAATCGCAAATTGGAAGGTAATGTTTTGATTAAAGTTATGGCTGATGGAGGTCAAGGCTTTTTCAAGATTAGTTTGACCGTACTTCCTGAGAATTATTCACCAAAATTTGAAGATTCAACCGAACGTCACATCATTGAAAGCGAAGATGACGAATCAAGTTTCGAAGAAGTTGATAAGTTAACACCTTCTAAAAGAAAGCTTTATTCTGAGGGCGGAAGCCTGAGCAAAAAAGCTAAGCTTTCTAGTGTAAATAAATTAATACTTCTGTGTGTGGTTCCAAAGATCAAAGAGTCTTATGAAAATGTTAAGATTTTATTTGACTTAACAAAAATTAATGATAGTCCATTTAAATTTGCGGCTGATTTTAAACTTGTGCTTATAATCAATGGACAGCAAACAGCTTCAGCAACTTTCCCTTGCCCGTATTGTTTCATTTCCTTAGGTGAATTAAGAAACAACTTCGATTCAGATGACTGTATAAATAATGAAAATCATGAAGATCTCACAAGCTCAATCAAGACACTGAAAAGCAAAGTATTAAAAACTTATGGAGATTTAAGAAATGACTACGAAAAATTTTGTCTCAAAGGAAAAAAAAAATCATGCAGTAAAGAGTGTCATAGTACCGTGAACCCTCCTCTCTTCAACGAAGAGGACGAAACGCCTGTTTTACAGAAATGCGTTATTCCCGAACTTCATGCTCAACAAGGTTTTGTCAATCATTTGTTTTGGAATGGATTGGTCCCTTTGCTTGGGCGTGATAAAGCTCTCAGGTGGCCAACAAAATTGAATCTTATAGCGAAAAACTATCATGGTGAAGCTTTTGAAGGAAACGCGTGTCGAGATTTATTAAAAGAAGCCGATAAACTGAACGATCCAGAGATATACAGAGATGTTGGATTCTTTAAAATTGTGCCTTACATAAGTGCTTTTAAAGCAATGAATAAGGTAAGTTGTTTTATTTAAATTTTAAAACATTTGCTTTAATGAGTTAAATTTTATTTAGGTTGTCAATTGTAGCTTTACTTCAGGCAAAGTTGGTTCAAATTTAGATAAGCACATAGAGGAATTGCGCAAATCTTTAAAGAGTATAGATGATCTTTCGCAAACCCTAAAAATTCACGTTATTCTTGATCATGTAAAAGAAAGCTTGAAGTTCATTGAAAAAAATAACGGATTAGGGTTTTGGTCTGAGCAAAGTGGAGAGTCAGTTCATCGAGAGTTTTTAAAATTCTGGGAGCGATATAAAATGAACAATCTTCAAGATGAGACGTACTCGTCTAATTTATTAAAAGCAGTAATTGAATTTTCATCGCTTCATTTATAATTTCTATGTATGTTGCAAACACAATAATCATAAGTTGTTATTGGCAGAATTTTTTTTATATTTTAAGTACAAAAAAGTTAGTATAATTTTGTGTTTGTTATATGTGCATTATAGAATCAATTTTTAATGTATTTCTTATTATAACTTTTATCTATCCTATAAAATAATGAATCTACAGAAAAATTGTAAAAAAAAGGAAATTAATAATTAGATAATCGTCACAGTTTTGTTGTTACTTTATAAATATGTTAAAAACGTGAAACATTAAAGCATCTTAACTGTTTTGGTGTTTCCAAAACTAAAAAAAACTAAAAAAAACGCTTTTTTCAAGTTTGGGACTCATGGAGCTGATGATTGACCCCTCCCCCCCCCCAGAAGACCAATAACTTAAAATTTATAATTTTAATAAAGTAAATTATACTGAATAAGCATTGTCCTCTAATCCCTAAAAAATTCGGTCGGAATCAAAATTTTAAAAATTATGAGTGTCGTAATCACGCCGAATAACATTAAAATATCGATATCTCGGAAACGGGATCAGCTAGGATTTCAATTTTTTGCAATTTTGAATCTACAAATGATCTAAAAACATACCCCACAACTCGATTTTGGATCCATTTTTATCGCATAATATCTCCCTTCAAGACCGCCGTGCGGATTTACGATGTCCACCCGCCATGGACCGCCAATGACGGGTAAGGCCTCAGGTACTCCGGGATTTGGCCCGGTGTCCCGAAGGAACCGTTCAAGACACAGCACCCCCTGTTCCACGCATCCCTCGGCACGGTAATTTCACACCTTAGATTGGGTAGGCCACTTCTTGGTCTCCGTGAGCCCTCGAGTCAGACCAAGCCGAAAGTCTAAGGGCCGTATCATCCATCCCACTCAGGGGAGAGCCCGTTTATAGGGATCCCAACCATCCATGAGGAGAGCCCGTTTATAGGGATCCCAACCATCCATGAGGAGAGCCCGTTTATAGGGATCCTCCACTCACCCCGCCCTTAGACGCCCAGCAGGGCCGATAGGGAGGGCCCACGGCTCAGCCCTTGCACCGCGGCAAGGTCATGTGGCCCCCAGCGAGGGTATGTAACAAAAACAAAGCGTATATTTTAATAAAAGTACTTCGGCTGTACTTAATGGTCAACCTCTCTTCAGTTCTTCCTCTAGAAATAACCTAAAAAATACTGAAAGACAGAAAAAAACCCACTTGAGTAACGACTCAGCCAGTGTGCGCACTTATGTGAGGCGATTATGACTCATTTTCGAAAATCAACTTCTAATAGTGATAGAAGTTTGACTTTATATCTAACTTTAAAGTATGTGAAGTCTGGACACTGTAGGTTAATATTTTCTGTCGTAACAAGCGACATATATAGGGTGTACAAAAAGTATGGAATCAAGCAATTATCTCCGAAAATACGCAATTTTTGTACAGCACATGTAGTGTAAAAGTTTCCTGAAAAAAAAATTACAATTAAGTGGGCCCTATGAAAAAGGGTCCGGGCCCTTATTTGGGGCCGTACGGACCTAGACCTCGATTTTTCAAATGGGAATACCCATTTTTGACCCTGGATTCGAAAAGAACGGAAAATTTTACGATTTTTTTTCAAGGAAACTTTTACATTACATGTGCTATACGAAAATTGCGTATTTTCGGAGATAATACTGGCTAAAGGGAAACGGCCCAGCATGGCCAAAAATTTTTTCAAAAAATACCTAAAAATTGTAAAATTTTCCGTTCCTTACGAATTCAGGGTCAAAAATAGGGGTTCCCATTTGAAAAACCGAAGTTGAGGTTTATTGGGCACAAAATAAGGGCTTTACTAAATTCTAGATGAACTCAAAAGCTTTTAAACAAAAAAAAAAAAAATGGTACCCATTAATTTCCATTAGTAGTAGAGTTACAAGTATTCATGAACTTAAAGAACTTACTATCCTATAAAATAGAGACTTTCTAAGTATTAGACTGATTTTGAAATCTTTTTGACTATTAAAAAGAGTAATTTTGGACCTCAAGCTGAGAGTTTCAATCGAATTTTGCGTAATTCTTTTGTAACAAAAGTGCTTCAGTGCTTTATTTATAAAACATTTTAAAATTAGAATAAAAGTTAGTTTCCCACACTTCATTAACTTAATAAAAAAATTAATAAATCACAAATCTGAAGTTGTTATAGTGCTCTTATTAGCAATTGCGGACTCTGGAATACAACCCACGACGGTCCGTTGTTTAGCCGTTCGGCTTCTATAATCCTTTACTGCAGTCGGCTTCACGCCGACAATCTTCCTGAAATAGGGAAAAAAGTCCGCGGTAATAAATCCCTACACGATTTATCTTACCTTGGAGGGCGCAACTGCTCAATAATTTCGGTAGTTGGCGCGAGCTAGAGGATCGAGCGTAAGAACACTAGTTACTGAATAAAAATTTTCTTAGGTTTTATTTTAACAACTTAATAAAAGAAAACAATTCCTAAAAAAAAAAACTAATACAAAATCAATAAGTAACGCGATGGTAAAGATTAAACATACTCTCGAACGGCTGCAAACTAAAATCAATAACACAACAAAGTATTGATTTTCTTCGGTTTGAGTTGCGCGTACACACAAACACTTATCTGCTACTGGCAGCTTGCGCATGCGAGAAAAACAAAGATTATAATAACAACAGTGTACTAAATACACTCACATGCATCCATACTCACTCGCACATAAACAATTAACTTACGGAATCTCTAAGGTGCACCTCATACCAAGCCATCAGGCTAAACAAAATGCCAGGCTACGATGCCTACCAGCCGCAATAGCTACAACACTCGAGTCAACGTGTAGCCGCCGTGAAGCGGTCCTGGCGTTGACATGGAATGACAACTTCACAAATAAACACCACACTACTGCACTACAATTTTACAACAACGCGCGATGCGAATGGCAACAATTACTTCGACTTCCGTAAACGAGTAAGCTTACTTAACATCTGATATAAATTGATTTTCAGATCTTCGCTTTTCTGCCGGATGCCGGATTAGTCTTCCGTTGTCCTCGACTACCAACAGCAGGTTGACTAGTGCTGACAAAAAAATGTTTCCTGGGTGATGAAAATCGGTCCCGCACTTTCAGTCACATTCAACATTCTCTTCAACGGCGTACTACCTTTTTTCACCGCACGAAAAGTACGATTATCCGTTGAACCGAGACAAGTCAATTTTCATGTACGTGTTAACGGATGGCCATGAAAATCACGAGTGCCTTCTAGGAGGTCCACTCTGATCTGCGTTCTGCAGTCACGTGACTCGTGCCAAATGCAAAATCGTGACCAACGATTTAATTGCTCTCTGGACTATCACAAAGTAACTTAGAACAAAGGTAAAAATGAAATACCGAATATTAAATTAAATTATTTAAAACTTAAATAATTAGAATAAGAAAAATTCACGATTTATTCGATTATTTATTTGGAATAAACTGCTATAGTATAAATAACCGAACATTTACCAGAGCGACGTCACTATTTCTGCAAGTCTTTTTTCTTTTACCCTGTTTATTTCAGCAATAACCCATTAACGCCTGAAATCCAAAAATTTTTCGGTAAACATTAGGCTGAAAAATGTTTAAGATATTCATAGTCAAAAATCGCGTCTGATGTGGATGAGCTTTTTGATGCATCTGAGCAACTGATTTGACACAACAGTGATTAAACTAAAACTACAAAAATAAGAGTTTGTTTAATCTGTGGTAAAGCCTATCACGCTAGCTCTGCCAGAAGATTGAATAATCTCATTGTTATTAGTGAAACAATTTTGATATGTTGTGGTACGAAAAATAACCTAACCTTAAATTTGAGTGAGATTAATCTAGAGAAGGAAAAATTTGAAAGTGAAAGATTTAATAAAGTTATATTTTCTCTTGAAACTAAACTAGATGAGTGTTTGATAGAATTAATGAACTTAAGCAAGATAAATCTGAATTGATGAATAGTACTTTGATTTAAAACTCTGAGACAGATGAATGCAATGATTGTAAATACAATATTCTTAACTGAAAAGGTCTCTTGTGTGAATGAACTTCTGAAAGAACTTAATCAGGAGATTAAGAGAGCTGCCTACCTCGGAGAGAGTTCCGAATTGACCGTGCCGCCGTCAACTAAGCCAACGGCCAAAACAATAACTAACCGCTCTACTATACCGGCACACAGGGCCGTCGCTAATAACTTGTAGCTATGCTGTTGGGGTTTAAAGGGAAATTACTAATCAAAATAATTTCTTCAAATTTCACAACTAAATTTTTACTGACGCATACAATTTTTCTTTGATATTGGAATCTAATATTTTGTTCAACATTATTCCAAAAGTAATTAATAATATATTGCGTAATTGAGACACCGGCGCGGCGTCGGCCCACGGCCGCGACGGTTCGTCTCACGCTGCCGGCATTCATGAGCCGTATCTATATGCAGAGAAACAGTTGGGTGGCAGCGGTTGCTATGGGGACACGCTCGGCTACCTTCGGCTTTATTCGCGATGTCGTTTCTCAAACAATCCAGCCTGCATGCATGCAAGGCTCTCCGTGGCTTGTTCACAAAATTCTGGCTCCGCTCAGAATTATTAGACACCGACAAGTCCCCCGTCCCCCGACCGTTAGCATGTGTATATGTATATATACAATATAGCAGCAGTGTCGTTTTAGTTGTAAAAATTAGACATTATTAAAATTAATTATCCTGTAAATTAGTATTGTATTTAGGTTCATTTATATATTTTTTGACTAACATTGTTTCATTTGTTTATTAATTTTTTTTTTTTTTTTTAAATAAATGAAATAATGTAAGTCAAAATTTACAAATAAACCTAAGTATAATAATTTTTTTTTGTATAGATTAATTAATTATAATCATGCCTTATTTTTGTAACGATATCTATTATCAGAAAAAGATACCACATCGAATTTTTTATTAACAATTTCTTTTGAAAAATAAGGAATAATTAAAAAATATACATCTACATTGATTAGAGCAAAATCGTTTACGCATAATAATACTCCGTCCATTTTTTAACATTGTTTTTAAAGATCAAGAAAAATAATATTTAAAAAATTAAAAAGAATGCAAAAAATTTATTTGATTCCGTCCTACTACTTAGCTTGCGTATGATACATATGAGCTGCAAGATCAAGAGGAGTGAACTGAGGCGGAGCAACTTCCGTCCGTACCGATAGCCGTCATGTTAAGCGAGCTCCATAAGAGTTCGTGTTAAAGTGAGCTAAAGTGATATTACCTATTGTTCCAATTCTCGCCACTTATGGACGTCTGTGGGTAAATTTTGAATTTTTCTGGCGCTAGTAGTCGCTTAATGACGAATAGCGATGCTTCTCTTCGACTTGCCTAGGAGGCCATTGCAGGCCGCGTACTAGTCTCGACGGTTAAAATTTAATGTAAAGTCAGAATCATATACCTTAATAATTAAAGTTTTTTTTTTTTTTTTTTTTTTATTATATTTAAACGCTTACTTAGACTTTTTAAGTCCATACAGAATATCTAATTAATTAATTATTTGTATTCACACAAATAAATATTAAAGTAAATTTAAACACTAATTAATCATATCAGTCACAATTTCAGTTTACAAAGTCCAAAGTATTTCAATATAAGTCTCAAAGCATCAAAGTTCATATCCATCAAAAAGTTTTCAATCTGGTACGGTCTTTCAAAATTATATTTGGAAAGTTCACTCAACAACACTTTTCTCTGCTGCACAAAATCACCACACTGCCACAAAAGATGATTTGCATCCTGGAACTCAGCTCCGCATTTGCATTCAGGTGACGCCACAATATTTTTTCTGTAGAGAGAGGCCGCTGCACTATAATGATCAGCTTTCAATCTATTGATGATGACGATCTCTCTCCTGCTGAATCCAGAGCGCTGAAACCACGGCTTATTCCCTAGGATTAGGTAGTTATGAAAGTAGTACTTGCCTTTGGAGTCCCCTTCATTAACATTTAACTCAAAGGTTCTTTCTCTAGCTTCCCTGTTCCATATGCCATTAAAGCCCGAATAAGGAATACCACCCTTAGGCTCTGTCATGTGCGATGCATCCTTGGCTAGTAGGTCCATGATTTCATTTCTTTCTATCCCTCGATGTGCTGGAACCCAAGTAATCCTGATTGACTCTTCCAAAATACTCAACCTTTTGATTCTGCCAAGTTTGCTTGTTATCTCTGATATGTTCGGATTTTTGTTGCTTCTGCCCAAGGACAGGGCCTCGAGTACACTTCTTGAATAAGAGAAAATATGATATTTCCTGTCTGGATCCAACAAGATCCAGTCAAAAGCAGAACTGATACAAGTTGAGGAGAGTGCCCGGATGAGCACCCCACCATGTACCGGATAGGAGTTTCATGACGTTGAGGATGTTTCTGGTTTTCTTGACAATCTTCTTTACATAATATTCAAAAGTCAGCTTATAGTCAAAAACGATTCCCAAGAATCTGGCTCGCGCGACGGACTTGATTCCCGAATTTCCAACCTTGACCTCAATGTTACCAGGATCAACTCCTCTATTGTTAAAGTGTATAACTTGGGTTTTCATGATGTTGAGTTCCAATCCCAGTCTTCTCAAATTGTCACGGACTTTTGTACAGGCATTGTAAAGTGTATCAATAGTAGTATCAACATCGTCTGCTCGAAAGTACAGAGCGACATCATCAGCAAACCGTGATTTTTCAATTGACCCCATCTGCAACATTCCTTACATAAATGTTGAAAAGTATCGGGCTAAGGACACCGCCCTGGGGAACCCCTTTTGTTATCATCCTTGGTTGGTCAATATTAACAGCACTGGTGATGTACCTCACCAAAGACAAGTGGGCCACGAAGTTGATAAAACATTGCGAGCAACCAATTTCTGCCAATTCTTGACGTAGAATCATCGGAATAACATTGTCGAAGGTGCTTTTGATGTCAAGGAAAACAGCTACAGTATCCTGCTTTCTACGAAAATCATCCTGAACATAGAGACAGATTATACAAGTTATTGATACAGGAACGATTCTTATGAAATCCACTTTGGTTAGACGAGATGATATCATTGTTTTCACACCACCATTGAAGTCTGTTCTTCACCATGATTTCCATCACTTTACACAGACACTGAGTCATGGTTATTGGTCGTTGTTCGTTAGCGAATGGACTGTATTTATGATTATTGATGTGCGTGTTAGAAATAAAAAGAGTAATCGAGTTTAATTATGTGAAAAAACAATAACAATATTTATTCAGAGTAATATTAACAAAATTAGTGGTTTTTAACAACAAAAGTAAGGTTTTTTAAGTTTTTGGTTAGTTTTTTGGTTGTTTTCGGTTTGACGGTTACGACGAGAGTGAAGTCGTCTCGGCTCGCGTCTGATGTTGGCGACGACGAACAACAGAATCTCGTAGTCGAATTTCGAACATTCCGCCCACCATCGTTTCATCCATGGAACGATTTTTACGATTGAAGTTGAGGAACATCAGGCGTTGTCGAATCGTCTATTCTTTCAAGGATGACGAGCTTCTGGATATGCCTACGGAAAGTCGAGTAGGCTGTGCGGACGGTGTACTCTTGGGTTTCGCCAACCTTAGGAGGATGCACCGTGACGATACGTCCAAGGGGCCACTTTGCAGGTGGGGTCAACTCGCTTTTTATCAGGACCAGATCGCCGACTTTGAGGGGCTTGGTCGCTCGTTGCCACTTTGGTCGCTGCTGGAGTGAGGTGATGTACTCCGTGGACCAACGGTTCCAGAAGTGTTGAGCCATTTGCGTAGTAATTTGCCAGCGTCGGCCAGCAGGAATTTTCTCGTTCGTGTAGTCCGGTTCAGGCACTAAAAATGACGAACGTGAAATCAAAAAATGAGCAGGTGATAAAGCATTTAAATCGGAAGGATCGTCAGTTAGAGCGTTAAGCGGTCGTGAGTTGAGACACGCTTCAATTTTACAAAGTAAAGTAGTCAATTCAATAAAAGTAAGCAGAGTGTCACCCATTACTCGTCGAAGATGGTGTTTTACTGACTTTACTGCAGCTTCCCAGTATCCACCTGTATGAGGAGCAGCAGGAGGATTGAAACTTCAAGCAGTTCCATCATTAGCCAGGACTTGAGCAATTGTTTGCCATTGCGATGAGGCATCCGTAAATAGCTTTCGCAAATCATCGTCAGCTCCAACGAAGTTTGTACCACAGTCGCTGTACAGCTCCCTACAGTGACCTCGACGAGACGAAAAGCGTTGGAATGCCACAATGAGGGCTTCTGCAGTATAGTCTTCGACAGGCTCCAAATGAACCGCTCGGGTACTAAAACATATGAAAAGGGCGATATAACCTTTACAAGTACCTTTACCTCTGTGCTTGGTTATCCGCATCGAAATTGGGCCTGCGTAGTCCACGCTAGAACATTCGAACGGGAAGTTCGGTCTTAACCGTGCAGCTGGAAGATTGCCCATCAGTTGACTGATAGTTTCAGCTGAGTATCTTCTGCACTTCTTACATCGGTGAATTACAGATTTTACAGCGCTCCGACCTTTTAGAATCCAGTATTGTCGACGGAGGGTACCAAGGGTAAGCTGCGTACCACCGTGAAGTGTCTTTTCATGATTATCCAAAATAAGAAGTTCAGCGAAATAACTTTCACTTGAAAGTATCAGAGGGTGCTTTGCATCGTGGTCCAGTAAAGCGTTGTGCAGACGTCCACCGACTCGAAGCAAGTCTTTTTCTAAAATTGGATTTAAACTTATTAAAGGGCTTTTTACCTTAACTTCTTTATTTTTAAGAAGCTGGGAAATTTCATCAGGAAACTGCGCTCGTTGATGCAAATAAACCCACAGCAATCGAGAGCTCTCAAGCTCGGCTGGATTCACTAAATTTAGCCATTTCGATTCTAAAAAAGCCTGCAAGTTAATAAATTTGAGTTGACAAATTTTGAGCTTTGAATTAACAAATAAAACTTCCTGACAAGGAATTGATTCCAAGGGTTTTCTCAATTTCGATCGAGTGTTAAGTCCAGGACCACCTTGACTTTGAATGAGACGGCTCTGCAACACTCGCTGTTCAAGCTTCAAAATGAATTTCAAAGCCAGAGAAGTGATTCTGAATAATTTCACCAAGGAGGAATATTTATATGAAAGATCCCAAATGTCAGGCATCTTGGTTTGTGTCAAATGAGCACTTGGAAAGGCTGAGGCGTTTTCGAAAGCAGCTCTGACCTCGATAGGCTTATGAGTCGATAAATCATCAGTTAGAGTGGACCAAGGAGAGATTGAATCTCTGAGCCATCTTGGACCTTGCCACCATAAGTCACAATTTTCAAGTTGTTCAGGCGATATGCCTCTAGAGGCCATATCAGCTGGATTGTCTTTCGATCGTACGTGATGCCAATGTGCGTCGGGCACAAATTTGCTAATGTCAGCACAACGAGTGGCAACGTAAGTTTTCCACCTTGAAGGATGATCTCTAAGCCAATACAACACATCGCTAGAGTCTGACCAAAGATGTATTGAATCAATCTTTATAGGCATAATGCTACGATAATGACTGACTAAATCAGCGAGCATGTGAGCTGCATTAAGCTCTAATCTAGGTATACTCATTGTCTTGAGTGGGGCGACTCTGGTTTTTGCTAACTGTTGTGTGACATGAATTTGAGAGGACTCGACACACCGCAAGTAAATGACGGCACCATAGGCACGCTCTGAGGCGTCAGCAAAACCATGAATTTCGCAAAAATCAAGGTTAGGCGACCAATGTATGTATCTGGGAATACGTATCTTGTTAATAGATGAAAGCTTTTCACGCCAATTCAACCATTGATCGCTAAGATCACTTGGAAGAGGATCGTCCCAATCGCTCTTCAAAAGCCACAAAACTTGAATAAAAATCTTAGCACAAACTACAACAGGGGCTAACCAACCCATAGGATCGAAAATCCTTGCAATTTGTGACATTACAATTCTTTTGGATAATACTGCTTCTTTGACAGAGCAATCAATTCGAAATAGAAAACAATCCTCACGATTTCTCCACCCAATTCCAAGAACAGTGGACGAATTGCACGATTCTAACCAAGAATCTGGGTCAGTCGCAAGAACGGCAGATGGTAACCATTCAAGCAAACGAGGATCATTAGCTTGCCATTTACTCAAGGGAAAACCGCCTACCATGAGCAAATCTATCAAGGATTTCTGTTTCGCTAAGGCTTCTTCTATTGTGTGAGCGCCAGACAAAGAGTCGTCCATATACGTCTCTTCATCAACGATTTCAGCTCCTTCAGGATACTGATGACGGTAATCCTCAGCTAACTGTCGTAAAACAGCTATAGCTATGAAAGGAGAGCAACCCATGCCATAAGTGGCAGTCGACAGATGATGTGTGTGAACGTTTTTCTTGGTTGAATCGCGCCACAAGATTGCTTGAAACGGTTGATCTTCGATAGCAACCTTAATTTGTCTGTACATTTTGACAATGTCGGCGATGAAAACAAATAAATAAATGCGCCATCTGCAAATGAGATCGGGCAATTCAGGCAGCAAATTTGGACCTGTATGAAGAAGGTCATTCAACGAATTACCGGTAGAGGTCTTACACGAAGCATTGAAGACAGTTCGGAGCTTAGTAGAAACACTTTGTTCTCTAAGTACACCATGATGAGGTAGGTAATACCTAGTTGAATCCAAAGTTTCATTGTCAGTGGACAAAATACGATGCATGTGACCTAAATCTTCATACTCTCGCATAAATTTGACATAAAGTTCTTTGAAATTAGAATCTTTCTCGAATCTTTTTTCCATCCTATACAACATCTGAGTAGCAGAATTAAGTTTACCCTAACTGTTCGAGGGTAGGCTGAGTAGAATTTTTAAATGGAAGCCTGACAACGTAACGACCAGAAGAATCGCGAGAGTGAGTCGTTTTAAAATGATTCATACACTCCTCTTCCTCAGGGGTGTACAATCGCTCTTTAGGCAATTCTTCCTGCCTCCAAAAATTCTGCAAAGCTTTGGACAAATCGTCCTCAACAGCACAATGCAATGAAACGAGGTTTGAGGTTAAAGGCTGATCGACTGATGGAATCGCACCCATGAGAATCCATCCTAGAGTCGATTTGATAGCGACAGGCTCATTAATATTGCCTCTAACGATTTCGATAAGTTGAATTTGAGCGTATACGTTTGCGTCTAGAAGAACGTCGATTTGAGAGTGGTCTAGGAAATTTGGATCAGCTAACTCCAAATTCCTGAGGTAATCAAAACCAATAGCGTTGCCTTCCTTTGGAGGCGAATAGGCAGCAACTTTAGAAGCAACTAAAGCTTCAACCTCACATGAGTAGTCTGACTTAAAATGTGGTTGAATCCTAAACCGAGTCGATTTTTTAGCTGTGAAAATTGTTTGTCCACCTGCACCAGTTATATGTAGGTTTACAGTTTTACCTTGCAATCTCAACTGTTGACAAACAAATTCAGAAACGATCGAAGTCTGTGAGCAATTATCGAGCAAAGCTCGAGCTAAAAATCGAAAACCGTTAGGTGCTACAATAACTACACGTGCTGTAGCGAGCAGAACACCTTTCTTGCAGGACTGACTGCCTGAAACTGGAGTCACAAGACAATTGTTCTGACTGCTGACAGAGTGACTTTTACTTTTACCATCCGATGTCGACGGTGAAGACTCTGTTTGAACTAACGAAGCAGGTGGTTTTTCATCAAAATGCAACAGGCTGTGATGCTTGCTTTTGCACTGACGACAAGTGTAAGTCGATGGACATTCTTTCAAGAAATGATCTCCGAAACAATTAAAACAAAGTTTCTTTGAAGCCACAAAATTTTTCCGATCAATGACTGTTTTATTTTTGAAAGACTCACATCTTGACAAGAAATGTGACTGACCACATAAAGAACAAGGATGAATCTTGTTTCCCTTTGACGAGTTTTTGTTCGATTGAGTTTGAGTCAAATTAACCGAGGTGTTAACTCGCTCTTTGGTACTTTTATTTGTGTAACCAGCTGATGACTGCTTGTCAGCTACACTTGAATTGTTACTACTTTCAATAGATTCTAGGGTCATGATTTGAGAGTGGAGAAACTCTTTGATTTTAGCCACTGTCGACATAGTAGCAATGTTGCCTTGAAATTTCTCCCAATCTTTCCTAGTACTGCAGTCGAAACGACTAGCAGTTATAAAGACTAACAGGTCGTCCCATTGATCCGTTGGTCGTCCTAATGACTGAAGTGAATCAATAGGGTCAAAAGTCTCCCGCAAAATCCGCTTGAGTTCTGATGACGACTCTGATTTAGCGGGTTTTACGGTGAAGAGCTCAGCCAAGTACAAATTGATTACCCTACGCTCGTTTTCGTACTTCTCCGTCAGCTTTTCCCAAGCTTTTGGATAGTTTTCATCCGTCAGTGGCAAATTTTTTACCATGGCAAGAGCTTCATCTTTGAGATGAGTCCTGAGGAAGTAAAATTTGACCACGTTAGGAGTATCTTCTTTTCGATGAATCAAAGCTCTATAAACATCACGAAAATTTTCCCACTCCGAATATTTCCCTGAAAAGGTGGGAATATCGATTTTTGGAAGGGATTGCCTAAAGTTACGAATGTCTTGATTGACATTGACGTTATCGTTAGCCTGAGTGGCATTGAGATTTTGGTTAGCTCGATTTTCGTCCAAGCTAAATAAAAAGTCTTTGTAATCACCTTTCCTATCATAATAAGAATCAGTGATTGCGTCGAACAACTTTAAAGAGAAATAAGCATGATTTGGAGAAGCTTTTAACGCAAGAATTTTCGAATGAATTGATGAAGCTTGAGCGTACATTGACTCTAACTCCTCCAAACGAGCTTTGCCACTACCACGAGTCATTTTTTCTCGGCCTTTCTTTTTAAAGTTTTCAAAAGAATTAGCAATTCTAGAGTGAAGAGTTTGCTGAGCAGCAACACAATCTTCCATTTTGAAAGTATCGGATTATCAAATCAAAACGACAAAGTAAAACTTTCAAGTTGTAAGTTTGAAAGAACTATGAGAATGGAATGAATAAAAGTCGGACTAAGGGGACTACGAAAATTCACTATAACCTTAAATATTGATTGATAAGATAGGATAGTGGGGTCGAATATTCTCAGCAGCGTGGAAGCGAGGGTCCACAAACAACCTTGAAAAACTGTGAGGTTAATTATTTTACCTGGCCACTAACCTAATATGAGACTAAATCTCGAAGGTTCAACTTGAAAGCAATGGGTTCAAGTCTAAACTATACGACTTTAATATAAATCCAGCAAAGACCCTAACCAAAGTAGCGATTTTTGCCGGAGTTCGAGCACTCTTTCTGAATGAAAGTACGAATAGAACTTCAAATTAGTTGGTGAATTTTAAAAACGGGCGATTAAATAAGATTTTTCACTCGAACAAATCTCTCAAATTTTGAAATTTACGCGCATGGATATTTTAACCAAAAAAGATATTTTTCAATGATTGAAGAAAAGAAAAGGAAAAATGCTAAGTATCAATAGGAAGTTAACAAGGTTAATAAAATAAAATTTTCACCAAAACTGAATCTCGAGCTTTGAAGATCCGTGTCCCATGCGGCGTTGGATGCTCCAGAAGCACTTGATTTTTGCAGCTGATGAAAAGCAGAGAACGACGCTAGCAGCCGAAATCGAACTCTGTTAGGCTAGATGATGATGATGATGATCCAAAACGACCCAAAGTTAACCTAATTGAAAAACTTCCTGATGAATTAGCAAAGAGCTTTTTAACAATTTTTTTTTTTTTAACCTTACTAAATAAACGAGGTTATTTAGATCAAAAAAGAAAATGTTTGAAAAACAACAAAAAATGAAAAAATATAAATAAAAAAAATCGATCGACCTGAGTATTGTTCCACGGATTCAAAAGGCGCTCTCGAGGACGACTTTTTTCCGCTTCTAGGAACGATGACTTATGACCGGCAGCCTCTCGATGTAGGCAGGGTAGATTCCGTCAAACCACCAAAAAATGTTTTCTTCCAATCAATCTCGACGACACCAGTAAATCCGGCTCGAAGGACCAAAATGTTCGATAGCGAATGGACTGTATTTATGATTATTGATGTGCGTGTTAGAAATAAAAAGAGTAATCGAGTTTAATTATGTGAAAAAACAATAACAATATTTATTCAGAGTAATATTAACAAAATTAGTGGTTTTTAACAACAAAAGTAAGGTTTTTTAAGTTTTTGGTTAGTATTTTGGTTGTTTTCGGTTTGACGGTTACGACGAGAGTGAAGTCGTCTCGGTTCGCGTCTGATGTTGGCGACGACGAACAACAGAATCTCGTAGTCGAATTTCGAACAGTCGTAGTCCGCTACAATCTGGTTTTTTGATGAGATGAACAAAGGAATTTTTCCACTCTTCCGGAAAGTCTATTCTCAAATACATCTCGTTGTAAATGTCCAACAGAATAAGCCCATACTTCAATGGTAGCTTGGTTATTGTGAAATAATCAATGCCATCAAAACCTGAACCAGAACTAGTATTTTTTGAAGCAATAGCGAAGTTCAGTTCTGCAAAAGTGGAAGGATTGTCGAAAGTGGGATTGGAAGAGGCGTGGATTACAAGGGCGGTGCTGTCTGCTCCTGTGCTGAGCCGACGCCTTCGCTCACCTTGCCGTCCGCATCTGCGCTTGTGCCTTCTTTCCCAGCGCTGGCGTTGGCGTCTTTTTCTGTTGCCGCACCATTGCTTTTATGAACACTATTTACCGAGTCAGAATCTTGTCCTCCCGCTGACTGTTCTTTAGGTTTGTTTCTATCCTCACTATTCACGGGGCAATTTGCTCTAAAGTGACCTGCATGACCACAGATAAAGCATTTTGGCGAGTCAAGTTCAAAAAAAACAATCTGCGGTTCGTTATCTGTGGGAGTCACAAACTTCACGGGGCCTTTGGGGAGCTTAGGAACATCTTCCGGACTAATATAAACAAAGCGTCGAGGACTTTTCATACTCCACGAGTCATTTTTCTCCGGGCCCATGTTTACTTTGAATTCAGTAACACTGGAGAAAGTGCGAATGCCACAGTTCTTAACTAAGTATTCTTTCAGTGATGAGTTGGAAATATCATGCATTGCATTGGAGATGATCACTTTAACAGGTTTTGCTTTCAAATGCTTCAAAGTAACTTCCTCCCCGTAGATTACGATCTTTCCTACCTATTCAACCAACTTCTTTGCCAGATCAGCTGTCGCTAACACCATACTAATTCGATCTTTGGAAATGCGCGTAGCAAAAAGAAAACTTGAGGGATCCGGAATTATTTTATTGAATTCCTCAACATACTCCTTGATTGAAACATCCTTCCTTGCCTCAAACACTACAGCTTGGTCATTATTCGGGCGTGGTTCGTCGGGGTCGTTGTACTCTTGAGCTGAGACATAGTAGACAGCTGTAGCGGCAGCCATTTTAGGTTAGGCGCAGCGCTTGCTAAATGCAAGCCCAACGAGAACCCAAATCACGCTACAATTTTCGCTCACACAAGCGAAAACTGAAAAAAAACACTAAAAAGCAGCCAAAGGCCGAGGAGCGTGAAAGAAGAGAAACTAATAATCACACTTCACTATGCTCGGAACACGTGTTATTACGGAGCTCCAAAAAACACGTCCGTCGCCTCAAGAGGCAGCGGCCGAACTGAATAATTAAAGTTGTACTAAATTTTCCGCACAGTTACATTTATGCTCACACACAATTTTTATTTAATAAAGTCGCCTTTCTATACAGTCCACGCCCAGTGTTGTTAATTCTTGCTACCCAGAATTATTATTCAGCACGTTTCTCAATAAAGTGCAACATTCCGACAATTTACTACCGAAATAGCTTCAATAACCGCTACGATTAGCTTTCTTGTAAACATTTTTGGTCCTTCGATCCGGATAAATATCGTGGGATAAATAAGAAAATGTGTGATAAATTTGGTGTACTCAAGAAAATTTAAGTGTGCACTGAAAGTGATAACTGCCTGAAAACATCAAGATAATGGCTAATTAACACAATTCTCACAGGACGACAAATCGTCTACACCGCAGTCTCAACAAATTGCGAAGAAAGAATACAGTGGGCAGCTATCTTCTCGTTCACGACGCCAGCGGCCAGGTGCTATCGCCGCTAATATAGCCATCTCTGTCCATCGCGCGCGCTTCCTGCCAGTGCCGCGACTCTCCACAGCGCTGCTGTACTGCTCTGCACAGTGCTGTCGCTGCACCGCTCCATACTCCCCGCGGCTCATGTTGATCAGCTGATACCAACGCAACTGATTGAGTGACCGATATTTGCTTACCACTCTACTACTATGGACGAAACAAAATTAAAAACTCTGCTTGTAGATCAAACCACTCAAGGGAATTATTTAGTCAACATGATCCATAATACTGATGCCATAGAAGCAATTCACAAGACTGTTGATTACCTTATTAAAAGAATCAATCGCTTAGATCAACTGTGGAACGTGGTTGATAACAATAATAAGATTTTGAAATGCAACAAAGAAGCAATCAAGGATGACTCCTACTTCTTGCAAGAAACCTTTTTCAACTACGAGGATTCTTATGTTGTCTCAAGGATCGAGTTGGAAAGAAAAATTAAATTCTTGCGCCCTCCTGTAAATACAACTACACAGGAAACCAAACAAAATCAAAACACTGACAGTAATAAAAGAACCATTGCGGTGCAGTTTACCTAGGCATGAATTACCCACATTTTCTGGAAAACAAGCTGACTGGAAGTCGTTTAAATTAAGATTCAACGCCAAAGTTTGAAATATTCAATCGATCAGCTCAGTCGATAAACTACAACATTTAATATCCTGTGTTCACGGTGAGGCAGAGAGCTGCGTAAAAAATCTGAACATCACTGACGCCAACTTTCAGCTTGCCTGGAAAGCACTTGAAAGTGGATACGACAACAAAAGGCTGAGGTTGTCAGCTCACCTGAGAAGACTTTTGACCATGCGACAAGGCTCGAGTAAGTCTGTAGCGGGTATTAGAAGACTCATAGATGACACCAATGAATCTATTAGAGCACTCTCCATACTCGGTGGTCCAGTTGATCAGTGAGACGACTGGTTTATAGAACTAATTCTTATCAAGCTGGACGCTTCTACAAGAGAAGCATGGAAAAAATCACTGGATACTGAAACAACTTTTCCCACCTTTGTTAATCTTTCAACCTTTTTAGAGAAAAAAGCTCGTTCGCTCGCGTCGTCTCAAGATCTCAGCCCTGCAAAACAACAACCCTGTTCAATCAACGTGGTAAAAAAAACTAAAGGACTGTCTTTGGTCACCTCTCATCAGACGTCAACTGCTTCGCCTCAAGGACCCGCTTCGCAATCTCGTCCACCTAAAGGCTGCTCTATGTGCAGAGAGAGACATTTCATAGCACACTGTCCTATTTTCAACAATCTTGATCTCTCCGGCAATCTTTCTGCAGTTGCTAAAGCCAAACTCTGCAGGAACTGCCTGCGGTATGGCCACTTCGTGTTGGATTGCAACTCTCAAGTAAGCTGCAAGGCAAATAGCTGCAACGAGAGACATTACACTTTACTGGACATTGAAAGGAGCGAGCAATCAGCGGGTCGGCTTCGACGCTAAACCGTCCAGTACACCAGCAAGGGCTGAAAAAATCAAGTCAAAATGTAAGTAACTCCTACACTGCTAAAATCGATGATTCACGTTATCTGACGGCGTTATCTTAATTCGGTGTTATCTGACGAAAAATATTATTTACCTTTGAAAAAAGACCCGATCTAGAAATGCATTAGTAAGATGGACTGTTTGATTAAAAAATGGTGTAAGACAGATACATTTAAACAAGGGTACTTCCAACTATCAAAAAAACAAAGAAATATCAAGAACACACTAATCCCCAGAGCCTACGGACTTGTGAAATTACACAAAAATAACTTTCCAGTACGCATCATATTCCGCTATTAATAGCCGTACTTATTCTTTTGACAAAGCCCTTACTAATTTTCTATAAAAAGTTCTAGAATTACCGACCAGCGTCATAAAAAATAGCTTTGAATTGAAAAAGCAGTTAGAGAATTTGAAAATCGAGGAAAAACACCGCTTAATTTCTTTTCACGTAGTCGCATCGTTTTCAAACATTTTGCATAGCCTCATTCTGCAGGCATTAGATGAAAAATGGGATTACATCTCCCCCTACACTCTGCTCTATAGACATGAATTTTTGTCGGATATTTTGAAACTTTTAAATTGCACTTACTTGCAATTCAACGGTGGATTTTATAAATAATTTCTAGGAGCCCCCATGGGATTTTTTAGCAGCCCATGCTTTTCTAATTTTACAATAGAAACGCTGGAGAAACGCGCCTTGAAAAACAGGCTTTGCAAAATCTTGTTTTATCGACGCTAAGTCGGTGATTGCTTCTTAGTGATTGATAAGGATGAAATCAATAATACTTTTGACGTTTTTAATAACCTGGATGAAAATTTAAAATTCACGTGTGAGAAAGAAATTGTGAATAGTATTAATTTTTCAGACATGACAATCTCCCGCGAATAAAATTAATTAATCACTAATTGGTATCAAAAACCTACAGCATCTAATAGATACATTTGTTATCATTCGTGGGTTCGTAGATCAATAAATATATGTTCGTTTTATGAATAATAAGATTTATTATAAAGGTAAATAATAGTTTACACTTCGTTTTATTTGCAAGTATAATTACAGTTCGTGCGGTGCGACACACGCATGTGACCTCTCTCGACGCGTACTTGTTTCGTTCTGCTGCTGCGTCTCTTGTATTTGACGCGTATGTACACACACACACACACACACATACACACAGTATTCACGATTGTTGCAAATTTTCAAATTTGAAAAAATAACTCAATTTTAATGGTACTGAAAGGTTTCAAGGAACACTGAAAAAATTTTCAGTCCAAATTAACAGATTTTTTAAGTATCTTTTTCAAGACAAAATGATTCAATAAAAGTATTTTGTTTTTAAATGGTCTTTTCATTTAAAAAGAATAAATTTTAATAGTATTTTTGCTCAATAGTATTCATATGCGTTACGAATTTTATTGTTCTAAATAAAAATAGATGTATAGAATTTTTTTATTGTGTTATTTTTTTTGTTTTGAATTAAAGTTTCTCCTTTGTTTATCAAAGATTTATTTCTATGATTATAATAATATGAATAATTCATAGTGTTGTAAGTAAAAATTAAAAAAACTAAGAATGTATATTTTTTGAGTGATTTAAAAAATTAACGACTTTAAGTCCACATGTATCTAATAAATATTAGTTTACCGGTCAAAACAAAGTTAAACATCATATGTACACATGTGTATTAATTCGACCCTAGCTGAAAGAAAATGGTCGCTAAAAATTGAGAAAAAAAGATACGGTCCTAATCGGTACAAGTTAGTGATCCCCGTTAGCATTAATGTTAACGCACTGACAGCGAAAATAGGAGATTCAGGTTCGATTCCTGTCTGGAGCTATCCAAATTTTTTCTTTCTTCATTTTAATCTTAGGGGGTGTGGGTAACCTTTCACAAATATTTGTTAATATACACATAAATATAATCATCCTTTATATTTAAATTAATTATTTTCAGGTATCATGTTGAGCATCGCATTCTTTAATTTTTCCGGTGTAAGCGTGACTAAAGAGTTGAGTGCAACTACTCGAATGATATTAGATAGTATAAGGACGATTGTTATTTGGATTTTTTCACTAGCTTGTGGATGGCAAACTTTTCATTACTTACAGGTATTTTAATATTATGTTATTTTAAAAGAGATTTTAAATGTATTTTGTTTCATAAATGTAAGATAGCTGCACTTAAAAAAGAATTGTAGTACATCTGTTTAATATTTCGCGCCAGTTTTAATCGACTACATCGGTCAGCTGAGTGACAGATTGCTGATATCCGCTCACAGCTGTCTCCCTTCGTCCGTGATCGCAGCCACAACGTACCGCAGGTCTTGCGAGTACGACTCATAAGTCGTCGTAAAGCAGCCATCGTAGCTGACATGGACTGCGCTGCATGGCTCGCGACACCGCCAGTTCTCCTTTCCGCACGCAACAGCCACGCGTCACGGAGAATTAATACCTTTAAGCCCGATTGCAGCAATTTGTATCATAATTTGTATAATTGTAGTAGTTTTCCCCCTTGTGCGGCTTATCCGAGAGTCTGACAGTCAATTCATAGTGGACAGTGTACACAAAAATTCAAACTAAAATTTTTTAGTAATGAGGTACTACTAAAAAGTGTAAAATCGATCGATGATATACAAATAAAAACGTTCAAGCAGCTCATCAAGACACTAAATAGTATTTAAACGTCTTTCGAAAATTTTTCATTTGAAAATAATTTTTTGGCTACTCGTAATTATTCAAGAACAATGCTTCAAAACAAAGAATTTTAATGTACCACACAGGGCCAGACTTCTCACTTTATCAAACAATGACTTTATGAAAGTCTTGTTACTTCATGATGAATCTAAAATTGAAAAATTAATGAGAACAAAATAATCTTCAAGAATAGATGAACAAACATTGAATAACTAGACATTGCATTCGCAAAAAATTTTAATAGAGTAAAAAACTAAAAAATTAAAATAGTCCTTCGTCTTTATATAAGAACACAACATGGTTGAGTAAGATGAAATTACCAATAACCTAACGAATGTTTCTGGCCAACTCGAAAATGATAGATTTTTGTAATGACAATTAATTATCGTGTAAATAATTTTTTATCTTCAGGAAGTCTACTCTAAAACATCAAACTGCATATAGTTCTAGTTATAATATTACAAAACGAATAATAATAAATTTAGATGAAAATTTTTTTGACGCGTACAATCGAGAAAAAGGTTGGAGAGTTGATAAAGCACCGAACGAGCTACTTAAATGTATAAAAATTGGTGAACCCAACGTCCGGATGATTTTGAACAATTTCAAAAATATCTATTGGCTCATTATTAACTAAATTGGACCGTTGAAAAAATTTTCACACAGAACATACTTGAAAATACAACTAAAGAAAGATAAAAAGTTTCCAAGAAAAAATGGTTACCTTTAAGTCAGATTAAACTAAGTTAAAAAACAAGTCAGAAAAAAATAACCATTTTATCGAGTAAGAAATGTAACAGATTCCACTGTCACTTGATACTAACTTTAAGATACTTGCATTAGGTTCGATCTTCGCAATTTCCAGTTGGTACCATTTAAGAAATATCAATTAACTTCTTAGTCTTAAGTTTTTTTTTTAATGTTGACTCAATTACTAATTGTTATCCATCATAACTTGTTTAAAATTATTATTGAGATTTTTAAGTTTCAAGAGACGGTAGTAGTCAAATTATCTCATGCTCAGTCATAAGGTATTTTATCTAAGTGAATTTGTATACTGGTATTTAAGTTTTTTATGTTACAATGTTTTTTCGTCTACTTCGTATGCGATATAAATCATTCAAAAATTCGAGAGTCTGAGGATATTTTTATATAGTTCTAAGATCAATTGACTTTTATGCTGTTTTTTTATCGAAACTAGAATAAGATAATCCGATGACTTGAATAGTCTAAGTTTAGAGAGCTTCAATTACTATTTTTCTATTGTAGTGGCTTCTACTTGATGAAGATTAACCCATTAAGTCCGAGGATTTTTTAAATTTTTGGTGGTTTTCGAGCTGGGAAATCTTGGGAAAAATTTTGAAAAATTTATATCTAAATACCCTACCCCCCTGTTTTCAAGTATGCCCTACACGATGGTATGGTTTATAAAACTCAAAAATTCGATTTTCATTTGTTTATTTACAAAATAAAAAAAATAAACAATGTTTTTTAGCTTTTTTTTTTTTTTTAATCGAAAAATTGAGTGGTAAAAAAATTTTTTACACACTTAAAAATATGATCACAGGTGATCATGGATTTCAAAGTTTCCAAATCTTCTTTAAAATTGCAGCTGCGATTTTTCTAAACAAAAATGCAGCCAAAAAACTGCGACGAAAAAAATCGTGTACAGCAATACAGCAGTCGAAGGCGAAAAAAAAAAAATGAGTAATCAAAAAATAAAAAATACCACCATTTTCAACGTTAAATTTTAAGAATAGAATAAACTCGTCTTTTTTTTCATTGGGGCCACCGTTTTTTCATACACGGAGAAGGAGGTACACCATAAAACTTGGTGTACAGCGCCACCGTTTTAGACGATGCGTGGTACAGCGTGATTCCAAGTCACAGTCGTATTTCCAAGTGCATGCACCGTGTTTTCCAGTGCAAAATTTTTAGAGAGATAATTTCGATAGAGCAGACGACGGTGGTTAGAACACCCATGTATACAGTTTTTTAAAGTTTTACTCTTAAAATTGTGTACGATTCTTACTTTGAAATGTTCCTGCTATCTTTCCTAACAAATTTATAAACTTCAATTATGATTATAAACTTGATATTAATATTTATACGCTTTTAAAGTTTCGAGGTTATAGATTCAGCAGAACTTGAGTAACCGAGAAAAAAGCATGCGTCAACTGCGTACATTGGGAAACACCGTGCATGCATTGTGTTTCATAGTGTGTCTCCTTCTCCGTGTAAAAATTCGTTGAAGTTGGGATTATCATGATATAACCAGCAATTTTTTTTCCTGCACCTGTAGCGAATTTATCTAGCAATTAGATGGAAAAAAATATCGAAATAGAGGTTTTGGTTCCACTGATTACGAATTTGAGGTCCAATGTGCGATATTAGAATAATTTGGCCTTATATTATGAGACCCAAAAACAAAAATCGAGTAATGAAAAAATAAAAAATACCTTCTTTTTCTACGTAAAATTTTAAAATCGAAATGAACTTGTTGTTTTTATTAGGATCTTGGTATCCTGGCGGATTCTCCTAATGCTTTAGGATCCGCTAGGTGGCGTACCGTTTAAACAATATACAAATAAATAAGGTGACAAAAGTGAATAAAGAACAGTTGGTCAAATGACATTTTTACCCTGGTAGATGATAAGTTCCACCAGGGCCGCTGCTCAAAGACTTTGGCTAATCATTTTAGCGAATTTCAAGCTACTGCATACTATAGAGATAAATAAATTGCAAAATTTTGAAATCTATTCAATCTTTTGTGATTGAATAATTTCAAAAGTTTCAATATGAGACCAAAGCGTAATAGACCAGATCCACCTCCTGATTTAGATTCCGATTCTGAATCGGAATCTCAATGTTTCAGTTCAGATGAGGAAGAGGAGGATCGCTATTGCTTACCGGATCCAAATTGTTCTGGAGATGATAGCTAAGAATCAGGAGATGAAGATAGTGATGACTCTACAATCGAATCTCAGCATAGAAAACTCCAAAAAAATCATATTCGGAAACTTCCAAAAATTATGTTAGTAGTAACAGTCGTTTGGAGGATAAATACGTTTATGAGTGGGTAGAGGGGGAAGAAAGTTATCCCAAAAACGTTGAAAATACTTGCCAAATGTCAGATGCAAACAAAAAAAAAATAATTGAGATTCCGATTCAGAATCAGAATCTAAATCAGGAGGTAGATCTAGTCTATTACGCTTTGGTCTCATATTGAAACTTTTGAAATTATTCAATCACAAAAGATTGAATGGATTTCAAAATTTTGCAATTTATTTATCTCTGTAGTATGCAGTAGCTTGAAATTCGCTAAAATTATTAGCCAAAGTCTTTGAGCAGCGGCCCTGGTGGAACTTATTATCTACCAGGGTAAAAATGACATTTGACCAACTGTTCTTTATTCACTTTTGTCACCTTATTTATTTGTATATTGTTTAAACGGTACGCCACCTAGCGGATTCTAAAGAATTAGGAGAATCCGCCAGGATACCAAAATCCTAATAAAAAACAACAAGTTCATTTTGATTTTAAAATTTTACGTAGAAAAAAAAGGTATTTTTTATTTTTTCATTACTCGATTTTTGTTTTTGGGTCCCATAATATAAGGCCAAATTATTCTAATATCGCACATTAGACCTCAAATTCGTAATCAGTGGAACCAAAACCTCTATTTCGATATTTTTTTCCATCTAATTGCTAGATAAGTTCGCTACAGGTGCAGGAAAAAAAATTGCAGTGGTTATATCATGATAATCCCAACTTCAACGAATTTTTATGAAAAAACGGTGGCCCCAATGAAAAAAAAGACGAGTTTATTTTATTCTTAAAATTTAACGTTGAAAATGGTGGTATTTTTTATTTTTTGATTACTCATTTTTTTTTTTTCGCCTTCGACTGCTGTATTGCTGTACACGATTTTTTTCGTCGCAGTTTTTTGGCTGCATTTTTGTTTAGAAATATCGCAGCTGCAATTTTAAAGAAGATTTGGAAACTTTGAAATCCATGATCACCTGTGATCATATTTTTAAGTGTGTAAAAACTTTTTTTACCACTCAATTTTTCGATTAAAAAAAAAAAAGCTAAAAAAACATTGTTTATTTTTTTTATTTTGTAAATAAACAAATGAAAATCGAATTTTTGAGTTTTATAAACCATACCATCGTGTAGGGCATACTTGAAAACAGGGGGGTAGGGTATTTAGATATAAATTTTTCAAAATTTTTCCCAAGATTTCCCAGCTCGAAAACCACCAAAAATTTAAAAAATCCTCGGACTTAATGGGTTAATAAACATTTTTAAAAAACTATTAAATAAATAAAATCAAACTCAATATATGGAGTCGAAAAATCTCCACTTTATTTTAAATAAAGTGAAGATTAAATTAAAAGCTTGAATTACGATAAGAGAAAAATTTGTTTAGCTTGAAGGTTCTAAGTTTCAAGTAGCTACAATCTAAGGTACCAAGCATTTCATGGCTATTGGAAGTATTTGAGAGTCAATATATTTTTTAAGTTTCTGGGCAAGGATCGAAACTACTTACCTCGGCTTCCGGCTTTCTAAAATAAGGCTTTAAACTAAAGGGTTCATGTAGTCAGGCTCCGAGATAAGTTTGTAGAATTCTTTGCTCATTTAGAAAAAGAAACTTGACATAAAGAATACATAATAATGATGAAAAAAAAAAAAGCAGAACTCGGGTTCCGCGGAAGGAACGAAGTTCCTGACGCTTTTCCCCTGCAGTTACGCGAGTGGATCTCAGATGAAGTGTGGTTATCTGTATTTTTACGTAAATTGAATTCTTTTATCTCACCTGATATTCACTCGCATTACTGGAGGGGTAAAGCCTCAGGAACTTCGTTCTTTCCGCAGAACCCGAGTTCTGCTTTTTTTTTTTCAGTGAAACTCTTTTTTATTAATTTTAGTGTTTAACTATTTCAATGAATTCAAAAAGTCTAAATGTTTGGGGAAACGCGGAGGATGCGCTTAAGGTGAAGGATATTTAACGCGATCACGAGGGAGCAGGAAAGGTGAAGAGCGAGGTTATTTGGAAAGCACAACACTTATAGTTTTTTATGCTGCACTTGAACTATTTATTTAAACTATATACAAATGAGGAAAGAGAGCTCGCCGTTTTGGCCGGGAGTCTCTCAACCTCAGGTAAACTAGGTGGAATCGTCGTAGATAAGCGGTCAATCTACGACGACGGCGTTGAGTCCCGTGGCGCGTGATAGCGGCATCACGGTTGAAGCAAGACTGGTGAGGGCGGAAACTGGTCACTCTGGGCAGCTCTGGCGTGGGTCGCTCGCATGACCAATCACGTGGCAATAAAAGGCGGTAAATCTCAAACATTCCGCCCGCCTTAATCGACTGTACTCGATTAATAATATCTGTGAACATAATAAAAATAAAAATAATATTAAGTAATATATAAAACTAATTGTAGGTTAAGTCTGGGGTGGTTAGCAAGTGTACGATTAAACGTAGGGGCTTACTGGGCAATTTTGGTAAGAGCTTGATGCTCTGTCCAAGGAAAATTCCTGGGTCGAAAACCTAACAGTTAAATAATGATCCAGCCAGGGTCTGAAGTTGAGGTACTTCAAGTGGCTGAACGCTTGAGATCGTGATTGGAGCCTGAAGCTGGAGTGGTTCAGGTGGCTGAATTTTTGAGAATATAGCCTGCGCCTGAAGCTGGATTAGTTCAGGTGGCTGTACTTTCATCATGATTGCCAGAGCTTGGACTTTAATTGTTGCAGGTGGCTTAACTCTGGGGCTTTTAGCAGAGGCCTGAACTCTAAGCAGTTCAGGTGGCTGTTTTTCGAAAGCGATAGCCGGTGCCTGAGCCAGGACAGCCGCAGGTGGCTTGTTCTCGGAGAGGTTCGCTGGACCCTGGACTTAAGGTGTCTCAGGTGATTTCATCTTGGAGGGGGTCGCCGAAGCCTGAATTTGAACTAATTCAGTTGGCTGATTTTCAAAAGACGTGACCGGCAACCGGGCTTTGGCTGCCGCAGGTGCCTGAGATTTGAAAAGTGAGGCCGGAGCCTGAGCTTGGATTAGATCAGGTGGCTGGACTTCGAAATGAGTAGCTGAGGCCTGGACTTGAGGTGTCTCAGGTGTCTGAACCTTGAAATCAGTAGCTGAGGCCTGGACTTGAGGTGTCGCAGGTGGCTGAATCTTGAAATGAGTAGCCGAGCCCTGGACTTGAGGTGTCGCAGGTAGCTGAATTTTAACCCTTAAATGTCACACTGGGTCAAATTGACCCATCATAACTGTCACTGTGGCAGTTCTGGATTTGGGTGTGTCATTTAAGGGTTAAAATAATTAGCCAGGTCCTGAAACTCAAGCGGTTCAGGTGACTCGTTCTCAATGAGTGATATCAAGACCTGGACTAAGGGAGTCACAGGTGGCTCAATTTTAAGAAATTGGATGTAGTCACACCACACGTCATCAAAGGTGTCCTGCGTATGGTAGAACATGTCTTTGACGAAGTAGTCGTGGCCACGGTCTACATTACGGCAGTTTCTTAAACTTTGATCATTTTGGATAAACTCTTGCCAGAGTTGTTCGAGACGCAGGATGCGCTTCTCTGCTAACTCGTGAATCATCAAGGCTCCTTTTTGTTTAAATATTTCGAAATGAGTGACGATTCGATTTCGGATTATAGCTTGCCTGCTAAGGATTTGCGCAAATGAATTTGGTTTATTCATTTTGCAAGGTAGGGTGGTATTTGAAATAATTAATCAATAGGTAAAAGTTAAAGCTATCCTTTGGCTTGGGGAAATTTAAATTGAAACACAATTTAAATTTGTTTTCTAAACTTGAGGCGATTTGGACACGGCAAAAAAAACATGAGTGGTGAAAATGTAAATTGAAACACAATTATTCTTTAAATGAAAGAATGGAAAAATATTCAAACTTATGAATGTCACTGGTGGAACAATCTTTAATTGAAATACAATGAACATGAGGCAATTATTCTTTAAACAAAAGAATGGAAAAAATATTCAGACTTATGAATATCACTGGTGGAACAATCTTTAATTGAAATACAATTAAGATGAGGCAATTATTCTTTAAACGAAAGAATGGAAAAAATATTCAAACTTATGAATATCACTGGTGGAACAATCTTTAATTGAAATACAATTAAGATGAGGCAATTATTCTTTAAACAAAAGAATGGAAAAAATATTGAAACTTATGAATATTATTGGTGGAAAAGAATTTAAACTGAAATACAATTTAAATAAAAGAAAATCGGAAAGTATTCAAACCTATGAATATTACTGGTAAAGAATAATTAAAACTGAAATACGATTTAAATCAAAACAACTAAGCCAAGCAGGTGGCTGATTTCGGAAGAAAACCTTAGTATAATCTTTAATGAAAGTTTAAAAAATGAAGAAAGTGAAAAAATCAAAAAATAAAAGTAGAAGAAAAAAGGTAAATAGATAAACAAAAAACTATAGAGAAAAAAGGAAATCAAAATCCCTAAACAACTCTAATTGGGTTGAGTGGGGGGCAAGGGTTAGTAGGCACTTGGATTGATCTTTTTAAAATTGGTCTTGAAACAAACCTAAATGGATAAAAAATTCAATTAGAATTTTTGAAAATATATAATTGGAAAAATGAAACAATCAGTAACTATTCAGCAATATAAATAATTTGAGCTTATACTATACTAATAAAGATTGGCAAAAAATTGGTTCCAACTCTGACTCTAACAACCATACAAAACAGTACTTTTTGAACCCAAGGCTATCGAAGAACTCTGGGAGTGCTGCTGCAGCTGTATGAGGACTCGAGGACTACCAGTTGATGAAGAAAGTCCCTTCGCTTGCTCTTACAGGTGCCAATGGTTACTCAGATGTTGGCGAACAGTCGGCGTAGACTACAAGTTACCAGGTAGTTGCACCTGCAAATTCAATAGTGTAAGATAAGGTGGAACAAAATAAAATAAAATTAAGTATACAGATGATCTCAATATAAACAAAGATAAAAATAGAAAAAATTATTCCTCATTTTATTGGTCACTTGACCCTAAAATAATCAATTATTTGCCAAAATAATAGCAGCTGTACTCAATGATTGAGTAATTGGGTCAACTGACTATTTGATTTGGAAAAAGGTAAACATAAACAAACTTAAGAAAAGGCTATAAATTGAAAACAAGTGTAGTCAACTTTACCTACACCGTTCAGAATCTAAACAAACAAACAAAAGAAAAGGAATATTAATTATTAAATTGCGCAACATAAGTTTGCGACTTGGAGCGGACCCACCGTATTAGCGGAGTCAGCTGATCGAGGTGCCTTCTCTCTCTCTCCCACTGCAGAGGGGCTGCGGCAGGGACGTGGTAGGCCGACGGGTTTCAGACGCTGCTTCTAATCCACCGTCGTCTTAGGTTTGGGTACTGGTTACGCAGGTGGCGTGGTAGGCTCCAGGGTAACCTGGATGGTGAGGTGCCAACAAGATGGTCGCTCTTGTTGGCCGATGAGTGCTCGCTGGACAGGCCGCCTTGGGCCAGCTGCGAGCGTGGCTTTCGGTGAGGAAAGGAGAGTCGCGAAGCGCGATCGTCCGTCTCTCTTCCTCCCACGACGACTGCTGTCACTGACACTGAAGTGTGGCTGCGCGGCTTTGATGCGCGCGCCACGGGTAAGCCGTCACTGGCATCTTCTTCGTTCGAACTTCGAAGAAGAAAATGGCCGCGGCATGGCACAAGCTTCTCATTTTTTCGTTTCACTCACGACGCGCCTTTTTTTCGGAGAACTTTTCCCCACAAGGGATGCCAAATGTTTGGGGAAACGCGGAGGATGTGCTTAAGGTAAAGGATATTTAACGCGATCACGAGGGAGCGGGAAAGGTGAAAAGCGAGGTTATTTGGAAAGCACAACACTTATAGTTTTTTATGCTGCACTTGAACTACTTATTTAAACTATATACAAATGAGGAGAGAGAGCTTGCCGTTTTGGCCGGGAGTCTCTCAACCTCAGGTAAACTAGGTGGAATCGTCGCAGATAAGCGGTCGATCTACGACGGCGTTGAGTCCCGTGGCGCGTGATAGCGGCATCACGGTTGAAGCAAGACTGGTGAGGGCGGAAACTGGTCACTCTGGGCAGCTCTGGCGTGGGTCGCTCGCATGACCAATCACGTGGCAATAAAAGGTGGTAAATCTCAAACATCCCGCCTGCCTGGCAATGCTAGACAGAACTAGTTGCTTAGTGGGCCTACCTGGACTAATTTCGCAATTCACGTTGGATCTCAACGTATCTTCCAGAGAATTCCAAACTAAACCAAGCACCGTGGACGAGGACGAGTCCTCGAAGACCGATTCTGGGTTGGTTGCGAGGTGATCTGGCGGCAGATCCGCCAGAACTTCCGGGCAATTCGACAGCTATTTTCTCAACTCGAAGCCACCCTCTTTGAGAAGACCTATCAATTGGGATTTCTTCTCCAGGGTTTCTTTAAGCGTATGCTCACTGGAAGTTTCGTCATCCATGTAGCTTTCATTGTCAATGATAGGTACTGCCAGAGGGTAGATTTTACGATAGGCCTTGGCCAACTCTCGTAAAGTACGAATGGCCAGGTATGAAGAACAATCCAAGCCATAGCTGACAGTCAGCAGGTACCAGATTTGAAGGGGGTCGCTCGGATTGAAACGCCAGACGATAGCTTGAAAGTGCACGTCTCCCGAGTCGACCTTTATTTGGCGAAACATCTGCTTGATATCGGCAACGAAGACGAATTTATACAGTCTCCATTCACAAATTAAGTCAGGGAGCTCTGGCAGTAGATTAGGGCCAGTGTGGAGTAAGTCATTCAATGATATGTTTAAGTCAGTTTTGCTTGACCCATTGAAAACAGCTCGAAGCTTAGTAGTTGAGCTAGTTGGTTTGAGCACACCATGATGAGGCAAGAAGAAGCTGTTTTCCAGGGGCTTGAATATCGGATCCTCGTGGGACACAGGGATCATGTGACCAGCGGAAATGTAGTCCATCATGAACTCACTGTACAATTCTTTAAACTCAGGATCCTTCTCGAAGCGCCGCTCCATCTTTCTTAACATGGCGACAGCCTTACTGTGGGAGCTACCAATTCGAGTTGGTTTGGATGATCTGAAAGGCAACTTGACGACGTAACGGCCGTCATGGTCTCGCTTAACGTTTCTTACATAGTGCTGCTCGTACTCCTCGTCGTCGGGGCGAGAGTACTTAGATTTGGAGGGCAGCTCCTCCTGTTTCCAGAATCTTTGCAGATCGAAGTTGAGTGAATTGTCTGTACAGTGTTATGACACTGAATTGGACACATACGAATCTAGTAGTGGAATCGGGCCAGAAATCAGCCACCCCAACTGAGTGGCAGTGGCAATTGGTTGATCGGGCTTGCCTCTGATTACGCTCTCCTGGACTATCCGAGCATGTATTTCGGCTCCTAAGAGCACGTCTATCTGAGCGTTATCCAAGAGCTGTGGATCGGCCAGGTTGAGGTGTGACAGATACAAGAGGTCTGAAACCTGGCGCTTCTGAGGGGGCACGTAGTTACACACCCGTGGTATTACCAATGCCTTAACCTCACACGAAAACCGAGAATCGAAATGCGGACTAATTTGGAAATGTGTGATAGCTTGGCTAGTGACGGCTTGGACACCGCCAACTGCAGACACTTGAGCGTTGGTGGAAGAGCAGACTAGGCCAAGTTGTTCTCTCAAATTCTGAGAAATGAATGATGACTGAGAGCAATTGTCGATAAGAGCTCTAGCCTTTATTTTCCGACCGTCGGGTCCTTTAACGAAAACACGCGCTATTCCTAAATGGACCGTTGAGTAATGTTCGGTTTGAGCGGTAGCCCCATTAAAGAAGGGCGTAGCGCCAATGTCCAAGGGGATGTTAGCCTTAGAAGCTGAAATGGTTCCCGTATTGGGAGGGCCACCAGGTACCAAGGTAGTTATCGGAGCGGGAGGTTTATCCTTAAAAGGAGAATGAAGCAAAGAATGGTGTTGACCTTGGCAATGCTGTCTACTTAAGATTCGTGAACCCTTCTGCAGTTCACTGCTCACTCCAGATCGCCAAAACAAGAGTAGCCCCACTCAAGACGCTGAGCGTTCCACGACTTGAGTTGGCTGGCGCTCATATTCTATCGAAATTGGTCAATCATCAACTTTCAATCTTGACCATCAAAATCGACACTGTGCACCTCTGGTCTGATTCGCGAGATGTCCTGTTTTGGCTTCGAGGCCACCCATCGCAATGGCAAACCTTCGTAGTCAACAGGTGCAGCGAAATACAATCCTTGGTTCCAGATGCTTTCTGGCATCATGTCAAGTCCGCTGAAAATCCTGCCGACATTGCCTCGCGCGGGATGAATCCAGAGTTGTTGTCGGATTGCAAATTGTGGTGGCAGGGCCCATCTTGGCTCTCAGAATCTTCAAGCCCTTGGTCTACAATTCCGGACGACTTGTCCTCTCACCATCCTACCCAGGTTAAAAAGACTGATATTGGCTTGTTTGCTCACGTCACAACCCAAACTGCGCTTCCCGAAATCTGGAGCGTGGGTCTTCGCTATTCCACTTTGGGAAGGCTGTTGCGAGTTACAGCTTATGTAATACGATTCGTTTGAAAATTGTTTTTAAAGGTGCTCTATAAAAACTCGAACATTAGTTTTAAATTTTATAGGTTCTTGAATCTCCCCAGTTTCGAGAGCGACGTTTTGGAACTGACCGAAATGACTGACGCTAAATTGTTATGGGTTAACCATAACCAGCGTACCTTTCTCAGTGACGAGATGAAGAGAATTTCGACTACTTCCAAGCATGGTAGGAAACTACCAGGAGCACTCCTCAAGCTCAATCCAATCGTTAAAGACGGCCTTCTTAGGGTTGGTGGTCGTTTGGACCGTGCCCTACTCTCTTTTGACCAAAAACATCCGTTCATTTTTCCTGGCGACTGCTACTTAAGCCAGTTGCTTGTCCGAAAAGCCCATCTTGATACTCTCCATAGAGGAGTACAATTGACCTTGGGAACCCTCAGACAGGACGTGTGGATCATCAACGGTCGTAAGACTGTGAAGAAAGTTTTGGGAAATTGTAAATCCTGTCTGAAGTTTTCGCACCAGACAATGAATCCTCTCATGGGAGAGTTACCAAGTGTTCGTGTCACACCAGCTCGCCCTTTCGCCCACTCCGGCGTGGACTACGCTGGTCCCTTCTCGATTCGGCTAACCAAGAGTAGAGGTCGCGGCACCACGAAAGGTTATGTTTGTTTGTTCGTGTGTCTATGTACCCGAGCCATCCACTTAGAGCTCGCCGAGGATTGTTCTACTCAATCTTTCATCGCTGCACTCCACCGTTTCTCGTCTAGCAGAGGACATTGCTCTCTAATCTATAGTGATCAGGGCACTAATTTCACTCGGCTGACGCCGAGCTTCGCCAAATGTTCCTCGAACGTTCTGTGTTCTTAAACGAAGTTATCGAGGTTTTTGCTCAATCAGGCACCCTTTGGAAAATCAACCCTCCAGGCGCCCCCCATTTCGGGGGCATTTAGGAAACTGGCGTCAAAGCCACGAAGCATCATCTACGTAGAGTGGTCGGGGACACCATTCTTACTTTCTCGGAAATGTCTACTCTACTTTGTAGCATTGAGGCTTGTCTAAATTCACGGCCTTTGTTGCCTCTTTCAGACGCTCCCTTTGACCTGAATTTTCTAACTCCTTCACATTTCTTAATTTTAAGACCTTCTCATTTGATTCCAGAACCAGACTTCACAACCGAAAACGTTTCTGTGGGCCGCGCCGTAGGTGGCAGCTCATTTCCCAAAAAATGCAGCATTTTTGGGTTCGCTGGCGCAATGAGTACCTGTCTTCCCTGCAGCCAAGAGATAAATGGAGATCTCGCACTCGTTCCTTCCAACCAGGGGACGTGGTGTTTATCAAAGCTGAAAACACACCACCTGGACAGTGGCCTATGGCGCGTATAATGGAGACCTACCCTGATCCCCAGGGGGACAATCGGGTGTGTGAGCTGAGGACGGCCAGTTCCAAGCATCGCCGACCGTCAGTGAAGCTGCTCCTTTTAGTGCCAGCAGAAGCTTGCCAGACGCCCCCTCCAGCCGTGGAAGTTGGAGCTTGCAACTTAGTGTTACTTCAGCCCGCGAACAAAACTATCAATAATTAATCCATGCCCGCACGGATTAAGGCGGGTGGAATGTTGAGAATTAATAATATAAATTTGAATTTTGGCGCTTAAGCCATTAGTTTGGACTACCTCGGTCGGAAGTCAGCCGAGCGACTCACGCGAGGCGGTGTCGCCGAGAAGACTTCCGTCCGCAGGCAGTCGGCATCAGTTAAATAAAGCGAGCAGTCGTGTTTAGTGTGCTCCGCTACTTAAAGTCAATGACTATTGCCAGAGGTAGAGTGCCACCCGATCTAAACGGCGTAACCACTCTCCTCTATTGTAAACCCTTAGAAACCGAGAAATAAATTTATCACAAAAGTTAGAGTTCATTATTAAATGCCAGTGTTAGTTTTATTTGAAGCCCAGTGATTCCTGCCTTCTCCTCGTTCCTTCCTCTTCTCCTTCCTCCTTCCTCCTTCTTCTCAGAAAAAAATAAATAAAATAAAAAAAGAATCACGTTTGTTTTTGTTTGGGTACTGCTTCTGTAAGTTAGGGATGGGTAATTAAGGCCAATTAATGGGTGAACCAATTAATTTTAACATCTTTAATCGATTATTTCTATCGATTATTTTTTAGACTGATTAATCGATGTTGATTTTTTTTTAATCCCAATCGGTTTTTATAAACTTTTATTCTAAAAATTCAAAAAATACGTATTTTGTAGAAATTTTTAAACTTTTATTAGTTTCAAAAATTTTGATTCTTTAATTGATCATGGACGAGTAATTCAAAAGAGAATTCGCAATAATAATATTGATGAATAATTATTTTTAATGAAAAAATCTTTAAAAATTTTTTTTTTTTTTTTTTAGTTGATCACACGCTCTATAATCAAGATAACAGTGTATATTTTAAGAAAATTTTAGAACTAACCAAGCATGGTTGGAGGAAAGTGAAAATAAAAAAAAGTGCATTCAAACAAATATTTCTATGCATCTTTTATATGAATTTAAGAATAGATAATTATAATATTATAAATAATAATAATATTAATAATGATAATAATAATAATAGTTCAACGATAAATAAATAACAAGAAAAACAGCATGCACAAACAGATTCCCGATGCGATAAATGAAAAATGTAAAAAATGTTAATTAATTACCATTTAAGCTTGCTCTAAACCCCCAAAACCCTGGGTGCCCGAGTTCAACAAAAAAACTGATCAGCTATCCCCCAAGCTCTAAACCCCTAAAAGCTTGGGCGCCCGAGTTCAACAAAAAAACTTATCAGCTATCCCCAAAGCTCCAAACCCCCAAAACCTTAGGCGCCTAAGTTCAACAAAAAAACTGATCAGCTATCCCCCAAGCTCCAAACCCCCAAATACCCTGGGCGCTCGGGTTCAATAAATAAACTGATCAGCTATCCCCGAAGCTGTAAACTCCCAAATACCCTGGGCGCCTGAATCCAAATTCTGTTGGATCTAACACTTGAGCAGTTAAATCTAAGCACGTTATTTGAGATTGAGTAACATAAAAGCTTCTTAGCATGGGTAATTTGATTGAATTTGTAGTAGGTGGCATTTCTTCGACTAAAGTGGATTTAAAACGATAGTTCCAAAACCGTAAATCATCAAAAGATAAACATTGTGCATTTGTATTCACAACTTTTATATTTACATTTGTATAAATGTAAACATAAAAGTTATAATTATACTTTGCCTTTGGAAATTAAAAATAATAAAAAGAATGGTTGGTGATTGTTCGTAGTAAAATTAATTAAATGATCCAAGTGTTTGGTCTTAACGAACAAATTATAAATTTATTTAAAAATTACGTATACTGACGTTTCGTTGTCATTAACAGGACAACCTTCTCAAAGCTACAAACATACAAAAAGATGTATTATTAATAACAATCTAAAAAAATTACAAAAAATATTGAATATAAAATAGATTCTCACAGGTAAATAAATATAGATATAAACAGACATATATATGACTGTAGTCATCACAGATAAGTTACTTAAAAATTATAAACATTGTACACTTAACATTGTTTTTTATTTAATTTTAATTTTGTCTTAAAGTGCACTGGTGTAAGTGCAAGTCGATCGAAAACTAACTATGAGACACTTGCAAAGATGAGAGAACTCAAGCTGAGGTTTATGGGTGTGAGAAGGGGAAAAGATGATAAGAGTGGGGTTTATTTTAATTTCAATTTCAAAGAGTCTAATGACTTCTTATAGTCATTTTTCAAATATTGTGTATCTGTAACCATAGGACGACCTTGTATAACAAATTTCAACGCTCCCTTCAGTTAACTAGTCCACGTCTTTATCAGATGTTTTCTAAGAATAACAGTCAGGACAGAATTTCATCCCCCCCAATCCAATCTCACCAATATAACAATTTACACCATCCTTATCTTGATAACCCTTTATCTTCGGATCAGTTAATATCTGAATTTTCTGTTACCTCTGAACAAAAATAGTTAGTTAATCTTTCAGGCTTACAACTTCCTGATAATGTTGTTGACGTTCTAAGGTTAGGCGAAAATTTCAATTTCTCTACTACTCTTAGCAAGGATTATATTTTTCAATTTTTTAAAGACCTTGAGAGTTCTCTTTACAATGTTAAATTTTTTAAAAACAACGTTAGGCAACAATTACTTGCTCAAGTTGATAGTAACATTAAAAAAAATAAAGTCCATATTGATATAACTGATACAATCATTTTACAAAAGTATAAGCAGACTAAATCTTTTCTAAAAAACAATCCGGATTTACACATTAGCAAGGCTGACAAAGGTAACTGTACAGTCGTGTTGAACAAGAATGATTACATTAATAAAGTTGAGATAGCCTTGTCCAATTCCACTTATTACAAAAAACTTGTTCATGACCCCTTACCCACATTGATTAAAGCAATTAAAGCAACTAATAGATTGATAGACAAACTCAATGTTATTTCAAAAAATGGAGAGAAAAACGCGGATGTATTTAAAACCCCCCTTGGAAAATCTGACAATTGTCTGTTACCACGAGCCTATGGCTTAGTTAAGATACACAAGAAAGACTATCCTGTCAGAATTATAGTTTCTTCCATAAACAGTCCAACTTACGAGTTAGAAAAAAGAATAGTTAGCCTCTTCAATACCTGTATCCCTAAACCTAAGTACACTACTCGCAATAGTTTTGAATTTAAGTCTGATGTTGAAAAACAAAGCCTATGCGAAGGACAGATTTTTGCTTCGCTAGATGTAGTTTCTTTGTTCACCAATATTGACCATAACCTAATTGTTACAGCTGTCAAATCCAAATGGCATTTTCTCAAAAATAGTATTAACCTTCGCAAGACTGAATTTTTGGATATCATTATTTTTATCATTAATTCAACCTTTTTTAAATTCAATAATAAATTTTACCACCAGAAGACGGGAGCCCCCATGGGTGGTTGTTGTAGCCCGTGGTTTGCTGACCTTTGCTTGGAAGCCCTCGAAGTTTTATGTTTGAACAAATTAAAGTTGAGTCACTTATTCTATAGGCGTTACGTAGACGATATTTTTCTTATATGCACCACAGCACAACTTACGATGATTCTTAAGGTTTTTAACGAATTCAATAAGCTTTTACAATTCACGGTTGAACGTCAGAATGAAATGAAAGAACTTAATTTTCTCGACATCACTGTTTCTAATTATAACAATGTAATACTCACCGATTGGTACCAAAAATCGACCGCGTCTGGTAGATACGTTAATTTTTTATCGCATCATCCCATCCACCAAAAGATAGCTATAATATATTCTCTTGTAGATAAAGCCATCAAACTTTCCAGCCCTAAGTTCCATGGAGATAACTTGAAAAAAGTTAGAATGTTACTGAAGGACAATAATTATCCTCACAACTTCTTCAATCACCACATTGACTACAGATCGAAAATAATCAATGGCAAAACCCAGAAAATTGCTGATACTGTCAACCATTCAGGTTTTTTATTGTTACCGTTTTATAAATATTTCGTCCCAAAAATCCAACACATTTTCAAATCTTTTAACCTTAAAGTTGTTTATAGGAACATTAATAGTCCGAAAGGTTTTTTCACACTTGGGAAAGATTTGATAGATACGCTCGATAAGCCGGGTGTTGTGTATCTTGCTAATGGCAATGATTGTAACGTAAAGTATATAGGTGACACAGGTCGTAAGTTAAGTAGAAGGATATATGAGCACCGTAATTACGTGAAAAATCATTCACAGACTTCGGTTATTTCCCAACATTGTGAGGAGACGTTACACAATTTTGACTTTGACAATGTTAAAATCCTGGAGAACGAGCAGAATATCTTTAAGAGGAGATTTTTAGAAATGCTCAACATTTATTTTTATTCTGATAACATAAACAAGAAGACAGATACACAATATTTGAAAAATGACTATAAGAAGTCATTAGACTCTTTGAAATTGAGATTAAAATAAACCCCACTCTTATCATCTTTTCCCCTTCTCACACCCGTAAACCTCAGTTTGAGTTCTCTCATCACTTTGCAAGTGTCTCATAGTTAGTTTTCGATCGACTTGCACTTACACCAGTGCACTTTAAGACAAAATTAAAATTAAATAAAAAACAATATTAAGTGTACAATGTTTATAATTTTTTAGTAACTTATCTGTGATGACTACAGTCATATATATGTCTGTTTATATCTATATTTATTTACCTGTGAGAATCTATTTTATATTCAACATTATTTGTAATTTTTTTAGATTGTTATTAATAATACATCTTTTTGTATGTTTGTAGCTTTGAGAAGGTTGTCCTGTTAATGACAACGAAACGTCAGTATACGTAATTTTTAAATAAATTTATACTTTGTTCATTAAGACCAAACACTTGGATCATTTAATGAAATTAAAAATATTAAATGCAATTCTTGTAATAAATGACCAATTTTTCATTTAAAAAAAATCTCAGTTGAAAAGCAATCTGTAAAGAAAAAAAATTTTCAAACCCAAATAATATTTTCTTTAGTGCTCGAAAACGGGTATAAAAATATTAATCTTAAGATTACTCATTCTGATACTGTTAATTATTGAGCTTAAGTTTTGCTGCCATAAATAATTTTATGGATGTAGAAGGGGAGTGAGTAATTAAACAAGACACATTATTACCATTATATACAATTTGATAATTTATTTACAATATTTACAGACCTTTTGTAGTGAGTATTACAATAATGAGTTATTCTAGTTGAGTAAAAACATTAACAAACAACCTTGATAACAAACAATAAGTTGAGTTGAAGTACCCATTGATGAATGAGCTTGTTGTGATGATAAAACCTCTTTGTTGTTGAGCAGCGTCCTGGGAAAATTGTTTATGATAAGTAGATCCTTTAAAGAGTAAACCAGTGGAGCGTTGCTGTGAGATTTGTGAGGAAATCTTTGATAAAGAGCCAAGCCAAAGTACCAAGTGCACCATGCGGCGGGGACGAGGTTATGGTTGCTGGCGAGCAACCAAACGATGAGTTGATGAGTCTTTTCCACCCTTACTGAGCTTCAAGTAATTTGCAGGTGCTCAATAATATTTGTTGTGCACTCACTTATCACTTTTCCACTGAGTTTGACCGGAATATTGCGAGAACTTTGATTTTACTTGCTTGACCGAGGCGTGGTCGAGCTAACCAAAACATGAGTAGAAGCTTGAGAAATGCCGTTGAGATTCACGTTTATTATGATAAAAAGTGATGCAGAAGCGCCCAACAAGTTATATAAATATATACTAGGGGGGGTACCCCCCTGCTCGCTTCGCTCGCCAACCCCCCAGAATTTTATGCTTGAATCTACACTTGTACCTACGCTTATACACATACTCTTGTGTCTACCTCTGTACCTACTCTGATACATACCATTGTTTCTACTTTTATAGCTTGTGACTACACCTGCTCCTTATTTCGTGCCTACCTTTGTTCTCACCTTTCATCTTACTCCAAACCCTTGTAACTACCCTTGTTCTTACCGTTGCACTTACTGCTTTTTATAACTAAGCTCTTACCCAGGAATATGCTCATGTTTATATATATATTTCTATCATGGTGATAACTGTAGTTTGAATTTTTTTTCATGCTTTTATTTCTAATTCTAAGACTACTTTGTTCTAATCTTTGATCATACTTTCATTTCAATCCTTTTTTAAACATCTGTTTCTATGCATTTACCGACTTATTTTTGTCTTTTTATTTATTAACCTTCCCTGCTTTATAACCTTGATCTATCCACGTCTGTTGAGTATTTTTTTCCGACTCTCTTTACTACGTCTGTTGATTTTTTTTACTTCCTACATATTATGAATCTTCATCAAGTAGATGCCAACTCAATCCAATACTTCCTACATATGTTAATGATCTTGTGCTTACTACCTATTTTTTACTCAAGCTTCTAACGCCGAACCTTCTACACATGCATTTGTTTCTACATCTGTTTCTACTCCCTTGCTAACTCTAGTTCTTTATTTATTTATTTTTTTAATTTTCTACACTGAATCTAGCCTTGTGCATAATCTTTTTTATCCTCTTGTACTTACTATTCTGAATAACCCTATAACAAACCTTGTTCATAACTTTGTTTCAAACTTGATAACTACTGTGGTAACTTCATTGTACCTACTGCCGTACCTGGACTTGTCATTACGTTTGTAACTTTGAACCTACGCTTATATGTACATTTTTGCTTAATATTGTTTCTATCTCTGTCACATGAATCTACCTGCTTAAATTTTGGTGTTTGCTGTTGTTTTTTCTTTTTTTCATGCTTTGGTCTCTAACTTTGAATCTTTGTTCTCATCTTTGTGAAAATTATCTTTTCTATCGTTCTTCTCAAATTTTTTTGTAATTGCAATCGTGAAACTAATCATCTTCATACAATTTTACCCACACAGCTCTTTAACTTTTTTGACAAATATTTTCTACATCCTTTTACATTTGTTATCAATGCTTTTTCTACGTAGGTCTGTCCCAATCAACCTATCTTGATTAATATCGAAGTTTATCTTACGACACCAGTTTCCAGCCATGTGTAGCCTCTTTCACTTTTTTATTATTTTCATACTTCAATTTGTAACTTGGAACGTAAGTTGTACTTTTTTTTTTTTTTTTTTTTTTTTTTTTTCAACATCTAACCCTGAAACTAACATCTTTTATAATATTGTTTTCGATCCTGTACAAACCTTTGTAGGTAAACACTTACCCACTTTTGAATCTACCGATGTACCTACCCTCTTGCCAAACCTTGAAGCTCTCTAAGCGAAGCGCACGCACAATTGTATTATATTATCTAAAACAAGTTTTGTCGAAGCTTCATCTAAATTAATCGACAATAAGTTATATATACCCTTTACCTTTGCGCTACGTTCAGAGTTCATATTCATTTAAACTTTTGTGGTTATAGATTCATTGGTTTTGTTTCAGTTTGTATACTAATAATTATTATTTTCATGATTATAATCGGATAATTTCGAAAACTTGATAACGTCATTATTTTTTCATCAAATCTATTCTCTAGATGTTTTAATTGAATTGTAATATAAAAATTAAAAATAAAAATAAAAATTTTAAATTTTGTTCTTCAACCAATCACATCACGAATAAAATGCTGACATTCTTTTTGGGTTCTCTCTTTTATATTTGGATATTAGTTAATTTTTTTAATGCTTCGTAGTTACTTTTTAAATTTATTCTATAGATACATAGCTGATAACTTGTATCAAAAATTTGCGATGTGAGTAGAAACTGATAACATATATCAAAAATGGGGGGTAAATATATAAGTAAAAAAAAGGGCATGGGGGGGGGTGATTAGAAAAGGGTCTCATTTATTAGCACGGGAAAAAAAAGCAAACGCACGGGAAATTTTAGGTCAAATCCACAGGAAAAAAGACATTTGCACGGAAAAATAAGTGATTAAACGGGAAAGAAAATAAATGCACGGGAAAAAAATACTTGAGCGGAAGTTAAATGTATTGAACGGGAAAAAAAATATATTGAATGGGAGTAGAATTAACATTGCGCGGGAAAAAAAATGTATTAAACGACAATAGAATTGATCTCGCACGGGAAAACGTCATATATTTTCTAGTGATTTGATTATCCCACGATTCGATTCGATTTACTATTGCACCTGCCACACTTACCCAGTTAATAAATTTTGTTTCCTGCCCTATAAGTCACTTTGTTGTAAGTTAATTTATAGTACCCCTGGTCACTCTAACCACAAAATCAAATCTTTGATGCGTGTTTTCGGTGACTCGTACTATAAAATAGTATATAGTACGAGTGCAGTACGTCAACAGGGCTTATTAAGAACCTCGTGCTGTGCTTCGCTTCGTACTTGGGTCCTTAAAACCGCCCCAGTGACGATGCTGCACCTGTACTATAATATACTATTTTAAGTGCATTTATTATTCTACCTACGAGAACATGCTATTATTTATTATATCTTTGTTATTTACTTCGTTGTAATCTAATTTTAAGTGCATTTAATTATCTATTTATGCGAACGTGTTACCATCTACTTGTATCACTCGATGTACTTGTCAAGCGACCAAATAGGGTTATACCCCAAGGCCGAAATAAAAACCTTACACATTCAGTCAGTCAGGGTTGGATAAGTTTTTTTGGATCATCGATTGCAGAAACTTTGGAAATTGCTTTCTGGCACCGAATGATGAGCAAAATCATCAATAATTTTTCTAAATGGTCCTTTTTTCGACTATCCACACAAAATGTTTGAATTATTTTTGTTTTTTAAATAATTTTCAAACAATTTTTGTTCAAAGCCCATTGCACTCCGAGACATGTGTATCCTCGCATGTTTTTGTCTCTTTATGAACTTAAAGGGAAAAATATTTTCAAATCTTAACTCAAAAAGTATAAATCTGAACAATTTATATTTCAAACCTCAGAAAATGCTAAAAAGTACTTCTAGTAACAAATTATTCCTGTTCAAATTTTTCGAGTTAAGACTTGAAAATTATTGATGATTTTGCTCATCATTCGGTACCAGAAAGCGATTTCCAAAGTTTCTGCAATCGATGATCCAAAAGAACTTATCCAACCCTGAGAGGAGGACCCGCTAGGACTAGACATTTGGGTCACTTCTTTGAGTTTTTAGCTAATTTTCAAACAATTTGTGTTCAAAACCTAAGCCAAAGGCGAGAGTGTCAAGGGTTTGCTAAGGGTTAGCTCATACTTTTCCAGCGTCGAGTGTAATGTTTTTTTCAACTCAAAGCAAGGAGTTCAAACTTTCTGTTTGGGAAAAATCAGAAAGTTTGAACTTTCTGCACCGTGTGTGAAAAATAAATTTTATAGAGTTAGGAAGTTTTTTTAATCACAATTTTAATGTTTAGAAGGACAATAATTGATGCATTTATCGCAACGTAATCAAAGTTTTTGCGCACACGCGGAGATCTAAAGTTTTTGCGCACACGCGGAGTACCTAAGTTTGCGTGCATGCGGGATAATTTAGTTTGCGAGTACGCGGAATACCTAAGTTGCGCGTACGCGCAAATTTTTGTTTGAAAGGGTAAGTTTGCGCCTACGTGGAGACTCCTCCGCGTACGCGCACGCGTACATACATGAATACATACATGAATATATTTGGATGATAATTACAGAATAAAAAAAATTAAAAACTAAATAAATAAGGATTTAAAGTTTAACAAGAATTTTTTAAATAAAATTTTACAATTTATTAAAAAGAAAAAATTACTCCATTATAAATTTAATTTTTCTGAAAATAAAATCTTTTTTTCACTTTTTTTAAATTAAAAACTTGGATTTTTCTAATCAATCTTATAATGAAATTTTTTAAAATTAATGAATTCAAATTTTATAATTTTATATAGTTTAATTATACCATTAAAAAAGAATTATTAAATTAAGAAAATATACAAAACTTGTAACAAAACATTAAAAATGGGGTGCGGGGGAAGGGCGGGCGGGGGGCTTGATTGGAAAATCAAAGGATAATTCAAAACTCATAGAAAGAAGCATATTTCGGTACACTTTTACGGTTAGTTAAGCACTTTTTTGAGAGGCTTGTGGGGGGCGGGTTGGGGGCGTCGGGGGGGGGGGGGCGTGAGAGAAGAAAAACAACTATATAATATAGTAAGATAGGGGGGGTACCCCCCTGCTCGCTTCGCTCGCCAACCCCCCAGAATTTTATGCTTGAATCTACACTTGTACCTACGCTTATACACATACTCTTGTGTCTACCTCTGTACCTACTCTGATACATACCATTGTTTCTACTTTTATAGCTTGTGACTACACCTGCACCTTATTTCGTGCCTACCTTTGTTCTCACCTTTCATCTTACTCCAAACCCTTGTAACTACCCTTGTTCTTACCGTTGCACTTACTGCTTTTTATAACTAAGCTCTTACCCAGGAATATGCTCATGTTTATATATATATTTCTATCATGGTGATAACTGTAGTTTGAATTTTTTTTCATGCTTTTATTTCTAATTCTAAGACTACTTTGTTCTAATCTTTGATCATACTTTCATTTCAATCCTTTTTTAAACATCTGTTTCTATGCTTTTACCGACTTATTTTTGTCTTTTTATTTATTAACCTTCCCTGCTTTATAACCTTGATCTATCCACGTCTGTTGAGTATTTTTTTCCGACTCTCTTTACTACGTCTGTTGATTTTTTTTACTTCCTACATATTATGAATCTTCATCAAGTAGATGCCAACTCAATCCAATACTTCCTACATATGTTAATGATCTTGTGCTTACTACCTATTTTTTACTCAAGCTTCTAACGCCGAACCTTCTACACATGCATTTGTTTCTACATCTGTTTCTACTCCCATGCTAACTCTAGTTCTTTATTTATTTATTTTTTTAATTTTCTACACTGAATCTAGCCTTGTGCATAATCTTTTTTATTCTCTTGTACTTACTATTCTGAATAACCCTATAACAAACCTTGTTCATAACATTGTTTCAAACTTGATAACTACTGTGGTAACTTCATTGTACCTACTGCCGTACCTGGACTTGTCATTACGTTTGTAACTTTGAACCTACGCTTATATGTACATTTTTGCTTAACCCATTAGGTCCCAAGAGTTATGAATTTTTTTTTGTACTTTGAGCTTATAAATCAAAGCGAAAAAGTTGAAAAATAATTTAAAAAATACCCTACCCCCCTATTTTTGGATATGCCCTACACGATGGCATTGTTTAAAATACTCAAAAATAACATTTTAATTTGTTAATAAACAAATTTAAAAAAAAAATGAAAATTTTTACGTCATTTTTTTTTTTTCAAGCTGGTGAACAATGCCAAAAAAATTATTTTTGCCCTTAAAAAGTTGACCACGGGTGTTCACATTAGTTGAACTTTACGTGCATATTTGATTTTTTTGGTTTCGATTTTTTTAAACAAAATGGCGGACTAAAAACTTCAACGCCAATAATTGTACGGCAGCGCATGGTTGAATAAATACCGAAAAATTACTTTTTATAAAAAATGACTGTGGTTCCTAAGATTTTTATGGTCGCTAATTATGAATCTGAGATCAGAATATCAAAATTGTAAGAATTGGGCCCAATACCATAGGACCCAATACTCAAAGTTAAGATTTTATAAAAACAAAAAATATCATCATATTTTACGTAGAATTTCAAGATCAAAGTATACTTGGTCGTTTTTCGAAAAAATCGTCATTTTCGAGTAAAAAATCAAAAAAAGTTCAAAGTATTGGATTTACTTCCAGAGATCCACAACAGCTCGTCCCCGTGTGCCTGTAACGAATTGAACACAACTTTTGAGATGGCAAAAATATATTTACGAGGTTTTTGGGTTGCTGGTAGTGTATCTGAGGTAAAAACATGAAAATCCCAAATATAGGGCCCAATACCGTAGGACCCAATAGTAAAAATTGAGATATCATAAAAATAAAAAATGCCATCTTATTCTGCGCAAAATTTCAAGATCAAAGTATACTTGGTCGTTTTTCGAAGAAAATCGTCATTTTCGAGTAAAAAATCAAAAAAAGTTCAAAGTATTGGATTTACTTCCAGAGATCCACAACAACTCGTCCCCGTGTGCCTGTAACGAATTGAACACAACTTTTGAGATGGCAAAAATATATTTACGAGGTTTTTAGGTTGCTGATAGTGTATCTGAGGTAAAAACATGAAAATCCCAAGTATAAGGCCCAATACCGTAGGACCCAATAGTAAAAATTGAGATATCATAAAAATAAAAAATGAGATAAAAAATCTGTGCAGAGATCCTGCATTCTAATCATTTCACGTGAGTTACGTCGTATAAAAAGATCGACGAAATAAAAAACAAAAAGTAAAAATTTTTTTTTAAAACCACGTGGTGCTGCATGTCCTTGAGTCCCTTTATTTGGAATTTTTTTGTTATTACCTCAGATACCCTATTAGCTACCCAAAATATATTTTTGCCATCTCAAAAGTTGTGTTCAATTCGTTACAGGCACAAGGGGACGAGCTGTTGTGGATCTATGAAAGTAAATCCAATACTTTGAACTTTTTTTGATTTTTTACTCGAAAATGACGATTTTCTTCGAAAAACGACCAAGTATACTTTGATCTTGAAATTTTGCGCAGAATAAGATGGCATTTTTTATTTTTATGATATCTCAATTTTTACTATTGGGTCCTACGGTATTGGGCCCTATATTTGGGATTTTCATGTTTTTACCTCAGATACACTATCAGTAACCCAAAAACCTCGTAAATATATTTTTGCCATCTCAAAAGTTGTGTTCAATTCGTTACAGGCACACGGGGACGAGCTGTTGTGGATCTCTGGAAGTAAATCCAATACTTTGAACTTTTTTTGATGTTTTACTCGAAAATGACGATTTTTTTCGAAAAACGACCAAGTATACTTTGATCTTGAAATTCTACGTAAAATATGATGATATTTTTTGTTTTTATAAAATCTTAACTTTGAGTATTGGGTCCTATGGTATTGGGCCCAATTCTTACAATTTTGATATTCTGATCTCAGATTCATAATCAGCGACCATAAAAATCTTAGGAACCACAGTCATTTTTTATAAAAAGTAATTTTTCGGTATTTATTCAACCATGCGCTGCCGTACAATTATTGGCGTTGAAGTTTTTAGTCCGCCATTTTGTTTAAAAAAATCGAAACCAAAAAAATCAAATATGCACGTAAAGTTCAACTAATGTGAACACCCGTGGTCAACTTTTTGAGGGCAAAAATAATTTTTTTGGCATTGTTCACCAGCTTGAAAAAAAAAAAATGACGTAAAAATTTTCATTTTTTTTTTAAATTTGTTTATTAACAAATTAAAATGTTATTTTTGAGTATTTTAAACAATGCCATCGTGTAGGGCATATCCGAAAATAGGGGGTAGGGTATTTTTTAAATTATTTTTCAACTTTTTCGCTTTGATTTATAAGCTCAAAGTACAAAAAAAAATTCATAACTCTTGGGACCTAATGGGTTAATATTGTTTCTATCTCTTTCACATGAATCTACCTGCTTAAATTTTGGTGTTTGCTGTTGTTTTTTCTTTTTTTCATGCTTTAGTCTCTAACTTTGAATCTTTGTTCTCATCTTTGTGAAAATTATCTTTTCTATCGTTCTTCTCAAATTTTTTTGTAATTGCAATCGTGAAACTAATCATCTTCATACAATTTTACCCACACAGCTCTTTAACTTTTTTGACAAATATTTCCTACATCCTTTTACATTTGTTATCAATGCTTTTTCTACGTAGGTCTGTCCCAATCAACCTATCTTGATTAATATCGAAGTTTATCTTACGACACCAGTTTCCAGCCATGTGTAGCCTCTTTCACTTTGTTATTATTTTCATACTTCAATTTGTAACTTGGAACGTAAGCTGTACTTTTTTTTTTTTTTTTTTTTTTTTTTTTTCAACATCTAACCCTGAAACTAACATCTTTTATAATATTGTTTTCGATCCTGTACAATCCTTTGTAGGTAAACACTTACCCACTTTTGAATCTACCGATGTACCTACTCTCTTGCCAAACCTTGAAGCTCTCTAAGCGAAGCGCACGCACAATTGTATTATATTATCTAAATCAAGTTTTGTCGAAGCTTCATCTAAATTAATCGACAATAAGTTATATATACCCTTTACCTTTGCGCTACTTTCAGAGTTCATATTCATTTAAACTTTTGTGGTTATAGATTCATTGGTTTTGTTTCAGTTTCTATACTAATAATTATTATTTTCATGATTATAATCGGATAATTTCGAACACTTGATTACATAATTATTTTTTCATCAAATCTATTCTCTAGATGTTTTAATTGAATTGTAATATAAAAATTAAAAATAAAAATAAAAATTTTAAATTTTGTTCTTCAACCAATCACATCACGAATAAAATGCTAACATTCTTTTTGGGTTCTCTCTTTTATCTTTGGATATAAGTTAATTTTTTTAATGCTTCGTAGTTACTTTTTTAATTTCTTCTATAGATACATAGCTGATAACTTGTACTTAACGCTATATGCCTAGAAAAAAGTGCGGAGGGAGCAGACTGCGGAGGCAATCGAGTGCGCGTGATATAAGATGAATGCGTGTACTTGCATACCTTAAAATAACTCAATTTTATTATTATTATTTAAATAAACTAAATAACCCATTTCTATTTTACTTTTAAACTTTCTTTTTATTGCTTAACCCATTAAGTCCCAGGATTTTTTAAATTTTTCTTGTACTTTGAGCTCTGGAATTTTGATGAAAATGATAAAAAATATTTTCAAAAAGACCATATACAACTATTTTCGGGTATGCTCTACACGATGGTGTAGTTTAAAAAATCAAAAATGTCATTTTCAATTGTTAATTAACAAATTAAAAAAAAAACTCAATTTTTTGCTGCATTTTTTTTTTTTTTATGAATTCTTTCAGTTGGATTTTTTTTTTTTTTTCAAAAGATTTTCAGAATTTAGAGGTTTCAGTAGAGCAGACAAATACAGTATGATTAAGATGTTTTAATGTAATAATACGTATTATTTTGTAATATTTTCAAATTATTTATTATGTAATTGAGAGAACTTTTTATTATATTTAAAAAAATTTTTTTTATTATATTTAAAAAAAAAAAATTAAGAATTTGCACAAATCTTTTAAAGAGAGTTTGATTTTTTTTTTTTTTTTTTTTTTTTTTTTTTTTTTTTTTTTTTCAGTGAGGAATCGGACCCATATCACTCACACTATTTGATAAGCAATCAACCCACTAGACCAGGGTATATTTAAATTTTCCCAAACCAAAAAATAGTTTTTAACTATATCTATTGATATATTATTCCAAGTACCAGCCTACCTTGCAAAATGAATAAACGAAATTCATTTGCTCAAATCTTTAGCGCACAAGTTTTAATCCGAAATCGAATCGTCACTCATTTCGAAATCTTCGAGCAAAAGGGAACCTTAATGATTCGTGAGTTTATATAGTTTAATTATATCATTTATTTTCTTAATTTAATAATTCTTTTTTACAAAACTTTAACAAAACATTAAAAATGGGGGGCGGGGAAAAAAAAGGCGTGGGGAGAGCGGGCGGGGGGCGTGATTGGAAAATCATAGGACAATTAAAAACTCATAGAAATAAGCATATTTCGGTACACTTTTACGGTTAGTTAAGCACTTTTTTGAGAGGCCTGTGGGGGGTGGGCGAGGGGCGTGGGGGGGGGGGGCGTGAGAGAGGAAAAACAACTATATAATATAGTAAGATATATATGGGTCAGAATAATACTTTTTTACAAATCCGTGTGCGCGGGGTTGGCTGATCTTTTTCAAATAATATATAAAATAATAATAAGATATAAATATATAATGAATAATAAAATAATAATAATATATGTAAAATAATAATAAGATATAAATATATTATAAATATATGTATATCTTATTATTATTTTACTGACAATTTAAAAAAAAATGTTACACTTTTTATATGATGTAACGGAATTCACATCCCGTATCGCGAATCATCGATCGGATTTCGATTGGGTGAGATTTAGCGAAAGAACCGCAGACGAGCGAAAGAAGCGAGCTGCAGATGAAGAACGGGTGTGCGTGCGTGTGAGTGCGAGTCGTCGCGAGGGTTAGGGTTGCGCGCGCACGATGCTATCTCGCTTCATCGCGAATATCGTGCGGCAGACCTTTTGGTTCGCTCTCGCTGTTTTTTGTTAGATACTTAAAGAAATCTGGTGTGACGTGTGTGAGTTAGTGGCCACTGATAGCGACAACGGTGTAACGGATCAGCGTGATCTCCTACAGCGTCAACCGTGAGTTGTTTGTATTCGTAAATTTAAGTTTTAAAGTTTTGCGAGGCTGCCGGTAGCGCGGCAACCATCTTGTGTATCTATCTCTCTCTAGTTCGCGGATAGTAGCGAACTACAGTAGGCTATTAACATTTCGTATCAATCCTTTTTTTTTATTTTGTTCTATTTACTTAAGTTAACGTTCTTGTCAGTCAGAGCGGCGCGCACTGACTGACGCTCTTTAAATTAGTTTATTTCTTCTTGATTATTAAAGTTGGTGTCTGTAATGAGACGATCTTCCTTTTATTGAGATAAGCCTAGTTTATTCCTTCGCTAATCCCAAGACCCGTCGTCCGTGAGATTTCGACTGCTAACCGAGCAGCCGTATGGTTGGTTATCACCGAACGTAGGTTGGTAATTTAATTTCGCGGTCGCGGACGCGGAATCCTTTTTTTTCAGGTGTACGACTGAGGAGGAGAGTGAAGGATATCACTCTCTGTGGCCGCTGGAGTTGCGCTGTCATCGGGGCTGACATCGAGGGTTCCGGGCACTGATGGTAACCCGTCCTTCAGGATAAGCGGGAGAACTTATCATTGCGCGGATAGCTCCACGGTTACAATCACTGGGTGAATTTTTGTCATCAAAAAACTAAACTTTATTAATATTTAAAAATTTTATTTGCTATCTGTTAATGACACTTAATTTTGAATAAATAAATAATAAGTAAAAAAATAGTATTTAATTTATATTTATTTTGAATATATACCAAAAAATAAAAAAATTGTATTTTTCGACGCTTTGCTGCTTCATACAAGTGCCGTTAAAAATGGTTGCTGACCGTTTTCCCGAATCAATTTGCCCGAACGCCCAATCGCCCGAATGTCCAATCCCTCGAATACCGATTCACCCGAATACTCTTCACCCGAATACAAATCGCCCGAATACCAGTCGCCCGGATACCCACTCGCCCGAACAGCATCCCCCGAATATTCCCCGAATAAAAGGTTTGTAATTAATGCATCAATATAATATAATATTACAAAATAAGCTTTTACAATTTTAAAATAAGTATCAAGAACATGTATATAAAAAACAATAACAAAATATTAAATATTTTTTTCCAATCGCCTCTAAATAGGCTAAAATTTCATAGGACTCATAATTTAAAACGATGTTCTGTAGCCTTTTCTGCACGTCCAGCCATTTCTTCTTGGGGGCTACCTTTATTTTACGCCCAAGCGAAAGTTCTACCACCGATATCTCTGTCTCGCCTTGCTCTTTCTGCATTTCCTTTATGAACGAGTATATATCGGGGTGGTTCTTTCCCATAAGGGGATGAAAGCGATTATGCCACCCCTCCGATACATTATTTGTTTTGGATTCGCCTGTTTCGGCCGCATCATGATGGTTCCAAAACTGAATTTTGTATCGGGGGGTGACCGCTTTCCGTCTGCCAACCTTCGGTTTGCCTACAAGTTATAACAGTTACGTATTAAGTTCATATTGAGTTAGGTACAGTAAACTGAAAGATTAAGCTCACCAAGCACATAAGTTCGTTCAAAGTATTCGACGAAATCTTCCAACTCTTCTGGAGCCTCGTTCTTGACCGCGTTAAAATAAAATTCGACATCCGAGATCGGAACAAACGCCAGTGCTGCTATCATATGAGTCAATTTCTTCACCGACCTGTCCGTCGGATCATTACATGCACTAGCCAAGCCACGCTCCTGAATGTTTCTGTAAAGACTTTGCCACATATGGAAGAAACATCCAGACAAGGCCACGTACGGAAATACCGAAGAGCAGGCATTAATTATGCCCAATTTGAAGTCACTCATTATTAATTGCGGCTCGCAGTTTCTTATGCCATAGTCATGAGCCGCTGCAGTAATCGAATGAAAGACGATCTCGTACTGACAGCTTTCCTTCGACGTAAGGAGAACATATAGGGGCATTAATTTCGGGGGCTTTCTCGGAGTTTCTGTGCACCGTTCCCAAAACAGTAAAGACTTGGGTAAAAATGTGCGGCGTGACCTGTACAAATAATAATGTAAATAATGTAAACAAATAATGTACATAATACTGCATGATGCAAACCTTAAAGGTTACGTCAAGGTACCAAATTGAGCTGCTAGCAAGAAGTTCTAAATATCTTCGAGTTGCAAAGACAATAATACGCCCTTCCAACTCATCATCTTCATCCTTGCTTGAATCATAAATTACAAATGATGGTTAAAAATTACAATTTATTTAAAAAATACGTGAAATGTAAGCGCTCGGTATTAAAAAAAAAAAACCCCCGATGACCACCAAAGTAATGATTGGGTATTGTTTGGCAACCTTTGAAGAGTACCTACAAGAATTTTGAGGGGAAAAAAATGGGTCAAAATCCTTCAAATATACATACAAAAATCGCGAAAAACACGCTTTTAGCGTTTTTTGAAAACTTTAAAGAGCTGTAACTCGAAAACAAATCATCAGATTCACTTCCAGTTGGTCTGAAAATTTTCCCTTTTTCAAGCAAAAAAACTTCTGCGAATATATGTTTATAGAAAAGTTGCACCAGAAATGAGCTACAGTCGCCTGAAGATGGTCAAAAATAGGCTAAAAATGAAAAGTACGTATGTGCTTGTACGCATACGAAAATTAGTTTTGAGGACAAAAGTCATATGTTTTCATGAAAGTACTAGCTTCAAACAAACTTTTTATTTCCACCCCGTGTCGGTATCTCAAATAAAAAAAAAATTATAATTTTTTTAAAAAGGACTTAAAATACGCCATGTTTGGCCTTTTTTTAAACTTTGAAAAATTACTGTGCCCCTTAGAAATAAGATAGAGATCTCTGGTTGGTGGCAAAAGTCTTATTTTGAATAGTTCTTTGGCAAGAAAATTTGAAATAGATCGACCAACTCTGCGCGCACGGATTTGTAAAAAAGTATTATTCTGACCCATATGTTACACGAGGTAAGAGCGCCATGACAGCCTACAAGCGCTAGATCAATTATCAGAATTAATAGGTAAAAGTTGAAAAATCCTCTAGTTGCTAAATGGTAACCCATTAAACAAGGCTTGCAAAATACGCTAGGCTTATTAAAGTTATTCCATTAATCGTTTTTTAAGTTGTTTTTCGGCTTTAAAAATGGCTTAACCCTTTTTTGAACTTTTAACTATTTTTAACTTAAAAAGGGCTAACTTTAGAGAAAAATATGTAGAGACCTTTTACGTTTGTATTGACTCAAAAAATATGAAAAAAATTTTTTTGACATGAAAATTTAAATATTTTTTTGACAGGTCTAATCTGTCAATAACTTTTAAACTGACATGATTTCGAACTTCCGATCAAAAAATTCGAGCTCAGTGGGGCCGAAAACATAAGTATACGCTGAAATATTCCATTCAAACTGTAAAGGCTACGAAACGCCCTTGGCTCCTAGACTATGTATAAATATACCGTATTGTCCGGCGTATAAGCCCCCCAGGCAGCCCCCAAAATCGACTCTTAAAATTGAGGGGGGAGGGGGCTTATACGCCGAGTACACAATTTTATAAAATTTCGAGCTGAGTCCAAAATCGAATAAAAACGATAATTATTAGTAAATTTAGCAAATGTTTAACTTAGAAACACTTTTATTTTGTACATAATTTCTTTTATATTGTTTTTAACATAATTTCAACTTAAAATTTATTCAAACATCAACTGTAATAGCTAGCGCGGTAATTAGATTCGAACTGTTATGGAACGCAGATGCAGATCGGTAAGTCAGGTGATGACGAGATCTACCGATCAGCATTACTCTAATTTTGACGCTTGGCGTGATCACACGTGTGTCAGAGAGCGAATATACTTATTTATTTTTTGTGCTGTTAGATAACTTGATCGAGGTTGTGTTTGATAAAGTTATCAGTGAGAAGTTGTGTAGATTTTCCTGTGATTCAGTTGTCATTGGATCGGAGCGGGGAAGGCGAACATCTCATGAAAAGTCAGCGTGCGGCCTTGGAAGGCATTGTCTTCTTGTGTGAAGCCATTCGGGCTGGTAGTAATTATCATTATTATTGTTAAATCAAGCGAAGGTGCACCTGCTAGAAAGTAAGCCCGCGTAGCGGTTGATCATTGTATTTACTCGTGAATGATTAGAGTCAGAGTGTGAATGTATGTTTCACGGAAGTACTCAAGTACTTGATCGAATCTTCGTCTTTGTGATTTTGGCGCGCTGCAGCTAGCAGCCGACCGCGAGAGCGTGTGTGTGTGCGTCGGTGTGTTCGAGTCTACCGCGACACTGACGCCGAACTTTGTTTTTGTGAAAGCAATTTTTCTTTCGACAATTTAAGACTGCGAGTCATTTAAGTTTACTTGTTAGTAAACATTCGGGTGAAATTAATTTGGACTGTTTTGTAACTTTTTCTATTTTTATTGTTGATTAAAATTATTAAAATTTACGTCTGATTGTTCATTTAATTAACCCGTGTTCCTGCGATCGGTCTACGTTAACTCACGCTACTACCGACGAAGGAGAGCAGCCGCGCCGCGTAATAATAACATTAGTTCGCGTACGCGTCTTCCCCCAATTTTCAGGATTGAAAAAAAATCGACGGATTGTCGTGTGCACAGAAAGTGCATTTTGTCAGCAGGTCGGAGGAGTGCGGACGACGATCGCCGCGGGTTCTCGTGATTAATCACGATCCTCCGAGGAATTAAATTCCTTAGTTCGAGCAATGTGACACAACACATCAGCTATCTTTTGCATTTAATCATTTAAATAAGAATGATGAACATAGGTATCGTAGTGCGGATCTCACTCTTCTGTTTCATCTTCAACTTTAAGCATTGCGCTTTCTTCAATGTCATCGTTCCACAAAATATCGTCTTTACTACCGTCGAAGGCGTTCAAAATGCAACATTTCTTAAAAGACTTTATAACGCTTTCAGTTTTTACTTGATTCCGAGCTTTTATAATAAAAGTGCAATTAATCAAAAAGTGTAATTAAGTCTCTCTTATGTTTGTTATTCTGATAAAAGAGGGGCGGGGGGCTTATACGCTATACAGGGGATACAAACATTCGGAATTCTCGATAACGAAATCGGGGGGGGGGGGGATTATACGCCAGACATTACGGTAATCAAAATTAATAGTAATAATAAATGAAATATCTTAGAAAAATTATATAAATACAAAGTATTAAGAATTAAATAACTAAAAATAGTTTGCATAAAACCACAAAAACACAATATTTAGATAAGGTGGTGTACCCCATTTGGGGTCACGTACCTATTTGGGATCAAAGTCATGGATTTGTATAACTATATAGTTGCATCTCCCGTACAGCTTGTACAGAGTGATCCCAAATGGGGTCCACCACGTTATCAGTCAGAAATTATTGGTGATCCAACATTTCAGTTGTTTTTTCAATTTTCTGGAGCGTTTATCAATCTTCAGAAATCCAGGCAGTTTGTTAAAAGTGATTAAGGCAGTATACTTATAACATTTTTTGTATAAAGATTTTTTTATTACTGGAATATTTACATATTTAGACCTGGTCATGCTGTTAGAAGTTCTTAGTGTACTCATGAGATGATCATAAGTGTGTCAGTCGCATGAATACGCCAGAGTTGGACACGAGGGGGGGAGCGCAGTTAATCTCCCTAGCACGCTGACGCGCGGTGGCATGGAGTTCATGGATGGGGCCAGGAAGTATGGGGTTGACATAGATACCGACTGCGTCACCCGCTACCGTCCTGTAGTTTAAGTTTAGTATTTAAGCAGTTTAGTAATTAGAATTATAAATTGTGCAAAAAAAAAAATTTTTAACCCTTAAAGTACACACGGGGTCCAAAATACCCCACATAACTATCGTTATCGGGTGACTGCACGGCTGTCTGTATAAAGAAATACTTAGTCGCATTATTTTATGCACACTTTTATTATAACTTACAGAGTTTAAATTTTACACTAGAAATAAATTTGATCGTAACAAAAAAATAATAATGATAATAATAAATAGAAAATAAAAAGAAAAAAGGAAAAACCTTTTAAAGCAAAGACTCAAATTTTCCAAATTACAATTTTTGAAGGTTATTTTAAATATTACTCTTGAGGTCAAACCCTACTTTTCCAGGGGTATAAATTTTCAGTGCGTAAATTCGATTTCAATTTTCAAATTGGAAATTTTTGGAATTGCAATTTCAATTATTTCCAGTTTCACCTTTCAGATTTGGTAATTTTCTCAATTTATTTTTTTAAGCTCAACCAAAGCTGTTGACTTTAATGCTAGAACAGGTTCTTATTTAAAATTAAAAAAAAAAAAAAAAAAAATCAGAGGTAACGATTTTAATAATAAACTCAAGGAATTACTCTGCATAAATTTTAATTTACACAAAAAAAAAAAAAAAAAAAATTATTTTTTTGCAATTTTTCCCTCGGCTATTTCAAATTTCGATTCTACAGAGTAAGAAAATATATTACAAGGCGGAGACATTAAATTGAGGAGACCCAAGTGACGGAGAGAAGAAGTGCGCGCAAGTAATCGCCGTTTCACTTCATTCTCCCGTTCGTATTCCCCCTACCGTGCAGTCCCCCACCGTGGAGTCGCAGTAGCACTAAGCCATTTCTTCTTTGTGCCGCTGTCCGCCTATCGGCGTTTCACTCCATTCTCTCCTTCCGAGCGCCGAGCTGACCGGAGAGACGCCCGACCTATAACCGAAATTTCTTTAGACGCTACTTTAAATTCAATAGTATTGGCAATCGCTACTTTGAAAATAAATTTTTTTTTTAGTAGTAATAGCATTAGTAATATTGATAGGAGGTAGTGCTTAATTAATTTGATAGGTTCAATAATTAATAAAAAAAATTACTATAATTAATTTAATTTAATAATGATCGATAATATAATTAGTATAATTATTACGCATATTTAATAATAATTAATTTGGTAGGTTTGATAAAATATCGTGAATATTACCGAGTACAAAAAAAAGTAATAAGAGAGAGGAAGCCGCGCGCTACTGAGTCCGACCACTTCCCACCCTTGTGTGACGTCTGACTAATTCTTGACCTATTTTTACTCGCTACCCTTTTGGTGGCTGACCATCCCTTGACCTATTTTTCACCCGCCTGTGTTTTTTTTTACTTTCTCTTTCTGACCACGTTGACCTACTCTACTCGCCTGCTCTCACAGTCGAATAAATAAATAAAGAAAAAGGGGTCGTCATTCTCCTATCACCGTGTGGGTTCCCTGACTCGTGCCCAACCGGGAGTTCCGACCGAGGGGCGTTGTAAGTGACCCCGACTGGGGAATTGAATGCAAGGCGGCGCAGTGCGCCTCTACAGCCAGGAAGGGCTAGCCCTTGGGTTTCGGATCTTCCTGCGCAATCGATTCGAATTAAGAATAATCCGGATCGAGTTGACCCTATATGCAGACGACCTAGTTGTCTATCACCGTTAAAGATAGACCCAGACCGAATCTCGAACACCTACACCGGTAGTTCTTCCGTACCCCTAGTCCTTGGACAGTGGAGTGGCAGCTAAGCTGGTGTCTTTTGGGACCCCACGAGATGACCGGTGGGACAAATGCCAATGGCCAGGTTCCCCATCAGGATACCAAACGAAGAGAAATTGCGGACCTATAACCTCTACCAACGCGACATAATAGTCCGGTTGGACGAAATGAGACTAACCGCGGGAGAAAGAGAGATAGCCGAGAAAATTAAGACCAAGGACCGATACGACCGAAAAAGGAAAAAGTTCTGCGGCAAGCCGGGTGGGTACGCCTGGGTGCTAGTCGAACCCCGCATCTCGAAGTTTGACAGCTACTATAAAAAGCCGCTGAAAATTGTCGAGATCATGGGAAAGAACAACGTGATTCTCGAATTGCCCAATGGAAAAAAAAAATTCGAAAACACGTGGATAAACTCATAAGCGTCCCATCCGGTTCCGAAGAATCCGACCTAAATAACTAACAGGTTCTTGTATAATTACAGATGCTAAACTATCTAACGTTTATGATGTGGGGAATTCGTGTAGTTATGGGGGAGGCGACCTACAATATAACTCAATTCCAAAACAAACCAGGGTTATATTATGAAAAGGTGGGAGTGGTACATCTTCGAAGAGCAGATTGGAAGGTGATAATAGCAGTAGAGAGTGGACAACTACTTCAAAATCACGACGTGGGTGACCGAATAGCTGCTCTCTCTCTAAGATGCCATAATCATGTGGACGATCCCCCTTGCGAAGAATTGGTTGACCTAAACTCATTGACCAATACCTATCGAACCCTCCAAGGATTGGACCAAGAAATCACAGACCAAATAAACGACCTAACTACCGAAGAAACGACCGAAGGAGAAAACCCATCGACCAAACGCATCAGGCGACTAGCTCCATTTGGCATCATTGGATCCCTTAGTGAAAGCTTATTTGGACTAGCTACGGCAGACGACGCGGAGAAAGCTCATCGAGAAATCGACCGGATGCAACAAGACCAGAAACAATTGATCAGTCTACAAAAGGAACAGGTCCACGTCGTAACCGGAGCCCTATCGGAACTTCATAACGAGACCCTAATGCAAAAGCAAAAAATTGACAGAATGGACACCGCCCTGACCAAGCTGCAAACATCCCCAGTGCTCAAGGATCTGTACGTGCAGGATCAAAACCTGGGTCGCCAGCTTAATCAATTAATGGAATTACGAACAAAACTCTTACAAATAATCACCCTGGGTCGGAAAGGCGACCTTGCCCGTGGACTAATATCAAACAAGTTCCTAACCCAGATCCGACATGAGATTGGACAAACTACTAAGAACCTTGTCCTGCCCATCCCGGAGAAACGCTGGTACCTCGATGAAGTGGCCAAGATTTCGAAGGTAGAGATAGTGCACAACCGAAACCGACTACTAGTGTATGTGCATATACCTCTAGTAAACCACACGGCCTACGAACTACATCGAATGCACTCCTTAGGGGCACCACAATCCCTTGGTACTGAAATCAATGGAACCGCATACATCGAACCCTCTCACGAATATTTGGGAGTGAGTGAAGACTAGCTCCAATACTTTAAATTCAACCAAATCGACTTTGAAGAGTGCTTGGACCTAGTTTACGGGTATATGTGCAACAGCAAATTGGGAATCTGGAAAAGTTCCCATGCCCCAAACTGTGAGATAACGCTGTACCTACAACCCTCGGCAGAGGCGCTCAAGCTGTGCGATTTGCGGTTCCACCCGCAAGTTCTGGACCAATGGCGCTATCTGAAAGCGACGGGGTCCTGGCTTTTCTCCATGGCAAAGGAGGAGCAAATACGAATTCTTTGTCCCAGTAACTCAACTATAATCTCGGTGAAAGGCCTAGGACTTTTGCAACTAGCCCAGGAATGTGTAGGAAAAACAGATAAAATTACCCTGCCAAACCCCGAGATTCACCAACAAAAGGGAGAGTTTTTCTACCATCCGGAAATCAATTTAACCCTTTCGCAACTATACCCCGAATTATCCAAAGGAGTCCAAAACCTACCGCAAGCCGATTGGAACAATGAAGGGATTAAAGACGACGGGTGGCAAACCCGGCGAGGGTTACCCTTGCGAGAACTATTAGACAAGCTCAAACGTTTGGAGCAACGACAGGGCGATAAGATAGTAACTACCGGACTGAGCCTGAGCGGGTTTATTATGGTAACGACCGTGATGATCGGGTTAGTCGTGTATATCCGGGTGGTAAGGCCATGGACTAGGGCGCTCACCGAGAACTCAACCGAGCCCCAAAGCACGAGTAACGAAGCCCCAAATGCTGCGGGGGACCGAGAACCCCACGACGTTCTATCCACTCCTCCAAGGAAAACTACGACGCAAGAACCTTGGATTGATTCCTAATTTCTAGACCCCCCCCCCCACCTATCACCCATCATCTGAATGACGACTAACAGTTAACTGAAACCCAAATTAACTAATAAATATGATTACAGCATCACCGAATCAACAAACAAAAAAAAGAAAAAAAATGGATCACCAAGTGTTGAAAGAAAGCCCCGGCCAAGACCCCTGTATGATCCGAGTGAAACACCCTCAAGATGTGGAGTTATGGGAGGTCATTCGAGGACTGCGCCGTTATGGGCTCATTATAGGCGGGCATTTAGAAACCAACACGTCCAATGGAAACATCAATCGGATAACCTTCCGAAATGTAAGCGACGTGGATCGAGTTCGACGAAACAACAAAGAATACGAAAAGAATAAGGCCCGAAAGCCGTCCAAGACTACACCCTCACCACCGGAGGAGCCTTCAAGACCCATCAGATCAGTAATCGTCAAACCGCCACCGAAACCCAAAAGGGAGGAAAGTCGAAAGAAGCAAAAAACTCCACCAGGAAACCTAGAGGAAAGACAACCAAAAAAGATATCTACCGAGACGCCACGCCTATGGAGTGAGCAAGCCCCCGATTCGGAGCCACCTAAAGCACCCACGGACCCACGGGAAGGAGTGGATCACCATCGCCTCTTTTGTATTCTCCCCGAGGAAATACCCATCGAGTACCGAGATGAGCTCTTCTTCAAGGAGTTCGCCCAATTCGGACCTTTAGAATATTACCAAACCGTGCGCAATAAGCAAAATCAGCTGGTATGGGGCTATGTGCGCTACCTCGACCCACTAGATGCGGAGCGCGCCCTACGACAAAGCCAAAAACCCTACCGTGCAAAATATGCAGCGTTTCACCGTAAATCGGGTGAAAACAAGGAGGTTGTTCAACATAGCTGTGGGCGATGGATTGGAGCCGGCACGTATCAACATCACGACCGAATTTGTGAAAGACAAGCCAACTACGTTAACCAACTAATACAAGGACTGACCCACCCACCACCGATCATCAATCAGTCTCCGAACCTAATGGACCTTGACTTCTGGGAAGAAACAAAACAACCTCCAAATACCACGTTAGAATTAGCACCGAGCCAAATGCATGTGTTGGCGGAACACATCGTCAAGCTTTGGGACCAGCGTCACCACCAAGTGTCGTCAACAACAAAGACCACACCGACGGAGAGAGAGGTCCCGAGCACAGATATAAAAAACCCGCCCACGACCGGAAATTTAGAAGGCAAACCGACAGACCTATTACCAACACCAAAGAAGCAAACCGACCCAAACGCGCGGAACGCTGAAGAAAGGATGGAAATGCAGATGGAAACACTTGTGTAATTAGAGACTGTAAGACCCAAGATAGAGTGACTAAAGGCAAGACCGTGCTAGTGCGCGATAAAAGTGTGTATGAATGCATATGGCCGCGAAAACGGAATGTTTGTGTGAGTAACTGTCTAAGAGGCATAAGTTAGAATGATCCTAAGTCAATAATGTTCGATCTAAAAAAAAATTATATATATAACTTAAATTAAAAAAAAATAATAATAAAAAAATAATAATAATAATAATAATAATAATGATAATAATATTAATAATAATAATAATAATAGTAACAATAATAATGATAATGGTAATAATAATAATGATAAAATTAACAAATAATAATATGAAAGAAAGAAATGTATATGTATGATATGTATGTATGTATGAATGTATGCATGTATGTGTGTGTGCACATATACACATGTATAAACGATAGGTTGTATAAAAGGTAAATTTGATAAAATGTGCGTAGATAAGCGGTCGATATAGGGGTTAAGGGGCAGTGAAAGTGGATAATTTTCTATTCCTTGTTTATTAATTTTTTCCATAACTAATTTATCAATATAAAAAAATAAAAAATAAAATCGGTACCAGCAAAGTTTCTTGCACTTGATCAACATAATATGAGTCATTCTGCAAAATTTTGAAATCGAAGTTTTAATTATTTTCGGTTTACCATTGTCAGTCATTTTCACAAAACACTGTTTTTCAAGCAAAATTTCGATAAAATACGGCTGACAAGGTTTTTCCAAATGTAATCAAAATTTTGATTTGAAATTTGGCAGAAAGTTCCATTACTTGTATATCTAGTGCAAGTATCTCTTCATTTTCAATAATATTATTTGGTTTAAAAAAAAATAATAATATATAAGAACTATCAAAATCAGATCAATGATATTGTGTTAAAGAAGAACTAAAATAACTTAAATATTGATCTCAACCTTAAACAGTAAACAATATTATTGAAAATGAAGAGATACTTGCACTAGATATACAAGTAATGTAACTTTCTGCCAAATTTCAAATCAAAATTTTGATTACATTTGGAAAAACCTTGTCAGCCGTATTTTATCGAAATTTTACTTGAAAAGCAGTGTTTTGTAAAAATGACTGACAATGGTAAACCGAAAATAATTAAAACTTCGATTTCAAAATTTTGCAGAATGATTCATATTATGTTGATCAAGTGCAAGAAACTTTGCTGGTACCGATTTTATTTTTTTTTTTTTTTTATATTGATAAATAAGTAATTGAAAAAATTAATAAACAAGGAATAAAAAATTATCCACTTTCACTGCCCCTTAAAGGAGAAAAGCGGCGAGAAGGAATGCATGTGTCACAGCCCTAAATCCTTCAGTCTTCTATTAACCATCCTTAATATAATTGATTGAAACCACTATCCACCTCGTGACCTACCTCCTCTCAAACTCCTACCCATAACCAACCCCTCCCCAAGCGGAAAGCCCAATTCATCTAGAGTAATCAATTCATAACGCCTTCTTGCAGCAAAAATGGCCTCCTCAAGACTTAGAGAGCAACTCGAACCCAGCGGCCCACGGAAACCGTAAAAGGATCTAAACGGGCACAGATTTGTGTTACGAGTCCTGGGAACGGAAATGGTGGGGGAAAATGAGGTTGGAATGGTTATCAATCGGCCCTTCGACGTCCGAGAACTCGGAAAATACCTGAAAGGGGTCAACCCTACTTTATTGGAGGAGCGCGAAAATGAGGATGACCAAGAAGACCCCCTCATTCTTGTAAAGTTCCGGTTCCGAACGCCTGAGCTGAAGCAGCAAGGCATCGTCCTAATAAAAAAATTGGAAGACGACCAACAATTGGTAGACGAGGGAACCCAATTGCTGGATGTGCGTGTACCAGTAGCCCGAAGCCATCAAAAAGTCTACCATGACCTGAAAACTCACGGACCCCTCTTGTGGCTGCGCTTTTGGAAAATGCCCACGCCAGGACGAGACGCACACCTAGACCCCCTGTATTTGGCTTTTGCCAAATATAGGCATCCCACGAGTGCGTTAATAGCAAGGGAACGGTTAGAAAAGGAATACGGAGCAAGACTAGGGAAACCTCGTCAATGGAAGTGTGATTTGCGCGAACTCCGGGAACCTTTCCCAATAATCCATTGTGGGTATTGCGATACACAAGTGTCTCGGTTAGACATTAAGGACCACCGACAGCTCCACACCCAAGAACGAATATGGGACAAAAGAGAACCAGACAAAAGGAGAAACAACGAAGATGCGGCCACTCTCCGATTGGAAAGGGACTTGCAGCGGCTGAGATTGGAAGACGAAAACACCCCCAAAGAGGACCCACCGTGCAAGAAGAGGAAGGAGGCAGACCAAAAGCCTCGCGTTTTCAGACCTTGGGAATAAAATACCTATACCTAAAACCTCCTTTACCAAACCAATACCTACTTCTAGCCCTATGCCTAAGTTCAAAAAAAAAAAAAAAAAAAAAAAAAAAAAAAACCTTCCGAACCTACACCTACTTCCAGCCTTATACCTACATTCACCAGGGACGGTGAACAGTTTAAGAAGGGGGGGCTGTTACGTGACAATTAAATAAACTGTTTATTTAAGTTAAATACTGTTAAATTTAGTTAAATACTGTTACGTGACAATTAAATAAAATCCGCAATCGTGCATTCTCGCGCGAGTGTGCGTGCATGTGGATGAGGGGTCCGGTCAGCACTTCGGATTTCAGCTGCAGCTGAATGCTGCTCCTGCACTTTTGATGGGAAAAAATCAAGGTGGCGGGGGAAGGATTTGGATGCAGCAGGGAGGAAGAGCGCCGGACGTCGAGTCCGGCTGATCATGAGTGATATCAAAGAAGCCTTATGATTGTGAAGAAATTTAGCTGCCGAGCCACCAGCCATTGAAATTGTGCCATGAAAGTCCTATTACCCTGTTATATGTCCCCGTGGACATGTAACCGGCTCCTAATTTTGCAGACCCGGGAAGGAGTCGCGGGGAAAACCGGGGGTGAACGGCACCCCTTGTGTGACGACAGGAACGCGCGAACTACTAATTAAATAAGGTTAAAATTTTATACTAAACTCGTTACCTTGATTCTGGATCCAAAACTCGCTGGTAACTGGTCGATGTGTTCGTAGTCTGCTTAGTCTCTCAGACGTAGGTACAATAGGTTCAATTATTTTATTCACTCACTGGCAAGTAACTTTTAAAATAGGCTTTATTAGGTCAAAATCAAATACACTGGGTTACAATTATCGGATGCTGAGATCAACGAATTTATGATTATTAGGGAGTAAAATCTAGAATTAATCTGATAGGTCCAAATGGGCAAATATAGTATTAGGTAATTAGCTTAACTTTAATAAGGCTCGCGATCTTTGCGCTATTTAATTATATTTCATACTGACTCGACGTCCGGCGCTCTTCCTCCCTGCTGCATCTAAATCCTTCCCCCGCTACCTTGATTTTTTCCCATCAAAAGTGCAGGAGCAGCATTCAGCTGCAGCTGAAATCCGAAGTGCTGACCGGACCCCTCATCCACATGCACGCACACTCGCGCGAGAATGCACGATTGCGGATAGGTGTAGATAAAGTAGGTGTAGGTTCGGAAGGTTTTTTTTTTTTTTTTTTTTTTTTTTTTTGAACTTAGGCATAGGGCTAGAAGTAGGTATTGGTTTGGTAAAGGAGGTTTTAGGTATAGGTATTTTATTCCCAAGGTCTGAAAACGCGAGGCTTTTGGTATGCCTCCTTCCTCTTCTTGCACGGTGGGTCCTCTTTGGGGGTGTTTTCGTCTTCCAATCTCAGCCGCTGCAAGTCCCTTTCCAATCGGAGAGTGGCCGCATCTTCGTTGTTTCTCCTTTTGTCTGGTTGCCTTTTGTCCCATATTCGTTCTTGGGTGTGGAGCTGTCGGTGGTCCTTAATGTCTAACCGAGACACTTGTATATCGCAATACCCACAATGGATTATTGGGAAAGGTTCCCGGAGTTCGCGCAAATCACACTTCCATTGACGAGGTTTCCCTAGTCTTGCTCCGTATTCCTTTTCTAACCGTTCCCTTGCTATTAACGCACTCGTGGGATGCCTATATTTGGCAAAAGCCAAATACAGGGGGTCTAGGTATGCGTCTCGTCCTGGCGTGGGCATTTTCCAAAAGCGCAGCCACAAGAGGGGTCCGTGAGTTTTCAGGTCATGGTAGACTTTTTGATGGCTTCGGGCTACTGGTACACGCACATCCAGCAATTGGGTTCCCTCGTCTACCAATTGTTGGTCGTCTTCCAATTTTTTTATTAGGGCGATGCCTTGCTGCTTCAGCTCAGGCGTTCGGAACCGGAACTTTACAAAAATGAGGGGGTCTTCTTGGTCATCCTCATTTTCGCGCTCCTCCAATAAAGTAGGGTTGACCCCTTTCAGGTATTTTCCGAGTTCTCGGACGTCGAAGGGCCGATTGATGACCATTCCAACCTCATTTTCCCCCACCATTTCCGTTCCCAGGACTCGTAACACAAATCTGTGCCCGTTTAGATCCTTTAACGGTTTCCGTGGGCCGCTGGGTTCGAGTTGCTCTCTAATTCTTGAGGAGGCCATTTTGCTGCAAGAAGGCGTTATGAATTGATTACTCTAGATGAATTGGGCTTTCCGCTTGGAGAGGGGTTGGTTATGGGTAGGAGTTTGAGAGGAGGTAGATCACGAGGTGGATAGTGGTTTCAATTATATTAAGGATGGATTTAAGCTAAAACGGCATTGAAAACTCCAAAAAACCACGTTTTTTTCAAAATTTTGAGGTTATGAACGATTTACGTGCAGTAAAACTTCTTAAAATTAACCCATTGCCGCCCATGGAAAAATCAAAAGTGATATAAAAAAACTAACTGTTGGAAAACCTGTCTCATGAAAAAATAGTAGATACGTGTTTTTTCTTTTTTCAATTTTCATTGTTTAAACATTATTTATTTAAACAAATTTGTAAAAAAATTCAAATTTTTATAAACTTATAACGGCATTTGATTCTTTGACCAAAAATAAGGCGAAAGTCATCCAAGTAATTTTTTGATCAGACGCTTAGATCTTTTGCTACGAGCGCTCAAACATGTAAAAATATGGTTTTATAGTGGTGAGCTCTGACTCGTAAAAGTGTATCTTCGGTGCGGCGCCTCGGAGCTCACCACTATAAAACCATATTTTTACATGTTTGAGCGCTCGTAGCAAAAGATCTAAGCGTCTGATCAAAAAATTACTTGGATGACTTTCGCCTTATTTTTGGTCAAAGAATCAAATGCCGTTATTAGTTTATAAAAATTTAAATTTTTTTACAAATTTGTTTAAATAAATAATGTTTAAACAATGAAAATTGAAAAAAGAAAAAACACGTTTCTACTATTTTTTCATGAGACAGGTTTTCCAACAGTTAGTTTTTTTATATCACTTTTGATTTTTCCATGGGCGGTAATGGGTTAAAGTAACAAAAATTTTCCTAAGAAGTACAACTAAAGACAAAAATTTTGCGCCAAACCTGGTTCTGATCGGATGATTAGAGACCGAGTTATGATTTTTTGAAAAAAAAAAGTTTTCAACTCGGAAGATTAAATGCTTTTTAAATCGGGTTGGGACATCGACCACCTTGACCAAAACACCCTTAAAATTTGAGTTTTGAATGACTCAAAAACATACTAAAATTTCAGACCTGGACCAAGTCTGATATTCGAGAAATAACCGAAGAACTACCTGAAATTGTGGTTTTCCATGTATTTTAAATGGGACACAAAAGTCTCTGCGCATGCGCAGTAAATCCGTCAACCGAAAAACTAACTGTGAGGTGTTTTTGTAGGTCCCAAAATGCACCTAAATCCAAAATTTCAGCCAATTTGGTGAGGATCAGATTTTGGCGATTTCAGATTTTGGCGATTATGCAAGAGGTCCTTTTCAGATCCAGAGCGCTGCTATGATTTTTACTGACATGTCGGTATGCAAGTTTTGTTTATTGAGGTTAATTTTATATTTCATAAAATACTTCCAATCCTGCGATTTTCTACTTAAATTTATATTTTTTACAAATTGTTTATTCAAAAACCAAGAGTACTGAAATTATTTTAATTTAAAAAAGTCTTTAAAAAACTTTAACCATTAAATTATAAATTGAGCCTTTTGAGGCAAGCAGATGTCACGTTTCCGATAGCCAGAATGCAGTGTGCAACTGATGCGTTGCACTGATTTTTTACTGCTCGCTCACGGGTTTTTCAATGCATTCTATGATTTTTTGACTGGTACCTATTTTCGGCGAAGCCCCGTGCTAACGTTCACTTCTCGTTTTCAACCCATGATTGCGACTACTATAGATCGCAAAATCAGTAAGTGCCATAATTTCCGTCGTGGCAGGCCTTATTTCGATTATTACAGGCCTTATACTTGACTCCGCAAGTGCACAATCACGCAACGTGGGTACATTTAAACCTGAGATGTAGCATTTCTAATCAAATTACAATGGGTCGTACTTAAAAGTATATAACTGGATTTTTAGCTTTGTATAGTAACTAGTAAGATCATTAGTAATCTTAAACTTTTCTTCATAAAATTATTTTTTTACTTTCATATTCGATAAATAAAGTTCAAATTTTTGTTTAAATTGTGTTACAGCTACTTGGTTTTATAATTCTTTTTATTGGAATGGCTTGCTACAATAATGTCATTATACCGCAATTAGTGAGAAAAATTCAACACCAGCTGGGTCGACATAACCTTCCTTGTGATGAAGAACGAGTAATCAACACTGCTGCGGACGATTTGGAAGAACGCAGATAAATAAAATTTGATGTTTGCATGAGGCAATCCGAAAAAATTTAATATATTTTAATTTGGTTTATAGAACTCTATCCAGTTTTTGTTTTAATCCGCACAGCCATGGCAAACAAACGAAAAAGTGATGAGTCTAAATAAAGACTTAAGTAATCTTCTTGAATATTTTTGATACGATTGTGATTATTATTATTTTTTTTCAATGTTTATATATTGTACATGCTAGAAAACTGAAACTTTTTGTAAAGTAACAGAAATTTTTTAATTTTATTCTTATTGTTAATCAGATAACCCTTTACAAAATTGTGTACAAAACGTAAAAACTAGTTTAAAAAATCATTTTGCTAGTAATGTTTTTTAAATATTTAAATTATACCTTAATTTTTCAGTCCTTTAAAGGCTCAAGCAAAATTAAGTATCAACGGTGATGGTTTTTACTTGTTAAATCTTGAACCATCAATGTTATATTTGAAGCATGACTAATAAAACTCATGCTTATTTTGTCTTCATTATATCTCTATTTAAATTTTTATAAATTTATTTACAAATATTGTCTTCATCTCAAAAATTAAAGAGATTTATAAAAAAGTATCTTCACCATATTACGAAAGTAAATTTTGGCACAATTTACGAGAGTCCCTTGAAGAACCTTAAGCTTTGTCTCGCCCTCGATTCCTTCATAGGTTCTTCGTATTGACCTAGTGTTGAAATGCGGTATTTCAAAAAAAGCTCTTCACTCGCTTTAACACGGGATCCTATGGAGCTCGCTTAGCACGAATAACTCGCAAGAAGTAATTTTTTGACTGTAATTTTATTTTTTATTCGAGAAAAGTGTTTCCGGAAAAAAAAAGAATAATTAAATATTCTAAAAATTATCGTCTATTCAGAGTATGATTTTTTGTCATGTAATCATTTAATGTAAGATTTTAGTTGTAATTGAATTTTAAGTTCATAATTTATTCTCTTTCTCTTATTTTTCTTTTTAGTCTTGTACAAGCAGCTTCTTATATTTGTTGCTTCGATGCAACTCAAAAAAGAAGTTCGACTCTAGTTAAATCCAGCGCGCGTGGAGTTGTCTGTTAAATGTTTGTTTTGCTGTCCCATAATTTCAGCTTTCGATGGGGAAGGGTTTAAGAAAAGATCCAAAGTTAAATTTAAATAAAGTTTAGCATATCCATAAATACGTCTGGTTTATTACACAATGGCGACTGCTCTCGGCAGCGTCTCGCTCAGGTCTCTCGGTCGGCTCACGAGGTGCAGCAGCGCTGCCTCGGAGAGCAGCGATAGGAGTTTAGAACACGGTGAAATACACCATACTCCCACTACTCCCTGTTTAACAAGTTATGATGTCACGTTTGCACTTTTATCATTTAATCGCAGATATATACGTTCAAATTAATTAATAAATAAATAAATCAAAATAAATAGACTTTCAATTTGAACTGTTTCTGGGGTTCTTTCGGATGATTACTCTGGCACAGATCGTACAATCGTCATTCAAATGGTCATCTCGGTTTGGGTCCAGTAAAAGAAGTAAAAACAGATTAAATGCCAATCGATTAAAATTTTTCGTTTGGTTTATTAGTAAAATGGTATAAGTTAACGTTTTGATAAAACATTCGTGATTCGTTCTCTGTATCCGGTCCAGTATATTTCAACCAAGTCTCTACATGCTTTAACGTTCGGTCGAATTGAGTTACCTATCGTTACAGACTCTCACAATCGGTTTATCGTGCTTTATTTTACAATGTATCTCAAACGTCCGAGTAATAAGAATTAAGAGTATTTCAAAATTAACTGAAAAAGCTATCTTGGGTAATCGTTCTCGCTCTTTTCGTGATAATGTGACAGTATTTTGTATCGTGTTTGTTTTAGCAACCTTTAAGCTTAAGAGATGTGGTGTAATTTCTTTACAAATTAACAGCTAGTCAATAAAACTTAACAGGCTGCTAAATCAAAATTAGGAAATATCAAGTGTGACTACGTTTACTGGGTACATTAGACTTTGTACTGACCCGCAACACAGAAAATTCATTCGGTTTAAGAAACTCAATATAAAAATCACTAGGGACTTATAAGATGCAAGAATAGTATTTAAAAGATCATTTTATAATCATATCTCAACTTTCAAACTTAATTGATTAATTTATTGTCTAAAAATTTTTATTGTCGACCTTGCGGTGGTACCTTTTTTGGCCACTTGAGTTGTTGCATAGGTAATTTACATGGTATAAAAATATTATAATGAAGTTTGTTTGTAGCAGTACAGTTTTTGATGTGTTACTTATAATAGATAAACAATTAAAGTCAAGATGGTAAACAAAATTGCGAACTATAAACAATACGGTACAAAGAATATAATTGTTGAATAGTGTTTGGGATTTAGGCTCATTTTAGCGAAGGACCAGATGGATTTTATCGAGTCCATCAACTCGAGGATGAGGAGTGTGATTTTAGGGGGTTAAATAAATAACTTGAAGCACTTTTTATAACAAACACTATAACTAAACTATATTCTATGTTAATTATGTACATGAGAGACGAGGGCCTCGTCGTTTTGACCGGGAGGACTCGAACTCTCAGAGTGCCGAACTAGGGCTACTAAACTTATACAGAATGCCGAACAAGGGCTACTAAACTTAGACTAATACCGAACAAGGGCGTAGAAACGAGTCGCCCTCGCAAGACCCACGATGCGATGAGGCCGCGATCACAGGCGGAGCGAGACTGATGCGGGCGAATGTCGGCAGCCGGGACTTTCGTGGCGTCCGTCGCTCAGCTGACCGGTGTAGTTGTCAAAAAGAGGCGCGAAATCTCAAACATTCCGCCCCCTTTAATCGCTTCCAGGTACGCGATTAACTGATATCTGTAAAAATCCAAAACAAACTAATTTTCTGATTAAGTAAAGGATAAGGTAAGAGATTTTATAGTAATTTTCATAGTTTCATGTATAGTTTGAAATATTGCAAGATGTGGGCTTGCAACTTAAATCATAACAGCAATAAGAGTAATGAGGCTAGCAAGTTTGAACTTGCAACAAAACGTGAATATAAAGATCCAATCATAGAGAAAAATATTCAAAGTACATATGAATTTGAAACTTACAAGTTGTGAACTTGCAACTACAACTTGACGGCAATATAGAGGAGTGAAAGCTCGCAAGCTTGAGCTTGCATCAAAATATGGAATAGTTAGCACTGAGGTAGGGCTCAGCTGCTGAAATTTGAAAAAATAACTTATTCTAATATTTCAATATTTACAAAGTGATGACCGTTAATGGCACTGACGTTTGTTAAAGTCCAGGTTTTGCAGCGCAAGAGCTACCCGAGTATTAACTGTCGAGGTTGGTATAAAAGGTATGATGCTCTAATAACAAATCCTTATCGAAATCCAGCTTTTATAGCGCAAGAACTGGCTGGAGGCAAGAGCGTAAAGCTCTTTACGAAAATATTCCAGGGTCGAATACCCACTGGCAAAAGTAAAAATTGCACGAATGGTGAGTTGGTACCAAGTCTACTTCATCCGCCTTGTGAAACCCATTGAAAAGCTGATCATAATAATGTGAACTAGTAGGGTAATCGGAATTTGCAATAGTGTTTGTGAGAGTAAGATTGTGAATAAATTTACAATTGTGAGAAATTTCAGCAGATTGTTTGGAAAATGATGGTGAAGTAGACTGGGATTGAGTATTATCAGCTGTCAATCGTGAGAGCTTTGAATTAGCATTAATGTATTTAGTTTGAAAGCTCAGATTGTCTGGAGCTTTCTCTGTTGGTACTTCGTCAGAATTTAAAGATTGAAGTTTTAAAAGGGTAATACGCACTGGATGGTTTCCAGGCTCTTTGTGTTTGGAGTGTGAACGCTTGATGAACTAGGTACCTGACCTTTTGAAAAACGAGTAGTTGTAATTTTGATACCAGGCTGGACTGATAAAAATGTAAACAACTTAGCATCTGGATTAGAAATAAATGGCAAGTACCTTGATTTGTTGAGATCATAGGCATCTTGAGCCTCATAATAAATATCTTGGGTAAAGTATTCATGATTAAGATCGCAGTCAGTGAGCAGGCGTATGTCTTTGTCGAGTAGGGCAAAGCATTGCCACTGCTGGTCTAATCTCTGTAATCGCACTTCCGCGAGAAGAGTTGTGAGGTCTTCTGCATCCATGGCTATAAAATTGTAAAAATGATTGTAAATTCTGTTCAAGCTAGAGTACTGCTTAGAAATAGCAGCTTCCATGTTTGAAACTTGCAAAATTACTCGGTGAAGTACAAGTAAAACTAAACGGATTTGAGTTAAGCAAGGCTTAGCTCAATGCGTGGCAGTGCACAATGTTGGGTCTTAATTGAGAATTAAGAAAGGTGAATTTGATGTGAAATTCTAAAGGGGTGCAGTTGAGTAATTATCAACACTATCTAAAGAGTGTGCTTTAGCCGACTGAGCGTCAACCAAGCCAAAACTGAGTATTTTTAGTTGAGCGAAAGCCAACTAAATCAAAAGATGTATTTTTAGCTGATCGAGGGTCAACTAAACCTAAAGCGTGTATTTAAGCTGACTAGGTGTCAACTTGGCCGAAACGAGTATTTTTAGTTGAACTAAACTAAAGGATGAATCTTAGCTGAACGAGGGTCAACTAAACCTAAAACGTGTATGTGGATTTGCGTCGAAAAGCCGCAGCCTCGACTACGCAAATGTTAATTAAAGTGAGCATGGGTGTAAAGGGTAACTGAAGTATGAGTTGGTCTTTTCAAAAAAATGATAAGGGGGTGAAAGGCCCAATCAATCGAGTATTTAAAGATGCCCTAATTTGAAACGAAACCCTAGTTAAACGAAGGCTAATTAAACTGAATTAAATTTGGAATCAATTTTAGTTATGCAGGTAATAACTAAAACTTTGCTATGGAGTTTATTCTAAGCCAGAACGAAGGTCTGACGTAAGTATTATGTGACAACGCTCATAAATTTTAAAAAGTATAAATCAAGTATTGGACTTAAGTTTTGAAATTGATCAGGGGTTGTAAATCTCTGATCAAGAGCAGTGTTTTAATTGCAACTTCCATTTCTATGACAAACACTTTCGAAGTAAGAAACTAAATTTTTTGGTTTATTAGTAGACGCTAATAAACGAGGTACGACTTCGATTGAAATTATTTTCATGCGAAGGTTGAATATAAGAATGCGTTGCAAAGCACATGAAAAATTAAAAAACTTTTGTCAATTTGACGGATTGACGAGCAAGCATTTTAATCTCTACTTCTATCTATCTGTATTTAGTGTATAGTGTTTAAAGGGTGTAAAAGGCCCTACTCGAAAATCTATTCCACGTTGGTGGACAAACTTCTATAGAAAACCCTAAACGATAACTAATTTTCACTACAAAGTGAAAAAAATAAGAGCGATGACACTAGACATCAGCTAAAGGGGTAACAAGTGTTGTGTTTGTGTTGTGTTTATCTGTAAATTTTATGTTAGTAGTAATTTAAATCTTTAAAGTTTTGTGCAGAGCACAGTATATCAGCAAAAAAACAATTAGGTTTGTTTACTAACAAGCCCACAGAATTTGATTTCATTAAAATGAAATCCGTAAAACTTACAACCCAGTTAGTAAAATTGCAATAAATGGGTTTGGGCTTTTGTACTTTTTTTTTTTTTTTTTTTTTTTCAAACTCTTCATAAACCTAAAACAGACAAAACGATATTTTAGAGAAAATGGAAAGAATACTAAATAAATATTGATGAAAAACTAATTTTAATTCTATAAATTTTGAAAATAAACTATAGAGTAGTATACGATACAGCAATCAAGTAATGTAGTTCCATCGAAGACTTGGGAGTCCTTCGAGTAACCAAAAACTACCAGATAGAGTGCTCGTATTGACACCAAGAATATAAGCGAAGCATTACTGGTGGCTCGCTGAACAGTTTGAAGATTGGCTGGACCATCAGGAAGCTGCACTACCAATTTCTGGTGAAGAAAGTCCACTACGCTGCTGAGTTGAGGAATCCTGGAATGCAACACCAGTCCACTATGCCGTATTCCGTATAATGTATGTAGGGTGAAACCTATAAATTTGAGAGGTGTCAGTTTTATGTAATACTAGTAAATTTATTTAGCAAGTTGTAATATATTTGAGTTTAAATAAAAATACTTTTAGTTTCATCAAAACTTTCTAAATCTTGAGGAGGTTTATACTTTTCTATCTTGCAGAAATACTAATACTCTTGGTTGAGTAAAACTTTTGAAAAATAAAAGAGTGTTGCACTCTTAACTAAATGCATGAGTTAAGCTCTCTGTAAAATGAATTAAATTCAAAAAAATGCAAACACAGCTTGGATGAAGCAGTGTGCAAAATGTAAACAAACAATAGAGGTTAGTAAATCTAGTAAGGAAAAACACCTTGTGAATATAACCTCAGTAGTTATAAACAATTGTAAACAACATTTGATTTAGAATCCAATAAATAATAAGAATCAGAGTGAACACACCAAGAGAAAATAAATACGATCCAACGACGCCAACCAGTGCTGCAGATGAGCTTTGTTTTTGTTGTCGTTGCACGCTGATACGCCGACAGCTAGCACACGACCTGTCGCGTGCGCTATGTTCAAGTACAGCGCTGCTGCTGTCGTCTCTCTCTGTCTCTCTTGCTCCTACAGCCAGCTGTGTGGTCCGCACGACGCATAGAGAGACCAACGTCGGCTCGTCGTCTTGAATCGGTGAATGTGTGGGGGTGTCGTATCACGCTCCCTGAGCGCGCCGATTGCTGTGCCTTATGAAGAATAGAATAGAAGGAGTGCCAACGGCATAGGAAAAACCGGGAATTTTTAAACAGAGGTGATTTTTCGTTTGTCGCTCAAAACATGTGTTTTTAATGGTTTGCAAACACAAACTGATCGTAAATCTAAAAACAAGGGAAAAAAAGAGCGCTTCCCCCTTGTTTGCACAAGCAGCTATCCTTTTCTAACTAGCTCAGGTATCCTTTATTAACTCGCTCGGCTGCCAGCTCTAAGGTAACAGTGGGGAGCAACAAGCGTTCTCTTTTTACCTGCGGGGAGGCTATTATAATTCGAATTTTTTTTTTTTTTTTTTTTTTTCAAAGCTCAATTTGAAATTAAATTTTTTTAAAAATAAAGTTAATTAGACTAAAAATGGTTTTTATTGATTAAGGCTAAAAAAAGGAAAAAAAGAAAGTTTGAATTTTAAAAGTCCATCACTTGAAAGTTTTCCTTATTAATTAGTCAATTTTGTCAGACAAACCTTTTTACTATAATAAACAATGTATTAGTAGTATTAAAAAACATAATATTTTTTCAATTTTATTAAGGACCCATTGAATTTATGTTGCAAAAAAATTTTAAGCAAGAAGTTTAACTAACACTATGTGTGAAAAATATTTTTGAAAACAATCGAAGCAGGATTATAAAAAAAAATTGTTTTTTGTATAACTCTTTTATAGATAGAAATGAAATTCAGTGATTAAAGCTATGTATTATTAATAGTAAAAATTTTAAAATAATTTGAATCCTAAGCAAATATTTATTTTTGTCTATAATTATATAAAATAATTTGAGTTATATGTTTTAAAGTAAAAATAAAACCAGCTAAATATTTTAAAAAACTGCACTTTTTATTGCGTACACTAAAAAATTTTTTTTTACAGTTAACAGAAATTAGAAACAAAAATTAATGAGATTATATACTAAACAGAAAAAATTTTCTTACATTTACTAAATCTTAAACAGACGTATTTTACAAACGAACCCATAATTTAAAAAATAATAAACAAATAAATTCACGTATACGTTATTATTTTACTTGTTGTTTTGATTTATGAGTTCAAAAATCAATAATGTTTTGAATTTTTTGTTTGCTGTTTTGATTTATTTTTTTTTTTTTCACAATAAATAGAATTAAAAGAATTGGCTAGAAAACAGCATCTCATAAAATGATAAAACATCAAAATTTTTTTTGTTAAATTATTGTTATGCTGAGCACAACCTAGTTTGGGTATTTCATCTTTTTTACTGACTATTTTATCAATAATTTTATGATAAGTGTCGTACCACAAACCTTCGCCTATCCCTCCGACTACATATAAAACGCAGTCTTCTAATTTACTTATCAATGTCTCCAGTTGTTCGCTGGGGTACATTAAATTACCTGCACTCATTAATTTAATAAATTCGTGATTTTTTACATTATTTTCGACCGTTTTTAGACTATTTAAACAGTTTTCACAGTTTGAAAATTTTTGTGCTTTCCTGTCAACATAACCCGCTACGTATGCTTTTACGTAGGGACTAGTTTTGGCAACATCATAATTGTGTTCCATATCCCAAGAAAACTGTTCCTGATGCTGCTCTTCTTCTTCTTCTGACTCTTCAACAAATTTATTTTCGCCAGAAATTTCATGTTCTTCAACAACTTCCATATCATCTTTTAAAATATTTTCAATTTTTTCGAGCCATAAATTTTTTGTATCTTTTTCTTCTAATAAGTCTTGATTGTAATCTCCTAGTTCAGTTAATAATTCACTGCCCTCCACGTTTGAACCTTTAGCTACTTGTAATAATTTTTTGGTCATGAAAATTCTAGCTGCTTGAAGAAATAATTTGGCAGTTGGATGGTCATTTGAACCATTGGCGCTTCTCATAATTCCAAAAAACTGCTGTAAATAAAATGATAAAAAATTAAATTCAAAAAAAGTGAAATTGTATAAGTTTGGATTTTAAAATTAATTATTTCATACTTCTAATTTATTCTGACGTAATCTTTCAGTCATTAAAAACTGATATCCATAATTCTTGAATAAATACTCTGTAAGTTGCAAAGTGGCTTTAAGGCTGATTTCGAATCCATATTCAGTTGTCTTTGATAATGGTGATTTTTTATCTCCAGTTCCTTGTTTCCAAGTTTCTAAATAAGAGATAAAGTCACGGATGATCTAAAAATCAAATTCGAAGATTAATAGATGTATAAATAATTACTAGTAAGAATTAGTTTGCTATTAATATAAAAAAATACCTTTCTTTGAGGACAATTATCTTTGTTGCTTAAAGCATCATCAGGTGTTTTTGAAGACATTACTTTTATCAAATTATTTATTGTTTCAATAAAATCTATAGTGGGACCAGCATCTTTGAACTCAGGATAATTTTCTGGATCACTGTGAAATAATTTCATTGCTGCAAGTACTGTCTTGTCAAATAGCTGCAAATAAAATTTTTTTATTAAACTTTAAAATTGTTGAATAAACTGTACATAAAAACCAAAAGAAATTTTTTATTTTAATTTAAAAAACTTTTTTTTTTCGTTTACCTGGTAAGCTAGAAGAACATTCATAGTTTGGAAACCCGTTCTAAGTGAACCTTTGTTAATTTAAACGTCATTTTCAAACTGAAGGAGATCTCGTTTTCACGATTCAGTAAAGCCCACCAATATTTCTAATCAACCCAACCGTGTGGAGTCCAAAATTTACCTTTAAATTGTACCATAGCGTTTCTTAAATTTTTGAATAGGTGAGGGAAATCAGAAATAAACCATAGCAATGTTCGTGTAGTTGGATCATTCACAAAGCCGTTTGGATTTAAACGTTGGGCAGGATGTTCAGTATGAAAGTGATGAGGGCTTATATCATTTAAATTCCAAACTTTTCGATTCAATGCAGCACCATCCATAACGGCCACATCTACTTTAAGTCCGGAGCTATCCAATCGATTCATACCCTCCTTTAATAAAATATTTAAAGTATCTCCATGAACTGCTCCGTTGCTTAAAAACATACCAATGACACGGGTTAAATCCCCTTGAAAAGGCTGAAACATTAAAACCAGAACGTGATCTGCTACTTTATAGCGATCGTCATCTGATGTTTCTGTACCTAAATCCACAAAGCCCTCAAATTGCAACGTACTTTTATTAAATTTAATCGACTCAGTGATTTTCATTTCATCAGCAAGAAGAGCTCCTCGTTTCATCGACTCATATTCCATTCGAGAAGTTGTCAATTTTAAGTTTCAAAAATCGATTGCTGGAATCCAAATTTTAGTCTAATGTTTTCGATGTATTTTGTTATGGTTGTTCTGCAAGGTAGCGGCATTATATTTAGATTTCTGATGCAATCGTATAGCCGACTACCTAATGAACGCATTAAAATACATGCATACAACTAGTCCACTGTGTACCTTCTTGCCGTTGCATGATCTAATCCAGCAAACTTAAAACAGTGCTGCACAAGCTCTTTCTGATTTTCAGGCAGACGATTTATTTCTCTATTAAGTACATCTTCTTTTAATTCGCTATTCTTCATTTTTTTTCAGTATCTAAATCTTTAAGTGTTTTTTTTTTGTTTCCTGAGAACGTCTCAGTTTTGCTTCCATATTTCTTAGGTCAGTTTTATACTGGGCTAGCTCATCAAATATACTGTAAAAATGTTTTTACTTTGAAATTTCACAGACACTTTGGCATGACTACGTAATCACTGCATGCCTTGCATCTAACATAGTTTAAAGTCTGCGCGTGGATCTGCTTTTCATGCTCTGCTATAGTCCATGTACATGTTGACGATCTTGGAATACTCAGCAGTGGATCGCCTCCTACACATATTTCAGCTTCTTCCATTCTTTTTTTCAACTCAATAAAATCACTTAGAGAGGTTATTTTATCTATAACTTGGTAAATTGTTTCATCGTTGAGGTAAATTTGAACTTCTAACGACTCGCTAATAGTAATATGGAATAGTACAACAGGAAATTTTTTATCTAAACAACTTAATGTGACCACATCGGGCTGATTAATCCAACACCAACCTTCAACTATAGAATTATTTCATAAATAAGTTCGAAAGAGGCTTAAAGTAAAAATGTCATTATTTCTCAAAGAGTCTAAAGTGCTAGAAGGCAGATTTAATTCATTATTATCAGACATAATATTAGAGGAAGGCAATAAAAAAGAATTATTCAAAGACGGATGTAACGATAAATTATTTGTAGAGTTCGACATCAACTGATTATTAACCGGCTGCGTACGAAGTGAACTATTTGTATTCAGTAATGAAGGTGATGTATTCATGACTTGAGATGTATTAAAACTATTATTCATTTGAGGTGTAAAGAGATTATTATTGGCATGTGGAAAAAATCTTGTTGGCACACTATCAGTCCTAGGTGGTACAGTGGGTTGATTAAAATAATTTAAAGACAAGGGTGCTTGATAGATAGTAGGTGATACTAAATTCAATTCGAAATTTATTGGTCTTGCAGGGAAACTTTCCACAGGTACAGGTGTCCGATCTGAACGAAAAGGACATGCATCTGAAGAAAGCGTAATTTTTTGAGAGTTCAAACGAACTAATTTCTGATAGAAATGTTTGATACACAAACAGTAATGCTTGCTCAGTGTGCTGTCTTTTTTACTTTCTAAACTTGCATTACCTAAGAAATTAAAAAAAATAAAATGAAAAAAATAAATAAATAATTAGCTCAGAATGTAAAAATGCTTAAAAGCATTTTTTAAATAACTGATTTTGATATTTGTAAAGGTCTAAGTTAACTTGGTAACAACTGTTTAACATACCTGAAAGACGAGCCCAAATTTTACACCGACTGTCCTTAGGAAATTGGAAAAACTTAATATTTTGACCTCTTCCATCATCATATTCTTCACTGTCACAGCCCGTATAAGAAAATTTTTTAACTAATTTTGGTTTTTTTTGTGCACTGCTCATTATTGAGTATCACAGAATTGAATAAAATTATGAATACTTAGGAAGTTACTAAAATTAAAATCAAAGTATAAATACTTAAAAATTTGTCTGGTGTGCACTTTGCAACGGTCACTTTACAAGTAACCTGTCGAACGAGGGTCTCAAACAGTTTAAAAAATTAGGGAGGAGCCTTTACGGATTAAGTAATTTTGAGGATTAAAATTCCAAGTAGAGATACACCTGATGAATTTGGAAATGCGTAAAACTGAACTACTGAAGCAATTAAGTGTCAGTGAAAGAAGATAATTTCAATATGTTATTTATTTAAATACTAGCGTCTTTCTGCGCGTATCATTTCAAATTCTTTATTAAATTATTTACTTGAAAAATAAAAATAAAAAATACTTATTTTTATTTTTATATTTATTCAAGGAAATTTTCAAAAAAATTTCAATTTATTTATCAAATTACAATATTTTTCTTCTTGTTGAGTCGATCGCAGGACTTTTTTTTAAGAGGTGAATATTCTCAAAATTTGAGAAAACGAAGTTTTTGTTTCAAATTAAAATGCAGATTTACGACCTGTGAGAAATTAAAGTTAAAAACCTAGGCTTTTAAATATATTTTTCATAAGAATTTGATTTTTTTTCTTTGCTCGAAAACTGATTGTTGACGCGTGGTAGTGCGTCTGCTGTGCGCCTAATTAAAATTGCACAGTTATTTCTTGTACGTGAATAAATGGATCTTCGTATAGTTTAAAAAATTTATTTTATTTCTTAAAATTACAAGAATCTTGACGTGCACTATTATTATTACATTGTTTATATTAAAAGCCAAGAAGAGATGCTACTCTCTCGGCTGACAGATTCGAACCGAAGTGTATAGTGTGACTGGCTAAGGATTAGTCGAGGGATTACTGAAGAAAATTTTGAGTAATTAAGGTAGACATTAAGGTTCTTTGAAGACAAGAGGGGCGGGGTTGTTAACGGTGTAAATTAGGTAAAATCGGTTGTAAATTTAAGTCTAGAGACTTACATTTTGTCAAGTACGTATTTTGGTTCGGCATTATTTCGAAGTTATAAAACATCTGGCTAACATTATTGGTTTCTAAAATATTTGACATGACGAGAAAAATGAATAGTTATTAATTACATGATTAAATAAATAATTGAATAAAATTAAATATAGAGGTACTCTTATAAGGCAATTTAAAAATAAAAAAAAAAAAAAAAAAATTGAAACTTATCCTTTATACTGAGCCAATACGCTCGGTTACATTTTGATAATTTTAAAGAAATATTTTCAGTAGCAGAGAGATGTTTCTGCTACCTATTTTTATTTTGAGTTAAATTAAATTTATTTTGCGAAAATTAAAAAAGGCAAATACATCGAAAAAGCATATGTAGTATCGTAGAAAGTATTTCTGCTAACTAGAACTGACTTGAAATTCTTGAATTTAAAAAAAAATCATTTTAACGTTAATTTAATAAATTGAATGTCTTCATTAAATTAACTGTAACTTTTTTTCCTTAACGAATTAAGGGGGTACATATACCTAAAAAAAAAAACTCAGAAAAAATTGTGTAAGTTTTTTAAAAATGATTTATTTAAAAAGATATTTTTTTTCCATAATATACACACATTTTTACATAATTTTTTACATTTAGAAAATTAAAATAAGTGTTTTTATAAGTGTTATAAAATTCAGCTTATTTAGGCTATGAAAGTTCATTGCTCGTAAAGTCAAAAATTTTCCTTAAAGCGGATGGACCCAGGACTTGGCATAGTTGTTGTACATGTGAACCCTCATGAGCGGAACCTCAGGCAACCAAATCCAAGCACTATTAAGCTACTTGCATACTCTAAAATTGCTTAGTGTGGTTAAAATTTTGATAGTTTTTATCATTTTAGTCAATTTATGGTGTGCTATCAGCTTAATAATGCTTAGATATGGTTGCCTGAGGTTGCGCTCATGAGGGTTCACATGTACAACAAGTGTGCAAAGTCCTGGGTCCATCCGCTGTCTGGAAAAATTTTGGCTCAAAAATCACATTTTTGAGAAAATGGCTTTTGAAGTTCTGAACAGATTTTGATGAATAAAATTTAACACACCAACACATAAACATTTATATCTTAAAAATATCTTGTCACAGGACTCTTGCTTGATGTAAATACTCTTTTGCATATAGCCGGATACTTTATTTTTTTTCTCCTGCTCTTAAAGTGACCCAATTAGCTTTTTTATCAAAAACACAGATCATACACTATTAGGCACCAAGAGCAAGTTAAGACTTTGAGTCAGCGGAGTCTTCACATGCAATTATCTAAAAATTATCTTTAATTTTAAATCACAGAATTATTTTTTCATTTCACATTTGCACATAAACACCTTTTTTTAAACAACTAAAAAACTTCATTAGTTTACCTGGTAAGAATTGGTCATTTATTCTTAAATTTTTTTTTTTTTGAATAAAACTAACTTATTTACTTCAGATTGAAATAATAACAAAAACAAAACCAAGTAAAGTAGAATTTCACTAGAAAGATGACTCAAAGAACAAAAAAGTCGTCATGAACTTGCAACGCTGTAGAAATACCTAATTTGATATCGATAGATCGATATTGGTGTAATATACTAAAGTAGACTTGTAGAGGTAATATATGTCATGTATTATGTCATAAAGGTTATAAATTTTTTCATGCGATCGATTCTAACTTAATAAATTGTTTTTAGCATTAGATTTGAAATGAAAGTTAATCTGTCATTCTTAATTTTCATTATTAAGATATTATGTCACGGAAAAAATCTAATCACAGATAAAAAAAATTTCTGTTTTTTCATCGCTTTTATTAGACGAAAACGATATAAATACTTACAGTTCTGTTCGTGGATAAAAAAAAAATTATACCTACATTGCGAAAATTAAAAAAGGAAAAAATACATCGAAAAAGCATTTGTACCTATAGTATCGTAGAAAGTATTTCTGCTACTAGAACTGACTTGAAATTCTTGAATTTCAAAAAAAGCCATTTCAACGTTAATTTAATAAATTGAATGTCTTTATTAAATTAACTGTAACTTTTTTCCCTTAACGAATTAAGAAACGCGGTTTGCGGGATTTGAAAGCTGATGTAAAAGTACATCAAAAAACACAAAAACCTGAAAATTGATTTTTTGAAAAATTTTAGGTATATGTACCCCCTTAAGAAACGCGGTTTTCGGCATTCAAAAGAGGAGGAAAAAATACCGAATGATGTGCAAAAATCATAAAATCCATTTTTTGAAAAATTTAAGGTATATGTACCCCCTTAAGTGCTTTTAATCTCTTCAAGTAAATTTAATTGCTTGAATTAATATCTTAAAAGTCTAAAATTTGTTTATCTGGACGCTTATTTTATTTTGTTAATACAGAGGTAAAAAATATTTTCAAGCTGAGGACACCCTCGATACGATTTTGCTTAAGATGTTTCTTATTTCCCAAACTTTTTGCAAAATAATTTCTTAGCAACTTTCAACAGGAATATCAAATAAAACAGTTATATAGGTAAATATTTTGAAAATAAAGACCATGAAATAAAAAAAAGGTAGTATAAAAGGTTTTTTTATACTATTGCCAAAAATTTAATGAAGAAGATCTAAAACTTGGAGGAAAGATTTTTTTTATGACCTTTCAAGTGATGAATATGTAAGGGTTCCGTTCAAATTTTCTACTCTAAATTGCAGAAAAATTTTATTCCATGCTTATACTATTTTCAAACATCTATATTAATTTTTATTTTGAGTTTTTTAATTTAAATTTAATAATTGTTATTTTTTCATTAATTAATTTTAACTATTCTAATATTTGACTAATAGCAAAAAAGATTTAAAAATCTAAACCAAAGTGTATTACAAAAAAAAAAAAAAGTAGAAGAAGACGAAAAAGACTCTCACTGAAGGGGGCCTTGTGGTTGCAGTACAAACAGTGGCGCACAGGTACGAGAGTCGAGACGGACCCCTCACTGGGAAAAAATTGGGGACGAGTCTCCTCACGTGTCGTGCATGGGGATACACTACCCTGTGAGGACAGCAAAACCCATATTTGGGGATCACGGTCCCCACAGAAACTTGGCGTCGACGACCGATTAGCGTAATGTTTTCATAAATTGTTGAAATAGTGCTATTTTTACTTTAGCACAATCTCAAGGCTCAAAAGACTTGTAAAGCACAACACGTATCATCAGTGAAATAACATATTTTGGCACACATATAACCGACATAATAAGGAATAAGCATCCAATTTTGAGGTTAGACTACGCCAAGATACTCAATGATTGCTAAAAATATATAGGTATACAAACTGCTGCTCGAGGAACGTTTGCGCGTAGGGGATCCCCATGCCCGACACGTGGGGAGAAACGTGCCCAATTTTTTCCCAGTGCTGCTGCCTGTAAACCGAAAAATCTGGTGCGCATGTGTTTTGAGCGACTGCTCTGAAAATCATCTCTGTTCAGTTGCTTAACATTGAGTTGGCACTCCTTCTATTCTATTCTTCATACTCCGCACTTTTTTCTAGGCATATTAGGATGTTCTGAAAAACTCGACGTTAGGCGTCGGTAGTGTAAACTTGACTCGGCTCCCAGCAGTTTTGCATGGGAGCTGACGTATGACTGTGTGTATCGGTGAGAGATTCCACACGAACACACACACTGATACATCTGCTCCCATGCAAAACTGCTGGTAGCCGAGTCAAGTTTACACTAGCGACGCCTAACGTTGAATTTTTCAGAACATCCTAATAGCGTTAAGTGTGTCAAGTGCGTTCTGCAACTCCGTAGCTGGTCCAGTCTAAAATGCATACATTTTGAAACAGATACTATTTACAAGTTAAAGACTGGACCTTAAACCGCAGCTACGAAGTTGCAGAACGCACTTGACACTAATTGTGTTTTGGAACCAGCTGAGCTGACAACAGATAAAGCAAAGATATCATGAAAGTGGAAAAAAAACAACTCATTGCCATTTATCTTACTAACTTGGGTCATTCAGCCTGTCAGATAAGTATATTTTTTATTTTTATTAAAAATATGCATGTTTTTTTTATTTAAAAAAAAGTATTGTTGCTTTGTGAAAAAAAAAAAAAAAAAATTTCAGTTTATTTAGAGTATGTGGTATCAAGAATAAAAAAGTGTCTGCAGCAAGGAATGGACAAAATTAAAATTTCTCGTACTAACTGGCTAGAGTAAGAATGTCATCATAGAAGTTTTAATGTGAAGATACCGATGTCAATGTGATTAAAGAACCATATCAACTAGAATCAGATAAAAAAAATAGTGTGATAATTGTGTAAATATGTAAAGTGTTAAAAAATGTGCTAAATGTTCAAGTGTTTTTTGTTTAAAATAAGTGTTTTTAGTTATTTCATTTAAAAACTTTAAATAATTTTTATTAATCAAGAATCCAGCAAGCCAGTCTACAAACATGTATCATAAATATTAAAAGTTGTGTACAAAAGCTAATAATCTTTAGTGAGTCTGTGGGTCAAGAAAGTTGAAAACATAACCCAGTCTTCATTCAAGGAAGTTTAAATTTTGATTTGTGTATGTCAAAGTGTTGAGGTGTACAATCATTTTTATCTGCTTGTACAGTTATGGATATAAGTGTGTAGTAGATTGATAGCGCTGTTTGGAAAAGTTATATTGTGATGTGATCAAGTTTTTAATGGGAATGTGCTCAAGGCAGTGTTATTTACAGTTTATTTTATTAAAAGAAATTAGATAAGTATAAAAATGTTGCAACAAGTTGATTTAAATGTGTATAAAAATAATATCAAAAAGGTATAAAAAGTGTTATTTTTATAAAGTGCTCATAGTGGAGAAAACAATTAAAAATATTAATTAGGCTTTCTTAATAATTTTTTCAAGAGTGTTTAAGTAAAAGAAATCATGAGCCAAAATTTGGTAATGATCCATCGAATGGGCTTCAAGTGAGCTAAATACTAAATATGTGTATATTTAGATATTACGCTAAAAGTGGTGTTTTTTTAAAAGTACACATAGCCAGCAAACAGACTAAAAAGGCCCATTGGATGGAACTATTAATATTTTCCTACATCTTATGGTACAAGAAAACAATTCCCAAAGTTTGGTAGAGTTTGGTTCTCCAGAGGGTGTAGCCTCTCTTTGTTAGTCCTGAGAAAAGTTATGTAGTTTGTTCTATCAAAAAAGATGTTATAACGGTTTAAAACATGCATACAAAACTTTTTATCAAACGAAAATTTTCTCCCTGTCATCATTTTTGGCTCTCTGCATGGCGTGATGCCTTCAGTAAGGCGAGCAGCAGATAGCAGCGTTCAGCCATTCTCTTCTTGTACAGTCGCAAGCTTTGTTTACTTCTTGCTCTCTTGCTTAACATTACTGTTAAACATAATTCTTGACTTTAAAAATTGACTTTATCATTTTTTACGATCCAATTGTATATTTATTACAAAATGACAAGAAAAAAAAGAATTAAAAAAGTGTTTGAGTAATCACCCAATAGGGCGTATGGATCGGTTGAAGGCAGGAGGTGTGTTTGCAAAAAGAATTTTTCAAAAACAAATCTATAATCTGAATTCCTCGACGTTTCGTCGGCCAGGGTTTGCCGACCTCTTCAGGAGGACTTTATTGAACAAAAACAAAATTCACAATTAGTTTACAAACTTGAATAAAACCTTAACAGTCTAAGTTATACAAACATCAACCTCAACTTACTTATAATAAAAATTAGATGTACAGTATCATCTAAGGTGCAGTGTAAATCACCAATGCAAAAAGCAGTCGTCAATCGTGTGGCAAATTAAATACAGTTTCAAGTCAGTCTCACAGTATTAATATAGAAGAAAGAAGAAGACAAAACAGAGAAGCTCAGCGTCTGCATCGAGCTAAATTAACTGAAGAAGAATTATCAAAAAGAAGAGAAAATGATCGCAAACGCTATAAAGAAACCGTGAAAAATGCAAGTGAAAAAGCAAAAATCAAAATTCGATCCCGAAAAAATTTACACAAAGTTTTTAAGTCGTTTCTGTGAAAAATCTTGCGAACATTTTTCAGCAGGTAAAGGATTTTCATATTTAGAATTTAAAAAAAAGAATGATAGTGCAAAAAAAGTTGTTAGAAAAGTTCAGACTGTAGAAGTAATCGAAGATAAAAATGTTCGTGCTAAAAACATTGTTAGAAAAGTTGAGGCTGGAAAAGTTGTGACAGTTCAGTGACCAATTAAATCGTCGGTTACGAATTAATTGGGCCTTCGAGGGTTGTATTCCCGAGTCCACTTTTTGAATTGCAGCACTATAACAAAGTATGTAAGAAACAAATAATAAAGTAAAGGCTGTGAAAAAAAATAAAAAAACAGTTAAATAAGATGCTCTTTTTTGTAAAGCTTTCATAATTAAAAAAAAAAAAAAACGTTTCAATAAATGTTTAAGTTTTATTCAATTGATGTAAATAAAATATTTAAAAACACTCTAGAGATTGAATTTTCGTCACGTAAAGTCTTACGTTTTGATTATTATTCAACATAGAATGCTCCATATACATTTTTTTATCTTCGAAAAGTTGTATTTTACAGGAAGATATTTTAATCCATGAATATGTTAAATTTTAATATTTATTAAAAAATATTTTTGGACCAATTGAGTACTAAAAAGCAGCAGCGACGCTCGGTTTGGATCACTCCGCTTTTGTTATTATTTATAATAAAAAAGTGAACATTTTTCGCGCCCACTATTTTTTTCACTTCTATTACAACATACTTTATCAAACTATGCTTATAAAAACTTGATATCAATAGTTTTTTTTTCCAAATTAACTCTCAAACTGGTAAATTTGTTGAGCGCGACCCATATACCGGTTGCACCCTTGGTGCAACAGAAAATTTTAACCTAGTGCGTCCAGACTTCAACGTACTTTCAAGTTAGGTGTATGAAGTTAAACTTCTATCGCTATTAAAAGTCGATATTAGAAAATGACCCTAAAACGCCTCACCCTAATGGTTACATCAAAATTACCTGCAATGTCAACACCATTTATCCAGCCTGCGTTTCTCAAAATATGTTTTTGATTAGGAGATATGGACAACCATCCTTTTATAAGAGTGGTTATTCCCACATTTTTCCATTTATCAATTTTAATTGATAAATTTATCAATTGAAACTCCTCGAAAAGGTGACAAATGGCATTGTTGACTATTCAAGTATGCTCTAAATTACCTTCACCGTCTTTACTTATTTTACCAGAAACATAAAAGGAACTTCGTGATGAAAGAACGCTTAAGTCTTGGTTTTGTATGATAATCTTGATTTCATCGCTGTTGTTATTGATGTTACTCAAGTTGTATGGTTGATGAGCATGAATCTCGTTATGAGCGATGGACTCATCGAAAACAACTGGAGTCTGACCTCCAGCCGTAGTCTTTTTAGGAACTGAACGTTTTGCTTTATTAGTCGTCGCGTTGGCTGTTGAGTTGACCATTTGACGGATCATTGATGACTGGTAACTGGTTGCCATACTGGTTTGCTTATATATCCTCTTGGATTGAATACTATACCCACTATTACAATGACTTTATATGTTATCTGATTGTAATTAACTCGTTTTGAAAATTAACTAATCGACCGTCTTGATCGACAATACTCTGTTCCAAGTGATTTATAGTGTTTACTGTGACTAGTAAGTAAATTGGTTGCGAGGGAATTTCAATAATCTTACCTGGTGTAACACTGCAGGAAAAAACTCGTAAATAGTGTGTACTTTTTGTCCGTTTATATATGCTCCAGATGTAATGTTGCACTCTACTCTTAAAGCGTTCACCTTGAGAATGTCTACGTGTAAATCTGAACTTTGATGTACGGGTCATTCCATTGTGACCGGTGGGACATTTGTACACCTTTCAAGTAATTTTAAACCAAGTAAAAAAAAATATTAACCACATAGTATATAATAATTAGAAAGCTGCTAGCGCGTAGATTAATTTTCACTCTTGACTTTTTTGATTATTCTAAATTTCAAGGTAGACCTTCAACACTATAGGGGCCGTGACCGGTGGGACACGAAATAGAACTGATTTTTTTTTTTGCTCTCAACAATGGAAAATAATGTACTTATTGTTCAGAGCTAAAAATTTATAAAAAATACCATATTAAAGCCTTATTCCTAAACTGGAAGGTCCATTGATTGCTTTTTCAAAAGTAATAATGAATTTTAAGAAAATAATCCAAGATTAGCGTGACCGGTGGGACGAGTGCGATAAATTGCTGATAATTTCATCAAAAAAAGTTTAAAATACAAACCGTCTTTATCAATCACTGTTATTACAATCCAGTTCTGTGTTTCATGAGTTGTTTTTAACAAAAATGTTTAATTTATACCATTTTTCAACAATTTTGGTAAAAAGTAGTCAAGTGTAAAAATCATTTTTTCAATGAATATTTAATTTTTTTTCGATAAAATTTGGTTATATTTATACGTTATGAGTTAGAAAATTATTTATTTCAAATTTTTTCACTGAGATAAGCGAAAAAAACTCTATCATCCAAATTGCAAAATTTTAAAGTGTGAATATTTCAGAAAATAACAAAAATTTTCGAATTAATTTGGGCTTAAAACATAGTCTTTGCATGTGTTTTCAAATTGACGTATTTAATTTTATAAAATTTCCAAATCCTAAAAAGATATCGAGATAACCCATTTTGCGCCGTAGGTTCACTTTAGCCTGGAATGACCCGTACGTTCGCAGGAATTGTCCGTTTTTTAAATCCTAAAATTGGACCAACGGAGTCTTGTGGTTGAAAATCAATCTCGTGACTGTACTTGATCTCGCTATGAAGAGTGTTGTTATTCGGCTTTAAAGATATAGTGATATCATTTGGATTTAATTTTTTTTGTAAGTATTTTTCAATATCTTCAATCTCGTAGCCACCAGTGGGAAAGGAAATTTCTTCTTTATCGACGAAAAACTTAATGTGACCAACGTCTATGTTGGGAATCGCGTTACACGTCAAGAGCTCGATTAACCCGAGAACGTATTTTTTGGAAGTTGATAGCTCGATAGGTGGAAAGAAATTAGTCTCTAAAACTGATGTTGTCCCAGACAATGTAATCGTCAATGAATCATCCATGCTGGTTCATTGTATAATGAAGTTTTAAAGTTTATATTGCTTTTTATATATCGCTGCATAGAAATTTTAATTAATGATGACCGCAATGGTAGCTATCGCAATCTTGATATTTCTCATAATTGTACTTGATGCTGTCCACACCAAGATAAACCATAAGTTCTATTGGTGGCTGCAAGTTCCCAAAGCTGTCAAAGTATGTTACATACTTGTCATGTTTTTTATAGGCTACCCGTTGTGTACCAGGTCCATTCACGTCATTTAATTTTGCAATTACCTTTTCTGTGTGGTGTGGTCGATTTGGTAAAGCATTTCTTATGAATACTCCTCTAAAATTTAGAATGTTACATTTCTTAGCAAACGTCAGTAGGTCCAGATTAGTTAGTGCTTTCTTCGGAAAATCTCCGAACTTTTTTTTAGCCCCGTTCCAGGTTTCATGTACAATCCCAATCCTTTTCTATATGGGCTTAGATAGAGTCATTTAGACATTGCTATAGATTCCATGGTCTTATTATGTCGTTGAGATTCTTCAAGCTGTCGTTGGGCAGCTTTGGCGCTGTTTATTGCTTTTGCAACTCCTGTAGCTCCTCCAGCCAAGGCACCTGTAGTACTCAATCCTGCAAACAGTTGTACTAGAGAGGGTAGATAACCTCCCATTTTCGTAGGGATCGGTAATACTCTTGCGACTTGAACTAGACTCTTTCCACCGGCCTTCTTCACCAGCTCTCTAGCTTTTTTCAATGACTGACGAATAACATCTCGGGCCTTTTTATTTTTGATTCCTTTGATCGAAGCAGCTTTTTTCACTCTACTCCAACTTATTTTCCTCTTTGGCTTCCTCTTTTTCAAACCCATCCTGAACTTGGTTTTAGTCTTCATTATGTTTGTTACTGCGTAGGCTGCAGCTTTTTTACCAATACTAGCATCTTCAGATTTGACTCGCTCCCAAGCTTTGTCGGCAATTTCTCTGTTGGCGATGTTTCTTGCTTGGATGTTTTCTCGATTTTGCAAGTAAGCTACGTCGTGATCTTTACGAGCGGCGTCTAAAGGGTTGATTCCTGGATCTCCTCTGGCTAGTCGTTTGGTAAACTTCGTACCAGGACCACCGTATTGGTAGCTTGGAATGTGAAGTTCAGAAGGTAATTTGTTAATTAACTTATTGACCAAACCTCTGCTGGACCAATTTTTATATGTAATCATAGCACACCCAAGGTCAGAGTATAACTAATAAAGGAGGTATAAAAAGTCTTATACTTATATGAAAAGAGCAGTCAAGTTGTTGAACTCAGTCGGTAAACATGGATTTTGTTGAACAATCTTGCAAGCTTCCTGTAGAAAATTTTGACTGTCGAAGAGAAAAACCTAATCGTCATGGTAATTTACTTCCGAGTACAATACGCGCAATTTTCTGCGGACCTTCAAACTGTGGTAAAACGAACAGTCTGCTTACTCTAATAACCCATCCCAACGGTTTGAGATTCGAGAATATCTACATTTATTCAAAGTCTCTATACCAACCCAAGTATCAATTTCTTAAGAACCTCTTACAACCCTTGGAAGGAATTCAGTACTTTCCATTTGGGGAGCATGATGAAGTTGTCCCACCAGAAAATGCACTTCCAAACTCTGATTATATTCGACGATATTTCCACCGAACGGCAAGACAATGTGAGGGCATTCTTCTGTTTGGGGAGGCACAAAAATGTAGATTCTTTCTATCTCTGTCAATCTTACGCCCGAAGCATTTAGTTCGAGACAACGTTAACTTATTGACAGTATTTCAAGATGAGACCAATATCAAACATATATACGCGGATCGTGTGACTACAGACATGACCTATGATCAATTTAAAAAGTTGTGCTCATCGTGTTGGAGTAAAGGAAACTACGAGTTTCTCGTTATCGATAAAGATAGATCCATAAATAATGGACGATACCGCAGAGGTTTCGATTGCTTTGCTGTAAATACATCCGAATCTTAGTTTATAGTACTCAAGGGCTCACCATTGTTTCGTCAACATGGACAACATTGAACGAGAAAAGGAAGTTTTGAGCAAACTTATAAAATCTCGCGAAGACATCAGGGGCAAATATAAATTGATAGAATACAACAAGTCTACCGCTGAAAGTGATTTTAATCAGACGCTCAAACCAATCATCGAGCCTCTTCAAAAACTAGCGACGAACAATTTGGAATCTTTGGTTGAAAAAAAGCCACAAGTAAAAATCGCGGCAAAAGAAAACTCGAAATTCAAGAAAGTGAACCTCAAGCTAAAAGTGCAAGACTTGACAATTTGAATAATATAGAATCTGTTGCTAACACTATTGATTCATCGGTAACTGATAATTATCTTACTGAAGTTAAGAATAATAACAAAACGTTATTAGATCTAATTTATGATATTCGATGAGAAAATTAAAAATTGGTGTCTTGGCTATTGATTTTAAAAATGAGCAAATTTAAGTAAATGATAAAACATATCCCAACACTCCTGGGCTAATGGATCTGCTCGTTTCGAAGTATCCTAATTATACTAAAATCAATAGAAACGAGCTAACATATAATGGTCCAATTTTTGATTCAACAAATGCCCATAGAAAAAATTATTTAAAAAATGGTGCAATTTGGTTATCAAACAGTACTAAATTTAAGAACGTTTTCCTACTGTCGTGTCGGCACCAGCTCCCCATTTTAATATTAAAATAGTTTTCAGATAATTCTTAAATTATTTACAAATTATTCAATTAGTAGTTAAATAAGATAAATTAATAAGTATAAGTAAGAGAGAGAGAGAGAGAATTAATAGAAGAAAAACAGAGAGAGAGAGGAAAAGTGAACAGGAGCTGGGAAAAGGAAGAGGGGGAGAGGACAAAACAAACGCGTCAGCGCGGGACGCCTGGCTGAGTGAAGGAAAAGCCAGCAGCGGACCCAAACAATAGAGTGTCACGGCAAGGAGGCTGGAGGCCATAAACAAACCCCCATGATCACCAGTCAGTGACATTGACCCAATGAGGCATCAAAGAAACGGGTCCTATGTTAGTTTAGGCGGACCATAGTTGTAGGAGAGGGAATTCACACATGAGGAATATTATAATAAATTAGGCCAAGGCCAAGCCCTCTTGGAAAAGGGGCCAAATCATTGGTTTTTCCCCCAGTTTTCGGAAGTACATGGGAGGGTCCATGATCCCCTCTACGGGGGTGGGTCCTCATGCGTTGGGTTATAAAAAGGGCCGCGAACGCGGGCCCCAGAACGCGGTGCACATCGTTCCGCGAGGTAGATCTCTTTGACTTGACTCACGAGAGTCAGAGACTTTTCAAAGACTCGGTATCTTCAAAATAGACCGAGTGTAACCTAAGTGACTATTTATAGTCTCATTTCAAGGGCAATTCTGAGTTTACAAAATCAGAATACCTAATTCGCGAGTTTTCGAATAAGTGCGAGGGTTAAATAAAATTAGAGTTCCGGCAGTGACTAGTGGGTTTTAAAAGACTTTAAAGAAACAGCATTGTGTTCGACTAAAGAAAAGAGCCGGGAATTTCTTCAGGACGGCGTAGAACCACCGATTCACCACCTCAAGCAGCCCAGCGGGAATCTTCGGCCTTCAACACCGTCAACACTCTCTCTCTCTCTCTCTCTCTCTCTCTGTGCAGTGACCAGAACTTTTATAGAAGTAAGATTGATTTTAAGGAAGTAGCTTGTGAAACATTTTGTAATGGTTTGGTTTTTCCAATAAATAGATTTTCATAGTAGTCTTTCGGGTTTTGTAGTTCTATTAATTAACCTCCTCTCAGTTATTCTAATCACCTATCCGGTCACATAAAAGAGTGAAGTAGAGTCAATTTAATTTAATAGATCTGTCCCAATTTCGGGACATGACACTACCAATGGAAAAATTATCTAGTTCTAAAGGTGGTTCTTTGCCCAAGTTCAAGGTAGTTAAGAAAAACACCCTTACCGACTACAAATATATTGAGATGATCCAAACAAACTTGTTAATAGATCGAGATGGCTTATAGCTGAGAGATCTGCTGGTAATAACGGTCACAACACTGAAATTTTAGACATTATTAAAGAGCTGACCTACGGGAAGAGGGCTATATATTTTAAGGAAACTGCAAAAAAATATCATTATCAAAATGAGTATCAATGTAATTGGGCATTCGCTTGGTTCCAAGAACGCCAGTTCTCGCGGACCAGCAGGAATTCGGTACAAGCTTACTTCGGATGGGCAGTTTGATGTTGAAAATAAGAGATTGTGTAACTTAGCGGATCCTAGTCAACAAAAAGATGCTGTAAATTTGGAAACTTTGCAACAAATGATAAGCAATCAGGAACGACAGTTTATCGAAATAACTTCAAAATTACGGAGCGAAGTCGACAACTTACTAGCAATGTTAGAACTCAGTAGAGATGAAATCGATCAACAGATATTAAGTATAAAAGCACAGCTCGCCAGTATTCAAGAATCATAATCATGAATCACAAACGGCGAATAGTTATGGAAGAGCTCCACAATAGGGTGAGGCGTTTTAGGGTCATTTTCTAACATCGACTTTTAATAGCGATAGAAGTTTGACTTCATACCTAACTTGAAAGTGCGCAAAGTCTGGACGCGCTAGGTTAAAATTTTCTGTTGTACCAAGCGACATACACTGTGTTACATTAACTGTCGACCAGCTAAAAAAATATTTTTATAAAATATTTTTAGATTCATAATTTTTCACTGATCATAATTACTATAATAGTATATTTTATTTTCAATTCGTTTTTTTTTAATGAGCGATTGAAAATATGTAAATAATTTAAAAGTGAGGTTCAAAAAGAAAGAATGACGCGACCACACAAAAAAAAGCTATCTGCATGTATCATATACATAACCATTAAAAGTGCAGTGTACACGTGTGATATAAGTTTTTTGGTTGTTGCTGTTTCTTTACGTCGGAATTTGGTTAGGTGCCACCGGGGCGCTCCCGTGGGCCGTGTGACGTCAACTCTGACGTTTGCTTGCAGGCTATACTCGCTGCGGACTGCGTTGCAGCTTGCGAGGGAGAAAGGGTACGGGGGTGATCATGATAATGTAAATAATTAAATAATTTCAATATTTATAATTAAATTTTTGATATGCACAGTAAAAAATTGTATTATTTTTACTAGCGCGACAGATGAAACTGCAAGCGATAACAAAGAAATATATGAAAAGATTTTTCTTCTTTTTTTTTTTTTACTTTAAATTTGATAAATTAAAGATATAGTATGTAATTAAAAAAAATCAGCTATTAAAAAAAAAGAATTTATAAGCTGCGAATCTTTTGAACCTAAATGATTTTACTGGAAGTTGAAAACAAGAATAAAAATAAATTTCAGTCAAACAGGAGCTAGCTTGGCTCGATGGGATAATAGTTAGCCCAATGCCTAGAAGGCCATGAGTTTAATTCCCGAGAAACCTAAAAAAAAAAAAAATATATAACTGCCGTAATTTCTTTTTTTTTTTTTTATCGTTCCGTATAAGCCTGCTAGGTGAAAGATCTGAATTTAAAAAAAAATGTGTATGAAAAAGTTTTTAAATAACATACTATTCTTTAACTACTTTTAAAAATTTAAAAAAAATTGATTTAAAAAGTAGAAAATATAATTTTGATACTGTTAAATTTTTTCAAAGTACATTAAAAGATGGAATATAAATTGCAACAATTGAATTGTCATAAATAAATTTATAAAAGTAAAATTACATCATTTAATTGTATAGATATTACAAGTATTTTTTATTTAATACTTACAAGGAGATTTTTGACCGTCAAAGTATCAAAAATTGAATAAAAAAGGATGTCCTTATTACGACGGGCAGCTGGAAGTCGGCAAATAAAGTTTGACCCTAAGTAAAGGCATCAAGCCTTACTTAGGACAGTCCTCTTTAAAAAGTAAAAGAGTCCTGACCATCAAACAGTCAAAAAATAAAAAATAAATGAAGTTTTTTTACGATGGCCAGCTGGAAGTCGGCAAATAAAGTTAGACCCCAATTAATGGCATCAAGCCTTCCATCGGACAGTCCTTTTCAAAAAGTAAAATAATTTTGACCATGAAATAGTCAAAAAATGAAAAAGAAATGAAGTTTTTTTACTAGGGCCATCTGGAACTCGGAAAATAAAGTTAGACCCTAAGTGAAGGCATCAAGCCTTTTTTACTTTTTGTAAAGGACTGTCCTAAGGAAGGCTTGATGCCTTTACTTAGGATCTAACTTTATTTGCCGACTTCCAGATGGCCCTACTAAAAAAAACTTTATTTATTCAGAACTTTTTGACTGTTGAACGGTCACAAATTTTTTACTTTTTAAAAAGGACGGTCCTAAGGAAGACTTGATGCCTTTACTTAGGGTCTAACTTTATTTGCCGACTTCCAGCTGGCCCTCGTAAAAAAAACTTCATTTCTTTTTCATTTTTTCGACTGCTTGATGGTCAGAACTCTTTTACTTTTGATAGAAGACTGTCCGAAAGAAGGCTTGATGCCATTGCTTGGGGTCCAAATTTATTTGCCGACTTCTAGATGGCCCTAGTAAAAAAACTTCATTTCTTTTTCAATTTTTGACTATTTGATTGTCAAAATTATTTTACTTTTTGAAAAGAACTGTCCGATGGAAGGCTTGATGCCATTAGTTAGGGTCTAAATTTATTTGCCGACATCCAGATGGCCCTAGTAAAAAAAAAACTTCATTTATTCAGAACTTTTTGACTGATTGATGGTCAAAAATTTTTTACTTTTTGAAAAGGACTGTCCTAAGGAAGGCTTGATGCCTTTACTTAGGGTCTAACTTTATTTGCCGACTTCCAGATGGCCCTAGTCAAAAAAACTTTATTTATTCAGAACTTTTTGACTGTTGAACGGTCAAAAATTTTTTACTTTTTAAAAAGGACGGTCCTAAGGAAGGCTTGATGCCTTTACTTAGGGTCCAAGTTTATTGGCCGACTTAAGATGGCCCACGAAATAAGAACGACATTTCTTATTCACTTCTTGACTGTTTTCCGGTCAAAAATTTTTTACTTTTTGTAAAGGACTGTCCTAAGGAAGGCTTGATTGCCTTTACTTAGGGTCTAACTTTATTTGCCGACTTCCAGCTTGCCTTCGTAACAAAAACATCATTTTTTTTTAATTTTTTGACTGCTTGATGGTCAGATTTCTTTTACTCTTCCCAAAGGACGGTCCTTAGGAAGGCTTGATGCCTTAACATAGGGTCCAAGTTTATTGGCCGACTTCCAGATGGCCCACGAAATAAGAACGACATTTCTTATTCACTTCTTGACTGTTTGCCGGTCCAAAATTTTTTCTAGGGCCATCTGGAAGTCGGCAAATAAAGTTAGACCCTAAGTAAAGGCATAAAGCCTTCCTTAGGACAGTCCTTTACAAAAAGTAAAAAATTTTTGACCGGCAAACAGTCAAGAAGTGAATAAGAAATGTCGTTCTTATTTCGTGGGCCATCTGGAAGTCGGCCAATAAACTTGGACCCTAAGTAAAGGCATCAAGTCTTCCTTAGGACCGTACTTTTACTTTTTGAAAAGGACTTATTTTCCGACTTCCAGCTGGCCCACGAAATAAGAAATTCATTTTTCATTCATTTTTTGACCGTTTGACGGTCAAAAATCTTTTACTTTTCAAAAAGGACTGTATTTTGGAAGGCTTGATGCCATTAGTTGGGGTCCAAATTTATTTGCCAACTTCCAGCTGGCCCACGAGTAAGAACGACATTTCTTATTCATAATGTTATTTTGTCATACATTTAAGCAAAAACGTAATTAAAAAGTTCAAAAACCACGTTTTTTTTTAAAATTTTGAGGTTATTGGCGATTATGATGCAGTAAACGAAAACTTTTATAGCAATATTTTTGTCGAAAAGTACAGCTGAGACAAAAAATTTTCGACAAACCTGGCTCCTATCGGATTACTAGAGCCCAATTTATGAATTTTTTGAAAAATAGTATATTGCAATACAAGCTGAGGGAAGAATCAGAAGGTGCGTACTTTTAACCATCGGATGTAGAAAAAAAATTTTCAACTCGGAACTTTGAACACTTGTGAAAACTTGGTTGGAACATACCTATTTAACAATTACCCCCTTGACCAAAATACCCCTTAAAGTTGTGTTTTTCAAGAACTAAAAACATAATAAAATTTTAGTCCAGGCCCAACTCTGGTTTTCGAGTAGTGAACGAAAAACTACCTAAATTTGTTGTTCTCCATGTATATTAAATAGGACACTGGTACAGCAGTCTACATAAGGGTAAAACAAGTTGACGCTCCTACTTCTTCGAAATTCGTCGAAAAATAAGCTAAAAAATGAAACAGCCTTCTCCAGCAAAGTAGACTACTCCTGGACTGACTCTAACTGATCCAAAACCTCTGGCTTCGTCTACAATAAAATAGAAAAAAAAATTAACTAGCACCTCTTGCTATGCATTAATTTTTATGCGAGTATGTAAGTGGATTTTGAGAAAAACTACGCTCTTCTTTAAAGGTTATAAATAATTTCATGCTTGTACAGCTTTTTTTGGTGATGAAGTCAAACGGTCAAAAAATGAATAAGAAATGTCGTTCTTACTCGTGGGCCAGCTGGAAGTTGGCAAATAAATTTGGACCCCAACTAATGGCATCAAGCCTTCCAAAATACAGTCCTTTTTGAAAAGTAAAAGATGAAAAATGAATTTCTTATTTCGTGGGCCAGCTGGAAGTCGGAAAATAAGCCCTTTTCAAAAAGTAAAAGAGTTCTGACCATCAAGAAGTCAAAAAATGAAAAAGAAATGAAGTTTTTTTTACGAGGGCCAGCTGGAAGTAGGCAAATAAAGTTAGACCCTAAGTAAAGGCATCAAGTCTTCCTTAGGACCGTCCTTTTTAAAAAGTAAAAAATTTTTGACCGTTCAACAGTCAAAAAGTTCTGAATAAATAAAGTTTTTTTTACTAGGGCCATCTGGAAGTCGGCAAATAAAGTTAGACCCTAAGTAAAGGCATCAAGCCTTCCTTAGGACAGTCCTTTACAAAAAGTAAAAAAGGCTTGATGCCTTCACTTAGGGTCTAACTTTATTTTCCGAGTTCCAGATGGCCCTAGTAAAAAAACTTCATTTCTTTTTCATTTTTTGACTATTTCATGGTCAAAATTATTTTACTTTTTGAAAAGGACTGTCCGATGGAAGGCTTGATGCCATTAATTGGGGTCTAACTTTATTTGCCGACTTCCAGCTGGCCATCGTAAAAAAACTTCATTTATTTTTTATTTTTTGACTGTTTGATGGTCAGGACTCTTTTACTTTTTAAAGAGGACTGTCCTAAGTCAGGCTTGATGCTTTTACTTAGGATCCAAGTTTATTTGCCGTCTTCTAGCTGGCCCTTTAAATTAGAATGACATTTCTTATTCACTTCTTGACTGTTTGACGGTCAAAAATTTTTTACTTTTTGAAAAGGACTGTCCTTAGGAACACTTGATGCCATTAGTTAGGGACTGAATTTATTTGCCGCGTTCCAGATGGCCATCGTTAAAAAAACTTCATTTCTTTTTTATTTTTTGACTGTTTGATGGTCAGGACTCTTTTACTTTTTAAAGAGGACTGTCCTAAGTAAGGCTTGATGCCTTTACTTAGGGTCAAACTTTAAGTTTGACTTTAAGTTTCAACCCTATGTTAAGGCATCAAGCCTTCCTAAGGACCGTCCTTTGGGAAGAGTAAAAGAAATCTGACCATCAAGCAGTCAAAAAATTAAAAAAAAATGATGTTTTTGTTACGAAGGCAAGCTGGAAGTCGGCCAATAAACTTGGACCCTAAGTAAAGGCATCAAGCCTTCCTTAGGACAGTCCTTTACAAAAATTAAAAAAATTTTGACCGGCAAACAGTCAAGAAGTGAATAAGAAATGTCGTTCTTATTTCGTGGGTCATCTGGAAGTCGGCCAATAAACTTGGACCCTAAGTAAAGGCATCAAGCCTTCCTTAGGACCGTCCTTTTTAAAAAGTAAAAAATTTTTTACCGTTCAACAGTCAAAAAGTTCTGAATAAATAAAGTTTTTTTTACTAGGGCCATCTGGAAGTCGGCAAATAAAGTTAGACCCTAAGTAAAGGCATCAAGCCTTCCTTAGGACAGTCCTTTTCCAAATGTAAAATAATTTTGACAATCAAATAGTCAAAAATTGAAAAAGAAATGAAGTTTTTTTACTAGGGCCATCTAGAAGTCGGCAATCAAATTTGGACCTCAAGCAATGGCATCAAGCCTTCATTCGGACAGTCTTCTATCAAAAGTAAAAGAGTTCTGACCATCAAACAGTCAAAAAATGAAAAAGAAATAAAGTTTTTTTCACGACCGCCAGCTGGAAGTCGGCCAATAAACTTGGACCCTAAGTAAAGGCACCAAGCCTTCCTTAGGACCGTCTTTTTGAAAAAGTCAAAGAGTTCTGACCATCAAGCATTCCAAAAATAAAATAGAAATGAAGTTTTATTTAACGAGGGCAAGCTGGAAGACGGCATATTAAGTTAGACCCCAAGTAATGGTATTAAGCCTTCCTTAGGACAGTCCTTTTCAAAAAGTAAGAAATTTTTGACCGTCAAACAGTCAAGAATTGAATAAGAAATTTCGTTCTTATTTCGTGGGCCATCTGGAAGTCGGCAGATAATTTCAGTCCTTTTCAAAAAGTAAAAAATTTTTGACCATCAATCAGTCAAAAAATGAAAAAGAAATGAAATTTTTTTTATGACGGCCAGCTGGTAGTCGGCAAATAAATTTTGACCCCATTTAATGGCATCAAGCCTTCCTTCGGACAGTCCTCTTAAAAAAGTAAAAAATTTTTGACCATCAATCAGTCAAATAATGAAAAAGAAATAAAGTTTTTTTACGACGGCCAGCTGGAAGTCGGCAAATAAACTTGGACCCCAAGTTAAGGCATCAAGCCTTCCTTAGGACCGTCCTTTTTAAAAAGTAAAAAACTTTTGACCGTTCAACTCTCGATAGAATTGCTCAACTCTCGATAGACATGCTCAACTCTCGATAGAATTTTGGTCTCTCGAGTACCAGCGGCGAAGAAAAATAACCTTTGCCTTTCTAACGATATAATGCTGGACTCTCAAGTACCGACCGTGAAAAAAGTAACCCTTGGTCAACTCCCAATAGAATTTCGGTCTCTCGAATACCGGTGGGTAAACAAAAACCCTTGCCTTTCTAACGATATAATTCTGGACTCTCAAGCACCGGCCGTGAAAAAAGTAATCCTTGCCCAACTCTCTATAGAATATCGGTCTCTTGAGCACCGGCCGTGAAAAAAGTAACCCTTGCCCGACTTTCTATAGAATATCGGCCTCTCGAGTACCGGCAGCGAAAAAAATAACCCCCGCCTAACTCTCGATAGAATTTCGGTCTCTCGAGTACCGGTGGCGAAGAAAGATAACCCTTGCCTTTCTAACGATTCAATTCTGGACTTCAAGCACTGGCCGAGAGAAAAGTAACCCTTGCTCAACTCTCGATAGAATTTCGGTCTCTTGACTACCGGCGGTGAAAACAAAAACCCTTGCCTTTTTAACGATATAATTCTGGGCTCTCATGCACCGACCGTGAAAAAAGTAGCCCTTGCCCAACACTCTATAGAATATCGGTCTCTTGAGCACTGGCCGCGAAAAAAGTAACCCCCACTCAACTCTCGATAGAATTTCGGTCTCTCGACTAACGGCGGTGAAAACGAAAACCCTTGCCTTTCTTACGATATAATTCTGGACTCTCAAGCACCGACCGTGAAAAAAGTAACCCTTCCCAAACTCTCTATAGAATATCGATCTCTTGAGCACCAGCCGTGCAAAAAGTAACCCCTGCCTAACTCTCGATAGAATTTCGGTCTCTCGAGTACCAGCAGCGAAAAAAATGACTCCTGCCGTTGTCTCGACAGAATTTCGGTGTCTCGAGCCAGGCCGCTAAAAAAAAAACCCCTGCCTATCTCTCGACAGAATTTCAGTCTCTGAAGCACCGGCGGCAAAAAAAATAACCCCTGCCATTCTAACAATATAATCTTGGTCTCTTGAGCACTGGACGAAAGAAAAGTAACTCCTGCTCAACTCTCGTTAGAATTTCGGTGTCTCGAGTACCGGTGGCGAAGAAAAATAACCCTTGCCTTTCTAACGATATAATGCTGGACTCTCAAGCACCAGCCGTGAAAAAAGTAACCCATGCCAAACTCTCTACAGAATATCGGTGTCTCGAGCCTGGCCGCAAAAAAAATGACCCCTGCCTATCTCTCAATAGAATTTCGGTCTCCAGTGCTCAAGGGACCGATATTCTATAGAGAGTTGGGCAAGGGCTACTTTTTTCATGCCCGGTGCTTGAGACTCCAGAATTTTATCGTTAGAAAGGCAAGGGTTTTTGTTTTCACCGTCGGTAGTCGAGAGACCGAAATTCTATCGAGAGTTGAGCAAGGGTTACACTTTTCACGGCCGGTGCTTGAAGTCCAGAATTATATCGTTAGAAAGGCAAGGGTTAGTTTTCTTTGCCGCTGGTACTCGAGAGACCGAAATTCTATCGAGAGTTAGGCAGGGGTTATTTTTATCGCTGCCGGTACTCGAGAGACCGATATTCTATAGAGAGTTGGGCAAGGGTTATTTTTTTCGCCGCTGGTGCTTCAGAGACTGAAATTCTGTCGAGAGATAGGCAGGGGTTATTTTTTTCGGCGCCTGGCTCGAGACACCGAAATTCTTTCGAGACAACGGCAGGAGTCATTTTTTTCCCTGCCGTTGCTTGAGAGACTGAAATTCTGTCGAGAGATAGGCAGGGGTTATTTTTTTTGCGGCCAGGCTCGAGACACCGATATTCTGTAGAGAGTTTGGCAAGGGTTACTTTTTTCACGGCCGGTGCTTGAGAGTCCAGCATTATATCGTTAGAAAGGCAAGGGTTCTTGTTTTCACCGCCGGTAGTCGAGAGACCGAAATTCTATCGAGAGTTGAGCGAGGGTTACTTTTTTCACGGCTGGTGCTCAAGAGACCGATATTCTATAGAGAGTTTGGCAAGCGTTACTTTTTTCACGGCTGGTGCTTGAGCGTCCAGAATTATATCGTTAGAAAGGCAAGAGTTATTTTTTTTTCCACCGGTAGTCGAGAGACGAAATTCTATCGAGATTTGAGCAGGGGTTACTTTTTTGGCGGCAAGTGCTCAAGAGACCAAAATTATATTGTTAGAATGGAAGGGGTTATTTTTTTTGCCGCCGGTGCTTCAGAGACTGAAATTCTGTCGAGAGACTGGCAGGGGTTATTTTTTTCGGCGCACGGCTCGAGACACTGAAATTCTGTCCAGACAACGGCAGGAGTCATTTTTTTCGCCGCTGGTGCTTGAGAGACTGAAATTCTGTTGAGAGATAGGCAATGATTTTTTTTTTCGCCGCTATTCATTGTCGAATTATTTTTTCCTCCGCCCTTGTTTTGAGGGAACGAACATGCGTATGTTTTCTTCTCACGGGCCGTTGAAATAATAGTTTCTCAATAAACTGCGGAATCACATAGGCTTCATTTCACAGGGGTTTGCGTGATTGTACCTATGAAGATGAAACTCAACAAGTTACAGAAAAGTATATAAAAAAAGCAGAATTACTTACGGGATCTGGGAATACGATGATATGAGTGTGACTGATGAATCGAGTAAGGCGTGATGTACCAATTGGGTTCGAATGGGTGATGTACCAAAAACTGTGACCTCACAACACTACGAGGATAACCGATTTCGGTAAAAAATACCCCTTCTAACGCGAGTACTCAATGGTGTCTGGTGCTAGTGCAATGTTATTTCCTCAACGTCAAACTTTTTAATCTATCAGTTCCTCTCCGCAATCCAAGAACGTACTGATTCACCGTGCGTGCGGTTCAGGCCCTGCAGACAGCAGTACTCCCACTCTCGGCCCAAAAAGGGCGTAGCTATGCTGCATCGAATACTAGCGCTAAGTTCCCTCTCTGCTGATTTTTTGTATCCACCACTGGATCCCACCATCCCTTCTCGTGCCCTTATTTTCTTCTTCTTCTTCTTTTAACATTTCTTTAACTACGAAGAACTTTTTCTTCTGATTCAACTTAATGTATCAATTTCATATTTTAACCAAGATGAACACTCAAAAAATGTTGAAAATTTTTTTTAATCTTTTAAGGGGCTCAAGTAATTTGACGTACGAGCCCCTTTTCTTGTAGGATCGCGTGCATATCACGGGGGAAGAAAAATCCAGCTGCGTGATTACACTTTTGCATGAAAACTCCTCATAACCAAACGTGGTGTCACAATGCTACGAACCACGCAAAAAATCCGAACCTTATTCGTACTAACTTTTGTACCAGCTTTGTAACAATCGCGAGATATTTTGAAATTTTGCAGAGTCTAAAATTACGAATAACGCAAAGAAGCGTTAAATCTTACATTAACAAAGGGCTTAAATTTCTTTGCGCTTCTGCCGTCAAATATCTCGTTCATATGTTATAAATACACTTATAAATTTCTTCTAACTTTTCCGAGCGATCGAATTTTTCTTATCAAGTAAATAAGCAACACGAGTCAAACGCTCTTTCAGATTTTTTTCTTAAAAAACGTTATTATAACAATGGAACTTACCGTAATTTTCCGAAGAATAAATTTTTCACTAAAATACAAAAAGAATAATATGCTGCTATTTTGACTTTTGCGCGTGCAATAAAATAGATGCGCATTATTCATGTGGACAAACGAATAAATATTATTTTTCTCGACCGTAAACACTGCACGCACTTTGCGATTTTTATGTACGGCCGCGTAGCATTGAAAAATTAGGAGTATTAGATACGAACGACAGGAATTTTGAGGTCTCTAAAGTACTGTACGTTAGTGTAAAATTTTTGGTGGGGAAAAATTACTGCCAGCTCGTTTAACGTTGCAAGACACAGCAGCTTTAGCCTGCAACGGCTTATATATCAGGAAAATTTTTTTCTTTAGTTTTAACTTTTAAAAGAGTACCCACTTGATTTTGTTTGTATCTGTATGGTAATTAAAAGAATTCTATTTGAACTTACGATCGGTTACTTTGTATATTCGGTTCCCATCCGAGCATGATTGTGAACTCTGCTAATGAGTTTTTCAAAAATGATTTGGGCGGTACAATTTCAAAGTAAGAATCGAAATGTGTGCTTTATTACTTAATCAAGTTAGCTCGCTTTAAAAAACATGCCGATGAGAAAGAAAATTTGTGTCCGGGCTCCGACTGTAACATCAGAAAATCTGCCAGCTGAACAGCTCCATGTTCAGACTCCGGCACCAATCTACGAATTCAAGTCCTTGATTAAGGCACAGCCACCTGGACCACCTCAAGTTTGGGCTCCGGCAACCCCCTTCAAAATGGAATCTCCTGAGACATCTCAAGTCCAGGGTCGAACGAACCTCTCCAAGAACAAGCCACCTGCGGCTGTCCTGGCTCAGGCACCGGCTATCGCTTTCGAAAAACAGCCACCTGAATTGCTTAGAGTTCAGGCTTCAGCTACATCTTTCAAAATTCAGCCCCCTGTGACAAACTTAGTCCAGGTTTCGGCTATACATTCTAAAATTCAGACACCGGCAACGTGTCTTAAGGCTCAGCCACCTGCGACAGTCCTAGTCCAGGTTCCGGCTAACTATTTTAAAACTCGGCCACCTGAACTAATCCAGCTTCAGGCTCCGGCTATATTCTCAAAAATTCAGCCACCTGCGACAATAAAAGTCCAGGCGCCGGCTACCATGATGAAAGTACAGCCACCGGAACTGATCCAGCTTCAGGCACCGGCTATATTCGCAAAAATTAAGCCACCTGAACCACTCCAGGTTCAGACCCCAATCACGATCTCATGCACTCAGCCACTTGAAGTGCCTCAACTTCAGGCCCTGGCTGTATCATTATTTAACTATTGGGTCTTCGACCCTGGAATTTTTATCGCCAAGAGCTTAAGCTCTAACTACTCTCGCTCAGTAAACCTCTAAGTTTCTTCGTACGTTTACAACCTACTTAAAACGCATTGTATTTTTTTCATATACTTTATACTCGTCGTATACTTTGGAATCGTCGTAGATAAGCGGGCGATCTACGACGACGGCGTTGAGTCCCGTGAAGCGTGATTGCGGCATCCTGGTTGCAGCAAGACTGGTGAGGGCGGAAACTGGTCACTCTGGGCAGCTCTGGCGTGGGTCGCTCGCATGACCGATCCCGTGGCAATAAAAGGCGGTAAATCTCAAACAGTACACCTTATAATATTTTATAATCGTCGAAACTCCGTCACCATATTTTTTTGCATTTAGAGTTAGTATGAATAATTTACAGATATTTTGAAATTAATCTTGATTATTCATAGGTACTTTTAGTTCTGATAGTCCTGTTATAGTACTGTCATAGTAGTGTTTAAGCTGAAGGCCCCTGCTAAGTCGGTCTTTGTAATCCCCTAAGACCCTTTTGTAAAAAGGGAGGGGCAGTGAACCCAGGTAGAGTATAAGGCGGTTCTAAAGGTCTGTGTGGAAAAAAAGACGTGTCAGTTTGACGGTGTTCGTTCACCAGAGCGGTCTGATTATTTTTTTTCTTATATTTCAAATTCGGTTTTTTTGGTTTTAAAATGGTTAGAACAAGTAAAGTGTCGAGAGAAACGCGTAAAACTGAAGGAAAAATACTTGGAAAACAAAAAAAAAGACCCAATCCGTTTAAAAATAATGACGTGCAGACAAAAAGTGCGTCAGCTAAAAAAAAGTTCTCAACCGTCTGTGCCAGTGGATACCGAAATACATTATCGTATAGTTGACTTTCTGCAAGTGTTTACAACTCTTTCAACGTTGGTAAATTGCAAAGTGTGCAACGGTAATCGCATGACGAAACTCGCATAATGAAAGCCGACTCCGAAAGCGCCGCTCAAACCAAAGAAGGTAGAATTCGGCGAAGACAAGGACAAAAAGATGCCCTGGACATTGCTGAAGCTGCTGGTGACTTACTTTATGGAGCTGGAATAGATGATTCAGTGTAAGTTGTAAATCAAATAGTTTTTCTTCATTTTTTTCGTACCGAAAACTTCAAACGCGTTTTTCTCGAAACACTATTTTTCAAAGTCGATGAAAGTTCTCATTTGAAAACTACTGCACCGATCTTTCTAGAATTAAACATACGTCTTTAATGCATAAAAAACCCGGCCCCTAGTGAGTTACTTTTTTTTTTTTTTTTTTTTGGCCGAGTTTTAGCCATAAAATGGCCGGTTTTGGTGACCAAAAAACAGTGTTTTGGCTTCAAAACGTCGCCAAAACTTCAAAATTGAAAAAAAATGAAATTGATCCTACTAGGGGGCGAGAAAAACTAATATATTAACTAAATCTACTTTATTTTTTGATTTCAGATGAACCGTTCGCGAGTTACAGCCTTCACCGCAACTCATCTTTTTTTCGAAGCGCCTTGTTTGGTTGGCTCCCATTGCCTCAATTTTTAATATTTTGATCTGAAATTTTGACAGAATGTTCTTTGAATGTTGTATGATATGTATATAAATTCTTATTAAATTATAATAAACAGGAGCTTCACTATAAATCATCGAAAAATCATCATTTTTTGACCGCTCAGACCCTACCCCCCCCCCCCCCCCCCTTAAAACAGGACTGAACCATGCGAAACCTCATGCAACGTTTATTACAAAAAAAATGTTATGAGAGCAGGCAAGGATCTGCGTTCTGGTGGAAAAGCTCGCAGTAGTGACGAGGAAAAAAGCTTTTAGTCTCGTTCAAGACTTCCAAATGCGTTTCTCAAGGTCGTCTTTATTTCCCAAAACTTTTATTTAAACATATATCAGCCACGCGCCGAATTATCTCCGAGTTGCAGCGAGAAAATCTTTCCAGCTCAAGGGTAGCACAGCATCGACTGACGATTTCCCTTTTTTTTTTTTTCGCTCGGTTTCTCATTCCCGACTACCAAACGCACCATGAGGAAGCAAGTGCGGCGCGTTTCCACATTTTTCAATACCGTCAATTTTTACTCTGGTTTTTTTTTTGAAATTGTTTTTTTTGGTTTGTTATGAGTATAAAAATATATATTATGTCATATCGGTTCATTCTCTCGGAACACGGTGAAATAGAAAATGAATAAATAATAAGTTGATATATAATAAGTTGATAGAACACATAACTATAAAAGAGATTTGTTACGTTCTAGGAATTCGATTCAAGCACGCGATCTACGAACAAATACATCGTCGGTCCTAACGAAGAAAAACCTTGACCGAAAATCTACCACGAATAAAGTTACAGTGGAAGGACTTCCGTCTAGTAAAATGTCTTTAAAACACTTTCTTCTTGGTTCTAGCCTATGAAAAATTGAATAAAAATAACTGATACACCAATACTTTGATCCACGATGGTGAAAAAAAAATACTTGCGAATAAAATGAGCCTTGCACCTTTTATAAAGAAAACTTGTAAATTTTATTTAAGGCTCATTTTATTCACGGCTAGTGTGTCGTTAATTTTTTTTTTTTTCACCATCATGGATCAAAGTATTGGTGTATCGGTTATATTTATTCAATTCTCCGCACGCTAGAACCAAGAAAAAATTGATTTAGAGACATTTTAGTAGATGAAAGTTCTTCCATTGTAAGTTTATTCGTGGCAGCTTTTCGGCTAAGGTTTTTCTTCGCAAGGACCGACTATGTATACTGTTTTAGTTCTTAATGAAAAAAAATTTTACTCTAAAGTATTATTATAAATACTTGTATAATGTTTGTGAGTATTTGTGCCACAAGAATAAAAAGAAAATTTTTACGAAGTAAAATTTTACTAAAAACGGAAACTTGTATAAAACATCGTAAATACGTTCCGTCAGGGGAAAAAAGATAGTTGTGATGAGGTGCGGACAAGAGACGAAAAGACGAGCATCAATATTGGGTGGCATGGGCAACGAGAAGTGTTGAGATTTACGATCTTGTTTGCACACATAGCTCTGGCCTAAGGAGCAGAGCTGAGTGGCTTACTGCTGCTGGTATGCTGAGTCCAGGTAGCAGCAGGCCATGGCACGGAGTTTTTCTTTTTTTGTTTTTGTGTAACCCTCGAACTCCTTATGCGTTGCATTTGCATCCAAAATATTTTTACTAAAATTCGAAACTGGCCTCGATCTTATCTAAATGGTAGTATTGAATAACATGAATCATTTACGTATTGTGCAACGCACGAATTATCGTTAAATTTTAAAAATATTTTAAAACATTTCTGTTCAATTCGAAAAACTAAAAGTATGAAAGTCCGAAATTGCGTTTTGGTTTTTATCATCACCTCGCATTAACGGTTGAAACTTTTTAATATAAACGACTTGTTTACGCACCCCCCCCCTTTATCCCTCTGACTGTCAGCAACGGTTTTTCTATCTCTAAAGGCTTAACCGCTTCAGATGTTCATAAAGGAATCAGCACGTAAACAAAATTTCTTTCATAAAAAATTTAACGTTTTTTAAAGCGAGCTAACTTGATTAAGCAATAAAGCACACATTTCGATTCTTACTTTGAAATTGTACCGCCCAAATCATTTTTGAAAAACTCATTAGCAGAGTTCACAATCATGCTCGGGTGGGAACCGAATATACAAAGTAACCTTTCGTAAGTTCAAATAGAATTCTTTTAATTACCATACAGATACAAACAAAATCGAGTGCGTAATCTTTTAAAAGTTAAAACTAAAGAAAAAAATTTTCCTGATATATAAGCCGTTGCAGGCTAAAGCTGCTGTGTCTTGCAACGTTAAACGAGCTGGCAGTAATTTTTCCCCACCAAAAATTTTACACTAATGTACAGTACTTTAGAAACCTCAAAATTCCTGTCGTTTGTATCTAATACTCCCAATTTTTCAATGCTACGCTTGCCGTACATGAAAATCGCAAAGTGCGTGCAGTGTTTACGGTCGAGAAAAATAATATTTATTCGTTTGTCCACATGAATTATACGCATCTATTTTATTGCACGCGCAAAAGTCAAAATAGCAGCATATCATTCTTTTTGTATTTTAGTGAAAAATTTATTCTTCGGAAAAATACGGTAAGTTCCATTGTTATAATAACGTTTTTCAAGAAAAAAATCTGAAAGAGCATTTGACTCGTGTTGCTTATTTACTTGATAAGAAAAAATTCGATCACTCGGAAAAGTTAGAAGAAATTTATAAGTGTATTTATAACATATGAACGAGATATTTGACGGCAGAAGCGCAAAGAAATTTAAGTCCTTTGTTAATTTAAGATTTAACGCTTCTTTGCGTTATTCGTAATTTAAGACTCTGCAAAATTTCAAAATATCTCGCGATTGTTACAAAGCTAGTACAAAAGTTAGTACGAATAAGATTCGGATTTTTTGCGTGGTTCGTGGCATTGTGACACAACGTTTGATTATGAGGAGTTTTTATGCAAAAGTGTAATCACGTAACTGGATTTTTCTTCTCCCGTGATATGCGTGCGATCCCCAGCAACCCCGTCACAGCCGCAAGTGCCGTAGATGCTTTAAATTGTAATTTATCTTTTCTTCTTGCAGTTTTCTCAACTTCTTTTATTTACGCAATATTAAAGTAATAAAAAAAAATCGAATAATTTTATTTCATTTGTTTGACATGAAAAGCGAATATAAATGAGTGAGTTTATATAGAATGTGTATACTTGAGAAAAAGGTGAATCGAGGTTTTTAAATTTTAGCATAAAGTAAATCAGTAAATTTGAAAGTAGGTAAAAATAAATTCATAATTGTTTAGTCTTAGTGTTATCAAAAATACTGAAAAAAATAAATGTTCTCGTGTCATGTTCACTAAAATATAAAGATAAGGAAATTTCAATTTCTTTGTATGTATTAATTTTTTGAATCCTTATAAAAGTCTTAAATGCAAAATTTTTATGAAATTGTTTCTGTTATTATTTTAACCTGTTGCAACTACATTATTATCATGCATGCTTTGTGCCATAAATTTAGTGATAACATGGTTTTCTGAAAAAACGCTTCAAATTAAATTTAAAGTAAAAATATTATAATTTTGGTATCATTAGTTATTAAAAAAAAATTTTTTAAGCTTAATAAAATGAGAAACAGTTTTTCAAACTGCATGAACGCGTGAAAATAATAAAGTATAAAAGTTAAATTTGGAATAATATTTAAAAAAATTAAGGAATAAATAATAATGTTAAAAACGCCTTAGCGGCCAAGACTCTCGTAAATCGGCTCAGGCAGGCCCAACCGCTTTTTCAAAAGTGCTGTTTTTTTTTTTATAACTTGAAATATTGCTTTGAAACATTACAGAAAACTTTTTCAAAGCCTGATGCAAAGCTTCTCCGCTGGATGTTTTTACAAATATAAATTTTTATACTCTTTATTTTAAATTAAAGTTAGGTTAGAAACTGCTAATTTTTGATTTTTAATAGCTTATCATACGGCTGTTAAACGTTTTAAAAATATCTGAGCCATTATATTAGCAGCGGAAAGAAATCAAATATATGATGCTAAAGTTTAATTATAAAATATTGAGTAGTTTCCGAGATCTTGCGAGTTGAACGAAAAATGCATACATCGAGAAAATTTTAACTTTTTGTTCAACTCACCGCAAGATCTCGGAAATTACTGGATATTTTTTAATGAAACTTTAGCATCGTATATTTGAACGCTTTTTGTTGCCAATAGCACAGTTTATATATTTTTAAAATCTTTTGGAAGTGTACAATAAATTATTAAAAGTAAAAAATTAACAGTCTCTAACCTGAAACTTTGGTTTAAAAAAAAGACTATAAAAATTTATATTTGAAAAAAACATCAAGCGGAGAAGTTTTTCATTACAGGCTTTGAAAAAGCTTTCTGCAAATTTTCAAAGCAATATTTCAAATAGGAAAAAATTGACAGCATTTTTGAAAAAGCGGTTGGGCATGCTCGAGCCGATTTTCGAGTGTCCCGGACGCCCAAGCGGTTTTAACATCGAGGATCTCAATTATTATTATTATTATTAGTATTATTATTATTAATAATAGAATAATCTAAGTAAGACTGTGCGTATCTTTCTCTCTCTCTCTTCTCTCTCTGTCTCTCTTTCGACATGTGTCTCCATGCAGGCCCAGACGCGCGCGGCCGGCATCAGGCGTCTGCGTGGAGAAAGAGAGAGAGAGAGAGAGAGCCTGCTGGCTACGCAGCGGTCACCCCCCACTCTTCGCCTAGTGTCGTTCTTACGATTTTTTTTCGTAGCCCCCTGCGCCAGAACCTGCGATAAGGAACTTCGTTCCAAAAAATAAATACCTTCTCGACCCAATAATAGGTTCAGGGAAACCACTCGTTTTACCAACATCTCTGTTAGTTCGGATAACATTATTATATTTTTGAATATGTTGAGGGCTGTAAAGACTGAAGGCCTCCTGTAAATCAAATGAGCTTAAAAATTGGTTGTTTAAAATAAAATAAAGTATTTTATCTAATACTTTTTTAAATTTCATTTTTGACGTGGTAATTAAAATAAAATAATTTTATACCTACCAAACAAATATAAATATTAGAATGTAGCACTGAATGATGTTGAATGAACTAATAACTAAAATAAAATAATTTTATACCTACCAAACAAGTATAAATGTTAGAATGTAGCGCTGAGTGATGTTTTTAAAGAATCTTACAAACAAACGAAAATTTGTAGTTAAAATAAAAATGGACAACAATACTAACAAGATGGGGATTACTACATTTACTTGGAGTTCACTCACTGCTTCTTCACGCTGCAATGGAAGAGCAAATGCACCTGAATGTAAGACTTAATTATTTCGATTGCCCGTGCGAAGAAAAACTTTAGCAAAAAATCTGCCACGAATAAAGTTACAAAGAGGATACTTCCAATAACTAAAATGTCTCAAAACCGCATTATTTATGATTTGGACCTGCGGTAATAGAAGTGAAAACGACCTCTGTTACCAAACCATTAATCCACGGAAAAAATTATTTCTAGACACACCAGCCGCGAATAAAGCGACCCTTGCAACTTTTATAAGCTTAAAAACGTTATGTCGCTTTATTCGCGGCTGGTGTGTCTAGAAATAATTTTTCAATTTTTCGCCTCCGTGGATCAACGGATTGGTAGCAAAGGTCATTTTAACTTATATTGTCGCAGGTTAAAATTAAAAAAAAAAAATAATTTGAGACATTCTAGATGCCGAAAGTGTCCTCGTTGTAACTTTATTCGTGGCAGATTGTGAGCTAAGTAAGATTGGGGGCTTTTCTTCGTACGGGCAATCGATTTATTTTTAAAAAATTTTTGTTAAAAGCCATGAAGAATTATATTAAGAGAAAGTATTGTAAATTTTTTCATAAGTGAGCTAAGTAAAAATGTTCTTGATAGTGCCTAATTTTTGAAATATTAAAATGTGGGGAATGTATTTCCTTGGCAAAGTTCGGAGTTCAGCATAAATTTTTAAAAGCATTAAAATTTATTATATATTTGGTAAAGACGAATAAAATATATATAAGTTTCTAGATATATTAAATGAAACCAGTACAATTTATAATGTAGTTCAATTGAAAATTATGTTCGAGACTTAAGTTATATTAAAAAGTCAATTATTTAATAGTGACGTAAATATTTTTAAAAAAAGACTGAATTAACTGCTAGTATCAATTAGAAGCTACATTATAATGAATTTGTTACATGTTAGCAATAAATTTATATATAATATATTTCGTCAAAGTTATGAGATATGTTATGTAAAATTTTGTATTTTTTGTCTACAGCAAAAATAATGTAATTAGTTTTCAATGTTAGTGTTAGTATATAATGTGATTAAATTTTAAAAATACTCAGGCACTGTCACAAAACTCTTTTAACACTCGGCCAATTTTATTTCTAGATAACATGAAAATTTGTTTCAAAGTTTAATGTCAACTTTAAACGTAATTGTTTTAAATTTTCAAAGCCAAATTAATCAAATTGTCTGATGATTTGAATGTTCCGATTATTAAATGTATGAAAAAAGAAAAAGGCATTAATTGTTATCATAATTTTGCGGAATAATTAAACTTGGCTCCAGCTCCAAATTTTTCAAAATAATTAGAAAATTTGCCTGCTAGTTTATATCTACTTATTCCATTATAATAAATTCAATTTTAATCATATGGTCGAGTATTTTGAGGTTCAAACATTATACTATATAAAAAAGGTAGTAATATGTCAACGATTCATTCTTAATATAGTTGTCATCTATTTAAATTTACAATATTTTGTTACTCACATTCGTAAAAACAAAAATCGAAGGAGCGAGCGTTAAAAATATTAAAAATTTTAAGAAATTTATTTACACTCTTAATGTTATTTCGCTGCAATAACGTCATCAGAACGTGTAGTTTCAAAAATTTATCTTGTCTTTTCTCCATTAATTTTGAATTAAAAATTTTTTAAAGTAATTTTCAAAATAGTGTGTGATAAAAATATTTATATATCTAGTACTAAAAAAGTCTGTATTTATTTTTATAAGAAGTTATTTGCAGTAATTGTAAAGTGCATTACATAAATTTAAGTTTTCATATTATAAAACCAATCTGTGGAAAAGTATACTTGGGATATTAAACAGTCGACGCAATACCTGCCTAGAGGTTCTTGGTTTTAATTCTTGAAAAATTCAGGTTTTAAGGAATCCGATATTATATTGCATTGAACATGAATTTTCAAGTACACAAAAACACAATCAATAATTAATTTTTTAACTTTGTATCTGCGTGTAAGCACATCAGAGATATTTTCCGTTTGATGAATTGACATCAAAAGTTTGAAACGAAAAAAAAAGAATAGTACACGGACAGAAAAAAAACAGGAAATTTACTGTGGTAAGCTAACACGAAAAAATCGTGTGTTAACCTTACGCAGAAAAAATCCTAAGCGCTACTGTAGCCGAACCAATCAGGCAATCAGGTGAGACCAGAGTGATTTTGATTGGCTCTCTTACAGTAGCGCTTAGGATTTTTTCTGCGTAAGGTTCACACACGATTTTTTCGTGTTAGCTTACCACAGTAAATTCCTGTTTTTTTTCTGTCCATGTACATATTTAACGTATAATAAATTCATTCGTATGAGATTGAAAATTGCTCACTTGATTCCTAGGGTTTTTAAAAATAAAATTTTTTTGTTTTCCACTGCTTTGTCTGCTCAAGAATATAAAATTAAGTTATACGTCTTACTAGTTAAAAATTTCTAGTAGGATTAGTTAGGTTGATGTGAAGCGTATAGGTAAATTAAATTTATATGCATAAATTAAGTTGATTGATGAAAAAAATTTATGAATTTATTTAAAAATTTATGAAATTACCTTTTTTTTTTTAGTTTTATTATTGTAACGTTAAGTTCAGTGACGCAGCATCTAAATTAAGTTAAGATCCCTAGTAAAAAATGCCTGAAGCACCATCTATTGGAACTAGTTTGACTTACGAAAGTAAGAAACAAAGGATAATGCAGACTACTTTAAAAAATTAAACTGTTCTAGAAACTAATGTACTTGATTCTACGCATGAGTATCTTTTTTATAATATATATCATATATCATATTTATCAATTTTTTTTTATCTCCAAACCTGAAATAAATCTTTAATTACGTCTATGACTCCTCTGACTGGGGCCTAAACTTTCATTACTTAATTTAAAAATTATGAATGTTTAGCCTAGTCAGAGGGGTTGTAAAAATTTGTTTTCTATTTTCGGAAGATGCGAAATCAGGTGCGAAATCATCTTAAATAAAAGCAGCTGCGAAATCACTTGACTTCGCACGTGATGCTTCATACCAGGGTAATACATATTGTATCCCTGGATATAAACTTACTCCCTTTTTATCTCATTCTTGATTATAAAATGAATCCCATGTCCAAGCGATGATAACTTAGACCTCATGAATACACATACAAAGGGTATGTTGGCAAGATAAATGAAAAAATTCAAGATTTGGGCACAGTTTCATTTTGATTCTGATCATCAAACTCTCACATTTGTAAACACTGAACTATTATTCACATAAAAAATAACAAAACTTTAATTTTTCACTAATTGTTTCTTAAAAATTTTCACTAAATTATTGTATTAGTATTAACTAAATTGTTGAATTATTTTTTGTTAAATGTTTCAATGAAATTTTCACTATTCAATTTCTTTCTTTGGACTCCCTAAAATAACCTTTTTGAAGTCAGTCGAACCGCAACGATTAAATTCGTTTTGATAAAAAAAAAGCAGGTAAATTAAAAAAAAAAAAAAAAAAACAACAACAACAAAATTAATATTAACTTGCTCTGATCCACCGGTCGGATCCGCGATCTGCAGCTAAAGTCGGCTGAAGCAGCAGCACAGCTGTTTACCTCTCCAGCGTCTGCATTTGGTATAGTCTGTGCTGCAAGCGGCTGTACACCTATATATACTCAAATGTTAAACTTTTATTTGTTAAATTATTATTTATTCGTCATGGTTTGAACTAAATACATAGGGTTACGTAAAATTTCACGGGGAACACGCTGGTGATATTATTTTTGCACTAGCTACCGTAGTTTTCGAGAAAATTGAAAAAAAAAATTTCTTTTTGATTTTTTTACCTGACCCCGTGGTTTTTGACAAAAAATAATAACAAATTCGGATTCCTGAGGGTCAAATATATAAATACATACTGGTTTTGTGCTTCCCCCAAAAAATTTTAGGTTCAGCATAGTTTCTTATTGGACTAAATTGTTGAAGCGAAAATTTAAGGAGGTGTGTTGGGAAATAAGGTAAATCTCCGCTTCGACGAGAGAGTGGCACGTATGTGTGTGTGTGTGTGTGCGCGCGCGCACTACGAGTATGCGTGAGCGACACATGCGTGAACGGCGCTGCTCGTGGCAGTTGCAAAGAGTCTTCCATAAAGGCGATCACAGAAACTTTGCGTCGTCGCAGAATCGCACATCGCCACGGCGGTTTGTATATCTATATATTCTGAGCAGACAGGCGAGTGCGATTTGTGATGCTGCGACAATCGCCGACTACGCCAACCTCAAAATCTATTGTTTTTGTTATTGTAACCTAAATATGTGTTAAACTTGTATTCATGAGATGCTTGCTACATCCCTTTAGCCTTTGGATTGCCTCGCAGAAGATTTAATACCAGTTAAATATAAATTTTATCAAAACTTTTAGCCAGTTGAGGTTAGTGCGATGCTGCGACGACGCAAAGTTTCTGTGATCGCCTTAAGAGACACCACGTGCATCGGGACGCATGTTATTAACTTGTAAACTTAACTACACTTATAATTATTAATAAATCCCCTTATAAAAGAGAGAACCCAAAAATAATGTCAGCATTCTATTCGTGACGTGATTGGCTGAAACGATAAAATTCAAATCATAAATTTTAAAGATTGAATTTTTCAAGTATTAGTTATTATTATTAGTGTAGATTTTTAATTAAAATATTGGAAAAATAATGAATAATTTTTTCTGACTTTTTTTGCACAAAAAAATGTAAATATTTTTTTTTAAATAATAACAAAATGTTTGCAGTCGTTTTCATACTGAGTGAATTCATGTACAGAGAGGTTACTATGACAACTGAGGTTTTATGATTGATGTTGTTAACCTATCCAACATTTGACCATAAGTGTGATGAATGTACATTCATCATAATCATCATCATCATCATTAACCATCATTAACCCTAAAACTAACTGTTGGAAAACCTGTCTCATGAAAAAATAGTAGATACGTGTTTTTTCTTTTTTCAATTTTCATTGTTTAAACATTATTTATTTAAACAAATTGGTAAAAAAATTTAAATTTTTATAAACTAATAACGGCATTCAATTCTTTGACCAAAAATAAGGCGAAAGTCATCTAAGTAATTTTTTGATCAGACGCTTAGATCTTTTGCTACGAGCGCTCAAACATGTAAAAATATGGTTTTATAGTGGTGAGCTCTGACTCGTAAAAGTGTATCTTCGGTGCGGCGCCTCAGAGCTCACCACTATAAAACCATATTTTTACATGTTTGAGCGCTCGTAGCAAAAGATCTAAGCGTCTGATCAAAAAATTACTTGGATGACTTTCGCCTTATTTTTGGTCAAAGAATCGAATGCCGTTATTAGTTTATAAAAATTTAAAATTTTTTCCGAATTTGTTTAAATAAATAATGTTTGAACAATGAAAATTGAAAAAAGAAAAAATACGTATCTACTATTTTTTCATGAGACAGGTTTTCCAACAGTTAGTTTTTTTATATCACTTTTGATTTTTCCATGGGCGGTAATGGGTTAAAGCACTCGAGGTAATCGGCGAAACAAATCGTGTTTTTGACCACACAGTTCTTCACGCCCTTTTTTATGGCATCTTCACCCTCGACTCTGACGCTGTAGCACTTGCTCCTGAGACCAGCGAACTCTGTCATGACCTGCGTTGCACTCATCCTTCATGACCCCGACTTTCTTATTATTTTCTAGATTGGGGATGATTCCAAACTTGTTATCAGGAGGGTAGTCTGATAGGTCGAACTCGTGTGAATCTTCTTTCATGATTTAGTAAACGTCAGTATTTTTTATCTCATATACAAGGCTGCCTGTATCCGTGTACAAGAGCTTCAAGTCATCACCCAGGCGATGTTGCATGAAGTCGTAGTGGAATCGATAGATCAGAGTTTTTGACAAGTCCAAGACGCTCAAGCCTACATAGACGAGCCTCGTTATGGAGATCTCGGTGGGGGCAAGCTGAATGGCAACCAGATTGTTTTTAAAAATGGACTGACTTCTTGAAGTTTGGACGCGCCGTAAATGCCTCAGCTCCATGAACTCCAAACCAGTGACAGATGAGCTTTACCAAGCGCCTCTTAGTCTCTTTCTCCATCGTTTTACCAAAAATTGAATTCATGAACAACTTTAATAGAAGTTTCTCGAATTCATTCTCAGCTAGCCGCCGTTTCTGAATGCAAAAGTCCACGTATATTTTGAGCTCATTGCTCGGTGAATTTTTTTAATATCAGACCAAGCTTAAAAGCGTGCTTGAGGGCTTGGTAATAGATAACATATTTCTCTTTGTGGTATAGGGTAGTCTCATAAGTTTCTTGTCTTTGGTCCCAGTTGCAGCTCGATGCTCAGGGCAGAGAGGTAAGTCCTTGTCGCTATTATGAAGATGCTTGGGGTACTCCAGATCCACCTCCAGGACGTAGCCATACTTGTTGTCGTCCGGGACGTCGAAGAAGTTTTGACCAATTTCGAGCCGCCAACCAGTGACCCAGCGAAAACTATCGTAGAGGAGCGCCTGCGTCATAGCCTGCCGTAGAGATTTGTCACTTCTAAGTACATGAGGTATTTTGGGTCCTGATTTGGATCATAATAGTCCATGTAAGGATTGTTGGCCTTGGAGTACCGGTTGCTACACTGGCTGATGCCACCATGGATCCCTTTTTGAATAAATAGCGTTCATGTCAGGATCAGTGATCAATTCCAACTCAATTTGAGTTTTCTTGAGAATAGACGCCCAATATAAGCCAGGAGCTGTATATTAATGAGCAGGTTCAAAGCCAAAGGAGTCTTCACCGCTACAGCTGTCCCTGAAGCTTTCGAAAATGTCGGCCAATAATAAGACAAGTCTGGAGATATATGTTCGAGTAGTCCCCGGATGTCTGAACATTGAAAGCATCCCATACGGCCTCAGCGTGCTTGTACTCTTGCTCAGAGACTGTGCTGTCGGTGATTGTACTCTTGAAACACTCCTGAGGAGGTAGCTTTGTCTCCTCCAGTGACTTAAGCGATGATATGTGCTCAAATGGAAAGCAGCCCTTTTTCTTCAGCAATCGGATTTGATCGACGTCGTATTTCTTGCTCAAAATTCGATCAGTGACTTTGTACTTAGTCAAGTTGTCCGCCAGGATTTGCAGCAACGATGCCAGGAACCGGTATGAGTCGATGAATCGTAGATTTTTGTTGCTACTCTTAATTTTTTTCGGGAATGATATGTATTTTTCCTTTGTCAAGGGCAGAAGCGTGATAGAACCCACCACAGCATTGGCCAATTCTTCTATGATGAAGTGTGCGTAGTGCCCACTCAAATTGTGCATGATTATTGGAATAATTCTGAAGTCCTTGAAGTTTATATTGCACGAGTTGTGGGATGGGCCACGGTACCTGGAAATTAATTGAAAAGCGTTAAATAATGTACTATATGTGGAACAGGAGAGGATAGGTGAAGTGATAATCACCGTGGTCCGATTGCAACTGACTCTTTTTTCATTATAATGTATTCATTATAATTGTTACTGAAAAAATTTACATTTATCCACGCGTACTTTCAACCTGCTTTCTTTAATTTTTGCTAAGACTTTGTTCAAATTTTCTAAATGTTCTTTGTCAGTCATACCCGTTATAACTATATCATCGACTACGATTGCCACCCCTTTGAAACCATAATTTTTCCATTTGCTGTTGGAAAAATCCTGGCCCCGAACTTATACCGTAAGCCATACATAAATATCTACCCGGTGATTCATCCCTATTTGACAGCAGAGAAGTTTCAGATCAATTATTTTTCGCTGATTCCTAATTATTATAACACTATGGTTCTAAAATATTTATATTTTATGTGATCGACGATTGAAAATAATAAAAATGTTCATAAATAAAGGAACGGAAAATAGAAAGGAAAATTTCAATGTATATATTATTATGAATCGTGAACACAAACATAACCAAAAGTCATACCGGTACAACTGTTCGAAATTGTGTGATTGTTTATCTACAATACGTATGAAATAATAATAAAAGTGAAAAAAGAAAGATAATTATAATTAAAGTGTGCAAAAACTCAAGTAAAGTTTGGTCATCGTACTGCAGTGGACCGTGAAATTTATTTTTCGATCTCTGTTTTTGTTGAAAAAAATTAAGTAAGTACTCTGAAATTTTTATTTTTTAAAATGATTAAATTGAAAATTATTTACATTATTATTTAATTATTCCGATCGAATCTGCCAAACTCACCAGACTACGGGTTGAGAAAAAAGACCGACCAAAGTTGGCAGGTTGACGGAAGCTACGCGCTTGACCGGATTGCGGCTCAGTCAACGAGCTTAACCAAAGCTGAACACCGGGCTAGACCATGGCTCAATCAAAGAGCCTAGGGTAAGTAGGAGGGCAGCACCCCACTTAGTACACTAATCATTACTCTCTTAACAAATAAATTGAGTTTTTGTCTACTTGATGAATTTTTATGTTCAAATTAAAATAATTTCAATAAACAGCAATTGATTTATTTTGGTTCAAAATTACCACTTTATAAAGTGGAAATTTAACAAACCAATCGTTATTTATTAAAATTACTTTAATTAATCTTGTCATCTTTAAACTTTGGATTCTTAAAGACTACTTTACCTTCAAATGGTTAACTAGAATCAATTAATAAGTTTTATACATCTACTAGGCAATACAAAGTTGTTCTTGGCGAGAATTAATTAATTTATTAAGGTAAAATTTTGAAAGAATGTGGTGCATTATAAATTTAATTTGTTTAACTGTAATTTTTTTATTTACAAACTTAAGTCAAGTTATTTTAATTTTAATAGTTTTTTTTTTTTTAATATTTAAATTAAATTTTCTTAGATTGCTTACTTGGCAAGAGTCCCAGACGTTTCGCCATAAAGAGTGAAGTTGGTTTTAGACGTTTTAGACGCTTGTCGGATGAACAACATTAAAAAAAAATTTGGAATGAAATTAAAATAATGAATTTTCTTGTATAAACTGTAGGGTACAACCATTTTACTCTGGAAACGACTCCCAGGGTGCTTGTACGTAACATCCTGGGTCAGGATGGTCACCAGGTCTCAAGGTCCAAAGATTACGTCTTGGAGAAGACTTCCCCAGGAAGTCTCGACCTGGGTCGAGTCTAAATAAACACCTGGTATATAGGGTGGTGATTACTCTTTGGGGATGACCTCCCCAGGAAGTCTCGACCTGGGTCGAGTCTAAAAAAACACCCGGTATATAGGGTGGTGATAACTCTTTGGTGATGACCTCCCCAGGAAGTTACGACCTGGGTCGAGTCTAAATAAACACCTGGTGCATGGGGTGGTGATTACTCTTTGGGGATGACCTCCCCAGGGAGTTTCGAACTGGGTCAAGTCTAAATAGACACCTGGTGGATAGATTACTCTTTGGGGATGACTTCCCCAGGAAACTTCGACTCAGGTAAGTCAGCGTAGAAACCTGATGCATGGGGTGGTCATTACTTTTTGGAGGTGACTTCACCAGGAAGTTTCGACCAGGGTCAAATTCAGATAAACACCTGGTGGATAAATTACTCTTTGAAGATGACCTCCCCAGAAAGTTTCGACCCAGGTAAAGTCAGAGTAGACACCTGATGCATGGGGCGGTGATTACTCTTTAGGAATGACTTCACCAGTAAGTTTCGACCAGGGTAAAGTCCAAATAAACACCTAGTGCATGAGGTGGTGATGACTCTTTAGGGATGACTTCCCCAGGAAGTTTCGACCTGGACAGAGTCTGAATAGACACTCAATGCATGGGGCAGTGATGACACTTTAGGGATGACTTTTTCAGGAAGTTTCGACCTGTATAGAGTCGTAATAGGCACCTAGTACATGGGGCAGTGAATACGTACAGTGGCCGACTTCCTCAGGAAGTTTCGACCCGGTTGAAGTTCGAGTAGACAACAGGTGCATGTAGCGGTGATTACGTTTTGGGGATGATTTTTCAAATACAAATCTACATTTTTTTTTGGTATTCTGAAAATTTGTGCATCGATATAGGTACTAAAATATAAAGTTTTCAAAATTTCTAGTCCTAAATAGTATATTACACACTGGGCACTGGAAAAGTATTAGCCAGCCCTAGCAAACCTAAATTGACGCCCGAGCCGAAGGTGACGGTGGCAAAGGTTTTTTTGTGTCTCCTACGGGCAAAATACTTTCGTATTTAAGAATTTTATTTTAATAAAAATTGATGAACCCTTTTCATTTGAAAAAAAAGACCAAAATTTATTTAAAAACGTCGAATTTTTATGTCTTGTGATCAATACTGCAGGCAAAAAATCATGAAAAAAAGGAAACACAAACAGAGCAATTTTAATAACTATGTTTTATCTGGATGCTCTCGATGAGACAACTTTAAGATTAAATCATATTTTTTGCAAAAAAAATTTCCTGGATGATATTCTAACTTCAAATCTTTTTCACAATATAAAGGAGTCTTAAACACTAAGCCATGAACAAGTGCAAGAGTTTAGTTGTTATTTATCAACTTTGCAAGTTAATTTCTGTTTTATAAAGGCCTTTTCAAGGTCAATGTCGATAATCAACTTAATTTTATAAATTTTTGAATTCAAGTTTGATTGGATTCGTTAGTAGTTTGTAAATTTATTGTAAATAATTAATTTATTTGTTAATTTATGTTCACGAATATAAAAATAAGCCTTTGTATTACTTACTATTTAATCCGGATTGATTTTAAAAATGCCTCGATGAAACATAATTTTCAAAGATGATGAAGAGCGACCAAGAAAAGCTTCGTCTGTTTCAAAAAATATATGTATTTTTTTTTAGGTGTCTTATAGTTTAACTGCATCCGGATTACATACAGTCATAACAAGGTTTTTTATTTACGTTCGTTAGGTCAGTCAATAAATAATTTTTTTTTTTTTTTTTTAAATTAATAGTAATTAATTTTATTCTTTTTGAAAACACGTATTAAAAAGAAGATTTCTTTGATATAAAAAATTTTTTTTCTAACGATTTATATTTTAAATCATCTCTTGAGCTATATGCCATGCTATGAACGACAGTAGGCATCCAAAAATAAAGCATATACTCAACAAAATATCTGAGATTATCATTTTAAAATGAAATGCGATACAAATCAAAATTATCTAGGTAAGTCGTTTCCTAAGAAGAATCAGTATAATGAAAATCAAAAATTTTCCTGATCCCTATGTTTATTTTTCTGAATAATTTGCAAGGCATGATCGTCGCTCTTACATCAGAAAGTTTATCTGTCCTGCACAGAGTCATAACTTTGAGAAAGTTATCTCAAGCGTGTTATCGAGACCCTTTGCCCCAAGTGTCAACGTACGATTTAGTTTGTAATCAAAATTTTATGGGAAATTCATCCCCAATATCCAACCGCTGCACCACCATATGTACCTGGTGTCTACTCAGACTTCAGCTGGGACGAAACTTCCTAGAAAAATCATCCCCAAAACGTAATCACCGCTACATGCACCTGTTATCTACTCGAACTTCACCCGGGTCGAAACTTCCTGGGGAAGTCGGCCACTGTACGTAATCACTGCCCCATGTACTAGGTGTCTATTACGACTCTATACAGGTTGAAACTTTCTGAAAAAGTCATCCCTAAAGTGTCATCACTGCCCCATGCATTGAGTGTCTATTCAGACTCTGTCCAGGTCGAAACTTACTGGTGAAGTCATTCCTAAAGAGTAATCACCGCCCCATGCATCAGGTGCCTACAATGACTTACCTGAGTCGAAGTTTCCTGGGGAAGTCATCCCCAAAGAGTAATCTATCCACCAGGTGTCTATTTAGACTTGACCCAGGTCGAAACTCCCTGGGGAGGTCATCCCCAAAGAGTAATCACCACCCCATGCACCAGGTGTTTATTTAGACTCGACCCAGGTCGAGACTTCCTGGGGAGGTCATCCCCAAAGAGTAATCACTGCCCCATGCATTAAGTGTCTATTCAGACTCTGTCCAGGTCGAAACTCCCTGGGAAGGTCATCCCCAAAGAGTAATCACCACCCCATGCACCAGGTGTTTATTTCGACTCGACCCAGGTCGAAACTTCCAGGGGAGGTCATCCCCAAAGAGTAATCACCACCCCAAGCTCCAGGTGTTTATTTAGACTTGACCTGGGACGAAACTTCCTGGGGAAGTCTTCTCCAAGACGTAATCTTTGGACCTTGAGACCTGGTGACCATCCTGACCCAGGACGTTACGTACAAGCACCCTGGGAGTCGTTTCCAGGGTAAAATGGTTGTACCCTACAGTTTATACAAGAAAATTCATTATTTTAATTTCATTCCAAATTTTTTTTTAATGTTGTTTATCCGACAAGCGTCTAAAACGTCTAAAACCAACTTCACTCTTTATGGCGAAACGTCTGGGACTCCTTGGCAACTGTACTGCTTGTTGTTAACACAGAATATGCTGCATCTTTACTATTTAATTTTTATTTTATTTCAGTGAGACACATTAAATCCAACTGGATCAGCCTCCACTGATGGCCTTCAACGACAGACTTTTCTTCAAATGATTTTTCAGCAAGCAGCGAAAAATTAAGGGTTATTGATGTTAAGATCTAACTTTGTTTCAAGAATACTTGCTTGATTGAAAGTCATTTTAATCAAAAAAATCATTTGTCAATTGCTTAGCATCTCTCAGAGTCCAAATTCAACTGCTCGACCCGACTTGATATAGGTGAGGCGATACCAAAAAAATCTAGCTCGATTTATTCATAATTTTAAATCCAGTGAGAGGCCTCCGAGACAAAAAAATCATCTGTCAATAAAATAGCAACAGTCAACCTGTCTGAAGTTAGGTATTCCGGGCTCAAATAAGATCTAACTTTTTTTTCAAGAAATCTTGCTTGATTAAAAGGCATATGAATCAAAAAATTCATTTGCCATTTGATAAGCACCTCTCAGAGTTGAAATTGAACAGCTCGCCCCGGCCTTAGCCTGTCTCAGGTAAGGTATTCCTGGCTCAAATGAGATCTGACTTTTTTTTCGAGAACTCTCGCTTGATTAAAAGGCATATGATCCAAAAAAATCATTTGTCATTTGATTAGCACCTCTTAGAGTTGAAATTAAAAAACTCGCCCCAGCCTTAACCTGTCTCAGGTTAAGTATTCCGGGCTCAAATGAGATCTTACTTTTTTTTCAAGATATCTTGCTTAATTAAAAGGCATTTGAATCAAAAAAATCTATTGTTATTTGATTACCACCTCTCAGATTTCAACTGCTCAGCCTGACCTGAAATAGATATCCTGGTACTGAAAAATGTCTGGCTTGATTTTTTCATAATTTTGAATGCAAATGGAAGCCTCCGTGTCAAAAAAATCATTTAAGAATAAGATAGTAGAAATTTCAGTCGATCTCCAACAGTCAACTAGTCTCAGGTTACGTATTCCGGGCTCAAATGAGATCTGACTCTTTTTTCAAGAACCCTCGCTAGATTAAAAGGCATATGATCCAAAAAAATCATTTGTCATTTGATTAGCACCTCTTAGAGTTGAAATTAAAAAACTCGCCCCCGCCTTAACCTGTCTCAGGTTAGGTATTCCAGACTCAAATACGATCTAACTTTTTTTCCGATATTCTTGCTCAATTAAAAGGTATTTGAATCAAAAAAATCATTTGTCATTTGATCAGCACCTCTCAGAGTTGAAATTGAACAGCTCGCCCCAGCCTTAACCTGTCTCAGGTTACGTATTCCTGGCTCAAATGAGATCCGACTTTTTTTTCGAGAACTCTCGCTTGATTAAAAGGCATATGAATCAAAAAAATCATTTGTCATTTGATTAGCACCTCTTAGAGTTGAAATTAAAAAACTCGCCCCAGCCTTAACCTGTCTCAGGTTAAGTATTCTGGGCTCAAATGAGATCTTACTTTTTTTTCAAGATATCTTGGTTAATTGAAAGGCATTTGAATCAAAAAAATCTATTGTTATTTGATTACCACCTCTCAGAATTCAACTGCTCAGCCTGACCTGAAATAGATATCCTGGTACTGAAAAATGTCTGGCTTGATTTTTTCATAATTTTGAAAGCAAATGGAAGCCTCCGTGTCAAAAAAATCATTTAAGAATAAGATAGTAGAAATTTCAGTCGATCTCCAACAGTCAACTAGTCTCAGGTTACGTATTCCGGGCTCAAATGAGATCTGACTCTTTTTTCAAGAACCCTCGCTTGATTAAAAGGCATATGATCCAAAAAAATCATTTGTCATTTGATTAACACCTCTTAGAGTTGAAATTAAAAAACTTGCCCCAGCCTTAACCTGTCTCAGGTTAAGTATTCCGGGCTCAAATGAGATCTTACTTTTTTTTAAGATATCTTGCTTAATTAAAAGGCATTTGAATCAAAAAAATCTATTGTTATTTGATTACCACCTCTCAGATTTCAACTGCTCAGCCTGACCTGAAATAGATATCCTGGTACTGAAAAATGTCTGGCTTGATTTTTTCATAATTTTGAATGCAAATGGAAGCCTCCGTGTCAAAAAAATCATTTAAGAATAAGATAGTAGAAATTTCAGTCGATCTCCAACAGTCAACTAGTCTCAGGTTACGTATTCCGGGCTCAAATGAGATCTGACTCTTTTTTCAAGAACCCTCGCTAGATTAAAAGGCATATGATCCAAAAAAATCATTTGTCATTTGATAAGCACCTCTTAGAGTTGAAATTAAAAAACTCGCCCCCGCCTTAACCTGTCTAAGGTTAGGTATTCCGGACTCAAATACGATCTCACTTTTTTTCCGATATTCTTGCTCAATTAAAAGGTATTTGAATCAAAAAAATCATTTGTCATTTGATAAGCACCTCTCAGAGTTGAAATTGAACAGCTCGCCCCGGCCTTAACCTGTCTCAGGTTAGGTATTCCTGGCTCAAATGAGATCTGACTTTTTTTTCGAGAACTCTCGCTTGATTAAAAGGCATATGATCCAAAAAATCATTTGTCATTTGATGAGCACCTCTCAGAGTTGAAATTAAAAAACTCGCCCCGGCCTTAACCTGTCTCAGGTTAGGTATTCCTGGCTCAAATGAGATCTGACTTTTTTTCGAGATCTCTCGCTTGATTAAAGGGCATATGATCCAAAAAAATCATTTGTCATTTGAGAAGCACATCTCAGAGTTGAAATTGAACAGCTCGCCCCGGCCTTAACCTGTCTCAGGTTACGTATTCCTGGCTCAAACGAGATCTGACTTTTTTTCCGATTTTCTTGCTCAATTAAAAGGTATTTGAATCAAAAAAATCATTTGTCATTTGATAAGCACCTCTCAGAGTTGAAATTGAACAGCTCGCCCCGGCCTTAACCTGTCTCAGGTTAGGTATTCCTGGCTCAAATGAGATCTGACTTTTTTTTCGAGAACTCTCGCTTGATTAAAAGGCATATGATCCAAAAAATCATTTGTCATTTGATGAGCACCTCTCAGAGTTGAAATTAAAAAACTCGCCCCGGCCTTAACCTGTCTCAGGTTAGGTATTCCTGGCTCAAATGAGATCTGACTTTTTTTCGAGATCTCTCGCTTGATTAAAGGGCATATGATCCAAAAAAATCATTTGTCATTTGAGAAGCACATCTCAGAGTTGAAATTGAACAGCTCACCACGGCCTTAACCTTTCTTAGGTTAAGTATTCCTGGCTCAAATGAGATTTGACTTTTTTTCAAGATATCTTCCTTGATTAAAAGGCATTTGAAACAAAAAAATCTATTGTCATTTGATTAGCACCTCTCGAAATCCAACTGCTCGGCCTGACCTGAAATAGATATCCCGGTACTGAAAAATGTCTAGCTTGATTTTTACATAATTTTGAATCCAAATGGAAGCCTACGTGTCAAAAAAATCATTTTTAAATGAAATAGTAAAAATTTCAGTCGATCTCCAACAGTCAACTATTCTCAGGTTAGGTATTCCAGGCTCAAATGAGATCTGACTTTTTTTTTCAAGAACTCTCGCTTGATTTAAAGGCATTCGAATCAAAAAAATCATTTGTCATTTGATTAGCACCTCTCAGAGTGGAAATTGAACAGCTCGCCCCGACCGTAACCTGTCTCAGGTTGGGTCTTCCGGGCTCAAATTAGATCTGCCTTTATTTTCAAGAATTCTTGCCTGTTTAAAAGGCATATGAATCAAAACATCATTTGTCATTTGATAAGCACCTCTCAGATTTGAAATTAAAAAACTCGCCCCGGCCTTAACCTATCTCAGGTTAGGTATTCCTGGCTCAAATGAGATCTGACTTTTTTTCGAGATCTCTCGCTTGATTAAAAGACATATGATCCAAAAAAATCATTTGTCATTTGAGAAGCACATCTCAGAGTTGAAATTGAACAGCTCGCCCCGACCTTAACCTGTCTCAGGTTACGTATTCCTGGCTCAAATGAGATCTGACTTTTTTTTCGAGAACTCTCGCTTGATTAGAAGGCATATGAATCAAAAAAATCATTTGTCATTTGATTAGCACCTCTTAGAGTTGAAATTAAAAAACTCGCCCCAGCCTTAACCTGTCTCAGGTTAAGTATTCCGGGCTCAAATGAGATCTTACTTTTTTTTCAAGATATCTTGCTTAATTAAAAGGCATTTGAATCAAAAAAATCTATTGTTATTTGATTACCACCTCTCAGATTTCAACTGCTCAGCCTGACCTGAAATAGATATCCTGGTACTGAAAAATGTCTGGCTTGATTTTTTCATAATTTTGAATGCAAATGGAAGCCTCCGTGTCAAAAAAATCATTTAAGAATAAGATAGTAGAAATTTCAGTCGATCTCCAACAGTCAACTAGTCTCAGGTTACGTATTCCGGGCTCAAATGAGATCTGACTCTTTTTTCAAGAACCCTCGCTAGATTAAAAGGCATATGATCCAAAAAAATCATTTGTCATTTGATTAGCACCTCTTAGAGTTGAAATTAAAAAACTCGCCCCCGCCTTAACCTGTCTCAGGTTAGGTATTCCAGACTCAAATACGATCTAACTTTTTTTCCGATATTCTTGCTCAATTAAAAGGCATATGAATCAAAACATCATTTGTCATTTGATAAGCACCTCTCAGATTTGAAATTAAAAAACTCGCCCCGGCCTTAACCTATCTCAGGTTAGGTATTCCTGGCTCAAATGAGATCTGACTTTTTTTCGAGATCTCTCGCTTGATTAAAAGACATATGATCCAAAAAAATCATTTGTCATTTGAGAAGCACATCTCAGAGTTGAAATTGAACAGCTCGCCCCGACCTTAACCTGTCTCAGGTTACGTATTCCTGGCTCAAATGAGATCTGACTTTTTTTTCGAGAACTCTCGCTTGATTAAAAGGCATATGATCCAAAAAAATCATTTGTCATTTGATTAGCACCTCTTAGAGTTGAAATTAAAAAACTCGCCCCAGCCTTAACCTGTCTCAGGTTAAGTATTCCGGGCTCAAATGAGATCTTACTTTTTTTTCAAGATATCTTGCTTAATTAAAAGGCATTTGAATCAAAAAAATCTATTGTTATTTGATTACCACCTCTCAGATTTCAACTGCTCAGCCTGACCTGAAATAGATATCCTGGTACTGAAAAATGTCTGGCTTGATTTTTTCATAATTTTGAATGCAAATGGAAGCCTCCGTGTCAAAAAAATCATTTAAGAATAAGATAGTAGAAATTTCAGTCGATCTCCAACAGTCAACTAGTCTCAGGTTACGTATTCCGGGCTCAAATGAGATCTGACTCTTTTTTCAAGAACCCTCGCTAGATTAAAAGGCATATGATCCAAAAAAATCATTTGTCATTTGATTAGCACCTCTTAGAGTTGAAATTAAAAAACTCGCCCCCGCCTTAACCTGTCTCAGGTTAGGTATTCCAGACTCAAATACGATCTAACTTTTTTTCCGATATTCTTGCTCAATTAAAAGGTATTTGAATCAAAAAAATCATTTGTCATTTGATAAGCACCTCTCAGAGTTGAAATTGAACAGCTCGCCCCAGCCTTAACCTGTCTCAGGTTACGTATTCCTGGCTCAAATGAGATCCGACTTTTTTTTCGAGAACTCTCGCTTGATTAAAAGGTATTTGAATCAAAAAAATCATTTGTCATTTGATTAGCACCTCTTAGAGTTGAAATTAAAAAACTCGCCCCAGCCTTAACCTGTCTCAGGTTAAGTATTCTGGGCTCAAATGAGATCTTACTTTTTTTTCAAGATATCTTGGTTAATTGAAAGGCATTTGAATCAAAAAAATCTATTGTTATTTGATTACCACCTCTCAGAATTCAACTGCTCAGCCTGACCTGAAATAGATATCCTGGTACTGAAAAATGTCTGGCTTGATTTTTTCATAATTTTGAAAGCAAATGGAAGCCTCCGTGTCAAAAAAATCATTTAAGAATAAGATAGTAGAAATTTCAGTCGATCTCCAACAGTCAACTAGTCTCAGGTTACGTATTCCGGGCTCAAATGAGATCTGACTCTTTTTTCAAGAACCCTCGCTTGATTAAAAGGCATATGATCCAAAAAAATCATTTGTCATTTGATTAACACCTCTTAGAGTTGAAATTAAAAAACTTGCCCCAGCCTTAACCTGTCTCAGGTTAAGTATTCCGGGCTCAAATGAGATCTTACTTTTTTTTAAGATATCTTGCTTAATTAAAAGGCATTTGAATCAAAAAAATCTATTGTTATTTGATTACCACCTCTCAGATTTCAACTGCTCAGCCTGACCTGAAATAGATATCCTGGTACTGAAAAATGTCTGGCTTGATTTTTTCATAATTTTGAATGCAAATGGAAGCCTCCGTGTCAAAAAAATCATTTAAGAATAAGATAGTAGAAATTTCAGTCGATCTCCAACAGTCAACTAGTCTCAGGTTACGTATTCCGGGCTCAAATGAGATCTGACTCTTTTTTCAAGAACCCTCGCTAGATTAAAAGGCATATGATCCAAAAAAATCATTTGTCATTTGATAAGCACCTCTTAGAGTTGAAATTAAAAAACTCGCCCCCGCCTTAACCTGTCTAAGGTTAGGTATTCCGGACTCAAATACGATCTCACTTTTTTTCCGATATTCTTGCTCAATTAAAAGGTATTTGAATCAAAAAAATCATTTGTCATTTGATAAGCACCTCTCAGAGTTGAAATTGAACAGCTCGCCCCGGCCTTAACCTGTCTCAGGTTAGGTATTCCTGGCTCAAATGAGATCTGACTTTTTTTTCGAGAACTCTCGCTTGATTAAAAGGCATATGATCCAAAAAATCATTTGTCATTTGATGAGCACCTCTCAGAGTTGAAATTAAAAAACTCGCCCCGGCCTTAACCGGTCTCAGGTTAGGTATTCCTGGCTCAAATGAGATCTGACTTTTTTTCGAGATCTCTCGCTTGATTAAAGGGCATATGATCCAAAAAAATCATTTGTCATTTGAGAAGCACATCTCAGAGTTGAAATTGAACAGCTCGCCCCGGCCTTAACCTGTCTCAGGTTACGTATTCCTGGCTCAAATGAGATCTGACTTTTTTTCCGATTTTCTTGCTCAATTAAAAGGTATTTGAATCAAAAAAATCATTTATCATTTGATAAGCACCTCTCAGAGTTGAAATTGAAGAGCTCACCACGGCCTTAACCTTTCTTAGGTTAAGTATTCCTGGCTCAAATGAGATTTGACTTTTTTTCAAGATATCTTCCTTGATTAAAAGGCATTTGAAACAAAAAAATCTATTGTCATTTGATTAGCACCTCTCGAAATCCAACTGCCCGGCCTGACCTGAAATAGATATCCCGGTACTGAAAAATGTCTAGCTTGATTTTTACATAATTTTGAATCCAAATGGAAGCCTACGTGTCAAAAAAATCATTTTTAAATGAAATAGTAAAAATTTCAGTCGATCTCCAACAGTCAACTATTCTCAGGTTAGGTATTCCAGGCTCAAATGAGATCTGACTTTTTTTTTCAAGAACTCTCGCTTGATTTAAAGGCATTCGAATCAAAAAAATCATTTGTCATTTGATTAGCACCTCTCAGAGTGGAAATTGAACAGCTCGCCCCGACCGTAACCTGTCTCAGGTTGGGTCTTCCGGGCTCAAATTAGATCTGCCTTTATTTTCAAGAATTCTTGCCTGTTTAAAAGGCATATGAATCAAAACATCATTTGTCATTTGATAAGCACCTCTCAGATTTGAAATTAAAAAACTCGCCCCGGCCTTAACCTATCTCAGGTTAGGTATTCCTGGCTCAAATGAGATCTGACTTTTTTTCGAGATCTCTCGCTTGATTAAAAGACATATGATCCAAAAAAATCATTTGTCATTTGAGAAGCACATCTCAGAGTTGAAATTGAACAGCTCGCCCCGACCTTAACCTGTCTCAGGTTACGTATTCCTGGCTCAAATGAGATCTGACTTTTTTTTCGAGAACTCTCGCTTGATTAAAAGGCATATGAATCAAAAAAATCATTTGTCATTTGATTAGCACCTCTTAGAGTTGAAATTAAAAAACTCGCCCCAGCCTTAACCTGTCTCAGGTTAAGTATTCCGGGCTCAAATGAGATCTTACTTTTTTTTCAAGATATCTTGCTTAATTAAAAGGCATTTGAATCAAAAAAATCTATTGTTATTTGATTACCACCTCTCAGATTTCAACTGCTCAGCCTGACCTGAAATAGATATCCTGGTACTGAAAAATGTCTGGCTTGATTTTTTCATAATTTTGAATGCAAATGGAAGCCTCCGTGTCAAAAAAGTCATTTAAGAATAAGATAGTAGAAATTTCAGTCGATCTCCAACAGTCAACTAGTCTCAGGTTACGTATTCCGGGCTCAAATGAGATCTGACTCTTTTTTCAAGAACCCTCGCTAGATTAAAAGGCATATGATCCAAAAAAATCATTTGTCATTTGATTAGCACCTCTTAGAGTTGAAATTAAAAAACTCGCCCCCGCCTTAACCTGTCTCAGGTTAGGTATTCCAGACTCAAATACGATCTAACTTTTTTTCCGATATTCTTGCTCAATTAAAAGGCATATGAATCAAAACATCATTTGTCATTTGATAAGCACCTCTCAGATTTGAAATTAAAAAACTCGCCCCGGCCTTAACCTATCTCAGGTTAGGTATTCCTGGCTCAAATGAGATCTGACTTTTTTTCGAGATCTCTCGCTTGATTAAAAGACATATGATCCAAAAAAATCATTTGTCATTTGAGAAGCACATCTCAGAGTTGAAATTGAACAGCTCGCCCCGACCTTAACCTGTCTCAGGTTACGTATTCCTGGCTCAAATGAGATCTGACTTTTTTTTCGAGAACTCTCGCTTGATTAAAAGGCATATGATCCAAAAAATCATTTGTCATTTGATGAGCACCTCTCAGAGTTGAAATTAAAAAACTCGCCCCGGCCTTAACCTGTCTCAGGTTAGGTATTCCTGGCTCAAATGGGATCTGACTTTTTTTCGAGATCTCTCGCTTGATTAAAGGGCATATGATCCAAAAAAATCATTTGTCATTTGAGAAGCACATCTCAGAGTTGAAATTGAACAGCTCGCCCCGGCCTTAACCTGTCTCAGGTTACGTATTCCTGGCTCAAATGAGATCTGACTTTTTTTCCGATTTTCTTGCTCAATTAAAAGGTATTTGAATCAAAAAAATCATTTATCATTTGATAAGCACCTCTCAGAGTTGAAATTGAAGAGCTCACCACGGCCTTAACCTTTCTTAGGTTAAGTATTCCTGGCTCAAATGAGATTTGACTTTTTTTCAAGATATCTTCCTTGATTAAAAGGCATTTGAAACAAAAAAATCTATTGTCATTTGATTAGCACCTCTCGAAATCCAACTGCTCGGCCTGACCTGAAATAGATATCCCGGTACTGAAAAATGTCTAGCTTGATTTTTACATAATTTTGAATCCAAATGGAAGCCTACGTGTCAAAAAAATCATTTTTAAATGAAATAGTAAAAATTTCAGTCGATCTCCAACAGTCAACTATTCTCAGGTTAGGTATTCCAGGCTCAAATGAGATCTGACTTTTTTTTTCAAGAACTCTCGCTTGATTTAAAGGCATTCGAATCAAAAAAATCATTTGTCATTTGATTAGCACCTCTCAGAGTGGAAATTGAACAGCTCGCCCCGACCGTAACCTGTCTCAGGTTGGGTCTTCCGGGCTCAAATTAGATCTGCCTTTATTTTCAAGAATTCTTGCCTGTTTAAAAGGCATATGAATCAAAACATCATTTGTCATTTGATAAGCACCTCTCAGATTTGAAATTAAAAAACTCGCCCCGGCCTTAACCTATCTCAGGTTAGGTATTCCTGGCTCAAATGAGATCTGACTTTTTTTCGAGATCTCTCGCTTGATTAAAAGACATATGATCCAAAAAAATCATTTGTCATTTGAGAAGCACATCTCAGAGTTGAAATTGAACAGCTCGCCCCGACCTTAACCTGTCTCAGGTTACGTATTCCTGGCTCAAATGAGATCTGAATTTTTTTTCGAGAACTCTCGCTTGATTAAAAGGCATATGAATCAAAAAAATCATTTGTCATTTGATTAGCACCTCTTAGAGTTGAAATTAAAAAACTCGCCCCAGCCTTAACCTGTCTCAGGTTAAGTATTCCGGGCTCAAATGAGATCTTACTTTTTTTTCAAGATATCTTGCTTAATTAAAAGGCATTTGAATCAAAAAAATCTATTGTTATTTGATTACCACCTCTCAGATTTCAACTGCTCAGCCTGACCTGAAATAGATATCCTGGTACTGAAAAATGTCTGGCTTGATTTTTTCATAATTTTGAATGCAAATGGAAGCCTCCGTGTCAAAAAAATCATTTAAGAATAAGATAGTAGAAATTTCAGTCGATCTCCAACAGTCAACTAGTCTCAGGTTACGTATTCCGGGCTCAAATGAGATCTGACTCTTTTTTCAAGAACCCTCGCTAGATTAAAAGGCATATGATCCAAAAAAATCATTTGTCATTTGATTAGCACCTCTTAGAGTTGAAATTAAAAAACTCGCCCCCGCCTTAACCTGTCTCAGGTTAGGTATTCCAGACTCAAATACGATCTAACTTTTTTTCCGATATTCTTGCTCAATTAAAAGGCATATGAATCAAAACATCATTTGTCATTTGATAAGCACCTCTCAGATTTGAAATTAAAAAACTCGCCCCGGCCTTAACCTATCTCAGGTTAGGTATTCCTGGCTCAAATGAGATCTGACTTTTTTTCGAGATCTCTCGCTTGATTAAAAGACATATGATCCAAAAAAATCATTTGTCATTTGAGAAGCACATCTCAGAGTTGAAATTGAACAGCTCGCCCCGACCTTAACCTGTCTCAGGTTACGTATTCCTGGCTCAAATGAGATCTGACTTTTTTTTCGAGAACTCTCGCTTGATTAAAAGGCATATGATCCAAAAAAATCATTTGTCATTTGATTAGCACCTCTTAGAGTTGAAATTAAAAAACTCGCCCCAGCCTTAACCTGTCTCAGGTTAAGTATTCCGGGCTCAAATGAGATCTTACTTTTTTTTCAAGATATCTTGCTTAATTAAAAGGCATTTGAATCAAAAAAATCTATTGTTATTTGATTACCACCTCTCAGATTTCAACTGCTCAGCCTGACCTGAAATAGATATCCTGGTACTGAAAAATGTCTGGCTTGATTTTTTCATAATTTTGAATGCAAATGGAAGCCTCCGTGTCAAAAAAATCATTTAAGAATAAGATAGTAGAAATTTCAGTCGATCTCCAACAGTCAACTAGTCTCAGGTTACGTATTCCGGGCTCAAATGAGATCTGACTCTTTTTTCAAGAACCCTCGCTAGATTAAAAGGCATATGATCCAAAAAAATCATTTGTCATTTGATTAGCACCTCTTAGAGTTGAAATTAAAAAACTCGCCCCCGCCTTAACCTGTCTCAGGTTAGGTATTCCAGACTCAAATACGATCTAACTTTTTTTCCGATATTCTTGCTCAATTAAAAGGTATTTGAATCAAAAAAATCATTTGTCATTTGATAAGCACCTCTCAGAGTTGAAATTGAACAGCTCGCCCCAGCCTTAACCTGTCTCAGGTTACGTATTCCTGGCTCAAATGAGATCCGACTTTTTTTTCGAGAACTCTCGCTTGATTAAAAGGCATATGAATCAAAAAAATCATTTGTCATTTGATTAGCACCTCTTAGAGTTGAAATTAAAAAACTCGCCCCCGCCTTAACCTGTCTCAGGTTAGGTATTCCAGACTCAAATACGATCTAACTTTTTTTCCGATATTCTTGCTCAATTAAAAGGTATTTGAATCAAAAAAATCATTTGTCATTTGATAAGCACCTCTCAGAGTTGAAATTGAACAGCTCGCCCCAGCCTTAACCTGTCTCAGGTTACGTATTCCTGGCTCAAATGAGATCCGACTTTTTTTTCGAGAACTCTCGCTTGATTAAAAGGCATATGAATCAAAAAAATCATTTGTCATTTGATTAGCACCTCTTAGAGTTGAAATTAAAAAAATCGCCCCAGCCTTAACCTGTCTCAGGTTAAGTATTCTGGGCTCAAATGAGATCTTACTTTTTTTTCAAGATATCTTGGTTAATTGAAAGGCATTTGAATCAAAAAAATCTATTGTTATTTGATTACCACCTCTCAGAATTCAACTGCTCAGCCTGACCTGAAATAGATATCCTGGTACTGAAAAATGTCTGGCTTGATTTTTTCATAATTTTGAAAGCAAATGGAAGCCTCCGTGTCAAAAAAATCATTTAAGAATAAGATAGTAGAAATTTCAGTCGATCTCCAACAGTCAACTAGTCTCAGGTTACGTATTCCGGGCTCAAATGATATCTGACTCTTTTTTTCAAGAACTCTCGCTTGATTTAAAGGCATTCGAATCAAAAAAATCATTTGTCATTTGATTAGCACCTCTCAGAGTTGAAATTGAACAGATCGCCCCAGCCTTATACTGTCTCAGGCTAGGTTTTCCGGGCTCAAATGAGATCTAATTTTTTATCAAGATATCTTGCTTGATAATAAGGCATTTGAATCAAATAAATCATTTGTCATTTGATTATCACATCTTTGAATCCAAATTCAACTGCTTGGCCTGACCTGAAATAGATATCCCGGTACTGAAATTTGTCTAGCTTGATTTCTTCATAATTTTGGATCCAAACGGAGGCCTCCGAGTCAAAACAATCATTTGTGAATAAAATAGTAAAAATTTCAGTCGATCTCCAACAGTCAACTATTCTCAGGTTAGGTATTCCGGGCTCAAATGAGATCTGACTTTTTTCCAAGAACTCTCGCTTGATTAAATGCAATTTGAAACAAAAAAATCATTTGTCATTTGATTAGCACCTCTCAGAGTGTAAATTGAACAGCTCGCCCTGACCGTAACCTGTCTCAGGTTGGGTCTTCCGGGCTCAAATTAGATCTACCTTTATTTTCAAGAACTCTCGCTTGATTAAAAGGCATATGAATCAAAAAATTCATTTGCCATTTGATTAGCACCTCTCAGAGTTGAAATTGAACAGATCGCCCCAGCCTTATACTGTCTCAGGCTAGGTTTTCCGGGCTCAAATGAGATCTAATTTTTTTTTCAAGATATCTTGCTTGATAATAAGGCATTTGAATCAAATAAATCATTTGTCATATGATTATCACATCTTGGAATCCAAATTCAACTGCTTGGCATGAACTGAAATAGATATCCTGGTACTGAAAAATGTCTGGCTTGATTTTTTCATAATTTTGAATGCAAATGGAAGCCTCCGTGTCAAAAAAATCATTTAAGAATAAGATAGTAGAAATTTCAGTCGATCTCCAACAGTCAACTAGTCTCAGGTTACGTATTCCGGGCTCAAATGAGATCTGACTCTTTTTTTCAAGAACTCTCGCTTGATTTAAAGGCATTCGAATCAAAAAAATCATTTGTCATTTGATTAGCACCTCTCAGAGTGGAAATTGAACAGCTCGCCCCGACCGTAACCTGTCTGAGGTTGGGTCTTCCGGGCTCAAATTAGATCTGCCTTTATTTTCAAGAATTCTTGCCTGTTTGAAAGGCATATGAATCAAAAAATCATTTGTCATTTGAGAAGCACATCTCAGAGTTGAAATTGAACAGCTCGCCCCGGCCTTAACCTGTCTCAGGTTACGTATTCCGGGCTCAAATGAGATCTGACTCTTTTTTCAAGAACCCTCGCTAGATTAAAAGGCATTTGAATCAAAAAAATCATTTGTCATTTGATGAGCACCTCTCAGAGTTGAAATTAAAAAACTCGCCCCGGCCTTAACCTGTCTCAGGTTACGTATTCCGGGCTCAAATGAGATCTGACTCTTTTTTCAAGAACCCTCGCTAGATTAAAAGGCATTTGAATCAAAAAAATCATTTGTCATTTGATGAGCACCTCTCAGAGTTGAAATTAAAAAACTCGCCCCGGCCTTAACCTGTCTCAGGTTAGGTATTCCTGGCTCAAATGAGATCTGACTTTTTTTTCAAGAACTTTTGCTTGATTAAAAGGCATTTGAATAAAAAAATCATTTGTCATTTGATTAGCACGTCTTGGAATCCAAATTCAACTGCTCGGCCTGACTTGAAATAGATGTCCCGGTACTGAAATATGACTAGCTTGATTTTTTCATAATTTTGAATCCTAATGGAGGCCTCCGAGTCTAAAAAATCATCTGTGAATAAAATATTAAAAATTTCAGTTTATCTCCAACCTCAACCTGTCTCAGGTTAGGTATTCCGGTTTCCAATGCGATCTAACTTTTTTTTCCGGAATTCTTGCTCAATTAGAAGGCATTTGAATCAAAAAAATCATTTTTCATTTGATTAGCAACTCTCAGAGTAGGGTTGGCAACTGGTACTTTAAAAATATATTTTTTTAAAAGTACTCGATTTTTAATAAATTTTAACATTTTTTAAAGAATTTTTAAATCAAAATTGAGCAAAAAGAAAATTAAGTTAAGTTTTTAAAACTACGGGTTGATGACGTCATTAACCCGAAATTCCATTAAAAGTATATCTATATATATTGAAATTAAAAAAAATTTAAACACTTGTAGTTCCTTTAATTATAGTTTTTTTTTTTAAAGAAAAAATACGTGTCAATTTTTTTTTGATATTTTAACTAAATAAGCAAAAAAATATTATAAATCTCAAAAAGTTGCCAAGCCTGTTGAAACTAAGAACTCGCCCGGCCTTAACCTGTCTCAGGTTAGGTATTCCTGTCTCAAATGAGATCCGATTTTTTTTTCGAAAACTCTTGCTTGATTAAAAGGTATATGAATTAAAAAAATCATTTGTCATTTAATTAGCATCTCCAAAATCAACTGCTCGCCCCGACCTGAAAAAGTTGGATCCTGTTCGTGCCCGCAATACCTAACCAGCGACGGGTTGACTGCTGGAGATAGACCCAAATATTTTCTATTTCATTAACAGATATTTTTTTTGACTCGGAGGGCTCTATTTGAAGTCAAAATTACGAAAAAATCTAGCAAGATATTTTTCAGTAGAGGAGCATTCATTTCAGGTCGGGCCGAGCAGTTGAATTTAGAAACTGGGAGATGCTAGTTATGCGGCAATTATTTTTTTGATTCAAAAGCCTTTTCATCAAGCAAGAATTCTTAAAAGAAAAATTAGATCCTATTCGAGACCGGAATACCGAACCAGAGACAGGTTGACTGTTGGAAGTCGACTTAAATATTTGCTATTACATTGACAAATGACTTTTTTGACTCGGAGGCCTCCATTTGGATACAAAATTATGTAAAAATCAAGCTTAGATTTTTTGATATCGGATCACCTATTTCAGGTTGGGCCGAGCAGTTGAATTTGGATTCCGAGAGTAGCTAAGTAGTTGACAATTGTTTTTTTGATAAAAAAGAATTTTAATCAAGTAAGAACTCTTAAAAAAAAATTAGATCTCATTTGAGCCTGGAAAACCTAGCCTGAGACAGTTTAAGGTTGGGGCGATCTGTTCAATTTCAACTCTGAGAGGTGTTTATCAAATGACAAATGATTTTTTTGATTCAAATGTCTTCTAATAAAGCAAGAATTTCAGAAAAGAAAGTTAGATCTCATTTGAGCCCGGAATACCTAACTTGAGACGGGTTAAAGCCGTAGCGAACTGTTCAATTTCAACTCTGAGGGGTGCTAATCAAATGACAAATAATTTTTTGATTCGAATGCCTTCTAATTGAGCAAGCATTTCGGAAAAAAAAAGTTAGATCTCATTTGAGTCCGGAATACCTAACCTGAGACAGGTTCAAGTCGAGGCGAGCTGTTCAATTTCAACTCTGAGAGGTTCTAATCAAATGGCAAATGATTTTTTTGATTCAAATGCCTTCAAATCAAGCGAGAGTTCTTGAAAAAAAAGTCAGATCTCATTTGAGCCCGGAATACCTAACCTGAGACTAATTGATTGTTGGAGATCGACTGAAATTTTTACTATTTTATACACAAATGATTGTTTCGACCCGGAGGCCTCCATTTGAATTTAAAATTATAAAAAAATCAAGCTAGACAATTTTCAGTACCGGGATATCTATTTCAGGTCAGGCCAAGCAGTTGGATTCCGAGAGGTGCTAATCAAATGACAAATGATTTTTTTGTTTCAAATGCCTTTTAATCAAGCATGATATCTTGAAAAAAAAGTTAGATCTCATTTGAGCCTGGAATACCTAACCTGAGACTAGTTGACTGTTGGAGATCGACTGAAATTTTTACTATTTCATTTACAAATGATTTTTTTGACACGTAGGCTTCCATTTGGATTCAAAATTATGTAAAAATAAAGCTAGACATTTTTCAGTACCGGGATATCTATTCCAGGTCAGGCCGAGCAGTTGGATTCCAAGAGGTGCTAATCAAATGACAATAGATTTTTTTGTTTCAAATGCCTTTTAATCGAGCAAGATATCTTGAAAAAAAAGTCAGATCTCATTTGAGCCAGGAATACTTAACCTAAGAAAGGTTAAGGCCGTGGCGAGCTGTTCAATTTCCACTCTGAGAGGTGCTTATCAAATGACAAATGATTTTTTTGATTCAGATACCTTTTAATTGAGCAAGAATATCGGGAAAAAAGTTAGATCGTATTTGAGTCCAGAATACCTAACCTAAGAAAGGTTAAGGCCGTGGCGAGCTGTTCAATTTTAACTCTGAGTGGTGCTTATGAAATAACAAATGATTTTTTTGACTCAAATGCTTTTTAATCAAGCAAGATATCTTGAAAAAAAAAGTTATATCTCATTGGAGCCCGGAATACTTAACCTGAGACAGGTTGAGGTCGGGCGTAGCTGTTTAATTTTGACTCTGAGAGGTGGTACTCAAATGACAAATGATTTTTTTGATTCATATGCCTTTTAATCAAGCGAGAGTTCTCGAAAAAAAAGTCAGATCTCATTTGAGCCAGGAATACCTAGCCTGAGACAGGTTTAGGCCGGGGCGAGTTTTTTAATTTCAACTCTGAGAGGTGCTAATCAAATGGCAATTGATTTTTTTGATTCATATGCCATTTAAACAGGCAAGAATTCTTGAAAAAAAAGTCAGATCTCATTTGAGCCAGGAATACTTAACCTAAGAAAGGTTAAGGCCGTGGCGAGCTGTTCAATTTCAACTCTGAGAGGTGCTTATCAAATGACAAATGATTATTTTGATTCAAATACCTTTTAATTGAGCAAGAATATCGGAAAAAAATAAAAGATCGTATTTGAGTCCAGAATACCTAACCTGAGACAGGTTTAGGCCGTGGCGAGCTGTTCAATTTTAACTCTGAGAGGTGCTTATGAAATAACATATGATTTTTTTGACTCAAATGCTTTTTAATCAAGCAAGATATCTTGAAAAAAAGTTATATCTCATTTGAGCCCGGAACACTTAACCTGAGACAGGTTAAGGCCGGGGCGAGTTTTTTAATTTCAACTCTGAGAGGTGCTAATCAAATGACAATTAATTTTTTGATTCATATGCTTTTTAAACAGGCAAGAATTCTTGAAAATAAAGGCAGATCTAATTTGAGCCCGAAGGCCCAACCTGAGACAGGTTACGGTCGGGGCGAGCTGTTCAATTTCAACTCTGAGAGGTGCTAATCAAATGACAATAGATTTTTTTGTTTCAAATGCCTTTTAATCAAGCAAGATATCTTGAAAAAAAGTTATATCTCATTTGAGCCCGGAACACTTAACCTGAGACAGGTTAAGGCCGGGGCGAGTTTTTTAATTTCAACTCTGAGAGGTGCTAATCAAATGACAATTAATTTTTTGATTCATATGCTTTTTAAACAGGCAAGAATTCTTGAAAATAAAGGCAGATCTAATTTGAGCCCGAAGGCCCAACCTAAGAAAGGTTAAGGCCGTGGCGAGCTGTTCAATTTCAACTCTGAGAGGTGCTTATCAAATGACAAATGATTTTTTTGATTCAAATACCTTTTAATTGAGCAAGAATATCGGGAAAAAAGTTAGATCGTATTTGAGTCCGGAATACCTAACCTGAGACAGGTTTAGGCCGTGGCGAGCTGTTCAATTTTAACTCTGAGTGGTGCTTATGAAATAACAAATGATTTTTTTGACTCAAATGCTTTCTAATCAAGCAAGATATCTTGAAAAAAAAGTTATATCTCATTTGAGCCCGGAATACTTAACCTGAGACAGGTTAAGGTCGGGCGTAGCTGTTTAATTTTGACTCTGAGAGGTGGTACTCAAATGACAAATGATTTTTTTGATTCATATGCCTTTTAATCAAGCGAGAGTTCTCGAAAAAAAAGTCAGATCTCATTTGAGCCAGGAATACCTAACCTGAGACAGGTTTAGGCCGTGGCGAGCTGTTCAATTTTAACTCTGAGAGGTGCTTATGAAATAACATATGATTTTTTTGACTCAAATGCTTTTTAATCAAGCAAGATATCTTGAAAAAAAGTTATATCTCATTTGAGCCCGGAACACTCAACCTGAGACAGGTTAAGGCCGGGGCGAGTTTTTTAATTTCAACTCTGAGAGGTGCTAATCAAATGACAATTAATTTTTTGATTCATATGCTTTTTAAACAGGCAAGAATTCTTGAAAATAAAGGCAGATCTAATTTGAGCCCGAAGGCCCAACCTGAGACAGGTTACGGTCGGGGCGAGCTGTTCAATTTCAACTCTGAGAGGTGCTAATCAAATGACAATAGATTTTTTTGTTTCAAATGCCTTTTAATCAAGCAAGATATCTTGAAAAAAAAGTCAGATCTCATTTGAGCCAGGAATACTTAACCTAAGAAAGGTTAAGGCCGTGGCGAGCTGTTCAATTTCAACTCTGAGAGGTGCTTATCAAATGACAAATGATTTTTTTGATTCAAATACCTTTTAATTGAGCAAGAATATCGGGAAAAAAGTTAGATCGTATTTGAGTCCGGAATACCTAACCTGAGACAGGTTTAGGCCGTGGCGAGCTGTTCAATTTTAACTCTGAGTGGTGCTTATGAAATAACAAATGATTTTTTTGACTCAAATGCTTTCTAATCAAGCAAGATATCTTGAAAAAAAAGTTATATCTCATTTGAGCCCGGAATACTTAACCTGAGACAGGTTAAGGTCGGGCGTAGCTGTTTAATTTTGACTCTGAGAGGTGGTACTCAAATGACAAATGATTTTTTTGATTCATATGCCTTTTAATCAAGCGAGAGTTCTCGAAAAAAAAGTCAGATCTCATTTGAGCCAGGAATACCTAGCCTGAGACAGGTTAAGGTTGGTGCGAGCTGTTCAATTTCAACTCTGAGAGGTGCTTATCAAATGACAAATGATTTTTTTGATTCAAATACCTTTTAATTGAGCAAGAATATCGGAAAAAAAGTTAGATCGTATTTGAGTCCGGAATACCTAACCTGAGACAGGTTTAGGCCGTGGCGAGCTGTTCAATTTTAACTCTGAGAGGTGCTTATGAAATAACATATGATTTTTTTGACTCAAATGCTTTCTAATCAACCAAGATATCTTGAAAAAAAGTTATATCTCATTTGAGCCCGGAATACTTAACCTGAGACAGGTTAAGGTCGGGCGTAGCTGTTCAATTTTAACTCTGAGAGGTGCTTATGAAAAAACATATGATTTTTTTGACTCAAATGCTTTCTAATCAAGCAAGATATCTTGAAAAAAAAGTTATATCTCATTTGAGCCCGGAATACTTAACCTGAGACAGGTTAAGGTCGGGCGTAGCTGTTTAATTTTGACTCTGAGAGGTGGTACTCAAATGACAAATGATTTTTTTGATTCATATGCCTTTTAAACAGGCAAGAACTCTTGAAAATAAAGGCAGATCTAATTTGAGCCCGGAAGACCCAACCTGAGATAGGTTACGGTCGGGGCGAGCTGTTCAATTTCAACTCTGAGAGGTGCTAATCAAATGACAATAGATTTTTTTGTTTCAAATGCCTTTTAATCAAAAAAGTGAAAAACAAAATTCGAATCAAAAAAATTGTTGCATTGTTGGTTTATTATTTAGATATTATTTCATTTTGGTACAGCTTTGTACATAATTTTTAAATTTTTACAAATTTTCTTAAGTATTTTTCAATTTTTCAACTTGAAATTAAAGTATAAATGAAAACAGTTGCCAAGTAAGCAATCTAAGAAAATTTAATTTAAATATTAAAAAAAAAAAAACTATTAAAATTAAAATTACTTGACTTAAGTTTGTAATTAAAAAAATTACAGTTAAACAAATTAAATTTATAATGCACCACATTCTTTCAAAATTTTACCTTAATAAATTAATTAATTCTCGCCAAGAACAACTTTGTATTGCCTAGTAGATGTATAAAACTTATTAATTAATTCTAGTTAACTATTTGAAGGTAAAGTAGTCTTTAAGAATCCAAAGTTTAAAGATGACAAGATTAATTAAAGTAATTTTAATAAATAACGATTGGTTTGTTAAATTTCCACTTTATAAAGTGGTAATTTTGAACCAAAATAAATCAATTGCTGTTTATTGAAATTATTTTAATTTGAACATTAAAATTCATCAAGTAGACAAAAACTCAATTTATTTGTTAAGAGAGTAATGATTAGTGTACTTAGTGGGGTGCTGCCCTCCTACTTACCCTAGGCTCTTTGATTGAGCCGTGGTCTAGCCTGGTGTTCAGCTTTGCTTAAGCTCGTTGACTGAGCCGCAATCCGGTCAAGCGCGTAGCTTCCGTCGAGCTCGTTGAGGGATCTGTAGTCCGGCCAACCTGCCAACTTTGGTCGGTCTTTTTTCTCAACCCGTAGTCTGGCGAGTTTGGCAGATTCGGTCGGAATAATTAAATAATAATGTAAATAATTTTAAATTTAATCATTTTAAAAAATAAAAATTTCAGAGTACTTACTTAATTTTTTTCAACAAAAACAGAGATTGAAAAATAAATTTCACGGTCCACTGCAGTACGATGACCAAACTTTACTTGAGTTTTTGCACACTTTAATTATAATTACCTTTCTTTTTTCACTTTTATTATTATTTCATACGTATTGTAGATAAACAATCACACAATTTCGAACAGTTGTACCGGTATGACTTTTGGTTATGTTTATGTTCACGATTCATAATAATATATACATTGAAATTTTCCATTCTATTTTCCGTTCCTTTTTTTATGAACATTTTTATTATTTTCAATCGTCGATCACATAAAATATAAATATTTTAGAACCATAGTGTTATTATAATTAGGAATCAGCGAAAAATAATTAATCTGAAACTTCTCTGCTGTCAAATAGGGATGAATCACCGTGTATATAAACCCTTATGTGTGTTCATGGTTAATAATTCCTGCGAATCTTCGTCTACTGGCATTTTCAAATATTCCTCTTTCAAATCAATCTTTGAATATTGTTTACCACCCTGCAACTTCGCTATCGCGTGATCAAAATTTGATGCGGGATGTCTTACTGTTATGAATTGTGGATTTAACGTAACTTTAAAATCCGCGCAAATATCCTCGTTCGGCTTTATTATTGGTATAATCGGTGTTGCCCACTCACTCGATTCAACCGGTACAATTATCCCGTCATTTTTCAATCTCTTCCACTGTTTCTCAACGCGATCTTTTAACGAAAATGGTACCGTCCGTGCCAACATATATTTTGGCTTTGACCCTTCTTTCAATTCGAATTTTACTTTTGCTCGTTTGAACGTTTATTTTCAAAAACTTCCTTATGTTCTTTCAAAATACTCTTTAACCGCTTCGTTTTGCTGATACTAGGCTTTAACGCTTTCAATTTTAAATTTTCAGACAGCGGCCATAGTCCAAATGCTTTTAACCACGGTCGTCCGATTACTGGTAAATTTGCCAATTTTGCTAAATAAATGTCTGTGAAACAATTTTTTTTCCGTTTGCGATTGCTTCGACACGTTTCAACATACCTACGAACGTTTCCTACGACTCATCGTAATTTTTAGCTTGAATATCCACCTCGTGTACTTTTAAATTTCCGAAATACTTATCTTTAATTGTTACAGGCATTACTGACACAGCTGCCCCCGAGTCTATTTCCATCCGAAATGGGTTCGTTATTAGTTTTCACGGTCAAAAATTGCGGATCAACTTTTTCTCTATCCAATACATACTTGCACTCCCTCAAGCTGTGGAATTCGCGTCGCTTTTCGTTTTTAATCACTGCATCGAAAAATCAGTGCACGGCATACAAAAATAAGTGCTTGTCACTGAAAGAAGAGCGACGGTCACTCATATTTTTTGTACTAAAAACTCTATTGTGGCATCTGCTAGTAATAGAAAAGTTGACTCGTTGAAGTAGTTTATTTGATTTTGTTTCCTCATAATTATATTCAATATTCCTTTCATTTAAGCAGAAAATTTATGAAAAAACATTCTAAAAATAAAAAAATAAGAAAAATGTCTCTGGTTTGTGAAGAATTAAAATAAAACAACTTATAACCTCAAAAGGGTTAACTTCCTTATCGACGGCGCTCGTCTCATGAACCCGGAAAAATTTTGACCTTGCATCCCAAAATCGCTGCCCGGCATCAAAAAATCAGTGCTTAGCACTGAAAAGATAGCGACGGTCACTCATATTCTTTGATCTATGTGAAGTGCACATGAAGCACATGTGAGCGATTCGATGGAGCGCTCGTGATTATATATGGTAAGAAAAGTTGTACCAGAACTCACGAGACCGTAGCAGCAATCGGTTCTACGCTTAACTCGATACAGCAGGAAGACACGCCCACCGGAACTCGCGAAAGGAGGGTGTTTGATTTGACTTGGAGCCTTGGAGGAGGTGTTGACTCTTCGAGTTCAGCTGAGCGTGTGAGCGATTCGTTGCAGCACTCGGGATTATAACACAAAACAACCGAAAGTTGCGCACATGCAATCTCGCGCTGCACTGACGCCACCACTCGCGCAGCCATAGTGATGCAAAATGACGACGTTTTTCAAAATCGGTCCCATCACTGGTCATTTGGACGGTCTGGGACCGTCGCATAAAGCTGGCATTTTTGCATGCCAGAATGACGGTCCTTAATTTTTTCGTCCTGTCCCAAAGACGAGACGTCCTGGGACGGTCATTTTGCATCTAGATAGATGATGGAGTAAAATTATTTATTTAATGAAATTTGATTTTCAATAAAAAATTAACAATACGGTCATTTTGCATCACTACGCAGCCACCGAGAGTTTCAAATTAAACTGGCGCGCGCAAGTTTGAATTTAAAACATGATATATTGTTTTTAAAGTTATTAAATAAATAAAATAAATTTAAAATTATGATTTTATAAATGAAAATATTGAATTTTTTACTCAAAAATTCATTTTTTTGTATTTTATTTATTTATTTCATTATTATTTTTTTTATAACTTTACTTGGTAAATAATAGTATATTACACACCGGGCGCTGGGAAAGTATCAGAAAACCCCTAGCAAACCTTTGACACCCTCGCCTTTGGCTCGGGAATCAATTTTGGTTTTTTCGTGCGTCGTATGTAATGTTTTTTTCATTACGACGGGAGGAAAACCCGAAGTCCGGCTCTGATCTAGGAAGGGAATTTGGTGTTTTTGTCCCGGAGGTATGAAAAATGTAATATAAGTGCACGGGGTCGATATGGTACTGTTGGTAAGGTAGAGTAAAATAACTCAGCGCACAGGATCGGTAATTCCACCGTCAGTAAGGTAGAAATCTTAGCATCGACTCAAACCACTCGGTCGGTAAGGCAGATTCCTGTCTGCGCCAGAACGTACATGATATAACTACTCATAACATTATTATACACAGCTGTAAAGTTTGATGCCGCTCGCAGCGATAAAATAAACAAGGGTGCTCTAGATGACTCTACAAGGAATATTAAATGGTTTTTGCCAAGTGATTCTAGTGTGAATTCTGAGCTTGTCTCTAACACTGATGTTCTTAACTCTAGTCAGGGTGAGGAACAATCAGGAAATGATAGGAAAGACAGTGCTAATAAAGATGGAAAACTATTTGAAAAATCCAAGCTCGATAATTCTAACATGTTATATAAAATACCTTCACAGCCTTAGAGTTCGAGGGCCATATTAAAGCCGCACAAGATAAACATTTAATGGCTTTTGAACAGCTAGTTGAGCTCAATGTTGAATCGGCTGCGGTAAAGCAAGCTAAAAGAAGGACTTTGAGGGGATATGTTCGCTGCAATTAACAGACTTATAATAAAGCATGCTCGAAGGAAGGAGAGCTCAAAGGGAAAAAACAAAATAAAAACACGTCACTCGAAACGAACTATAATTTTATTAAAAACGTAAATAAAGTCCATTTACACTATAAGGAGAGTTTTCTCGTTTATACCAGCAGAACCTTTTCCTCTAATACTTTTCCTCTACCTTTTTTTTCTTTCATCTTTGATTTCGTAACTGTCTGTTGGTAGAGCTATTATTTTACCACCAACGTAAAATTTATTGTTATTCTCGTCAACGTTGGTAATCGAATGAAATGTGAGAAACTTCATGAAACCATGAGCGTAATTTGCATTCGATGATAGTTCCAAAGATGGAAAATAATGTGATTCAAATAGACTTTAAAGAAATTGGAAACGTTAAGTTAGATAAAATTCATCAAATCAGCGTAAGGGGGGTACGTGCTAACGCGATTTTCGTCATATTTTTCTCAATACAGAACCGCGAGAATCGACCATTTAAAAATACAATTCGCCTTTATTTTCAACGTTTACGCAAGCGTTTTTATATCGGATGAATTTGGGTAGGGGGATAAATGAACCAGCGTGTAATGTTTGATAGTGTTTTATACTCACATATTTCAAACTTGCCTCAGTCCAGCCAGAACCACTAGCTTCAAATTCATCGATCTGAGTCAGCAACGGTTCGAGAACGTGATCGTGGTATCATTCCCACAAATCTGTGGTCTTAAAAATGGCGAAACTGTCTGTCTAATTGAGAAGAGTCTGTCGAGGACCTCCAGGAGTAGGTTATAAACTAACCCAGGATGGACAATATTATGTTAATAAAAAAAGACTCTGTAACCTTGCTGACCCGATAAATAATGATGATGCAGTCAGTCTGCATATCCTGAAAAAGCGAATGACTAAGAGTCAAAGAAAAATAAAAAAAGATGTAACAAAAAATTTTGAGTCTTTGATTGAAAACCTTTTCCAGCAGCTGGATGAAAAAATCGTTGAATCAAGAAAAATTATTGTGGAAAATTTAATATCCGGAAATGATTTGAAAGCTGAAATTGATAAGCTTTCACAAAAATTTGATACTGATACTAATTTAACATTAAGTATAGTGGATGATTTTAGAGATACTGTTTAAGATAAACATATAGCTCAGATTCAAAACGACCTTCAGACCTTAATAAATAAAATTTCGTTATCGACAAATGACAGTATATAAAAGCAGTAACTTTTTCATACAAATATTATTAATAATGGAGCGACGAAGAGTCGTAGAAGAACTTCATAAGCCCGCTCGACGAAACTATCAACGTCGGAAATTTGAAGTTCGTGGTCTTGATGAAACATGGCAAGCTGATCTTGTTGAAATGATACCTTATGCTGGAGATAACAAAGGTTTCAGGTACATGCTAACTATTGTAGATGTATTTTCAAAGTATGCATGAGCCGTTCCAGTGAAGCCTAAAAATGGACAAGACGTTACCGAAGCAATGGAATCGCTGTTGAAACAAAGCCGAGTACCTAAAAATCTTCATACCGATCAGGGTAAAGAATTTTATAATTCAAACTTTGAAACACTTATGAAGAAATATAATATTCATCTGTATTCAACATACTCAAATCTCAAGGCATCTATAGTTGAACGATTCAATCGTACGCTTAAGAATAAAATGTGGGTTCAATTCTTCTTAAATGGAAACCACAAATGGTTGAATATGTTACCTGGCTTAGTTAAGGATTACAATAACAGAAAACATCGAACAATTGGAATGAAGCCTGCAGATGTCTATAAGAAAAATGAAGTTGAAGTCTTAAAAAAGTTTTCACAACAATTGTTATAGGGCTCAAATTAATGAGGCAGACTCGGGAATACAACCCACGTTGATTTGCCGAGCTCGCCTTGCAGCCGCTATAATCTCTGTCGCAGTCGGCTACCCGCCGACAAACTTCCTGAAAAAGGAGAAAAACCCGACCGCGATAATAAACACTCAAGTGATCTAGGAATCGGGGAGGGCGCGACAGCTCGTTAAATTCGGTAGGTGGGCGTGGGCTAGTGGATTCGAGCGCAAGGAACACCGGTTAGAATAAATAATTATAATTCAGAAAGTTAATTTTTAATATTTAATGTAAAAAAATTAACTTAAAAAAACTAATACAAAATTAACATCTAACGCGATAATTCGTTCCAAATAAATACTCGCACAATCGAGTTTTCAAAACGACAACAAAGAATTATCGTTGCTCTTTAAATCGAGCGGCGCGCGCACACAACAACTTGCTGCTATCGGTAGCTTACGCGCACGCGAGGAAAGAAAAGAAAACAAAGTATGTCGCGATTTACAACTAAATGATCCCGGACACACACACTCACAATCGTTGTTTTATACAGAACAAAACTCACTCTAAATCGCCGCAGGTGCACCTGTTCTAAGTCGCAAGGCTGGTAACAAAGCCGCTCAGCTGTGTGTAACTCTCCAAGCTACGATGGCTCCCGACCGGCGTCTGGCTCAGCGTCGTCGTCTTAGTCTTGAGAATACCAAGTCGTCAGGTGATGACAATCTTCCTGCTGACTTGGTTTGCCTTGTTGGATATCTCACCGACACGCACGACACTGCAACCGATCTCTTTCAAGCGAATTTCTACGATATCAGTGAAGTTTTTAACACGCGAGTTTACGAACGATACGTGTTCGTTCAAGCGTTGACTCCGGAATGCTCTCCTGTCCTCGTTCCACCCGCCCCGATATTCCATAGCTTCCCGCGCATTCCGATCCCACTCGTGCAGCGTTCTAACGGTCGCGCGGCGAATATGAAATTAATTTAACCTCACCGCGTTAATTAACTCGACCGTTACACAATGTAAAACTAAAAAACAAAAACCAAAATTCAAAGTAGGTGATAAAGTTAGAGTGAGTAAGGTCAAACACATTTTCGAGAAAGGTTATTCCAAACTGGTCAACTGAGATATTCACAATAGTTCGAGTAGCTCCTACCGATCCAGTAATGTACTACCTTAATGATTATCGAGATGAACCAATTGCAGGTGGTTTCTATGAATTTGAGTTACAAAAAGCAAAGTATCCAGATGTATATCTAATTGAAAAAGTTCTAAAATCTCATGGTGATCAAATATACGTCAAATGGCTTGGATTTGATAGCTCTCACAATAGCTGGACCAACAAAGAAAATCTATAAATACCGATGTAATATAGTTTTGATTCATCATTTGACAATGGGGTCTTGTCAAAGTCGTACAGATAATAATAATAAACCTTCCTGCGAGGGAAAAGAGAATAAAAAGAAGTTTTCAGCTCCTAAACAAGAAACCTTCAAGAGTTATATTGATCCACAGAAAAGAGGATTTGAAAATAGAACTTATAAGTCATGAATCAAACAGAATCAAAAGAAAAAATCAAGAAAGTTCGTTTTAATGAAAATGTGTGCATACATTCAATGTATGTTTGGTCTTTTGCTCACAAGATGGCGCGTCGAGGAAAATGGGAGCAAGCAGCACGTGACAGAGAAAGATTTCGTTTTCGAATAGAACGCATTGGAGAAATTTTTAATCCTGTTTTAGAAAAACATTTTTTATTTATATCAAAATGTGAATGATTCTAAATTATGAAAATTTAATTAATTTGTTAATAAATATGTTTATTGAATAAAAATTATTAGTTATTATTTATTACTCCTTTTCAAATTATTTGTAGTAACATTTTATGAAGTTAATTTTTTTTTTTAATTAACCCAAAACAAGTCGTCTGCTTTGCATGAGTTAGCACCAAAAATTTTTCACTCTGCTTAAATTGAGTCAAAAAACATTTAAAATATATACCTAAAATTTTGTTGTTGTTAAACTTATATTGAAATATTATTTTTTCATTTTATAAATCTTAGTTTGTCTTAAAAACTCTCGTTAATAGATTTATATTTCAATTTTTTGTTTTTCACTCTATCGTTGAGGTTATAACTTCTCACTTCAGTGTTTGTGTTTGGCTTTTCTGTTTTATATCCAGTATGTCGACTTGTTTTTCATGTCAGAAAAGTTTTACGGATCCAATAGTGCCTATTGTTTGCTGTAAAGGATGCAATAATTATTTTCATGGAACTACTAAATGCACTGAGGCTACGGCTACTGAAATCAGATGTATGGAGACTAAATCTGCCAAATCCATGTTTTTCAAATGCAAATACTGTGTTGCTGAAAATACTTCTACTGAACTTTTTGACCTTAAATCTGCATTTGTCGCATTAAGTGATAAATTTACCAAACTTTCTTCAAGTCAAGGTGTTCAAGGTGATACAGCAAACAATAAGCTTGATAAAATCTTGCAAGGTATTGAAGCTAACTCAAACTTCATTAATAAATTAGATAAGAAGATGGATAATTTAAAATTGGACTTTGACAACAAACTTGAGTCTCTGAAATCTGATGTACATAACAACTTTGTTTCTAAATCAACTTTTGATGTAAATACAAGTGATATTCATAATAAAATTAGTGATTTAGACTTGAAATTAAACAATAGAATTGATGAATTGGTCACTGGATTAAACAACTTGAAAATGTCTAACTCAAACTCAACTTCAAAATTAAATGAATTAAGTGATAAAATTAATACAAGTGCTTCACTCGTAAACTCTAACATTAACTCCTCTTCTGGTGACAATAATAATTCTTATAACAAAATTCATGAAATGATGATGGAATTTGAGGCTAGAAAAAGAAACAAAAACAATATTATTCTACATAATATTCCTGTATTCAGTGGTGAAAATCAAATTGATCTTGATCGAAATAAGATTATTGATGCTTTATCTCATATTAAACTGAATAATACTGACTTGAAGACTGCTAAATTTTTTAGATTGAAATCTAGATTATCTGAGGAATCAAGTAGTATAAAATTGATTTGTGGTGATAGAAATGATGCTGTTGAAATATTAAAAAACTGGAGAAAAATTCAGAATGAGGTTAAATTTAATGAAGATCATACTAGACAACAAAGATATCAATATAAAATTTTGAAAAAGCAAGCTGATGAATACAATTCCTTGCATCCGAATAATGATCAAAAAACTGTTATTTTTCAAAATGGGTCTCCTATTTTGGTTGCAAAGAAAATAAAACTAAATAATACTTCTGATATTTTAAATCTTTGAGAAATTTCAACATCATCAACTATTACATTATATTATCAAAATGTAAATGGTCTAAGGACCAAATTAGCTGAAGTTAGAAACAATATCCATATTATTACACCTACACCTCAGATTATTATATTGACTGAAACATCTCTACATTGTGGCATCAGTAATGGTGAACTTGGTCTGATAGGTTATGATGTTTACAGACTTGATAGACACACATATGCAAATTCACCTGCTGGTGGTGGTATACTGATAGCTATTTCAAATCTTATCTCGTCTAAACTTATTTCACTCCAGCCTGATCCAAACTCTTCAACTGAACAGTTATTTGTTGAAATAAACCATCAAAATTTTCATTTTATTCTTGGTGGTGTTTACATACCTCCTGCCAGTGAAACTCATAATTACACTCAACACTGTGATACTATTAATTATTTGAAAACAATTTATACTAGTCATGATTTTTTGATTGTTGGTGATTATAATCTTCCAGATACAACCTGGTCATCTGATTCTTTTTTATTGGCATCCTATAATGGTAACTCTAATTTAATTAGAAAAAATGTTGAAGCCACCCTTAACTTCTTCGGTGGAGATGGTTTTTCTCAACTGTATCCTGTTCACAATCGGAAAGGTTATACTTTGGATCTTCTCTTCAGCTCTAACACTGGACATCATGAAATTATACCGTCTACTGATTCCTTGGTCAACATTGAAGAACGTAATCATTTTCCTATTTTTATTCAATTACCTACCAAATTGTTAAATACAGTTAAACTAAATCCATGTAAACTAAACTTTAGGAAGGCTGATTATGCTAGCATTGTTAATTCACTGAATGACATAAATTGGGATGATTGTTTATCCGATCTTGACATGGAAGGTGCTGCAAACAGATTTTATGAAATTTTGGATTGCTCGTGTGTTGGTAATGTTCCTAGATCCAAGTCTGTTGATAATTCATATCCTGAGTGGTACTCGGACAAGCTTATTGGGCTTATTATTAGCAAAAAGAAATCTCATAAAATCTGGTTGCAAACTGGACATAATGAAGATAAAATTTTATTTAAAAAACTTAGAGCTCAATGTATTCGGCAATCTAAATTAGATAGGAATTGTTATTTTGATAAAATTGAAGTAAGATCTATTAAGAATATCAAGAATTTTTGGAATTATATTAATAAACTAAACAAATCGAATGAATTTCCAAATTCTATGTTTCTTGATGGTAAATCAGCAAATGATCCTGTTGGTATTAGTGAACTTTTTGCTGAGCATTTTAAGTCAGTTTATTCTCCTGATGTTGAAAATGTTGGGAACATTTACCAGTCTGATGGATTTGTTGATACGTTTGAAATTAGTGATGATGATATACACCGGGCATTGAGAGATTTAAAGGGTAGTTTTTTAGTCTCGGCTGACGGCTATCCATCTTATTTTCTTAAAAATTGTGGTTCATCTCTTGTAAAGCCACTTAGACTGCTTTTTAACAAATCATTACAGACTGGTATCGTCCCTAACATTTGGAAAATCTCTTTTGTAACACCAATTTATAAAGCTGGAGATAGGAATGACATTAAAAATTACAGACCAATCTCTTTGTTAGGATCTGTGTCAAAACTTTTTGATTCAATTATGGCTAGTAAACTTACTGATCTTTTCATTTCTAAGATAACTAATGCCCAACATGGATTTATTAGAGGTAAATCCACGGTGACCAATTTATTTCTTTATAGTAATTATATTCATGAATGTTTTTCAAATTCTATTCAAGTTGATTCAATATATTTAGATTTTCAGAAAGCGTTTGATAGAGTTGATATTAATATATTGTTGATGAAACTTTGTAATTTTGGATTTAATAACAAACTTTTATCATGGCTGTATTCTTATTTGAAGGATAGAATTCAAAGAGTGAAAGTTAAGGGCCATTTGTCTGAACCTGTTTTTGTTTCTTCAGGCGTCCCTCAGGGATCGCACTTGGGGCCTTTTTTATTCCTTCTCTTTATTAATGATATAGTTAATGATCTCACTTTTGCCAAAATTCTTATTTTTGCTGATGATGTTAAATTATTTTTTAATATAATAGATAATTCTGATTGTGTTAAACTGCAAAATGATCTCAATACTATTTTAAATTGGTCAATACAAAACAAGATTAATCTTAATATTAAGAAATGCAAAATTATATCTTTTTATAATACGAAGCAAAAAATAAATTATTGTTACTCAATTGGTGAAACTTTATTAGATAGAGTTGAATATATTAATGATCTAGGAGTTACTTTTGATTGTAAGTTAAAATTTGAGACTCATATTAATGCTGTGATATCTAAGACTTCTAGACTGTTAAATTTTATAATAAGATCTTCTAAAGAATTTAGGAAACCTGAAACTATTATTTCTTTATATAAATCTATTGTACTACCTCATATGTTATACTGTTCTCAAATATGGACTCCATATACCGAGACTCTTATAAATAGACTAGAACGTATTAACCATCGATTTTTGAGATATCTATCTTTTAAGAATGGTACTCCAATGAGTTTCCTGGATCACGATTATGAAAATATAGCTAATTTATTCAAAATTCCTAATATCAAGTCTCAACATTGCTATTACGACTTATATTTCGTCTATAAAGTATTAAATAGACTCTTGTTAGAATCTGATTTGGTTGATTTGTTTCCTTATCGCTCGTTGAGATTTGATCTTAGAGGTGCGAGAGTTCTAATTGAGAGGAATTCAAAATCTTCTTTTGATTTCTTCTCATCTCTTAATAGATTACGTAGATGTTGGAATACCTCTCCAATAAATTTAAGAAATTGTGATAATAATTTAAGCGTATTTAAGAAACAATGCAAAGCTTTTACTTTTATATTTAATTAAATAGTAGGTTAACTCTACTTGTAAAGGACTTTATGTCCGTTGATGATGTTGTAAATAAATAAATAAATAAATAAATAAATAAATAAACTAATCAAAGTCATTATTATTTATTTATTTATTTTTTTTTTTTTATTTTTTTTTATTTATTTATTTTTTTTTTTTTGGAAAAGGTCAATGAATAAAAACAAAGAGTGATTCATTTTATTGTTTATTTTTTAAAATAATTATATAAAGTTACATTAGTATAATCACAGATCGAGTTTTTTATACAATTTTAAATTCTAATTTATTTCCACTACGTGGAATAATTACAAGTTGGAGCTTGTTGGCGGCATCTTCGAGGGAATGAAAATACTATTCCTCTTTTAGCAGGAAATTACTCATCCTGCTTGGGAGAAATATGTGACCACTATCCTCTAATTCAGCTATAATCTTTTGACCATATTTGGTGTTTGCAATTCTGAATCTAATTACAAGATACTGTTGATCAACGACCAGACTGCTGATTGGTGTTGCAGCTTTAAATCTGTAGGCTGGATTACCAATCTGGTTCAAGCTTGTAAGATCCATCTGAAACAAAAAAAATAGAAATCAAAAAGGTAAGTTTTATGTAAACAATTAAAATGTAAGCAATAAAATGTGTATAGGGTTATACCTTTGACTCTTTTAGCAGATAGTTCGTCTTCAACGGTGAGATGTCTCTTAAGGTGCTCTCGCTCAAGCTGATCTGACTGAATGAGTTCTTCGGGCTGCAGCTCCTCATTAAGTAGCTCACCCCCCTCCACTTCGGCTTTCACTTCAATTGTTTCGTGATCGTCGTTTCTTTCAACCAGCTGATCGTCCGCCTCTTCCTCAGGAATAGCATAGTGTCCCCAAGGCACGGTATATATCGGTACTTCCTGGGATGAGGTATCACTTCTCGTCGTAAGGGCTTAAAGCGACCTTGGAACCTCTCTTGGTTTTGACAACATGAGCTTTGGACCTTATGTTACATCGAAACACCCTCTTCACTTGTTTTTCAAACAGGCATTTTCTAAAGTCCTCAGGTGTAATGACGGTCATGAGAACGCAACCCTTTACACCCTTAGCTTTCATGATGGGTTTTTGTTGCCCTTGTACTTCGATGTTATAGAGCTTACTCCTAATCCCAATGAACTCAAGCATGACCTTTCCAGAGCATTCGTCTTTTATGACCCCTAGAACTTTTTTGTTTACCTGGGGTATACCAAACGGATTGTCCTCGGCGTAGTCGGAAGTATCAAATTCGGATAAATTGTTTTTGATGACTTTATGAATGTCAACGTTCGTGATTTCATAGATGAGACTGTCGGTATCTGTCTATAGAAACTTAGATGTCTCCCCGATTGGTTTTTTCATGAATCCGTAATGAAAATCATAGACCTTGGTTTTGAAGAGATCTAGAACTGCAAGGCCACTGTATATAGGTTTCATAATGCTGACCTCGAGGGGTTTCATTTGTATTGCCACCAAGTCCTCGTCTAAAATGATACAATTTTTGAAGTATGGACTGGCGATCAGGGCTTCAGCTCCATAGCGTCCATCCCAATGATTTACCAATCGTATATCAGACCTATTCCTCTGGTTTTCTATCGTTTTCCCGTAAACACTGTTAATCATGAGCTTGAAGTAGTTCTTTTCGAACTCGTTGGTAGCTTGCATCCTCTTCAAGGTGTTGTACTCCACGTACGGAGCAAGCCGAGCCTTTTGTTGAAAGCGTAGAGCCTTGTGAATCTTTGTGAGCTTCAATCCATTATTTAGAGCTTGTTTTAAAGCTCTATAATCGATAACATAGTTCGTTTTGTCGGTTAGCCTAGTCATCAACTTCTCTTGTTTAGAGTTTGGTGCAGAGGCATGTTCAGGGCATAAAGGTAGATCTTTATGTTCATCGTGTAAGCTCTCTGGATAAGTGAGGTCAACCTCGAGAAAGTATCCGTAAGGATCGTCATCATCAACCTCCAGAACGTTGATTTCTTCAGGACTTGAAACCCACTCGAATCCTGCATACGGAACTGGCTGGCCCATCCTAAAAATTAAAAAACCTTAGCACTGATGTTAGTAAAAATGTTAATCATGGTAAATATCAAGCTAAAAGTACCGTAGAGATTATTTATGTCCAGGTACACGAGGTACTTGTCATCTTCCTCTGGATCATAACCATCAACCATGTATTCGTTATTGGCCTTGGCGTATCTATTGGAACACTGACTGACTCCTCCACGTATCCCTGTAATGAAATCAACTCAAAAGTTTTTGTTTTTAATAAAAAAGTAACCACGAGTTACCCTTTTCCACGAACATGAGCATGTCGATGTCGGTTAGAAGCTCCAATCCAACCTCAGTGGTTTTTAGCATCGTATCCCACATCAGCCCTGGCGTTGTGTAATAATGAGCGAGGTCTAACCCGTATGCATTTCTGTACGTTGATCTGAAATTCTTAAAGACCTCCGCCAAAAGTAGGACATCTGTTTTCAGATAGAGATCAGAGTATGTTCCGAGAGTTCCACCACTATTGAAAGTACTCCAAACTTTCTGGGCATGGGCATAGGCTGAGTCATCGATTCCACTTTCAGTCAACTTGCTGTAAAACTCATCCTGCGTTGGCAATTGTTCAACTTTCAACTTTTCGAGACCTGTGACATAATCATACGGGAAGACTCCCTTCTGCTTCAGAAGAGAGATGTCCTCATATCCATCATTGGCAAATTCTGAGTCAACGATCTCGAAGTTCTCCAGGTATGATGCCAACTTGTCCAAGGATGAGCTCATGAACTTGAATGAGTCAATAAATCTGAAGCTTATGTTTGTGCCTTTGACGTACTTGTTGAAGGAGATGTATCTTTCGTTGTTTTGCGCGATCAGACTAACCCTGCCCTTAAGGTTCTTGGCAGACGCTATCTCCTTGATGATAAAGTGAGAGTCATAACCTGTAAGGTTGTGAAATGCCACGGGAACATATCTAGCGTTTTTGTAGTTTACGTTGCAAATTTGATGCGCGGCGCCGCGGTAGCTATAAAAATAAGCATAAAAAAGTTTTTAAAAAAGTTAAAAAAGTTGAATTTCTTGAAACACTACTTACATTGAAGTAAAGTGGCAATGATCGCGAACTTTAAAGTCACCAGGTTTGAAGAACTTTCGACAGATGTGACATTTTTTGGCTTTTTCAAAAGCCAATTTGTCCTTGGCTGTAAACTTCATATCCTCGTTGGTGGACACGATTCTTTGAATTTCATCTTCATTTTCTTGCCGATAGCTTCGATAACCAGTTAGCTCATCGCTAAAGCTGTTTTTGAGGTAAAACCCTATGCTGTAAGCTTCATGTTGCTGAAAGCTTTGTGTTTTACCTGCAGGAGCTTTAAAGTCTAAGGGCTTCAACAAACATTCAAAGTCTGCACAAATAATGAACGGAACTTGTTCTTTGTGATTAAAATTCTTGAAAGAAAGTTTCTTGTTTTTTTCAGTAGGCAATGTTATCTTACATTTATTTGTAACAGAACAGATTTTTTCATGATTATCTAATTTTTCTTGAGACCAGAAGAAATGTAAACAACGATCGCAGATATGAATCATTTTTTGTCTAGTTGAATACTATTTACTAACGAGTCTGGATAAATTTTTTATCCATAAATAATGAAACCTTGGTGGGATTTCATCCTCATCTGAATCAAGCATTATATCATTATCTTCTTCTTCATCTACGTAGTATGATTCTTCATGAATGTAAAGCAAATGAATATGCTTATCTTTCTTCATGGGAGTAAGATAACAAGGGTAAACTTAAAATTTACCATCTTTCTTTTTCAGGGTATAGAGGTTAATCGAGATATTCTGTTTATTTTTTTCAAAAACCTCGATTTGTTTGGGTGGTGTCGGATAGGTTAAGCCTTCGAAACTAACCTCATCCAAAGCTTCATCTCTCTTGTACGGAGCAACACTGTGTGGATTATCACTCTTGGGGTATAGCGCTGACAATACGGCCCATTTGAAACACTCCTCATCCATATTTTGAACACTGATACAAGCATACTTGTTTTGTATTGACTTGGGAAGCTCAATGTACGAACTCCCTCTCATCGGTTGATGCTTGTTGATGTTGATCATGAGGCTGAGGATTTGACGAAGAGACCATCCTGAGTCACGAGCTTGAAAATCTTCTACCTCTCGCAGCAACGGTTGACAAATCTTGTTCTCGAAAAAGCGCTCCAGCTCCGTCATTCCAAAGATTGCATCATTTTCCGTTGAGAAATATTTAACCTCCAAAGTTGAAGAATCGCTTTTTTGATGTATAAACTCAGCGGACAACATCGCGTTGGACTTGACTGAGTTGAACTCTCGCAGTGATTCTTTGATTTTCTTTTCAAAGTGTCCATATGAGTCATTTAAAAACGAGCCAAGATCCTTGTGTACAAGGTTACTAAAGACTCCTAAAACAAAAATTATAGATAAAGTAACAATATAATTAATTTAGTTTAATAAAAATAAAAACAGTCCTTACCTGACTTGATTCGACAGTCGAAAGCAGAGTCAAAATCATCATATTTGACTTTGTCTTTTGATTCCGGAGCTGGAGCCTGCAGATCAACACCCATTTTCAACGCATTCTCAAATTTATGCTTGATGAAGATAAACTTGGTTATGAAAGTCTCGCACTTTTTCTTCTCATTTCTAGGAAGCATAGGCATTGATTCCACTAAGAAACCGATCTCATCATTTATCATTCCAATCCATTTCTCTAAGTCATCAACGTCCTCGATGTGGGTAATCATTTCAAACAACCCATCAGCAGCCTCCTGGACACCATCCAGTAAGTTTGAAACTTGATTATGTTGACCGTCTTCCGTTTTATCTAAAATTAGTTTTTTTTTTGACTAAAATTAGTATTATTATTTATAATATTATTTCATTTTTGACTAATTATTCTAAAATTAGTTTTTAAAACTACAAGCAATCTTGAAAACGTTGTATATAAAAATAAGCTAGTTCAATTTTTTTTTTTTTTTTCACCGAACCCTATGCATGTTATTCAACGACATTGCAGCCACTTTATTCAAAGATTCGGATTGTCATCAAGGAGTTTATCAAGTCTTTATAATGCTGCGAATAAGAACTGTGCCACGCGAGCTAGACAAGATGTACCGAGATGATATCACTTCTGCAGAACGACTTACGAATATGCAAGAGGATTATAGGTAAAATTGAAACCAACCCAAGGGGAGTGAAATCTTTGGAGATAAGTATAGAACTGAGAGTTAAGATACATCTCAAAACTTTTTTTTATGCTCCATTGATATACATACCTGTAGATAAGGAAAGTGTTTTAAGTCCAGGAGTTGCAATCTTACTGTGACTGCCTCATTGAGTAAAGAGAGGGTAAAAAAAATGTATACTTACCTTGTATTGTTTATTTATAATCTAAATTATTTTATAATCTTGTTTATTTTACAATCTGAATTGTTTATAGTCTAGATTGTTTATTTATTATCTGGATAGTTTATAATCAGAATTGTTTATTATCTGGACTGTTTATAATCTGAATTGTTTATTATCTGATATAGTTTTATTACTACTTAAGTCTGCTGCTGCTGGACTGAAACTGTATCTACAGCGTAAACCTCTCACTCTTTTATACACTCAATTCAAAGTAGAGGGGTTAAAACAAAATAAGTACGCAAAACAAAACATCTTTTTAAAAACAAAAGAGCTTCGATTGGTAAGGGTGAGGGGATTGCTATAAATTGAGGGATGGTTTCACGTAGCCATCACTTTTGTTTAGTTCATCGAGCAGTATAGATCATGGAGCTGATAGTAGATGTCCAAGGCTTTTTGAGGTTAAAAAACGACTTCATAGCCAAGGAACTAGCAATTTTGGGAGTTGGAGAAACTTTCATGCCATTGGTGTTCACATTCAAGCCACATACGCTGTGGTCAAACTTGACAGTAGATGAGCAGTGTACCACACGTTGGTTGGAACACAATTTTCACGGCATCCCATGGAGTTCCGGAAAAATTCCATACGATCAGCTCGTAAATATTTTGGAAAAGTACTTAAAAAACGCTGAGAAAATCTACGTAAAGGGACTGTAGAAAAAGAATTTTCTTCAAAGACTGTTACCTAACGCGTAAGTATTTATTATTATTATTATTGTTTATTATTAGTATTATTATTGTATATTATTATTATTATTGTTGTTGTTTATTATTATTGCTTATTATTATTATTGCTTATCATTATTATTATTATTATTTTTATTAATTTTCATGATTTTTTTTTGTTTGTTTATAGGTTTATCATTAACTTGGAAAATCTTGGCTGTCAAAGACTGAAAAAACTCTCATGTGAGGAGGAGGAGGTGCTGTGTACTAATCATAGTATAGATAGCTACTGGAGCTGGACCTGTGCCGCGAAAAACGTCATCTACTTAAGATCATGGATAGCTGAAAATCTTCAGCAAGACCAAGATCAAGGAGATTGTGCCTTCGATCAATCTTTTGTTTTTTCTACCCCGTTTTCCAGACAGTTTTCTTTTTTATAAATTTAAAAAACAGTAGAGTATGTACACCAGCCGGACACCATATCGTTCCAAGGTTTGAATTAGGCGCTCGAAATTTGACCGTCAACCCAAAGTTTTTGCTAAAGTGCCAACCTTTGGGACGGGTAAAAAATTATTTTTCATAAAGTAGGGTTAGAGAGTCGATGTCAATGATCAACATTGATTTATTTCAGACTTGTCAAGCTTTTTATTGAAAAAATTAATGATTGATCGCTGCGGTCTACTGTTTTGAATGTGTGCCGTGTTTAAAAAATCTAATATAAATTATTTTTAAAATTTTATCCATTTACAAAAACCTTCTCTCAAAATGAAAATAAAATATTAAAAACAATTATGTAATTACGTATAATAATAGTTATTCAACAAAAAAGTACGGTAAGGTAGTTGATGTCAATGATCAACATTGATTTATTTCTGACGTTGATCATTGACATCGACTCTCTAACCATACTTTATGAAAAATTATTTTTTACCCGTTCCAGTGGAACGGTTCCACGGTGGACGGGCCGTCCCAAAGGTTGGCACTTTTGCAAAAACTTTAGGATGACGGTCATATTTCGAGCGCCTAATTCAAACCTCGGAACGATATGGTGTCCGGCTGGAGTACACTGGCCGGACACCGTATCGTTCCGAGGTTTGAACTGGCGCTCGAAACCTGACCGTCAGTCTAAAATTTTTCTATTGCCAACCTTCGCGTCACGAATGCACTAAAAATATTATCTTTCTTAAAGTGAGGTTAGAGAGTCGATGAAAATGATCGAAATTAATCTCTACTTTTCACTTTTCAAGCTTTTTTATTAAAAAAATTAATGATCATTCATTGATTGAGTTTTTGATTCGTTGATAGTGAAAAGTCAAAAGTAGAGATTAATTTCGATCATTTACATCGGCTCTATAACCTCACTTCAGGAAAGATAATATTTATAGTTCGTTCGTGACGCGAAGGTTGGCACTAGAAAAATTTTAGACTGACGGTCAGATTTCGAGCGCCAGTTCAAACCTCGGAACGATATCGTGTCCGGCCAGTGTACATATACATTGAATTTGATAATAAACTAATTTTACCTTACACTATGTTTTTCTTTTCTTTGTTTTTTTTAATTCCTATTTGTTCTACTGTTATTTTAATAATCAAATTAAATCAATTTTTTTTTTTTTAAATTATCATATCTTGCTAAAGTTAGTTTTCAATATTCGATTAAACTTTAAAAAATTTTTTTCAGTACTACAATTAATTATTGAATAATAAAGTTTATTCAATTTTTTTTAATTTTTCAATCTAAAATATTATAGATTTTTTCAATATTTAATTCATAACCAATATTCTTTTTTATTTTAAAAGTCCTAGTTTGTTTAATGATTGGTACACTTTGTTTATTTTTTTTTCAATTTTAATCTCATTATGAGTTCAATAAATAAAATTTTACTTATAAATTCAAAAATAATATTCTGCTTATGAATTCCATTAATTTTTTTTTCAATACTGAGTCTAAAATATAATAAAATTTTCAATACTAAATTTTTAACACTTTTTTTTATAATTTAATTCAGCTTAATTGATTTGTTTGTTTGATTTTATAGTATTGAGTAGATATTCAGCTAATTTATTCATTAATTATTTTCTATGAATTATATTCTTATAAGTATTAATTTATCAATATAACAACAAATTCTTATTTTAAGTAATTTCGTTCATAACAAGTCATTATACAAAGATTCTTTTTCAATTTTATTTTTAAATTATTCAATTTGAGTTATATTTATCTATATATTTAGTTATTGTTATTGAAATTTTATTATAAGTTATGAAGAATCAAAAGAATATATTTATTATATCTGTTGTAAGTATAAATTTTTTTAAATAATCAAATTTAATTAATTTTTTATTGTATTTTAACCTTATCAATTTTTTAAATAATAAATCTAAGTAAAATCAGTTTTCAATATAAAAGTCAATTTTTAATTGGCAGATATTCATTATCATTAAATTTGAACCTTTTTTCTTTTAAATTCAATAAAAACTTTTTTTTTACTACTGTTATGTCGTTTAATAATCATTTTTTTGTCGTTAATTGCTTTCTTAATAATTTTATCGGTATTATAAATTAAAACATCTTCTGAGAAATAAAGTTTGATTTCATTCAAATTTTATATATGCATAGTCTACAAATTATGTATATTATTATTAGAATTACAAAAACTAGTAATCAAACTTAAAAATTTACACATTAAGTCATTTTTTAACTTACAGTTCGTAGTAAAAAATTCCACTTTAGTGGAAAATAAGCTTTGAAATTATTATTATGCTAACAATCAAATTAAAAAGTACGCTATAACAAATAGAAAATTATTTAGAAAAATACACAAGTACAAAAAATATTATTTAGAAAAATATACGAGTACAAAATGAAAAATATTAAAAAAAAAAACTAAGCTTATCAAATTATTCTTTGTGTTTATTTTCTTTTTCATTATTTTTCTTTCTTTTTTTTTTTTATCTCTTATTTCCTTTAATTCTTTTTTGTCCTTCTTTTTCTTTTTCTTTTTCTCATCATCCTCATCTTTTTCCTCTCGCTGTCTTTTCTTTTGTTTAGTTGATTTTACCAGGAGCTGACCAGCTGGTAGCTGTTGCAGAGGTTGCTGCAGCACCTGGACTGGTTGCTCGACAGGTGGTGAAGCAGCTTGAGCTAATGCCTCGACTACCTGGCCCTCGAGATGCACAGTCGGGGTCGGCTGCCATTGCTGCTGAACCTGGGTTGGAGTCTGGGACTGGGTCAGTTGAGCCTGAGCAGACGATACTGAGGCCGACTGCTGCTGCTGCTGCTGCTGCTGCTGCTGCTGCTGGCGTGATAGCTGGTGGGTAGTCTGGGCTACCTGGGTCAACATCGGCTGCTGGAGCTGGAGCTGGGAGCTTTGCATCGGCTCGTAAACCTGCTGCTGCTGCTGGGCTTGCTGTTGCATAGGTTGCAGCTGAGCGCTTTCCCCTCCAAATTCAACAGCCAAGTCAGCTAAGAGATTCTCCCAGGTTAATGTTCCTGAGGACTGTAAAAAAAAAGTTTTATTAGGATTTCATTAAATTCACATATTTTTCTTTGTTATTAAAAAATAAATTAAAACTTACTTGTAGTGGTTGAGGTGCGACAAGCGCTACTTGAGGCATGGTAGGTGGTGTGACCTCCGCGACCTGGTCCGAGCATGCATCTTGATGCTGTGCTTGGGCTCGAGGTGGAATTTGTTCTTGCACGGGTGCAGGTTTCGAGATTTTGACATCCCACCCAGTGTTCTAAAACAAAAAAGATTTATTTAGTGTATCTTACTATATTATATAGTTGTTTTTCCTCTCTCACGCCCCTCGCCCGCCCTCCCCCGCCCCCCACAGGCCTCTCAAAAAAGTGCTTAACTAACCGTAAAAGTGTACCGAAATATGCTTATTTCTATGAGTTTTGAATTGTCCTATGATTTTTCAATTACACCCCCCGCCCGCCCTTCCCACGCCCCCCCCCGCCTTTTTTTTCCCCGCCCCCCATTTTTAATGTTTTGTTACAAGTTTTGTAAATTTTCTTAATTTATTAATTCTTTTTTAATGGTATAATTAAACTATATAAAATTTTAAAATTTGAATTCATTAATTTAAAAAAATTTCATTATAAGATTAATTAGAAAAATCCAAGTTTTTAATTTAAAAAAAATGAAAAAAAGATTTTATTTTCAGAAAAATTAAATTTATAATGGAGTAATTTTTTCTTTTTAATAAATTGTAAAATTTTATTTAAAAAATTCTTGTTAAACTTTAAATCCTTATTTATTTATTTTTTTTTTTTTTTATTTTGTAATTATCATCCAAATATATTCATGTATGTATTCATGTATGTACGCGTGCGCGTACGCGGAGGAGTCTCCGCGTAGGCGCAAACTTACCCTTTCAAACAAAAATTTGCGCGTACGCGCAACTTAGGTGTTCCGCGTACGCGCAAACTAAATTATCCCGCGTGCGCGCAAACTTAGGTACTCCACGTGTGCGCAAAAACTTTAGATCTCCGCGTGCGCGCAAAACTCTAGATCTCCGCGTGCGCGCAAAAACTTTGAATACGCTGCGATAAATGCATTAATTATTGTCCTTCTAAACATTAAAATTGTGATTAAAAAAACTTCCTAACTCTATAAAATTTATTTTTCACACACGGTGCAGAAAGTTCAAACTTTCTGATTTTTCCCAAACAGGAAGTTTGAACTCCTTGCTTTGAGTTGAAAAAAACATTACACTCGACGCTGGAAAAGTATGAGCTAACCCTTAGCAAACCCTTGACACTCTCGCCTTTGGCTCAAGTTTTGAACACAAATTGTTTGAAAATTAGCTAAAAACCCAAAGAAGTAACCCAAATGTCTAGTTCTAGCGGGTCCTCCTCTCAGGGTTGGATAACTTTTTTTGGATCATCGATTGCAGAAACTTTGGAAATCGCTTTCTGGTACCGAATGATGAGCTAAATCATCAATAATTTTTCTAAATGGTCCTTGAATTTAAATTGGTTGAGATCTTTATATTGAATATTGAATCAATTGGGATGTGTCTTGACCGAAAAAATTATAGTATAGATTTGTAAAAGTATCTTTGATGGATTTTTGGAAAAACCTCGGCCAGGATTATTTTGGTCAATGTCCTCATTACAGGCATCACGATTACGGTTACTGCTTCAATAAGGTATGTTCAACAACGAATATTTATACCTAATAACAAAGTGGATTGTTGAAAAAAAATAAGATAAAAATTTTAAACGAAATTTACTGTGTACTACATTTAGATCAATGAGATAAATATTGACTACGTTGTGCATTAATATTCGTTGTTGAACATGCCTTATTGAAGCAGTAACAGTATCGTGATGCCTGTAAAAAGAACATTGACCAAAATAATCGTGGCCGAGGTTTTTCCAAAAATACTTTTAAAAATCTATAATATAATTTGTTCGGTCGAAAATATCTTTCCTAGTCGACAGGTTAGATCAATAAGGTATATCCGTATATTATTGCACAGCATAGACGAGATTTATTTTATTGATCTAACCTGTCGACTTATCGTTTCTTCAAAAGTTCTTTGTTAAATAAAAAAAAAAAATAAACTGGAGACAGATCCCAATCGATTCAATATTCAATATAAAGAAGATCTCAACCAACTTAAATTCAAATCCAAACTCAAAAAATTGAACAGGAATAATTTGTTACTAGAAGTACTTTTTAGCATTTTCTGAGGTTTGAAATATAAATTGTTCAGATTTATACTTTTTGAGTTAAGATTTGAAAATATTTTTCTCTTAAAGTTCATAAAGAGACAAAAACATGCAAGGATACACATGTCTAGGAGTGCAATGGGCTTTAAACACAAATTGTTTGAAAATTATTTAAAAAACAAAAATAATTCAAACATTTTGTGTGGATAATCGAAAAAAGGACCATTTAGAAAAATTATTGATGATTTTTCTCATCATTCGGTACCAGAAAGCAATTTCCAAAGTTTCTGCAATCGATAATCCAAAAAAACTTATCCAACCCTGACTGACTGACTGTATAAGGTTTTTATTTCGGCCTTGGGGTATAACCCTATTTGGTCGCTTGACAAGTACATCGAGTGATACAAATATATGGTAACACGTTCGCATAAATAGATAATTAAATGCACTTAAAATTAGATTACAACGAAGTAAATAACAAAGATATAATATATAATAGCACGTTCTCGTAGGTAGAATAATGTTTTTGTAAAATTTTTACCACCCAATTTAACATCAGAAATTCAGCCAATGGACCAAGGAATTATCAGAGCTGTGTAAAAGGTATTTATTCATTTCCTTCAACTACCCACTTACAAATATTACAATGGCGACGAGGATTATCGGATCTAGTTGAAAGGAAAGTGGAGTAAATTGCTACGGAAGCGCAACTCAAGTAGGAAATGTTAGTGACTGACCCAAGAATTACTAATAGTGCATGGATAAGTAAGGCAAAAAAAACAGATTTAGTAGAATTCTTGTGCGAATTCTTCCAGGTAAAGGCACAAAAATTACTGGGGTGGATATACAGTCATGAATGAAGAAAAGTAGTAAAAAAAGTAGTAAAAACAGCACAAGAGCAACAAAATTTGCAAGACGATAATACTGAAACTTTTGAAGAAAGTTTCAGCAGAAGCACTCAAACTGAAGATATAATTGATAAAATTCAGAGCGTAGCACCCACCGCAAAAGGAGTGGACACGTCAGTAGCTGAAATTGAAGGAGCCAACTTGAGATAAGCGCAACCGATTTAGCTGATTCAGAGCCTGAAAACGACGGTGAAATGGGATCCAGAGTAGAATTTGTGCTGCATAAAGATGACTGGGAAACGTTTGTCGAGCAAATGGAGATGTTTTTTGAAGCAAAAGACATAAAACCAGTAAAGAAGAAAGCACAATTATTGGTACAAGTAGATACAGAAGCGTTTAAATTAATAAAACAACTGTTATCACCATCCAAATAAGTGAAAAATCGTACGAGGACATTGTCAAAGTGATGAGTGAACATTTAAACCCTAAACCTTCAGAAGTTATGGAAAGATGCAAATTTAATAAGGCAAAACAGGAAGCATCTGAAACAGTAGCAGAGTTTGCAGCTAAACTGAAAAAATTAGCGCTAAACTGCAATTTTGAGACTAATTTGAGCTCGGTATTACGAGATCAGTTTGTATGTGGACTTCAAAATAATGATACAAGAATAGCACTTTTGAAAAATGAAAAGTTGACATCTGAGACGGCTTATACAGAAGCAGTCGCTCAAGAATCAGCGGAGAAGGATGCACTCGGTACGCAAAAAATTCTACAAAATAAAGAGACAAAAAGTGAAGTATTTGCAATTGGAATTTCAAATAGCTCTCCGCGGCCAGGTGAAAGGAGGACTACGAAATCAAAGCTAGAACAAAACGTGCAAGCTACTAATGGTAATAATTTTCAAGTCAAAAATCAACAAGGAAGAGTATGCTTTCGTTGCGCATCCCCCTACCATTTAGCCAACAGGTGCAGGTATATCGATTTTGTCAAAAAAAAGGACATTTAAAAAGAGTTTGCCGAAACCGCAAGGAACCAACGGGTGGACAGCAACAACTGCAGCGGATGCAGTACGATTATGACGGGGAGGCAACGAGCAGCAGCGGCAGCGGTATCAGCGAGGTCAACGGCGGAAGCGCCGGACAAACGCAGGAGTGGGTAGCGAAAAGTGAGTTTCTGTACATGAACGGCGGTGATGAGAGAAAGTTCATAGGTAAGGTAATTAATGATAAGGATATGGAAGGAAATCCAATGTTTGAAAATGTGAAAATAAACGGTTCTACGGTTAAAATGGAGATTGATACGGGTACTTATGCGACTGTAATATCGGAGAAATGTTACGATGAAAATTTTAAAAAATTTGGAATTGTTAAAACAGAGCGAAAATTGAAAACGTATGATAATAGTGTTTTGCAACCGATGGGAAAATTATGCAATTTAACTGTAGAGTTTCGGGGGAAAACTTGCGTATTGGAGTGTTTTGTATTGCCGGGGAGAGGACCGTTGATAATGGGTAGACAATGGTGAGCAGCTTTTGAATTATGGCCGTTAAAATTTGACGTTAAAAACGAGAATGAAATTAATAAATTGAATGTTGAAAATGTGGCAGTAAATATTAAAGAAAAATTTAAAGAGTTGTTTAGTGACTCAGTTGGTAATTACAATAAAAGCAAAGCCAAAATCTATTTGAAAGAAAACGCAAAGCCGGTTGCATTAAAATGTAGAAATGTAGCGCATGCTTTAAGACCATTAATTGAGAGAGAAATTGAGAGGTTAGTTAATTTAGGGCATTTGAAGCCAGTGGACGTGAGCGAGTGGGTTACACCCATCGTGCCAGTCTTTAAAGAAAACGGGAATATTCGAATCTGCGGTGATTTTAAAATGACCATTAACCCACATGTTATTGTTGATAATTATCCTTTGCATACGATAGATGATATTTTTGCAAAACTGCAGGGTGGTAATACCTTTACTGAACTGGACTTAACACATGCGTACATGCAATTTCCGGTAGATGAAGAAAGTTCGAAATTATTAACTATTATTACTCACCAAGGTTTATTTAGATATACAAAAATACCGGAAGGGGTATCGCCTGCACCATCAGACGTGCAGAAAAAAATGGATGAGTGTTTAAGAGGGATTGATGGTACAATAGCGTATCTTGATAACATGTATGTTACGGGTAATACGGACGAACAGCATTTAAAAAATTTAAACGAAGTATGTGAAAGATTACAAGAATGCGGATTGAGATTGAATAAAGGGAAATGTAAATTTATGCAGAAAAAATTAGAGGTGTTGGGATTTATAATTGATAAAGAGGGACTACACAAAGCTAAATCCAAAGTAAATGCAATGGTTATAGGTCGTTTTTAGGTTTGATAAATTTTTATGCACGATTTCTTGAAAAAAGGTTGGAAAAGTTAAAGCCATTATACGATTTATTGAAAAAGAAAAAATTTGAATGGGATAAAAACTGTACGATATCTTTCGAATGGTTAAAACGAGAATTAATTTCACCGAAAGTTTTGGTAAATTGCGATCCGAAAGAGAAAATAATACTGTCATGTGACGCGTCGGATTACGGGTTGTCAGCTATATTATCACACCAGTATACAGACGGTTCAGAGAAACCAATTGCATACGCGTCTAAAAAAATCGGAAAAAATGAATTGAATAGGAAAATATTAGATAAAGAAGCGATGGCAATAATTTTCGGGGTTAAACGTTTCTATCAATTTCTTTTTGGGAGAGGATTTATTTTGAGGACCGATAATAAGACTTTAGGATTGATTTTGGGCCCAAGAAAAGGGATTCCATTGACAGCTGATAACCGATTCCAACGATGGGCTTACTACTTGTCGGGATTTAGGTATAAAATAGAACACGTAAAGTCGGAGGCTAACGCGAATTGTGATGCGTTGTCAAGGTTACCAATAGATGATGATACAGAACCGGTAGAGACAGATTTTTCACAGGTAAATTTTTTTGAAGAAGGTATAACTACTTTTAATTATAAAATGTTAGCTGAACTAAGCCAAAAAGATGAATTGATTAGCACAACAATCAAATGAGTTTTGGGGGTATGGCCTCATAATAGTAAAAATTTGACTAATGAAGAAAAAAGCCTGTACAATAGAAGGTTAGAATTAACGGTAGAGAAAGGGTGTCTATTCTGGGGACTTAGAGCAGTGATTCCAGAAAAAATGAGAAGTGTAATTTTGCGCGAATTGCATGCTACACACTTAGGAATTGTAAAAATCAAAATGTTTGCGCGCTCATATGTTTGGTGGCCGAACATTGATCGCGATATAGAAAATTTGGTTGGTAATTGTAAAATCTGTTTAATAGAGAAAAAAAGCCCGCAAAAACACCGTTAACAACATGGCCTTGGCCAGAGAAAGCATGGAGCCACATACATTGTGATTTCGCAGGACCATTTTATGGTAAAATGTGGTTGATAATTGTAGATGCACACTCAAAGTGGCCTGAAGTGATAGACTTTAATACAAACACAAAAGCGTATAGGCTGGTGATAGAATTTAAAAAATTATTTGCAAGATACGGATTGCCATTACATTGTGTAACTGATGGGGGACCTCAGTTTAAAAGCGGGGAATTTCATAATTTTTTATCCAGAAATGGGGTTTTACATACGCTATCTCCACCATATCATCCAGCTACGAACGGGGCTGCTGAAAATTCCGTTCAAATCTTTAAAGATAAAGTTGATAAAATTGTGAAGGGAAGAGAGACGCTGGATGATGCAGTGAACATGTTTTTATATGATTATAGGAGTATAGAGAACTGTACAACGCGAAGAAGTCTCGCGTACCTGATGAGTAAGAGAGAAATGAGAACAAGGTTTGATTTATTAAGACCGAATGTTGTGGCGAAAAAGCAGCGTGAGCAAATTGTAGCGAGACCAGGCAGGCGCAAGGTCGCATTGTCAACCGGAGACCGCGTTATGATAGATGAGCACGGCGTGAGGTCCGATAAGAGATCAGGCGGGACCATTGCGAAACAATTGTCACCGTCTACGTATGTTGTTACAAATGATAAGAATGTGCAGGTAAAACGCCATATAGATCAGATAATTCAATGTCATGATGAAAGTGTAAAAGTGCGACGCTCTTCATGGTTGTTAGAGAAGCAATATTTAAAAGAGGCGGAAAGTTGTAATGTATGAAAGTAGAGATGTGCAAGCGTTAGCACTTTTCGGGTGTGAGCCTCGGCGCACCTGCGGACGCGGCAGTCGCACTACGGCCGCGCTCAAAGTAACATGTATTCAATGATGTTTGATTAATAAATATAATTTAAAAAGGTACTTATTCCTTCAACTACCCACTTACAAATATTACGCAAACGAAGATCACAGATTATTTCAATTAGAAAATTAAACTATAATACATTACTAAAAATTTGAAACTTTTTTTTTAGCCCACCCCTTCACTTTCCTTTGTACATTGGCCACTTTTCCTTGGAACGGGAGGTAGTCAATGTACACAGGTTCTACTGTATAACTTATTGTCGATTAATTTAAATGAAGCTTCGACAAAACTTGTTTTAGATAATATAATACAATGGTGCGTGCGCTTCGCTTAGAGAGCTTCCAGGTTTGGCAAGAGGGTAGATACATCGGTAGATTCAAAAGTGGGTAAGTGTTTACCTACAAAGGTTTGTACAGGATCGAAAACAATAGTATAAAAGATGTTAGTTTCAGGGTTAGATGTTGAGAAAAAAAAAAAAAAAAAAAAAGTACAACATACGTTCAAAGTTACAAATTGAAGTATGAAAATAATAACAAAGTGAAAGAGGCTACACATGGCTGGAAACTGGTGTCGTAAGATAAACTTCGATATTAATCAAGATAGGTTGATTGGGACAGACCTACGTAGAAAAAGCGTTGATAACAAATGTAAAAGGATGTAGGAAATATTTGTCAAAAAAGTTAAAGAGCTGTGTGGGCAAAATTGTATGAAGATGATTAGTTTCAAGATTGCAATTACAAAAAAATTTGAGAAGAACAATAGAAAAGATAGTTTTTACAAAGATGAGAACAAAGATTCAAAGTTAGAGACCAAAGCATGAAAAAAAGAAAAAACAACAGCAAACACCAAAATTTAAGCAAGTAGATTCATGTGAAAGAGATAGAAACAATATTAAGCAAAAAAGTACATATGAGCGTAGGTTCAAAGTTACAAACGTAATGACAAGTCAAGGTACGGCAGTAGGTACAATGAAGTTACCACAGTAGTTATCAAGTTTGAAACAATGTTATGAACAAGGTTTGTTATAGGGTTATTTAGAATAGTAAGTACAAGAGGATAAAAAAGATTATACACAAGGCTAGATCCAGTGTAGAAGATTAAAAAAAAAATAATCAAGAACTAGAGTTAGCATGGGAGTGGAAACCGATGTAGAAACAAATGCATGTGCAGAAGGTTTGGCGTTAGAAGCTTGAGTAAAAAATAGGTAGTAAGCACAAGATTATTAACATATGTAGGAAGTAAAAAAAATCAACAGACGTAGTAAAGAGAGTCGGAAAAAATACTCAACGGACGTGGATAGTAGCAAGGTTATAAAGCCGGGAAGGTTAATAAATAAAAAGACGAACAAAAGTCGGTAAAAGCATAGAAACAGATGTTTAACAAAGGATTGAAATAAAAGTATGATCAAAGATTAGAACAAAGTAGTCTTAGAATTAGAAATAAAAGCATGAAAAAAATTCAAACTACAGTTATCACCATGATAGAAATATATATATAAACATGAGCATATTCCTGGGTAAGAGCTTAGTTATAAAAAGCAGTAAGTGCAACAGTAAGAACAAGGGTAGTTACAAGGGTTTGGAGTAAGATGAAAGGTGAGAACAAAGGTAGGCACGAAATAAGGTGCAGGTGTAATCACAAGCTATAAAAGTAGAAACAATGGTATGTATCAGAGTAGGTACAGAGGTAGACACAAGAGTATGTGTATAAGCGTAGGTACAAGTGTAGATTCAAACATAAAATTCTGGGGGGTTGGCGAGCGAAGCGAGCAGGGGGTTACCCCCTAGTGTGCGTATATATATATATACTCACTAGGGGGGGCTTCGCTCGCCAACCCCCATAAAAATAGTTATAAAATATGGAGTTCTTTGACAGTTAATATTTAACATGTTTTTTGAGTTGAGTTTGTGTATTGAATGAAAGTTCAAACCTGTTTAGGTAAAATTGTTGAATATGATTTAAATTGAAAAAAGAAAATTTTATATTATGGTGAGTCTAAAAAAATAAATATAAAAATTAAATAGTAAGTTAAAATACTTCAAGTACTTGAAACATGTTAAATATAATATTTTTTAACCATTTTGAAGTACTCCTTTAAAAAGGGCTTTTAAAATTATGACTCCTCTAGGAAAAGTGCCCTTCAAAGAGGTTAATTTTGGAGTTTTTTGACAGTTAAGATGCTCGTACAGGAGAAGCTCCTATAATTTAAAAATTTAAAATCAACTCCTCCGGGAGGAGCCCCTTAAAACATGTTGAATATAAGATTTATTGACGTTTTACGGTGCTCCTCCGGGATGAGCTCTGGAAATTACGGCTCCTCCAGGAGGAGCCCCTTAAAACATGTTAAATATAAGGTTTTTTGAAGGTTTTGAGGTGCTCCTCCGGGAGGAGCTCTTTAAACTACGGCTCCTCCGGGAGGAGCTCACTTCGAACATAATAAGTATAAGGTTTTTTGACGTTTTAAGGGGCTCCTCCGGGAGGAGCTCTGAAAATTACGGCTCCTCCGGGAGGAGCCAAAAAAAAAGAGTTCCTCCCGGAGGAGCACCTCAAAACCTTCAAAAAACCTTATATTCAACATATTTTAAGGGGCTCCTCCCGGAGGAGCCGTAATTTTCAGAGCTCCTCCTGGATATAACGATATAATATAGGAAGATATATACACATAATTTAAAAAAAAAGGTTGAACTTACTTTTTGAGGTGATGGTAGATGAGAGTTCATGACAGCTTGAGCTTTGGTAATCATTAAATCGGACAACTGAAAAAAAAAAAAAATTAAGTATCTATTTATATGTGTAGAATAAGTGTATACACACATATATAATTATAGATTTCTACTTACATTCGCTAAAATAGCCTGCGTAGGGGTTTGTTTATCAGAACTTCGGGTGGAAGTCTGCTGCTGACCTGCATAACCAAAACCTCGCTGTTGTCCAGAACCACGTTGCTGACTTTGTGGAGTACGTTGTTGCTTAGTGGTTGAGAAAGAAGAAGAAGAAGAACGATGACGACCAGTGTCATTTTTTTTTTTAGGAGTAAAAACTGCCACCTTTGTCGTTAAGCTGGAATCTTTTTTTTTATGTCCAAATCGTTGGAAGCAGGTATTCTAGGAATCTTCAAGTCCGACTAAAAAATAAATAATAATCACATTAAAAAAAAAAAATAGGATAAGCAAAAAAACAATAATAAATAAATATTTACCAGACTTCGACCGACGCTTCGATTAAGTTTGGCTGGCTCGCTCTTGTCTGTGGACTCCTGTGTAGATATGATTTTGTTGGCAGACGCTGGCTTCACAGATTTTTCAGCTATAAAAAATAAATAATAGTAATTTTTTTTTTTCAATAATTTATTAAAAATGTTTAATGACTAACCTTTAATCTTGATTGGTGCGGGTACTGGGCCTTGAGTAAGAATCATGACCTCATCGTCATTGTTATCCTCTTCCTTCTTCTTCTTCTCATCTATAGCATGTTTTGTTGTTATTGCTGTTGCTGTTGTTGCTTTTCCATGTTTTACCGCTTCTCCATTTGTTTTTCCTTGCGTCTCTCTCTCGAATAATTCCTCAACCATCCCGTGAATCTCACCTATTTGTCTTTCCAGATTGTTTAAACGCACGCTTGAAATGTGCTTGGATGACTTGGTGGATACGGTGGACGAAGAGCTTGAAGAAGAAAAGCTCGAGGATGAACTTGAGCTCGACGAGGATGACGAAGATGATGTCGAGGATGATCTTGACCTCCTTGTCTTTAAGGTCGCCATTTTTTATCTATAAAAAATTTAATTAAACTCTAATAAAAAAAAATTTAAACATACATGTACACACACACACACACACACACACACACACACACACAATCGCACACACACGCACACGCACACAATCGCACACACACGCACAAACTCATACCCTGAACCCACACCTACCTCTTGAACATAAAAAAACACTAATCATATCTTACATGCACGCCTACCTCTTGAACGCTCAAAAACAAAACAAACAAAAACAAAAATACACCTTCTCACTCACATTCATTCCTCGATTAATTAAACACTACTACTAATGATAGCAAGACTAATAGTATTAGTCTTGGTTACATACATACTTACATTAAATCCTTTTTTTAATCACTATTATCACAACACGCGAGAACTTTAACCGGCATCGACAGTACCACGCGGTCTGTTGCCGGCAGACGACGTCTCGGCCGCTGCGCATGCTGGCGCGATAGAGCTTTGCTGCTGCGCTCGCTGGCGCGCATTTTTTAAAATTCCTTTTTTCTTTTTTTTACTATTATTATTAATGTTGATATTTTTATTATCGTTATCACTATTATTGTTGTTGTTGTTGTTATTTTTTATTGTTATTTTTATTTTATTATCGTTTTTATTTTATTATTATGGTTGTTGTTATTGTTTATTATTATGGTTTTTATTTACTATTTTTGGGGGGGGGGGGATTATTTTTGTTTTTGTTTATTATTATTATTGTTTTTATTATTGTTTTAAAGGGGGTCGTTCCAAAATCGGCTTTGTTTATCTACTCAACTTTCACTAAACAACTGCTTTTTAAATGTTTTAGGCTCCTCATTATCGATATATATGAATTGGGCTGCCCAAGTCTCAAGGCACTTAAAAAATGTGTAGCAACGCTTTTGCTCTCAGAAGTCGGCTACTTGACCGCCAAGAGCAGCGCACCGATGGAGAAGACGAGGTGGATTTTTGTAGGGATCCGAAATTTATGTTTTAAAATACATATATAACTTGTGTACATACATGGAAAAAAGTTTAGGTCGGCCGCTGAAAAACGTGGCGCTACAGTCGTCCTACAGGGTTGGGACGCGCATCGGCCTAGCAACGGCGTAGTCCATAAACGGTCTACGCCGAAAAAATATTCACTCGTGGTGGCGGTCAGAAAAATAATATTTTTTTCAACTCGTCAGAATTCTGGACTGAATAAACGAATCGCTACATAGTTTTGACACAATACACCTGAAGATTAGCAGTTTCAAACAATGTACCGTATTTACCCATGTATAGGCCGCACGAAAAATGCCATTTTTGGCTCTGAAAAACCAGGGTGCGGCCTATCTACAGGGTTAAAAACTCCGAAAATGTTTGAAAAATTCGTGAAAAATTTCTCAAGTTTTCATTGATTTTTCCATAGTTTTTCTAAGCCATTTCAAGTTTTTTTTATTAATACTACATAAAATTACTAATCTCAAGAAATATTATGTTAAAATTTCAAAATGATACGTTGCTTGAGTCCAAAGTACTGGCAGGTTAAAAAATATCGTTTTTTCTGTCCACCATGGAGAGAATATTTTGACGACGTAGGCTACATATCGGCCTACTTTAGGCCGATGCGAATCCTATCGTGCAGTCTCGCGCGAGAGCCTCGTTTAGTTCGGCTATCGTCCTATCTGCTGCGCTCGCTTACCTAAACTTTTTTCCGTGTAAAGTTGAAACAAAAAATTTAAAAATATAGTTATTTAAATCATCTAAAATAAAACACGAAAATAAAATATTTACTATTAATAGTTTATGCAGAAATATATTTAATTTTAGAACTAGCTTCTATACCTTGCTACGCTAATGCTTGCTCGGCTAAGAATTTAATTACATTTATTTTATTTCAAAAGTAAAACAAAAAGTTTAAAAATATTGTTATTTAAAGTATCTAAAATAAAATACGAAAATAAAATACGTATTAAAAATAGTTCATACCGAAATATATTAAATTTTAAAATTTTTATGAAAAATATATTGTTTTTATACCCCTTACATAGGTCAATTTTAAAAATGAAGGTCGGTTAATAATTAGCAACCCTAAAAACCCCGTTCATTAAGTTTGAAAAAAATGCTACTAAAAATAAATTTTTACCTTAAATAACTAGCCCTTTAAGTAGACTAAATTAAAAAATAAAGGTCAGCAACCTTAAAAACTCCCGTAGGCAAAGTTTGAAAAAGATGCTATTAGAATTATATTTTTACCTTAAGTAAGTAGCCATTGCGTAGGTCAATTTTAAAAATGAATATCAGATTCATAATCAGCAACCCCAAAAACCCCCTCATACAATGTTTCAAAAAAATGCTATTAAAAATAAATTTTTACCTTACGTAAGTAGCCCTTATATAGGCCGAATCAAAAAATAAAGGTCACTTTCGTGATCAGCAACCCCAAAAACCCCTGATTCCTTAATTTCTAATTATTATAGATGTCAAAGTCTGAAAACAGCCTGCGAAAAAATAAATTTCAACCTTGAATAAGTAGACTTTACATAGGACAAATTTAAAAATAAACGTCAAATCCGTAATCAGCAGCTCCGAAAACCCCCGAGTACCAAATTTCTAATTGATCTGAGATGTCTAAGTCACTTTTTTTTTTTAAAAGAAGTAGACGACGACGATGACGACGAAAATAAACTTCTTAATATAATAGAGGATTTTTACAAGGCTGATTTTATGCATTCGAGTATATGACACCCGTAATGGAAAATGAAAAATTTTTTTCAAACTATAAATTACTCACTTTTTTAACTTTAAATCACCAGCTTTATAATAATATAAACAATAGTATAACATGAAAAAATTAAAGATTTTTATAGTTTACAGTATAAATGAATTTTTTTTAAATAATTTGCAATAATGGTAATATTACCAGAATTTAAAACGTATAATTGATTTTAAATATTGAATTATAATGGTATTTTACATAAAAATAATTTATAATTATTATAATTTGTTTTTACATTGGATTTAAAAAGCTGTTCTTGCGTTTGATTAAAAATTTGTTCTTAGTTTACAGCAAAATGAATTTTCTTGAAATAATTTGCAATAACAAGGTTATTTAAATAATACCAGAACTTAGAACGTAAAAATTGATTTTGAATATTAAATTATAACAGTGTTGTAAATAAAAATGAATTTTTATTCAATTTATAAATATTATAATTTGTTCTCAAGTTTGATTTAAAATATGTTTTTATGTTTGATTTGTAAAGTAGTCCTTATAAATAGAATTTAAAATTTGATTTAAAGAAATGTTCAACTTTAAGGAGGCTTCAGCAGATATCGAAAAATCCACTAAAACAGCTTGAAAAAAATCTAGTAGATTCCTTGAATCAAGACCTTCAACTTTTGTATGAAACAAAATTGAGGTCACCAGGGTCGTTTTCGAGAAAAAAATTATTTTATAAATTTTCCATTTAACACGGGCTTTTATGGGAAAAAAGCGAAAAAAACTTCTTACTTAAAACTTAGCAATCAGACGCAAAAAAGTATGAGGATTCGTTTGAAAAAAAAAACTAATGGGTAAACGGACTGGTTTTTAAGAAAAAATATAAGTTTAGACTAAAAAATTCCGTAACCGCTGAATGTCGGCAGCTGTAAAACGTTTTGCGCATGCGTCAGTAAGAAGTGACACCGCCGATTGACTCGCTTCTGGTTCGGATTTTTTACTATTTTGACCACTTTTGTTACGAGTAACAAGGTTCTTATTTGCTCTTCAACCTTTTTTTTTACAAACCTGCCTTTCTTTTTCCCAATAGGGTTGGCAACCGGTACTTTAAAAATATATTTTTTTAAAAGTACTCGATTTTTAATGAATTTTAACATTTTTTAAAGAATTTTTAAATCAAAATTGAGCAAGAAGAAAATTAAGAAAAGTTTTTAAAACTACGGGTTGATGACGTCATTAACCCGAAATTCCATTAAAAGTATATCTATATATATTGAAATTAAAAAAAATTTAAACACTTGTAGTTCCTTTAATTTTAGTTTTTTTTTTTAAAGAAAAAATACGTGTTGATTATTTTTTGATATTTTAGCTAAATAAGCAAAAAAATATTATAAATTTCAAAAAGTTGCCAACCCTATTGAGAGGGTATATTCAGGGGCCTAGGTTAGCAAAATTTTGTTAACAAAAATTGCTCTTTTGAGAAAAATTTTTGCTAACAAAATTTATCGAAAAAAGTCGTTTTTGAAGGCTGTTGTTAAGAAATATTTTTAAAAACGTCCTTTTTAAACATTTTTGTTAACAAAAATTTGTCAACAAAATTTGGTTAACAAAATTTTGTTACCAAAAATTGATCTTTTTAGAAAAATTTTTGTTAACAAAATTTATCGAAAAAAGTCTTTTTAAAAGATCGTTGTTAACAAATTTGGAGATGATTTCCCCAGGAAGTTTCGACTCCGGATGAGTCAGGGCGGACACCTGGAACTCCTGGTGATACGTACGCCTTAGAGGAGATTTTCCCAGGAAGTTTTGACTCCGGAGCTGAGCCGGCTTTAGGGTCAATGATGCCCCTGGGCAAAATGTCTTATGGCGCCACTAATAAAAATAAAGTTTGCGGTTTTTTGGTAGCTAATCCCCCAAGCTCTACACCCCCAAAACCCTGGTCACCCGAGTTCAACAAAACACTGATTGGCTACCCTCCTAAGCTCTCAGCCCCCAAAACCCTGGGCGCCCGAGTTCAACAAAATACTGATTGGCAACCCCCCAAGCTCTAAGCCCCCAAAACCTTGGGCGCCTGAGTTCAACGAAATACTGATTGGCTATCCCCGAAGCTCTAAGCCCCCAAAACCCTGGGTGCCTGAGTTCAACAAATTATGATTGGCTACTCCAATCTCTAAGCCTCCAAAACCCTGGGCGCGCGGGTTGAACAAAAAAACTGATCAACTATCATTTATCCCCTAAGGTTTTAACCCTTAAAACCTTAGGAGCCTGAGTTGAATTATTCCAAAAATATGTGTGCATTTTAGTTAACTTAAGCATGAAATAAATAATTCTGTAAGTATACCTTATGACGCTGCACTGGTGCAAATACATTATGAAATTGTAAGTCTGAGATTTTAAACTCCTCAATGGCGTGGTTGATTAGGAAAACGCTATAAGTTTTTTACTTATTGTTTAAATTTTTTTTTTGCAACGTCATCAACAATTTTTTTTTTTAACTATGTTTGTAACTTTTTTTTAACTATATTTTTTAACACACAAAAGTGTTGTTCGCTATTTAAATTGTATTTCAGTTTAAATTATTCTTTATCAGTAATATTCATAGGTTTGAATATTTTTCAATTTTCTTTTATTTAAAGAAATAGTTGTTTTTATTTAAATTGTATTTCAGTTCGAATTCGTTTCCACCAATAATATTCATAAGTTTGAATATTTTTCAATTTTCTTTTATTTAAATATTTTTCCATTCTTTTATTTAAAGAATAATTGCCTTATCTTAATTTTATTTCAATTAAAGATCGTTCCACCAGTGATGTTTATAAGTTTGAATATTTTTCCATTCTTTCATTTAAAGAATAATTGTGTTTATTTAAATTGTATTTCAGTTTAAATTATTTTCAAAACTTCATATAATCATTTACCAAGTTGAACTCTCGCTTTTCAACGATTCGGCCGAGAATTATTTCCGATGGTTCTACACCCTACTGTCAACACCCGAGTTGTACAAAAAAATTAAGCCTAAAAAAGTTCATAACACCTAACTTAATAAAGTAGCCATTAGTAACCAAGCTGAACGATCGCTCTCCAGCTATCCTATTCAAAAGTAAGTTTTTTAACTTTTACCTATTGATTTATTATTTCAAATACCGCCCTGCCTTGCAAAATGAATAAACCAAATTCATTTGCTCAAATCCTTAGTAGACAAGCTATAATCTGAAATCGAATTGTCACTGACCTCCTCATTGGCCCTCCCCACCTTTTCACTCCGCCCTTCGGTCCAGGTTGTGGGTTTAGAGTCTAGTCCCCACTTACCAATGGAGAGTTTTTTTTTTTTATGCTGGTTTCGGAAAAATAGAAATTTAAAAAAAATAGATAAATAACGATAACAACTCCATTCGTGAGTGGTTTTTAGGCTCTTACAAATAAAATTACAAAGTGTTCCTTAAAAAAAATTAGTTTGTTTTGCTTATATTAAATAAGAGTTAATGAATGATTGCCTTAAATTATATTAAATCGATTATTTAAAATGATTATACAAAAAAAAACTCTTAGTTAATGTATAAATTTAACCCTAAATAATGAAGAAAAAGAAACAAAAAAAAAATATTAAACTAAATTATTTTAACCGAATCTTGTTTTCCTTATTTTTACCGACGCAGGAATTTTAAGAAATGAGACAAAATTCTCAAACTAAGTAAAGAAGGTCGTAATGTGTCGCGACAAAGATCCACCCGAGGGGGAGTCCCAAACGACTCCTCCGCCGCAAGCCTTTGCGATTTTCATCTAGGCATCTGCCGTAACAATAGGCCTCAACTAGACGGTCGTAAAAGTCGAGTCGGCCCTCAGTACCAAAGCTACCAAAAAAAAAATTCCTGGGTCGGTGTATTTACGTGTCTTCCTGCTCTTTTTGGGAGCAGGACTATTCTAAAGCGAACTGAAAAAGGAAAATCGTCAAGAAAAAAAAAACTGAAATAAAGCAATGTAAATTCTCAGAAGAGAAAAAAAATTTAAATAGGGTGGTCCACGCACGTTACACTTAAATTGTGTTTAAATTTAAAATCTATCATCTTCTTCATCCAGTCATTCAATAGTTCCTTTAACTTTGTTTGCAGAGTGCTAATATACGAGTTCCTGATCTTTCTGTAGGTGTTATCGTCGTTCAATATAAACTTGATGTTCTCAATGTATTCATTCCTATTTGACGCTACGGTGGCGTTTCCCTTATCTGCTTTCTGAAATATTATAATAGGGTTGTCTTTCATGAATTTTCTTGTTTACCTTGATGTTATGGTACAGCTGTCCATTAATGAAATTTTCGAACTTTCTCTCTCTTTTGAAGCTCGTGACCAAGTTCACCAAAGACTTCCTGCAATCAGCCTTCCTCTTGTGATGTTCAATGAAATTCAAGCTGTTTTCGAACTCCGAGATTATTTCATTTACAGAAATGTTGTTACTATCAAATTATCCCTTTATAAAAGAGAGCTATCGCCATCTTGCGTAAGATTTTTATTCGTGAGCTGATTGGTGAACAAGTTTTTAAAATATTCGAAAAGTGCACTTTGAGGTTACTCTGATTGTTTTTTTCTATGCGCGCTTGAAGCGCGCTCAGAAGAGCTAGTATTCTAAATATTAATCCCTTTGATAAGGTGTTGACGACTTCTTCGGGCATTTCCGTACTTGTCAAAGTCTTGAACCATCGCTTATTTCTTTTTGTATCTTTCTTCAATCGAGAGTGTTTTTTCCTTTTCAGTGTTTCAAACTTTCTCTTCACTTTGTGTCTTTGTTCGTATTTGACCCTACTGAAATGTCCTCCATGGTAAAGAGTGAAGCTTCTGTAGTCCAACCATTGTCTCATTATGAATGCCTGATGGTACAGGCTATCTCGCAAATTTGAGATTCTGTAGTTAAGATCATTAATTTCCAAGTTCAAAACCTTCTTGTTGAAGAAAAACACACTCTTCCTGACTTTGTTAGTCGAATCTGCAAAGCTGTTATAGAATTCTTCGTTGAATCTTCCTTCAATATTAGCAGGAAAGATGCTTGCCCTCTTGCATCTTAATAAGAATGTCAGTTGTTCTTGCAAACTTATGGGTGCGTTCGATTTAGACCGAACAGTGTGCGTTCGGTCGGTTCGTTCGGTCCACGAGCGTTCCTCGAACGTTCGTACCGAGTCAAAAAATCGTCTGCAGCTTTTGAGTCAGGAATAAAAAAATGATAATGCTAAAAATAATGTTGAATAAAATGTTGTTAATGAATAAATAATCGACCGATTAGTCTGAAACCGCAAAAAACCAGTAAAATAGAAAAATAAATTTATTTTATAAACAAATAATCAACCAACAAGTTTTGAATCCCAATAATACTGGGCCCAGCGATAAATATAAACAAATAACTAACCGACGAGCCTAAAACCCCAAAAACGCTAGTTAAAGGGGTAAATGAATTTATTTTATAAAACAAATAATTAACCAACATGCTTTGAATCTCAATAACGCTGGGCGCAGCAAAGAATAAAATTTTTTTATAAAAAAATAACTAACCAATTAGCTCAAAACCCCAAAAAAGCTGCTGAAAGGGGTAAATAATTTTTTTTCTAAAACAAGTAATTAACCGACAAGCTTTGAATCCCAATAACGCTGGGCGTAGCGATAAATAAATTCATTTTATAAAAAAATAACTGACCAGCGAGCCTAAAAACTCAAAAGCGCTGGTTAAAGGTGTAAATAAATTTATTTTATAAACAAATAATCAACCGATTAGCTTTGAATTCCAATAACGCTGGCCGCAGCGATGAATAAATATATTTTGAATAAATAATTGACTAACAGCCTGTAAAACCCTAATAACGATGACTGTAAAAAAAAATTTTTTTTTGTACAAATAGTTAACTGGCAAGCTTCAATAAAATATTTTTAATAATTAATTAACCAACCTATATGATTTATTCTTTGACAGCACTGGGTAAAAAAAAAAAGATAGATTAATTAATTTTTAGCAATAAATTAATAACTAAAAATAATTTTTTCATCTTTTCCCAGCGTTATCGGGTTTTACAACTTGGCAGTTAAATTACTTAAATAAAAAAAAAATTAATTACCCTTTCAAGCAGCGTTTTTTGGGGTTGCGAGCTCATCGTTTAGTTATTTTTTTATAAAAAAATTTATTTATTGCTGCGCCCAGCGTTATTGGGATTTAAAGCATGTTGGTTAATTATTTGTTTTATAAAATAAATTTATTTACCCCTTTAACCAGCGTTTTTGGGGTTTTAGGCTTGTCGGTTAGTTATTTGTTTATATTTATCGCTGCGCCCGGCGTTATTAGGATTCAAAGCTTGTTGGTTGATTATTTGTTTATAAAATAAATTTATTTTTCTATTTTACCGGTTTTTTTGGGGTTTTAGACTAATCGGTCGATTATTTATTCATTAACAACATTTTATTTAACATTATTTTTAGCATTGTCGGGTTTTTAGAGTTAGGGACTAATTATTTAATTATCAAACACCATTTTTTTATTCCAGACTCAAAAGCTGCATACGATTTTTTGACTCGGTACGAACGATCGAGGAACGCTCGTGGACCGAACGAACCGATCGAACGCACACTGTTCGGTCTAAATCGAACGCACCTTATGATTTTCATGTTTCCTCTAATCCATCTGGAGCTTGTATCTTTTATGTAGAATTAGTAATCCTTATTGTTTTTCTGAAGTAAATCATCTAAATTATAGACCCCTAGAAAACAAACTAGATAAATCTTTGTATTTACTGTACTACAGTAAATAATCACATGATATTTATATCGGTCTTACAGTCTAACCATACATCCATGCCGATCATTAGATGATATTTACTCAAAATCAGTGTGGCTAGATCGGACTGCAAAACATTTGACAACGCCGGTGTGCGGTCTATATGCATCGAGATTCGAGCGATTTGTAGGCTATGAATGAATCGAACGTTACCGACATTACAGAATTGAGAAAAAATTTTTTTTTAATTATTTTTATTATTTAAATAGGTATCATTCATTAAAAAAATGATAAAAAATAATCTCTCATTATTATTATTGTCATTATTTAGTAAAAAAACAAAGTTTTATTTAAATTAAGGATAAAATGAGCTTTGGACCTCAAGCTTTCGATCCAACAAAGCCCAGCTTATCTATAATTTGATAGAAAAAAACAAGTTTTATCAGGGGCGCTACTACGTTTTCACCCCGGGTATGGATAACCCAAAAACCCCCATCCCGAAAATTTACAATCCCAGAAATTGTTTATCCTCCAAGCTTTAAACCCCCACAGCCCTGGGTGCCGATCACAAAAAATGATGACTAATTATCCCCCAAGCCTTAAACCCTCAAAACCCTGGGCGCCCGAGGTCAACGAAAAAACTGATCAGCTATCCCCCAAGCTCTAAACCCCCAAAACCCTGGACACCCGAGTTAAAAAAAAAAAAAAAACTGGTCAGCTATCCCCCAAGCTCTAAACCTCCGAAACCCGGGGCGCCCAAGTTTAACAAAAATGCTGATTGGGTACCCCCTAAGCTCTAAGCCCCCAAATACCCTGGGCGTCCGAGTTCAATAAAAAAAAACTTATCAGTTATCGACCACGCTGTAAACCCCATAACGCCGATCTCGCGAGTTTTTTTTATGAATAAATGACTCGATACATAATCCCCCAAGCTGCTACAACCCCATAACGTCGAGCTCGCAAGTTTTTTTTATAAATAAATAAAAAAATACAAAATCCCCTAAGCTACAACCCCATAACGGCGAACTTGCGAGTTTTTTTTTTTTTTTTTTTTTTTTAATAAATAAATAAATACAAAATCCCCCAAGCTGCTACAACCTCATAACGCTGAGCTCGCGAGTTTTTTTTATGAATAAATGACTCGATACATAATCCCCCAAGCTGCTACAACCCCATAACGCCGAGCTCACGAGTTTTTTTTATAAATAAATCAATAAATACAAAATCCCCCAAGCTGCTACAACCTCATAACGCTGAACTCACGAGTTTTTTTTATGAATAAATGACTCGATACCCAATCCCCCAAGCTGCTACAACCCCATAACGCCGAGCTCGCGAGTTTTTTTTATGGATAAATTACTCAACACATAATCCGCCAAGCTGCTACAACCCCATAACGTCGAGCTCGCGAGTTTTTTTTATGAATAAATGACTCGATACATAATCCCCCAAGCTTTTACAACCCCATAACGCCGAGTTCGCGAGTTTTTTTTATAAATAAATAAATAAATACAAAATCCCCCAAGCTGCTGCAACCCCATAACGCCGAGAACGCGATTTTTCTTTATTAATAAGTGACTCGATACATAATCCCCCAAGCTGCTCTAAGCCCCCAAAACTCTGGGCGCCCGAGGTCAAAGTAAAAACTGATCAGCTATCCCCCAAGCTCTAAGCCCCCAAAACTCTGATTACCGAGTGGAATAATTTTAGAAGTCAAGCGTACTTTATATTTGAATATTAAGTCCATAAAAAAGTTTTTTTTTTTTGTTCAACAAAAAGGTTGTGGTGTACTTTTATTTACATCATTTAAATTATTACAAAATAACAATAAAAATATAAGGTAGGTGTACCTAATATGGCCCTGTTCCTAATATGCCCCCCCCCCCCCTGTTATTTAGAATATGCTTGATATGCGGCATCTCTTGAAGGTAGGAAGAAATCACAAACACTGAATTATGAAGTTTCGAGTTGATTAGAACATTTGAAAATTATTTTTGCGCAGGCCTTATAGCTAAAACTCGTTTCGTATACCTTCGCTATTATTTTACGTTGTGATTAAATGATCTGCCAAAATATTTATACACACCTGACCAAAATATTCATAAGTAGCTTCGCGAGCTCGGTGTTATGGGGTTGTAGCAGCTTGGGGGATTTTGTATCGAGTCATTTATTCATAAAAAAAAAACTCGCGAGCTCGGTGTTATGGGGTTGTAGCAGCTTGGGGGATTTTGTATCGAGTCATTTATTCATAAAAAAAAAACTCGCGAGCTCGGTGTTATGGGGTTGTAGCAGCTTGGGGGATTTTGTATTTATTTGTTCATTCATATACAAAACTCGCGAGCTCGGCGTTATGGGGTTGTAGCAGCTTGGGGGATTTTGTATTTGTTTATTCATATACAAAACTCGCGAGCTCGTAGTTATGGGGCTTACAGCGTGGGGGATAGCCGATAAGTTTTTTTTTATTGAGCTCGGACGCCCAGGGTTTTGGGGGTTTAGAGCTTGGGGGATAGCTGATCAGTTTTTTCGTTGACCTCGGGCGCCCAGGGTTATGTCGGGTAAAGCCTGGTGGCGATGCCAACCCAGGTGAACTAGGTGAGTCGCCGTAGGGGGTTGGTAGCTGCCCAAGGATCACGTCTGGGACGCGGATTCGGGAATGTGAAATGAACGTATGTTTGCATCTAATTCTTCTCAGGTACGCTGAAGCCTGGAGGGAGGTATCGTGTGTGGGTGTGTGAATGTGCGTGCGTGGGAGCGTTTCTTTTTGCAGTATCGAACACGCGCGGGCCGACTTCAAAGACGTTTCTTTTATTGAGACGAATTAGCGTCGAGTTATCAGTAGGGCCCGGCGAGAAGGCGCATGTAGAAATGAAGCGAGCCTTAATTGATTTTAAAAAATAACATTTGACAATCGAAAATTATCTACATTACTTAGCTCAGATGACCTCCCCTTGCAATAAAGAAAATTTTGCTAAAATGATTAAATTTTAATTTCGTTTCTATGAGAATATTAAATAATAAATAGTTGTTTATTAATGTATTATCATTGTTTTCTTATTCATTTCTTGAGTGCCTATAAATTTTTCTTGTTCCTGAGGATCCCTGTCGACGTGCAGGTGCAGCATTAATCTATACAACGAAGCTCGCAGCTCTCCTGTCTCTCGTCAATGTCCTCGAACTCGACCTGCGACTCGATCTTGACGATTCTCGTCTCAATGAGTATGTCCTTGTTCTTCTCGCTGAGGACACTTTTGCATATCAACTCCTGGGTTACGACAATGGCCTTCTTGTTCGATATGCAGAGATTGCATAGGTAGTCGAGGAACCTCGACTCCCAGTTGTGCATGTTCTTACGGACCAGACTTACAAAGGTCTCGATCTCTGCAGCTGTTATGTGCTTCTCCACTAGCTTCCGGTTGTTGTGGAGCAGAGCGTTTATCGTGTCCTCGGCGAGTATTTCGTAACCTATTTTCCCGATTTGCCTTGACTCTTCTGCATGAATGCAAAGTGTTTGGCTATATGTATTCCTGAAAAAATTTATAGTCTTGCTGAGATAGCCGAAGAATTCGGTAACGTGTCGATCGTTCAACTCGTCTATCCTCAAAAATGGTCCCTCACTTTCATATTCCAAAAAAGGTGCCTGAATTAACAAAATTTTCAAGCAGTTAATCACTTAAATTCAAAGTATAGCCTGCCAGACTATACACGTACTTGTTCTACTAGTTCATCTAAATAGTAAAAACAACAAAGATTTTAGAATAAGTCGTTGCGTGAAACGGTTTTTTACAGCTTTTTTACGAAAAATACTATTATTCATAAATTATTTTAGATCTAAAATACATTTCTTCACTTTTAAAATTTTTACTTAATTTTAGACTATTTATTCAGACCGAAAACTTAAAGCTGCTTCCTTAAAAAAACCTGGAGTATCTTGAACAGCTGGCTGAGAATGTACTGTTCTCGCAGCAGCTTTTGTCTGTCCCTGACCGGATTTATAACGATGAGTTCCAGGGCCTCGCTCTTGTTTTGCTCGTTTTCCAGTCCGACGATGAAGTACACGATGTCCTGGAGCAAACTGGTAACGGCTCGTCTGTCGTTGTGCGAAAACGTCCCTCGTTCGAGCTTCCCGCTAATCGACTCCAGGACCTTGCATGCGTCTTTGGCGAAGTCTAGGTCGTGGACTTCGACGGGTGACAAGGACCTCACGGCGAAACCCTCCTTGTCCTCCTTGCTTATAGCGCAGCCGACCTTGGACATGACCGGGTTCTCGTCGTCCTTGTCTATCGGGACGCTCGTCGAGTGCACCCACGTATTCATGCTCCGTTTTATCGATGAAGGGCTCGCGACGCGACGATAACGTAAAATGTTTCGCGTTTATCTTAGACAAATAATATTATTTAAAAAAATTGAAAAAGGTTAATTTATGGCAAAAACGAGCTTTGTATCTCAAGCTCTCGAACCCACAATACTTTCTTGGCGCACCATGACGTGGAAAAACGAGTTTTTTCTTCTAAAAAAACGAGCTTTTTGTTTGAGATTTTGAGAGCCCAAATTGGTCGCCTTTGAAAAATTTGCATTATTTGCAAGGATCCATATTATAAGTATAATTTTTTATACTTCAGCTTGATAAAAAAGAATTTTTTGGTTTCACACTTTACAAAGAAATTCTACTTATGATTGTTTATTCGTTCTATTTCTGAATTTTATCAAAAAACAACTCAAGTTGAGAAAAGATTAAAATAGTAAGCATCAATTCTTTTTTTATAAAATAGCATCAGTAGTTTCGCAAAAATTGATTTTGCGCATACTTATTACAGCAAAAAAAGTATCTCTTTCTCGAATATTGTTATGACGTCGCTCTAGATTTTAAAGGTTATTTTTAAGGTTAAACAAGTAATTAACCAAAAACGTAAGTCACAATTAGATAATTTTTAAATAAATTTATTTGCATTTTAATTAACTGAGTCTTTTTTTCTCTTTTTTCTGCCTTCGATAAATAAATTCAGCAAGATGCAGGATATTATTATTTTCTGAGATTATTATAAGATTTCATACCGCTAGTACTGAGGTTATTCTTGAAGTGTATTTATCTAATTATTCTACGCTCATCCGTTATAATTTTTTTCTGTTTTGCTCAACGTAAGTATTAATAGATCTCAAATTATGACTTTACATAATGTATTGTTTTATTTTAAAATTCAAATAAATTTACAGCTTGTGTCGTTAATATGTCGCTCGATACGCGCAGCTATGTTAAAAAACCCGGCGTTCAAAAAAAACCAAGGGCTACTACATTTCAAGACAGTTGGTTATCTGATGAAAGAATAAAAGACTGGGCTCAGCAACATCAAACCATTCCACAAATAGTTTTTTGTAGGTATTGCCCGAATCCTAATAACCCAGACCAAAGGTTAGAGCTTACTTTTAAACAAAAGTCTGACCTTATTAGACACGCCAAAAATGACAAACACACCAAAAACGTAAACACTGCAAAAGAAAAAAACAAGTATGTTGAAATTTTATCGGTCGATCCAACAATGAAAGAACGTAAACAAAAACAGTGCTTGATAACAGCGCAGTTTGTCGCTGAATCAAATGTTGCAGTGCGATTATCAGATTCACTCGTTTTTTACGCTAAAAAAATGTGCGAGGACCCAGGAGCAACGATGGAGATGAAAATGAGGGAGGATAAATGCAAGGCTTTGATAAAAAATGTTTTATTTACAGATATAATGACTAATTTGATTAAATTACTGAATACGGTGTATTTTTCTGTCTTTGTAGACGAGAGCACTGACGTCGGAAATTGTAAAATTTTCTCGACGTCAGTACAATATTATAATGAAGAAGAGGGTGAAGTAAAAATTCATTTACTTGGGCTTATTGAATTGGATCCACTGAATTCCAACGCTGAAGGCACTTTTAATGCCTTCCATGATTTTTTCAAAAAATATAAATTGAAAATTTTTCAATTATGTGGTTTGTCCGTTGACAATGCCAATATCATGGTTGGCCCTGATGGAGGCTTCTATGCATTTTTGCAACAAATCCATAAATTTTTCATTCTGATGCCTTGCGTGTGCCACACTGCTGCGCTAGTGGTCAACGACTGCATGAAAAAATTTCAGCATGTAGTTGATATGGTCAAAGGCGTGGTGAAATATATTCGAAACAGCCCGAAACGAACAAGAATTCTCGAAGAATTTGTCATTTATTTTCAACTACCCGAATTACAGTTTCTAAAAATTTCTGGTACACGCTGGCTTGAACTGCAAAAATGTATTTCCCGCTTAATCGTGCTTTGGGATGCAGTAGAGCATTTTTTTATCGAGGAAGACTTTGAAAGAAACTGCCCTAAAAAAAGAGTCAAAGCTTCTGATGATGAAGATAAAGAAAAGGAAGATAAGGCGTCAAATATATTAGAATTACTTCAAAACAAAGAGATGAAAGCCTACTGTTATTTTTTAAGGTATGTCTTGGAGTATTTTAACAAATTTAACGCTTTTTTTCAAACAAGAGGCTTATTGGTTCACAAATTATACGTAGAAATTAGAGGTGTACTAGGAAGTCTAGGTTCCAACTTTATTAAACCGGAAGTATTGGAAACAGTAGATTGCGATCTAATAGATCTTACCGACGACAATATTTTTGTTTCTCTTGAAGCAATTAATTTTGGAACTGGGTGTGTCGAATTTTTGGAAAAAACTACAGTTTCCAAAGAGTTGGCTGATAAAATAAGACTTAAGTGTTTAAATTTTTATATAGATTCTTATTTTGAATAGAGGAGAAGGTTCTCTGTTAGAATGGATCTATACAAAATGTTGCAGCTTATAGAGCCTAAGTTTGCTTTATCCATTTTGAACCAAGATCGTCTGAAACTACCAAATATTACAAAAGCTCAAGATTATTTTAAAGATCCACAGCTAGACTTCGATAAAATCGACTGCGAGTGGAGAACCTTACCAAGCGTTTTCGACTCTGAGGAGAAAAAAGAGCTTGTAGCAATGTCACCGGAAAAGTTCTGGAAAAGAGTTTTTGCATTGAAAGTACCAGGTTCAGAAGAAAGTCGATTTTCTAACTTAAAAAGACTAGTTGTAATTATCTTTTCATTGCCTCACAGTAATTCTGAAGCCGAACGACAGTTCTCGGAAGTCAATTTGTTAAAAAACGACGTAAGCAACCGAACTAGCGTTGACTTTTTGAGTGCCCGCTGTGTTATCAGATCATTTAACCGTGCGTATGGTAAAAACTTTTTTAATTTTGAACAAACCGAAGGTCACAGTCAGTTATACAATTCAATAAATATGTATGGACCAAAAAAACAGAAAACTAATTTGAACAAAACTATTTAGTTGTTTTTATAATTTATAAGAACGCATTGAATTTTTTTGTATTACATTGTAAATATATTATCAAAAAAAAAAAAAAAAAAAAAAAATTTTATCCTAAATTTTCTTTTATTGAATAAATAAATTTATTAAATAAATAAATCTCGTTATTAATTGGATTATTTATGTATTTATTCATTTCTGAAAAAAACTCGCAAGCTCGGCGTTATGGGGTTGTAGCAGCTTGGGGGATCATTTATTTATTTATTTAAAAAAAAGCCTCACGAGCTCGGCGTTATGGGGTTGTAGCAGCTTGAAGGATCATTTATTTATTTATTTAAAAAAAAGCCTCACAAGCTCGGCGTTATGGGGTTAAAGCAGCTTGAAGGATCATTTATTTATTTATTTAAAAAAAAGCCTCGCGAACTCGGCGTTATGGGGTTGTAGCAGCTTGGGGGATTATTTATTCATTTATTCATTCATGAAAAAAACTCGCGAGCTCGGCGTTATAGAGTTGTAGCAGCTTAGGGGATCATTTATTTATTTATTTGAAAAAAAGCCTCGCGAACTCGGCGTTATGGGGTTGTAGCAGCTTGGGGGATTATTTATTCATTTATTCATTCATGAAAAAAACTCGCGAGCTCGGCGTTATAGAGTTGTAGCAGCTTAGGGGATCATTTATTTATTTATTTAAAAAAAAGTCTCGCGAACTCGGCGTTATGGGGTTGTAGCAGCTTGGGGGATTATTTATTCATTTATTTATTCACGAAAAAAACTCGCGAGCTCGGCGTTATGAGGTTGTAGCAGCTTGGGAATTATTTATTCATTTATTTATTCACGAAAAAAACTCGCGAGCTCGGCGTTATGAGGTTGTAGCAGCTTGGGGGATTATTTATTTATTTATTCATTTCTGAAAAAAACTCGCAAGCTCGGCGTTATGGGGTTGGAGCTTGGGGGATTTTGTATCGAGCCATTTATTCATAAAAAAAACTCGCGAGCTCGGCGTTATGAGGTTGTAGCAGCTTGGGGGATTTTGTATTTATTTATTTATAAAAAAAACTCGTGAGCTCGGCGTTCTGGGGTTGTAGCAGCTTGGGGGATTATGTATCGAGTCATTTATTCATAAAAAAAACTCGCGAGCTCAGCGTTATGGGGTTGTAGCAGCTTGGGAGATTGGGTATCGAGTCATTTATTCATAAAAAAAACTCGCGAGCTCAGCGTTATGGGGTTGTAGCAGCTTGGGAGATTGGGTATCGAGTCATTTATTCATAAAAAAAACTCGTGAGCTCAGCATTATGGGGTTGTAGCAGCTTGGGAGATTGGGTATCGAGTCATTTATTCATAAAAAAAACTCGCGAACTCAGCGTTATGGGGTTGTAGCAGCTTGGGGGATTTTGTATCGAGTCATTTATTCATAAAAAAAACTCGTGAGCTCGGCGTTATGGGGTTGTAGCAGCTTGGGGGATTGAGTATCGAGTCATTTTTTTATAAAAAAAACTCGCGAGCTCGACGTTAAGGGGTTGTAGCAGCTTGGGAGATTTTGTATTTATTTGTTTATTCATATACAAAACTCGCGAGCTCGGCGTTATGGGGTTGTAGCTTGGGGGATTTTGTATTTATTTATTCATAAAAAAAAACACGCGAGCTCGGCGTTATGGGGTTGTAGCAGCTTGGGGGATTGGGTATCGAGTCATTTATTCATAAAAAAAACTCGTGAGCTCGGCGTTCTGGGGTTGTAGCAGCTTGGGGGATTATGTATCGAGTCATTTATTCATAAAAAAAACTCGCGAGCTCAGCGTTATGGGGTTGTAGCAGCTTGGGAGATTGGGTATCGAGTCATTTATTCATAAAAAAAACTCGCGAGCTCAGCGTTATGGGGTTGTAGCAGCTTGGGAGATTGGGTATCGAGTCATTTATTCATAAAAAAAACTCGTGAGCTCGGCGTTATGGGGTTGTAGCAGCTTGGGGGATTGAGTATCGAGTCATTTTTTTATAAAAAAAACTCGCGAGCTCGACGTTAAGGGGTTGTAGCAGCTTGGGAGATTTTGTATTTATTTGTTTATTCATATACAAAACTCGCGAGCTCGGCGTTATGGGGTTGTAGCTTGGGGGATTTTGTATTTATTTATTCATAAAAAAAAACACGCGAGCTCGGCATTATGGGGTTGTAGCAGCTTGGGGGATTGGGTATCGAGTCATTTATTCATTAAAAAAACTCGCGAGTTCAGCGTTATGAGGTTGTAGCAGTTTGGGGGATTTTGTATCGAGTCATTTATTCATAAAAAAAACTCGCGAGCTCGGCGTTATGGGGTTGTAGCAGCTTGGGGGATTGGGTATCGAGTCATTTATTCATAAAAAAAAAACTCGCGAGCTCGGTGTTATGGGGTTGTAGCAGCTTGGGAGATTTTGTATTTATTTATTTATTTATAAAAAAACTCGTGAGCTCGGCGTTTTGGGGTTCTAGCAGCTTGGGGGATTATGTATCGAGTCATTTATTCATAAAAAAAACTCGCGAGTTCAGCGTTATGAGGTTGTAGCAGCTTGGGGGATTTTGTATTTATTTATTTATTTGTAAAAAAAACTCGTGAGCTCGGCGTTCTGGGGTTGTAGCAGCTTGGGGGATTATGTATCGAGTCATTTATTCATAAAAAAAACTCGCGAGCTCAGCGTTATGAGGTTGTAGCTGCTTGGGGGATTATGTATCGAGTCATTTATTCATAAAAAAAACTCGCGAGATCGGCGTTATGGGGTTTACAGCGTGGTCGATAACTGATAAGTTTTTTTTTATTGAACTCGGACGCCCAGGGTATTTGGGGGCTTAGAGCTTAGGGGGTACCCAATCAGCATTTTTGTTAAACTTGGGCGCCCCGGGTTCCGGAGGTTTAGAGCTTGGGGGATAGCCGACCAGTTTTTTTTTTTTTTTTTAACTCGGGTGCCCAGAGTTTTGGGGGCTTAGAGCTTGGGGGATAGCTGATCAGTTTTTTCGTTGACCTCGGGCGCCCAGGGTTTTGAGGGTTTAAGGCTTGGGGGATAATTAGTCATCATTTTTTGTGATCGGCACCCAGGGCTGTGGGGGTTTAAAGCTTGGAGGATAAACAATTTCTGGGATTGTAAATTTTCGGCATGGGGGTTTTTGGGTTATCCATACCCGGGGTGAAAACGTAGTAGCGCCCCTGATAAAACTTGTTTTTTTCTATCAAATTATAGATAAGCTGGGCTTTGTTGGATCGAAAGCTTGAGGTCCAAAGCTCATTTTATCCTTAATTTAAATAAAACTTTGTTTTTTTACTAAATAATGACAATAATAATAATGAGAGATTATTTTTTATCATTTTTTAAATGAATGATACCTATTTAAATGATAAAAATAATTTAAAAAATTTTTTTTCTCAATTCTGTAATGTCGGTAACGTTCGATTCATTCATAGCCTACAAATCGCTCGAATCTCGATGTATATAGACCGCACACCGGCGTTGCCAAATGTTTTGCAGTCCGATCTAGCCACACTGCTCAAAATTACCCCCGAAGAACCTAAAATATCGATTAGTAATCAATATTGCAAAACCCACAATATGTGCAACTTCTGGGTTTTGCAACAAAGGAACATCTAATGATCCTCTGCAACACCATCTTCGAAGCAACCCCAGAAATCTGCAAAGAAACCTGCAAAAAAAATTTATTATTCCTTTTATGGTTCCTCAGCATTTAACTAATTTTTTATTTAAATTAAAGACCGAAAGACGTTAAAAATTGAAGAGATATTGTCTAAAATGAATATGAAAACTTTGAAAGCTATCTTTAGATTCTGTAAATCAAGTAAAGTAAATTTTAATTCTGTGTGGAATGATTTTTTTTTTTTTTTATTGTAATTTATATACTTGATGTATGGACTAAAAAGTTTAGATAGGTAATAAATAAATAAATAAATAACAAACTTAATTTGTATTTTAGCACATTATACTTATAAATTTTGAAAAAATTATTGTCGATAATCTTACCAGAAAAAAAAGGATTACAAAAATGAAGAATAAAATTTTATTTGTTGAACAATTTAATAATAAATTAATTTTTGAAAAAGCAGGTTTAATAACTTTACTGAAACATAATGTTGAGATTGAAGTAAAAACAATTGATCAATAAAACTTATTTTACAATAAGTAAATAAATTTTGATCATGAACATAAATTTGCAGGAGTTCTTGATACATCTTGTAGTGGGATCATAACATTATTTTCATCAAATGGAATGTTATTTTCTAGTACATCTACCTTACATCTATTTTTTTTATCAAAAATTTTTTCAATTTCTAATAAAGATTTTCCTTTAGTTTCAGGAAGATACAAAGCTACAAATAAAGTACCAAAACCAGATAAAATTGAATAGAACAAGAAAACTCCATGCTTTCCCATTAAAAATACCATATCGGGGTACACTTTTACTGTAATAAAACTAAAAACATAAGCAAAGCAGGTAGTAAGTCCAGAAAGAATATCTTTGACGGAAGCTGGATAAACTTCACCGATCATGGCAAATGGTAATGTTAAAAATCCAAATGTACTAAAAAATATGTACATTATGATGCATATTGCTGGTATGAGGCCACCATCATTAACTGAACATACATTTTTTTTTTTTATGAATAGATAAGTAGATAAAATTGCCATGAATGTTGTCATTCCAGCACCTGAAGCTATAGACGGAAGCCTGCGACCAAATTTTTCTGAAATTGATGCTACCATAAGGGCTCCACATAACCGAGTCAGTCCAATCAAAATAGCTCCTTTGTAACCATTTATTGTTAACCCAGCGTCATTAGTTACATCAACAGCATAATACACAATAGCAAAAATTCCAGAAAATTGCTGGAAAAAGAAATACACTAGCATAATTATAAGAGGCTCTACTGCTTTCCGTGATTTGAGATTTTTCCATAGCCTTTCTTTTTTCGAAGATCTAAAGTAAGAAGGTTTTATTTGTTCTTCTAATTCTGAAGATAACGGTAAATGCTTTGAAAAACCATTAAATTTTTTCATTACTCTCATAGCTTCTTCCAAACGTCCATGATCTTTAAGCCACATTGGAGACTCAGGTACAAGAAATGTGGTTAGTACAATTGCTACAAGAGGAAAAAGTGCACATAATAAAGCTACATTATTCCAGTCATCCTGTAAATAAAATATTGAAATTTAAATTAAATTTAATAGCTTATAGAAATGAAAAATTATAAGTTAATATTGTTTTAATTATTTTTATTTATTTAATATTTAGTAAAAAATCGTCAATACACATAAAATAAAGTATCACACATTATAATTAGTTCTTAAAACGATTTAGATTTTTCTTGCTTGGTTTATACTGAAATTTCGGACGGAGTTTTTAAAATTCTTTCATTTTTATTTACTTTTTAAGATATTTTGGAGACGATTAAGTATTTTTCAGGTCGAAATAAGCCTCTTGATAAGGGTGAGGCGTTTTAGGGTCATTCCCGAATATCGACTTTTAATAGCGATAGAAGTTTGACTTCACACCTAACTAGAAAGTACGCGAAGTCTGGACGCGCTACTTATATAGGTATGTGATTTTTGTCGTACTTTTTGCTATTAAATGATTTTTTTTTTAAATCTGCTTGATTGTCATAAAAATCAATTATTTTAAGGCCCATCACTCATTATTTCAACAAACATGACCTCATAAATACCTTTAACGATTACAGAGTCCAATAGTGTCGTAATACATATTGTGCATGCCAAAAAAGTCGATTTTTCACTCATTTTGGCCGTTTTTTAACAATTTTTGATGAATTTTTAAGAATTGAAGAAACGGTTTTTCAGAGTCTAGCAAGCGGAATTTTCTTTCTCAAATATTATATTTTTGAAAAAAAATTTTTGCACAGCTCCATGAAGCCCTGAAAAAAACTGGCAGGCCTAATTAATATAGTATATTATTCCCGCAGGCGAGATGGTTCGATTTGGCCTCCGAGAGGTTTGCGACCCGAGCCGAAGGCGAGGGTTGCAACGAGGAGGCTTAACCCATTACCGGCCATGGAAAAATCAAAAGTGATATAAAAAAACTAACTGTTGGAAAACCTGTCTCATGAAAAAATAGTAGATACGTATTTTTTCTTTTTTCAATTTTCATTGTTTAAACATTATTTATTTAAACAAATTCGGAAAAAATTTTAAATTTTTATAAATTAATAACTGCATTCGATTCTTTGACCAAAAATAAGGCGAAAGTCATCTAAGTAATTTTTTGATCAGACGCTTAGATCTTTTGCTACGAGCGCTCAAACATGTAAAAATATGGTTTTATAGTGGTGAGCTCTGACTCGTAAAAGTGTATCTTCGGTGCGGCGCCTCGGAGCTCACCACTATAAAACCATATTTTTACAAGTTTGAGCGCTCGTAGCAAAAGATCTAAGCGTCTGATCAAAAAATTACTTAGATGACTTTCGCCTTATTTTTGGTCAAAGAATCGAATGCCGTTATTAGTTTATAAAAATTTAAATTTTTTTACGAATTTGTTTAAATAAATAATGTTTAAACAATGAAAATTGAAAAAAGGAAAAACACGTATCTACTATTTTTTCATGAGACAGGTTTTCCAACAGTTAGTTTTTTTATATCACTTTTGATTTTTCCATGGGCGGTAATGGGTTAATCGAACCCTCGAGCCTAAGGGAAATATACTATTTTTCGTCCTTCTAACCGAAAACAAGGGGTGAAGTTCCGATTTTGAGGTTAGAGGGACGAAAAGAGTATTTTGCGATAATGCAATTACTTAACAAGTATTTAATTACTTATACTTGGCGCTCTCAAGTGAACGAGAAAATTTTTTTTGCATTTTTTACTATACTAAGTAATAGATGAACTTAAGAGCTCTCAAAAAAACAAAAATTTTACCCATTAATTAATTTTCATTAGTAATAAAGTTACAAGCGTTCAATGATTAAAAAAAGTTGCTAACCTATAAAATAGAGACTTTTTAAAGAACTTTTGGACTATCGTAGTTTAGGACTAGAGTAGTTAATGAACTAAAAAAGTATAGTTTTAAACCAAGTTTGAATTTTTCTTTCATAAAAATAATGCTTTAGTGCTTTATTTACAAAAAAAATTTGTAGTTAAATTAAAATTTGTTTTACCATGTTTGAATAAAATTTTTCGAGGTTTCAGACTTTTACCATCAAATCTTTGGAAATCGTATAAAATATCTGTTTAAATTTTTTAACATGGTTTAAATGTATTTTTAAAATAATTTCTTCTGTAACTGTTTAATTTGATGTTCCCGATAAAATTCACCAAAAAATTATTTTGCAAAAGTTCTTTTTAACTGGAAGCAAAAAATTTGGAAATAAGATACATCTTCAAAAAGCTCACCTGAGCAGGGCCGTATCAAGTAAGGGCACCTCGAGCAAGAAAGTATTTTTTACCTCTGAATTTATAAAAATAAGACCCAGCTGAAAAAATCCATATGGAAATCCGTAAGGAAACCCGTACGGGGACCCGTAAGGGTTCCCGTAAAGGACCCCATACGGGTTTCCGATACTGATATTTGGTCAGGGTTTCCGTATGGGTTTCCATATGGGTTTTTTTTTTTTCATTTAATTTTATTTTCACACTATTTTTTTATTTAATTTAATATTATTATTAGATATTGATATATTATTCTTTATAAGATTTAATTATTAATAATAAAATTATTTTGAATAAAATTATCGAAGAAAAAAATTTTGTTCGACTGAGATTCGAACCCACGACCCCAGGCATGGCTGGCAGACACTCTACCAACTGAGCCATTGAGCTAGCTTGCTTGAAGACTTTAATTAAACTACTTTAACAACTGTTTTATATTTGATTTGTAACTCGTCTCTCTCAGCGCGCAAACACGAGCAATTGTATTACATTATCTAAATCCAAAACAAATTTTGTCGAAGCTTCATCTAAATTAAAGGGCTTAACCGACAATAAGTTGTATATTAAAGGAGTTTAATTGAGGTCTTGATGCATGCTAGCTCAATGGCTCAGGTGGTAGAGTGTCTGCCTGTGATGCCTGGGGTTATGAGTTCGAATCTCAGTCGAACAAAATTTTTTTCTTCGATAATTTTATTCAAAATAATTTTATTATTAATAATTAAATCTTATAAAGAATAATATATCAATACCTAATAATAATATTAAATAAATAAAAAAATAGTGTGAAAATAAAATTAAAAGAAAAAAAAAAAAAAAACCCGTATGGAAACCCGTACGGAAACCCTGACCAAATATCAGTATCGGAAACCCGTATGGGATCCTTTACAGGAACCGTTATGGGTCCCCGTACGGGTTTCCTTACGGATTTCCATATGGATTTTTTCAGCTGGGGAGTTTAAATAAACATATTTCAGACTTTTTTGGCGTTTAAATATGAATTTAATCAATTGCAGTTCCATTAGTATATTCATCGTAAACTTGATTTTGCAATTTTTATTTAATTTTTTATCAATCAAAGTCTTTCAAATGTGGACATACATGTAGACTTTTAAGAGAGATTTAGAAACAGGATCCCTAATTTTTTACTCTCCTATGCTTACACATACTTCTGAGTTCGAAACCATTTTTTTTTAATTTTCAAATGGTCTAAATGTGCTATAGAATTACTCACATCGGTATATTTTTCATATTTCTTAATATTTGATAGTACGATATGAATTTAAGAATTTTTTGAGAGTTTGCTTTCATTCTTTGAGCAAATTTAGAAGTTTTTTAATAAAGTATATTTGTATTTATGTACATATGTATTTGAAGAAGATTTAAATAACTAAAAAACTTGAATTGTCATGTTTCGTGTATTAGTCGTAATTAATTAATTTTATTTAGATCGATTTATTCTTTTTATTATTAACGTGGATGTACAGTTTATTTTATTCATTGTTAGTATGTAGCTGGATAACGATAACTTTTTATGTGGGGATGTATTTTATAAATTCAAACACTCTGAACTAAGAAATACTCGCTGACTAGCGCACGCATGCGCGGGACGCGGGGCCTGCTGCACTGTAGGGCAGCAGGGTCAGTGCTCTTGCGTGGGCAGGCCAGTAAGCCTCTAACCAAGCTCGAAAACAGTTGGTTTTTGGCGTGCGCATTGCTGAAACTATTACTACGTACACGAGTGCGAGTGCAACAACACTCTACACTCTCACAATTTCTATGTACACGAGTGCGAGATCACTCAACATTCTCACAGACATCTTGTACCCGAGTGCGAGTGCATCACCACTCAATATTCTCACTACTGAATATTGAACAATAAACCAGGTTTTTTATGCCGCAAGGCTTTTTCCTGTGCCCTTCCACGATGCCGGAATTGCTGAACGTGATCTCCGCCTGACCCAACCAAACCCTGGGGTTGTCGCGCAAGAACGGTGGGATCTTAGGCTGGCGATAGAGCGCGTTGACGGTGGACTGCGTAGCGACCGTCAGGGTGTCTGTGGTAGTCGTCGACCCTGCGCTCGCAACCGGCTGAGCTTGCCGCAAGCTCTCGACCAGGGCCTCGGTGGCCTGCAGCCTTTGCCGCATTTCAGCCATCTCGCGCGTGTGTTGGTCGTCTCCGTCGAGAGACATGGCGAAACAAAAATCCTACCGAAGGGGGTGGTCCGGGGATTCAGAGAGTGGACCCACGAGCTAAAACGCCGATGCGTGTGCGTGGCTCACAAGGCCCTAATACAAAAAAACTAACTTTTGTCCAGCACACGCCGCCGCGTACGCGAGTAAATTTAAATCCGGTGAGAAAGTCGCGTGATAGAATTCGGTAAGAAAAGTAGGAAAACAATACTTCAGCCTTACCTGACTGATAGAATTGTCTATGCTATTTTCAGAAATGAGAAGAAAAGTTCGAACGATGCTTACAGCTACGAGGAAACCAGTGTGAGCTCGCGAGACGGATACCGGTTCGCGGAATTGGGGTGGTTCGCGGAAAGTTCAACACGCTCGGGCGGGGTTCCACGCGGCACTCTTGCACTCAGAATTCTCACACTGGACGCAAGCACACATACACGCTACACACGATGTGGTGCACGATGTCCTTGGAGATGACGTTGCTGAGAAGCCTCGATGTCGTCGATGTCCACGATGATGTGTCGCAGATAAGTGGCACGGGCTTGCTGACGAGGGTTGTCGGCCTGTGGGTGGTGACTTGTAGTCGAGGGCACCCCTTTAGGAACAGCTTCCTCCGGTAGTCCAACGAGGTCTGGATTGGGAACTTTGTTGCACACGAAGGCGTACGGGGTTGCCGGCGTGCCTGCACAACATATATAAAAACAAAAAATATATATTGTTCCAAATAAGTTATAGTGACAAATTTTTATTAACTTCAATTTCAAAATCACACGAATTTATGTTCTGATTCTGTTGATTATCTTTTCAGGGATATGAACAGACGAATAAAATTAAAAAAAAATCATCTTTCGGTAGAGTTACAGTGAATTTTGTTTATTTTTTTTTAACTTTTATTTTATAAACTAGCATCTCTCAGCGTGCACACGCGCACATTGATTAATTATTTTTTTAATTTTTGAAAATTAAAAAATTAATTTTGACTCATAAGGGAATATGAAAAATTTTATCAAAGCCTTTTCTAAATTGATATAAGTACTATTCTACTTATTGAGGTTCTTATGCGACCTTTTTAGGTCAATATTTTTAAAATTTCGAGAAAGGGAAGTTTATGTTTTAAGAAAAAAAATTCAGATTGGGGACTGATTGAAAGAAATATAAGTTGAAAAACTTACAATTTCAACACATATCCTCATGAAAAGGACCCCGCAATAATCAAATGGAAATTGGGTTTCCGTCAAATCTTCTGAATTTTTGATATGATGTAGCCCTTACCATCCTGAACAAAAGTTCCCATGGGCACAAGTCCCCAAATTGAAAATTTTGGCCGCCAGAGGCCTCCGCGTCTACGTAAATCGCGCATGTGACGTAATAGAAAACTAAAAAAAAAAACTTAGTCTCACTAACATTATATAATTTTTTTTACCTTTCATGAGATGCTGCTTTTTAAAAACGAGTTATCATCAGGTTATCACCTTGAGGTGCGGTCTAACCTCAAAAAATTGCAAAGAATTAAAAAAAAAAACGTTCGTATTGAAGAATTAGGTGTTGGAAGTTGACTTGTTTTAATAATTTTCGATACTTTTTTAAATAATTCAATCAAATGAATCACGGGGTTTTGCTGAGTTAGTTTTGTACCATCCCTAACCTAAAAAAAATGACCAAAATATTTTTAAAAATAGTTTTTATACGTCAGGTTTTTTTGATATTTTTTTACATATTATATGCACTAGCTTTAATATAAAAAGATTTTTATCCATAATTTTTCTATAACCTATAAATAAATGCCTGTGTTATCAGAAAAAATAATATAAATAAAGCTAAAATACAAAAATCAAAAAGAAACCACCAAGGTTTTAAAAAAGGTGCACTGCAACAAACAATTTGAGTTTTAAATGAGAACATGAAACAAATTCACTATGTTTAGGCTTTTATCATAAATCTTGCTATGTTCATTGTGATTATAGTATGCTGATGACAGACGACTTACGGAATAAAGTATTTGTTGTATAAAAGTGATAAATTATTGATAATATAAATAAAAATAAAGAGTCTTATTTTTAAGTTTATCTGATATAATAAGTTCGAATGATACGTGGCTGTCTTAGAGTTTATTAAAAAAAGTTATGGCTCACGGAGGACGGTTACCTTGTTTTGTTTGTTACACAGCCGCACCACCGCGACAGATGCGGCGTATTGATAGGCTAGAAGATCAAGAAATAAGGGAAATAGCTATTCTACGTCGTGATAATGCTAACAGAGAACCTCTGCAAGTCACAGAAGCAACTCGGATTTGTACTAATTGTCATATATCTATAATTCATGAAATTGAGGTTATACAGCAAGACCCTGCTTGTTTGAGGCTAAATGTTCTTACACAAACTAGTTCCCATTCTTGTCTCGTTTGTAATAATAACCATGACTTAGTTAGGCTTGATATCAAGTGCCGCACTCAGATTTACCTTAAAAAATATATATACATCAATAATAACGTTAAATGCTGTCCTGGTCATTTGGATGACTCTGGTAATCTTTCCCATCAATTTTTAGATTTACTACGCTTTGTAAATAGACCAATCTTACTAAAAGGGAATGAACTTAAGAGAATCTTAGAAGAACTCCGCAATGTAGCTAATACTGTTTGTCATTCGAAGTATGAAAACGAGAATAATTTTACTGATGAAGAATTTAGTTCATTGAGCCCTATTAACAAAGAGCAGTTTCGTGATCTTTTTAATTATTGTGATCCAGTTGAACAGGCAAATGGATTACTGTATGTAACAAAAAGGCATTTGTTAACTTTTCTGTGTAAAATGCGTCAAGATTTATCGGATGAATTTTTGACTTTTATGTTCGGATACAAGACAAGACAATCTACAAGTATGAGTATTGCAACAGTTAGAAAAAGTTTAATGCAAAGATTTGCACCTGAAAATGTTGGCATTAACTCTATAACTCGTCAGAATTTCATTGAGAGACATGTTACAGCCTTTGCAAATCAGTTATATAACCCTGAACCACAGAATCCAAAAGCAATAGTTTTTTGTGACGGCAGTTACTTAGAAGTTCAAAAGGCTTCTAATTTTCAAGCACAAATAATGTCATATAGCTCTCAAAAATACTATAATCTTGTGAAACCTGGATTAATGGTTGCTCCGAATGGTTACATATTAGATGTACATGAACCATACTTTTCCGATAATCGAAATAATGACGCTGCAATGCTGATTAATGAACTTCAAGGTGATGAAAATCATTATACGGAATGGTTTCAAAATGGTGACATATTCATTTTAGATCGTGGTTATAGAGATTCTGCACCAGTTTTGCAAGAACTAGGAATTCAAATGAAGATGCCACCGTTTCTCGAAAAAAATCAAGCACAATTTACGACTGAAGAAGCAAATGACTCACGATTAATTGCAAAAAGCAGATGGATCGTTGAATCAAGGAATGGACATCTAAAATCTATTTTTAAATTCTTTGATGGGGCCATTTCTGTCGTACATTGTGTTAATCTCAAAGACTTTTTACAAATAGCAGCTGCGATAATAAACAAATACAAAGAAACAATTAACATGCAGAATGCTGACATAGATCTAGCAAACGAGCTTTTGGAACGAGCGACTACAGAGAATATTATGCAAGCACGAGTAGAAGTCGAAAATCTCAAAGCTCGAAACGCTAATTGGATTAAACTAAACCATAACTATATTCCTGGTTTTCCAGTTTTGACATTGGACTATCTCAGAGACTTAACTGTTGGAATATATCAGGTTAGACTTGCTCCTGCATACGTACAAGATAAAGTTCTAAGGGATAATAGACAAGAATTACAGTTCGATACTCTAATTAATGAACCAGGACTACTACGAGCTCATATACACTCAAGGTTTTCAGGATCGAAAAGTCATCAAATATTCATAGCTTTTGTTGACAATCTAGCTGATGAAGCGAATAATGATGTGAACTTAGATGGAGAAGGTTCTATTCTCAGTTATTACTGCACGTGTAAAGCTGGTGCTAGAACACTAGGCTCATGCGCTCATGTACCTAGTGTTTTATGGTATTTAGGATACGCTCGCCATGTAAATATTGTGAAATACCCGTCAAAGAGATTTTTAAATAGTATTGAAGATTCGGCACACAGAAATTAATTCAATAGTCAATCATTTCAAGGTCATAAAATGTCAAAAGTTTTTCACACTACGTCTTCCAAACTTTGTTTTTAAAAATTCAACCATTTTTGAATTATATAGATGCACTCCTGTCGCGTCATGATCCTTATTTTCAGAAAAAACAACAAAATTGTCAAATTTTTTTTCAACAAACTAGTGATGTACATATTAGAAAAAACTATTTTTGTGACGAAGGCAGTTTTCTTTAAGTGAAAAAATCATCTGCGTCAATAATTCTCATCTTGAACTGTTAAATGTTAAAATATGATGTAATAGAGTATTTAAAACTCTTTTCGGTTTTTTTTTTTAATGTTAATATTGTACTGTATTTCACTTTATTTTATCTTACTACATATATTTAATTACATACGATTTATTTATATAAATGGCTTATTGATTTATTTTTTCTGAGAACACAGGCAACTATTTATAGGTAATAGAAAAATTATGGATAAAAATCTGTTTATATTAAAGCTAGTGCATATAATATGTAAAAAAATATCAAAAAACCTGACGTAAAAAAACTATTTTTAAAAATATTTTGGTCATTTTTTTTAGGTTAGGGATAGTACAAAACTAACTCAGCAAAACCCCGTGATTCATTTGATTGAATTATTTAAAAAAGTATCGAAAATTATTAAAACAAGTCAACTTCCAACACCTAATTCTTCAATACGGACGTTTTTTTTTTTAATTCTTTGCAATTTTTTGAGGTGATAACCTGATGATAACTCGTTTTTAAAAAGCAGCATCTCATGAAAGGTAAAAAAAATTATATAATGTTAGTGAGACTAAGTTTTTTTTTTTAGTTTTCTATTACGTCACATGCGCGATTTACGTAGACGCGGAGGCCTCTAGCGGCCAAAATTTTCAATTTGGGGACTTGTGCCCATGGGAACTTTTGTTCAGGATGGTAAGGGCTACATCATATCAAAAATTCAGAAGATTTGACGGAAACCCAATTTCCATTTGATTATTGCGGGGTCCTTTTCATGAGGATATGTGTTGAAATTGTAAGTTTTTCAACTTATATTTCTTTCAATCAGTCCCCAATCTGAATTTTTTTTCTTAAAACATAAACTTCCCTTTCTCGAAATTTTAAAAATATTGACCTAAAAAGGTCGCATAAGAACCTCAATAAGTAGAATAGTACTTATATCAATTTAGAAAAGGCTTTGATAAAATTTTTCATATTCCCTTATGAGTCAAAATTAATTTTTTAATTTTCAAAAATTAAAAAAATAATTAATCAATGTGCGCGTGTGCACGCTGAGAGATGCTAGTTTATAAAATAAAAGTTAAAAAAAAATAAACAAAATTCACTGTAACTCTACCGAAAGATGATTTTTTTTAAATTTTATTCGTCTGTTCATATCCCTGAAAAGATAATCAACAGAATCAGAACATAAATTCGTGTAATTTTAAAATTGAAGTTAATAAAAATTTGTCACTATAACTTATTTGGAACAATATATATTTTTTTTTTATTTCTTTTATCAGATCATATTCCAAAATCCCCCAAAACGGAAGAGAAACCAAAGTACCTGGGATGGAAAGGGTCAGGAAGAAAAGTAAGCATGATAGCAAGTTTCAGGTGCGGCTACGAGTAGAAGGGAGAAAGATACTGGCAAGGTGGGGAGAAAAGACTGTGTAGAATATGTGGATGGAAGGAGGAAACCTGGGAACATGTAAGGGAGGAATGCTCAACGAGGACAGATCTGACAGAGGGGGAGACTATGAGGGGAGGCAAGAAAGGGGCAGATTGGATGAGAAGAATGATAGATCTGAGAACAAAAACAACAAGAACGTAGGAAGAGCAAGAAGACAATGAAGAGACAGAGTAGAGTAGGTCGTAACAATGTGACAGAATGTATTGTAAATTTATAGAGCAGGGAAAATGAATATAAATATGGTAATTGAGAAACTAACCTATGTATCCGGAGAAGGGAACCATTATCGATAATAAAAAAAAAAAAAAAAAAATTCCAAAATCAGATAAACAGAATGAGAATCCATACGTTCTGAAATTTTTGGGCTAAATTGATTAATATTAACATAAATCTGAAAGTGAAAACATATAAACTTTTGTTTTAGTTCTGTCCAAAAAAAAACCAATCGCCGTAAATTCTTACCTTTTTAAAGGTCTTTCTTTTCAAAGATTTTATTGCTTTTACTAGGTATAAGATGAAATAAAAGAAAAATTTGTAAAGTTTACCAATTGATTCCTGACTAGAACAAACAACTTATGACTGTGTTGATAAATGATTTTATCAATTTTAAAGGACAATTCAAATGATTCAATTTTCTTTTATACTTTTATACTGATTATTAAGTATCATGTATGAAAAAAATTTTTTATTTCGATAATTCTGTTATAGAAACTATACAGAAAAAACCCAACTCGCCGTTGATATCTTACATTTTTAAATGTTTTTTAAAGATTTTATTTATCTCACTAGGGTTTAAAAAAAGTTCAATTTTTAATTTTTGAAATTATTTAATAATTATTAACTTAACTTTAGTTTAATGAGCTAATTTTTAATTTTTAGTTTTTAATTAAAATGAGGGTAAAATAAAATGAAAAGATTTTTTTTCTTAGTTATGAGTTGTTCTTGCTCTGCAAAAGGAGTTTTGAAGAAGCAAACTATGCTTAAATGAATTTTTTGAGATGTTTTTTTTTACCATGCAGACAAAAATATTTTCTCAAATCTCTGATCTTACGAGTTTATTTTATATTTTTTTCATCATCTTATTTACTCTAAATCTCAACTGTTCAGGCTTAAAGCATACCAGTTTTATTCAAAATTTTATCTATTTGTAAAAAAAAGAACTTAAAACATATCACTTTGACTAAATTGACTTAAATCTCACACAATTTGATGGTTTCACAAAAATTTCTGCAATCTGTAGTTGTGACAAAGATCTGAACCGATAAAATTTTTGGTGATAAAGTTTATTGTATTAAAAATTTTAGCAATATGTACTTCTCTCCCATGAAACATTGATTACCATCACAATGAAATGCAGCAAATGTCAATGACCAAGTACAGGGAGTTAGTATAGAGTGGATGAAACTAAAATTAAACTTGATAGTCAGACAAATTTATCTTGGAAAATAAAATGAGAACAATAAACCTTAATTAAATGATCCGAGTGTTTGGTCTTAACGAACAAAGTATAAATTTATTTAAAAATTACATATACTGACGTTTCGTTGTAATTAACAGGACAACTTTCTCAAAGCTACAAACATACAAAAAGATGTATTATTAATAACAATCTAAAAAAATTACAAATAATGTTGAATATAAAATAGATTCTCACAGGTAATAAACCTCTCACAACAATAAACCTTATCAGTCTTTCTTTTTTTTTAATTCAAATGTGCACATTCCAAGCTTGAAGTTTTAACATTATGAATCTGAAGCTGGCACCGACGAAAAGTAGCACCGATATATACAGGGTGTTCAACAAAAATTCATAGCACAAATTTTTTTTTTTTTAAATGTTACAATAAACATGCAATAATACTAAAGTAGATACAACATAAATTTCTTTAAAGGCATGAAAATTAACAAATAACTTGAAAAGCCAACTTTATCCCTTTATCAGAGGGTATAAAATATGACTTCCTTTAACAAAGTAGTCGAAAACGGACCCCTGGCATTTTTCAGCTGATTTAATTAATGGATATGGTCGCGAAGGCTTTGAGGTAAATAAAAAAAATTATAGCGAGTCCATCGTCAATGCCGCTCATCCCTCAATCGGGGGGTAAGTTTTAGACGAGTTGAGTATACGAAAATAAGGTTTTAAAAAATTATCAAACAGACCCTTGGAATTTTTCAGCCGATTTAATTAATAGAAATGGTCACGAAAGCTTTAAGGTAAATGAAAAAAATTATAGCGAGTCAATCGTCAATGCCGCTCATCCCTTAATCGGGGGGGTAAGTTTTAGACGAGTTGATTTAACGCAGATTAGTTTTTAAAAAAATATCAAACGGACCCTTGGAACTTTTCAGCCGATTTAATCATTGGAAACGCATAATTGATCATTAATAATTAATTTTGGATACTTACCCTGCGACTAATGGATGTGCCCGAGTTCAATAAAAAAGCTGATTGGCTACCCCCCGAGCTCCAAGCCTCCAAAGCCCCGGACGTCCGAGTTCAACAAAAAAACTAATACCTCCCACGCTCTAAGCCTTTTTTTGTTAAACTTGGGCGTCCAGGGTTTTGGGGGCTTAGAGCTTGGGGGAGGGGGGGGGGCAATCAGATTTTTGTTGAACTCAGGCGTCCAGCGTTTTGGGGGCTTAGCGCTTGGGGGATAGCCAACCAGGTTTTTGTTGAACTCCGGCATTCAGGGTAATTGGGGCTTTAGAGCTTGGGGGATAGCTGATCAGTTTTTTTGTTGAACTGTGGCACCCAGGGTATTTGGGAGTTCAGAGCTTGGGGGATAGCCGATCTGTATTTTTGTTGAACTCGGGCAACCAGGGTATTTGGGGGCTTAGAGCTTGGGGGATAGTTGATCAATTTTTTAGTTGAACTCGGGCGCTCAGGGTTTTTGAGGAGAAACTTACTCCCGGGAGTAAATTCAAAAGTCATCCGCAAAGAATTCACTCCGAACTTTTGGAGATGATCCCCAGGTGCCCGGGGTACTAGGGTGTTCCCTGGTTCCCAAAATGCCGCGGCAGGACGTGCCCATGCTTTAAAAGAAAGTTTTTGATATAAAAATAAGTTTCCCACCATGGAAAAATTTTTTTTTTCATTTTAAACCGTGCCCCCTAAGTCATTAAGTTATTAAAAAACAATGAAAAAATAATCGAAAAAAGTATAAACAGGTTGCGTGACACTAAAAAATATTTATCGGTAACCCCCAAAAAGTATATATCGTTGGAAAGATGCTCTAAAAAGGAAGCTCTCTGCCAAGTTTCAGACCTCTATCGTTTAAAACGCGCCTGTGCCACCGAAAAAATTAATTTTTACCATCTTTTTTTTCTGTTTTTTTTTGAATTTTTAAACTTCGACCTTAGATTTCGTTGAGTAGGAGTCGTTTTTCGAAAAAAACGCCCTGCAAATTTTTTTTAGCTATTTTCATGTAGTTTTCAAAAACGTGTGATTTTATTGGATTATCCCAAAATTTCGCATCATACGATCAAAAAAAATAATTTTTACCATCTTTTTTTCTGTTTTTTTTTTTGAATTTTTAAACTTCGACCTTAGATTTCGTTGAGTAGGAGTCGTTTTTCGAAAAAAACGTCCAACAAATTTTTTTTAGCTATTTTCATGTAGTTTTCAAAAACGTATGATTTTATTGGATTATCTCAAAATTTCGCATCATACGATCAAAAAAACTGATTTAATAACCCATATTATAAGCGTTTTTTCAAGTTTTTTCATTTTTTGACATAAACTGGTCATTTTTTTGGCAAATCCAACGACAAAATTTTGTTTCTTTTTACATTTTAAATATTTAATCTTTAAATATTTGATTTCACTGGATTAAAATTGTATTTTTTTTTATCATAAACGTGGACTAAAATTAAAAAATGTTAAATAACTGCAATAAATTTTATTGAGCTTCCAACAAATATTAAAACACTTTTTTTATAAAAATTGCTTAGGCTTTATCTAAACGGATAATTTATTTAGCTAAATCTGATAATATATTTGATATTCAAAAATTAAGAACTACCTGAATTTCGAAGCAAAAGATTTTTTTACTACTGAAAATTGACGAAAAATTGTTTCTCTTAGTCTCGATAATTTTGTTAGTATTCTTCAAACTTTTCTATTAAATACTATAAATTTATTATTTTTCAACTTTGAAATTTAAATCTCGCTCATATTTTGATATCCATCTGAATTCAGCCTTATTCTCTTAGAGCTACCTTCTCATTGAAAGAACCACTCCGCCAATCAGAGACTGCAATTGATCTCGTTGGAATGTTGAAGCAGAATAGCAGACGATTATTTCTTTTGTGTTAACTGATAAGTGATTTGCTTCATGATTTGCTTGTGATTCTTCAAGTCTAAAAAAATTCATTTGTTTTTATGTACTCTACTGAAAAAAAAGAGTAATCTAATCCATAATTGTTTACTAAAATTATTAGAATTACGAAATTATTATCTAAAATTAAAGTTCTCTTTAAGTACACAAATTCATTTTATTGTCAGTATGTGAAAATTTCCAAGTTTAAAATAATCTCATTTGAGTGAAATGGCAAAATTTTCAAGTGCAAATAATCTTTTTAGTTATTAAAATAAGAATTTTGGTAGAAATTAAAAACAAAACATATGCATCAAATAAGGCTAAATTAATTTTACTATAAATTAATATTAAACTAGATCCTTGATACAACTTGGGTTTATAGCTCTGATATCATCAATGGCTTATTTTAGAAGTATCATTAAAACTGAAATTGTACCATTGATTTCTTCAAACTAAGATTATTAGAAATTATGCACAGTTGCAGTCATTGGAATAAGTAAGTTTAATCACTTATCATTTATAATTGTCTTTTCATAGCAGTTTTCAGTTAAAAAAAATTTAACTTTTTAAATTACAAGTTACACACTACCTAAATTGTATAAATTAAAAATTGTATTACAAACTACAAATTTTTTTTACTATATTAAGCCAATATTTTGTAACTTTCTGTAATATTCTCTTGTCTCCTAAATACGATGAATAAAATTGCATAAAAAATTTGTTTATTTTCTAAGCAGTTTTACTTGAAAATTACTATCGTAGCTCATTTAGCTTTTTGAAACATCAAGAAAATATTTGAAGCTTATATCATGAATATTAATGTAGTTAATATGATTCATCTTCATATCCTGGATAAATTACTTTGAAAAATTGAAAGAATTGTAAGAAAAACAAATTAATAAAAATTATATCTGCCTTATGTTGTTTAAAATTTTTTGCTAACAAACTTATTAGTTAGAAATGCTTTCTTTTTGAGGAAAGCTCTCTAGAAAATTTTTGCTGACAAAGCTTTTTGTTAACCAAAACTGGTTTTTTATTTGTCTGGATTTTTGTTGATCAAAACTCAATTTTTGTTAGCAAAATTGCTTTTGTCGACAAAAATATAAAACAAGTTCTCGCTAGCAAAAATCCAAAATAAAATAATCATGCATTTGTGGATTTAAATGAGACCTTGCAATCCTAGCCAGACTTAGCTAACCAAAAAGGGAGAAGAAAAAAAAATTCAAGTTTTGTCGACAAAAACAAGTTTGCTAACAAAAATTGAATTTTGTTCAACAAAAAGTTTTTAAGTAATTATTCTTATACAACGCTTTTTAAAAAACATACATTCTTCCAAATTCAATTTCTTTTGTTTGGAAGTGTGATTTTTATTTTTATTTTTATTTATTTATTTTTTTTTTTTGGGAAGCAAAATATTTAATGAGTAGTATTAATAAAATACCAAAGATATTGTGTGAACTTTAGATTTTAAACTGTTTATATGTGCGAGCAATGAAAATTGATAAAATTTTTTAGTTGGAGCCTTGGTGGATTTGAATGAGACTTTTAGTTTGAGCTCAAAGCAGACAATATATTGCTCAAAAATGGCCTCGACATCAAAAGATGGTCTTCTTGATATGAATCCATCAGAAGAATTAAGTGATACTTACTTACCGACTAATCTACAAGTTTTTAAACATATAATTTATTGTACTAGAATATTGACACCAAAATTGACTATTGAAGAAGCCAAAGATTTAATTTCTAGTAAGTTAGAAAATATTTGGTCAAATGGAAACCTAACTTTTCAGAAAAAAAGAATCAAAAATAAAATTCAAGATTTGTATGAAGATTATAGGACTTATCAAAAAGCTCGTCACAAAACTGCTACAAATTTCTTTATTAATTCTAACAAAGTGTTTGACATTTCTGACAGTGATTTGCAATCAATACTGCAGAGTTCTGAAAAAAATACAATCTTATATTTACCAGTAAATCAAATAGCAGAGCGTATGCAAAATTTGCAGTTACTCAGTAAATCAGGTTCAGTTAAAGATAAACAATAAAAAAATTTTTCTTATTTGTACAATAAACGTTACATTTTTTATTTTTTATTTTAGCAAAAACAACTTCTAACTTTTCTCAAGAGCCTGCAGATGATTATGACGATGATTACTGTTCTGAAGAAGAAGAAGAAGAAGACGAAGAAGAAGATGAACAAGAAGGCGATGGTAATGATGCTACTAAGGAACATAATGCTGAAGAAGTTAAAAAATATGGTTAGTAGTTTTGACCACTATTCAATTTAACCCTATAAAAATGAACGAGTTCGTCAATTTTTTTATTAAGAATTGTTTCATTCAAATTACAAAGTAATAAGTATTATGGAAATTTTTATTTTTTATTTCTAAGTACTTCACACGAATATTTGTGGTCTACCTTAAATTTATCTAAAATAACTATGGAAGTTTTTTTTCATTAATAATTCTTCATTATTCTTTACTTTACAATATTTGTTCAAATTATCATCTAAAATTTTGATATGATTTTAAAATTTACGAATTTTTTAAACTGTGCATGAATTTTTTCAATATATTTGTGTGAAATGTAATCATTATATTCAGTTCCAGGTAATATCAGCCATTTTTATGCTTTCAAAACTAATACTTCAGAGTCAACGAGTCAAGAAGCTTCTCAGGATACAAACAAATCATCTCAAAGTTCTGGCTGTGTTTACAGACCATCCAAAGGCCGTAACTACATCAAAAAGGGTACGACGAAAGGAACTATAGATGTTTTAACTGCTGCAGTAGTAGAAGTTTTGGATAACTGTAAAATCAGTTACAGAAAAGCTGTACAAATTGTTGCTGCAATTTCTCACGCTCTCGGTGCTGACATGGAATCGTTGATTTTGAACCCTTCTTCCTTTTATCGGAAAAGACAAGAAATAAGAAAAAAAAAAGCAGAATCGCATAAAAAATTATTCGCTAGTTCGTGCATTGATTTTGTAATCGTCCATTGGGATGGCAAGTTACTTCCTGACTCACCTAACGACAAAAAAAAAGTAGACAGAGTACCAATTCTCGTTACTGCCCCTGGAGACATCGTACAAATCATTGATGTTCCTAAATTGGATCATGGAACGGGTAAACTTCAAGGAGATGCTCTATTTAACGCTCTCGATAGTTGGGATCTGCTTGGAACTGTAGAAGCTGTATGCTGTGATACCACTAACTCTAATTTAGGTTCTCGAAAAGGAGCGGCCGTTGTGTTGGAAAAAAAGTTAAATAAAGATCTATTGTATTTAGCTTGCCGTCATCACATTGGGGAAGTGATTTTGAGAGCGGTTTTTGAAACGAAAATTGAAGCTTCCAAACAGCCAGATGTTTCTATTTTTGAAACGTTTCGAGAAAAATGGGATAGTATTGATAAATCCAAATTCAGAGACGGACTTTCTCAAATTCATCCGGATCTACTTCTAGAGTTAGAAAGAATAATTAGTTTTATCGAAAATCACTTAAATAATAAGCAACCTCGTGATGACTACAGAGAGCTTCTAGAATTGTGCAGGATTTTTTTAGGAAAAAAAAATGATGTAAGGTTTCGAAAACCTGGGCCATGTCACCATGCGCGATGGATGTCAAAGGCTATTTATAGCTTAAAAATGTTCCTGTTTCGAGATGAGTTTAATTTAAGAGAAAAAGAAACTTCATTCTTTGAAATATGCCAGTTTATTGTATTTATTTACATCAAAGTTTGGTACACTGCAACTGATGCTATAGAAGCTCCATATAATGATCTCAATCTGGTAAAAAAACTGCAAAAGTACAAGGCAATTGACGAGAGTATTGCTAAAGCTGGACTAGACAAAATCTCGAACCATCTATGGTATCTATCACCAGAGTGCAGTGCATTTGCTTTTTTTGATGATAGAATTTCCATAGATAAGAAAAAAGAAATGATTCTAGCCTTAAAAAAAGATAATATTATTCCCAAATCTGACAAGAAAATTCCAAAAAATAAAGTCTCAATTTTGATGCATGAAGAAATTGATTACTTTGTCAATGTTGAATCATTACAGCTATTTGAGAGATTCAATTTAAAAAAAGATTTTCTTAAATTGGATCCCTCTACTTGGCCTACTGACGATAGTTACAAGAAAAATAAGGAAATAATTAATTCTTTGAGAGTAGTAAATGATGTTTCGGAAAGAGCTGTCAGATTAACAACTGAATACAATAACTGCTTGACAAAAGATGAAAATCAGAAACAATATCTTTTACAAGTTGTAGCTAATTACAAAAGAGATAATCCTGACTCAAAAAAGGAAAGTCTAGTCAAAAAATATAAAACTTCAAATAGTGATACTTAATTAAAAGTTATTTTTTGTAAAAGAATTCAAAAATATTCAAGTGTTTTCTTATTTGTAACTGTTAATTTTTTAATATCAAATATATTATCAGATTTAGCTAAATAAATTATCCGTTTAGATAAAGCCTAAGCAATTTTTATAAAAAAAGTGTTTTAATATTTGTTGGAAGCTAAATAAAATTTATTACAGTTATTTAACATTTTTTAATTTTAGTCCACGTTTATGATAAAAAAAAATACAATTTTAATCCAGTGAAATCAAATATTTAAAGATTAAATATTTAAAATGTAAAAAGAAACAAAATTTTGTCGTTGGATTTGCCAAAAAAATGACCAGTTTGAGTCAAAAAATGAAAAAACTTGAAAAAACGCTTATAATATGGTTTATTAAATCAGTTTTTTTGATCGTATAATGCGAAATTTTGGGATAATCCAATAAAATCATACGTTTTTGAAAACTACATGAAAATAGCTAAAAAAATTTACAGGCCGTTTTTTTCGAAAAATGACTCCTACTCAACGAAATCTAAGGTCAAAGTTTAAAAATTCAAAAAAAAAACAGAAAAAAAGATGGTAAAAATTAGTTTTTTTGATCGTATGATGCGAAATTTTGGGATAATCCAATAAAATCACACGTTTTTGAAAACGACATGAAAATAGCTAAAAAAAATTTGAAGGGCGTTTTTTTCGAAAAACGACTCCTACTCAACGAAATCTAAGGTCGAAGTTTAAAAATTCAAAAAAAAACAGAAAAAAAAGATGGTAAAAATTAATTTTTTCGGTGGCACAGGCGCGTTTTAAACGATAGAGGTCTGAAACTTGGCAGAGAGCTTCCTTTTTAGAGCATCTTTCAAACGATATATACTTTTTAGGGGTTACCGATAAATATTTTTTAGGGTCACGCAACCTGTTTATACTTTTTTCGATTATTTTTTCATTGTTTTTTAATAACTTAATAACTTAGGGGGCACGGTTTAAAATGAAAAAAAAAATTTTTCCATGGTGGAAAACTTATTTTTATATCAAAAACTTTCTTTTAAAGCATGGGCACGTCGTGCCGCGGCATTTTGGGAACCAGGGAACACCCTACCGGGGTACCCTCGTCATCGGTGACGTGGGTGTCCAGGTCCATCCTACCTTCTTCAACACTTCGGAACAAACTTAAAATGTAAAACGAATAAAAAATTAGTGATAATTTTGAAAATCGGATCTAATGATTCAAGTATTTCAATACTTAGTAAATACCTATAAATACAATGAATAGCGTAAATCGAGCGATCAGCCCCTCGATACTCACCCTTCGATTAAGAGATGAGTGGCGGTAACGATTGACTTGCTATAATTTTTTATATTCACCTCAAAGCCTCCGCAACCATTCCTAATGATTAAATAAACTGAAAAGTCCCAAGAATATGGTTGATAATTTTTTGAAATTTCGTATACTTAACTCGTCTAAAACTTACCCCCAGATTAAGGGATGAGCGGCATTGACGATGGACTTGCTATAATTTTTTTCATTCACCTCAAAGCCTCCGCAACCATTCCTAATGATTGAATCAGCTGAAAAGTCTCATGGGTTCGTTTGATAATTTTTTAAAACCGAATTTTCGTATACTCAACTCGTCTTAAACTTACCCCCCGATTAAGGGATGAGCGGCATTGACGATTGACTCGATATAATTTTTTTTATTCACCTCAAAGCCTCTGAAATCATTCCCAATGATTAAATTGGCTGAAAAGTCCCAAGGGTCTGTTTGATAATTTTTTAAAACCTAATTTTCGTATACTCAACTCTTCTAAAACTTACCCCCCGATTAAGGGATGAGCGGCATTGACGATTGACTCGCTATAATTTTTTTTATTTACCATAAAACCTTCGCGACAATTTACACTCGTTAAATCGGCTGAAAAATTCCATGGGTTCGTTTGATAATTTTTTAAAACCTCATTTTCGTATACTCAACTCGTCTAAAACTTACCCCCCGATTAAGGGATGAGCGGCATTGACGATTGACTCGCTATAATTTTTTTCATTTACCTTAAAACCTTCGCGACAATTTACACTCGTTAAATCGGCTGAAAAATTCCATGGGTTCGTTTGATAATTTTTTAAAACCTCATTTTCGTATACTCAACTCGTCTAAAACTTACCCCCCGATTAAGGGATGAGTGGCATTGACGATTGACTCGCTATAATTTTTTTCATTTACCTTAAAGCCTCCACAACCATTTTCATTCATTAAATCGGCTGAAAGGTCTCAAAGGTTCGTTTGATAATTTTTCAAAACTGAAGATCGTCCCCGTTGGCCACTAAACCGAATCAGAGCTCCTAGGAATGACTCAGTCATCAGGTCGCCTACGAGCTTGAAGTGTAATGCCTTTGTGCTCATAGGAACAAATTTGGATATGTCTAGATGTCGTCGAATCCATCTTCTTATTCAAACCATGAACCTCAAAAGAACAAGAAGATTCGAGAATTTGTCTAAGAGGTCAGGGGATTGACTCTATAAAGTACAACAAGTGTATAAGGCATGTTCATTGGGGAGGTCGCTGAACAAATCATTTCGAGTATTTTCTTATGACCAAAATTCAGATTTTTCAGCGAGCCAGCTGGGTCTTTTACACCAATCAGCCTTTTGCTGAAGTGTGATTAAGTCAACGCCTCTTGAGGCCACATCCACTGGGTTTGACTCCGTTGGAACGTACTTCTAAATGTGAGAGGGAAGGAGTTCTTGGATATGAGCAACATAATCATCAACAATAGAATTGTTGATTGGATTATTAAACCGAAGCTAATGTAGGACAATCTTGGAACCACTCCATGCATGACAGTTTTCGATATTTATTCCAAACTCCTTTGAGGTTAGACCAACAACTTAGCAGCCATCAACGCAGCCCTCAATTCTTACCTAGGAATAGTCATCCGTGCAGTAGGCTTTGAGGATGGTTGAAGACTCTTGATGGATGTCAGTTTGGTTTTTGCAAAAGAATGAAAGTGCGCTCGGAGCCACGTGGATAATCAGTTCTTAAATAAACGATTGCTGCTATCGTGCGTCGACTTGCATCAGCAAAAACATGCAGTTCCAACTGACTTGATGAATAACAACGTATCCAGCGAGGAATCGTGATATTTGAAACATACTTCAGTTGCTCCACAAACATTGTCGATTGTCTGAAAAGTGAATCTGGAATTATCTCATCCCAGTCAAGACGTGGACGCCAAATGTCTTGAATAAGCATCTTGGCCAATAAGGTATCTAGAGTTAGCCAACCGCATGGGTCAAAAATGCGCACAAGGTCAGCCAAATTTGTTCTCTTTGTGTTCTGAACCTGAATGTTCGGAGGTGATAACTGAAAATTGTCGTCGATCGAGTTCCAACTGACTCCTAACTCGCTTACATGACCTTCTGTGCTGAACTGTCGCCATGACGGTTGGAGTCTTGCATCCTCAGGAAGGCCATCGAGCAATTCTGGCTGTTTGCAACCCACTTTCTCAATGGAAAGCCTCCAGATTGTAAAAGGCCAATTACTTGATCTCGTCGAGATCGTGCTGTTTCCACATCATCAGCGCCTGACAACACATCGTCAGCATACCTGTCTTCCTCCACAATAAGAACTGCGTCGGGCCATGCCTGCCCTTCATCGAGGCACAGCTGTTTAACAGTACCGAGAGCTTGGCAAGCTGCACACGAAGTTCCATAAGTGACAGTAAGCAGCTGAAAATGTTTTGATGGGCTGGATCCATCAGGACTCCACACTATTCTTTGAAGGTCGACATCTTGTTCATCAATTAATATTTGTCGGTACATCGTACGCAAATCCGTGCCAAACAATTACATGTCTCCTCCAGTGAATCAAAGCCATCGTCAACGGTCTTTGAAGTTTCGGGCCGGTGTATAGAACATCATTCAAGCTGTAACCTTGACCGTAGAGTTATTCAATTCAACATCCGTCAGCTGTCGCATGTGCCCACATGAAAGATACTCAGCTATGAACCGTTTGTACTGAGTAACCATTTCGGGATCTCGATGAAGCCGTCGATGTAAGGCGTAGAGAGAGGCTAGGGCTCCATTCAGATTGTCTCCAAGAAGGTTCGAATTATCATGCTAGTATGGCATGAAAATGATGTATCGTCCATCATCAGTGCGGCGATATTGAGATAATATAGCTTCACACTTCACGTCATCAGGCGACTTACGAGTTACATGCGGTATATCTTCAACTTCCCAGAATCGTTGAACAAGTGAAATCAGTTAAGTGTGCCAAGATGGATTTAAATCTTGCTGAGTAGTCATGCAAATAATAGAGTTTGGTGACTGAGCTTGACTCGGTATCTGCCCCGAAAAAATCCAACCCAAAACTGTCAGTTGGATGATGAAAGTGTCTTGAATTTTGAATCCCGGCTTGAGGAGATAGTGATATGCATTAGTCCCTAACAAAATGTCGACGCTGCCAGGATTGTAGAAAGTTGGATTAGCGACAAGATTGATTTGAAGGCACTTATTGACAATTTCAGGACAGACAGCAGCTGAAGGAGTATTTAAACCGAGTCTTTGAATACAATAAAAGTCAATTGTCATGGCAAAGTTTGAGTTAATTGATTTCAGTATTAATGAGGTTTGTTCTTTAGCCTGAGCGATAGTTTCTCCACCCACTGCTGAAATTGACGCTCCTACTGGCTCAAGAGCAGCGTGCAACTTGCGAGCCAATCCAATCGAAATTAAAGAAATTCGGAGCAAGGATCAAGTATTGCTTTAACAGTCACATCGTGACCACGAGGACCCATTAACAATGCCTTGGTGGTTGGAAGCACGGTCAGTCACAAAGAAGATAGGTCTATGATTGCTGCAGGGGTTGAATTATTTTCGATGTTGGATCGAACTCGTTTCGAAGGATTGGGATTTTGAAAATTTCCTGACGGTCTTTTCTGATTATCGAAATGAAGTAGAGAGTGGTGACTTGCTCGGCAGTGTTGACAAACTGATTGAGAGGGGCATCTTACTGCTCTATGATCAGCTTTTCTGATATTGAAGCAAAGATTTGATTTATTAATTACTTGCTTTCGCTCTGCAACGCTCAATTGAAATTTCTCACAGTGTCCTATGTAATGAGATATTTCACACAGCGGGCAAAGGCCACAAGAGGCTTGAGTGGCGAGAGTTCGACATCGACGACGCAAAAATTCAATCTGAATGTGATCACCTCTTTGTTTGGAGTAGCTGAGGGTTTGTTGAGAGCTTCCAACTTCTCGAGTTCATCTTCCCAGGAACGTCTAGTCGTCACATCCATGGCTGAAGAGGTAAACGAGATCATCCAGACATCCCAATGTTCAACAGGCTGCTTTAATGCTTTCAGTTGATCTCGGTGCTTTTCAACAGTATCCAAAAGGGTCTGTAGCCCTGATGCAGACTCTTCCCGTAAGAGTATCAAATTCCGCAAAGCCATAATGTGATCTTGCACCAGCAGACGGCTATGTTCAAATCTGGTCTAGAGCGCACCCCATGCTGTAGCGTAATTCGAACTATTAAGCGGGAGTGTGTCAATGGCTGTTTTGGGGTCACCTTACCCATGTGAATTTAAGTAGTAAAGCTTCTCGACGTCACTGAGATATTTGTCTTCATGAATTAGTACTCTGAAAAGGTCTCTAAAATATTTCCAGTCTTCTCGACCGCCACTGAAAGTGGGGATATTTATTTGAGGTAAACGCAACCCACGACTGCTAGCTGAATTCTCAGTAGAGACTGTCGTTTTGCCGGCTGTAGAGCAGACATGATTTTGTCTCGGGCATTGTACAAATATGAAGCAGCGGCAAGGAAGCTGTTTCCATCAGCCGTGTACAGATCAGTAATTTTGGCAGAGTCTTCGCCCAGAGGTAGGGTCTGAAGAAGCCTGACATAATTTCCTTTGAAGTCGAACCATTAGCTGTCTTCTAATTTTGTTCTCGCCTCAATCAGACCAGTGTTCCAGTGCTCAATAGCTTCGATAGTAGAGGCCGATTGATATAAAACATCCGCAAGTGATGAGTGCGTCTTGTATAGATCATCCCATCTGTCGTCATCCCTGAAAAAGTTTTAGTTGTCTATGCTTTCTATACTCAACAAAACAGGATATGTCATCTCATGATGCGATCAGTTGAGATTGACTTCAATTTCAATTCACATGATAAATTCAACTACGAGTCAAATTCAGTCAAACTTTTTATGGTCCACACGGTAGTTGCATTTTACGCGGAAAGCTGTGAAAGCTGTGCTCGTGACGTACATCAGAATTTTCTAAACTTAAATGAGTATTGAATCCACGACATGGACAGTCTCACTACTGCGGCCGCGGCATATAAACAAATCTCGCAATTCGCGACAGAGGCAATCTCATTACCGCGACGACGGCAGATTAAAAATCTCATAAGCGTGAGCTAGCACGCAATCCGCGACACGGGCAGTCTCACTACTGCGGCCGCGGCAGATAACTTAATCTCATAAGCGTGAGCTTGCACGCAATCTATGGCATTGGTAGTACAGCAGCTGCGACCGTGGTAAAAAAAAAAAAAAAAATCATATCGAATGCAAAGTAAATTGAGAAAAAGACAGAATCTCGATTGCATCAAGTTTTAAATCACTTGAATTCTCCTAACCAAAATTCATAACCCCCACTTTTTTTTTTTACTTACATTGTGAAAACAAATATGTTTATTCAAATGAGACTTCTACGAAAAACGCTGATTTATCCGGCTTCTTGAACCAATGTTTAATTTTGAATGCTTTATTAAGTAATTGATTTATCAAGTACATGAAAGTAAAAATAAAGAACAGCTATTACAGAACTTCGTAGTCATAACCAACAACATAAAAGCATGTAAAACAAATATATATCACGCAATTAGTCTTTCTTTTTTTTTAATTCAAATGTGCACATTCCAAGTTTGAAGTTTCAACACTAGTTAGTGTAAAATAAAATCCTTTGTTGCTTGGTCTAACGAGCGTTTATTTAAATTCTTCTTTCCAACGTTTCATCATCGTTTGTTGATGACCTCTTCAGGGCTATATAAATTACAAAAATCGCAAATTATACAAAAATTGTGAAAAATTATAAAAATTACATCATGAATTAATTAATTTGTAAATAAAATTAAAATTAAAAATTTTTTTCACCTATAAGATTATAAAATCAGTCGATAAATTTATCGTGTTGTCGAGTACATGGTTTACATATTACTGATTTTGGAACAAACTTTTTTGATTATAAGTCTGTCTGTCGTAACGCCTCTATAGTCTTCTTATAATCTTTCTTAAGAACATAGTGTCCTTCTGTTTATTGATGTTATTAGGATACAAGTGAATGTGGAGCATTTCCAAAAATGCTCGTTTTCTCAGATCCAGCTCCGTATCAAGGACTTTGGTATTCTCAAAGTCGAAGGAATGATTATTTTCGAGACAGTGAAGAGCAATGACTGACTTATCATCATAGTTTTTTACATATGATTTATGTTCATCGACACGTTTTCTCAAATATCGTTTAGTTTGGCTTATATAAGTTTTGTCACAATCTTTACGGTCAATCTTGTAAATTACATCAGTCTTTTCAAATTTTTGAAGTGGGTCCTTGCCTAAATTTACATATTTATTCAACTTATCGATATATCTATGAACAACCTTGATCCCAAATCTTTCAAAAATGTATCGCATTCCTGGGGTGTAGTATTTATTAAAGGGAAGAATCAAGAAAGGTTCGTCCTTAAAAGTTTGCAGATTCACTGGTAAAGCATTGTTTATGTTGTCTAACCTACGTTTGGTGTGTAAGGAAATAAAGTCTTCAGGGTAACCATTATTTGTTAATAAATCTTTAACAACTCGTAGATTTCTCTTATGAAACTTCCTATCACTCAGTTTTATGGCTTTGTCTACTAAGGTGTAAACAACAGCTTTCTTGATTTGTATAGAGTGGTGAGAATCAAAGTGGACGTATCTTCCTGACACCATATCCTTTTGAAACCAATTGGTAATTAACTTGTTTTTTTCTCTCTTTATTTTCAGGTCCAAAAAATTAAGTTCCAAGTTGTTGTCTTCCTTCTCTATCGTGAATTTAATAGTTTCGTTGTGGCTATTAAACGTCTCAAATATATGTGTCAAACCAGATTTTTTGCATATCAGAAAAGTATCATCCACGTAACATCTATATATCAAATAACTGGAGCTTAATTTTTTGAGACAGTTATTTTCTATCACTTCTATAGACATAGATCTGCGAACCAAGGGCTGCAACATCCACCCATTGGTGCATCTATCTTTTGATGGTTAAATGAATTGTTAAATTTAAAGTGCGTATAATTCAAAATAAATATAATAATGTTCAAAAATTCATGCTCATTCAATTTTATTTTATTCTGTAAAAAATGCCACTCGTTTTTAATGACTTGAAGTACTAGTTAGTGTATTGACTCAGAATTTATAAATTCAAATAATGATTTAAATGTATGTATTTGGGTAACCATTAGAATAACCCCATGAGACATTCACCTCCATCACATTTAAATGCAGCAAATGTCAATGACCAACTACAAGCACGGAGAGAAAAATGTAGGGTTTCACCCGTGCTACGCTCATGGAACAGATCTGTAAGCAGCGCATGGAATCGTCCCATATGATATTCATCGGTCGATTCCATGCTCGCCACCGGATTATCCGGTGCTGCTCATGCGATTGGACTGGCGAAATAAAACACGATGACTCGCACGCGCTTGCAGGCAAAATTTTATAATTTTTTTTTTACAGTAACATTTTTTTAACAGTGATATATTAATTAATAATAAAGATTTTATTAAAAATTATTTTTTAATGAAAATTATCTAACGAAATTTATTGCCCGCTTAATATTTTGCCTGCAAGCGCGTGCGAGTCATCGTGTTTTGTTTCACCAGTCCAATCGCATGAGCAGCACCGGATAATCCGGTGGCGAGCATGGAATCGACCGATGAATATCATGGGACGATTCCATGCGCTGCTTATAGATCTGTTCCATATGGCGTAACATGGGTCAAACCCTACATTTTTCTCTCCGTGAGGAGCTAGTATACAGGGTGAGTCATTTTAATCTATAGGCTCCAAAATCTCGAAACTGAAGCCCCGGACCAAAAAATTTTTCTTATAAAAGTCATATGATTTGGAGGGGGAAAGAAAATGGTTACCTTGGATTTGGGCCCGGGGCCTTATTTTGGGCCCTAGGGACCCAAAGTCCGTTTTTTTAATTGGGAACCCCTATTTTTGACCCCCGATTCAGAAAGAGCAGAAAATTTTACGATTTTTAAGTATTATTTGAAAATTTTTTTGGGCCCCCTGAGGCCCTGCAGGGGCTTGTAAAGCTTTTATAAGGTCCATTTCTTTTTAACTCGAATCAACTCTGAAATAACGCATTTTTCGTATAGCACATGCATTGGAAAAGTTTTTTGGTTTGAAATTTCTAACAAAATGGGCCAAAAAAATTGGGCCCGGGGCCTTACTTTGGTCCCTACAGACCCAAAGTCCGTTTTTTTAAATGGGAACCCCTATTTTTGACTCCCGATTCAGAAAGAGCAGAAAATTTTACGATTTGTAAGTATTTTTCGAAAAAATTTTTGGGCCCCCTGAGGCCCTGCAGGGGCTTGTAAAGCTTTTATAAGGCCCATTTCTTTTTAACTCGAATTAACTCTGAAATAACGCATTTTTTGTATAGCACATGCATAGGAAAAGTTTTTTGGTTGGAAATTTCTAACAAAATGGTCCAGAAAAAATTGGGCCCGGGGCCTTATTTCGGGCCCTACGGACCCAAAGTCCATTTTTTTAAATGGGAACCCCTATTTTGACCCCGAATTCGGAAAGAGCAGAAAATTTAACGATTTTTAAGTATTTTTCGAAAATTTTTTTGGGCCCCCTGAGGCCCGGGGTCAAAAATAGGGGTTCCCATTTTAAAAAACGGGCTTTGGGTCCGTAGGGCCCAAAATAAGGCCCCGGGCCCAATTTTTTCTGGACCATTTTGTTAGAAATTTCCAACCAAAAAACTTTTCCTATGCATGTGCTATACAAAAAATGCGTTATTTCAGAGTTAATTCGAGTTAAAAAGAAATGGGCCTTATAAAAGCTTTACAAGCCCCTGCAGGGCCTCAGGAGGCCCAAAAATTTTTTCGAAAAATACTTATAAATCGTAAAATTTTCTGCTCTCCGAATCCGGGGTCAAAACTAGGGGTTCCCATTTAAAAAAACGGACTTTGGGTCTGTAGGGACCAAAGTAAGGCCCCGGGCCCAATTTTTTTGGCCCATTTTGTTAGAAATTTCAAACCAAAAAACTTTTCCAATGCATGTGCTATACAAAAAATGCGTTATTTCAGAGTTGATTCGAGTTAAAAAGAAATGGACCTTATAAAAGCTTTACAAGCCCCTGCAGGGCCTCAGGGGGCCCAAAAAAATTTTCAAAAAATACTTAAAAATCGTAAAATTTTCTGCTCTTTCTGAATCGGGGGTCAAAAATAGGGGTTCCCAATTAAAAAAACGGACTTTGGGTCCCTAGGGCCCAAAATAAGGCCCCGGTCCCAAATCCAAGGTAACTATTTTTTTTCCCCCTCCAAATCATAAAACTTTTATACGAAAAATTTTTTGGTCCGGGGCTTCAGTTTCGAGATTTTGGAGCCTATAGATGAAAATGACTCACCCTGTATAGAGGATAAATCTAAAATTAAACTTGATAGTCGGACAAATTCATCTTGGAAAATAAACTGAGAACAATAAACCTTATCAGAGTTAGTTAGTGTATGTACTCAAAATTTATAAATTCCAATGATGATTTAAATGCATGTACTTGTGTGACAATTTGAGTGCCCCCATGAGACATTGATCACCATCGCATTTAAATGCATCAAATGTCAATTAGTATATAGACCAAGTACATGGAGTTAGTCTCTATGTACTTGGTCTATATACTAATATAGCGGATAAAATTAAAATTAAACTTGATAGTTAGACGAATTCATCTTGGAAAATAATCATTCACTTACTCAAAAAAACTTCACTCATTAAAAAAAAAAAAACTTCAATTTTTATTGGATAAATAAGCCTCACACAACACAAAACCTCCGAAGCTCCAACAGAATATTTCACAATTTCAATTCACTCTAACTCATAGATGATTATCTTCCGACGACTTTAGATTTTGTTTTATACTTTGTTTTAAAAAATTATGGCCAAATATTTTTCTATAATTATTGGTTAAGGTTATCGGTCATAATAGTTATTAATTAAACTATGCTAATTGTGAATTTAGCATAATACCGCTGTATATTTTACTACTTTCTTAATTACTTTATTGTTTCTAAATCATGTAATAAAATAGAAATAATGACCACTGTCTTGTGCTCAGCTGATTGCCTCTGCTATCTGCAGTGCACACACCGTGAGCCTGTGAGACCCTCGGCTTCTTGCGTACGCGCACCTCACCTGGGCAGCCTGCTCGCATGCCTTGCTGCAGGCTGCAAGAGTGAGACAGCGTTATGTAAGATCCGGTTTAGCCACATGCAGCGCATGTAGAGAAACCGGATGCTCAGGGACTGGAAACGAAAAAATCTAAAGGAAATCAGCGCTTTGAATATTGAAACGATCATAAATTTTTAACGCAGAACTATTTCAGGATGATTTTTTTTTAACCTGCTCAGGGGGTCATAGGCTACGCGTAGAATATATAGTCAAGCAAAAATAATCATCCTAATAGTGCTTTTTTCATGAGCGACCTAACCTAAAACTGAAATTCAAAGTAATATAAAGCGGTACGCTTTCACGGTAGTTGGTGTTACCCACTCGCCGTCCAAGTTCTACCGCCCTTTAGGATTATTAGAACAAATTTTTCAAAACGATTCACCCCGGAGGAGTGGGTAGTAGGGGTAGTGCTCCTTGTGTAGACCTGAGGTATGCTTAATTCTCACATCTCTGAGGTTTACTATGATATCGCGAAGATGTGCTTTGCTGAGCAAGGATCTGCTCTGAGGGTGAGTTATATTTCATCCCGTTGATGAGCGTATTGATGCTATGAGGTCGTCTTCCTGCTTACCTTGCATCTTAAAGGCGCGAGTGTGAAATCCGCGTAACAGTCTTACACCTGCTGAGTGTGAGATCGTTAAACAAGCGATTAAAGCTATATTTTTATATTTTTGGAAGAAAAATACAGGTAAGAATCACCTCATTTTAAATAGTTCATTTTTATCTTAAAAATTAGTCTGTCAACTTATTTTTTTTTTTTTCCACAATATTTGAAGTAAAATAAATTATTAGTACAAATTTTTCAAAACGATCTGCCTCAGTTTTTTTAAGCACCAGTAAAAACGTCTTATCCCGTAAGAATATGTACTTGAAACAATAATCTTGTTATTGTAATATCTCAAAATTTAGGCCAATCTAAAAATTTTTTGTTTAGAATTATAATCTACAGTGTTATAATTAGATTTCCTCCAAGTATCAGGAATATTGAACTAAAGTTTTGCAGTGTTGATTTAATTTATTTAATTTATTTAATCTTATTTATTTATTTATTTTATTCTGGATAAGTTTAATTAGTTTATATGGGTCTTTTCGGGGCCTTAATATGATTGGATTTTTTCTCATTTACAGATGTAGCTTGTGAATGAGAAAAATTTAAATCCTTTGGTTGAATTGTAATTAGATTGTAAGACCGATATAAATATCTGTTAGTTGGTTATTACAGACAGTCAACAAAAATATAAGTTGAATTTAAAATAGAAATTAACTTGCCATTTTCTTTTAAAGATAATTTTTCTGAGAGCCATTAATTCATTAACCATTCTCTTAAAGATAGTAGAAGAACATACTCACCATATCAGACAACTTAAAAATAACCCTGGATTGAGTTATTAAAGCTTAATTTTTTCGATTTAATTTCCTACAGCATCCTGGAAAGTAATAGTATTTATCGGTACAGTTCCGATAGATTTCAATCGGATCAATTTTACAAGTTATATGTCAACAGTAAAAAAAAATACAAATTGTGAAAGTAGATCATGCGAGTGTGAGTTCTTATTCAAACAGATAAATGTACGGAGATACAGGGCCAAAACTGTCGAAAAAATCCAGATTGATCTAGTTAACTCTATGAAAGAGGTTGAAAGCATAAAGCCAAATAATTTCCTCTTCAACGCTTGCATTAAGATAAAAAGGTTTGCTCTCCTTGGAATGATAGGTACCCTTATTAAGGTACTGTTTAGTATACTAAGTCAAGAAGATGGGGAACGGTACAATCAACAATCCGAACTCGCACACCTAGCCATCGAAGATTAACATATAATCCTACACAATTTAGCTAATCCTCTGCTGAACTAACATAATTTAAATAAGCTTATTAACTTCAAAAAGAATTTTGATTATGTATTTTATAGTCTAGGAATTACACGAGTGATGAATGAATTAGAGGCAATCATCATTTTTTATGAAAACACTCTTGTGACCTTGCAACAAGCTGTAGTTGACGCTAGACACGGCAGGATACATCTCTCTCTGTTATCAACCAAATCTTTGCAGAAAGTAATTAGAGAAACCCCAAATCATCATACTCAATACGAATTCCCGATCCCTACAACTCACGCCCAAAACGATAAACTTGCCGTTGTAAGTACCCTCAAATTAGGCTACTACAATCATAACTTTTTAATCAGCATCAACGTACCAATGTTGGATAAATTTCCAACGAAATTGTATAAGATACTCTCAGTATCTGTGCCACAATTTCTCAGCATTTATAAAGCCCCAATCGGATAATACAACCTAATTGCATGATGAACGCTCCCATTCATTTCTGAACCGAAGAAACCTGAATAATTATAGACCAACTGAACACCATCTGATTTGTCACGATAATAGTACCCTTTACGAATCAAACGAAGACACGGCTTGTGAAAATCAGTTACTGTGTCAACCTGACTCGAGTGATTTAAGGAAGTGTAACATCAACATCTTACCAATGAATGAAGACCAATGGATACACTTTGGATCCAACGAAGGCTACATTTTTACACAAAATGAGTATATTACAAATATTGTGCCCTCAACGAAAAGATCCCTAAGTCGTAATAAAAAGCAAAAGTTCTTATAGATAAACGGCCTTCGTTCAGGTTGAATCAACCACATAACTCTGACAGGAACTCGAAAACTTAGTAAGATGAATCACTATACTTTTCTCGTTTTTTACTCAACATATGCACAATTGATAACAATATCCACGAAAAAGTAGAAACAATGACTAACGGCAAGGATAAGTTAAAAATTAAAATTAATAGATTAAACGACGGAGACTCCTTAATGAGCATTCAAAAAAAGTATGAGAAATTCTGAACTGAACAAACTTATTCGACATACACTTAAGTAGCACTCATGGTTATTACTGCATTGTTAGTCATCATCATTTGCATGGATCACCGTAAAGTCAGCTGCCTCGGACGAAGACGTCAGAACCAGTCTCCGGAACCCCATGGCACAGGAGATGAAACGAGTTTTTTTAGACTCATAAATAATATTTATCAATCCGCTAGTTTTGAGATCCCCAGTGCTTCCGAACTTACAAGGAGAGGCTACACCCTGCGGGTCACCGATCCTAACGAAACTTTGGGGATCTTTTCTAATATCAAAAAATGAAGAAATCCATCAATTATTGTCCAATGGGGCCTTGATATCGATTTGCCATATAGCTCAGATGGCCTTTTTAGCACTATTTCGGTTTTTTAGCTAATTTTTCAAAAACTCCTCTTCAAAGCCTATTGCACTTACAGAATTCTGCAATCTTGCATTCTCTTTGTTTTTTCATTTACTTTACAAAAAAAATATTCTTAAGTTCACTTTGAATGAGTTTGACCCTAGGCTAAGAGGATTTCTAAAAGCATTTTTTTGGATTTTTTAGCCACATTACCAGTACAAGAATTAGAGTTGACCAAGTATCCGAAGTTGAAGATTCGGATACTTTTGGGATTTCAAAAAGTATCCGAAAAAAGTATCTTTGGATACTTTTCAATTTTTAATCCGAAAAAGTTTCTTTAGATACTTTAAAAGTATCTTTGGATACTTCTTAAATTTGTAAAGTATCCGAAAAAAGCAGTTTCGGATACTTTTATAATCAAAATGTATCCGAACATGCTTTTTGTCATAAAAATGTTATCAATTGATACAGTTAAAAAGTTTAACTTCTCTACCAATGAGTGCAAAAGCAAAAGTCAAATTAAAAAAAAAAATATTAAAAACGTGATCGGAAATTGTTGTGGATGCTCGCACGGATGCTAAGGATTATAAAAGGATTTAAAGTACTCTATTGCATCTAATTTTTTGCAAAACAAAAAAAAAATTACTTTTTGAACCAATTTTTGAAGTTGATCATGTTCAAACGTATTCATCGAAAGCTAGCAGAAAGCATGTTCAGATATACTTCGATTATAAAAGTATCCGAAACTGCTTTTTTCGGATATTTTACAAATTTAAGAAGTATCCGAAGATATTTTTTCAAAACAAGAAAAGTATCCAAAAATACTTTTTTCGGATACTTTTCAAATTGAAAAGTATCCTGAAATACTTTTTCGAAAAAAGAATAGTATCCAAAAATATTTTTTTCGGATACTTTAATAATTTAAAAGATCAAACGTATCCGAAGATAATTTTCCAAAAAAAGAAAAGTATCCGAAGATGATTTTTCAAAAAATCGAAAGTATCCGAAGATACTTTTTCGGATACTTTTACAGTACCTAAAGATACCCTTTCGGATACTTTTATAGTATCTGAAGAAACTTTTTCGGATACTTTTGAAATTTATCTTGTATTTGAAGATACTTTCATGAAATTTATCTTGTACCCAAAGATACTTCTTTCGGATACTTTTTGAAAACCCAAAAGTATCCGAAATTTCAACTTCGGATACTTGGTCAACTCTGCACATTACTGAGTTTACTGATTTCACATACTTCAAATACCGTACTTAATCCCCAACTCATCTCTCACTCACTCGACCAACAAACACTACTCACCCTATTCATTCTGAACCTGTCTCATCTTAGATCTCTAACTTAAACCGCCCACCCTGAAAACTACTCTAGTAATTAGTGAAATAGTAAAAAAATCACGATTATTTTCAAATTTTGCAATCTCGTACAAACAATACTAGATTTTTAACAAATTTTTTTACAGATTCTTCATGAGATGAAGTTACTTCCTGCATAGTAACAGCTCGCGAAATTGCGTTTAAACTCATTTATGATTTTATAGGTGGAGCGTTGGATTTAAAATGATAAACGACTTTGTTCAGCACCTTCTCATGACAACAAAGAGTGTTTAGTAAAAATTTGAATGAAATAATTAGAAAGCTGAACTCAAGACCTTTTGAATGATGTATGATTTCATATGAAAATTCTAGTTAGAGCCAAAGTTATAATTGTTGGGATTATTGTAGAGGTAGATCAAATTAGTGAAACACTTTGTGGTTAATTTATAGTATTTAATTATTATTTAATAGTAAGGTTACAAATTATCCGCATGCGAGCATCGTGCTCCGCACCGTTTTAAGTGAATCATTTGATATCAAATTTATTAAACCGATAAAAATGTTTGAAGATAATTCGGATGCTTTGTTAATCGCGAAATTTGGAAATTTTACAAAGAACTCTAAACACATAGAGGTTCAGTACCATTTTGTTAACGAAAATTATGAAAAGAAAGTTATAGATATTTTGAAGGTAGAGTCACAGAATAATATTGCTGATATCCTGACTAAAAGTCTTGATAAAAATAAATTTATTAAAAACTGCGAAGCCCTGAAATTATTGTAAATTTTTTTTTGAAACTGATTAAATTTAAACTATTATGAAATAATGAAATAAATGTAGAAAGAAAACAAATATTATAAATTTAAGGAGGCGTGTTGAAATATAGCTAAATATTATAATATTAGAATCGTGTCACCATGTATTGTCTCGACCCCCGACGGTGAACACGAATAGAATATGTGTATGTGTGAGTGAGAACGCTACACGCAACTATGCGACGACACGCGACGCGATCAGTTGAGTACTGTACTAGCAGCTGACCGGTGCGGAGCATTAATAGTATTTAATTATTATTTAATAGTAAGGTTAAAAATTATCCGCATGCGAGCATGTGTTTAGAGTTCTTTGTAAAATTTCCAAATTTCGCGATTAACAAAGCACCCGAATTATCTTCAAACATTTTTATCGGTTTAATAAATTTGATATCAAATGATTCACTTAAAAGATTTCTTATAAATAAAATTTCAGTCACTGCTTCGGACATAGCAGTATACTCCGCAAAGGTTGAACATTTCGTTACGCAGTTTTGTTTTCTCGATTTCCAAAATACAACATTGTTAAATAAACGTATTACAAATCTGGTAGTCGATCTTCTATCTATGCTATCGCCTGCATAGTCTGAATCTACCATACAGTCTAAGTTTGCATTTTTTTTTTTTTTCATCGGTGTAAGTTAATTTTAAATCTTTAGTTTTAATAAGATATTTCAAAATTCTCATAGCATATTTAAAATGTGTTTCATTGTAGCAGTTCTGGAATCGACTAAGATAATTCACGGCAAAAGAAATATCAGGTCTTGTACCTGAGCTAATATACAATAATTCACCAATCAAATTTCTATATTTTATTCTTTCGTCGATTTTAGAAGCTTGCTCTAGCTTAAGATTATTCTCCATATGAATGTCGTATATTTTCCATAGGAGTGTCGTAAAATTTTGCATTTTCTAACCTGTATTTTACAGACAAAGATTCTACATATTTTGTTTGACTCAATGTCATTAAATTTCTCTCATCATTATAATTCACATCAATCCCTATATAATTACTGATTTTACCCATGTCTTTCATAATAAATTTATTCATAAGTTTAGATTTAATATATTCAATTTTAGATTTATCTTTACAACATATTAACAAATCATCAACAAAAACTAATATATATATATAGGATCTTTCCCTGTTTTGTTTACATGTAAGCATTGATCATAATTACTTCTAGTAAAATTCAGTTTTTCAACATAATCAATAAAACAATCGTACCAAACTCTAGAACTTTCTCTAAGATCATAAAGTGCCTTTTTCAGTTTGCATGCTCTATCTTCTCCCGTTTCAAAACCTTGTGGTTCGCGAATATAAACTTCTGACTTTACATTGCCATTTAGAAAGGCTGTTTCTACATCCATCTGATCAATAAATAAATTATTAGCACAAGAATAACTTAACAAAATTTTCAAGGTTTGCATTTTGCCTACTGGCGAATAAACATTCTCAATATAATCTTTCCGTTGAAAGCCTCTAGCAACTAAACGCGCTTTATATATATTATTATTTTTCTTCGTGAAAATCCATTTCACATCAATAATTTTCTTATCTTTCGGCTTTTTTACAATAGTCCAAGTTTCATTTTATTCAAACTTTTTATTTCATTTTCCATAGCTTTTTGTCATTCTAAAGATTCTATGGAGTTCAACGCCTCCTCAACTGTACTTGGTACATTTGCATCTACATAATTTACATATGGGTCAAAATAATACTTTTTTAAAAAACCGTCCGCACGAGGTTCACCGATTTTATTGCAATTTTTTTGGCAAAAGTACTATTTAATAGAAGATTTTTACCACAAACAAGAGGTCTCTATCTTATTTCTGTTTGGTGCTAGATTTTTTCAAAGATTTAAAAATGGCCTATTTTTAAGCTGTTTTAAGCAATTTTAAGGTATTTTTCGAAAAATTCTAACTTTTGATCAAAATGAGATAGAAACCTCTAGTTTGCGGCAAAATTTTGTACAAAATAAGTTCTTTTTTGTAAAAATATTTTGACAATATAGTTTGGTTATTTTTATAATAATACAGTCCTACACAGATATTGATATTTTTGCTCATTTGCAGATATCTTCAAAAGACCGTAGCTTTTCCTAGGCTAAATTTTTGTGCATATTAAAAAATTGTTAAATTTTTTTTATGAAAAAACAAAAATTTTGCGACCAACCAGAACCCTGTGCGATCTTCCACTTCCAAGATACAGCTGTTTAAAGTTGTCAAAAAACACAAAAAACGCGTTTTTTACGATTTTCACACGCATTTTTGAACGGTTTCGACCTTTTTTTTTCTCTCAAAAATATGTGGAATCTTCTCTTCATATGTTTCCAAACAAGCTCCCATAGTAATTGTAGTGCGGATTTGGGGTTTTAGTTGATTCCAAAGCATACACTTTTGACACATTTTATGTGCTAACTAGTGTTTTTTTAACAATATACACGCTACATTTAACTTTTTTATTCATTATAGATGTCTTGAAATTATTTTTTGACTAAAAACTATTCAAATTCCAGCCAAAATTAGATCACCTGCTTTGAAAAAATTGATACTCAACGAAATATTGATTTCAATATCAAAATTATATACTACTTTTATTCAGTTTTTTAGTTTTTTGATTCGTTAAAAATCTATGTTCAAATATTGTAAATAATATACCACTTGTTTATTGATTTTTTTCTATTTAAAATGTTATGTTTTGAATGCTATGAAGCATGCAACAATCTACCAATCTACATTCTACTTATAATTATGTCCACTTATGAAAAAAAGAATGAGAGATTCGATTAGAAAGTCGAGTCGATATATCGAATCGAAACTTGATCTTTGATTCTTGGAGCAAGAGCGCCGCCTTAAAGGCCTCTCAAAAGTGTGAACCAGCTGGACGCGCCAAATTTGAAATCTTCAGGCATGCCTGATTTGATTTTTTTTTTTTTTTTTTTTTTTTTAATTAATAAAGTGAGTAACGAAATTTAAATTTTTAATAAACAAATATGCGGACAAGCTTACAACCCCATAACTCTAGTCGTAGTGAATAACAAATAATTAACTTTAGTAAAATTAATTAATTTTTTTTAAAAAACAAATAAGTCAATGAGCTACAACCCCATAATTTTGGGCATGGCTAAAAAAAATGTTAATATTTTTAAAAAACCGATAAGGCGACAAGCTACAACCCCATAACTTTGGGCATGGCTAAAAAAAATGTTAATATTTTTAATAAACAAATAAGACGATGAGCTACAACCTCATAACCTTGGGCATGGCTAAAATAAAAGTTAATATTTTTAATAAACAAGTAAGGCGATGAGCTACAATCCCATAACAGTGGGCAGAGTGAATGAAAAATAATTAAATTTTCTAATAAACAAATAAGCCGATGAGCTGCAACACCATAACCTTGGGCATGGCTGAAAAAAAATGTTAATATTTTTAATAAACCAATAAGGCGATAAGGTACAACCCCATGACGGTTGGCGCAGCGAATGAAAAATAATTAATTTTTTTAATAAACAAATAAGCCGATGAGCCACAACCCCATAACATTGGGCGTAGTGAATGAAAAATAATTAATTTTTTTAATAAACAAATAAGCCGATGAGCCACAACCCCTTAACGATGGGCGTAGTGAATGAAAAATAAATAATTTTTTTCATAAACAAATGAGCCGATAAGCTACAACCCCATAAGATTGGGCGCAGCGAATGTAAAATATGTGAATATTTAAATAAACAACTAAGCAAACAAGTTTACCACCCCATAACCTTATACATGGATAAAAAAAAATTTTGAGCCATGCCCAATGTTATGGGGTTGCAGCTAATCGGCTTATTTGTTTATTAAAAAATGTAATTATTTCTCATTCACTCCGCCCAGTGTTATGGGGTTGTAGCTCATCGCCTTATTTAGCATAGCTATTTACCATAGCTAACTAGTGTTTTTTTAACAATATACACGCTACATTTAACTTTTTTATTCATTATAGATGTCTTGAAATTATTTTTTGACTAAAAACTATTCAAATTCCAGCCAAAATTAGATCACCTGCTTTGAAAAAATTGATACTCAACGAAATATTGATTTCAATATCAAAATGATATACTACTTTTATTCAGTTTTTTAGTTTTTTGATTCGTTAAAAATCTATGTTCAAATATTGTAAATAATATACCACTTGTTTATTTATTTTTTTCTATTTTTGAAATTACAAATAATTGATCATAGTTTATCAATTATTCTGATAAAACAATCATGGATTACTATTGCTTACTCTGAAAAAAATGAGTCCAAATTAAAAATGTTATTTTTTGAATTCTATGAAGCATGCAACAATCTACCAATCTACATTCTACTTATAATTATGTCCACTTATGAAAAAGAGAATGAGAGATTCGATTAGAAAGTCGAGTCGATATATCGAATCGAAATTCGATCTTTGATTCTTGGAGCAAGAGCGCCGCCTTAAAGGCCTCTCAAAAGTGTGAACCAGCCAGACGCGCCAAATTTAAAATATTCAGGCATGCTTGATTTGAATTTTTTGTTTTTTTTTTTAATTAATAAAGTGAGTCACGAAATTTAAATTTTTAATAGACAAATTAGCGGACAAGCTTACAACCCCATAACCTTAGGCGTAGTGAATAACAAATAATTAACTTTTGTAATAAACAAATAAGCCGATAAGCTACACCTCCAAAACACTGGGCGTACTTAGTAAAAATAATTAATTTTTCTTAATAAACAAATAAGCTGATAAGCTACACCACCATAACCTAGCGCATGGCTGAAAAAAATGTTAATATTTTTAATAAACAAATAAGGTGATAAGTTACAACCGCATAGCCTTGGGCATGTCTAAAAAAAATATTAATATTTTTAATAAACAAATAACGCGATGAGCTACAACCTCATAACCTTGGGCATGGCTATAAAAAATGTTAATATTTTTAATAAACAAATAAGGCGATGAGCTACAACCCCATAACACTGGGCGGAGTGAATGAGAAATAATTACATTTTTTAATAAACAAATAAGCCGATTAGCTGCAACCCCATAACATTGGGCATGGCTCAAAATTTTTTTTTATCCATGTATAAGGTTATGGAGTGGTAAACTTGTTTGCTTAGTTGTTTATTTAAATATTCACATATTTTACATTCGCTGCGCCCAATCTTATGGGGTTGTAGCTTATCGGCTCATTTGTTTATGAAAAAAATTATTTATTTTTCATTCACTACGCCCATCGTTAAGGGGTTGTGGCTCATCGGCTTATTTGTTTATTAAAAAAATTAATTATTTTTCATTCACTACGCCCAATGTTATGGGGTTGTGGCTCATCGGCTTATTTGTTTATTAAAAAAATTAATTATTTTTCATTCGCTGCGCCAACCGTCATGGGGTTGTACCTTATCGCCTTATTGGTTTATTAAAAATATTAACATTTTTTTTCAGCCATGCCCAAGGTTATGGTGTTGCAGCTCATCGGCTTATTTGTTTATTAGAAAATTTAATTATTTTTCATTCACTCTGCCCACTGTTATGGGATTGTAGCTCATCGCCTTACTTGTTTATTAAAAATATTAACTTTTATTTTAGCCATGCCCAAGGTTATGAGGTTGTAGCTCATCGTCTTATTTGTTTATTAAAAATATTAACATTTTTTTTAGCCATGCCCAAAGTTATGGGGTTGTAGCTTGTCGCCTTATCGGTTTTTTAAAAATATTAACATTTTTTTTAGCCATGCCCAAAATTATGGGGTTGTAGCTCATTGACTTATTTGTTTTTTAAAAAAAATTAATTAATTTTACTAAAGTTAATTATTTGTTATTCACTACGACTAGAGTTATGGGGTTGTAAGCTTGTCCGCATATTTGTTTATTAAAAATTTAAATTTCGTTACTCACTTTATTAATTAAAAAAAAAAAAAAAAAAAAAAAAATCAAATCAGGCATGCCTGAAGATTTCAAATTTGGCGCGTCCAGCTGGTTCACACTTTTGAGAGGCCTTTAAGGCGGCGCTCTTGCTCCAAGAATCAAAGATCAAGTTTCGATTCGATATATCGACTCGACTTTCTAATCGAATCTCTCATTCTTTTTTTCATAAGTGGACATAATTATAAGTAGAATGTAGATTGGTAGATTGTTGCATGCTTCATAGCATTCAAAACATAACATTTTAAATAGAAAAAAATCAATAAACAAGTGGTATATTATTTACAATATTTGAACATAGATTTTTAACGAATCAAAAAACTAAAAAACTGAATAAAAGTAGTATATCATTTTGATATTGAAATCAATATTTCGTTGAGTATCAATTTTTTCAAAGCAGGTGATCTAATTTTGGCTGGAATTTGAATAGTTTTTAGTCAAAAAATAATTTCAAGACATCTATAATGAATAAAAAAGTTAAATGTAGCGTGTATATTGTTAAAAAAACACTAGTTAGCACATAAAATGTGTCAAAAGTGTATGCTTTGGAATCAACTAAAACCCCAAATCCGCACTACAATTACTATGGGAGCTTGTTTGGAAACATATGAAGCGAAGATTCCACATATTTTTGAGAGAAAAAAAAAGGTCGAAACCGTTCAAAAATGCGTGTGAAAATCGTAAAAAACCGCGTTTTTTGTGTTTTTTGACAACTTTAAACAGCTGTATCTTGGAAGTGGAAGATCGCACAGGGTTCTGGTTGGTCGCAAAATTTTTGTTTTTTCATAAAAAAAATTTAACAATTTTTTAATATGCACAAAAATTTAGCCTAGGAAAAGCTACGGTCGTTTGAAGATATCTGCAAATGAGCAAAAATATCAATATCTGTGTAGGACTGTATTATTATAAAAATAACCAAACTATGTTGTCAAAATATTTTTACAAAAAAGAACTTATTTTGAACAAAATTTTGCCGCAAACTAGAGGTTTCTATCTCATTTTGATCAAAAGTTAGAATTTTTCGAAAAATACCTTAAAATTGCTTAAAACAGATTAAAAATAGGCCATTTTTCAATCTTTGAAAAAATCTAGCACCAAGCAGAAATAAGATAGAGACCTCCAGTTTGTGACAAAAGTTTTCTATTAAATAGTACTTTTGCCAAAAAAAATTGCAATAAAATCGGTGAACCTCGTGCGGACGGTTTTTTAAAAAAGTATTGTTTTGACCCATATATAAAATTAGTTACAGGATTTCCATATCTTTCAATAGGATTTTTTTTACGATTTGATTTCCTTACTGGCATTAAATTTTCATTTTGTTTATCTTTAATTTCATTCGGACTTTGTCTACTTTCGTTCTTATTTATTTCACTGTTTTCATCAATTTCAATTCTATCCTCATTATTAATTTCATTCCCGTTACCATTTTCAACTTCAATTTCGCTAGCATTACTTTCATTATCGTTATTTTCACTCTCTAAATCAAAATTTATAAAATTTCCTCTAGACTTTAAATTTTCATCAATTTTATCATCCTTCCTTTCTAAACAAATTAATTCGATTCTATCTTCAATGACTTGTACATGTCTGGCATTTATAATTCTGCCTTTAATCAAAACTCTATAACAATTATCATTATACCCAACTAAAACTCCTAATTGGCTTTTATCTTGCCACTTATTTTTTCTTAAAACTTCCAGAGTTCTCACAAATACTCTACTCCCATAAATTTTCAAATGTTTAACATTAGGCTTTTTCCCAAAAAATATCTGATAAGGTGATTTGTTTTCAATAGTGTTGGCCAATGTTCGATTCTTTAAATAAGCAACTGTATTAATAATCTCTGGCCAATATCTCTAATTTATTTTAGCTTCTCTCATTAAACATCTACCAATATCCATTGCAGATCTATTGTACCTTTCCGCTACTCCATCCAATTCGTGGACGTAGAGTGGACATGTTATTAATTTAATCCCTTTATATTTAATAAAATTAAAAATTTCTTTATTTAAATATTCTTTGCCATTATCACATTTAAATTTTTTAATTTTTTTATTCAGCTGATTTTCAACAAGATTGTCATATTCTATAAAGCAATGAATAGTCTCTGACTTACTCTTTATACAAAAAATTTTGGTACATTTACTGTAATCATCAACAAATGTTAAAAAATATTTCTCCCCATTATAACCTAAAGTTTTATGGGGTCCATTCAAATCTGTATGGATTAATTCAAGAATTTGAGAGGAACTTGTTGCATCATTTTCGAAAGGAACATTTGCCATTTTACTTTTTATGTAATTAGCACATTTCATATAAATTTTTTCTAAATTTTCTGGTAACCCATCTAATAATTTAAAATTTACTAATTTATTTTAATAATTGAAATTTACATGCCCTAAGGCTCTATGCCATTTTTCCTTTTGAGTTAATTTTACTGCATTAGTGTAAATGCCTTCATTAATAAATTCATTCTTTATAAAACTCTCTAAATAGTAAAGATCATTAATAGCATATGCAACTGTAATTAATTGTTGTTTTTTAGTGTATATTTCAATATAATCATCACTAGAATAAAGAATCGAATTTTTAGCAATTTGATGATAACTTAACAAATTTTTTTTAATACCTTCCACATAAAATACATTTTTTAATTCAATTAATTTTTTACCATAACAGCTTTCAAAATAAACTTTCATATTACCTTTCTTTGTTGCTTTAATACAATCACCGTTTGGCAAGTTTACTTGGATCGGGTTATCTAAATTTACAGAATGACTAAAATATTTATCAGAATTTACAACATGATGTGTACAACAACTATCTAACAACCAATTTAATTTATTATAATTATCATTAAGATTATCACAATTGTTTACCTTTACCTCATTTATCTTGTTTATATTGAATTCTGTAAACCATGCTGCAAAAGAGTTGTCGTCGCTCTGGTTATCCGTTGACTCAGCTCTATGTTGATTGGTGCCTGTGCCTCTGCTTTGGCCTCTGAAGTTGTTGCCTCTGAAGTTGCCTCTGTAGTTGTCTCGTTTAGAACCACTTTGTCCTCTGTAGTGCTGTTGCTGATAAGCACCTCTGCCTCGTTCACTGCCATGTTGATTAAATTGTCCATATTTATTTTGTTTGCAATGTTTTTGCAAATGTCCAGGTTTGTTGCAGTTGTAGAAAACTCCTTTTACCTTTGTATTAAAGGTACTCACATTTGTTTTATTTTCACTTTGTTCACTTGATTTTAAACTTTTTTCTTTTATTTTTGATTTTACATAGTCCACAGTTCTTTGTTGTTCTGGCAATAAATCCAGATAATCACCAATATAGCTGTAATTGCTTGGTAAAGCATTTAGCATGTGTCTTAATTTTTCTGACTCTGATAATGTTCCACCAGCGTATAATGATTGCACGCTGTTTCAAATTTTACAAAAAATTCTTCCACTGTATCGTACTGTTTTAATTTTATGGATTCGATTTTATTTCTATTTATTATTTGTAATGCAGTAGATTTTGTTTCAAACATTGATTTTAATTTATTCATTATCTCGAGACTTGATTTTCACTCTTTTATATATTCTAATTGTTTATTAGAAATTTTGCTTATTTTAAATGCTCTTGCTAACTTTTCTTTTTTGTTCCAAGCATCTACATCATCATTTAAAGTTCTTTCTCGTTCTACTTGTTCTAAACAACCTTAGCAATCTAGCATCATTAAAACTTTAAATTTCCAATTCTCGAACTCTTGACCATCAAACATGTCAATTCCATCATTAAAATCATTAGATTTGTTCCTAGCCATTTTTATTTTTAAATTTGTTTTATTTTCTTTTTTATCTACTATATTTTTTAAAATCAAAACTTCCTTTAAATTTTTTAAAACTATTTTTCTTAAATAATTTTTTTGATCTTTGCTTAATCTAAAATTTGGATCATTTATTTCTTTCAGAAGATTATTTATTTCTTCTTCTTTATTTTGTTTTTTTAAATTAAACCAATTAAACATTTAGTTAACCTTATTTTTTATTATTTTTCACAAAGTTTATTATTAGTCATGTCCTTCACTTTTCAAAATACTCTTCAAATAAATGAAGCATTTAACTGTTCACTTTTCATTTAATTCTAAAACTCAATTTTCAAAAAATCTCAACATGTGCTTAACCTTACTTATCGCCATGCGCTCGCTTAACCTCGCGACACGCCATGCGGTTTCACAAAATTAAATCCTAGTGCATCAACCTTTTGCATGGATTTTTTCTACAGGCTATTCACGCTTCTTACTTACTTAGCTTCTAAGCTATAATCAATCACAGCTATATTTTCAATTAATTCTATTCCTCTATTGTAGAAGAAGTAGAACAAAAATTTTTTTAGGAGCACATGTTTCACTTTAACAACCAGACTTTCTTTTTACACTCAACCACTATCTGCTACCATGTTGGGATTATTGTAGAGGTAGATCAAATTAGTGAAACACTTTGTGGTTAATTAATAGTATTAAATTATTATTTAATAGTAAGGTTACAAATTATCCGCATGCGAGCATCGTGCTCCGCACCGGTCAGCTGCTAGTACAGTACTCGACTGATCGCGTCGCGTGTCGTCGCGTAGTTGCGTGTAGCGTTCTCACTCACACATACACATATTCTATTCGTGTTCACCGTCGGGCGTCGAGACAATACATGGTGACACGATTCTAATATTATAATATTTAGCTATATTTCAACAATAATTTTAATATCTGATCTACCAGCCCACAACCATCACTCACCTTATTTAACCCTTTTTACTATTCTCACCCACACTAAGAACCCTACTAACTATACTTACTTTTCATCTTCAACTACCTGACCTAGTTTAATCCACATTACTGACCTCCTAATTTGATTAACTTCAAAAACCGTATTCTATCTCCTAAACTTATCTCACCCAATCTATCAACAAATCCTACTCACCTTATCATCAACTCAGTCACTAACTTTAAAGTTTTGTTGAAGTACTTCAAATTTTGAAAAAGCTCTATTAAAATTTTTAAGTGCAATAACAAACTCTCCTACCCTCCTCCCCCAAAACCTCTGCCTAACGAACCTCATCTACCTTACCAACCTGAACCAACTTAAATAATTAGCTCTCACTAAACTAACGTATTTCGCTTATCTAACCAGTTGGCTTGGGTTTGCGCAAATCTGCCCAGTTAAGTGTTCCTTGATTACTCTAAAAAAATTTTTGTACTGCACAAATTTTAATTCCTGATTAATTTTTATTCTGGACTACTTTTTGATTTTTAAAATCATAGGTGTGTTGTTTCTTCATCGTGACTGTGGCTGAATCTAGTATTTATCCAATGCATGGATGCGTTGTATTCTCGAATGTCATTAGATCTAGTATTGCTTGAACACATTTATGTGTTGTTTCTTCGACGCAAGTATGGTTGAATATAGTATTGATCCAATACTTCGATGCGTTGTTTTCTCAACGCAAATATGAAAGGATCTTGTATTTATTCAACACATCAGCGAGATGTTTCTTTATAAGTAAATGTTGTGTAAAATACGTTTTAAATTTTGCACTACTAACTACTGTCGTTTGTGCTTTGATGCCACCCAGAGTTTACATCTGATCAATACGATTAGTTTCATTGACATCTGGTTAGCTGATTTTCGCTTAATACAATTAGCATCTTCATCGATGGGTTTTTTTTTTTTTTTTTACAATTATTATGAACTTCTGTATTTGTAACCGTTCACAACTTCCAGTGGTCGTTACATACTTGGCACAATACACATATTCATTTAAGGGCGCAACTTTTCCCAGTGCCAAAACGACCAGCGTTGATTTGCGATATCGGAATCATGTAATCCTACAACCTTACTAATAATGGTATGGTCCGGTACTATGACATCGTCGAAACGGATCAAGGTTGTATGCATTTGGACTACAACTATATGTGTATATAAAATGAAATTTAAAAAATTTAAGCACTTTCAGTTTCTTCGTTTTTGTTTTTTTGAAAAAAGAAAAATACGTGTTGACTATTGTTTGGGAAAACGCGGAGGATGCGCTTTAGGTGGAGGAAAATTTACAACGATCGCGAGGGAGCGGGGAAGGTGAAAAGCGAAGTTATTTGAAAAGCGCAGCACTTGTAGTTTTTATGCTGCACTTAAACTATTTATTGAACAATTATTATATGACTATGTACAAGTGAGGAGAGAGAGCTCGCCGTTTTGGCCGGGAGTCTCTCAACCTCAGGTAAAGTAGGTAGAATCGTCGTAGATAAGCGGTCGATCTATGACGACGGCGTTGAGTCCCGTGGCGCGTGATAGCGGCATCACGGTTGAAGCAAGACTGGTGAGGGCGGAAACTGGTCACTCCGAGCAGCTCTGGCGTCGGCCGCTCGCATGACCAATTCCGTGGCAATAAAAGGCGGTAAATCTCAAACAACTATTTTTTTATGCTCTAATCAACTAATCAATAAAATATTAAAATTTAAAAAGTTACCAACCCTTTTTTGGGGTCTTAAGGGGATCCAATACTTTCGACGAAGATCCAATTTAGGGGATCCAATTTGGGAGATCAAAAAATTACGATATTTAACTGTGTTTGGACCGAGATTTTAAAAATTTCAAATTTTCGAAGATCCAATTTAGGGGATCATGATAAAAAACGGAAATATAATATAGTGAGATATACAAAATAAATTATACTGCTACAAAACAAGTACAATCATCCACTCCAACCCTTTCTTGCCCTTTCAGTAATTATATTTTTAATCGTACTACAGTTAAAAATTTAATATTTTTATAATTCTTACACCTGCTTCCACCCTTTTTCGTTTCAACTTCTCAATTCATCTATAATCGTTTTAAAATGCATTTTACACGTTAATTAAAAGTTTTTAATAACTATTTAGCATGTTTTACAATTTTTAACGTTTTTTAATACCTTTTGTCTCAACTCAACTTTTTTCAAAAACGTAAAATTCTTCTTCAAATTTAAGTATAAACTATTAAAATTTTTAATCAATGAAAATTTTTTGAGTATTTTGTAAGGGTTGTAAAGAAATAATTCGAGTAGTCGTGCGCAAACTGATTGTATTGACCGGGCGGTCGATACAACAGCGCAAATCCGGGCAGACGTATTTTGTCTTTCGATTTGTAACCACCAAACACGTATTTTTAGAGCTCTCGCTGATTTGTTTATTTATCGGTTTTAAAGAGTGATAATTTGTGTTGTAGTGGTATTCACTACTAGTCTGAGTATTTTATATCTCGTGGTTGGCTACACGGTAGGAGTACGTGCGTAAAACCAGGAGCGCGGCACTGTGCAGCTAGCAATGTATGAGTCGGCATTATGCCCATGTATTTAAACTAATTATACTCATAAACAAGCACTTTATAATCAAGTACTCGTGTCTTATTACAACAATATGTTCCCATGACGGTGATTCACATTCGATATACGCTACGGTGAATTGGAATTGTTCGGTGCACAGTGTCATCGTTAGGTTTTAGCAGTATACAGCTAGGAAACTCCAGCAAGTGTAGCTGATAATATTATTTGCCAGCCCAAGGGCTAAGTTTCTTATTTAAATAATCTCTTAAGCAACACGGTTGCTGCTATTGATTTATAAGTTTTGAGTTTCTTTTTTTTTATTGAATGTCATGTATCAACCCCTTAATTCTCTTTAATCCTCAAATTGCGCTTTAAATTAAACCGCCAAAAGTAGGGGAGATTCCGCTTAATTAGGCGTCGAATGATTGATGTCCACCTCCTCGCTTCACGGTTCAGGTGGGAGAAATCGAGCTCTTTATCCTTCGTGCCCGTGCCTTAAACTTTCTTCTGGTCCCCGACACCCAAAAGCAGGGGAAGTTTGGACGCAAACAAGAAAGAGCGTTCCTGAGCTCACCTGGACTCCGAGGTCGGAGTGGAAAGATCTCCGACAGTGCAAAATCGTCAGGCTGCGAGAAAATATCAATCGCGCGCATAGGAGTAACCGGGGTATGTGGATTTGAAGTCCCACCAAGAAGCAGATCATACAGTGATACTCCATAATTATCTAATTTCTTTGTTTTATTCCGTTGTAATCAACGGTGGTACCTTTGATCGGTTTTATTTTTTATTTTTTTATACACATTGTAACAGGGGTGGATTTAAGGGTTTGTATGAGCCGATACAAATACCTACGGTGCGTACTAAATCCTTATCACCTGTACTTAGTGCTGATCCAAGCACTCGTCAAACTGCAACTCGTCGACCTAAAATAATAAAATGAGGAAATCGCGTCCGCGAATATTACTATATTTCGCGACGCGGTCGACTAGTTCGTTTATCGGCAGTGGGTGCGGGTATTAAAACAGGATCGATTCGCAGGAACACTAGGTTTAGTCAATAAAAATTAAATTAACAATTTAATAATTTATTAAAACAAATCTAAACCTGAAATACAAATTCCGAATTACGACTCGGTGTCGTTTAAACCAGTAAACAAAAGAATCTTCAATGCTCTCTAAATCGTTGCGCGCGCACACAAATTCCTGCTGCCATCGGCACCTAACGCGCGCGGGAGAAAAACAAAGATTATGACAATAACAGTGTACTAAGGACACTCACACGCATTCACACTCACTCGCACATTTACAATTAACTTACGGAGTCGCTAAGGTGCACCTCATACCAAGCCGTCAGGCTGAACAAAATGCCAGGCTACGATGCCGACCAGCCGCAATATCTACCATACTCGAGTCGCCGTGTATCCGTCGGAAAGCGGTCCAGGCGATGACGTGAAATGACAACTTCACAAATAACACCACACTCTCACACTACGGCTCTACCACAACGCGCGACGCGAATGTCAATAATTGCCTTGACTTCCGTAACGAGTAAGCTGCTTCAAGATCTGCCATGAATCGATCTCCAGATCTTTGCGTGTCTGCCGGACGTCGGTCAGGTTCCCCGACGTCCACGGCTTCCAAAAGCCGGTTGACTCGTCTAGACAGAAGAATGCTTCCCGGGCGATGACCATCGATCCCGCACCTTCTGTCTCTGCCAACTCTCTCTTTGACGACATTCTACTCCCGAGGAGTCCGGTTAGCCGTCGAACCGAGACGAGTTAAGTTCCATGTACGTGCGAACACTCGGACACGAAAACTACGAGTGGCTTCCCGATTCCCGCTCTACCACCTGAGAGGTCCGCTCTGAGCTGCGTTCGACAGTCACGTGACTCGCGCCAAATCCTAAATCGTTACCGACGATTTAATTACGATCGCTGACTGTCACAACATTGAAAGGCATCGAGGAAACGCGAATTTTGGGACGAGAGCATGCAGTGAGCCGTAACGGCCCGACTACGAGTCAAGGGAGGGGGCTTATTAGCAGCGACGCTTTTAATATCCACAAGCGATTTCTAATTTCCTTAGTTAGGAAGATTTTTTTTGTTTTTTTTTCCACGCACGAGATTTAAAAACTCTACAAGTCGCGAAGCCGCGCGACGCGAATGAGAAGTGGGAGAGAGGTGGAGAATGGCGAGCAACCGCGCGCACCGAGTGAGGCGGTGCGCTGGTTCTAGATTGAAGTTTAGTTGTTTGATATTTTTTTTCTTATTATTATTGTCTCTTTAATTTTACATTCGATTAATATACTTTATTTTGGATAATTTCTTTTTTTTTTGGATTTTAAATAGTTCTCGGGAAAGTTTAAAGGACTGATTCATCATATTCATGTTTACATGGGTTTGTTTATATTGTAGGCATTTAAACTTCTAGGAAATCTTTACTCGAAATATTTAAAGGCCGGGCGTTTAAACCCAGAGCAGAGGAGATAGGCTTAATTTTCTTTTCTTGATTTTGTTTGATGTTAGGAGTTGAGCTTTTCGGAAACAGGTAGGTTCGGGATTGGTGCGGTTTTCTTTGGCTGTTTGATCTGAGCGCTGGGGATTTATTCGGCTGACTGTTTTAATATGGCGAGTAAGAAAGACCTACGCTCAAGTTCGAAAAAAATCGCGGATGGCGGTTCAGGCAGGGTTCCAGATTTAGGGCTCACAGAGGGGCAAGACGGACAGCGTCCTAATGGTCCTAGAATTGTGACACGCTCATGTAGTGTGCCCGAGAACACTAATTCCGGGGGAGAGAGGCGTGAGAATGTAAACATCACACAGGGAGGTCGTGGGTCAGACATTTTTGAATTTCCGAGGCCACAGAGCGTCATTCATTCGACACTTAATGATGGCGATAGGCCTATTATCGGGAGTCCGGGGTTAAGAGGGGAAGGTCGCATATTCCCTATGAATCTCGACGACATGCGTCGGGAACTGATGGATATTCGGGCGGAGATGACGCGTATGCGTATTCGTAACGAGCAAAGACTCGATCAGACAGACGCGCGTATCGCCGAAAATACTGGCAACGTAAATCGACTTTTGCCTTGGGAAGCTTCAACGAGGGAAGAGATTACTCGGGCGGCCCAGCACGCGGCGGACATTGATGTGCAGTTGACGGTTTACGAGAATGGACACCGAGTAATCGGGGAGGAGGTTCGCGATCTTCGCGAGTGTCTTGCTAGTCAGGGAAGCCAGATAGACCGTCTTTTGAATATACAGGGTAGTTTGATCGACCGGGAGGAAAGAATGTATACGCAAAGGGCCGCAGACTCTCCGATGGATCTGACGGACTCAGCTAATTGCGGGTTTCCCATGACGCGAAATCCAGCCCCACCTCTCCGGTGGGAGAACCCCAATATCATTCAGGGTGTATCTCAGGATGTAAGGGTTGACCAAGGTGCGACGGGATGCACAGGGCTGGCTAACCCGACCTGTTTTTGAGCGGAAATCGGTCCAACTCGACAAACTTGCAAGCACAGACACCGATGCCGAGCAACTTTTGCGGTAACTTTGGGAACTTTAACACATTCAAGCTCGAGTTGCCCACGTTCGAGGGGTTGTCACGTGAAAAACCCGCGCGTTATTTGAAATTGCTTGCCGCGTATTTGGAAGGCATGAATATTCCTGAATCGCTAGTTAGCAACGTGATCGAGCAGTCGCTCAAGGGGCTGGCGCTTGAATGGTTATTGTATGCTTGCGATGACTTTAAAAGTTATCAGGATTTTTCGGACGCATTCTCACGGAGATTCTGGAACGAAGATATCCAGCTTGGCGTGCGTCGCAGGTTAGAGTTTGGACATTATACGGCGGACGGTAATTTGAGCAAGTCCGAGTACGTCATCAAGTTGCTTAGTGATGTGAAGGCTTTGAAGAACCCTCCGGGAAAGGAATACGTCGTTCAATGTTTATCACGGCACTTCGACGAGCAGGTGCAGGCCGCCACTATTACTCGTGGTATCACGAGCATTGACACTTTTCAAGCTCTGCTTGATAAGCTTGAGAGTGCGAATACACTTAACAATTCGGCCGAGAGCTTGCGGCGAGAAAGCTTCACGAATGTTACATATGAGCGTCGGCAACCAACGCGAGTACTGCAAAATCAGTCACCAGGAACGCGGAATAATCAATTGTTTCATGCGTCGACACCGATTAAACCCAGCAATGGTTATGTAAACACTCCACCCACTGGTAGGCAGGGAGGAGGAGCGAGTCAGCATGCTAATGCACCACGGTTTAAGCCTCAGACTGAACGCGTGAGCGAGATTGTGATCGAGGAAATAGCTGACTCTGAGGTGGAGAGCGAGGTCGTCAGCCAGCTGGGAAACTCGGCGCAGTTGTAGTGGGGCGATCGGACGTGGCTGCAGAGCTTTCCTGTACACCCACGCCCACTACAACTAGTCGGATGAAAGAAAGCATATGTGACTCGAGGCCGGTACCTAGTTTCGATACGAGTCAGCCAGTTCGAGAAAACGACGCGAGGGTAGTTTCGATTTTCGACTGTCGTCGCGAATTTTTGCTGAACGAGGAGGACGAGGAGCTTAACCTCAGGAAGGCTGATGTAGAGCCTGTCGTCTTAATCACTATAAATGGCGTCGAGATCAGTGCATTTATAGACTCGGGTAGCAGTATTTCATGCGTATCTGAATATCTCTACTGCGAGAATAGGGAGGCCTGGAAGGATTTACCCACACTTCCGGTCATTGGCTTGCAAGCCACAGGCTTTACCGGCGAGAAATCAGTTAGATTAAAAAAACAATTTTTCGCACCGATAATGATTGGGTCCTCAGAGTGCGAAGGTACTTTCATGATTGTGTCAAAGCTCATCAGGCCATGTATAATTGGTCGTGATGTAATTAAACTGTTGGACTTTGATATAGACATAACGCATGATTGCTTGAAATTTAGGGTGGGTACTGTTAGAGTGAATTTCTTGAAGGGTGAGGCAGACCCTGAGAAATTTTTGGGCTTGATCGAAGAGTCGAAGGACGGTCCATGGGTTAAACCCGTGCACAATCACCCCACCGATGATGAGATACGGGATAAAGTGAACCGGATAGATAAGATAAACGACGGGGAGAAAGCACGTTTATTTGATTTGTTGTGCGAGTATAGAGGCGTTTTCAGTGATGTTCTGGGTAAATTTAAAAACTATCGGTACAAATTTAGAATTCTCGACAACACGCCGTACATAAAAAGATTATATCCCATCCCTCTGCACCAGCGGGGATTGGTACAGAAGGAGATGGACAGGACGTTGAGCTTCGGGGTGATTGAGTACTGTAAAAGCCCGTTCGTGAACCCCTTGGTGGCCGTGATTAAGAAAGATAAAACAATTAGGTTGTGCGAGGACGCAAGGTGGCTTAGTGAGCATATAGAACCTGATTATAACAATCCTGAGGGGGTGGAAATCGTGATTAGCAAGTGTGCGGGTATGTCGATCATGTCGAGTTTAGACTTGAGCGCGGCGTTCTGGCAGATCGAACTCGACCCAGAGTCGCGCGACATCACCGCGTTTATGCATAACAGTCGCGTCCTTCGTTATACGGTAGCCCCGTTCGGAACGAAATGTTCGATGACCGCGTTATTTGAGGCGGTGCAGCGGATGCTGCGGGGACTCGAGAAGAATATTCTCGATTTCGTCGATGATTTGCTCGTGATTTCGAGGACTATCAGCGAGCATTTTCATTATTTGGAAAAGCTGCTGCAGAGAATACGGGAAGCCGGTGTGACGGTCAAGTTCTCGAAAGTCGAACTTTTTCGTGATGAGATGAAGTTTCTCGGTCACGTACTAACACCAGATGGTGTTAAGATCGACCCGGTGAAGGTGCAAGGGATTCGTGACTTTATTCCACCTCGGAACTTGACACAATTGCGAGGGTTTTTGGGCCTGATCAATTTCACCGCAAAGTATATGGATCAAATCGCGTATGAAGCTCAGCCGCTCTATGAGCTTCAAAAGGCGGGAAGAAAATGGCAGTGGCAAGCTGAGCAGCAGACTGCGTTTGAGAGAGTGAAAGCACTCTTTTGCGAAGATGCTTGTTTATATTATCCGGTAAAGGATCGGGAATTTGTGCTTTTCACAGACGCGTCGGATTTTTGTATGGGGTCACTTCTCTGCCAGTCCGATGAAAACGGGAAGCTCCGGATCGTAGCTTGCACGAGTAAGTCTTTCAACTTGGCCGAACAGGCCTATTTTGCAACTGAAAAGGAACTTAACGCGATTAAGTGGGCGTTGATTAAGAACCGCACTTATATCATGGGTGGGAAAGTGGTAGTTAAATGCGATCACAAGAGCTTGCAATTCCTTTTTAGTTGCCAACACTTGACCGGTCGTTTGTATACAGCAGTGATCAGAATTATAGAGCAACCCCAAATTTCATACTTCAGTCTTTAAGTTTTTGTGTTTTAATACGACTGCAAACACTTACATATTTTTATAAATGCCTGAAACTTTTTTTTTCACTTAAACTACATAAAAACTGGAAAGAAGAAGTTTTACATAACTTAAATTCAATAAAAAAATTAACTTTTACCTCCATTTTTATTGAAAAGTTCATTTTTCAAAAAACAGCTAATTTTTGCTTTTTTAAAAACTTGCGTAGTATATTTCAACCAGTTAAAAACATCCGAAAATATTGTAAATTTTTTTTCTTTTCTTTTTAGTATTCAAAACCAACGAAAAAAATTTTCAAGTTGATTGGTGCAAAATGGTTCAAACCACAAGCAAATAACTTACTTTTTTAATCATTGTAAAATTACCGATTTTTCATGATTTTACATAATTTAATGCCTTAATCTCATATTTTTTTTCAGTATTACAGGTAAATTTGAATAAAAACACTAAATTAATAATAATTTAACTAATTTAATTTTAAATTGAAGAAAATCTTACAGAAAATCACCATAAGTTTTAAAATTTTACAAATTTTTCAACACAATTGATCTTTGAAAAGAAAACGTTATTTTTGTAATAATTGCTATGTATAAAGTATACTTTTTAAAATGTTTTTACCTTTCGTTAACAATTCAGTATAAATCTAAAGTAAGCTTATTTTAATTAAATATATTATTTGAATTCTTCGGATTCGAATTATAGACTATAGTTGCGACGTCTATTCAATCGGTAGATAATATACCTGCCTTACCGACTGAGCAGTTATTATACACAAAATGATAATTTTTAATGTTTATTAGTAACTGTAATCATGGGCAGAAGAGCAATATCTGAGTCGACAAAGTGGCAAATCGTAGGATTATTTAAGGGAGGGAAAAATCAGTGTGAGATATCTAGAACTCTAAAAGTGAGTAGGCATTGTGTTCAAAAAGTCTTACACCAGCGCGAAAACCGTAAAAGTTAAAAAAGGTGCTGGGAGACCAAGGATAACAAGCGATCGAATAGACAAAATAAATATTAAAAAAGCAAAAAAAGAACGCACTTTTACAGCAAATACTATAAAAAATCAATTAACTAATGAACTGAATGTAAAAGTTTCAAGAGTAACAGTAAATAGGTGCTTGCTTGAAAATAATTTAAAGTCTGCTGTCACAGTTCGTAAACCACTTCTGACTGCAAAAAATCGTAAAGCTCGTTATGAATGGTGCAAAGATAAATTATCATGGACTGTTGAGAAGTGGAATTTAGTTTTGTTTAGCGATGAATCCTCTTTTCAATTATTTTTCAACGGACCGAGAAGAGTGAGACGTTCTAGTATTGAAAAATATAATGCAGATTGCATCGCTCCCAGGGTTCAAAAAGGTGGTGGATCTATTATGATTTGGGGCTGTTTGTCAGGAAAAGGAATAGGAGAATTAAAGTTTGTGCAATTAACAGCGAAAAATACATCGACTTGATGAAGGACTACATGCTTCCGTCAAAAACAAAAATCTTTGGACGTCGAAAAGTTTGGTACTTTCAACAGGACAACGCCCCCTGTCATACCTCAAAGAAAACTATGCACTGGTTAAAAGATAACAAAATACCAGTCTTAGATTGGCAAGCCCGTTCGCCTGACTTAAATATAATTGAAAATGCTTGGGATCAACTAGAAATGATGATCAAAGATAAGAATCTGAGAATTCTAGATGATTTAAAAAGAGAAATTGCAGCAGCTTGGCAAACTTTAAGTCTGACCTATTGTAAGAAGCTTGCAGAATCCATGCCACGAAGGGTTCAGGCTTGCTATAACGCAAAAGGAGGAGCTACTAAATATTAGCTGGATCAAAATTTAAGCAAAACAAAAATTTTTTATTCATATTACGAATAAATTATTACTGAATTGTATTAATTTTATTATTTTAAAGCAATTATTACAAAAATAACGTTTTCTTTTCAAAGATTAATTGTGTTGAAAAATTTGTAAAATTTTAAAGCTTATGGTGATTTTCTGTAAGATTTTCTTCAATTTAAAATTAAATTAGTTAAATTATTATTAATTTAGTGTTTTTATTCAAATTTACCTGTAATTCTGAAAAAAAATATGAGATTAAGGCATTAAATTATGTAAAATCATGAAAAATCGGTAATTTTACAATGATTAAAAAAATAAGTTATTTGCTTGTGGTTTGAACAATTTTGCACCAATCAACTTGAAAATTTTTTTCGTTGGTTTTGAATACTAAAAAGAAAAAAAAAAAATTTACAATATTTTCGGATGTTTTTAACTGGTTGAAATATACTGAGCAAGTTTTTAAAAAAGCGAAAATTAGCTGTTTTTTGAAAAATGAACTTTTTAATAAAAATGGAGGTAAAAGTTAATTTTTTTATTGAATTTAAGTTAAGTAAAACTTCTTCTTTCCAGTTTTTATGTAGTTTAAGTGAAAAAAAAAGTTTCAGGCATTTATAAAAATACTTAAGTGTTTGCAGTCGTATAAAAGCACACAAATTTAAAGACTGAAGTGTGAAATTTGGGGGTGCTCTATAATTTTGATCACTACTGTAGGTGGGCACTGGCCATAAATGATTTTTCTCCACGTATAGAGTATATAAAGGGCAAGGATAATATTATCGCGGATGCCCTGAGCCGCATGGGCCACCCCGGGACAGACAGGGGCTCGAAAGCTCTTATAGCTGCGGCTGTACTTAAAGAGCCGAATTCGACTATGAGTAAACTCATGCGGAATTTTCAGAAAGCTCAACTGGAGGACGGGAATCTGGGTGGGATCATTGGTCGACTGAATTCCGGGGAGGAAGTCCCAGGGTATGAGGTCATCGGGGATTTGTTATGCAAAAGCTTTAAAAAGCTTGACCCCAAGGTGATTGTCCCACCTGTGTTAATTTCGGATCTGGTTCGCTGTACACATGAGGTTTATTGCCATGTGGGAACAAGAAAGATGGTCAGGCTTTTAAGTTTAGATTTTTTTTACCCGGGTTTGAAGAAATATATTGCAAGCTTCGTAAAGTCTTGCGACTCGTGTCAAAGGAACAAAATATATACGCACAGCACCGCGGCAAAATCACGTCCGATTTTACCACATTCAATAAACGAGCTTGCGAGTATAGATTTTATGGGCGCGCTGCCCACATCGGTCGGCGGGGTCAAACATCTTCTCGTGATTCATGACACTTTCTCGAAAGTAGTCAAGCTATACCCTATTAAGAAAGCAACGACCCAGATAGTTATCCAGAAGCTTTTTGGGAATTACATCTCCACTCATGGGAAGATGTCAAAGGTCTCGACAGACCATGGGTCCCAGTTCACCTCGCCAGTTTGAATTAATAGGCTTGCGAGTGAGGGTATAAGGGCGGTATTTTGTAGTGTCAGGCATCCCCAGGGAAACATGGTGGAACGTGTAAATAAGGAGATCGGCCGTTGCTTTCGCACCCTCACCTCAGATAGACACAAGAATTGGGCAGCATGGGTCGGTTGGATCGAGTATACGCTCAATGAGCTGCCTCACGAAACCACAGGTTTCACTCCGAATGAACTCCATTTTAATCGGGAACCCGTGCGACACTGGAACAAGTTAGTCCTTGATAAAAGCCGTGCGAGTTTCTCCTATGAGGAAAAATTGGAAATCGCGCGAGACAGAATGTCTCGTCGTGGGCAAGTACGCGCTAGTAAGTACAACTCCGAGCACAGGCTGATGAAAACGCACCTAACGACCAAGTTTTGCTGAGAGCAAACAATATCTCGAGCGCGATCGATTCGACCATCGCGAAGTTCTTACCCTTATATGATGGCCCATACAAGGTTTTATCGCGATATCGTGACAGTACTTATATTTTGGCCAACTTATCAGGACAGCCCATGAAAGGTTACTTTTATGGGTCATCTCTACGTCCATATTATGCTAGGAATGGAGAACACCAAGCAGCTGACCGGCAAGATGGCCTGCTGGAGGCGGTGGAAGGCTAAAAAAAGGCTGCAGCGACGACTCGATCTTCTACAAGCAAACCTTCTTGCAGCAAAAGTCCAAGAAAAGTCGAAGGAAAAACCAATGAGAAATTCGAACGAGCGGCGAAGAATACGTAACCATCGAAAGGAAAAAAAAGGTTGCAAAGCTCGTTCCACGGTGATATCACTATTCACTTGCAAGTACACGAGTACAGAGAGTGCCAGACCTGGTTAAACCTAAGCATTCAGATTCGTGAGCACGAGAAGCCTAGCCAGAAGCCACGGCACTAAAGGGACCAAGGACTGGAAAAACGGCCGAAAACTGTCAAGCGCCAGACGGACTGTCCAGTGGTAAAGGATCAAGAAAACTTCGAGAAAGAATACGACGGGGAGGAGTACCCAGAGATCCACGCACCACCGTTCGAGTTGTGCTAGTGCAGTGGAAGTGTTAAAGTATTATTTGATTAAAAACTAGCAGTGCTATAGTGCGATGGACTTTCCCGCACAACAAATGAAAAAAATGCATATATATGGGTCAAAATAATACTTTTTTAAAAAACCGTCCGCACGAGGTTCACCGATTTTATTGCAATTTTTTTGGGCAAAAGAACTATTCAATAGAAGACTTTTGCCGCAAACTAGAGGTCTCTATCTTATTTCTGCTCGGTGCTAGATTTTTTCAAAGATTGAAAAATGGCCTATTTTTAAGCTGTTTTAAGCAATTTTAAGGTATTTTTCGAAAAATTCTAACATTTGATCAAAATGAGATAGAAACCTCTAGTATGCGGAAAAATTTTGTTCAAAATAAGTTCTTTTTTGTAAAAATATTTTGACAACATAGTTTGGTTATTTTTATAATAATACAGTCCTACACAGATATTGCTATTTTTGCTCATTTGCAGGTATCTTCAAACGACCGTAGCTTTTTCTAGGCTAAATTTTTGTGGATATTAAAAAATTGTTAAATTTTTTTTAGGAAAAAACAAAAATTTTGCGACCAACCGGAACCCTGTACGATCTTCCGCTTCCAAGATACAGCTGTTTAAAGTTGTCAAAAAACACAAAAAACGCGTTTTTTACGATTTTCACACGCATTTTTGAACGGTTTCGACCTTTTTTTTTCTCTCAAAAATATGTGGAATCTTCTCTTTATATGTTTCCAAACAAGCTCCCATAGTAATTGTAGTGCGGATTTGGGGCTTTAGTTGATTCCAAAGCATACACTTTTGACACATTTTATGTGCTAAACTAGTGTTTTTTTAACAATATACACGCTACATTTAACTTTTTCGTTCATTATAGATGTTTTGAAGTTATTTTTTGACTAAAAACTATTCAAATTCCAGCCAAAATTGGGTCACCTGCTATGAAAAAATTGATACTCAACGAAATATTGGTCTCAATATCAAAATGATATACTACTTTTATTCAGTTTTTTAGTTTTTTGATTCGTTAAAAATCTATGTTCAAATATTGTAAATAATATACCACTTGTTTATTTATTTTTTTCTATTTTTGAAATTACAAATAATTGATCATAGTTTATCAATTATTCTGATTAAAAAATCATGGATTACTATTGCTTACTCTGAAAAAAATGAGTCCAAATTAAAAATGTTATTTTTTGAATGCTATGAAGCATGCAACGATCTACCAATCTACATTCTACTTATAATTATATCCACTTATGAAAAGGAGAATGAGAGATTCGATTAGAAAGTCAAGTCAATATATCGAATCGAAACTTAAACTTCGATTCTTGGAGCAAGAGCGCCGCCTTAAAGGCCTCTCAAAAGTGTGAACCAGCTGGACGCGCCAAATTTGAAATCTTCAGGCATGCCTGATTTGAATTTTTTTTTTTTTGTTTTTTTTAATTAATAAAGTGAGTTACGATATTTAATTTTTTAATAGCCAAATATGCGGACAAGCCTACAACCCCATAACCCTAGGCGTAATGAATAACAAATAATTAACTTTTGTAATAAACAAATAAGCCGATAAGCTACAACTCCAAAATACTGGGCGTACTTAGTAAAAATAATTAATTTTTTTTAATAAACAAATAAGCCAATAAGCTACAACCCCATAACCTTGGGCATGGCTGAAAAAAATGTTAATATTTTTAATAAACCAATAAGGCGATAAGCTACAACCCCATAACTTTGGGCATGGCTAATAAAAATGTTAATATTTTTAATAAACAAATAAGGCGATGAGCTACAACCTCATAACCTTGGGCATGGCTAAAAAAAATGTTAATATTTTTAATAAACAAATAAGGCGATGAGCTGTAATCCCATAACACTGGGCAGAGTGAATGAAAAATAATCAAATTGTTTTATAAACAAATAAGCCGATGAGCTACAACCCCATGACGGTTGGCGTAGCGAATGAAAAATAATTAATTTTTTTCATAAACAAATAAGCCGATGAGCTACAACCCTTAAACGGTGGGCGTAGCAAATGAAAAAAAATTAATTTTTTTATTCAACAAATAAGCCGATGAGCTAGACTTCAAAACACTGGACGTACTTAGAAAAAATGATTAATTTTTTTAATAAACAAATAAGCCGATAAGCTACAACCCCATAACCTGGGGTATTGCTAAAAAAAATTTAAATTTTTTTAATAAGCAAATAAGCCGAAGAGCGATAACCCCATAACATTGGGCATAGTGAATGAAAAATAATTAATTTTTTTTAATAAACAAATGAGCCGATGAGCTACAACCCCATAACATTGGGCGCAGCGAATCGCCTTTTTGTTTATTAAAAATATTAACATTTTTTTTAGCCATGCCCAAGGTTATGAGGTTGTAGCTCATCGCCTTATTTGTTTATTAAAAATATTAACATTTTTATTAGCCATGCCCAGAGGCGGATTAGGTAATTTGCCGCCCCTACGCGAAGAAAGATGCCGCCCTTTAAAATGCATCTAAAAAAAAAACGTTGAGTTCAATAAATAGACTGGTTAATTATCCCCCAAGCCTTGGACCCTCAAATACTCTGGGCGCCCGAGTTCAACAAAAAAACTTATCGGCTATCCCCCAAGCTCTAAGCCCCCGAAAACCTTGGGAGCCCGAGTTGAATTATTCCGAAAATATGAGTGCATTTTAGTTAACTTGAACATGAAATAAATAATTTTGTTACAATACCTAATTACGCTGCACTGGCGCAATCATACCATATAGTTGTAAATCTGAAATTTTTAACTCCAAAACTGCCTGGTTGACTAGGAAAACACTATAAGCTTTTTCTTATTGTTAAACTCTTTGTTTGCAACATTATTAACAAATTTTTTATTTTAACTAAATTTTTTATTTTAAAATTAAATGCTTCTATGATAGAGACACATTTCGAGAAAAGCGTAAAAATTTTCGTTTGTTTATTGGTTATTTATTTTATTATTTTATATTGATTTTTTATTAGTTTGTAGTACTCACAAGTGATGTAAATAAAAGTACACCACAACCTTTTTGTGGAACAAAAAAAAAAAAAAAAAACTTTTTTATGGACTTGATATTCAAATATAAAGTACGCTGAACCTGTAAAATGATTCCACTCGGTAACCAGGGTTTTAGAGGTTTAGAGTTTGGGGGATAGCCGATAAGTTTTTTTGTTGAACTTGGGCGCCCAGGGTATTTGGGGGTTTAGAGCTTGGGGGATAGCTGATCAGGTTTTTGTTGAACTCGGGCGCCCAGGGTATTTGGGGACTTAGAGCTTGGGGGATAGCCAACCAGTTTTTTTGTTGAACTCTGGCGCCCAGGGTTTTGGGCGTTTGAAGCTTGGGGGATAGCGGATCAGTTTTTTTTATTGAACTCGGGCGCCCAGGGTATTTGGGGGTTTAAAATTTGAGGTATAATTGATAAGTCATTTATTAAATTCGAAGTATAAATTAAAAAAACTTAATCTTTTTTCGCTTGCTAAAAAAAAAAAAAAAAAAAAAAAAAAAATTGCTTTTTGGTTTTGCCGCCCTCTTACGAAGCTGCCGCCCCACGCTGTGGCGTGGTTAGCGTGGCGGGTAAGCTGCCTCAGGCCATGCCCAAAGTTATGGGGTTGTAGCTTATCGCCTTATTGGTTTATTAAAAATATTAACATTTTTTTCAGCCATGCCCAAGGTTATGGGGTTGTAGCTTATTGGCTTATTTGTTTATTAAAAAAAATTAATTATTTTTACTAAGTACGCCCAGTGTTATGGAGTTGTAGCTTATCGGCTTATTTGTTTATTACAAAAGTTAATTACTTGTTATTCATTACGCATAGGGTTATGGGGTTGTAGGCTTGTCCGCATATTTGGCTATTAAAAAATTAAATTTCATTACTCACTTTATGATTTAAAAAAAAAATTCAAATCAGGCATGCCTGAAGGTTTCAAATTTGGCGCGTCCAGCTGGTTCACACTTTTGAGAGGCCTTTAAGCCGACGCTCTTGCTCCAAGAATCGAAGTTTAAGTTTCGATTCGATATATTGACTCGACTTTCTAATCGAATCTCTCATCCTCCTTTTCATAAATGGATATAATTATAAGTAGAATGTAGATTGGTAGATTGTTGCATGCTTCATAGCATTCAAAAAATAACATTTTTAATTTGGACTCATTTTTTTCAGAGTAAGCAATAGTAATCCATGATTGTTTTATCAGAATAATTGATAAACTATGATCAATTATTTGTAATTTCAAAAATAGAAAAAAATAAATAAATAAGTGGTATATTATTTACAATGTTTGAACATAGATTTTTAACGAATCAAAAAACTAAAAAACTGAATAAAAGTAGTATATGATATTGAGATCAATAATTCGTTGAGTATCAATTTTTTCATAGAAGGTGACCTAATTTTGGCTGGAATTTGAATAGTTTTTAGTCAAAACATCTATAATGAACGAAAAAGTTAAATGTAGCGAGTATATTGTTAAAAAAACACTAGTTTAGCACATGAAATGTGTCAAAAGTGTATGCTTTGGGATCAACTAAAGCCCCAAATCCGCACTACAATTACTATGGGAGCTTGTTTGGAAACATATGAAGAGAAGATTCCACATATTTTTGAGAGAAAAAAAAAGGTCGAAACCGTTCAAAAATGCGTGTGAAAATCGTAAAAAACGCGTTTTTTGTGTTTTTTGACAACTTTAAACAGCTGTATCTTGGATATTCAAAATTTTTGTTTTTTCATAAAAAAAATTTAACAATTTTTTAATATGCACAAAAATTTAGCCTAGAAAAAGCTACGGTCGTTTGAAGATACCTGCAAATGAGCAAAAATAGCAATATCTGTGTAGGACTGTATTATTATAAAAATAACCAAACTATGTTGTCAAAATATTTTTACAAAAAAGAACTTATTTTGAACAAAATTTTGCCGCAATCTAGAGGTTTCCATCTCATTTTGATCAAATGTTAGAATTTTTCGAAAAATACCTTCAAATTGCTTAAAACAGCTTAAAAATAGGCCATTTTTCAATCTTTGAAAAAATCTAGCACCAAGCAGAAATAAGATAGAGACCTCTAGTTTGCGGCAAAAGTCTTCTATTGAATAGTACTTTTGCCCAAAAAAATTGCAATGAAATCGGTGAACCTCGTGCGGACGGTTTTTTAAAAAAGTATTATTTTGACCCATATATATAATTTTATTGTGAATTTATAAATGTTATTTATTTTGCAGAAGGGGGCTTTGCAAGGTATCTGCCTTGCACGACCTAAATTTGAAAGTTATACAGGAGCAGTGAGCCGGGCGATGAAGGTAAGAGACCTCTTTAGATGAATTTCAAATTCATCCGCGTGTGCAAGAGTCTTAACAACGCGTCGCGCCGCACGTGGGTCAAGATGATGTGAAATGAGTGGCATCCTCGCAACCCTTGCATACGCGCACATCAAATGGTGTGGCTGGACAAAAGGTGTCCGTAGCCCGCGGCCCCCACTCCTGAAATTCAGCAGGTCAGATTCGCCGGCAACATCGTACGTCCGAGGCATCGAGAAACCTTGCGCGGGCCTGAAGCGACACTAAATTTTGAACCATCTCAGATCGCGCATTGAATTTACATTTTCCTTGTTGTGATCAGAGATTAGGTTCAGTTTCGATTTGCTACAGTGTCATTAAACTCTCTTCGTTTCTACTAATTTTTCAGTCACCATTAAATAAATTCAATCGGTCGACTTTAATAGTACTTACATATTCGGTAAAATCGAAAGAAAATTTCCGTAAGTGTCGCGAGATACGAGTCTCGCGTTTTTTTCGCGAGGATTACGGACGGCGACGTTCAACGATATCCTGGGTAGCAGTTTGCCGTGGAAGCAGTCTGAGGTCGAACCGAGGAACGTCAACAGAACGTAAGTCCTTTTATGTTGGCCGAAATATTTTTTTTTGTATTAACCGTTGAGTGATCACTACTCTCTTAAGAGCAGGAGACAGTAAAGGTCTCGAAACTTAAGGGGAGGAATATCATCCCACCTAAGTGCTGTCATGATCTCAGGGTCTTCTTTGTTCGAATCACCTTTAGACGCGATCTTCGGACTGAGTTCGAACACCAATTCTCGCGGCTCACTGCGCGATTAGATAAATTTGCGAATCATTATTGTCGCGAGTTAAACACAAAACGTTGTAGCCGCAAGTGGCATGAGGTACTATTTTGAATAAATTGTTAATGTGTAACCCTGGTTTATTTTTTTTTTGCTTAAATTTGTTTTGAATATAAATTTTGCTTTAGTAACCCAGCTAAATTGCAGAGAGGGTAAGTTTTCGGGTTAAATTGATTTAAACCCGAGCCAGAAAACTTACAACTTGAATAAGCCAGAAGGCAATCAGGGGGAAGGGAACCATCGCAATTAGATAAACTTTTCCCCACTACACCGCAATGATGATAAAGGTCACTCTATCGTCACCTTTCATAAAAGTAAGAGATTGTAAGTTCAAACAGAATCTTTTTTTTTTCTCCTTATGTAAAAGTTTTTTTTTGTCTTTACTCGAGTTCTCGAGATCACATAAGTGTATGACACATGTTCGGAATTTACAGACTGATCTATCAAAGTGCGGTTTTGATTAACAAAGACATTTTTTTTTGTATATCTTTTGCCTGGAGATCGCAACATGCATCCCTGTAGAGGTTCGTGAGCCAGTAACATTAGGTATACCTACATAGAAACCTCAAGCGAGAGTTCTTCCTTCTTTTTTTTTCTTTCTTTTTTAATTATATACTTATACAGTTTTCCTTATTATTATTTTTTATTTTTTTATTTTTTTATTATTACTAAGATATTACTAGTTTAGTAAGTAGTTATTGAATTGATTACTTAAAAAAAGATAATTCGTTTAAGTTATGATTCTTGATAGATGTAAACTGTTTAAACCCAAGGTCAAGCAAAGAAGCAAGCTGACTTAATATGAGTTGATTTGATGATAAAAGTTCTACGATTGTGTTGAGTTTTAAAATCTATTTAGAATTAAATTATGTTTATTTGCATTTCATAATTAATGGAATAAATCGAATTAAACTTTTTGTTTTATACACTTCATTGTGAATTAGAATATATTTTGAAATAAAAATGAAGAATTTATAGATTGATTAGAATGAATTTAATCTTCTTGTGATTTAACGATATTACCCACATTTTCTATCATTGTTCTTAAAAGCTTCGACCAAGAGTGTTTTACACGAGGTCAGTTGGATGTGGAAAATATTATTTCGTGGTCGCAAGCTACGACTAACTTGAATTTAGAATTATCGTGCTCCGTAGTTTTTCTTTCATTTTTTTTCCTTTTTACAAGTTTTCGCAGTTGAATATTAAATACAGTGGCCATCTAGGAATTGGCAGCAATTTTGTATGGAACATAGTTGAAATATCAACTTCACCCGACAAAACAAAACGTGGATAAGGAAGTTTTAATTATGTCTTTCTATAAGTACTATGGAAATCACATGCTGTTCGTACTTTTTATCTGACGCGTTAGGCAGAATATAATATAAAAAAGTATGCGACAATATTAGTACCCTTGAATTGGACATTGGGACCACTCTGAAATTACCTCGGGTGTCCCCAATCAACCCGCAAGGAGAAATCCTTACCTCTCCTGATTAGAGCTTTTTATTCTTTCATATTGCGATAAACATTCAAGCCTCCGGGTATTTTAGTTGAGGTTGTTGCTCGACTGAAATTTTTTTTTTTGTGCACTCGTCTCAGTGGCTCTACTCGGCTTGACCTAGGTAAAATATGCCGCAGAAAAAGGAAAAGAAGGGAAAGGACAGCAGTGCTGTTGGAGAGCAACTGCCGTTACGGCAGTCCGAGAGACTGAAATAAGCCGCGATGCCCTGCCGAAGTTCAGATGACGTGATGACGTAGTGCGCGGGGACGGAGCGCGTTTCGGAGGACCGCCTCCAAACATGATTTCGAGGAAAACATGCATTCGTTGTTTAATGCTGGATTAGCAAAAACAAACGTGAGCAACTTGGAGGAGATTTGACAGTTAACTAACTCACTGCCGGATGTATCACGTGTGAATGATGAGTGTTTGACCCGCAGCAAGTGCACCATACGCGAGCAAGTCGAAAAACACTCAGTCCCGGGAATCGTTGTACATCCCGAAAACAAACGTAACGTGGATGCGTCACAAAATAGTGACGACTTGTTCGACAAAAAATTTGCTGGAAAATAATCCATTAACGAGCATGGGTGTAAGAGTTGGTCAAGGTGGTATGGGTAGTAATTTAATCGATCATTTAGGTGCTGAATGGGCCGCCAAGCTGGAAGAGACTGCAAATATAATGAAATAATTTCGAACCCACCAGAAGCAAACTGATAAGCGAGTGAGTGAGCTGTCCGCTACGGTTGAACGTGTTGATTCATTGAGCAAAATGAAATTCGAAGGTTTTAGTAACACTAAAACGCAGTTGGCTGAGGTAGTAGGTTCGGTTGTGCAAAATTCTAAAGACATAATTTATTTGTCGATGGAGGGAGCAAGAGTGCAGGAGCGCGTAGATGAACATGACATACGTCTAGGCAGAGCTGAGCAGCAGCTGAGTTGTCATGGTGAGTCCTTGCGAAGTATCATCACAACCAACTACGAGATGGCATAGCAGATCCGAAAGGATTAGGATGACATCGCTTTTCGATTATCCAACCTGTCGCTTACTAACCATGAGAGTGGTAGTTCACGCGTTAAAATGGAACTACCAGCATTCAGTGGTGCTACTAGAGAACGACCCACTCGTTTTATCGTGAATTTCGAAAATTATTTAAAGATCATGGGAATCCCACTGTCCGAGTACAAGGTAGTATTATCCCAGTAGTTTTGTCCCAGTCACTAGGTAATATAGCCGGGGATTGGATGGAATTCTCTGAGTCAAACTTCAAGAACTTTTTGGATTTTAAAAATAAATTTATAAGTCGCTTTTGGTTTAAGTCCGTCTAAAGTCAGGTTCGCGCCAAACTAGAGCGGGATCATTACGAGGCAGACCAAAACTTGTCGCGGAGCGAATACGTTATTAGGCTGAATAACGACGTGAAGTTTTTGACTTATCCAGTGCCAAAGGCACAAGTCGCTTAGTGTTTTTCTAGGCATTTTGATGAGCAGATGCAAATTGCGGTTGCAACTCGTCAAGTCCGCAAAATTACACACTTAATCCCGATTTAACGAATAATCGCGGTAATTATCCAAGAACCCAATTTTTTCCGAGTCTTTATGGCGGTGATAGTGTGAATATTTTGTCATGACCGGACCAATTGGGCGATCAGAATAATTTCACTACAAGGCCAAATCATAATAAGTTAGTGTGAATAGTGTTGAGGTAAAGGAAGAAGTGAAGGGAATGGATGAAGAAGTGCAGGTGTCAGAAAACTAGAGGTCGTCGCCTAGAAGTTTTCGGAATTCAGGTTTTTGAAACCTAATTTGAGTGCAACGTGTTTTCCGAAACACGGGGTACAATCGAATATTGATGTATTGAGTTCTAATGACGTAGGAGGGGGAGAGTTTGGAGTGCTCCGAAATGATGAAAATTCTCTATCCTCTGCAAGTTTGCATGAGTCTGCTGAGAGAAGTCTGATCGGATGTCAGGAATCCAAACATGATATCGTGATCAACGGCCCTTGTTTAGGGCCCTTATAGATACAGGTAGCAAAATCACTTGTATTTCAAGTGAAGTTTTTAATCAATTTGAGAAAATTTTTAAAACGTGTCCAAAATTTCCCGTGGTGGGATTAAGGGCAATCGATGTCTCGAGTAACAAGATTGTGAAGCTCAGTATTCAGTTTTTTGCAGAATGTAAAATCGATAACGTGGTCGTAGATATTAACGTAATGGTCGTACCGCGATTGGTAAAAGATTTCATCCTGGGCATTGACGCGTTAAAAAAATTCAAGATAAGCGTTAGTACGCATGATGAATCTTTGTACGGTGGTCTGACAGGCGAAACTTTGAAATGCTCAAACTCGAGTGCCACGCGAGCCGATTCGGAAGTGATGCAAACTGTACAAAACAGTGGTTTTTTAATTAATATTATGGACGTAGAGGTGGATCAAAAATTAACCCTGATCGAAGGGGTTTCTTTGAAAACAAAAAACATTTTAAGAGATTTGATAATTGAATTCCGGGAAGTTTTTTATGACAAGCCAGGGTGGTTCAAAAATTTTGAGTATAAATTTACTCTTCGTGATGATACCCCGTTTTTTACTAAACCATACCCGATACTTTTTCAACACAGGAATGCCGTAAATCGCAAAATCCAACGTATGCTCGATTTGGGCGTAATTGAAAAATTCGATACTCCGTATATTAACCCTTTAGTAGTCGTTGTGAAAAAGAATGGGTCAGTGAGAATCTGCCTTGATGTGCGAGATTCGAATCGCAGGCTACAGGAAGATTATGCAGGTCCTGAGATACTTTGAAAACTATTTTTCGCGACGTAAGAATCTCACCAGGGAGTTTGTTGTTACCATTAATCGATGTAGGACCCATCATTATAACCTGGCAGCCTCTCTCGACAGGGTTAAATTCATTGATGACCCTTCTTGTACATGTGGATGTGAGGCACAGGACCTGAATCAAATCCTGTGGCAATGCCCTGAATATGAGGGTAAGAGAGTTGGCCTCCTTACTGTATTGAAGCAGCTGAGCTTCTGCACTCCCTTATGCGCAGAAATGTTTTTGGCAGGACCTAATATCCCGGCTTGCCAACGAATGTTCTAGTTTCTTAAAGAACAGTCTGTCTAGACGGCACCAAAGTGCACGCTCGAGCATACGCTCATTTTTGCTCGAATTTTTCAAACCTTACGAGCGTATGCTCGAATTTTCCAAGCACACACTCGAGCGTACGCTGGGAAAACTGGAGCGTGTGCTCGAAAATTTTGGAGCGCACGCTCGAGCGTGTGCTCGAGCGCACGCTCTAAAATTCTCGAGCGTACGCTCAAACTTGATCATAAAATTCTGTGAGTATGCTGTAAAAAACCAAGCGTGTGCGCGAGCGCATGCTCTAAAATTTTCGAGTGCACGCTCCAGTTTTAGCTTAAGATTCTGAACATATGCTGAAAAATAGTAGGCGTGTGCTCGAGCGCTCGGCCGAGGGATGTTGATATAGGTGAGTTCTTAGTTGAGTAACCTAAAAGTTCACCTCTGACATAACTCAAATCATTAAAAAAAATATGCCCACCGCTCAGCTGTGCCCGCTACAATAAGACCAGTGCGTGGAATAAAAAAAAAAAAAAAATCCCTACTATTATAAAGCAAAGTCGTATTTCTTTGTCCGCACTAACCGCAAAAACTACTGGACCGATTGTTTTGAAATTTTGCACAGCGAAAGTTGATGGTCCAAGGATGGTTTTAGAATAATAATATTTAACAAAAAAAAATTTTATTGCTAATAAAAAGTTATCTAAAAATTCATGCATTCGAGGACTTCCCGGAGACTCTCTTGAGGGTCCGCGCTCCCTTATAAAGGCGATGGCACGAACTCGCGGGATGCGGGAAAGCCGGCGTCCCACGTCTTGCGTCTTAGGTATTAGCGAAACGCGGGACATGGGGCGCAGGATTTCCCGCATCCTGCGAGTTCGTGCCATCGCCTTAACTACCCACACTCGAGTTTGCTGTGCATTATCATAGCGGCAGACGAGGCTGCGTGAGTGTGCACTGCAGCGTTCGCAGCACAGTTTTTCGAGGTTTTGGCTTTGTATCGACGTCTATGGCAGACAGTGGCATCAACTTCAAAGAGTTCTCCTGTTTACGCATCAGCGGTTCCGGAAAATTTTTTTTGGAGCAGCAACGGTTACCTACATGTGAGCCACGCTCTCATTGGTGCGCTGCAGCAGCTGCAAATAAGATGTTCCGCGACCACTTTTGCGTAAAAAGGAGCAATGTTCGGAGCTCTCCTAGGTTATGCAGCAATACAGAATCTTTTACAATTAACATAAATTAAAAACAGGCCCTTTTAAGAGCCGTAAAAAACTCAAAGCGTAAACAACTATTTAAATTTATGTTTTTTTTTTTTTTTTTTTTTTTTCTTTTTAAGGTTTTAGCTTTGAATTGACATCTACAGCAGACAGTGACATCAACTCCAAAGAGTTCTGTTTACGCATCAGCGGTCTCGGAACATCTTTTTTGCAGCAGCTATGGTTACATACATGCGGGCCGCGCTCTTATTGGTTCGCAGCAGCTACTACAAAAAATATGTTCCGCGACCGCTTTTGTGTAAAAGGGAGCAACGTTCGGAGCTAATTTTACCTATCCTCGATTATGCAGCAAGGAAGAATCTTTTTTCATTAAAATAAATAAATGCATTTCAAAAATACGGCCTTTTCAGGCAAGACTATTTGTTGCTAAATAGCCGAGGAATGGTATTTTGTTTCACTAGTGAGGCTCTGTGGTACTTTGCCCGAGCGAGCCGCATAATAGTTTATAGGTCGAGGCGTAGGGGTCGAACGCGTAGCGCACGAAACCCCGCAGCCGAGACCTACAAACTATAATTCGGCGAGCCAGGCAATGATCCACAGAGCCAAAAGAGTGAAACACAATATTTTATTTCACGATTGACGTGCAATCTAGACTTTCGCCCTCTATACAAAATCAACTTCGATTTAATTATAATGATTTATAAAATCCACTTTACTTTTTACTATAAATTTCAGGCTTGTAAGTGCAAATATTGAAGACGCTCAAATGAAACTGATCGGTCTAAGTTCAGTTTTCTTATTGCTCAGGTAGCAGAAAAACGCATTACGTGAATTTTCGAATTTTTAAAACAAAATGCCATTAGTTAAAGATGGGTTCAACCGGCAATGTAGGTATACAACCGCACTGCAGGACCCATTATAAGACATTGTGAGTAGCGTCGAGAGGTATACCGATATATAGATATATATAGATACCGATAGTTCAGGTATAAGCGTCTAAGTTTATTGGGGGCGGCCGCTGTAACTGCACTGATGGCTGCGTTTTCAAAATGTGAAACGAGCGAGCAATCTGCACTTTGCTCGACTGTTTTGAAAACAGACGAGCAAAGTGCGGATTGCTCTCGCGTTTCAACAGTCGGGCAAAGCAGTACTTTATTTGACTGAAAACGGACGGGCAAAGTGAGGATTGCACGTCGGAGTGAAATAAAGATACAATCAGGTTCAAATGGTAATTCTGTTTTCGCAAAAGCTGCCACGTAACATCTTTTTTGTAGCAGCTGCTGCGAACCAATGAGAACGCGGCATACATGTAGGTCACCATAAGCTGCTGAAAAAAGATCCTAAATGTTTTTTTTAGGTAAAATGAAAGCACCAGTTACCAACACAATTTTGAATATTTTTCGTTACGTTGAAAATTTTTGTTGGCCCTGAAAAGGGCGCTAATTATTGTCACGATATTATAATTTATTTTTGAGTTATAACTTAATATCGGAAGTATCACAATCCACAAAATCCCAATCTTCTTCCGACATTATATCGTCGGAAGATGATTGGGATTTTGAGGTGTTTTTTAAAAGTGTAGTTTTGGTTTTTGATTTTCTTGAAGTTGATTGCTCTCTGCGTCGTTTTCTGTTCTCATGTAAATTAATTTTTTTGACAACTTCTTCTTGATTATTATAAGGTGCAAGCTATTCGACTTAGCTTGATCACCCACGCTTCGCTTTATTAGAATCTTTACTTGATTACTGCTAACTTATAATTTTGAAGTAATAGTCAAACTTTGCCTACATAGTTAAACAAATCTTTCGAAGAATTGCCTTGCGGAGTTATAACTTAATATCGGAAGTATCACAATCCACAAAATCCCAATCTTCTTCCGACATTATATCGTCGGAAGATGATTGGGATTTTGAGGTGTTTTTTAAAAGTGTAGTTTTGGTTTTTGATTTTCTTGAAGTTGATTGCTCTCTGCGTCGTTTTCTGTTCTCATGTAAATTAATTTTTTTGACAACTTCTTCTTGATTATTATAAGGTGCAAGCTATTCGACTTAGCTTGATCACCCACGCTTCGCTTTATTAGAATCTTTACTTGATTACTGCTAACTTATAATTTTGAAGTAATAGTCAAACTTTGCCTACATAGTTAAACAAATCTTTCGAAGAATTGCCTTGCGGAGTTGGCTCCGCTTCGGCCCTTATCAGAGCCTTTACTCATAAATTGCACGATTTACAATTTTAAAGCAATAGTAAAATTTCACCTACATGGTTAGACAATTCTTTTTAGAATTATCGGACTGGCTTGCAGAGTTTTCTACGCTTCGGCCCTTATCAGAGCCTTTACTCATAAATCGCACGATTTACAATTTTAAAGCAATAGTAAAATTTTGCCTGCATGGGTAGACAATTCCTTTTAGAATAGTCGGACTGGCTTGCAGAGTTTTCTTCGCTTCGGCCCTTATCAGAGCCTTTACTCATACACCACTCAACCGATAATTTTAAAGTAACAGTAAAATTTTGCCTACATGGTTGGATTTTTTTCGAATTGTCGGACTGAGTTGCGGAGTTTACTACACTTTGGCTCTTTCAAGAGTCTTAAAATATTGTTTAAGTAGTAAAAACTTATTTTTCGCATAACACTTAGCTTGCAAATTTAATTTACAATGCCGAGGGCTGCCAGAGAACGTATTGGAAGAAGGACTTCTAATGCCAATCGGATGCATAATTCTAGACGTGAACAAGCTTCTGCAGCATCTTCTCAAATGCTGCAGGTGCAAGATTTACGTAGACTTAATGCTATGGCTTTAAATTTACATTCTGCTTTTAATTATCGATCAGAAATTGATTATTTAAATTTGCCTGCCATTTAAATTGGATCAATGACGATAATATGTCTTAAGTGCAATGCAGAAAATGGAGGGGTGAAGCTCCAGGACTGTGCTGTTTTGGAGGTAAAGTCATGCTCGAAAGATATGAAGATCCTCCAGATTTAGTTCGTAGTTTAATTTTAGATTCACATCCTCAATCAAAACATTTTCTTGATAATTCGAGAGCTTTCAATACTCTATTTCAGATGACTTCTTTTGGAGCCAAAGAAATTAAAGAAGGAAATTTTATGCCAACTTTCAAAATTCGAGGTCAAGTTTATCATTTGATCGGAAGTTTACTTCCTCAACCTCAAGAAACTCCGAAATTTTACAAATCTATTTTATGTCGGAATCTGATCAAGTATCAGCCCGAGCCAATATTAATCCTACTTTAAATTCAAGTCTCATTAAATATCTACAAAGAGTTTTACAAGAAAATAATCCCCTCATATGCATTTTTAAGTATAATGTTGAATCTAGGTCTATTGATGAGTTATTAAATTCAAAATGAAGAATTCATGCAGATCGGGTCCCACAAAGTGAACATAGAGGGCGGTATAATGCTCCTACTATCGATGAAGTAGCCGTGCTATTAGTCGATGAAGATAAAGGTCCCAAAGATATTGTGTTGCACGGTCGCAATGAACAATTACAACGAGTAAATGAGCTTCATCGATCTTATGATGCGTTACAATATCCATTGCTGTTTACCTATGGCGAGGAAGGATATTGTACTAATATTCCGCAACATCCCGATCAGAAAGATTGTCAGGGCGCTAGCTAGGGCCTCGTTAATTGCCCCGAGAGCATAGTAGGGCCCTCGTTAGAATTGTAACGGGGCATTCACGGGGCGCGACTTAGGGCCTAATAAGGTTCAGTTAAAATGGTATTTTTGGCATTTAGACCCGAGGTTATAACTAATTCCAAATGTATAAACAACAACTTGGACAATAAACTCTTGATACTTTAATTTTATTTATTCACGTAATAATTCTGAAAAAATCGAAAAATTCATTGTTTAAAAAAGGTGAAGTGAAAAATGTCACTAAAATGCTAATAGTTTTTTTACTAAAACCACTACTACTTTTAAATCAAACTTTTTTTCACGGAATTTGAATATATTTTTAGTTTTTTTTTTAAAATCACTTTTTCTGTAACAAACACTTACTATAAATATATTAAACTTAAAATCACAATGTTTACATGACACATAACCTCTAAAACAAGTTTTTTCAAGTTAATTCTTTAAATTCATTATCCCCACTAAAGTTTTAACTTTTCAATTTCATTTAAAAAAAAAAAACTATTCACCTGCGTCCAATTTTCAAGTCAATTACTGCATACGTTCGTAGCAAATGAGCTATCTAGCGAGGCCCGAAACAGCGCCTTGGCTTCGCCCCGTTACAAAACGAGCTAGGGCCTCCGAAGGCTACCTTACGAGGCCCTCATTCGCTCCCCAATAGCCTTCTGATCGGGATAATGAACCGTGTAAAACGGTTTCTTGCATGCAATTTTATTCATATCGATTTATGGTCAGAGGAAATTGTTTGAATCACCTTCACTACTTCAAAAAATTATTTAGTCAGTTTGCGGTAGTCATGATGGCTAAAATGATTACTGAAAGGTTACTTTTTTTACGTTTGAATCAAAAGAAACTAAGAGCAGAAGAATACATTCATCTTCAAGATGCTGTCAATGCAGATGCTAATCTTAACCCAGCTAATGATGGTCAAACAGTTATTCTTCCTTCTACATTCACTGGTGGACCATGCTACATGCACAAAAAAACTCAAGATGCTATGGCTTAAGTTCGAAAATTTGGCAGGCCTGATTTATTTATCACTTTTACCTGCAATCCGGATTGGCCTGAAATAAAAAATGAATTATTAAAAGACCAACAGCCGTATGACAGGCAAGATTTAATTTCTCGAGTTTTTCATTTAAAATAAAAAAAAATTAATTGATCTGCTTACTATTAAAAAACACTGTGTATTCGGAGAAGTCAACGCACATCTTTTGAGCGTTGAGTGGCAAAAACGTACACTGCCACATATTATTATGGCTTAAAACAAGAATACAGCCAGATGATATTGACTAAGTTATATCTGCGGAGTTGCCTAATAAACAGCAAGATCCTTTACTGTTTGAAATTGTCACTAAAAACATGATTCACGGTCCTTGCGGAGAATTAAATTTGAGGTCTCCATGTATGAACAATGGAAGATGCACCAAAAATATCCTCATCAGTTCGTTAAAGAGACTCAAAGTGAAGATAATGGTTACCCAACTTATCAGCGAAGGTCACTGGCTGATGGAGGGAGTGTCACCACTTTAAAGATTCGAGGTACTGGGGCCTTATTATGTAAAACGATATCCGCTAGAGGTAGGTATATCGGTCGATATATGTATACATATTGTGAAGGCAGCTTTAAGGTAGTCAGGACGGCTGCTAGCCACCAGATCGGTGAAGAGGTTAGGCTCGCTAGATTTGGTTGAAATAAATTAATGACAACAAATAAAACGTTTTTTCATCATCGTATTAAATATAAGTAGCAGTTAAAAAAATATATATGTGGAAAATATTCAGAAGCTTTCCCATTGTTTACTTAAATAATTAAGCTGTACAAAGCTTTTTTGGGGGTTGATGTTAATGATTCACATTCGCAGACGACCCAGGACTTCAGAGCTCAGACGGCGTCATCATTGAAAAATTTCAAGCGGTTGACTACAGCGGTTGACTACCTCTCATTCGAACCTGTTGTAAATAAAGGATCGAGGATCGTTAAATAAAGGTTCTGTGTAGTTAAAATAATTAATATAGTTTATTGGATAAAATATATACTAGTAATTTCTTTACTCTTTTACCGAAAAGGTTCTCGACTAAATTCACGTATTCTACGAAACAACCTGCTGTTTCACTTTTACTTTTAATGCAGTAAGTTCTCGTACATTTACTGTAATCATCTATAAAAGTCAAAAAATATTTTTCTCCTCAATAACCAGTAGTTTTATGTGGACCATTCAAATCGGTATGAATTAATTCCAAAATCTCCGACGATTCAGTTCTCTCATTATCAAATGGTACATTTGCCATTTTACTCTGTATACAGTTCGAGCATTTCAAAATATCATTTTCTAACTTATCTGGCAAACCTTCAAGCAGTTTATTTTTAACTAATTTATTTAAATATTGAAAATTTACATGGCCTAAAGCCCTATGCCATTTTTCTTTATCTGTTAATTTCAAAGTATTTGTATAAATATTTTCATCTTTATTTCTATTAACAAAACTATCTACATATACAAAATGTGTAAATTATCAATTTTATTTGCAATAGCTATAAATTTTCTATTATTGTTGTAAATTTTGGCATTTTTATTTTTAATCACAACAGTGCTAGATTCACTTATTCTAGAAATACTCAAAATATTTTTTCTTATACACGGAGAGAAGAGTCGGAGATCCGTTCACGAAATTGGGACCTAACCTGGTTGTCTTTGTTAAGCACAATCGGGCTTCGAACTAGTTCGCAATCAGATTGCGAACTGCGCGAAGCCCGATATCGAACAGGCGAACGTAATCTGGGAATGTCACCCCAAGAGTGCGCCGCTTCTTTTACGATCTCAGTTCGACATCGGGCCTCTCGCCCGAGTTTGCAATCAGATTGCGAACTCGTTCGAAGCCAGATCGCGCTTAACTAAACACAAGCAGGTTATGTTCCAATTTCGTAAACGGATCTCCGACTCTTCTCTCCGTGTACCATCAACAAAATAAACATTCTTTAAATTAACATGAACTATGCTATCATAATTTTCAAAATATATTTTAATTTTTCCTAACTTAGTCGCTTTTATAATTTTGCCATCTGGCAACTCAACATTAATTGGATTTTTTAAATTTACGTACTCACAGAAATAATCTTCACTGTTAACTATGTGGTCTGTGCAACCACTATCTAGCAACCACTTTATTTTATTTTTATTTTCACTTGAATTTTCACTCAAACTATTCACATGCACTTCCGTCGCCCAGCTCTCGGTGTCGCTGCGCTGCTCGTTGTTTGACTCTGCTGCACGGTGTCCTCCTCGTCCTCGACCTCGATGAACACCGCCTCTGCCGTTGCCTCGTTGGTTGTCTCACTGACCTCGCTGATAGTATTGAGCTCCTCTACTTCGATTAGAGTGAGCACCTCTGCCGTTGCTGCTTTGTTGTTGTTGTGGACAATCATTTTTGTAGTGTCCGAATTTTCGGCATTGGAAACAATTACCTTTCATTTTTGCGTTGAAAGTACTAACACTTGGTTTTTTATTCATTTCACTTTTGCACAAATTTTTTTCTTGTATTTTTGCTTTCACAAGATCCACTGTTCTGTCCTTAGCTGGCACTAAATCGATTAAATCACCAATATAACAATAACTTATTGGTAAAGCATTAATCATATAACGCATTTTTTCTTCATCACTTATTGTACCACTAGCAGCTTTGAAATTTTTGCATGCCTTTTCAAAATCCACAAAAAATTCTTCAGGTGTGTCATAATTATTTAACTTCACTTGTTCCAGCTTGTGTTTGTTTATTATTTGTAGAGTTGTATATTCTTTTACGTACATATTTTTCAAAACATTCATCATCTCTAGAGTCGTCTTGCATTCACGTACGTACTCTAGCTGTTTGTTTGAAATTGTGCTGATCAAAATTGTTTTTGCTTTTAAATCCTTCTTTTTCCAATCTTCTGCTTTTTCACTGGCTTCTTTTTCTCGTTCCGCTGGTTCTAAACACTCTTTATAATCCAATGTAGTCATTAATCTGAACTTCCAGTTCTCATAATCAATCCCATCAAAAATAGGAATTGAAATTTCGTCGACTTTTGCATATTTAGCTATTTTCTGTTTTAATTTTATACTTTCTTCTATGTATAAATTCACTTTCAAAACATTAATTAAACCTCTTAGAAATCTTTTTCTTAAATAATTTCTATTTTCTTTACTAATAGAAATTTCCGTAAATTTCGACTCTTTACTGTTATTTATTTTTTCTTTTATCCAATTAAACATTTGCTATATTCATTTAATTCAAAACTTGATTATCAAAAAAAATCTCAATATGTGCTTAACCTCACTTTTCGCCATGCGCTCGCTTAACCTCGCGACGCGTCATGCGGTTCCATAAAATTAAATCCTCGTACATCAACCTTTTGCACGGATTTTTTCTACAGGCTTTTCACGCCTCTCACTTACTTAGCTTCTAAGCTAATTAATTTCAAAAATATTTTTCTATGCTTCTTAAAAAGGTGGCATAGAAAAGTGAAAATTTTTTAGAGCACATGTTTTCACTGACTAAACTTTTTATACTTTTAACCACACTTTTTACTGACTAAACTACGCTCGCGGCTACCATGTTGTAAATAAAGGATCGAGGATCGTTAAATAAAGGTTTTGTGTGGTTAAAATAATTAATATAGTTTATTGGATAAAACATATACTAGGCTTCGATAAGCCTTACATCGCGTGACCGTACGCGCGAGCAACCGAACGGAGAGAGAGCTTCGCCGTCGGTCTTCGTTAGTAGCTTCAGAACGCACGCATGCGCACAGCAGTTTTGCACACAACACTCATACCGCGTGTATTCAAATAATATTATAATGTCGGGATATTCACATAATTTAACAGAACCATATGAGAGGTAGTATTAGAATCAACAATCAAAGCAAACATCTGATTGCATGCGTAGTGGACTAGTACAAAAAAATACTGAATGACTTTTTTTTCAATTATTTAATGAAAATCAAAGATTTCATTGTTTTTATTTTATTTTTTCTGGAACTGATACATCAAGTTTGAAAAAAAGTTATTTGTCATAAAATGTGTTAAGTTTCTTATCATCAAGTGTTTAAGTATTATCAATTTTATATAGTTGTTATAAAAATTTTATTTTTTTGATTAAAATTAGTTTACTTGAAGCTTACAACTTTGTATGTAAAGATTATGATATGAAGTTAAAAAAAAGTTTTAATAATGATACTCACTTGTAAACTTTTTAGTAGTTTACTCAAATGGTTTTATTTTATTGATATCGGGTATTTTTCATTGGTGACTGTCAGAATCAAACTAAATTTCGTTATTCATCAAGCTGTTATGTTGTGTTCTGATATATGATAGCAGTGAAAAGTATGTATAGCTTACAGTGTTAAAAAAAGCTTGTTTAAAAATTATGAAAATGTCTAGACCGGTAATGATTATACCTGTAGGTATAGTTTTTTTAACTATTGTAATAGTATATTACAGTAAGTTTTTCAAATTTTTCCTGTCCAGGAGTTATATGAAGATTTAGGAACTTTAAACAATCTTAAACCGTCGGGTGCTTAAAAAAAGTTAAAAGTAGAGTATTTTTGGCTTAAAACTCCATGGCTGTTTTTAAGGACAATAAATGCAATTTTTAAGCATTTTAAAAATAAATTTCCATCTGGCGAACATCAATATTTCTCAATTTGAAGGGTGGTATCAATACTGGTCAAAAAAAAAAAGTACTCGAATGGACCCAAAATAATTTTTTTCTGAAAATACATAAAATTTACAACTTTTTTACATTCATGCGTATATAGAAAAAATGCTTCCTTTTCCAGTAATTTGAGCTCTAAAAATAGCCTAAAAATGCAAAAATACTAGATAGTGTCAAGTTTGGACCAGTGCCATTTGGATAATATGCAACAAAAAAATCTAAAAATTTATCAGGAAGTCCAAATAGTGGTCCAGAACAAGTAGACAAATTATTTTGGAAATTTATTTTTTGGTTGGTTGACTTGACAGAGAATCACCCATATGTACTTCAGAGGCATACTGGCGATTTTTTAATTTTAATATACACGAAAGAGCTCCAACTGTGCAACATTTAGCAGTTCATCTTGAAAACCAAAGAGTTTACTTTAACCAAGATAACTTTAACTTTGAGCAGATTCTAGAAAATCCTAGAAATACTACACTGACAGCGTTTTTTGAACTCTGCTCAACAGATGAGTTCGCTAAAACACTTTTATACGCTAAAGTATATCTTCTTATTTCACTTGGTCAGATTCAAGTCGGAAATTTTCAAGAAGAAAACAGGGTGAAAGTGTTCCAGGTTACCCAGGAGTAAAAAAAGCTAGAGCCATCGCTCGAGTTTATACAATTCACCCTAATCAAAGTGAATGTTTTCATTTAAGAATGCTACTACATCACATTCGAACCCCGACTTCTTGGAATGATTTGAAAACCGTTGATGGTGTTGTTTATCCTACTTTTAAAGCCATCTGTCTAGCACTTGGTTTTTTAGAAAATGACGACCAATGGAAAAATGCTCTTTCTGATGCTGTTATATTGCAGAGCCCATCTAAATTAAGAGACTTATTTGCAATAATTTTAGTTTTCCAAACCTTCTGATCCCCAATCTTTGTGGGCACAGTTCCGAAATGATTTTCGTGAAGACATACTTCACAGAGAACGTATTTGACAAAATAATTTCGAATTATCTTTCTGTGATGAAATATTTAAAATAGTGGCCTAATATAAATAGAAGATAAAGTTGTTTGTCTTTCAGAAAAATATTTGCCTGAATTTGGGTTAAATTCGCTAACTAGAGATAATCAAAACTATTACAATTCATTTGATTTTGCAATTCGCAATTCTCACGATGTCAATCATTTAAACAAATATGTCACAGTTCATCTTCCAAAACTGGTTAGTGATCAACGTTACGCGTATGACGTTATTATTGAAAGTGTTCTTAACAATCGTGGAAAAAGCTTTTTTTAGACGCTCCAGGGGGCACTGGGAAAACTGTTTTACTTAATTTAATGTTAGTTTACGTAAGATCTAAAGGAAAAATTGCTCTAGCGATGGCATCTTCAGGAATTGCAGCAACCCTTCTCAGTGGAGGAAGAACTGTTCATTCTACTTTTAAATTACCATGAAACGTTTCATGTAATGGAGAGTATGTGTGCCCCATTCGTAAAAATGGCCCTCTTGGAAAAATTTTTCAAGAAGTTTCATTTGTTGTGTGGCATGAATGTACAATGACACACACTCACATCGAAGCCCTTGATCGTACTTTACGAGATCTTAGATCTTATAATCGACTAATGGGAGGTATTACATATATTTTCGCCGGAGATTACGGACAGACTTTATCTGTAATTCGAAAAGGCACCCGAGCCGATGTTGTGAACTCATGTTTGAAGGCCTCAGTTATTTGGAGTTCACTTGAAAAACTCACTTTACGAACAAATATGAGAGCTCATCTCGGGGGTGGGGATTTAGTATGTCCTGAAAAAGTATTGGAAATTGGCAATGGGATCCGTGAAAATGAAAATGGATCCATAACCATAAATCAAACATTTGGAAGAATAGTACATACAGTCGATGAATTAATTTCAGAGATTTACCCAGATATTTCTAATTTAGCAAACAAACCTTATCAATGGTTATGTGAAAGAGCTATACTTTCACTAAGAAATGCAACTGCAGAAGAAATAAATAACACTATACTTGAAAAATTCGAAGCTCAGTCCCGTGATTTTCTATCAATTGATACAGTTTTAAATGTAGACGACGTAGTACAGTACCCGCAAGAGTTTTTAAACTCTCTCACTCCATCAGGATTTCCCAATTATCTATTAAAATTAAAAGTTGGAGCTTCAATCATGTTGTTACAAAATCTTCAACCTCCGAATCTTTGTAACGGTACTAGACTTTGGGTTAAATGTCTGCGGAATAATATTATTGAAGCTGTTATTCTTAATGGTCCAGGAGCTGGCGAAGTTGCTTTTATTCCCCGTATACCTATGATCCCTTCAGATTCACCATTTGAATTTAAACGCCTTCAGTTTCCAGTCAAACTTTCTTTTGCTATAACAATTAATAAAGGACAAGGGCAACAAATAATGTTCGTTGGTGTTGATTTACGAGAAGAGTGCTTTTCTCATGGCCAATTATACGTAGCATTTACTCGGATTGGAAATTCAAATAATTAAATAATTTTAATTTCACAAGGTCAAAAAACTAAAAATATAGTCTTCACTGAAGTTTTGTGAATTTCTATTGAAAATATCGAAAGTACATCAAATATTTAAAAAATTCACCAGTATATTTAAAATATAAAAACCAGCTATTCAACTGTTAAGAAACAAAAAAATTTTAATATTTAATAAATATCTAATAAATAGTAGTGATTGTTCGATGTATTGTAAATAAATAAAGTCTAGTTGTGATTGGTCATAACGAATACATTATTAATAATTTAAGTTAATTGCCGACGTTTCGTTGTCATTATCAGTACAACATTTTCAAGGCTACAAATACAAAAAATATCAAAATATATAAGTAAAATTAAAATATAATTGAGAATGATAAGTTATTTAAATTAATTGTATACCATATTTAGTAATCAAAAGATTACAGCCATCACAGAATATGAGTGCGTAAAATATTGCACAGGGTTTACAAATATATAAGTAGAAATAATGTACACAGTGGTAAAGGTATAAGTGAGACAAGAAGAACAAGGAACAAGGAACAAGGACACAACTAATCGCGTTAAAAAACACAAGAAACTCAGGATGAACAATTCCTTGAGTGCATCGAGTCAATCAAATCTTTATAATCGGATTTCAAAAATTGGGTGTCTGTCTTCTTATTGATATTGTCGCGGAAATACTGTATACACAAAAAAATTTTATTACAGTTTAATTTCATAAGATTTGAAACATATTAAAAACCATGCGCAGAAGCTCGGGAGAAGCCGAGACGGGGCGTGCTAGTTATAAATAAAGAAAATTAACTGATAAGCCTATAACCCTGTAACCTTAGGCAGAGCAAAAAAAGAAGATTTTTTTTTGAAAGAAACGAATAAAACCAACAAGCGTAAAACCCCATGATCTTGCACAAAGCATATAAGAAATTAGATAAATAATTAAATAAAATAATAATCCTATAAGCTTACTATTGCATAACCCTAGGCGGAGCAAGGAAGTAATGAATTTTGTTTTTTTTTCAAACAATTAAGCCGACAAACTTACAACCCCCAACCTTGAGCGGAGTATATAATAGATTAATTAATAGATTAATGGATTAGTTAGAAAATTGAATATACAAATAAACGGACAAGCCAACAACCCCGTAACCTTGGTCAGAGCGAGTAAATTGTAGTTTTTTTTTTTTAACAAATGTACCCTTATAACCTTATGTGAAGTAGATAAAAAATTAATTTAACAATTGGTCAAACAAATAAGCTGACAAGCTTCCTCCCCTGAGGGCTGCAGGACCTTACCGTTCTCTGCCAAGAATTTGGCGGCCTGGTGAGGAGGCTTAGTCAGTCGACCGGCGGCAGGTGAAGCGGGACTGCAGTGTGAATGTTTGGCTCCCTATAAATGGGTTGTCCAAGCGCATGGGTGGTCCTCCTATAAATGGAGACCAAGGAATAAATGTTTTTAGGTAACCCGAGAAGGGTTCGTCCTTGCGAATGTGACAGTCTTTGCCCCTCTCGCCGCAGGTAGGCTTGTGACTAGCAAACAGCCCTCCATGCAGGGTGGTTGTCTGGGTGGGTATACACATCTCTCATCCTGACAACGCGTTATTCAGGATGGGATTACAAACACACATACATTCATATACACACTTGCGTGTATACATAGCGGCAAGGTGTGTTAGCCCCTGCTGCGAGTCCAGAAGTCGGGGTACGGCAATGTCGAGGGTTAGCGAGCTGTGGAAGGCACATTGAATAAACTAGGACTGGCGCGCCTGGGCTGACGGATGGTACAATGGCCCGGGTAGGTCACTAACCAGACCGCCTGGCTGCCCCACCAGCCGTCGAAAAATCCTCGGAGCAGTGGTGCTGCCGGTTGGTAACCGGATTGGGACTGCACCACTGAAGATGGGGGGGGGGGGGGGCTCCTTGGAGGCCTTTGCATCAAGCAGTCCCTTGACGAACCAAACAAACGGGGCACACCTCAATGCCGACCACAACTAAACATCTGTACACAAATACAAAAAAAATGAATACGGAAATCAAGGAATCAGCATTAAAAGCGCCAACCCTTCTGGTAACGGGAATTCCCACCCCCATGGATACGGGAGAACCGTGCCGGGACCTCACCCTCACGGGGGCTGGGGATACCGGCTGGACGGAAGTAATTGGACATCTATGGGACACTGGCTCCAGCGACCGAAAGGCCCTGAGGAGGGACTCCACCCCAAAAGGGGAAGGGAATCTACAGGAGGAAAAAAGAAGAACAAGAGGGTAAGGAAAAGGACTAGCTAGGACAGAAGGACCCAGAAGAAGAGTGCAGGGCTAAAGCAATCCTTTGAGCAGTCTACTCCGGCTGCTAAGAGGATACACTCAGGCGGCTTGACACCCAGGAAAATCAAACACTTGGCCAGGGAGGAGATGAACGGGAGTAACATTCAGTCGAGCAGTGGCAACGAAACTTCGATGGGCCATCGTTCCTGTGGGATACCCCATCGTTCGGCTCATACCAACACAGGTCGGCATGGTCAGATCCATCCTTAAGGCGGAAATCGATCGTACTGAAGAGGTTGGCCACTTCTTACAATTCTTGGCCAACTGGGAGAAGCATGGTGCACTTGTGTAAGACTGCGACACCAGCGTGGACGGGGATAGGTTGCGGAAGATGGACACAAAATGGTCCTCATGGAAGAACGTCAGACTCAACGTCATCAAGCAAGGTGATCTCATTAAGGTCAAAAGAATTGCCCTATACATTCCAGGAAACACCGCTTTCCAGACCGTACTAATACGCTTGAGACGCCAGAATCTCACCCTTAAGCTGGATTCCTGGAATCTCGTAGGCACCAGGGCAATCCCTGCAAAGGACAAGCAGCATACCGAGACTCTGCTAAAAATCACTGTGGAGGAGACGGAAATGGAGGCCTTGAAGGCACTCAACTCCGGCCCTTCTGCGGTGGTAGCAGAGCTCACGCGGTCCTGGTTACGGATAAAAATAAAGGTGACAGGTAGGATGGTAGGGGAGATACTGGTTTTCTTTTACTTATGTTATTTATTAATCTTTTTTTTATATTATTGTTTATTATTGCCTCAATATTTTGTTTCTCTCGCTTTTTGCACGAGTTAATCAACCGTGGTGGTAAACCGGAGCCTGTACACGAGCAACCCGTGATTCTCGTAACGCAGCTGCGAAAGAGAGTGGTCCAGTATGCAGCGTGTACCCCCACCATGCAACCGACAGGACCACCCGTTTACGAGCAACCCTGGTGTAAGCAAGTGTCTGGAAAAGAAAGAGCGGTGTTCGCTCATGTAAGAATTTATATTGCTGTACTTTCTTTTCTATCATTTCTTTTTTGCCAAGGTATTTTATTTAAATTCTCTCACTTGTCCGCCTCTAGTCATAGACGGTGGATTATTCAATGACAGTGTCGACAGAGTGGACTATTTTAACAATAGTCCTGGGCATAGTGAGTTGAATTTGATATTATTATAGTGCCTCGCAATTATCGAGAGAGACTCGCGTGAATCAATCGCGTTATTTATTTGATGCGGTTATTAAAATTTAAAGCGGTTACAAATACACATTCCTTTTTTTCGATTTTTTTTTATTGATATCGAACGTGTATCGGGGGCAAGTAATCTAAATCCACGAGAAATATCTCGTCATCCCAGAAGGGGTTCATGCGCGTCCGAGGGCCACACCGGTTACGTTTAGTGTGAGATATATCGGAAAACGCGATTGAGAAAAAAGTGTACCCGTAATAAAACGGGATGAATTACTGGTTTGAATAAATATTTTCTTTTGTTTTTTTTTACGATTACGACGATTTTCAACTGACTGAATTTATTTCTCCTCTCATACCCTACTTAATTTACAAAATTTTATACATTCTTTTTTTTATCATTTATCGTCGTTTTATTTTTTTTTGTTGTCAATTTTTCTTATAAATAAATTTATGGTAACAGTCTGAATTCTATACTGCATAAGTCCCAGAATAAAAGGACTACTTCATGGACCACCCCTGCACTCAAAGGTTAGACCATGACTCTGCCCTCATGGCCCTCATTCTTTTTTTTATCATTAATCGTCGTTTTATTTTTTTTTGTTGTCAATTTTTCTTATAAATAAATTTATGGTAACAGTCTGAATTCTATACTGCATGAGTCCCAGAATAAAAGGACTACTTCATGGATCACCCCTGCACTCAAAGGTTAGACCCTGACTCTGCCCTCATGGCGGGCTTAAGGAGGAGGGGCCGGGATAGACGAGACCCAGGGCATGCCCGTATGGCACCGTCCACTATCTCATTCACCCAGATCAATCTGCACCACTGCAAAAACGCTTCGGCTGCCCTAGTCAAACGCATGGCAGAGGTACCAACAAGTATAGCGTTTATACAGTAACCCTGGATAAGGGCAGGCAAAATAACAGGGCTAAGTAGCTGCGGCACCCGCTTCAGCTGGGCCGGAGACTCAGCGAGGGCTGCCTTGATTGTAAAGGGGCTCACCGCAGAGGCCTGAGCTCTCTTCTGCGACAGGGACACCGCAACCGCGATCGTTAAGTATAAGGATGGGAAAGGAAAAGAGAGGCAACTGGCAGCCGCTTTGGCCTATTTCCCACATGGAAAGGACGATATACCCCCTCAAAAGGTCGTGGATCTGGTCAAGACATGTGATCTCAAGGGACTGGACCTTCTGCTGGCTTGCGATGCCAACTAAAACCACATGGTGTGGGGCAGCTTGAATTGCAACAGCAGGGGGGATTGATTATTGGGCTTTTGGCGGGCACCAACCTGGAGATCCTAAATAAGAGAGGGAAATCAACCTTTCGGGATAAAAGGCGCAAAGAAATCATCGATGTTACCCTGGCCACGATCGCACTGGCGACTTTAGTAGAAGATTGGAGGGTTTCTGACGAACTGGACCACAGCTACATCACCTTCTCACCCAAACTTACTGCTCTCAGGAAGGAAGTAAGAATAATTTACGATAGGTCACATAAGATCGGAAGGAAGGCGGACGAAGATGCCCACAGACAGGCACAAAGTCAATACAAAAAGGAGTTAGAAAAGGGAAACCTACACAGGGCAGTCGGGATTACTGCACGGAGCAAAAGGATGTTGCAGAAACATCCAGGCTCTGTCATATTCTGCGGAACGGTCCGAATAAGACGCTAGGTATGATAAAACTGAATTCGAGACAGTGAACTGAAAGCGGGGCGGGCTGCCTCAACGCGCTGCTAGAGACCCACTTGCCCGACTTCAAGGAAGGTAACTTACACCACGGGGCACACAATGCGACCGCTGGTAGACGGGATTGGGGAATGTACAGGACCATCACAGCCCCGGAGAGAGTCAGATGGGCTATCGGCACTTTTGACCTGTTGGGTACATCCCGACCTGCTGGAGAACAGCAAAGATGGTATTTATACCAAAGCTACGATTTGTCTGTCATCCTTCCTGCTGAAAACACTCGAAAGGCTGGTAGACAGGTACATAAAGGAAACGCCTCTGGTCAATTGACCTCTGCACTGCAGACAGCACGCTTACCAGGCAGGTAAGTCTGTAGATATACCCCTTATAGACAAAGCCGACGACCTAGACGTGGTGGCGGGCCTGATGCGATTAGCACTTGTGGTCGTCGAGAAATGGTGCAAAGGAGTTTACTTGACAGTGAACCCGAGCAAAGTTGGGGTCATGTGCTTCACAACCAGATACAAGGTAGGCTCCATCAAGGGCCTGCACCTCATGGGCAGGACGTTGAACCTGACCAATGAGATCAAGTATCTTGAAGTAACATTTGACTCCAAGCTCAGTTGGAAAAGGTACCTTGAAGCTATTTGCGGAATGGTGATGCAGTCTATCTGGGCATTCAGGAGAGCTTTCGGCAGGACAAGTGGACTGGAGCCCGAAAAGGGCTCCAGTATACAGCTGGGTTGAAACTTAGGTTACTACACGGAATCGCCGTCTGAGCACCCCGAGTAGCAAAGGTGAAAGACGCTAGATCGGTACTAGGCCGCGTACAGGCCCTAGTCCCGAGAGGCCTGACGGGATGGAATGGGCACTATACTGCTGGCAGAGATGGAAGGCCTGTCGGGTACCCCCAGCCCCGCTTGATCTCGTGGTTAGATGTGCGGCCTTTCAGGCCGCGTGTCGTTACAAAGGCAATGTGGGTGTTGACCATCTGACAAATCGGCAGATAACCAGAAGTTTGAACCTGGGAAGGCTGTCCAAACTCGACCACACGACTCGGAGCATCAACTTCGACAAGCCGTTCAGAGTCGAAACGGGCAGCAGGGCCGACTAGCAGGGAGGACGACACAGGTATACTGAACATGTTCGTTACCTGGTAGCAGCCAGCAGGGAATCGTCTGGTTCTGACAGATGGCTCGAAACGGGCTGAGGGGGTAGGGTCAGGAGCCTGAAGACAGGGCTGTTCCAGGGAGATTGCGCTACACCTGGATGACTTCGCCATAGTTTTTCAAGCTGAGGTGAGTGCGATTACGGAGTCTGCGCGGGTTACCCTGACGGAAGCGGATAGGAAAGGACCAGGCACAATTTGTTCGGATAGCAAAGCGGCGCTCTTAAGCGCTGAAAGACTGGACTACGAACTCCAGGGAGGTAGCCTTCTGCAAAGAGGCACTAAAGAGCCTTACACCGAACCACTGTGTCTGGAAGGTTCTCTGGGCCATTCGGGTCCTTAATGATATGATGGCGAAGGCGATATTACACTGACGGATCCTTGCCTGCTCCGGCTCTGCTGGTCCAGGTGTGCTGTACGTGGCCTTAGATCGCTTAGCTACGGCGACCAAACCACTTGAGTGTCGGGGACGAGAGTGATTTTGGGAGCGCGGCTAAACAATAAAAAGAGGCTACTTCGCCCCACCTGTTCCGGCAGAACGGAGGTGTTGGTCACTTAATTGCTTAATTGCAATTTACGTGGCCCCCCCTTTTTTTTTTTTACTCAAACGTGGCCCCTTTCCTAGCTCCTTTTTAGATGGATTCAAAGTGGGTCTGATGCAACGTGGGAGTGTGGTATTGTTATGATTATGAGATCGAAACTGTGACTATACATATAAAGTTTTGGTATGCGCCATTTGTTCTCATGTGATCCGATCATACTCAAAATGAAACTGGAGCTAGAGGATACCTAAATGAACATTTTTTTGTTCACCCCTTTCAATTTTGTCCAATAGGTCGCGAAAAATCCTGTGCACAATTTTAATGTTTTGTTTAGCTCGTAAAAATACGTGATGATGAAAAAGTGGACATTCTTAATAATGCTTAGATCGTGTTCAAAAGTTGTTCTGCGAACTGAATATTCAACTTTTGGAGGGTTGAATTTTTTGTTCTAGCAAACTTTTAAGGCATTTCCAACCCTTTCGGGATCGGACTGACCGGGTCGATCGTGCCTAACTAGCGAGCTTATAAAGCCTCTCCAACCCCTTCGGGATCGGTATACCTAAAAATGATTTTTCAAACAATAAATATCTAAAAATGAATTTTACTTTAATTTTAAACGAAATTTTTTTTTAGTATGGTGAAAAATGTCACATGTTTTAATTGATTTCTGGTAAACTGAACGTGAATTTTATCTTCATGAATTAAATGAAATTTATATAAAATTTACGTTAATTTTTTTACTTGCGTTGATATTGGCAGTCAGCAATTTAAGTAAGAAACCAAATCAATAAGTACATCATAATGGCCTTACCGGATAAATGTAACCAAATACATAAACAATGAGAACACCGCACGCAATTGATATGCTAGTCCATGTAAGAGTTGTACTACGAAGCTTAGGTGATGTTACTTCTGCCGAATATACAGTTGCAGGTACTGAAGCAAGACCCATAGCAACACCTGACAAAATTCTACCAATAACTATTTGCTCATACGTCCTGGAAAAATATAGGCTGAGCCAACCAACTATAGAAACACTAGAAGTTGTTAATAAGCTAGGTTTTCTTCCATGCCGCAAAACAAAGCCGGATAAAATGCAGCCAATGGGTGTACCAATTGCTAATGAGCTAGCTAAAAAATCATCATTCTTTTCAATAATCAACAGAAAATATTAACCAAGAATATAAAGTTTAAAACTTAAATTTAAGTTTGATTAATTTATTCATTTAATTACACGTATAAGTTTAACTAAATTTAATTCAAAGGAACTAAATTTTTGTAAACAAAATTTGCCCGCAAATCACGTTTCTTTACCTATTTTAGGATTTGAGATATTAATAAAAGTTTGAAATCACTATTTTGCTCCAGAGATGTGCTGCAGAAGGAGAAAAATTTGCTGTTTACGACAAAAGTTTTATTTGTTGAAGACTTTTCAATTCACACACACACACACACACACACACATATATATATATATATAGGGTAACTGCAAAAAAAGTTTTTTAATAACTTTGTCTAGTCTGATTATTAATAATTTTTAGGGTTTTATAAGGGTTTTTTTAGTGTTTAATTGGCCGAGAGATGATTCTTAACAAACTCTACAGCGTATGCTTGGAGAAAATTGTACATTTTGACACTGATGCGACGTCCACTCTGGGGCGATTTGAAGGCACCAGGCCAAAGCTAATTTTTTACGCACTAGTCAAAAAAAGTGATTTTTCAATTAGCGTTGGTCTTGATATCAGAATCATTGGCACGATTTGCTAATTTCAGATGGCACAACTCGCCAACATGAGAACATATTGTGTGCTCGACTCCAAAAGTATTTTTGAAAAAATTTTTAAACTCTTGCAAATAAAAACATGACAATAAAGTAGCCTTACTTACTTCGGAATCCATTCAATCAATTTAGATTAGGCATCATCAGTTGTCAATAAAAAAAAAATTATTGAATTAACCGTTGTATCAATCATTAATCATTTATCATTCATTCTTGGGAAATTCAGAACGAATTATTTTTAAATGGGAATGAGTTGTGATAGTGTATCTGATTGCAATTACGGGTTGTAAACGATTTTACGATAAAAAATCTGTGAAAAAGCGACTTGTGATGAAATATCTACAAACAAAACATCTCTACAAAATTTTTTTAATTAAAATAATTAAGTTCAATAAAAAATTATTTCTTGAATCTGACACGAGAAATGTACCGATTCTCGTGTAATATAACAAATAGAAATCAGTCGATTTCCCGTATAATCCGAATGGAACATGAAATTAGATGAGAAACGCGTTTCAAGTTCAGTTGTTAGTTCATATTTCAAATTCAACTGATCTAAAGCGCAGAAATTTAAATTGATCTGCAAAAATATATCACATGGAATAGCATGTAATATACTGTATGCATTGGTCATCTAACCATCGTCGTTGCATCATGTAAACATGAAGATGATTTTAAAATTAACCAAGGAGAGACTTGCTCTCAGTGCTATTCCAACCAAAGTCCAGCCAAATAAATTAAATACTGATTATCAAGATTATTTATCAAATTTAAGAAAATACATTCTTGAATCAAGCACGACAACAGTGATGATTCTACGAGTAAAAGTGTACCGAAATATGCTTATTTCCCTGTGTTTTCGTTTTTCTTATTATTATCTCATCACACCCTCCCTCACCCGCACGCCCTTTTTTCACCCAAGCCCCCTGTTTTTGATGATAGGTATAGGGTTAGAAGTTAAGTAAGAAAAAAGGTAGGAACAGCGTACACACAGTAGTACAAACAAATGTAGAAAACACAAAAAGTGAATCGGCAAAAACCTTATTAGAAAAAGTAGAATATACACAAATATAAACTATGGCAGGGATAGATAGGCATATAGATAGGTACAAAATTAAGCAAAACTGAAGGGAGCATTAATTATGTTACAAGGGTAAGTAGACCAGTAAAAACGAAGTAAAAACAAAGGTTGTCATGAGAGAAGGTGCCTACCAAACAAATGTAGAAAGAAACAAAAAGGAATCGGTAAAAACCTAAATAGAAAATGTTGAATGTACAAAAATAGAAACTATGGCAGGCACTAATATAAGTACAAAACCAAGCAAAACTAAAGGAGCAGTAATTATGTTAAGAGGATAAGTAAAAACAAAGAAAAGAACAAAGCTAGGCACGGGAGAAAGTACAGGTGCAAATACAAAATTAGTACATAAGTAGCAATAAGTTTATTAACAAGGGTAAACACAAGGGTCGGGGCGAAAGTATCCACGATGGTTCGTAAGAGAGTATATAGAGGGGTTGCTACAAATTAGGTATAAAGGTAGAAATAAGGTTACAAACAAGAGTAAGCACAATGATACGTACTAAGGTATGCATTTTTTTCAGCACCATATTTTCTAGCTACAAACGGAGCTGCAGAAAATTTTGTAAGAACCGTGAAAGATAAAGTTGACAAGATGATACGAGACAGGCACAGCTTAGATTTCGCGTTAAACAGATTTTTATTTGACTACAGAACTACTGAACACACAACAACGGGAAAATACCCTCATTTTTAATGTTTAAACGTGAACTTAGAACTCGTTTTTAATTATTAAAACCTGATGTAAAAACAAAAGTTGAATTGCAACAGTTTAACCAAAAAAGACTTAAATCGGGGGATAGAAAAATAGAATTCGAAGTAGGAGACATAGTTTATGCTAAAGATTTTCGAAATTTTACCGATGAAAAAGCAGAAGCTAAAATTTTAGAAAGAATATCACCAATAGTTTACAATATTCAATTCAAAGATGGTTATATTACTAAAAGACATGTAAATCAAATTATAAAGACGTAAATAAAGTCAAATCTAAAAAGGGGGGAATTAGGCGAAAGCGAGTCTATTTCCAAAAATCCAGCAAACAAAAAATCTGTAACAGGCGAGCGTAAAACAAAAAGCGCAGCGAATGGAAAAATTGTGAAAAATTGCAAGCGAAATAAAATTGTAAAAAAGAGTATGATGAATGACGAGGAAGAGTACATGGAGCAAGTGCAAGATGATAAGAAAAGTGCAGTGAAACAAAAAAATAAGTGCAGAGTGGAAAACCAAAGTGGGCCAAGAAGGTCTGAAAGGTTGCGAAATAAAACCAGAGTGAATCAAAAATAAAAAGGGGGGAATTGTAATGTATGCATTCTGGGAAATTGAACGAACCAGAAAAAATGTTAAAACTGCTAAATCGTAGTTAGCAGAAAGTATGGCAAGCAGGTTATTGACACGCTGATTAAGCATTAGGCGCTGTCCAAGCGAGCGTTATATATACAGCGAACGACACTCTTAAAGGAGCTCAGTCACAATGGAACTTCAGTGAAATAGACTTATATATTTAACCTTACACTAAAAGCTTATTCAAAACACTCCTCCCTCAAACCATTACAATTGGCGACGAGGATAAAAGCAAAAAAAATCCGACGAGGATAAAAGCAAAGTAACTAACGAAGTTGAAAAACAGTGATAAAAGTTCAAGAAAAATCCGACGAGGATTAAAAATAATAAAACGTGAAAAAGTTCAATTACAGTGAAAAAGTGTACATTAAAAAGGGCGTGACGAGCGCTAGAGTGTTTAACAAATAAAGTGGTTAACAAAATTCACAAAACGCGACAAGCGCATAAAATTTAATGTGTGAGAGAAGTGAAATTACTGAAAACATAAAAAAGCTAATAGAAGGAAAAAAAGCTACGTGAATACATTCGTTAAGCAAGGACGACCTTGTACATTATCTTGATAAATTTGATATCAAGGTAATACTTAAGTCCGTATCATTGGAAGATCTTAAAAGAGTATCAAAAGAATTTAAAATCAAAACAAAAAACATCGATAAACAAAATTTAGTAAATACATTAGCTGAGTGGAAATATTTTACTCAAACAACAGTCAATATATGGCTTAAGGCGAAGGTAAAAGATCGACAATTACTGAGTTTATTAAGTGTTGAAGAACTTAGAAGGGTATGCAAAATAATATTAAAAAATTATCACACGTTAGCAGCAAAAGAAAGCATTGAGAAAAACAAAGGTTCGATAGAATAAGAAGAAGAAGAAGAAGAACAAGAAAGCGACTTAAACGGCACAATAATAAATTCAAGCTTCGAAAATAAAGAAGAAAAAATTGCGCAAACTGAAACTGAATCAGCAAAATCAGCAGAAAGTAGAGAAATTGTATTAGATCTTGAAATGGCAGATCTAGAATTTCACAAAAACAAGGACAGCTGGGAGAAGTACGTCGAGAGGATAGAGTTATACTGCATAGCCAATAAAATCATGGAGGATAAGGCACAAGTAGCTACATTGCTCACAAAATGTGGCTCAGAAACATATAAATTAGTTAGAGATTTATGTTCTCCAGTAAAACCTAAAGATAAGAAGTTTGAAGATATTATCAAACTTATGAAAGAGCATTTAACACCAAAGAGGAACACGGCAATGGAAAGGTGTATCTTCAGTCAAACTAAGCAAAATAATGGAGAAACAAACAAAGAATACGTGGCAAGATTAAGAGATCTTGCAATGACTTGAAATTTTACAGAGTTGGACGAGGCTCTGTGTAACCAATTAGTCTGCGGCGTAAAAGATCGTGATACAAAAATCGCATTATTTAGTGAAAAAGCTCTAACGATAGAAACAGCTACAGAAATAGCTACAGCTAGAGAGGCAGCAGTTGAAAGTGCAACGAGCACTGAAAAGAAAACAAAATTTGAACAAATTCAACACGTGAGCAGCTCACAAAGATTCCAGAGGAAGGGCGGAGCACCACACAATGGCGGCTACAACAAGGGCAACAGCAGCAGCAGCAACTATAACGACAACAGCCACAACGGCAACTATAAGAGCGGTAATGTAAATAATAAGTATAGCGCAAGTAATTCGTGTAATTTTAAATACAATTGTAATCGGTGCGGCATGAATAATCATTTAGCGAAAGATTGTAAATTCATAAATTATAATTGTAACTTTTGCAAAAAAAGTAGGTCATTAAAAAAAAGTATGCATTAAAAAACACGGAAAAAATATAATTTTTAAAAATGCTGACGGTAACGCGAGAAGTAACAGTAGTAGGCAGTGCAATCACGTGCAGCCAAAAGAGCGCGAATCAAACGATGAGTTCGAACATTCTGATGAATTTTATTCTATTAAAGAAAACAAAATGAAAATTAATAAAATAGACGCAAAACCGCAATTTGCAGATAAATAAAATTCAATTTGAAATGGAAATTGACACCGGGTCATATGTAACAGCTACGTCGGAAAAAGATAAGAATAAATATTTTCGAAACGAAAAATTAAGCAAAAGTGATCTTACATTAACATGTTATGGAGGATTACCACTGAATCCTATCGGAATATTAAAAGTAAAAGTAAATTTCTTAGAAAGCGAAAAAAACTTAGATTTGTACATTATAGCTGGCTCAGGACCTTTATTGTTAGGTCGGCAATGGCTAAAAGCTTTTAATTTATGGCCGTTAAAATTAATGAAAAATGAACGTGATAATAATGTTTTAAAAATAGAGAGCGAAACTATAAAACACAACATGTTAAAGAAATTTCCGGTATTATTCTCTAACACGCGAGGGTGCTATAAGGGTAAAAAAGTGCACTTGGTTTTCAAGAAGAATGTAAGATCAATACAATTAAAACCACATCACGCGCCATTCGCACTGATGCCGAAAATTTCGAGCGAGATACAAAGATTTATAAGTTTAGGAAACTAAGAACCACTAGAGTGTAGTGAATGGGCAACACCCATCATACCGATACTAAAGAAAAACGGGAAAGTTCGAATTTGTGGTAATTTTAAACTCACAGTAAATCCTCAATTAATTGTAAAAAGACACCCGATTCCTTTGACAGAGAAAATTTTTAACACACTGAGAGTAGGTAAAAAATGGTCTCAGATTTGAAACACGCTTTTATGCAATTTGAATTAGATGACGAATCTAAAAACGCGCTAACAATTATTACACATGAAGGTTTATATCGATACAATACGCGTTACTTAAAGAGCAAAAATGGGTATAGTCAGATCGGTGTGAAAAAGAATTTAACTGGATAAAAAGTCAAATAACGTCCAAAAATGTATTAGCATTATTTGGTCCAGACATACAGCTAGTTTTAATATGCAACGCGAGTGACATAGGCATATCAGCAATTTGATCGCACTGGTACGATGACGGTACGGAGAGGCCAATAGCTTTTGCTTCAAAAGTAACTCCGAAAATCGAAAGACATCGCGCTATAATTGACAAAGAAGCAGGAGCAATTATTTTCGGTTTTAAAAAATTTTACTATTACATTATTGGTAATCATATTATTTTGAAAACAGATCACGAACCGTCAAAGTTTATTTTCGGTAGTAAAAATATTTCAACAATGTTACACAGTAGATTACAAAGATAGGCGTATTTTTTATCAGGGTACACGAACACAATCGAAGTTGTAAAATCAAAAGCAAACGGGGATTGCGACGCGTTATCACGTCTCCCGATAGACGACAAAACACCTGTATTTCCTTCAGAGTACAGTAATTTAAATTATATTCAAAACGGTTGGTACATAATAGATTTCAAACAAGTAGCCAAGGAAACGTCAAAAGACTTAAAGCTTAAACAAATAATTGCATTTATAAAAAACGATTGGCCGAAAATCAATAAATTAACGGAAACAGAAAGAGCATTTCACGCGAAACGCAATGAATTAGATATAGAAGATAATTGTATCACATGAGGTCATAGATTAGTGATACCTGAAACACTTAGAGCACAAATGCTACGCGACTTACTTATATCTCACTTGGGTATAGTTAAAATGAAACAAGTAGCCCGAAACTACTTTTGGTGGCCAAGAATAGATTCAGATGTAGAAGCATTAGCTAATTCATGTAAAATTTGCTTAGAAGCGCGACCGGATCCGAGAAAAGTACAGCTTTCACCGTGGCAATGGCCAAGTACACCTTGGACTCGAATACATATAGATTTTTTAGGACCTTTTCACGGGAATATGTTTTTAGCTATAGTAGATGTTCATTCGAAATTGCCAGAAATCATTAATATGAAGAAAGACACGACAGCAAAAAAACTGATTAAAGTGATAGATTCAATTTTTAGTAGATTTGGTTTGCCGAAAATTGTCGTTAGTGACAACGGTCCACAACTAAAAAGCGAAGAATTTCGACAATATTTGAAAAGTCTTAGAACAAAGCAATTTTTTCAGCACCATATTTTCTAGCTACAAACGGAGCTGCAGAAAATTTTGTAAGAACCGTGAAAGATAAAGTTGACAAGATGATACGAGACAGGCACAGCTTAGATTTCGCGTTAAACAGATTCTTATTTGACTACAGAACTACTGAACACACAACAACGGGAAAATACCCTCATTTTTAATGTTTAAACGTGAACTTAGAACTCGTTTTTAATTATTAAAACCTGATGTAAAAACAAAAGTTGAATTGCAACAGTTTAACCAAAAAAGACTTAAATCGGGGGATAGAAAAATAGAATTCGAAGTAGGAGACATAGTTTATGCTAAAGATTTTCGAAATTTTACCGATGAAAAAGCAGAAGCTAAAATTTTAGAAAGAATATCACCAATAGTTTACCATATTCAATTCAAAGATGGTTATATTACTAAAAGACACGTAAATCAAATTATAAAAACGCAAATAAAGTCAAATCTAAAAAGGGGGGAATTAGGCGAAAGCGAGTCTATTTCCAAAAATCCAGCAAACAAAAAATCTGTAACAGTCGAGCGTAAAACAAAAAGCGCAGCGAATGGAAAAATTGTGAAAAATTGCGAGCCAAATAAAATTGTAAAAAAGAGTATGATGAATGACGAGAAAGAGTACATGGAGCAAGTGCAAGATGATAAGAAAAGTGCAGTGAAACAAAAAAATAAGTGCAGAGTGGAAAACCAAAGTGGACCAAGAAGGTCTGAAAGGTTGCGAAATAAAACCAGAGTAAATCAAAAATAAAAATGGGGGAATTGTAATGTATGCATTCTGGGAAAGTGAACGAACCAGAAAAAATGTTAAAACTGCTAAAGCGTAGTTAGCAGAAAGTATGGCAAGCAGGTTATTGACACGCTGATCAAGCATTAGGCGCTGTCCAAGCAAGCGCTATATATACAGCGAGCGACACTCTTAAAGGAGCTCAGTCACAATGTAACGACAGTGAAACAAACTTATATATTTAACCTTACACTAAAAGCTTATTCAAAATACTTCTCCCTCAAACTATTACAGGTATGCACGAATGTAGGTACACAGATAAGCCCAAAGGTAGATACAAGTTAAAGCAAGAGGGTAGGCACAGGAGTGGACATGAGGGTAGGTACAGATTTGGTAAAAGGTCGAATAAGAAAGTAGTTACGAGAATAGGCACAGCAGTAGAAATAAGGGTAGGTATAGGAATATACACAAGGGTGGAGAGTAGGTACGAGAGTATGTGTGAGTAGACAAAAAATTCAGCACTTGGGTAGATTCAGGGTTAGAAGTTTAAAAAATGAAAAAAGTTAAGATCAGTGTAAGCACAGGAGTACAAACAGATATAAGAACAAGAAAAAGGGAATTAGTAGAAATCTAAGTTAAAAAAAAGGAAGGTACGAGGATAGAAACCAGGGCATGCAAAGAGGTAGTTACAACAGTAGGCACAGGTATAAAGTATGCACAATTATAATAACAATAGTTTTGTTACGAGAGTAAGCACATCAGTAGGAACAAAGATAATAACGAGAGTATAGTATAGTCACGAGAGTAGGTGCAGGTGTAGCTGCAAGAGTAGGTACAGGTGTGTCTCCAGGAGTAAGTACAAGGGTAGAAACAATGATAAGCACAAGGTAGGTGCAAGAGTTACCACAAGGATAGGTACAAAATAGATCGCCGTTGGAAATCGAATTGAAATCGTTTAAGGCGCACCATGATGTAGAAGCAAGAGAAGGTATATGCGTAGGAGCTTATGTAAATGAAGGTGTATGTACTAGGTTAACAACAAGGATAGAAACAGTGCTAGGTACGAGTTTCATTACAGGGGAAGCTACAAAGTTATTTAGGTAGAAACAAAAATAAGAACAAGGGTAGGCACAACAGCAGGTGTAGGAGTAACTACAAATGCAGATATAAATGTAGAACGAAGGTTAGGAACAAGGGTAGGTACAAGTGTATGTACGAGGATACGCACGAGGGTAGGTACAGGAGTAAACATAATAGGTGCCTTCATAGTGGAGGATATTAGCTATGTAACTATGAAAATGTAAAAAATTTCTAGAAAAAACAAAAAATAATAACTAGGAAGTCACTTTTAGCCATTTTTTTTAGCACTAATTCAAAAAGAGGAAATGATTCGATGTCCGTTTGGTGTACCTATCCCTGTTTCTACCCTCGTGCCTACCCTTGTACCTACCCCTGTTTCTACCCTCGTGCCTACCCTTGTTCCTACCCCTGTTTCTACCCTCATGCCTACCCTCGTGCCTACCCTCGCACCTATCCCTGTTTCTACCCTTGTACCTACCCCTGTTTCTACCCTCGTACCTACCCCTGTTTCTACCCTCGTGCCTACCCTTGTTCCTACCCCTGTTTCTACCCTCGTGCCTACCCTCGTGCCTACCCTCGCACCTATCCCTGTTTCTACCCTTGTACCTACCCCTGTTTCTACCCTCGTACCTACCCCTGTTTCTACCCTCGTGCCTACCCTTGTACCTACCCCTGTTTCTACCCTCGTGCCTACCCTCGTACCTACCCCTGTTTCTACCCTCGTGCCTACCCTTGTACCTACCCCTGTTTCTACCTTCGTGCCAACCCTTGTACCTACCCCTGTTCCTACCCTCGTGCCCACCCTTGTTTCTACGCCTGTTCCTATCCCTGTGTCCACCCTTGTACCTATTCTCGTAGCTTTTCTTGTGCCTACCTCTATTTCTACCCTTGTACCTATTCCTGTGTCTTCCCTCGTGCCTTCTCTTATTTCTATCCTTGTGCTATTGTTGTTCCTATCTTTTTGCTCACCCTCGTATTTTATATCTTGCCTGTCCTTATGCCCACCCTCGTATCTTATATGATGCCTGTCCTCACACCTACCCGTGGGCTACTTCTTTTCCTGCCCTCATTTCTATCCTTGTGCTTACTCTTGTGTCTCATCTCGTTCCCATTCCTTTACTTACTTTTGAACTTACTATGGTACCTTTGTACCTACTATTATCTCAACCCCAGTGCCTACCTTTGTTCCTCTGCTTGTGCCTACTCTCATGTTCACCCCTTTCACTAGGCTTGTTCCTATCCTTGTACCTAACCCTTTTTCTACCTAGATTTCCACCTATGTACCCACTCTCATTACTACACCTATTTTGCTTCCACACCTAGTCTAGTTTCTACCCTTGTTACTACACTTTTTCTACTCAGATTTCTAACCTGGAAGCAATGCTCGTTTCTACATCTGACTCTACCTAGATTTCTACTTTTGTTCTTATATTTGCTCATACACCCGCTTCTACCAGATTTTCTACCTAGTTTTCTATCCTTGAACCTAACCTCGTTCCTAGTACAGTGCCTACCTACGTTTCCACTCACGTACCTACCCTCGTTTTTACATTTGTTTTTACCCCTGAACCTACTCTTGTTTCTACCACTTGAATGACGTCATTTTTAATACTTAATCGGGAAACGTCACTCTTGTCACCTTAGTTTCGAAACTACTATCCAAATGATTGCAAAAAACTACTACATACTAGTAGGTCTACCATAGAGTTAAATAAATTTTTATCCATGTGACTACCTAGTTAGATGGAAATGTTATTTCTATAAAATGCCTAGTTAGTTTGTCAAATTAATTTTTTTTCCAAGTGACTTCCTAGTTATTATTTTTTGTTTTTTCTAGAAATTTTTTACATTTCCATAGTAACATAGCTAATACCCTCTACTGTGAAGGGCACCTAATGGTAGACTCAAGGTTAGGCAAGAGGTACATGGGTAGAAAAAAAATTATTTACCCCTTTCAGCAGCTTTTTTGGGGTTTTGAGCTAATTGGTTAGTTATTTTTTTATAAAAAAAATTTATTCTTTGCTGCGCCCAGCGTTATTGAGATTCAAAGCATGTTGGTTAATTACTTGTTTTAGAAAAAAAATTATTTACCCCTTTCAGCAGCTTTTTTGGGGTTTTGAGCTAATTGGTTAGTTATTTTTTCATAAAAAAATTTATTCTTTGCTGCGCTCAGCGTTATTGAGATTCAAAGCATGTTGGTTAATTATTTGTTTTATAAAATAAATTCATTTACCCCTTTAACGAGCGTTTTTGGGGTTTTAGGCTTGTCGGTCAGTTATTTGTTTATATTTATTGCTGCGCCCGGCGTTATTGGGATTCAAAGCTTGTTGGTTGATTATTTGTTTATAAAATAAATTTATTTTTCTATTTTACCGGTTTTTTTGGGGTTTTAGACTAATCGGTCGATTATTTATTCATTAACAACATTTTATTTAACATTGTTTTTAGCATTATCGGGTTTTTAGAGTTAGTGACTAATTATTTAATTATTAAACACCATTTTTTTATTCCTGACTCAAAAGCTGCAGACGATTTTTAACCTTCAACCGTTTAAACTATAACCGTTGTCACTAACGACAATTTTCGGCAAACCAAATCTACTAAAAATTGAATCTATCACTTTAATCAGTTTTTTTGCTGTCGTGTCTTTCTTCATATTAATGATTTCTGGCAATTTCGAATGAACATCTACTATAGCTAAAAACATATTCCCGTGAAAAGGTCCTAAAGAATCTATATGTATTCGAGTCCAAGGTGTACTTGGCCATTGCCACGGTGAAAGCTGGACTTTTCTCGGATCCGGTCGCGCTTCTAAGCAAATTTTACATGAATTAGCTAATGCTTCTACATCTGAATCTATTCTTGGCCACTAAAAGTAGTTTCGGGCTACTTGTTTCATTTTAACTATACCCAAGTGAGATATAAGTAAGTCGCGTAGCATTTGTGCTCTAAGTGTTTCAGGTATCACTTATCTATGACCCCATGTGAAACAATTATCTTCTATATCTAATTCATTGCGTTTCGCGTGAAATGCTCTTTCTGTTTCCGTTAATTTATTGATTTTCGGCCAATCGTTTTTTATAAATGCAATTATTTGTTTAAGCTTTAAGTCTTTTGACGTTAGCGCGATGTCTTTCGATTTTCGGAGTTACTTTTAAAGCAAAAGCTATTAGCCTTTCCGTACCGTCATCGTACCTGTGCGATCAAATTGCTGACATGCCTTTACATTTAATATTCCGATAGGATTCAGTGGTAATCCTCCATAACATGTTAATGTAAGATCACTTTTGCTTAATTTTTTGTTTCGAAAATATTTATTCTTATCTTTTTCCGACATAGCTGTTACATATGACCCGGTGTCAATTTCCATTTCAAATTGAATATTATTTGTCTGCAAATTGCGGTTTTGCGTCTATTTTATTAATTTTCACTTTGTTTTCTTTAATAGAATAAAATTCATCAGAATGTTCGAACTCATCGTTTGATTTGCGCTCTTTTGGCTGCACGTGATTGAACTGCCTGCTACTGTTACTTCTCGCGCTACCGTCAGCATTTTTAAAAATTATATTTTTTCCGTGTTTTTTAATGCATACTTTTTCTAAATGACCTACTTTTTTTGCAAAAGTTACAATTATAATTTATGAATTTACAATCTTTCGCTAAATGATTATTCATGCCACATTCCATTACAATTGTATTTAAAATTACGCGAATTACTTGCGCTATACTTATTATTTACGTTACCGCTCTTATAATTGCCGTTGTTGCTGTTGTCGTTGTAGTTGCTGCTGCTGCTGTTGCCCTTGTTGTAGCCGCCATTGTGTGGTGCTCCGCCCTTCCTCTAGAATCTTTGTGAGCTGCTCACGAGTTGAATTTGTTCAAATTTTGTTTTCTTTTCAGTGCTCGTTGCACTTTTAACTGCTGCCTCTCTAGTTGTAGCTATTTCTGTAGCTGTTTCTATCGTTAGAGCTTTTTCACTAAATAATGCGATTTTTGTATCACGATCTTTTACACCGCAGAGTAATTGGATACACAGAGCCTCGTCCAACTCTGTAAAATTGCAAGTCATTGCAAGTTCTCTTTCAATTATCGTTGCGTTATACCTTCACTATGATTAATTATTTGTTAAAAATTGTCTTATCTATAAAAGAATTTATATTTTTACGATTATTATGTTTCTGAAAAGATCATTAAAATGCTTATTATGTTTATATTAATCACCATATTTATGTACAAACTTACATATAAATTATTAATTTATTAACTTTTTGTAATTATCCCAAATGATTTAATAATTATATTGTTTTTTAATAAAAAGCCCTGATGATGGATGCTTGGACATCCAAAATGTCGGCAAATAATAAATAAACTTGCTTGTAATTAAGGATAACTGAGTGGATTCATTTACAATCATTTGTAAAGGCTTAGAAAAAAAATTTTTGGCACCATCCAGAAATTCGTTTTCCCTATACTGCTCATGCGTGACCAAAAATGATTTTTCGATTTTGAATTTTTGAATCTTAATTGAAGTCTTAGAGCCATTTTTATAATTGGACCTTAACTCAAAATGCTACTACTTCCACAATTTTTAATATTCTGAGCTAAAACTTAGCTCAAAAATTAGGTTTCGAATTTTTCGACCCTACCATATAGTCGGTTTAGAGTAGGAACCAGCTATCTCAGGGGCCAAAGTTGAAAGCTTCTATTTTACGGGCCCATTTAAACAGTGGCATCGAAATTTTTTTCAACATAATCTTACCCAAGTCGAACTCGACCCGGATCTATCAGGTCGAGGTGGTCGTCGATGCCTACATGGGGTCCTTCTTTACCTTGGTGCAGGGAACGCTTTATTCTGGGTTACAATAGCAAATGACTATTTCATCTAACGGTCAGTTTTTTTCATTTAACTGCGACCGCGGTGAACACTTATTAATATAGTTATATATCTAGGACGCAGAAATATAACGTAAGTATAGAAGCTACGCTTCAAAAAAGAAAAAAAATTTTGATGCCATCGTTTTAATGGGCCAGTGAGATAGCAGCACTCTAATGAGATGATGATATGATTTTACTCAAAAAAGTTAACTTAAAACAAAATTTTTTTTTCTAATAATTATTACATCGTGGGACAGAAATTTCACTAGTCCCTGCCCTTTAGCAGAATGATGATTGAAATCTTTTCATTTTCATTGAAAAAATTGTTCAAATCGATTAATTTTTATCAAGCTTCTATGAGCAATACTATTTATCAGAAAATCTATTGAAAGCCATTCATTCTCTTTAAAAAAAAATTTAAGTCTATTCCTTTTTATTTTATTTTATTTTGTTAATTAATAGAAACTAACTGATACGAGCATGATATAAGGAATACAAGGTTATCGTTGCTTTGCAAACAAAAATAAATAGATAATGTAGGGTAAAGACACCTAATTTTGTGGGTTCCCCAAATATGCGGTTTTTAAAGTTGGTAATTGAATGATATTAAAAGTGTAATAGAACTCGAAATAGTTTCCAAAACTTAATTTTTATTTTTAAATCAGATTGTTAATAATAAAAAAAGAAATTTATAACATTAATTTTTGCCTAAATATTTATACCGGCAGAATTAGGGACCAGGCTAAGTGAATGCACGTGGGCTCAATTTTGCGGGAACACAATCAAAAACCGCGGACATGCGTCCGCAGAATTGGGGCCACAAAATTAGGCAACAATACTCAAAATTAGGACACACTTTTTTTCTTTTATATTTGATTATTATTAATTGACAAAATTATGTAAGGCTTCTGAAAGAGCTTATTTTATTCCAGAAGAGTTTTACTTTTGATTAAAAAAAAAGTTTGAAAAAATATAAAGTACAAAAAACTCTACTAATGTTCATTTTCTTGGCTACCTAAAAATCCGCAGAATTAGGTGCCTCTACCCTAAGTAATAAAAAAACATAATCAGTTCTATGAGTAACATCAATATTTGAAAAAGAAAGTCATGTAATTTATATAAATGTGAAAATATATTTTTTTTCTGTTGGATTAGAAAGATTAGTTCTTCTAGGATAAGAAAAAGAAAACACTCGTATTCTACAATCATACATTTCGAATATTTTTATAAGTTCTCCACCAATCAGCTCACAAATAAAAAGTTTACGCTAAACGTCGATAGCTCTCGTTTATAAAAGGACCTTAAGCATAAAAAGATTATTGAATTAGTCATAATCTTTTAAAGATCTCATTTTGTGTGTAAATATTATGAAATATATATATATATATTATACATTTCTTCTTCCTATATTATATAGTTGTAATTTGCTCTTCGCTCCCACCCCGCTCCCATTCCGCTCCCACCCTTAATACTTCATTTTATACCGTAAAATAGGTCAAAAATTGTACTTTTATTCCGCTCCCACCCCCGCCTTTTCTCGTCCTTTTTTTCTCACCCCATTCCGCTCCCACCCTACTCCCACCCCGCTCTCATCCCCGCTCTTTTGTGTACCCTCCTCATTTGTAAAATTTACTCTACATGAGTAAAAGTTGAAAAGTAACTATATCAAATTCTCCGGACTCAAAACTTCCTGAGGAAATCGTCACCAAGGAGTAACTACTACCAAGTGCACCAGGTGTCTATCCTGACTCCTATGGAGTCAAAGCATCCTGAGAAAATCATCTCCAAGGCCTTACTATTACCAAATGCACCAAGTGTCTGCCTGACCCCTCTGGAGTCAAAACATCCTGGGAAAATCATCTCCGAGGCGTTACTATTACCAAGGGCACCGGGTGTCTATCCTGACCCCTCTAGAGTCAAACCTTCCTAGGGAAATCATCTCCAAGGCGTAACTACTACTAAGTGCACCTGGTGTCTGTACTGAAACCTCTGGAGTCAAAATATCCTAGAGAAATCATCTCCAAGGCCTTACTATTACCAAGTGCAGCAGGTATACATTTCGAGTCCTATGGAATCAAAACATCCTGGGAAAATCATCTCCGAGGCGTTACTATTACAAAGTGCACCAGGTGTCTATCCTGACCCCTCTAGAGTCAAACCTTCCAAGGGAAATCATCTCCAAGGCGTAACTACTACTAAGTGCACCAGGTGTCTGTAGTGAACTCTCCGGAGTCAAAACTTCCCTGGAAAATCATCTCCAAGGCGTAACTGTCACCAAGTGCACCAGGTATACACCCTGACTTCTATGGAGTCAAAACTTCCTGGGAAAATCATCTGCAAGGCGTTACTTCAACCAAGTGCACAGGTTGTCTGTCCTGAATCCTCTGGACTTAAAACATCCTGGGAAAATCATCTCCCAGGCGTTACTATTATCAAAAGCACCAGGTATCTATCCTGACCCCTATAGATTCAAACCTTCCTAGGGAAATCATCTCCAAGGCGTAACTACTACCAAGTGCACGAGGTGTCTGTACTGAAACCTCTGGAGTCAAAACATCCTGGGGAAATCATCTCCAAGGTGTTACTATTAGCAAGGGCTCCAGGTGTCTATTCTGACCCCTCTGGAGTTAAAAAATCCTGGGGACATCATCTCCAAGGCCTTACTATTACCAAGTGCACCAGGTATACACTTCGACTCCTATGGAATCAGAACATCCTGGGAAAATCATCTCCAAGGCGTTACTATTATCAAGGGCACCAGGTGTCTGTCCTGACCCCTGTGGAGTCAAAGCATCCTGGGGAAATCATATCCAAAGCGTTACTATTAACAAGGGCTTTAGTTGTCTATTCTGACTTCTCCGGAGTCAAAACTTCCTGGGAAAATCATCTCCAAGGCGTAACTGTCACCAAGTGCACCAGGTATACACCCTGACTCCTATGGAGTCAAAACTTTCTGGGAAAATCATCTCCAAGGTGTTACTATTACTCAGTGCTCAAGTTAACTGTCCTGACCCCTTTGGAGTCAAAACATCCTGGGAAAAACATCTCCGAGGCGTTTTCATTACCAAGAGCACCGGGTGTCTATCCTGACCCCTCTGGAGTCAAACCATCCCGGGGACATCGTCTCCATGGCCTTACTATTACCAAGTGCAGCAGGTATACACTTCGAGGCCTATGGAATCAAAACATCCTGGGAAAATCATCTCCGAGGCGTTACTATTACCAAGTGCACCAGGTGTCTGTACTGAACCCTTCGGAGTCAAAACTTCCTGGGAAAATCATCTCCAAGACGTAACTGTCACCAAGTGCACCAGGTATACACCCTGACTCCTATGGAGTCAAAACACCCTGGGAAAATCATCTCCAAGGCGTTACTATTACCAAGTGCACAGGTTGTCTGTACTGACCCCTCTGGACTTAAAACATCCTGGGGACATCGTCTCCAAGGCCTTACTATTACCAAGTATACCAGCTTTACACTTCGAGTCCTATGGAATCAAAACATCCTGGGAAAATCATCTTCAAGGCATTACTATTACCAAGTGCACAAGTTGTCTGTCTTGATCCCTCGGGACTTAAAACATTCTGGGGAAATCATCTCCAATGCGTTATTATTACCAAGTGCGCTAGGTATACACCCTGACCCCTCCGGAGTCAAAACTTCCTGGGAAAATCATCTCCAAGGCGTTACTATTACCAAGTGCACCCTGACCCCTCCGGAGTCAAAACTTCCTGGGAAAATCATCTCCAAGGCGATACTTTTACCAAGTGCTTCAGGTGTCTATTCTGACTTCTCCGGAGTCAAAACTTTCTGGGAAAATATCTATTCGATATTTTATTTTAATGTTTTAACGAAAAGAAACTACGTGGGACCCTTTGCCAGTAGCCGTATGAACCACATATAATTCATTTCAAAAAAATTTTCTTGATAATAATTTTCAATTCTATTTTCCTAAAAAAAAAAATATTCTCAATGATTTTCCGTGAAAATTTTTTTTCAATCATATCTTCAATATCAAAAAATCTTTCGTTTGAATAATTCAATAATTTTTCATAAAAATCTTCCGTGTTTAAAATTGTTTGTTTGGCAGGACCCTTAAAATTTATTTTTAAATTTGTATTTTAAAATGTTAAACTATATTTAGATAAATGAAAATTCCGGATTTGCTGGCCATGTTAAATTGTTTATTTAAATATTGTTAGTTAAATATTGTTTTAAAAACTGTTAAAAAAACCAAACGCGCCATGTAAGTACCTCCTAGGTGGTGTGGAAATTTGCATAATTAAAGTAAAAAACATATTTCATTTTATATTATAGTTTAATTTACTTGATTTATAAATATTTAATAAATAATTCATTTGTGTCTTAAGTAAATACATAGTATATATTTTATACACGGAGAGAAGGTCCACTCTTATTTCGTAGCACGCCCCCTACATTAGAAAATACGGTGCGCACGTGCACTCGTTTTTGTGGTGCGTCAGTGCGTGGTGCACTGTAAAATTCAGTGCACCCGTTCAACTCAAAACGAGCTGGCGCGGTTCTGATTTCGGCGCGATGCGGTCTCTTAAAAAATCGCTGGCATTTTTTATCTAATACGAATATTGTAATGTAACTTTAGTAAAACATTCTTTAAAACCTAATGAAAAACTTCCTCGCTTGAATTTGCTTCAACTCTTAATTTTTATACCTACTTTTTTAATCCAAAGTTTGAGATTAGAAACAGTGAATTTATGATTTTAATTAGTTAATTACTCGGCTTTGAAAAACTTTTAAATATACCTAGATCATTCTATAGGCATCGGAAAGAGTTTAAGAATACTCTGCTAAAGTTTCATTAAAAAATATTCGGTAGTTTCCGAGTTGTTGCGAGTTAAACACAAAACTTGATTTTCTTTGAATTTATGAATTTTACGTTTAACTCGCAAGAACTCGAAAACCATTAAATATTTTTTAATCAAATTTTAGCAACAAATTCTTGAACTCTTTTCGCTGCTAATAAAACGGTCTGGATATTTTTAAAGTGTTTAAATGCCAAGTAATTAACTATTAAAAATCGAAAATTAATAGTTTTCAACCTTAAACTTTGGATCATATAAATAGGTTATCTCTTACAACAAGGAAATAAAGATTCAATGTGTGATCTGAGATGGTTCAAAATTAAGTGTCGCATCGGGCCCGCGCTAGGTTTCTCGATACCTCGGACGTGCAATGTTGCCGGCGGGTCAGATCCCCGAAATCTTGGGAGCGGGGGCCGCGGGTTACAGGTACAGTTTATTCGGCCGCACAGCCTGGTGGGAACGCGTGCAAGGGTTGCAGGGTTGCCGTTTATTTCGCATCATTTGCCGCGACGCGTTGTTAATACTCTTGCGCACACGGATGAATTTGAAATTCATACAAAAGAGTCTTTTACGTTAATCGTTTAGCTCACTGCTCCTATATAAATAAATTAATAAAAAAATAAAATAAAAATTTTCTAAATGAATTGAAAAAAAAATACATAAAGAAATAGAAAGTTTAAAGACACTTCGCCAAGTTCAGGTTCTGCGAAGCAGTTAATTTGCATGTTTCATCCATAAGCTCAGTTCATCTCAGTCATCAATACCTTATTCTTGTTATACACCTTCCTCACCAATCGCTACCCCTACCCCCCATTCATCAGTGCCAGCAGTTGAGAACAAGCTCCGCGTTTGCCACCTAAATGTAAGCTCGCTGAAGGCGTACATTGAGTAGATCAGGTTCTTCCTTTTGTTTCAACCCCTCATTCATGTGCTAGCTATAACTGAAAGCAAGCTCGGTCCTTCTATTAAGGACTCAATTGTCTATGTCTTGCTCCATTGTGATCGCAATACTCGTGGGGGAGGCGTTGCCCTCTTTATTCATAAGTCGCTCTCGGTCAAGCATATCATCTCGTCTACCACGGAATGGGTTGGCAAACCGGGTCATCCGGAGTACCTCCTATGAGAGGTTAGTTTCAAGGGTAGCAATCCCATCTTGGTTGGTGTAGTATATTGGCCACCAAAAGCCCCTTTCAAGCTAGGAACGAATTTCCTTAATGACATGCGAAATGTAATCCAAGGCTATGGCTCCAAAGCTGTCTTGGGGGATTTTAACTTGGATATGCTGTCAGACAGTCCTGATGCAGACACCGTCCGTAGTTTCATTGCTGGGAATTCTTTGTTTTCAATACCATACGTTGCCGGTGCCACTCATCGTACTGCCCACTCTGACACTTTGCTTGATTTGTGTCTTGTTGATGCCTTCGACGTTGTGATGGACAACTGGAAGACTGATACGCCTTTCATGGCTGGTCATGACTTTACGACAGCCACAATAGATATCCCTATACCCATGACTGTCAAACAGCTTCACATTTAGGGACTTCAAATCAGTTGACCCTGCGGCCCTTAATAAATGCTTGGCCGGTTATGACTGGTCGATATTTGTAGGGTCTTAAGACTTGGTGGTAGTCTTATTTACCAGGAGCCCTAACAATCCTGGGGCAAGTTGGGTGTGGAAATAATTAGTAACACTGGGCGTATAATTATAATATGTATGTATATTTAAAGATACAATGCACAGGCGCTTATCAGGTCTGATCGGCGCAGAGGCCCGGTGCACACTGAGTGCTATCGCTCGGCTCGACGCAGCGAGCTTTGTAAACCCCGCTTACATGCGCTCTCTCTCTCACCCTACCATGGTCTGGCAGAGCGGAGCCCACAGTACTCCCCCCCAAAAAGAAAATTTTTGCAAGGCAAAAATTAGTCGCACAAATACGGAAAAATAAGTGGGTCAAAAAATGGCCATGACGTATACGCTTGCGAAGTGGTCGCGAAAAAAATGTATATGAAAAGGTGGAATGAGAGTCGCGGTCTGAGTAGCGGCCTATAGGTAGACGCGGTTATGAGGATAGCGAAATGTAGGGTTTGGGTTTCTGAAAAAATACTACGACTGGATCAGGGATCTGAACGGAGCACTGAACAACCGTTTGGCACGAGATAAGAGATGGAGTTGTCAGTCCTAGGGGTGAAAACGTATTCGGCCCAAGAACGTTGACTGCGGGGATCTTACGAGGTGTGGGTGAGCTGGGGCTCATGACCTTGAAAGAGCAAAGGTTCAGTCCTTTGAAAAAAGTGGTGGTTGGATCGGGGATCTCAGCTGGGCTTTGAACAACCGCAAGGTTTACAACAAGACGCTGGCTTGTATGTCCAAAGGGTGAAGAAATATCCGGTTCAAGGAACTTGATTACTAGATCTTAGAAGGCATAAGTTAAGGCGGAGCTAGAGCTCGTGACCTTGGAGAAGTTGACGGAGGACGATCAAACTGTTTGGGCGCACTCGAGGACACTCGAGGACATAACTGGGTCATCCAGTTGAGATGGTTGGGTGTCGGGCTTGTGAATCGAGAGAGTGGGCTAGACCTCTGTCGCGTGATTGTAGGATTTTGAAGACTCGCTGTCACGGGTGGCAACGAGAGAGCCAAGGTGTTTATTTCTGCCATGGGTGACGGTGGCCAAAGCAACGGGGCTTTCCGTGAGGTTTTTCAGCATAACAGGTGATGATCCAAGGAGCAGGATTTGATCAGTTGGCTCGCAGACGAGACCAGGCATATCTCCGCTTTCGGGGATTTCGTCAGAAATGGTAGCCGAACTAACGTTCGAGCTTAGGTCGTCGTTGGTATTGGCTACCAAAACCGGCATTTGTGATGTAAAGACAAGGGGCTTGGTCAATCTTGACGGGACCAGAGGTTAAGAGGTCAGCCGGAGAGTGTGGCTGTTGGGTGTCAGTGTTCGAAGGAACTCCAGGGAGCAATTGGGCTGTAAGGACATGAGATCCGTTAGTAGGGCACGGAAGTGTGCTTAAAGTGGCACCATTCTTAGCGAATGTGTTCTGTGCGAAAGCAGGGTAAGTTTGAGATTCGGATGGTGGCGTTTGAGTACGCACAGACACTTCACCAGGCAAAAAATCCGGAGCATTATGGTCCAGGAGACTTTAGGTCATTGTGCCAGGCAGTGGTGGTTGCAAGCCGAGAGCTGAATTACAAGGTAAGCCTGCGTCTACGATCTCAGATTGATTTCGAGCAAGGATGCCTGAAATAATCTGAGCTAGGCCTCCCCGGAACAGAAGGCTTTCGAGCGCATTCATCTGGCGCTGGATATCTTCACATGTTGGTGGATCAAGGTCTGAGCTTTGACATGATCTCGACGAAGCGCACTGAGAGAGCTTAAGCTGCACGATTTGCTCAACCTTAGAGGGAGCAACTACAATGCTGAAATCCCTAAGCGCGGATAAAATGACGGAGACAAGGGTGTCATGCTGTTTCCTCCCGATCTCGCCGATACGGCGCGAGAGCTCAATGAGTTTAAATTCATCCGTATTTGAGTAACCATCGGATTCAGCGAACGAGTCAGCTGATTGAAATGCTCCAACGGTGGAAATTGTGGGAACATAGGTTTTCCACCTCGCAAGGGATAAAGAAGATCGATCACAATCGCGAAAGTTGAAAAAAAAAATTTCACCTACGTTCGTCGTTGGATGTAAGTAGGCTCACAAGGACAAGTCCTACCGCACCACGCCACGACCTCGAAGCTGAGTACACACAATGTGCAACTTTCTTATTTTTATTTGCTAAAAATTTGGGCAAGAGAAAGCGAAGGTGGTGTACGTGAAAGTCGCAAAGAAAAAAGAAAACTAAATCTGTATTTACAAATAGGGTGAGCTTAAGACAAATTTTCAAAATTCCAGGTGAGAGGAATTGTTCTCGCAAAGGGTCGCGAGGTTATTGATAAACCAAGAAAAAAAATATTGCCGGTACGGCGAATTGAGATGCCGGTACGCCGGTTCGCCGAAAAGGGGAGGGTATGCACGGTAAAGTAAACAAAACGCGCGCGCGCAAACACACACACACACACTGACTGCCAAAAATTCCTCACTTGGCACGAATAAAAGTTAAAGAAAAAAATTTTTGATCCTTTTTTTACCTTGAAATAAATTCAACTCGAGGTGTAAAAAATGGCTTTTTTATTTTTTTTACTTATGATTTCCAGGTTCTGTTTACAGGTGAAAAAAAATGCACTCGCTCTTGACGTGCAAGGAAAAAAATATTGTAAATTGCGGACGGGATGACGAGATCAACCGTTAAACTACGCACAATTTTACGACGGACCAACGAAGATTTCCAGGTTTTCCTTCGTCTTCGAGGGTAAAGAGTTACGGTATTTTTGTTTGTTGAAATAGAGCTAAATATAATAATATTAGAATCGTGTCACCATCTATTGTCTCGACGCCCGACGGTGAACACGAATAGAATATGTGTATGTGTGAGCGAGAGCACATCACGCAACTATGTCACGCGACGCGACGCGACGCGAGTCGAGTACTGTACCAGCAGCTGACCGGTGCGGAGCACGATGCTCGCATGCGGATAATTTGTAACCTTACTATTAAATAATAATTAAATACTATTAACTAACCACAAAGTGTTTCACTAATTTGATCTACCTCTACAATAATCCCAACATGGTATGGTAGCAGAGAACGTAGTTTAGTGTAAAAAGAAAGTGTGGTTGTTAAAGTGATAACATGTGCTCCTAAAAAATTTTTTGTTCTACTTCTCTACAATAGAGGAATAGAATTAATTGAAAATATAGCTGTGATTGATTATAGCTTAGAAGCTAAGTAAGTAAGAGGCGTGAAAAGCCTGTAGAAAAAATCCGTGCAAAAGGTTGATGCACAAGGACTTAATTTTGTGAAACCGCATGGCGCGTCGCGTGGTTAAGCGAGCGCATGGTGATAAGTAAGGTTAAGCAGGTGTTGAGATTTTTTGAAAATTAAGTTTTTGAATTGAATGAAAAGTGAACAGTTAAATGCTTTATTTATTTTAAGAGTATTTTGAAAAGTGAAGGACATGACTAATGATAAACTTTGTGAAAAATAATAAAAAATAAGGTTAACTAAATGTATCATTGGTTTAATTTAAAAAAACAAAATAAAGAAGAAGAAATAAATAATCTTCTGAAAGAAATAAATGATCCAAATTTTAGATTGAGCGAAGATCAAAGAAATTATTTAAGAAGAATATTTTTGAGAAATTTGAAGGAAGTTTTGATTTTAAAGTATATAGTGGATGAAAAAGAGAATAAAACAAATTAAAAAATAAAAATGGCTAGAAACAAATCTAATGATTTTAATGACGGAATTGACATTTTGATGATCAAGAGTTCGAGAATTGGAAATTTAAAGTTTTAATGATACTAGATTGCAAAGATTGTTTAGAACAAGTAGAACGAGAAAGAACTTTAAATGATGATGAAGATGCTTGGAATAAAAAAGAAAAAATAGCAAGAGCATTTATAATAAATAAAATTTCTAATAAACAATTAGAATATATAAAAGAGTGCAAATCAAGTCTCGAGATAATAAATAAATTAAAATCAATGTATGAAACAAAATCTATTGCACTACAAATAATAAATAGAAATAAAATCGAATCCATAAAATTAAAACAGTGCAATACAGTGGAAGAATTTTTTGTAAAATTTGAAACAGCGTGCAATCATTATACAGCCGCTGGTGGAACATTTTCAGAGTCAGAAAAATTATGGACACATGCTAAATGATTTACCAAGCAATTATAGCTATATTGGTGATTATTTGGATTTACTGCCAGAACAACAAAGAACTGTGGACTATGTAAAATCAAAAATAAAAGAAAAAAGTTTAAAATCGAGTGAACAAAGTGAAAATAAAACAAATGTGAGTACCTTTAATACAAAGGTAAAAGGAGTTTGCTACGACTGCAACAAACCTGAACATTTGCAAAAACATTGCAAACAAAATAAATATGGACAATTTGGTCAACACGGCAGTGAATGAGGCAGAGGTGCTTATTAGCAACAGCACTACAGAGGACAAAGTGGTTCTCAACGAGACAACTACAGAGATAACTACAGAGGCAACAACTTCAGAGGCCAAAGCAGAGGCAGATGCAACAATCAACATAGAGCTGAGTTAACGGATAACCAGAGCGACGACAACTCTTTTGCAGCATGGTTTACAGAATTCAGTATAAACAAGATAAATGAGGTGAAGGTAAACAATTGTGATAATCTTAATGATAATTATAATAAATTAAATTGGTTGTTAGATAGTGGTTGTACACATCATGTTGTAAATTCTGATAAATATTTTAGTCATTCTGTAAATTTAGATAACCCGATCCAAGTAAACTTGCCAAATGGTGATTGTATTAAAGCAACAAAGAAAGGTACAGTGAAACCTTGATAATTCGAAGCGCGATAATTCGAATTTCTCGATAATTCGAAGTCATAGCCCAGACCCTTCAATTTTATATACCAACTAATGTAAAATTACCTTGATAATTCGAAATTTCTAATTCGAATTTTCGATAATACGAAGTATATTTTTGCCCCGTGAAACACTTTTGCATGTATTTTTACCTCGACAATTCAAAGTTTCTTCGAAAAAAAAAAATCAAATTAAAAAAAAAATTACTCTTTAAATACTATTCAAGAAAGAAATAAATCACAAAGTTTGGAAAAATAAACATATATATCCATAAAAGTATAATACGTATAAAAATCTGTTTACAAACATAACGAGCTCTTAATGAACAAGAGGTATTGACTTTTGCATTTAAGAAGCTCATTTAGTATTCATTCAACCATGAGCCAAAATGTCGACTCGAAAGTATAAGTCACTTAGTATTAAAGAAAAAGTTGAAATTATTCGTGAAGTTGAACTTCGTCAGAAACCAAAGAAAGAAATCGCAAAAAAATATGAAATTCCGGACAGTACTCTATCAACTTATCTCAAAAACAAAGATAAAATTTTAAAACAGTATTCTGAAGCTTGTGTCGGTGAAAAACGAAAACGAACTAAAACCCCAAGCTTTCCTCAAGTTGATGAAGCTCTCACTCGATGGTTTTTTGAAATAGTAAGAAATAGCGAAATGAACGCGTTTGTCGATGGAAATCTACTCAAAGCCAAAGCTTTAAAATTTGCAAAGATGCTGAGTGAACATGATTTCAAGGCCAGCAATGGTTGGTTCGAGAATTGGAAAGAAAGGAATTACATTGAAGTAACGAATTTACGCGGTGAAAGTGCTAGCGTCGATTTTGAATCAGCAGCTAAATGGATGATGTCTCTCGATCCTATTTTAAATGAGTATGAGCCAAAAAATATATTCAACGTCGACGAGACTGGATTGTTTTATAAATGCATGCCATCAAAAACTTACAAACTGAAGGGAGATCCGTGTTCTGGTGGAAAAAACAGCAAAGGTCGAGTAACAGTTTTGGTAGGAGCTAATATGGATGGATCAGAAAAATTACCGTTGCTATTAATTGGTAAGTCAGGTAGACCACGTTGTTTTCGTAATGTTAAAACAAAACCTATTGCCTATGAATTTAATAAAAAGGCTTGGTTGACCATTAAAATGTAATATGAAAGTTTATTTTGAAAGGTGTTATGGTAAAAAATTAATTGAATTAAAAAATGTATTTTATGTGAAAGGTATTAACAAAAATTTGTTAAGTTATCATCAAATTGCTAAAAATTCGATTCTTTATTCTAGTGATGATTCTATTGAAATATATACTAAAAGACAACAATTAATTACAGTTGCATATGCTATTAATGATCTTTACTATTTAGAAAGTTTTATAAAGAATGAATTTATTAATGAAGGCATCTACACTAATGCAGTAAAATTAACTCAAAAGGAAAAATGGCATAGAGCCTTAGGGCATGTAAATTTCAATTATTTAACTAAATTAGTAAATTTTAAATTATTAGATGGGTTACCAGAAAATTCAGAAAAAATTGATATGAAATGTTCTAATTGCATAAAAAGTAAAATGGCAAATGTTCCTTTCGAAAATGATGCAACAAGTTCCTCTGAAATTCTTGAATTAATCCATACAGATTTGAATAGACCCCATAAAACTTTAGGTTATAATGGGGAGAAATATTTTTTAACGTTTGTTGATGATTACAGTAAATGTACCAAAATTTTTTGTGTAAAGAGTAAGTCAGAGACTATTTATTGCTTTATAGAATATGACAATCTTGTTGAAAATCAGCTGAATAAAAAAATTAAAAAAATTAAATGTGATAATGGCAAAGAATATTTAAATAAAGAAATTTTTAATTTTATTAAATATAAAGGGATTAAATTAATAACATGTCCACCCTACGTCCACGAATTGAATGGAGTAGCGGAAAGGTACAATAGATCTGCAATGGATATTGGTAGATGTTTAATGAGAGAAGCTAAAATAAATTTGAGATATTGGCCAGAGATTATTAATACAGTTGCTTATTTAAAGAATCGAACATTGGCCATTTAAGAAAAAATAAGTGGCAAGATAAAAGCCAAATAGGAGTTTTAGTGGGGTATAATGATAATTGTTATAGAGTTTTGATTAAAGGCAGAATTATAAATGCCAGACAAGTACAAGTTATTGAAGATAGGACAGAATTAATTTGTTTAGAAAGGAAGGATCATAATGTTGATGAAAATTTAAATTCGGAAATTTTATAAATTTTGATTTAGAGAGTGAAAATAATGATAATGAAAATAATGATAGTGAGATTGAAATTGAAAATGGTAACGGGAATGAAATTAACAATGAGGATAGAATAGAAATTGATGAAAACAGTGCAATAAGTCAGAACGAAGTTAGGCAAAGTCCGAATGAAATTAAAAATAAACAGAATGAAAATTTAATGCCAGTTAGGAAATCAAATCGTAAAAAGAATCCTATTGAAAGATATGGAAATCCTATAACTAATTTCATTTATGTAAATTATGTAGATGCAAATGTACCTAGTACATTTGAGGAGGCGTTGAACTCCATAGAATCTTTAGAATGGCAAAAAGCTATGGAAAATGAAATAAAAAGTTTGAATAAAAATGAAACTTGGACTGTTGTAAAAAAGCCGAAAGATAAGAAAATTATTGATGTGAAATGGATTTTCACGAAGAAAAATAATAATATATATAAAGCGCGTTTAGTTGCTAGAGGCTTTCAACAAAAGGATTATATTGAGAATGTTTATTCGCCAGTAGGCAAAATGCAAACCTTGAAAATTTTGTTAAGTTATTCTTGCGCTAATAATTTATTTATTCATCAGATGGATGTAGAAACAGCCTTTCTAAATGGCAATGTAAAGTCAGAAGTTTATATTCACGAACCACAAGGTTTTGAGACGGGGAAAGATAGAGCATGCAAACTGAAAAAGGCACTTTATGGTCTTAGAGAAAGTTCTAGAGTTTGGTATGATTGTTTTAATGATTATGTTGAAAAACTGAATTTTACTAGAAGTAATTATAATCAATGCTTATATGTAAAGAAAACAGGGAAAGATCCTATTTATATATTAGTTTTTGTTGACGATTTGTTAATATGTTGTAAAGATAAATCTAAAATTGAGGATATTAAATTGAAACTGATGAATAAATTTATTATGAAAGACATGGGTGAAATCAGTAATTCTATAGGAATTGATGTGAGTTATAATGATGAGAGGAATTTAATGACATTAAGTCAAAGAAATTATATAGGATCTTTATCTGTAAAATACAGGTTAGAAAATGCAAAATTATACGACATTCATATGGAGAATAATCTTAAGCTAGAGCAAGCTTCTAAAATCGACGAAAGAATAAAATATAGAAATTTGATTGGTGAATTATTGTATATTAGCTCAGGTACAAGACCTGATATTTCTTTTGCCGTGAATTATCTTAGTCGATTCCAGAACTGATACAATGAAACACATTTTAAATACGTTGTGAGAGTTTTGAAATATCTTATTAAAACAAAAGATTAAAAATTAACTTACACCGATAAGGAAAAAAATGCAAACTTAGATTGTATGGTAGATTCAGACTATGCAGGCGAGAGCATAGATAGAAGATCGACTACCCAACATTGTTGACTTGTATTCGCTGTTGACGTGCAAGATGAAAAAATTTTGCATTCGGTGTTGGCGGGAAAACTCAATCGACCGCTGCGAAACATGCACGAACTTGCACGACGAACAAGTGAAGGTTGCGAGGTTTGCCTTCATCTTCGGGTTGTAGATTAGGGTGTTTTAGCTCGTTCTTGAATCCCGAGGCGAAAACTTGGTCCTTTGTTGAGAAATTCAAGCGGGATAATGAGGTCGACCGCACTTGAAAACACGCACCAACTTGCACAACTTTAAAAAACAACAGAAAAATCCAGGGCATCTTCTTCTGCGTCGGGGTCACCACTGTAGGGTCTTAAGACTTGGTGGTAGTCTTATTTACCAGAAGCCCTAACAATCCTGGGGCAAGTTGGGTGTAGAAATAATTAATAACACTGGGCGTGTAATTATAATATGTATGTATATTTATTGTAGGCTTAAAGATACAATGCACGGGCGCTTAGCAGGTCTGCTCGGCGCAGAGGCCCGGTGCGCACTGAGTGCTATCGCTCGGCTCGACGCAGCGAGCGTTGTGAACACTGCTTACATTCACTCTCTCTCTCTCACTCTACCTCAGTTTTACTTCTTTCCACCCCCTTAATAAGGGCGTGCCCCAGGGCTCTGTGTTGGGTCCTCTGCTCTTCCTTCTGTTTGTTGTTGACATAGCTGTAGGCCTTGGCCCTGGTGTCTTTCATGTGATTTATGCGGATGACCTGCAGATTTACGTGCGGGGCCGACTTGAGGACATTAATGCCACTCTTGGAAGACTGAGCCGGGGTGCTGAACACATTGCTGACTGGGCTGCCACTAATCAGCTGGTGTTGAATGCTGGTAAGACCAAGGCAATGATTTTTGGGACCCCGTTCTATGTCAATGCCTTTAACGATTTGGGTATTCGAGACCTGCGGTTTGGTGGCTGCTCAGTCCCGTTTGTCCCCTCTGCGCGTAGTTTGGGGGTGGTGCTGGACTCTAAGCTGAACTGGAAAGACCATGTTCGGTATGTTTGTCGTAGAGCCAACTCTCTTTTGTACCGTCTTAACCATTTCAGACGCAGCACCACCTCTGAACTGCGTAAACACCTCGTGCAGACCTTGCTTTTTCCTATTATTGACTATTGTTCACTGGTGTACTGTAATATCTCGGGTGGGCAGGATCTCATACTACAGCGTTTGCTCAATCGTGGGATCAGGTACATCTTTGGGATTAGAAAGAGTGATCACGTTACACCCTACCGACGTGAGCTTGGCTGGCTTCGAGTAGCGGGCCGCAGGGATTATTTTGCTGCCTGCTTGCTCTATAGAATCCTTCTCACAGGTACTCCCTCCTATTTGGCGAATTTGTTTGTTGAGAAGCTCAGCTCGCGTCCCTTGAGAATGGCGAACCCGCATGCACTTGATTCGTTGATTGTCCCCTTTGCTCGTACGGACTGTCTGAAACGATCTTTTCATATACTGGCTACTTACTCATGGAACACACTACCCCCTCATATACGCCAATCATCATCCCTGTCCAGTTTCAAACATCTCGTCAAAACACATATTTTTACTGCTGAGGGAGAAGACTGAGTCTGGTACGCCGTTGTTAAATTGTGTACCTGTTGCACATTCATCTTACTGTTACTAATGCTATTATTATTATTATGATTATTGTTTATTACTGTTATTGTTATTTTATATTATCTATCTATATTTACATACCTTTTATATACCTTTATTTTATTTATTTTATTTTATTTTATTTTATTTTATTTTGTAATTTTAATTTTATGTATAACTTTTTCACCTTGTGTATTTTGTACAACATAATGTACAATTAATAAAATCATCAAAATCAAAATCAAATCAAATACCATGGTCTCGCAGAGCGGAGCCCACATATTCTCGAGTCTCACGTCCTCCTTAGAGAAAAAGATAGACTGTCTGGTTTAAAATCAGCATGGGGCTCTTGATACAGCTGCCCCTGTTAAGACGATTACTCACAGGCAAGACAAGCATCCTTGGTTCAGCCCTTACATCCGCTATCTCATAACTGAGAGGGACAGACTCTATAGACGCTATAAGCGCTCGAAACTTGACATCGAACTCTATCTCTACAGGCAGGCCCGTGACTTCGCTCACAAGCAGATAGAAACAGCGTGGCTAGACTATTACTGGTACCGCATTAAGGATGTGAGCGATCCCCAACAGATCTGGAAAGAGCTACGAAACTTGGGCATATTCCCAAAATCTATGACAAACCTGGCTGGTTTCTCTGCGGAAGAAATCAATGCTCATTTTGCGTAGATATCGTTTGATTCTTCTGCTCCCGAGCTCACTTCGTTTCTTCGTAGCCTGGATGAAGAAGGGGATAACGATGAAAGTTTTAAATGCGGAAATAACTATTTGAGATGTCGTAAATGCCATAAATGGGTCGATTTCCGAAGGCATTGATCACCTTCCGCAAAGCTTCATTAAATCTTCGCTGCTGACCATTGGTCCCTACATCTGTTCTATTTTCAACCAGTCGCTGTCATTGTCCAATTTTCCTGACCAATGGAAAAAGTCACTCGTACTCTCACCTAATAAAATCCCAGCTCATACAAGCTTGAGTGATTTTCGCCCAATTTCTCTCCTCTGCTTTTTGTATTAATTTCTTGAGAGGCTGGTCTTCGATCAAATGACAGCATTTTTTGAAGCTAAAGGTTTAATGGACCCTCTCCAAACTGGTTTTAGATCGAGCCACAGTACCCAGACTGCAATTCTCAAACTGACGGATGACATTCGTGTAGGAATGAACAACAGACCAATGGCGGCACTACTACTGTTTGACTTCAGCAAGGTCTTCGACTCAGTCTGTCACCTGACTCTACTCACAAAGCTCCGGTCGCTGGGTTTTCCAGGCAATGTCCTCAGATGGATTGCCTCCTATCTATCGAGCCGTTCGCAGGCTGTAAAAAGTGGGGCGGAGGATAAGATTTCTTTCAGTCGCTTGAACAGGGGCGTTCCTCAGGGCTCAGTTCTGGCCCTACGACTTTTTCTACTGTTTGTCCGCAACATTGCCCAAAACCTTGGCCCTGGGATATGCCATGTGATATTTGCTGATTACCTCCAAATCTATGCCAAGGGTCGAGTGGAGGGTATATAAGAAATCTTGTTCAATCTCAGTGATGCAGCTTATCGGGTGGCGGACTGGGCAGCCGTGAATAGACTAAGTCTGAATATCAGCAAAACGCAAGCGATGGTCTCGTCAGCACGTAGTCTAGGTGTCATCCTTGACTCCAAGTTGAATTGGAAAGAGCATGTTAAATCCATCTGCCACTCCCTCCTGTATAGACTCTATTACTTCAGACGCAGCACGACAGCCGAGCTGTGCAGACACCTCATCCAGTCTCTTCTTTTTCCCGTAATAGACTACTGTTCTCTCGTTTACTACGACATCTCTGATGAACTAAAACTTGAAATTCAGCGTATTCAGCATCATAAACAGGGGCATCAGGTACATTTTCGGCACCAAGATGAGTGATCATATTACCCCATTCAGACGTGAATTAGGTTGGCTTTGGGTGGATGGCCGGAGAAATTACTTTGCTGCCTGTTTCTTTTTCAAACTGCTCCGTTCGAAGATTCCATCTTGTTTGGCTAATTTTTTTACTGCCAGAATCAGCACACGCTCCAACAGGGAAGTTTATGAAGTTCTGATTATTCCCAACTGCCGCACTAGCTGTCGTCTAAAGTCCTTTCATGTCTCCACCACTTACCTATAGAATAGTTTACCTCCCAATATCCATTCAGCCTCATCTCTAACTATTTTCAAGCGCCTCATTACCCTGTTGAATGTCCACACGTATGAGCCACACGTGTGGCACACGTAACGTTATTTTCAAGTAGATGATTATAAAAAGGAATAAAATATGGATATAGTTAATTATTTAATGATTTTATAGCCTCTTATGTCATAAATAATTAAAAAATTGTTTTTTTTTTTATTTTACGTGCTTTTCTTTAACTCACAATGTTTCGTCGTTGTCGTCGTACGTTCAAAACTGCCAAGTTCTAGAACTTGGAGCTTGTAAGACCTGGAGGTCTGAAATTTTGCAGAGGATCTAGGTTCGGATGACAATACATGAATCCGTAGTCACTTATCGACCTGGACCTCCAGGTCGCCGATGACGGGGGTACCTGAGGGAGTCATCTCCGAGACTTTGGGCTAAATTTTTCGAGGATGACTTAGAGGAAAGTTCTAGAGTATTTATCGAGGCAATTTGAACCTAAGTACCAAGGTCACCGATGATAGGGGTACCCGGGGTACCTGGGGGTCATCTCCGAGAATTCGGGTCGAATTCTTGGCATATGACTTAGGATAGATTTCGGGGGTGTTTTAGAGCATATGAGGAAGAAGTTTGAACCTGGAGAGCCAGGTTGACGATGACGAGTGTACCTAGGGAACCTGGAGGTCATCTTCGAGAGTTAGGGACAATTTCTGCGGAAATGACTTTAAGAGGTAATATAGAGTATTTATCGAGGCAATTTGAACATTAGTACCAAGGTCACCGATGATGGGGGTACCTGGGGTACCTGAGAGTCATCTCCGAAAAGTATAATTTAGTTGAACAAAAATGCAGAACTTTTAAGTCATCCCCGCAGAAATTGGCCCAAACTGTCGAAGATGACCTCCAGATTCCTCAGGAACAACCGTCATCGGCGACCTGGGTACCTAGGTTTAAGTTGCCTCGATAAATACTCTATAACACCTCTTAAAGTCATTTCCGCAGAAATTGTTCCTAACTCTCGAAGATGACCTCCAGGTTCCCTAGGTACACCCGTCATCGTCGACCTGGCTCTCCAGGTTCAAACTTCTTCCTCGTATGCTCTGAAACACCCCCGAAATCTATCCTAAGTCATATCCCAAGAATTTGATTCGAATTCTCGGAGATGACCCCCAGGTACCACGGGTAACCCCATCATCGGTGACCTTGGTACTTAGGTTCAAATTGCCTCGATAAATACTCTAGAACTTTCCTCAAAGTCATCCCCGAAGAATTTATCCCAAATTCTCGGAGATGACTCCCTCAAGTACCCCCGCCATCGGCGACCTGGAGGTCCAGGTCGATAAGTGACTACGGATTCATGTATAGTCATCCGAACCTAGATCCTCTGCAAAATTTCAGACCTCCAGGTCTTACAAGCTCCAAGTTCTAGAGCTTGGCAGTTTTGAACGTACGAAGACGACGACGAAACATTGTGAATTAAAGAAAAGCACGTAAAATAAAAAAAAAAACCAATTTTTTGATTATTTATGACATAAGAGGCTATAAAATCATTAAATAATTAACTATATCCATATTTTATTCCTTTTTATAATCATCTACTTGAAAATAACGTTACGTGTGCCACACGTGTGGCTCACACGTGTGGACATTCAACAGGGTAACGCATACATCTTTACCGCAGAGAGTGGTGAGCAGTACCGTTAACATTCACTACAGTCACCAACTGACAGCAACTAGGCAGGAACTCTTATCAGAATGAATTCATCCAAGACTAAAGACTTACTGTGATTATGTGATTTACTCCATGTGCACGCGAGGTGGAAAGATAGACTTTTGAGTCTGCAGACTTATTATAATAACATTTGTATGATAAGTAAGATTGATCTCTATGTCAGTATACCCAAAATTAATATGGGATTATTATTTATTATTTATATTATTTATTCATTTATTTATTTATTTATTTTATCTACTATTATTTTATGTATTTATTTTTATTCTATCTGATTGATATTATTTTATATTTCTACTGATGTTACTACTCTACAAATCTATATGTATTTTGTACAACATAAAATACAATGAATAAGCTTGTCAAATCAAAATCAAATCGTTCGTTCGTGATCGCATAGCCGATGACAGTACCCAGATAGCACAAAAATTTTTCAGAACTTTCTGGCAACGTTGCACAGAAACCATTGCAACCTTTCGTTGAAAGATTGCTGAACGGTTTTAGAAACGCTGTGACAATCGTGTAGATCTCCGTTATTAGTTTCAAAGAAAACCTTCAATCAACGTTATGGCAACGAAGTTTGTCAACCATATTTTTTCAAAAGGTGACCACAAATTGTTCTGGCAACGTTTCTAGAACCTTATGGTAAAACGTTCCTTCAAAGTTGCTACAGAGTGTTGACAAGGTTCCAAATTACCGATTTGAATTTAAAACGTTTAAGCGAGAACCTCAAGTTGAGTAATTTAATTAAAAATACCTATGAATTTGAGGTAGAAAAATTTTATGTTTTTAATTTTTTTTGTAAATAATAAATTGGTAAGAACAGCTCTCAGACTAGTCAAATCATTCAAAAATTATTGAAACGACTTTCAGTCGCTCGGCCGGAGTAACAAAATTTGGTGGTTTATATATCCACAGCTTGTTACTTTGCTGAGAGCTCAGTTCTAACGGTAAGCCACCTAGCGGATGGGACCCAAAACTACTCATTTCGCGTTAGCAGTCGTTAGATCTTAAAAAGCATTTAAAGTATTTAAATATGCATGTTAAAAACATACTTAGTTTTTGGCTCTTAATTATAATTTTAATTTTTAGCTAGTAATAAATTGACGATAGTAAAAATAAAAAATTTGGAAAAAAGGGAGGTTTAATTTTTTTTTTTTCATGAAAATGTAAACTAAAAAATTTTTAAATATTCATAAATAAATAAATAAACAAATAAATATGTGAAAATATTTGTTTAAGTTTACTATAGTTAAATAAATAAAATTTTATAATCAAGCCCCGAAGGGGCACAACTTAAATATTAGTTCTAATCCATCATCTCTAACGTTAATGTGTGGTTTGGTGGCTAAAGTCACCGCTCTCTATGATGATCCTATGTGTTTTCTTTTTTTTTTTTTTAATAAATTATACGCTCTTTAGGTGTTTTTAAGGAGATTTTCTAACTTTTAAAAATTTTTATTAATAAATGCATTGGTAAACTTATTTTTAAAATTTTAAATTTTTTAATAACTTTATGGAGGATAAATGAATGAAAAAAATAATTTTTTCAAGGGAATATTTTTATTTTGGTAATAAATTTTAATAAATATAAGAAAATATTTGATCAAGTTTATTATAGTTAAATAAATGAAATTTCATAATCAAGCCCCGAAGGGGCACAACTTAAATATTAGTTCTAATCCATTATCTCTAACGATAATGTGTGGTTTGATAGCTAGAGTCACCGCTCTCTATTTTGTCGTCACAGGTCAAAATCTTTGTGCTTTTTTTTTTTAACAAATCATATTCATACGCTCTTTAGGTGTTTTTAAGGACATTTTCTAACTATTAAAATTGTTATTAATAAATGCATCGGTACTCTTACTTTTAAAAATTTTAATTTTTTAATAACCGTGTGGAGGATAAATGGATGAAAAAAAAAATTTTTTCAGGGGCATTTTTTTATTTTGGTAATAAATTTTCCTAACAATAAATGAACAGATTCATTATGATTCTTCTTAAAGATCAACAAATAACATTTCTGATCAAGCAATTAGTAATCCATTTTCATTGGAATAAAAGAAAATGTTTATTCAAAAATAAAGTGACTGTACTTAAAATGCCCCCCCCCTCTTCTTGGTATCTTGAATGTATAGACTCTATGACCAGTGTGTCCAATCCCGGCCCAGGGGGTACCGAGAAATTTAAAAATCTTCCGGCGAAGATCAGGCAAACAAAAAACACACGAAACCTTGGGCGGCTGGGTTCAATAAATAAATAAATGAATAAATAAGTAAATAAATAATCCCCCAAACTTAACAACCCAAAAACCCTGGGCATTGAGATTAAAATAATCAATAATTAAATGAATAAATAAACCCCAAGCAAGACAACCCAACAACGCTGGTCATTCGTGTTTTCGTTTTTTTTTATTTTTTTTTATTTTTTTTCAATTTTGATTAAATAAATAAATAGACCAAAAAAAAAAAAAAACAAATCAATAACGCAGGGCGTTAAAGTTTTTTATGAATAATCAAAAATTAAATCGACAAACAAACAAAGCTAGACGACCTAATAACGCTAGGCATCCGGGTTTTTTGAAATAAATAAATTAATGGACCGCCAAGCGCTTCAACCCCATTACGCTCGGCGTCTGAGTTTTTTTTATTACATAATTTAATAAATAAATTAATAAACTACCAAGCTCTACAACCACATAATGCTAGGCATCCGAGTTTTTTTAATAAATGAACTAATAAATAAATTAACAGAACGCCAAGCACTACAACCCCATAACGCTGGGCGTTCGAGTTTTTCTAGTAAATAAATTAAAAAAAAAAAATTAACAAACTACCAAGCTCTACAACCACATAACGCTAGGCATCCAAGTTTTTTAAATAAATGAACTCATAAATAAATTAACAAAACGCCAAGCACTGCAACTCCATAACGCTGAACGTCCAATTTTTTTAAATAAATGAACAAATATATCAATGAACCATCGAACAATACAACCCCGTAAACTGGGCATACGAATTTTTCTAATAAATAAATTAATCAATCGCCAAACGCTGCAACCCCATAACGCTGGACGTCCGTGCTTTCTTTAAAATAAATTAACTAACCACTAAGCAATAAAACCCCATAACGCGGGATGTCCGAGTTTTTCTAAAAAATAAATTAATAAATAAACTAACGAACCGTAGGGCATGTCAACCCCATAACACTGGGCATCCGAGTTTTTCTAATAAATAAATTAATAAATAAATTAACAAACTGCCAAGCACTACAACCACATAACGCAGGACGTCCGAGTTTTTCTAGTAAATAAATTAATAAAAAAACTAACAAACTACCAAGCTCTACAACCACATAACGCTAGGCATCCAAGTTTTTTAAATGAATGAACTCATAAATAAATTAACAAAACGCCAAGCACTACAACTCCATAACGCTGAACGTCCAATTTTTTTTAAATAAATGAACAAATATATCAATGAACCATCGAACAATACAACCCCGTAAACTGGGCATACGAATTTTTCTAATAAATAAATTAATCAATCGCCAAACGCTGCAACCCCATAACGCTGGACGTCCGTGCTTTCTTTAAAATAAATTAACTAACCACCAAGCAATAAAACCCCATAACGCGGGATGTCCGAGTTTTTCTAATGAATAAATTAATAAATAAACTAACGAACCGTAGGGCATATCAACCCCATAACACTGGGCATCCGAGTTTTTCTAATAAATTAATTAATAAATAAATTAACAAACTGCCAAGCACTACAACCACATAACGCAAGACGTCCGAGTTTTTCTAATAAATAAATTAATAAAAAAACTAACAAACCGCAGGGCATATCAACCCCATAACACTGTGCGCCCGAGTTTTTCTAATAAATAAATTAATATATAAATTATCAAACTGCCAAGCACTACAACCACATAACGCAGGACGTCCGAGTTTTTCTAATAAATAAATTAATAAAAAAACTAACAAACCGCAGGGCATATCAACCCCATAACACTGGGCGTCCGAGTTTTTCTAGTAAATAAATTAAAAAAAAAATTAACAAACTACCAAGCTCTACAACCACATAACGCTAGGCATCCAAGTTTTTTAAATAAATGAACAAATATATCAATGAACCATCGAACAATACAACCCCGTACACTGGGCATCCGAATTTTTCTAATAAATTAATTAGTCAATCGCCAAGCGCTACAACCCCATAACGCTGGTCGTCCGTGCTTTTTTTTAAAATAAACTTACTATCCGCAAGGCAATAAAACCCCATAACGCTGGAGATACGAGTTTTTTTTTTTTTTTTTTTTTTTTTTTTTTATAAACTAACTAACCACCAAGCAATAAAACCCCATAACGCGGGATGTCCGAGTTTTTCTAATGAATAAATTAATAAATAAACTAACGAACCGTAGGGCATATCAACCCCATAACACTGGGCATCCGAGTTTTTCTAATAAATTAATTAATAAATAAATCAACAAACTGCCAAGCACTACAACCACATAACGCAGGACGTCCGAGTTTTTCTAATAAATAAATTAATAAAAAAACTAACAAACCGCAGGGCATATCAACCCCATAACACTGTGCGCCCGAGTTTTTCTAGTAAATAAATTATCAAACTGCCAAGCTCTACAACCACATAACGCTAGGCTTCCAAGTTTTTTAAATAAATGAACTAATAAATAAATTAACAAAACGCCAAGCACTACAACCCCATAACGCTGGTCGACCGAGTTTTTTAAATAAATCAATATATATATAAATGAACCACCAAACAATACAACCCCATAACACTGGGCATCCAAGTTTTACTAATAAATAAATTAATAAATTGCCATGCGCTACAACCCCATAACGTTGGACGTCCGAGTTTTCTAAAAAAAAAAATTAATAAATAAATTAACAAACATCCATGCCCTACAATCCCATGACGCTCAGCGTCCGAGTTTTTTTATTATATAATTTAATAAATAAATTGATAAACTGCCAACCGCTACTACCCCATAACGCTGGACGTCTGAGTTTTTTTTTAAAATAAATTAACTAACCACCAAGCACTAAAACCCTATAACGCTGGACGTCCGAGTTTTCTAAAAAAAAAAAATTAATAAATAAATTAACAAATTGCCGTGCCCTACAATCCCATTACGCTCGGCGTCCGAGTATTTTTTTATTACATAATTCAATAAATAATTTAACTAACCGTCAAGCACTAAAACCCCATAACGCTGTGCGTCCGAGTTTTTCAAATAAAAAAATTGATAAACCGCCAAGCGCTACAACTCCATAACGTTGGATATCCGAGTTATTTTTTTAAATTAATTAACTAACTGCCAAGGACTAAAACCCTATAACGCTGGACGTCTGAGTTTTCTAAAAAAAAAATTAATAAATAAATTAACAAATTGCCGTGCCCTACAATCCCATTACGCTCGGCGTCCGAGTATTTTTTTATTACATAATTCAATAAATAAATTAACAAACTGCCAAGCACTACAACCACATAACGCAGGACGTCCGAGTTTTTCTAATAAATAAATTAACTAACCGCCAAGCACTAAAACCCCATAACGCTGTGCGTCCGAGTTTTTCAAATAAAAAAATTGATAAACCCTCAAGCGCTACTACCCCATAACGTTGGACGTCCGAGTTTTTTTTTTAAATAAATTTACTATCTGCCAAGCACTAAAACCCCATAACATTGTGCGTCCGAGTTTTTCGAATAAAAAAATATTAATTGATTCATTAAAAAAAACTCGGACGTCCAGCGTTATGGGGTTGTATTGTTTGGCGGTTCATTTATATATTTATTTACTTATTCAAAAAAACTCGGACGCTCAGCTTCATGGGGTTTTAGTGCTTGGTGGTTAGCTAATTTATTTAAAAAAAAAACTCGGACACCCAGCGTTATGGGGTTGTGGCGCTTGACAGTTTATCAATTTATTTATTAATTTATTCATTAAAAAAACACTTTAACGCCCTGCGTTATGGAGTCGTACTGCTTGACAGTTTGTTAATTTATTTATTAGAAAAATTTGGAAGCACAACGTTATGGGGTTTAAGTGCTTGGCGGATAAGAAATTTATTTGAAAAAAAAAAAAAAAAAAAAACTCGAACGTCCTGCGTTATGGGGTTGTATTGTTTGGCGGTTCATTTATATATTTATTTACTTATTCAAAAAAACTCGGACGCTCAGCTTCATGGGGTTTTAGTGCTTGGTGGTTAGCTAATTTATTTTAAAAAAAAACTCGGACACCCAGCGTTATGGGGTTGTGGCGCTTGACAGTTTATCAATTTATTTATTAATTTATTCATTAAAAAAACACTTGAACGCCCTGCGTTATGGAGTCGTACTGCTTGACAGTTTGTTAATTTATTTATTGATTTATTTATCAAAAAAAACTCGGACGTCCAGCGTTATGGAGTTTCAGTGCTTGACGGTTGGATAATTTATTTTAAAAAAAGAAACCGGACGTCCATTGTTATGGGGTTACAACACTTGACGGCTTATTAATTTATTTATTAGTAAAACTCGGATGCCCAGTGTTATGGGGTTGTAATGTCAGGTAGTTCATTTATATATGAATTTATTTATTAAAAAAAACTTGGACGCACAGCTATATCGAGTTTTAGTGCTTGGTGATTAGTTAATTTATTTAAAAAAAAAAAAAAAAAACCAGATCGCCCAGCGTTATGGGGTTGTACTGTTTGGTGGCTCATTGAGTTATTTATTTATTAAAAAAAAAAAAACTTAGACGTCTAGCGTCATGGAGTTTTTGGGCTTGACGGTTAGTTAATTTATTTTAAACAAAACAACTCGGACGTCCAGAGTTATGGCGTTGTAGCGCTGGGCAGTATGTTAATTTATTTATTAATTAATTTATTAGAAAAACTCAGACTCCCAGTGTTATGGGGTTGATATGCCCTGCGGTTCATGAGTTTATTTATTAATTACTTTATTAGAAAAACTCGGATGTCCTGCGTTATGGGGTACTATTGCTTGGAGGTTAGTTGATTTAAAAAAAAAAAAAAAAAAAAAAAAAACTCGGACTTCCAGCGTTATGGGGTTCTATTGCTTGATGGATAGTTAATTTATTTTAAAAAAAAGCTCGGACGTCCAGCTTTATGTGGTTGTAGAGCTTGGCGGTTCATTAATTTATTTATTAAATTATGTGATAAAAAAAAACTCGGACGCCGAGCGTAATGGGGTTGAAGCGCTTGGTGGTCCATTAATTTATTTATTTTAAAAAACCCGGATTAGGTTGTAGATGCTTTAGAGATTATTTATTTATTTATTCATTTTTTCACAATAAAACCAGTACGCCCAGCGCTGTTGGGTCGTCTAGCTTTGTTTGTTTGTTTATTTAATTTTTGATTGTTCATAAAAAACTTTAACGCCCTGCGTTATTGATTTGGTTTTTTATTGGTTTATTTATTTATTTATTTAGAAATAAAAAAAAATAATAAAAAAAAAAAAAACGAAAACACGAATGACCAGCGTTGTTGGGTTGTCTCGCTTGGGGTTTATTTATTCATTTAATTATTGATTATTTTAATCTCAATGCCCAGAGTTTTTGGGTTGTTAAGTTTGGGGGATTATTTATTTACTTATTTATTCATTTATTTATTTATTGAACCCAGCCGCCCAAGGTTTTGTGTGTTTTTTGTTTGCCTGATCTTCGCCGGAAGATTTTTAAATTTCTCGGTACCCCCTGGGCCGGGATTGGACACACTGGTCATAGAGTCTATACATTCAAGATACCAAGAAGAGGGGGGGGGCATTTTAAGTACAGTCACTTTATTTTTGAATAAAAATTTTCTTTTATTTCAATGAAAATGGATTACTAATTGCTTGATTAGAAATGTTATTTGTTGATCTTTATGAAGAATCATAATGAATCTGTTCATTTATTGTTTGGATATATAACCCACCAAATTTTGTTACTCCGGCCGAGCGACTGAAAGTCGTTTCAATAATTTTTGAATGATTTGACTAGTCTGAGAGCTGTTCTTACCAATTTTGGAAGAATTATTTACAAAAAAAATTAAAAACATAAAATTTTTCTACCTCAAATTCATAGGTATTTTTAATTAAATTACTCAAACTTGAGGTTCTCGCTTAAACATTTTAAATTCAAATCGGTAATTTGGAACCTTGTCAACACTCTGTAGCAACTTTGAAGGAACGTTTTACCATAAGGTTCTAGAAACGTTGCCAGAACAATTTGTGGTCACCTTTTGAAAAAATATGGTTGACAAACTTCGTTGCCATAACGTTGATTGAAGGTTTTCTTTGAAACTAATAACGGAGATCTACACGATTGTCACAACGTTTCCAAAACCGTTCAGCAAGCTTTCAACGAAAGGTTGCAATGGTTTCTGTGCAACGTTGCCAGAACGTTCTGAAAACTTTTTGTGCTATCTGGGTAATAGTTCGAGCGTAATTTAAAACCTTTGTTTTCATTATCGGTATTTTTCTTGTGATTTACTACGAGACCCTACAAACAATTTTATTACAATAATGCGTGGAGGCTCGATTTTACGCAGTACGATAACCTCAAACGGGGTACGTAAAATCTCGCCTCCAAGCATTAGTGTAATAAAATATAGTATTGTACATGTGAGTTAAAATGAATTCCTCCTCGTATGAGCATTTTGCACTCGTTTCGCTCGGGCAAAAACAGCTCCACGAGGAGGAAATCATTTGAGTGCACTTGTATGATAATATACCATTCAAGAAATGAAAAATGTACTCACATTCATAAAAATAGTTTTAAAATGTTGTAGTTTTATTAAAAATTTTTCATAATTCATAATTATTGTGAGTCAAGATGCGATTTTGGCCGAACATTTGACTAGCTTCACGCGTATATAGATATAGCAGTGCATAGATAGCAGAAGTTTTACTAACCTGAAACACATATTTTTGTTTTTTAATTGATACTTAAGAGGACCGAAAGAATTATTTGATTAGTTGTACATTATTCGCGCATATTCTATTTATACTGATAAGATTGATCCAAACACCCGATCACATGTAATTATATGAAAATTTTATTAAAAATGCGCTTTCCCATAAGACTACGGGTTAAAATAATGTGATGAAAATATTTAACTACTCTATAACGAAAAACCCTCAGTCTCTATAAATTTAACAGTATCATTTTCTAATATTTATCTTTCAATTCCCTAAATTTAACATTTTTTACACATCTCTTTCTAGTTTGTCTGGTCCTACCTTAAAGTTAAAATTTTATTAATTTCAGGTACTCAGAAAATTTGATGTTTTTTCAAAATAATTCGAGAATAAAAAACATTTAGTAAAAATAATCCTCTACAAGAAAGATGCGCATTTTGATTTCATATGAGTACACGGAAAGACGGAGGCAGTGAGAATATCAGTGCCCCTTGCACACTCGGGGACGGTGTGGCGTGCAGGCTGCGGGACTCTGCCTTGCAGGCTGATTTAGCCTGCAAAGCAGAGTCCACCGCACTGCACCGCTCCGCCCGCCGCGGCTCGCCCCGTTATCATGATTAGCTAATTGAATAGAGCGAACGAAATATCTTTTTATATTTAAACTAATAGGTAATCAATTCTAACTCTTAATATGCAGTTATAATATTAAAATATTGAACCATCGGTAATCGAAGGATAAATAGATTGTTCGTGCGAAGAAAAACCTTAACCTGTCGATACGCATAGGGATTAATTAAAAATTTGGGAAAAATATATTAATCTGATTTATTGGGTAACATCTCATCAAGATTTTTAAGTTTGATTTTTATCTGATTTTTTTTCTCAGTACCTTCTTTGTGACTATAAATCAGCAGATTTCCGGATAAGGTTTTTTTTTACACGGGCAGTTGAAATGTACACTGGGAAAATAATGGGAGACAGTGATCCCAAAAATAGGAGCGCTGCTGCTCGACAGTATGGGGACGGTGGTGCCCACATACGGGTAAAACTAAGCAAAAGACAGATCCAAAACAACGGTAGAGGGCGTTGTCGCGACAGTTTGGGGATTGTAGTTCCCACGTCGGGCACCACCGTACCCACCACGGTAACTCTAATGCCCGAAGCTGCCGGGCATAACATAACCCTACTAATGGGCTAGATGATACCCATTATTTTCCCAGTGTACACGTGTATATTATTTACGTGAAAATTTATATTAAAAAGAGCTAAAATAGATACTTACAAACTCGAAATATATCAAAATATTGAAGTCAGTAGACTGTACAATTTTACAAATAATTAAAAAATTATCGAATATTAGTTGAATTTTACAATTAGTACTGTATCGATACAGCCAAAAAATAAAAAAATGGCGAAAATTAGTTCTTATTAACTAACCATGAGAAAAGATAATTTATATGATGGCATTTGAATGAAAAATTATCTTATTATCATATATTAATGTCAATAAATTATTGTTAGTCCGAAGTACACGAACAAGTGTACAATTCGGATATCCGAATATCCTGAATGTGTAATTTTTTCGTAGTTAAATATCTAATTTTTTTGAGTGTAGAACTTGAATCAATATAAACAAACTCTCACCTATAAATTTCTCACTTTCATATTTTTTAAGGCTTAAATATTGTATCTTTTAGTTATGGTTAACTCATCACATTTTATTAAAAAATTTTTATTTTGAAATTGAAGTTTGTAATCAATAATTTCTTCAAATTAAAAGCAATTTTTAAAAGTGTTTTTAAGAATTTATTGCTAAAGTTTCAGTTTGCGATATGAGAATTTTCAAAAAATATTAATTCATTTATTATGTAAAATTAGATTTTTTTGATAACTGTATACAAGTTTAGAAGATATAGTTATATATAATTTTTTTAATTTTAATTATTTTTAGTGTATATTGTAATATTTACTCTTACTTTAGTTGTATAATAATTATGATTTGTTCAATGTTAGTTATTTAAACTATATATTAAGAATTAGCATTGGTTATTAGTTTAATTATGAAAAAATTCTCGCTCTATTCAAGCTGGTCGTGGATAGCAGCGTGCCGGCGTCAAAGCCGCGGTGCGGCAGGCGGAGCAGTGCAGTGCGGTGGACTCTGCTTTGCAGGCTAAATCAGCCTGCAAGGCAGAGTCCCGCAGCCTGCACGCCGCACCGTCGTTGAGCGTGCAAAGGGCACTGTTATTCTCACTGCTCCCGTCTCTCCGTGTAGGGTTAGAAAAAAATGCTACTAGTACGCTCTGTGGAGGCGTCACTGGCAAGAACCCATTTTCATTTAACCATCTTCATTTAATCATCACAATGTAACTATGTATGAGGGAGTTCTTGTCAGTGGCGACACTATTGGAATTTTTTTCTAACCATTCTCATAAGTTTAAGTTATGCTAGCTCACGGCTTTATTCATGCACTGTAAAAAATAGTTGCACTAAAATTACCTTGTTTATACCGATGTAAATTTTACCAATAATCTTAAATCTCTATCACTGAGCTATGTTATTTTACTAAAATTGATAAATGTACACTGCTCAATGATATTTCTGTTTTTTTTTTTTTTTTTATATTGGTCACAGTTTTGGAGGTTAAAGTTCACTTCTCAATGGTGTTAATTGGGCTTTATTTTCATAGCAGACGACTTACTTTTATTGTGGGGAACCCAAAACAATATTTTGAAGTTTTAATTTTTTATAAAAATTTTTTAGCTTTTTGAATACGTTAATTAGTATCAAATTCTGTTACTTATTCTATAATTTTGACAATTTTATTATAGAGAAATTTGCTTCGTTCTTACTTCAGTGATGATGAAAAATTTCTTGTTGTTCACCACAAATAATACCCCACGAAGCGAAAATAGATAAGTACGGGTTGTGAGCTTTAAACTTTCTATATTCGTTTTCCCAATATTATTTAGGTTTTTATGATTTTTTAGATTAATTTGGAAACAGTTTTTTTTACCATTAACGCTGTAAAACCGACAGAATCGGGAATTTTTTTTAATCGTCAAAAATGAGGTTACGGATTATCGTCTGCTATGAATAAGCCTTATTTACGAAACCTACGTAAATTTACTGCGCAGGTCATGGTAACTTTACATCATTGAGCGATGTTCTCGATTTTTACACCATTGAGGATTGAGCAATGTAATTTTACAAAAATTTTTTTTACCGTGTGTGGTCTCTATTTATCATATATTTTTTTTAACTATTTTAACGAACACTTGTACCACTCAGCGCGCTGCAAGCGCGCAGAGGAAAAAAAAAACAATGATTGTAACCTCAAAAGGCGCTTTTCGAATATTTTAAAAACTTCTACACCAATCAGCTCACGAATAAAATCTTACATTGAAAATCTCACCAAAGTGGCGATATCTCTCTGGCAACACTCAACAGCCTTAAGTTTTCGGAACGTCAACTTCTCAAATCAGTCAAGTCTCCATTTGTCTCCATTATCGAGTATCATCTGCAACAAGGCCTTTACTAAGTTTGACAATTTCCCGCCAAAAACTCATGTATCCCGGCTAAGTTCGCTTAAGGCAACAAGTTTTATTTTCGGATTTAAAATTTTACTTTTGATATTATTTTGTTAAATTAATCTCCTACATCGTTTTGAATTAAATATGGATTTAGGAGACGTAGCTGGTAGACTAACTCGTGTACGTGATGATGTTGGATTGCAATGTCAAAAATTATTTCAAGATTTTCTACACGAGTAAGTAAATTTTTTTTACAAAACTTAAAATTATTGTGTATTCTTTTTTATTTTCTTTTAACCATTTCTTAAAGTAGTAAAAATTATAGTAAATTAATTGCAGTAATAAGTTGATTTTAGCAATAAATATTCAATATTATTCAATAGATTTAAAGAAGATGGTGAAGTTAAGTATTTGGAGTTAATTAAAGAACTAATCAGTCCTGAGAGAAGTACTTTGGAAGTTTCATTTGAAGATATAGAAAAGTACAATCAAGTTTTATCTACAACAATAATAGAAGAATATTTAAGGTAATTATTTATATGTTTCATATTTTTTTTTACTGTTAAAGTATCATAAGGAAGAGTTCGAAATTTTTCAAATTAATTTAAAGTAATAAAATTAATAATACAATTCATAATAACAAATTTAAATAAATTATGATTATAATAATTATAAGTATAATTAAAATACTGATAAACAGAAAAATTTAAGTATCTAATTGTTTTTGTTAAATTAGAGTTTTCCCATTTTTATGCCAAGCTGTTAGTAATTTTGCTAAGGATAGTGGTGGTTTAACAAAAAGTAAAGATTGCCATGTCAGCTTAGCAGATGTACCAACAAGACATAATTTAAGAGATCTTACTACATCAAAAATTGGAACATTAATTCGTATATCAGGACAAGTTGTAAGAACTCATCCTGTTCATCCTGAACTAGTGTTAGGGACATTCTTATGTCTTGACTGCAATGCTACAATTAAAAATGTTGAGCAGCAGTTCAAAGTGAGTCTTCTTATTTTTTTAATTAACTTCTTAAGTGGACAGAATAACTTTGCATCATATTAATTATTATTTTATATCATAATCTGAAGTTTACCAACCCTACTATCTGCACAAACCCTGTTTGTAGTAACAGAAGAAGATTTTTATTGGATATAGATAACTCAGAATTTGTGGATTTCCAAAAAGTTAGAATTCAAGAAATTCAAGAAGAATTACCTCGAGGTAGTATTCCACGGTCACTTGAAATTGTTTTAAGAGCAGAGATTGTTGAATCAGTTCAAGCTGGTGACAGGTACAATTTTTAATTTAAGCAAAAATATTTTTATTTCTTTTATTCTATATTTTATAAGAATTTGTTTAAATTTTGTTTTTTTTTGCAGATACAATTTTACAGGTACATTGATTGTTATTCCTGATGTTGGAGTTCTTTCAATGCCAGGTGCTAAGGCAGATCTAGGATCAAGACATAAAAAAGGAGAGCAAGGTGAAGGAATCAAAGGTTTGAAGTCTCTCGGAGTGAGAGATCTAAACTATAGAATGGCTTTTTTAGCCTGTAGTATTGCACCAATGAGTGAGAGGGTAAGCTTTTTATTTAACTAATTTTAATCTAAAAACATACTTTTGAAAAAGTAATAAAAATGGCAAGTTTGGTCTGTAGTTGGACAAATTCTTACAAAATTAAAGTATAATTTTCAGATAAGCAAAAAAAACAAGTAAATAAAAACACGAATCAATTTAATCACATGAACTTAGCCCAATTTATTAAATGTTTATATTTTGATTCTATTGAAATATTTTTAAATATGAACAGTTGAAAGTATTACAATCAAATATCTGATCGACGAGTTAAGTTTTTGATCAAAATCTTGATCTTGCTCTCATAAGTATAAAATAAATTCAAATTTGTAGTCGCAAGTTGATCTGTGGAGAGCAAATTGTAAAAATTAATTTAATGAAAAGTTTTAACTTACCTAAGTTTTACCTTACATAACTTAAGTCTTACCTTTTTCATAAGTTAAAACTTCTCATTTAATTAATTTTTACAATTTGCTCTCTATAGATCAACTTGCGACTGCAAGTTTGAATTTATCTTACCGACGAGTTTTATGCGGTTCAAGTACTGTTGTTTAAACGATCTTTTTTTTCTTGAAAAATAAAATTGACAAATTATTCGATTGATTCGACATTCAACATCAATAAACCATTCGTTCTCGATGAATCGATAAACTTTTAATCAGAAAAAAATAAACAACTAATAAAATTGGGTAGATCAGTATAGATATAAATGAATAAATGTTTTCTGAAACAGATTAGTGTAATTTTTTGGAAGTTTCAATAATTAGTAATTTTTAAATTAAGTTAAATTTTAGGTGGCTTCTTCGAGAAGGAATGGTTTATTGATTTTGAATGACGAATCAGTCGAATAATTTTTCAATTTTATTTTTCTAGAAAAAAAGATAGTTTAAACAACAGTACTTAAACCGCATAAAACTCGTCGGTCATATATTTGATTTCAATACTTTCAAGTGTTCATATTTAAAAATATTTCAACAGAATCAGAATATAAAAATTTTATAAATTGGGCTAAGTTCATGCGTTTAAATTGATTCGTGTTTTTATTCACTTGTTTTTATTGCTTATCTGAAAATTATACTTTAATTTTGTAAGAATTTGTCCAAGAAGAAAATGAACTCGCCGTTTTTATTACTTTTTTAAAAGTATGTTTTTAGATTTTACTTCAATCGACAGGAAAATAAAGTAACCTGGTGCTCCAAACATCTATCTATAAATGAGAGATATCGCCATTTTGGTGAGATTTTCAATGTAAGATTTTATTCTCGAGCTGATTTGTGTAGAAGTTTTTAAAATATTCGAAAAGTGCCTTTTGAGGTTACAATCATTGTTTTTTTTCCTATGCGCGCTTGCAGCGCGCTGAGTGGTACTAGTAGCTTTAAAATTTGTCAATTATAATTTTTTAAAGCTTTTCTAAAAGAAAATTTTTTTCTTTTTAAGTAGACCTCACATAAGTACAATTCGAAAAAAAAATTCATAAATATTTTCTTTATCAGGTTGTTTAAAATCTGCTTAATTAATATTCTAATCTTATTAATAAAACTAGACTTAAGTATGTTGAAAATTTTTGAAGCGTAACTTCTATACCTTACATATGTAGCTTTTCTAATTACTATACAATACTATTACATATCCGCAGCCGGAGTAAAATGAAAAAAGTGATCGTCAGATGAAATCGTCAGATTTAAGCGTCAAATGAGATCGTTATTTGCCTCCGTAAAATAAAAGTGGAATAAAGAGATACCACCGGGGAAAAGGGACCTCAGGAAGATTAATTTAAAATCGATGTTTTGCAATCAAACACACTTACTCGAGGGCACGTCAATATCGATGTCGACCTGGTAAATCCAATTGCACCAAGTCGAAAAAATTCATCGGTGACAATTTCCCGAGAAAGTTTTGTTTAAAATCGATATTTTGCAATCAAATAAACTTACCCTAGTGGTGTCGAAGATGACCCGATAGACCCGGGTGCACTAAAACGGGTCAAAAAAACTTATCGGCGACGACTTCCCCAAGAAGTTTGATTTAAATCGATGTTTTGCAACCAAACGCACGTATCCGAGAGTATGTCGACGTTGTCCGTAAGACACAGGTCCACCGGGTCTTTAAAATTAAATTTCAAAACTAGTAAAACAAAAAAATAGCATCATAATTAGAAATACAATTTAAATCTTGTCTGCTTAAAGAGACTGAAACTATACGCTTCTATCGGCCGTTTTATTATTTTATCTGGAGAAGTCTACATTATATCATATATTATTTAATTTTAAAATTGCTTTTGGAACTGAAAACTTGATGATCTTGACGTCAGAATAGGATACAACAAAATTAAATTTTTAAAAAAGAAATAATTTAATTAATTTAAAAAATTTTAAATAAAATTTATTTTTGAAAATAATTCATGTTGCATGACACAGTACCTCTAGAATACGGACGGAACCTGCTTTCCGAATTAAAAATAATAAATTTTCCATTTATCAAAATAAGTTAGTAATCCAATTTAAATTATTACAAAGGTTGTAACTTGAATGTGGAGAGCACAAGTAAATACTTTTAACTCTCCTTCAATTTGAAAGCCAACAGAAAAAAGATTTTTTTTTAATACTACACGGAAAAAATAAAATCCTTGCAGCGTAGCTGAATTCAGCGATATGACGATGCGAACAGTTAACGACGCTCCAACGCAGACTTTTCATCGTTGCGAGGCAAAGTCTGCGTTGGAGCGACGTAAAGTTAGCTATAGCGTGCCTTCCTTACCAACAGCTGTAGCAGAGCTCGACTCACGCTTGACGCTTGTTTACTTGTGTACTTACTCTCTGCTATCGCGGGTGATAAAAACACTGATATAAAAAATACTTAAATTAATTACAACTATCAATAAACATATTTTTTTATAGTTATGCTGCCGTAAACCCGCGATAGCAGAGAGTAAGTACACAAGTAAACAAGCGTCAAGCGTGAGTCGAGCTCTGCTACAGCTGTTGGTAAGGAAGGCACGCTATAGCTAACTTTACGTCGCTCCAACGCAGACTTTGCCTCGCCACGATGAAAAGTCTGCGTTGGAGCGTCGTTAACTGTTCGCATCGTCATATCGCTGAATTCAGCTACGCTGCAAGGATTTTATTTTTTCCGTGTATCATCTTATAACGAAAGATGAATCTTTAAAAACAAAAATTGAGAAAGAAAAAAATTTTCGCAATCGGGAGATCCCGGGTTCAAATCCTGGTCCTGGAGTAAAACTTTTTTTCTTTCTTAATTTTTGTTTTTAAAAATTCATCTTTCGTTATAAGATGATAATATTAATTATATATATATATATACTAGGGGGGTTACCCCCCTGCTCGCTTCGCTCGCCAACCCCCCAGAATTTTATGCTTGAATCTACACTTGTACCTACGCTTATACACATACTCTTGTGTCTACCTCTGTACCTACTCTGATACATACCATTTTACCCACACAGCTCTTTAACTTTTTTGACAAATATTTCCTACATCCTTTTACATTTGTTATCAATGCTTTTTCTACGTAGGTCTGTCCCAATCAACCTATCTTGATTAATATCGAAGTTTATCTTACGACACCAGTTTCCAGCCATGTGTAGCCTCTTTCACTTTGTTATTATTTTCATACTTCAATTTGTAACTTGGAACGTAAGATGTACTTTTTTTTTTTTTTTTTTTTTTTTTTTTTCAACATCTAACCCTGAAACTAACATCTTTTATAATATTGTTTTCGATCCTGTACAAACCTTTGTAGGTAAACACTTACCCACTTTTGAATCTACCGATGTACCTACCCTCTTGCCAAACCTTGAAGCTCTCTAAGCGAAGCGCACGCACAATTGTATTATATTATCTAAATCAAGTTTTGTCGAAGCTTCATCTAAATTAATCGACAATAAGTTATATATACCCTTTACCTTTGCGCTACTTTCAGAGTTCATATTCATTTAAACTTTTGTGGTTATAGATTCATTGGTTTTGTTTCAGTTTGTATACTAATAATCATTATTTTCATGATTATAATCGGATAATTTCGAACTTTTGATTACATAATTATTTTTTCATCAAATCTATTCTCTAGATGTTTTAATTGAATTGTAATATAAAAATTAAAAATAAAAATAAAAATTTTAATTTTGTTCTTCAACCAATCACATCACGAATAAAATGCTAACATTCTTTTTGGGTTCTCTCTTTTATCTTTGGATATAAGTTAATTTTTTTAATGCTTCGTAGTTACTTTTTTAATTTCTTCTATAGATACATAGCTGATAACTTGTACTTAACGCTATATGCCTAGAAAAAAGTGCGGAGGGAGCGGACTGCGGAGGCAATCGAGTGCGCGTGATATAAGATGAATGCGTGTACTTGCATACATTAAAATAACTCAATTTTATTATTATTATTTAAATAAACCAAATAACCCATTTCTATTTTACTTTTAAACTTTCTTTTTATTGCTTAACCTATTAAGTCCCAGGATTTTTTAAATTTTTCTTGTACTTTGAGCTCTGGAATTTTGATGAAAACGATAAAAAATGTTTTCAAAAAGACCATATACAACTATTTTCGGGTATGCTCTACACGATGGTGTAGTTTAAAAAAATCAAAAATGTCATTTTCAATTGTTAATTAACAAATTTAAAAAAAAAAACTCAATTTTTTGCTGCATTTTTTTTTTTTTTATGAATTCTTTCAGTTGGATTTTTTTTTTTTTTTTTAAAAGATTTTCAGAATGTAGAGGTTTCAGTAGAGCAGACAAATACAATATGATTAAGATGTTTCAATGTAATAATACGTATTATTTTGTAATATTTTCAAATTATTTATTATGTAATTGAGAGAATTTTTTATTATATTTAAAAAAAAAATTTTTATTATATTTAAAAAAAAAAAATTAAGAATTTGCACAAATCTTTGAAAGAGAGTATGATTTTTTTTTTTTTTTTTTTTTTTTTTTTAACCGTGAGGAATCGAACCCACAGCACTCACACTATTTGATAAGCAATTAACCCACTAGACCAGGGTATATTTAAATTTTCCCAAACCAAAAAATAGTTTTTAACTATATCTATTGATATATTATTCCAAGTACCAGCCTACCTTGCAAAATGAATAAACGAAATTCATTTGCTCAAATCTTTAGCGCACAAGTTTTAATCCGAAATCGAATCGTCACTCATTTCGAAATCTTCGAGCAAAAGGGAACCTTAATGATTCGTGAGTTTATATAGTTTAATTATATCATTTATTTTCTTAATTTAATAATTCTTTTTTACAAAACTTGTAACAAAACATTAAAAATGGGGGGCGGGGAAAAAAAAGGGCGTGGGAAGGGCGGGCGGGGGGCGTGATTGGAAAATCATAGGACAATTCAAAACTCATAGAAATAAGCATATTTCGGTACACTTTTACGGTAAGTTAAGGTTGTTGGGTCGGTCCATGATTTGACAAGTAGATTCTAACAAAAAAGTACTCATTTTGTAGGTAATTGCTTCTTATTGATGCCACTAAATTTTTAGGGCAAAATGAACCTTGGGAGAAAAGATATTGCCAAATTTGTTTAACACGTAAGCTTATGGGAATCACTGTTTTCTTGAAAGTTTAATAGGAGCTGACAAGTATATTTTAATGAAAAAATTCAGGGTAAAAGAAAAATTTTTTTGAAACACTTATCAATTAAAAGCAATTACCAGTGGACCTTATGAGCTGAGAAAAAAATAATCAAACACTAAAATCTTAGGTTAGGTGCTATGTTGTGCCATGAGTGCGAGAGAGACAGAGAGCGCCGTGAATCTCTCCGTTCGACTCGCACTAGTATCTCTTTCTCTCTCGCACCGACCCAACAACCTTAAGCACTTTTTTGAGAGGTCTGTGGGGGGCGGGCGAGGGGCGTGGAGGGGGGGCGTGAGAGAGGAAAAACAACTATATAATATAGTAAGATATATATATATATTTTGCTTGCTTTCAAATTGAAGAACAGTTAAAAGTATTTAATTGTGCTCTCCACATCCAAGTTACGGCTTTTGTAATAAAATAAATTTTCTACTTTCAATAGTTTAATAATTTCTTTAATAAAAAAAAGATCTAATTTGTAGTCATTGAAAAACAATGTATATTTATAATCAAACAAAATTTAACTGGGCTGGTGAGCGAGCAAGTGAGAATCCCCATTTTATAAGGCTTTTTCATAGCAGACGATTATCCATAACCTACTGTTTACCGATTAAAAAAAATTCCCGATTCTGTCTGCTTTATAGCGTTAATGTTAAAAAAAGTTTTTTTCAATTCAATCTAAAAAATCTTAAAAACCTAAATAATCTTGGTAAAAATGAATGCGGAAAGCTTAAAAGTTCAAAAGTTGACCCTTTCATGATTATCCTCGATCATGCACAATCCAGTGTTGGTTTCAACTTATTTTTATGAGCACCCAGTGGCTATGTTCAAGTGTTGTGGGAGTATTTTGGCACCCTGCGGCTACCTTCAGGCCGTTTCACGCGCTGGTCCGTTAAAAGTAGGTCTGTTCGGATATTTATTTGTTGAAATACAATATTTTTCCAAGCAAAACCAGATTATTATGTTTCTATAATTGAAAGTTAATAAGATTAGTTATTTTTTTAATTAAAAAATAAAAATGAGATGCATAATTTCATTTTCAAATAAATTGACATTATACTTACAATATCAGTTAATAATTTTATTTTTTTAAATATATCATAATAATTTTTAAAATAAAAAATTAATAAAAAATGTTTAAATAACATGAAAATTGAATAAGACAATAATGATAAAGTTTGCAGTTAAAAATATTTTACGTTCGTTTAACGTAAAAATAAAGTCATTGCTCTGTGTAAAAAGAAAAGGTACAAAAAAAAAAAAAAAAAAAAAAAACAGAATTGTGTCTTCATAGGTTTAAGAAAAATTTATTAAGTAAACAAAAGTTATTCTTTGGCCGTATGTACTAGGATGAGGGGTTTATGGGTCATTTTCGAGTATCGACTTCTAATAGCGATAGAAGTTTTAACTGACCAGCGCGTGAAAGGGCCTGAAGGTACCCGCAGGGTGCCAAAATACTCCCACAACACTTGAACATAGCCACTGGGTGCCCATAAAAATAAGTTGAAACCAACAGTGGGGTGGGATTATATATCTCTTTTCGTGACGGACGAAACTTTTTGTCGACGAAAAAAATTTTTCGTCAGCAAAAAATTTTTTTCGTTGACAAAACATTTTTGACGTAAAAAACGTCTACGTGATGTAAAATACCTTCACAAAATAATTTTTGAATTTTGATGACCTGAAAAGCAGATTGAGGATCAGTAATAAAAAGTTAAATTAAAATAAATAAATTTATAAATATTATTATTCCACTAAAATTGTTTTTTAATATTATTTAAATATCAGTTAATGCTAAGCAAAAAATTTAAATTATCTATGGCTATTTACCTGTTGGAACAATTCGATACAAGCTTTCTATTTACAACAGGTAAATAGCCGTAGATAATTAAAATTTTTTGCTTAACATGTTAAAAAAAGTTCAAAATATATGAATTCTTTCATGATAGCATAGTTATACAATTTCAAAAAGGGTACCACCGGATAAGATAGTCAAATCGGCCCCCGCTGGAAATCCTAAAAAATATATACCAATCGAAAGAACATAAAAAATGAAAATTTTTGGCGCAAACCGCATCTCCCTAGTCCCTCCCTAGGGACCCTAGGGTCTAAAATAGTGATTTTTCAACTTTAATTCATATCTCAGAACCTATAAGGGCTAGAGACATGCGGTTTGCGGCAAAATTTTCTAAAAAAAAATGTAGTTCACTCAAATTTTTTAATATTATTTTTGGCGCCAAATTTAAACCATTTCGGGCATTTTTAACCTTAAATTTACGATTAAAAAAAAAGTAAGACACATACCTCTCCAGAAAAAAAATATATTACGTATTTTAATGAAATTTACCTTTGCAAATTTTTTCAAATTTTTTCAAGTGGTGGAAGATAGTCCAATCTCGAAAAAACGTGTTTTTTTAACGCTTTTTGGCAATTTTAAAACTTAAAAATCATTTTAAAAATATAACTATAGTAAAATTAGATTTCAAATGCCAAATTACATACTAGAAAATTATTTCTAACATTAAAAAATCGATTCTGTATTTTTAAAGACCTAAAAATCGATTTTTTTTTCGCTATTTAGCCAAAAATTGGCTTACAAAATTTTTTAACAACCATCTGACTATACATATTGATTTTTCACGCACAATCACATACTACTAAAGTATTTTGAACATTGAACTATAATTTTTGTATTTTTAAAGACCTAAAAATCGATTTTCTTTTGCGTCTTTTAGCCGAAAGGCGGCTTAGAAAATTTTTTAACAACAATCTAACTCTACATATCGATTATTTACGAAAAATTACATGCTAATAATCTACTTTTAATGTTAAAATATAATTTCTGTATTTTTAAAGACCTAACAATCGATTTTTTTTTCGTCTTTTAGCCGAAAAGCGGCTTAGAAAATTTTTTAACAACAATCTAATTGTACATATCGATTATTTACGCAAAATTACATGCTTATAAACATCTTTGAACGTTAACATATGATATTTGTATTTTTAAAGACCTAAGAATCGATTCTTTCGTCTTTTAGCCGAAAGGCGGCTTAGAAAATTTTTTAACAATAATCTGACTATACATGTCGATAATTTACGCAAAATTACATGCTAATAAACTACTTTAAACGTTAACATATGATATTTGTATTTTTAAAGACCTAAGAATTGATTCTTTCGTCTTTTAGCCGAAAGGAGCTTAGAAAATTTTTTAACAACAATCTGATTATACATATCGATTATTTACGCAAAATTACATGCTAATAATCTACTTTTAATGTTAAAATATAATTTCTGTATTTTTAAAGACCTAACAATCGATTTTTTTTTCGTCTTTTAGCCGAAAAGCGGCTTAGAAAATTTTTTAACAACAATCTAATTGTACATATCGATTATTTACGCAAAATTACATGCTTATAAACATCTTTGAACGTTAACATATGATATTTGTATTTTTAAAGACCTAAGAATCGATTCTTTCGTCTTTTAGCCGAAAGGCGGCTTAGAAAATTTTTTAACAATAATCTGACTATACATGTCGATAATTTACGCAAAATTACATGCTAATAAACTACTTTAAACGTTCAAATATAATTTTTGTATTTTAAAAGCCCAGAAATCTATTTGTCTTCGCCGTTTGACCGTTACACATCGTGTAAAATGTTAGTCTTATACTTTTTTGAACATTAATTTATAAAATTACCGTTATTATGAATCAAAAAAAAAAAAAAATCAATTATATTACAGGTAGACAGCAGCATACTTTTCTTAATATTTACTGAAATCAGTTCTTAGTATTTAATGATAATTTTCTAGTATTTCTTGCAGAAGTTTGGTAAGATCATAGCCAAGACTTAGATTGCAGAACATCCACCAATTTCGTAAATCTAAATGAATACATTTTGATATTAATGAAAGCACATAAAATGATACATTATAGTTAATTCTTAAGTAAACTTCATTAGATGATAATATAAAATCATAATATATATGTAATAAACTTCATAAGAAGCCAAGATGAATATGTTAGTCCACATTGCATACAAATATATTCCAAGAATAGTGAAGCCGATGAACTTTTTTGAAATACCAAGTACCACTTGATGATGCATCACATATGTTTTGGAGATCATCAAGTTTTCTTCCAGTCCATGTTGCAGCATACATGTAGCCCAAGAATAGTGAAGCCGATGAACTTGTTTGAAACTCCAAGTATTACTTGATGATACACCACACATGTTTTAGAGATCATCAAGTTTTCTTCCAGTCCATGTTGCAGCATACATCTAGTCCAAGATCAGTGAAGCCGATGAACTTTTTGATACATACCACCAGCAAAAATAGTAATTAACAAGCAGTCAGTAGTTTACAAATAAATAAAAGGTGCATTCTTTTATTAAAAAACATAATACTTATAATAAAATTTTTTTTTAGTAAATTCAATAACCGGATCCAGTAGTTAAAATTTTTTTTTTCAAACTTCAAATAAATTATTTCAATTTTTATGCATATGAAAAGCATATAATTATTAATTAACTATAAATATATTTTTTATTGAAAAATTACAATTTATTAAAAGAATAAAACTAAGGCAAAAAATATCAATGTCGAATCTAAAGCAACCTTAAAAACAGCCTGTGTTACAGTATGTATTGTTATAGGGCGTTATTTAAACGAGCAGACTCAGGAGTACAACCCACGTAGATCTGCCGAGTTTGTCATACAGCCTCTATAAGCTCTGCCGCAGTCGGCTACACGTCGACGAGTTTCCTGCAAAAGGAGAAAATTCCGTCCGCGATTATCTATCCCTAAACGGTTTATTAATCGGGGAGGGCGCGACAGCTCGTTGATTTCGGTAGGTGGGCGCGGGCTAGAGGATTCGAGCGCGGAGAACACCGGTCAGAAAAATAATTGTTACTCAGAAAGTTAATTTTGAATATTTAATAACAAAAAATTAACTTAAAAACTAATACAAAAATCTATGCTTGACACGGTGATAATTTATAAACAAATACTCATATGGTTGAGTATTCCAATCAACAACAAAGAGTTATCGGTGCTCTCTAAGTTGATTTGCGCGCGCACACAACAACCTGCTGCTATCGGCAACTTACGCGCGCGAGAAAAACAAAGTATTTTACAACTGATTTTAATCACTCACACTCTCACACGATAACGATTATGGTCGCTTAACAAACAATAACTCACGAGGACGCCGCAGGTGCACCTGTTACAAGCCGTAAGGCTGAAACTCTAGCCTCCAAGTTAGATACCCAAATCGTAGACTGCCGTGTCTCGATGCCGGCGTACGGTCCAGTGTCGTCGTCTCGTTGTCGCAGGTTAACAAGTTGTCCAAGGATGACAATCCTGTCGAAGACTTGTTTTCGTCGCGACGATAACTCCCGAGCACGCGCGACACAATAAAACTGACCTTTCACTCGTACTTTTTATAATTTCGCGAAGCTTCGAATCGGTACGATCTGTACTCGAACGCGTGCGGTGATTAGAATGACTCCTGTCCTCCTTCTCACCGGCCCGATATTCTACCGATTCCCGCGCGTTCCATTCCCACTCGTGCTGCGTTCTAACGGTCGCGCGGCGAACATGAAATTAATTTAATGTCGTCGCGATTAATTAACTCGACCGTTACAGTATAAACTGAATAGTAATGCAAACAATTTTTTTTCATTCAATTTTAAAACACATGGTTGAAGAAAAAATTAATACTTGCTTCTGAAATCATTATTAAGGTACATACAATTACCTAATGTAAACAAACTTTGCACTTACCAGTTAATCTTGCAAGAAAAATTAAAACTAAATGTGTAATAAAAAAAATACTTTGTACCGAATCCAATTACACGATAAAAAAAAACTGCTTATAAATGTACTTGGTCGCAATAAATGTAATTGAAAAATGATGATCAACAGGTTCGGAGCCTCAGACCCTAGCAGAACCAGAAGTGGCCACGGTGCTGCGCAGCTTAGAGAGCATTTTTTTTTATTAATAATAACGGTGATTTTATAAATTAATGTTCAAAAAAGTATAAGACTAACATTTTACACGATGTGTAACGGTCAAACGGCAAAGACAAATAGATTTCTAGGCTTTTAAAATACAAAAATTATATTTGAACGTTTAAAGTAGTTTATTAGCATGTAATTTTGCGTAAATAATCGATATGTATAATCAGATTGTTGTTAAAAATTTTTCTAAGCTCCTTTCGGCTAAAAGACGAAAGAATCAATTCTTAGGTCTTTAAAAATACAAATATCATATGTTAACGTTTAAAGTAGTTTATTAGCATGTAATTTTGCGTAAATTATCGACATGTATAGTCAGATTATTGTTAAAAAAATTTCTAAGCCGCCTTTCGGCTAAAAGACGAAAGAATCAATTAATCAAGAATCTTAGGTCTTTAAAAATACAAATATCATATGTTAACGTTCAAAGATGTTTATAAGCATGTAATTTTAGGTAAATAATCGATATGTACAATTAGATTGTTGTTAAAAAATTTTCCAAGCCGCTTTTCGGCTAAAAGACGAAAAAAAATCGATTGTTAGGTCTTTAAAAATACAGAAATTATATTTTAACATTAAAAGTAGATTATTAGCATGTAATTTTTCGTAAATAATCGATATGTAGAGTTAGATTGTTGTTAAAAAATTTTCTAAGCCGCCTTTCGGCTAAAAGACGCAAAAAAAAATCGATTTTTAGGTCTTTAAAAATACAAAAATTATAGTTCAATGTTCAAAATACTTAAGTAGTATGTGATTGTGCGTGAAAAATTAATATGTATACTCAGATGGTTGTTAAAAAATTTTGTAAGCCAATTTTTGGCTAAATAGCGAAAAAAAAATCGATTTTCAGGTCTTTAAAAATACAGAATCGATTTTTTAATGTTAGAAATAATTTTCTAGTATGTAATTTGGCATTTGAAACCTAATTTTACTATAGTTATATTTTTAAAATGATTTTTAAGTTTTAAAATTGCCAAAAAGCGTTAAAAAAACACGTTTTTTCGAGATTTGACTATCTTCCACCACTTGAAAAAATTTGAAAAAATTTGCAAAGGTAAATTTCATTAAAATACGTAATATATTTTTTTTCTGGAGAGGTATGTGTCTTACTTTTTTTTTAATCGTAAATTTAAGGTTAAAAATGCCCGAAATGGTTTAAATTTGGCGCCAAAAATAATATTAAAAAATTTGAGTAAACTACATTTTTTTTTAGAAAATTTTGCCGCAAACCGTATGTCTCTAGCCCTTATAGGTTCTGAGATATGAATTAAAGTTGAAAAATCACTATTTTAGACCCTAGGGTCCCTAGGGAGATGCGGTTTGAAACAAAAATTTTCATTTTTTATGTTCTTTCGATTGGTATATATTTTTTAGGATTTCTAGCGGGGGCCGATTTGACTATCTTATCCGGTGGTACCCTTTGTTAGTGCAATTTAAGTCCAAGCAATTAGGATGTTCTGAAAAACTCGACGTTACGCGTCGCTAGTGTAAACTTGACTCGGCTCCCAGCAGTTTTGCATGGGAGCTGACGTATGACTGTGTGTATCGGTGAGAGATTCCACACGAACACACACACTGATACATCTGCTCCCATGCAAAACTGCTGGTAGCCGAGTCAAGTTTACACTAGCGACGCCTAACGTTGAATTTTTCAGAACATCCTAATATAGTTCACATGGTCAAGTGTTCACTGGCAAATTGATTAAATTGTATAACTATGTAATAAATAAAAAAAACCAATTTTAGTTCTTTATTTCAACAACAGCCCAAAACAAAATATTTTAATAATCTCCCTTTACCCTCATTGGAATTAATTTAACAAGCAAATTCTATAATTGAGCAAACAACTCAATTTTATTTTAAATTAGTTTTTCATATTCACTGACAAAACAGTGGCAATAATTATAAGAATGAAATAAAAAAATATTTCATTCTTATACTTAAGTTTCAAATATCGATTGCCCGTGCGAAGAAAAACCTTACCCCGAAATCTACCATGAAGAAAGTAAAAATGGAGGTGTTTTTAACCAATAACATGTCTCTAAAAGATTTTAATAAATATTTTAACTGAGGAAAAAAAATTTTAAATCACTTTTACTACCAATTCGTTGATACATTACAATAAAAAAAAAAATTTCTCGACATATTAGCCACGAATAAAATGACACTTAAGTTTTCAGCTTATAAAAATCACAAAGGTTATTTTATTCGCGGCTGGTGGGTTGAAAAATATTTTTTTATTATAATGTATCAACAAATTGATAACAAATATTATTTTAAAATTTCTTTCCTCGGCTAAAATAATAAATAAATTAGTCTTTGAGAGACATTTTATTGGTCAAAAGTAGCCCTGTCGTTATTTTTTTCGTGGCAGATTTTGATCTAAGGTTTTTTTTCGCACAGGCAATCAATATTTTTATTGCAATGATTAATAATATTATAATTAGTAAAAAAATTTCTTCACAAAGATTAATTTAATATAGATTTTTTATTAGCTTATCAAGTAAGGATTGTTATTTAAATAATATTAAAAAATATATTTAGTGGAATAATAATATTTATAAATTAATTTATTTTAATTTAACTTATTATTGATCCTCAATCTGCTTTTCAAGTCATCAAAATTCAAAAATTATTTTGTGAAGGTATTTTACATCACGTAGAAGTTTTTTACGTCGAAAATATTTGCTGACGAAAAATTTTTTTCGTCATCAAAAACTTTTTTTCGTCGACAAAAAGTTTCGTCCGTCACGAAAAGGGGAAATATAATCCCACCCCTGGCACAATCACAACTCGTGCTGTGAGTCTGTGACGAGCATGATTCAATGAACAACTTTGGCGGGAGACTTCAAACTTACGGGTCAGTCAAAAGTGAACCTCGGCTCAAAAATGAATGTTTGTGATAACTTTTTTAAAATTGAATTTTTATTTAAATTTATAACTGGAGATAAAAGATACTGGTAATAGCTATTTTTTAACTTTATTTTTGTTTTAAAAAGTTTTTTATGTTCTTTTGTATTTGTACTTTTTAGTTTACCCCTTAAAAAGTGGGGTAAAAATACTCAAAAAACGTCTTTTTAAAGATGAAAAAAATCATAAAAATTCAACTATTTAGCTAAAATTAATTAATGAGAGAAAGAGTTGGGTAGTCATTCTAAATGTAAGTAATGTCGAATAAAGTTGAAAATTCTTTTTACAAAAACTATTGAATGTTTTTCATACACGTAACACCCGTGACAAATACGTGTAATACCCGTGACATAAAGATAGATTTTTATTAAATAGAGAAAATGAAAAATCCAAAAACGTTTATATGAGTATAACAGTTCAAAGACTTAACTTTAACATGGATTTTTTCCAGAACTATACCGTTTCATAATTTGCTGAGTTCTTGTTTCTTTGGGAGTAGTATCAGAATCACTTCTGTTTTCAGTAACGCCCGTGACGGACTTAGCATTAACTCGACAGGCAAGTCTGGCTGCACGCTCTTATGCCCTGGCCCCGTACGATCAGCCCGTTCACAGCGCTTACGGGGTGAAACGCGGCTGGAGCCTGGCAGCTCCATTGTGCTTGGAGCACTATTCCGCGTTCTACAAAAAATCAATAACAAAAATCGAAAAAAGGACTTTGTAGCGCCTTTGCAAAAAGTAGCAACAAGCGCGCTACAAAGTCTTTTTTTCGATTTTTGTTTTTTTGTTTTTTTTTTTTTTTTTGTCCAACGCCGAATAATAACTGCCGTCGAGCATGAGGCTAGTAGGCTACGTCTTCACCAAAAATGCGGCACTGCACATGCGTGGTCACGCTATCCCTGTCATTATCGATCATTTGGATATTATGATTGTCTTTTCAAATATTTTATGTTTGTTTGGTTAATTTACAAAAAATTAACTTAAATAAAAAAAAAAAAATACTAATCGATAATTACTGATCAGTGCTACTGATATGTACAAATCAGTAAGAGTAAGATCCTATTGTAACTTATGTTTCATTTCTAACCTTATTTCTTCATTCAAAAAATTTCATTAAAGAATTCATCTTTAATTAACAACTTATTAAGCCTCAGCATCCATCTAAAGTAAAAAAAAAAAAAAAAAAAAACAAACTAAATTAAATTTCCTAACCTCAAACATTAATTTTCTTAAAACATTTTTTCATATAAATACGATTAATTACCGTTGAAATGTGTAATCAACGATTTATTATTAGTACTTAACTTTGTTGAAAATATTTAATTCAAGTGTAAACACAAGCTGATTACAATAACGTATTTACAAAGCCGATTACAAAGTAAACAAGCACATAAAAGTCCTACCCATAGAGTTGTATATCTATAATTAGCAGCAAACTGGGGAGCCCGGACTGGCCCAGACTCGCGCCGCGTTTCATTTTTATTTTTTTCACATGCCCTCTTAGAGGTTCAGCCCGGCCGGGCCCCGTACTCGCAAGAAGGCAGCCCGTACAGGCCCAGACCTAGCCCGCTCTTCGGTTGCCTGTCGGGAAATTTTTAAGAAAATGAAAAATGTAAAAAAATTTTGAATGACATCAAAATTTTCTAAAAAAAAAAGTACTTCCCTTTAGTATAATCATATTTTTTTAAAAATAATCTTACGTGCATAAAAATTCGAAAAACTGTTTACGATGTAACACCCGTGACATACGGCCAGACCCTTACCATTATCTTTGGCCCCAAATTTAAATGGTTTGGGCCATTTTTAATCTTCAAATTTCAATTAGAAAAAATGTAAGACAAACACCTCGCTAGAAAAAAATATTTGACGTTTTTTAACGAGAATTAGCTGCTTTAATTTTTTTAGATTTAAAAAATTGGTAAATTGTCACCTTGCGGGTGCATATTTAGTTACAATTAAAAATGACACTATACTTGCTAGATATGAACCATAAAATATTCAGATACCGAATCAAGTATGTTTAGGCAAGGGGCGCTGCTGCAAGAGGCTCCCTCGGCCGTGCTACTCAACGAGTAAGACGGAGAAAGAGATAATGTTCATTTGTCCTTGTCAAACTTGTTGAGTAGCACGATCGAGGGGGGAGCCCATGGCATTTTTTTCTAAACATCGGGTAAAGTATGGAAAATACGTGTACGCGCATCATAACCCTTTAAAGTTGCAGCATTTCATGTAAAGCAAAACAAATTTTAGTTCAACTACGTATTAGTTGTTGTGAAAAAAACAATTTCACATACTAGCTTAAATTTTTGGTTATTGCTATAAAAGAAGTTTTTTAAAAATAAGAACTAAGCTTAATCCACAATTTTTAATTTTTTTTAATTTTTTAATTTTTTTTTTTGGGATGATAAAAATAAATACTTAAAAAAGAAAAAATTCATTCTCAGTATTTTATTCAATAAAAATAGATTGAAATGATTTCTGACTTTATACCACTCATCTTCATAACTGCCGAAGAGAGTAACCTTTTTCCGTGGAAAAGCGATTTAGATGAGATTAGGGCTGCCGCGAGACGAGACGAGGCGAGACTTTTGATAGTCTCGTCTCGAGTCTCGTGAAAAACCAAAATCACCGGTCTCGTCTCGGTCTCGTCTCGGACTTCCGAGACTCCTCGAGTCTCGCGGCATCCCTAGATGAGAGTAATAGAAGGCTATGCACTTCAGAATCACTGATGATTTTTTTTATTCTTCTTGATTCTTTTGTAATCTTTTTGGAAAATTGAAAGTGTTTAGAGTCTCTGAATAAATTTTAATTGACATTTCGTTAAAAATAATATTTTTTGAAGATTTTCATTTGAAATGAAATTGATATTTTATTGACTGCTATGTGTGATTCTTTTAGTGATTCTGAAGTGCATAGCCCCTCGGAGTAATAGCAATTAAACGCTCAAGTGTTTAAATTAAGCATTCTGTACCACTTAGTTTTTTTATGATGAAAAATTCATTTTTTCTCATTTACCTATAAATTTGGATATTAAAAAAAAAAAAAAAAAAAAAAAAAAAAAAAAAAAAAAAAAAAAGCGGAACTCGGGCTCCGTGGAAAGAAATAAGTTCCCCACGCTTTACTTCTTCAGTGATGCAAGAGAATTTCAGATGAGATAAAAGAATGCACTTCACGTACAAACACAGAAGACTATACTTCACCTGAAATCCACTCGTGTGACTGAAGGGATAAAGCGTCGGGAACTTTTTTTTCTTGTTTTTTTTTTTTTTTTTACAACTTTGTATTGCCCAGTTAAAATAATTAATATCAAGTGGCGTCATGCGCGCTTGCGTACATGTATGATAAGTACGCTACAATCTTTTAAAACATGAATATATTTTTATTTTAATAATTACGTATTCATTTTCATCATTAATTTGTGTTAAGTCGTAAGCATTAGCAAATTTTTAAGTTCGATCTAGATGATGTGATGAATATCCGAACCCCTAACATAACTTGAACATAAAGTCGACATGATCAAGAGCCACAGTGGCTCCGGTCATAGAGCGCGCGTCTCCCAATACTGGGGTCGTGGGTTCGAGCCCAGGTCTCGGCAATTTTTTCGAGTGTTTTTTCACGCTTTAAAATTGTCGGGATTGAGTCCACTGTAGCTTAGGTGAGGTAAGATGCCCTATATCACTTATTCTAACTCGGACATCCAAAGGCCGACTAAATTCTCTCCGAAAACATCGGCCAACAGCGAGTCATGGTTGTAAACTCGAGTCGAGAATCCAATATCGAGTAACTCGAGTCGAGTCGAGTCAAGTCTAGTCGACGCACAGCAGTTTATGCTTGCAACCTGCATACGTATAAGAAGTTTTTATAACAGAAGGGTGAAAAAATATTTCGGAGGAAGTTTGGACTCCGGAGGGGTCAGGGCGGACACCTGGTGCACCTGGTGATACTTACGCCTTAGAGATGATTTCCCCAGGAAGTTTAGACCTCAAAGGGACCAGGGTGGACACCTGGTGCAACTGGTATTAATTACGCCTTGGAGATGATTTCCCCAGGAAGTTTGGACTTCGGAGGAGTCAGGGCGGACACCTGGTGCACCTGGTGATACTTACGCCTTGGAGATGATTTCCCCAGGAAGTTTGGACTCCGGAGGGGCCAAAGTGGACACTCGGTGCACCTGGTGATACTTACGCCTTGGAGACGATTTCCCCAGGGAGTTTGGACTCCGGAGGGGTCAGGGTGGACACTCGGTGCACCTAGTGATACTTACGCCTTGGAAATGATTTCCCCAGAAAGTTTGGACTTCGGAGGAGTCAGGGCGGACACCTGGTGCACCTGGTGATACTTACGCCTTGGAGATGATTTCCCCAGGAAGTTTGGACTCTGGAGGGGCCAAAGTGGACACTCGGTACACCTGGTGATACTTACGCTTTGAAGATGATTTCGTTAGGAAGTTAGGACTCTCGGGAGAGGGGGGGGTCAGGGCGGACACCAGCTGCACCTGGTGATACTTACGCCTCGAAAATGATTTTCTCAGGAAGTTTTGATCCCAGTGGGTTCACATCATCAAGTTTACGATTAGGATAGCATCTTCAGAGTGTAGTTATTACCGGGCACACCAAGTATTTTCCCTGACTCCTTCGGAGTTGAAATTTTCTGAAAAAACATCTCCAAGTCGTAAGTATCACCAGGTGCACCAGGTGTCCACCCTGAACCCCTCCGAAGTCCAAACTCCCTGGGGAAATCATCTCCAAGGCGTAAGAATCACCAGGTGTCTGCCCTGACCCCTTCGAAGTCCGAACTTCCTGGAGAAATCATCTCCAAGGCGCAATTAATACCAGTTGCTCCATGTGTCCACCCTGACCCCTCCGGAGTCCAAACTTTCTGGGGAAATCATCTCCAAGGCGTAATTAATACCAGTTGCTCCATGTGTCCACCCTGACCCCTCCGGAGTCCAAACTTCCTGGGAAAATCATCTCCAAGGCGTAATTAATACCAGTTGCACCAGGTGTCCACCCTGGCCCATTTAGAGTCAAAACTTTCCGAAGATATCGTCTCCAAGGCGTAAGTATCACCAGGTGCACCAGGTGTCCGCCCTGACCCCTCCGGAGTCCTTAGTTCCTGGGGAATTCATCTCCAAGGCGTCAGTATCACCAGGTGCACCAAGTTCCACCCCGGCCCCTCTGAAGTCCAAACTTTCTGGGGAAATCATCTCCAAGGCGTAATTAATACCAGTTGCTCCATGTGTCCACCCGGACCCCTCCGGAGTCCAAACTTCCTGGGGAAATCATCTCCAAGGCGTATCACCAGGTGCACCAGGTGTTTGCTCTGACCCTCCGAAGTCAAAACTTCCTGGGGAAAATCATTTCCAAGGCGTCAGTATCACCAGGGGCACCAAGTGTCCGCCCTGACCCTTGCGAAGTCCTCACTTCCTGGGGAAATCCTTTCCAAGGCGTAATTAATACCAGTTGCACCAGGTGTCCACCCTGGCCCCTTTGGAGTCCCAACTCCCTGGGGAAATCTTCTCCAAGGTGAAGTATCACCAGGTGCACCGAGTGTCCACTTTGGCCCCTCCGGAGTCCAAACTTCCTGGGGAAATCATCTCCAAGGCGTAAGTATCTTCAGGTGGACCGAGTGTCCACTTTGGCCCCTCCGAAGTCCAAACTAGCTTGGGAAATCATCTCCAAGGCATAATGAATACCAGTTGCACCAGGTGTCCACCCTGGTCCGTTTGGAGTCTAAACTTCCTCCGAAATATTTTTTCACCCTTCTGCTATAAAAACTTCTTGTCGACCGATGCCCGACCGGAAAAAGTTTGTAAGGATGACTACTTTACCGGGTCGAGCTTGAGTATCCCAATACACTTGCGGCTAGTAGGGTCGACTGAGTCCCCGAAAACCAAAATGCAAGCATCGCTCGAGAAATTCGCTAGACTTAGGGGTTTTAAAGGGGGGTCATTGGAGTAGGTATACGAAAACAAGAATTGGGCTGAAACCACGTTAAAAAGCATGAGAGAGGTAAACAGAGAAAACTGTATAAAACAACTTAGAGTAGGTGGCGTGGGTCCCTCACACATATGTGATTGACACCTCCCTCTAAATGGGTCTTAACTTACAAGCAAGGTAAAAAAAAAAAAGCTATCTTGATCAAGTCTGCGCGCATTAACAGACGCATGCATTAGATTATAAAGTTTTCATCTACGCTTAACAGTTTATGCGCGCAGACTTGACTGTTATACCGGGCTTCTCTGAATGTGGATCTCCTACTTTCGTGGTCGGTGCGTTATCCATTGCTCCCAGACCCTAGCCAATAAAGTGAAATTTTTTTAATAAAAAAAATGTCCATAATTGCACTTTCATTTGCAAAAATTGCAAAATCAAACCAAAAATTTGCACTGTTTTTCATTTCGGAGATACAAAACCGTTATGTGTGGCGTAGCCAAAATCTCGTTTTTTCATTATTTTAAGTAATAATCGTGATCTAGAGGTTTGAAATTAACCCTAGTCGTTTGCAAAAAAATTGCACCGTTCGATTATGCAAAAAAAAATTACGAAATTCCACTGTCATTCAGTGAATAATGAAATTAATATATATATATGTGTGTGTGTGTGTGTGTGTGTGTGTGTGTCCGAGTCGTATAAGATTCGATAGGTTGATCGTTGATAGTTTTTAGTGGTTATTAATTTTGATGTCAAACCTAGTATCCAGGCGAGCCTAGGAGGGTTATTTGGAATGGGTTATTAGTTTTGGGGTTAAGCCTAGTATCCTGGTTAGCCTAGGAGGGTTATGTTGGATCAAAATAACTATTTTGTGGTTGTTTTAAAAAATATATATGCAAATACTAATTCTGGGATGTAAATTATATCAGGCGCCTAATTCTGGGACGCGACGAACGCGAGATATATATACGCGCCTAGCGTATATGTATATATATTTATATATATCCGGCCGATGGCCGGACAGTGACCACTGTACATACCACATGAAAAATTACTAAAGCAATAATACACCCTCTTTAAGCGTAAATCACGCGCAATCCACCCACGTATTCAAAAAAACCAAAGTAACCCATCTTTTTTTTATTCTTTTTTCCAAAATAACCCATCAATAAAACATTTTTTTAGGTTTGCGCGGTTAACCAAAACAAACCATCCCAAATAACCCATCACCCAATTCCTGGAACTCATTTTTATTTATTCTCGGAAAAAATGGGGCCGAACACTATCCTGACTGTCCGGATAGTGTCGAAATGTCCGGATAGTGCCGATCGTGTATATAAACTGTCCGGATAGTGACGTAATAATATATATATATATATATATGGGTCATTCCAACATCTTTCAGCAAAATCGTGGGCACGAGGTCAACCGATTTTTCTAATTTTTTAGTATGTTAAAGTATAACTATATTTAGGAGCTTTCTCAAAATTTTAGCTCAAAATATGCCATAGATCCTGAATGGCAGCCATTTTAAATAAGTCTTTTTTGGACTATTTTTAAGCGTTTTATTATCCAAACTTCAATTATTCGCCAAAAATAGAGTTCATATCTGATTTTTATGCTTGATCAATAACTGATTTCAATAACAATAAGGTATAATATAGTTTTTTTTTCTTGTCGCGAGTTATTATATAGTGTACAGATAACTGATAAAATATATTTCCTAACTCGAAGTTCAACCAGCGTATTTTTTAATAAAAGTATGGCAGACGAAGATGAAAGAGCTAATTGTTGTGTTGGTCATTTTTTGAATGATAATAGTTGTGACTTAACTACATTTTCTACAAAAAAAGTGGCTCACAGTATTAGTGAGTTTTCAAAAGAAGATGTCGAAATTCTTCACTTACGATTACCTGGAATTGAAAACATTCAAAATAAATGGATTTGTGATCATCATTATAATTATTTTTTTAATTACTACTCCACTTTTCAAAAAAAATGTTGTGATCCTTCGCAAATTCATACAAAAAACATAACCAAGAATTTAATTAGTTTAAGCTTGGATTTTTGTCAAGATGCGAAAAATTCATTAAGTATTGACATTATACCCGGTCAAAAAATATGCGCAAACTGCTTTAAAAAATTGCGAATTGATATTGAAAGTCACAATAATTTGTATTTTAAATATTGCTGTGACCCATTTGATAGTCATCGATCCAAAATTGAAAATGATTTACTTTCTTTAGACAAAGATTCAATCTTATATTAGAACGAAAAATTAAATTTAAGTATTATTAACGGTCAAAAAGTGTGCATTAACTGTGACCGAAACCTGAAGTCACATACTTTTGATCACAAGAAGTTTCTGAAAAATCAAGAACATCCTTTAGTTTTATCTGGAGAAGCGAGTGAAACAGAAAAAAATACTCCGGAATTTTTAACAGACAGTCAAAAAAAAAAGAAATCTTGATTCTATTCTGGACACTTTTAGCATACCTTCCTTTAAGAGGCAAAAACTTGATGATCGACGTGTCGTAGAAAAAGGAGTTGAAATTATTCAAAATGTGGTCAATAAAACGTCAGAAACTTTTGAAGATGCTCTTCAAGTCGACCTCCCAAAGTTTGATCTGAAGAAAATAATCGATGAAAAATCTTGGTTTACTAAAATTATATCAAATATCCAAAACAAGTATAATTTACCTATAACAAGCTATGATGAAAAAATAGAATTACTAACTTTTATTCCAGACGATTGGAGCTTAAAAACAGCAAATTTATGTTTGAAATGTACTCGTCATCAATTTGATGAAATGAAGAAATTGAAAAAATCTGGTAAGAGTCAATGAATTTTTCGTGCCTGAATATTAACGCTCTAATAAAAATTATTAAATTAAATTTGCTTCATAATAACTTTATCAATTACTTTCGTAAATAGCTTTTTTATTCAATTTATATCATTTTGTTTTGTTTCTTAAAAAATTGTTGAAGTTAAAAAAAACTATTTTTCATATAAAAAAATCTAGAAAGTTTTTATCTAATCATGATTGCAAATGATTGTTTAAGTTTTTTTTTTTTTTTTTTTTTTTTAGCTCATACATTTTTTAATTTTCAATAGAGATTTTCGTAGTATAATCATAAATCAAATTTATGAATTTTCAGTTCTGGATAGTATCCATATTTTTTTCTTAACTAAAAATGAATTTCAAATTCACAACTTTATTTCTTTACAGGTACTTTACAACGCTTCAGGAAAAATTATTATCGAATTTCTTTTGAAATCAGAGAGAGTATTAAAAATTACTATTTAGATGATTTAAATAGCGCTATGTGCAGTGGAGTAAAAGAGAAGAAAAGTGTAAATGATTTTGCAGAAAATTACCCATTTATTTGCCAAAATTCAGTTCAAGCTTTTTATTTTAATAATACACATGCGTCTTTATTTACTGTCACCATGCACTACAAAGATCTGAAAGACAAGCTTATCAAAGTTGCTAGTTACTGCATTATTTGTGACGGTAAAGATCATACAGCTGCAGCTGTGCATATATTTTTGAAAGCAGTTCTTGAATCAATTAAACAAGAATTCCCATTTGTAAAAAGTTTAATGTACAACTCCGATGGAGCACCGCAGCAGTTCAAAAATAAGTAAGTTGAGATCATGATAATGTAATTTTTATTATATAATATTCATCAGTATTATTTTTTTTTGCCGCTCAAGCAATTAATATTAGGGTAAGGTACCCTAATTCTGCGGGCGCCCCAATTCTGCGGTTTTTAAAGTTGATCTTTAAATGATGTTATAAGTGTTTTATTACTTTGAATTATTTTTATTTCCTAATTTTTATTTATAAAGAACATTATTTTGAGTGAAAACTGTGAATAATAACAATAATTTTTCGTATAAATATTTATACCCGCAGAATTAGGTCCCAGGCAAATCCAATGCGCGTGGCCCTAATTCTGCAGAATCATAATCAAAAAAACCGCGGCCATGCGTCCGCACAATTGGGGCCACAGAATTAGGGAACAAAATGCAGAATTAGGGGACACTTTTTTTTACTTTTCAATTAATTATTATTAGTTGATTATAAATGTTTTGAGCTCCTACAAGGGCTCATTTTGTTCGAGGAGAATTCAACTTTTGTTTAAAAAAAAAAGTGTAAGAAAATATTAAATCTAAAGAATTCTACACGTGTTCAAAGTTCTGATAACCAAAAAATACGCAGAATTAGGGTACCTTACCCTAGGCGCTGTACAGTTGGTCTTGCTCCGTGTTACAGTTTACGTGGCTAGTATAAATTCCGGTGTTATTCTTCACGCTGTTACAAGATAACGTGTTATCCTTTTCTCCGCTCATAAATTACGAATTCGTTATTAATTTATGGATTTTTTTTTACGCTGCTAGCGAGTTATCTCATAATATGTGAAATTTGTTGTTTTATTTAGTTGTTACTTTTATCGCGGCAGGTTAATTTCCCCCAAAATTGTTAAAAACAGCCATTTCGGATTTTTTTATTCGCCGCAGGACCTTCTTGTTACTTTTTACTTCGTAAATTTTTCTGAAGTGCCTTTTTTCCTTACAGCCGTCGATATCACATTAATTAGATCCATCTTGAGCATTATTTTACTCACAAACCACATTGTGAATGAGGCTTTACGTTTCGGAGAGACAATTCGCGAGGTTTTACTACAATCATTTTAGTATTTTTTTTATTAAAAACTTAATGCTAAATTTTTATAAATTATACACGTTTTATTTTTAATCGAGCACTCTTAAGCTTATCAAAATACATATTTATTTTCAGTCGTAATACCCCGAGTGCTCCAAAATTTTCTAAAATTTTAAAGCACGAGGGGTATTTGGCTGGATTATTTTTCCCAGCTGAGTTTGGACCCATAAAAACGCAGTATTTTACATTTTTGCGGAACAGATTGGTGTGCTCATTTGACACTTTATTTCTTAATATCTCCTCTGTATACATCCTGAATTGTAACCTTCGACCAATCAGCGGTCGAAGATTATCGAAATTGGAAATAACCGAAAAATTATCGAAATAATTTTACCCTATGCCTCCTTAAAATGTCTAATACGGCGTTTCTATTGGTTGCTCGGGAAAATAGTAAAAACTATTCTTATGAGTCTATGAAAAAAAAAATTTTCAATAAATAATAAAACTGTTTCAAAATTCAACTTACAAAAACTAGAAAAATTACCAATAAATTTAAAATAGCTGATTAAAAAAAAATTTTTTTTAGTTTTGCATTAAAAAACTTGATCAATAATAATAACAATAATAATAATAATAACTCTCATTAAAATTTAAAATAATTTGTTACAGAAATCATTTTATAAACCTTTTTTATCACAAAAAAGATTTTGGATTGGAACTCAAATCATACAATTTTTTCGGTACTTCGCACGGCAAAAGTTCGTGCGATGGAATAGGAGCTGTCGCTAAGCGTTCGGCAAGAAGAGCTTCAATCCAACTAGAGGAAATCCTGAATGCTGAACAAATGTGTGATTACCTTAAAAGAAATGTTGAAGGAATCAGGTATGCTTCAATTTAGATATTGTAATAAGCTGTTTTTAATTTTAAACGAACTGATTTACTTATTACATTATTACATTTTTAGGTTCATTTACGTTCCAAACAGTGAGGTTGCACGAAATAAAAAAAAATTGGAAAAGCGATTTGAAATTGCAAAAACAGTGTCTGGTACTCTGAAGTATCATTGTATCGAACCTTTTGATAACTTAAAAATGCGTTTCAAACTGTTCTCGGAAGACGATGAATTTAAAACTGTTACTATGGTATAAAAATGAATTAAAAAAGTTCTTAAAAGTGTTACTAGCAAATTTCTATTTTTTCTAGCACTCATGTTTTGAATTTTTGTCACAATACAAATTAAATGATTTCTCAAAACTTTTTAGAGAAAAGCATGTTATTTAAAAACTTTTTTTTTATTTATTTTTTATTTTCTACTTTTTAGTCTTAGCTTAATTTATGTAAATTATATAAATTGACAGAAAAATTGAAAGAATATTTTTAGCGTAAAATTTTAAATCTAATTTTTTAAAATTTGGTTATTAGTGAAATTTTCATAATCATTCTTTTTACAATTATAATATTTGAGATATTTTTTTTTATTCAATATATTGATAACTACCAAATTAGAACCTCCGCGGAACTCTTATGTCATCCCAGCAGAATTTCGCGCAAAACTCTCGAAGATGACTTCCAGGTTCCTCAGGTACGCCCGTCATCAGCGACCTGGGTGCCTAGGTTCAAATTGCCTCGATAAATACTCTATAACATTTCTTAAGGTGGTTTTCTACCAAATGCATGACAATAGAGAATGAGCTCGAATTTTCTGGAAGTGTTTATTAGATATTAATAAACATTTCTACGAAGTCTGATCAAAATTGACCATATAATTTAAAAGTTACAGCAAGTTAAAGATTGAATTTTTTTCATTACGCGTATGGCCGCTACGCTGAAAAAGTGTACTAAATTATTGATATTTGTTTTCTTACAATAGAGATCCTTTAGAAAAACCACATACATATAGTTTCACTATCAAAGAATTCATTTCTTGAAACTGCAAAAAATTGACCTTTTGCAAATTTTACAATAATTTTACAAAAATAATTTTCACGTGAATAACCTCCAAAACTGCGGTATTCAAAGGTGAGGTTAAAAGTTTAAAAAAATGTTTTGTTGTGATTGTCAATGTTTTTTTGGTAGAAAATAATTTCAGATACCATAAAAAGTTAAAAAATAAATTTTAATAACCAATTGTTAGTAATTTGGAGAAATAATTTTTTTTAGTCTTTAATTTGACTAGCTCTGGTAGAAAACCACATTAAAGTCATCCCCATACAATTTGGCCCAAACTCTCGAAGATGACCTCCAGGTTCCCCAGGTACACCCATCATCGGTGACCTAGCTGACTAGGTTCAAACTTCTTCCTCATAAACTCTTAAACACCCCCAAACTCTATCCAAAGTCATACCCCAAGAATTCGACCCGAACTCTCGGAGATGACCCCCAGGTATCCCGGGTACCCCCATCATCGGCGACCTGGATACCTAGGTTCAAATCGTCTCGATAAATACTCTAGAACTTCCCTCAAAGTCATCCCCGAAGAATTTAGCCCGAATTCTCGGAGATGACCCCCCAGGTACCCCCGTCATCGGCGACCTGGAGGTCCAGGTCGAGAATTATTTATTTGTATGATTTAATGGTGCGTTTGGCTATATTTCCGTGCGTAAATCGCGACAGGATAATAAGCGTAATTCGCTACTCAGTTTTCAAATAAGCTAATTTTCGAAAATTTAAGAAAAATGACCAAGGGGCCAACCGACAGAGGTTCGTTCTATATGTTGCAAAATTTTGAAAATTAATAACTCCCGAGTCCTGCTGGGCAGCTCTATTTATACCCCCCCGCAGGGCTCGGCTTCTTTTCCCCACTTGTAGCTTCATGAGCAAGGCCCATGTTGACTTGGAGTGGGAGATGAGCTCTTAGCACGAATAAATATCGTTTAGCTTGATTTGATGTTTACCAACAATTGATTCGAACTTTATCGACGCGAGAATTTAAAATCTATCCGTTTTCTCAATTTATCTTTCACAAACAAGTTTGGTACCTTGCATAGGCCCTCCCTAAACGAAAAAAAAGGGGACCTATGCCTTTTTTATCGTGATATAAAACTTGAAGCTCCCTAAAAGAAATTTTTTTTTTTTTTTTTTTCTTATTTTTTTCATTAACGTAAAACTTTACATTATAAATAACATAATAAAGGTATATATATGTACATTATTCATTTACAAATCTTTACGCCGCAAAGTCCAAAACTTTTTAGTCACTTCACTTTTCACTAACACCAATCCCAGGCTGGGGTATCTAAATCCAATAGATCGGTGTCCTGGTTTTCTTCTACGACTGTGGTGAATGGCGCCCTCACCCCTACTTGTTTCAGAGCTTCTTCTGCAATTGTAAAGCATTTATCCCACTGGAGTTCAAACCTCTCTTCTTCTGTAAGCGATGCCGAAACCTTTTCATCCAGCGAGCATCCTGGTTGCACCGAGGGGTTCGAGTCCTCCCTTGGAATGACGAGTATGGTCACCTCCTCTTTGAACCGGACCACTTTCGTATTTCTCAAGCTCTGGTCCACTCCTTCTCTGATTAACGCTTTCTCTGTTTTCTCGCCGTACTCGAGCGTTGCAAGCTCTATGGCGGGCTTCACGGCTGAGCTTGCATATAATGCCGACTGCGTGGCTTGGAAACGTGGATCTTTGCTGTTTGGAGTGATCTGCTGGACACTGACAATTTTAGGCTTTGCTCTTTTCTCCAGACCATCTTGTTTCTGAAATGTGACCGCTGTATCTCTCTGCTTGCTGCGCTTTTCACCTTCTAACGCTGCCTGAAGTGCGACGATGGCCCACGTGACCCTTAACTCCTGTTGCTCGATGGTTTGGAGCTTTTGCTTTGCAGCTTTCCTTTTTCTCTGTGCACGACTCCTGTTACTCCACTCCATGGCGTTTGTCTCTGGATTATAAAGTAGCTTTTGTCTGTTACTCCGACGGCATTTCTTCTTTCCCACCGTGGGAACTTCATTAGTTCTCGGGGCCATAATACGGACGTAAAGCCGTGCTGTGGAATAAACCCCTATTTATCATACCCTCATTGTCAAAAAGCTCATAAGTGCAATCTCTATGGCGAGCTGTTATCACGTAGGGACCGGTAAATAAATTGTTAAATTTTGCAATATTAGATTGTTCCGCGTTGGAAATATTATTTGCTTTCAACAACACTCTATCGTTCACATTATACAAAACAAGTTTTTTATTCGAATTATGAGCTTTTTCCCGATTTCTACCTACTTTCTCTATACGATTAGCTGCAAGCTCGATTTTCTTTTCATGAGTTAGGGGCTTTTTTTCCGGGAGTATCAATGACCACGACCGATTCGGTTCCCGATTAAAATGTAATTGATTTGGGGTAAACCCCGTAGTTTCATGTGGTAATTCGTTAATTAAATTTTCAATGGTACTTAACCATGGACACCAGTTTTTATGGTTATCCGAAACATACGTACGGAAATATCTACCTAATTCTTTGTTGACTCTTTCAACCATGTTCCTTTGAGGATGTCTAATTGCGGAGTAAATTAATTTAATCCCTTCCTCATCTAATTTATTTATCCAAAGATTTGCAGTAAATTGCGATCCGTGATCACAGCTGATACTTTTCATTTTTCCTACTTCGGGTATATACTGATTAAAAATTCGATTAATTACTGCTTGCGCTGTAGCTTTTTTCAAGGGGTATAGCCGGACAAGTTTACTGAAAACGTCATGACAAACTAGGATGTAACAAGTGGACCCTCGTGATCGAGGCAAGCTTCCCATAAAGTCGATTGAAGTAAGCTCATTCGGAGTTTTTGTGAGAATCGCGTGAGTTTTAGCCGTGGTACTCTGTGTAAACGTCTTGTTACGTTGGCAAGAATCACAACGTTTTACAAAATTCGCTATTTTCTTTTTCAATCCTGGGGCATAGAAATCAGATGAAAGTATTTTAATCATCTTTTTCGTACCTGGATGACCATGAATTATGTGAGTCAATTCAATGAATTTGGACAGAATAGAAGCTGGTAGACAAACCCGGGGTTCAGAATTTCGTAAAGTTTTGCATAAAACACCCTTGACCACCTCATAAGTCGGTACTTCAAACCCATTAATAATCTTCGCGTGTATACTACCCAAAATCCCGTCAGTAGTCTGTGCCTCTGCTAAATTTTTAACAAGCTTTTCCATCGAAGCATTCTCATCCCTCAAAAAAATAGCGACCACCAGAGCTTTCGTCTCCCGATCTGAATTCGGATATTCCGCTCCACTTAATGCATCTGCAATTATGTTATCAGTACCTTTTATATGTTCAATCTTAGGTGCATACTCTTGGATGGCTAGCATCCACCGATTCAATCTCCCACTTAAATGTTGACACGAGAATAAATATTGCAAAGCTTTATGATCACATTTAATTGTGATTGGCGCCCCCAATATAAAAGTTCTGAATTTACTCACCGCCCACTTAATCGCGTTTAACTCTTTCTCAGTTACAAAATAATTACATTCCGCTACGTTAAATGATTTACTTGCGCACGCCACAATTCTCAATTTACCGGTTTCATCTTTCTGCGTTAACAAGCTACCCATCGCAAAATCTGAACTATCTGTAAATAAAATATATTCACGGTTTTTTACCGGATAATATAAACATGCCTCCTTCACAAAAAGTTCGCGAGCTTGCAAAAAGCTCTCTTCACATGTTTTATCAAAGTTCCATTTCTTTCCCGCCCGTAGTAATTCATTTAGTTGCTGTGTAACAAAAGCAATCTCCGTGGTATATTTTGAACAAAAGTTTATCAAACCTAAAAACCCACGTAGTTGTTTAATATTTCTCGGTGCCGGAAAATTTTTTATCCCCTCGACTTTATCTGGATCAATCTTAATTCCATCTGTGGTCAGGATATGCCCTAAAAATTTCATTTCTTTTCTAAACAATTCGACTTTTGAGAATTTGACTTTAATCCCTGCTTCCCGAATTCTAGAAAAAAGAGCTTTAAGGTATAAGAAATGTTCCCTCTTTGTTTGAGAGTGGCATAACCAGTCATCAACAAAAGCTATTATTCCTTCTAAACCATCTAATACTGCCTCTGACGCCCGTGTAAGTGCGGCCATGCTTACACTTGTACCGAAAGGTGTAACTGTAAATTGATAAGTACGCCCGTTATGTAAAAAGGCGGTATATTTACGCGAGTCTTCATGCAATGAGACTTGCCAAAATGAACAAACTAAATCTACTGAACTCATGTATTTACACCCACCCAACTCCTTCAGAATTTGATCCATTTCTTCTGGATTATCATGATCAAAATTTAAACGATTATTCAATTCGCGCGCGTCTAAACATAGACGAATTTGGTTATTCTTTTTAATTACCACGACTAGAGGATTTATGTATTGAGAAATACACCTCTCAATCACTCCAAAACGAAGCATTTGCTGTACCTCTTCTGCAACAGCATCTCTATATTGAAAAGGTATTGGGTATGATTTTTTCAAGTACGGAGTATTATCGTTAATTTGAAATTTATAAGTAAAAGATTTGAAAAGCCCGGGCTTATTACTAAAAATATCCCGATATTCATAAATAAGTTCAAACAACTCTTCCTTCTCTTCCTCATTTAATATCGATATTTGATTAATTTTGGCTTTAATTTCTTGATCAGTAATTAGATCAACATCCGGCTCATGGATTTCATACTCACTTCCTTCATGAATAAATGCAACTTCCGGATTCTGACTATGACGATTTGACTTCAAAAAATTTAAAATTTCATCATTTTCCTTAAAAACTAAATTATTTTTACTTATATTAATTGAAAATTTAAATAATCTAATTGCATCTCTACCCAGGATACAATCGCGAACTAATTTTGGTATTAAAATTAAATTTACATCGGCTTCTAACGTTCCCACTTTAATCGGTGCAAAAAATTGCTTTTTCAAACGACAAGTTTTTTCCCCTGTAAACCCAGAAGCTTGTAAATTAACAACCGGAAAAGTGGGTAACCCTTCCCATTTGCCCTTATTTTCTAGATAAACTTTCTCTGAAATGTAACTTATGCTACTTCCCGAATCAATATAAGCTTTAATTTTAACCCCTTTTATAAAAATAAAAATTTCTGGCTCTACATCAGGCTCTTTTTCAACAAAAGAATCATCTTCCGACAATAAAAATTCCCTAGGACACCCGAAGATTGAAATAACTTGCGAGTTTTTCAGAATTTTAACTTTGTCAGACCGAATATTGACTCTTTCTACTTGCCTGTCTTCTCCATTTTTTACGCTATCTAAATTTAAATTTTGATTTGTTGTGATAAGAGAATATTTATTGACCTCCCTTATCACAGCTCCTGCACGTTTCCCGAATCCTCTGTTTGTACATTCTCTACTTGTTGAGGTTCGACTCCCTCATTAATTTGAATTTCATTAACGGACGCGTTTCTTTGTGAGTTTTGACTATAATTAAAAGTTCTCTGATTATGGGTAGACTGATTATTATTATTATAAGATCTATTATTATTCACTGGATTGGGAGTAGACGCCCGGAAATTGTTATTACCTCTCGGCGGATTTCCGTTTGAAGGCGTTGTAACGCGATTTAAAATTCTAGGTTGTTCCCGTGTTACAAAAGCTTCGCGACGTAAACTATCGGATTTCGAATTTAAAGCACTAGTGTCGTCAAATGTATCTAACATTTGAATTAGAGACGCGATAGTACGGATACCATTTGACCGTATAGCCATTTTTATCGCTTCGTCAAAATGACGGGAGAAGCTTTGAACAATAACATGTTCTGGGGGTGGATCTACCAAGGACATTATATCGTTATAAAGCTTCAAAACATATTCGCTCTTGGATAAGTTGTTTTCGGCGGTGTAAAACCCGGTATCTAATTTGTTTTTAATTTTATATTGAATGTCTTCGTTCCAAAAATGACTCAGGAATTCGCGTCGGAATTCAGCTACGGTATTAATTCGCGTTTCTGCATAAAAATACCAATCTAGGGCTGTACCCTTTAACGATTGCTGCAAGACATTTTTAAAACGATCGTGGGGTACGTTCGTACCTTCACAGTAGGAAATGAGCGAATTTAAATAACGCATGGGACGTTCCCATGTATTGTTTTCAAAAGTTGGCATTGCCATTTTCAAATTAACATTATTAGCATTATTATTATTGTTATTGTTCAGGTTGTTACCGTTTCCGATTGAATTATCCCCCGCGACAGCATTTAGACGTGCTTCCCCAACTTGACGAGTAATTTCTTCGCGTATTGCGCCGTTTTGACCCGCTAATCGTGTGGCGATTTCGTCCTGCATTTGTAAAATACGAGTGATGTTTGTGCCATGTCTCGTGGCAACTTCGCGTACCCCTCCCAGATCGCGATTCATAACCTCGTGCAAGCGGTTAAGCTCTTCATGTCTATTTGTGAGAGCTTCAACCCTAGCACCATAAGTGTCTAGTCTATGTGATTCGCGTTCATTTTTTTCGCGAGTTTGCGCTTCATAAGTAAGTAGTGAGTTTGTCCGACGCGAGACCTCACTTAGCCGCTCGTCTTGTCGAGCCCAACGACGATCGAAAGTCGCGTGAGTTTCTTGCAAACTCTGTGCCATCTCGCGAATTTCCCTTCGTAAAGCTTCTAAATCCCATGCGTCTCGCTCGACCCTACCATTTGCATGGACTGGTTCACGTGGAGTCGAGTTTTGCATCGATTGTGCGGGTAGATTATACTCATTCACGCGGTTCTCGTTTTGGACCGTATCGTTTACGTCCAACCCAAGTACCCCAACCCCCGTGATGTTACAAGCTGCCTCTTGATAAGGAGGTGGTACATCCCCATCAATCTGCCTTGGCGGATTCTCAGATCCGGCCTCATCCTCTACCTCTTCGACTATGCGACGTCGACCTCTACGCCCGACCATTTTAACTATAAAATTAAACTTTCAAATTAAACTACTCTTGGTACGTGAAGAAAAGGAGATTAATTTACTACCTAGCCCCTCCCCAATGAATGAGACTCGAAAATAATCTGTTTCAATTCACTAAATTTAGAAAAATCTAACGACTTATATTATTACTTCTATATAAAAAAAAAAAAAATAAAAAATAAAAAAAACATCTCAATCAAATAAATTGCGATTAGAAGAACAATCAACTTCCTTATTCCCAATTACAGATTAAATTAAGTAGAGTGGATCTCCGTAGACCCCGATAACCAAAAAAAAAAGACAATAAAACAAAGTAAACACAACCAAAGAAAAATCAAACTCAATTTAACAAACTTGTAAAATAGCAGAGGAACAGATTGTTTTTCTCATCCTGCATCGCCAACAACAAATTCGTCCCAGCCCCTCCCCACTCTACGAAATTCTGAATTTGGATTGTATCCATAAAGAAGATAAAAAAAAATCTTGGTCAATTCAGTGGATCTCAATCATTTAAGATTTTAATTCGAGTCTTTGGCGTGAAATCTGGGTTTTTATCAATTATATTGACACCGGTTGCCTACTACTAAACCTTATCTGGTTTAATTGCAGCCACTAGCATATTTCATTCTTTCACACTTTTATTTCATAACTTCGAATGTCGGTAACGTGGTAATCTAGATTCAAACTTCCGAAACCGAAAAAAATCTTCTTTTTTTTTTTTTTTTTTTCTCTTTGCAACTTTTATATGCAATTAATTAAATGCAATTGCATATAAACCTCCCCTGCTATCAGGAGATAATAAATTTCCTCAAATAAATTTAAGAAAAGATCTACCTAGTCGGGAATTGATCCCGGGTCTTCGGCGTGAGAGTCCCGTACGATAAATCAAGCCAACTTGAATATAACTCGATGTGTGTACGGGCTAAGTACCACGAATTCGTCCTGTCTCTCTCTATCTATGTAATTGTTTATTGATATTTTGCAATCTATCAACAAGTCAATTTACCTCAAGCAATTATCCGCGATTACTAAAAAAACTTATTTGCGTGTTATCGCCTTAGATTCGTATATTGAATGAAGAGATTTCAAAATTGCGATAAAAAGAAATTCAAGATAAATTGCAATTAGCAAAAAAAACTATCGTGCACTTTTTCATCTATACACAAAGAAGTTCGTAATTGCAAGAGTATTTACAAACTTTAAATTATCAAAATAAAATCTCGTCGGTCTATTTGTATCAACCTTACCGCGACTTTATTGTGATGCCGATGGAATGCGAATTCAAAACAAAACAAAGGACTTGGAGAAAAGATTTTCAACAAATAAGAGGTCAATGCCAGGGCTCCTGTTGGTAAGGAGGTGGTGCCTCCCCCTGACTTTCGCGATTCTCAAGTTCGATTACGCGACTTTGCAAATCTTCGCACTCAATTCTGACAAATGCTAGATTGTGATTCAATTTTTTCATCAAATCACTAGCGCGTCCAAAATTACCGTTAATAATGTTTTCGGATTTTCGCGTTTCTTCCTCGAACGTTCTTTGCAAATTTTTACCGTCCTGCTCGACTTTGCGTAGATAATTCTTACACGTGGCGTTTTCTATCTTCAGATCCAAAATTTCGCTCTCGAGCTGACTCAATTTCGCGAGGATTGTCTCGATTTTTTGCTCTTGTTCACTTCTACTAAAATCCTGTTCGCGCACAAATAATTTCCTGACTACCGCGGACGTGATTTTATTCAAAATAAAAAGTATGAACATACTCTCGTTGTCTCAAAAAAAAAATTCATGTAAATAAAATTTTTGCGGGTACCACTCGCTTATTAGCGAGAAAAGAGAAAGATAAGAAGAAAAAAACAAAGAATTAACTAAAAAATTCGCCCTAAAAAAAAATGTAACCGGGATTGTGTGATTCATGCAATTTGCTTATCACTGGGTCCTACCCGAGGGTACCATGCGGGGTTCTTTATTTTTGTATATGAAATAAAGAATAATATTCTCCTGAAATTAAATATTAAATGTTTATGTTGGACTAGGAAGTTTCATTGTGGTTGAATAAATAGATATAATTTCATTAACGTAAAAAAAAAATTTTTATCAATATTCAATATTTCCGATCAATTTTTACAAAGTAATTATTCATTAATATTTCAACTGTTCTATTTACATTTACGGGAGCTTCAAGTTTTCCGATTTTTATTCCGATTATAAATAAACGGTTTGACTTTGATTAATTTTACCCATTCGGCGATAACAACTCTATAGGATTTGCACTTTTAATTTTGAGCTCTCTCGGTTCGCATAATACTATGCTAGTTCGAGATTATGAATTTAGAAGGTACTCACCAAACAACTTGAACACTCACTCGAAAATTAATTAGGCATACTTCGCTGCACAAAAGATTTTGGTGCGGTTCTGAACTAATTGATTTTTATTTTAGCAGGGTAGCACTTACACGGGAATTTAACAATTCGAAATCTTTTCGCTACTAGCACGAAACCGTGCGTACTCAATTTCAAAAAAAAAATTTTAATTTATTCGCGAGGAAGAAAAAATTATTTGTATGATTTAATGGTGCGTTTGGCTATATTTCCGTGCGTAAATCGCGACAGGATAATAAGCGTAATTCGCTACTCAGTTTTCAAATAAGCTAATTTTCGAAAATTTAAGAAAAATGACCAAGGGGCCAACCGACAGAGGTTCGTTCTATATGTTGCAAAATTTTGAAAATTAATAACTCCCGAGTCCTGCTGGGCAGCTCTATTTATACCCCCCCGCAGGGCTCGGCTTCTTTTCCCCACTTGTAGCTTCATGAGCAAGGCCCATGTTGACTCGGAGTGGGAGATGAGCTCTTAGCACGAATAAATATCGTTTAGCTTGATTTGATGTTTACCAACAATTGATTCGAACTTTATCGACGCGAGAATTTAAAATCTATCCGTTTTCTCAATTTATCTTTCACAAACAAGTTTGGTACCTTGCAAAATGTCAAAAAATAGTAGTTTTAAAGCTAATCGGGCTGCTCGAAGGTCTTGTAGGGTGTGCCCGATCAGCTTTGAAACTACTACTTTTTGTATTTTTTAATTTTTTCTAAGTGTGCGTAAAGTGATCATTTACGCACTAAAATCAATGCGTAAAAGAAGACTTTACGCATACTATGAAAAAAAATGATTTTTTTTGGTGTTTTTATAAGTGGTTTGTTGTTTTATTTAATTATTTATTAAATTTTATTGATGATATGCAAACGAAAATAAATTACTAAATAATTTAAAAAAGATTTCCACTACTCGGGAACTTAGTACGAGTATAGCATTTTTGAAATATGCCGTCGCTTTGTAGACGGCTGGTGCCTGTTATTATTGCTGCTCTGAAATTTAATGAAAATAAAAATGTCGAGTGGAGTGAAAGACAGAGTGTTATTTGGAAAAAGAAAAGGACAATTTGTAAAAAGAAAAAGGAAAGATTCAATTAACAGATTGAAACTCTTCCGTAACTTATCTATTGTAATAGGTTGTGATGTTAATAAACTACTTTATGTAAACATGTTTTATAGTAGTCACTGTAGTTCAAAAATTTATTAAAAAAAAACATTATTACACAGCACAATTTTAAAATAATCAAATTCTTTTTTTCAATTTCTTTTTATTAATTATACACTAAATTATTTACACTACACTACTTTGCTTACTATAATTGTTTTTATCAATTATACACTCTTTGAAGTTGCATAGCATCACACAATCTTCAGTAATTTCGTTGCCAGTGACACATGATTATATTTTAATGTTGTAGATAGAATTTTAAAAGTTTTTAAAAGACCAATGATTCTTTCCACATGTACCCTGAATTTGGCAAGCTTTCTATCCTTTGAAAGTTTTTTGGGAGGTAGGTATCCTTTGCCTTTAGTGAAATGTGGAATTGTTAGGGTCACATTATTTGGCGTAAAATAGTCTTGCACATTGAAGCCTCGATCAGCTATAATTACATCTCCTGGTTCACATTTTCTTTTCAGTTCACTTCTTTCAACTAGCTGGCAGTCACTAGCTGATCCACCGTACAGCTCACTGTAGTATGAGAATAAACCTCCAGGTGCATTCCCAACAAGGGATTTCAAAGTGCTATCATTTTTGTAGTGGCTGAATTTGGATTGCTGTATTTTGGGATTACTGCTTGCTTGATAATAAAATTATGTACCGTCAATGATGACTCTAGTGTCAGTGTAATGAGTTTTGAAGTTATCAGGCATGTATAGTTGTACCAGCTGCTTACTAGGTTATAGATCAATTTGTGATGCGTCATAAAAATGATCCAAGATTTGAGAACATTCTCCACTTGTGTTCAATGGATTCTATAGTGAAGCGATAACTCCTTGTCAATTGGATATTTCCTTAACTTCCATAAAGTTAAAAAAAACTGATCCTGTAAAGATAGCTGACCCTACTCAACATTTGATTCATACTTTATTTCAATTTTTTTTCCAAGACTCAAGTAAGCAGTTAAAAATTTTTGGTAATCTTCTAAACCAGTAAATTCTAGTACGGCTGCTGCATAATTTTCAAACTTTTTAATGCAGTACTTCTGCTTTTTATTTTGAATTATTTCTTTTGAACAATTACTATTAATAAACTCTGTCTCATTGTCATGATTAACTTCAAAGTAATTGTCTTCATCATTTTTAGTTTGATCTATAACTTCCTCTAGTAAATCTACATTTTTGTCCAGTAGCTTTAAGTGTTCAAGGGAATCAAGATAATAGTAGACATGTCCGGTTATAGCCAGACACCGGGGGCGTGGCTTAGTGACGTCTCGATTTAACCTCTTTGAAGGTCTCCTCCTCCTCCTTATATTTAACCTCCTCTCAGTTCCTTCGGTTTTTGTTTTTTCGAAAAAAGAAAAAGCGCGTGTTGATTTTTTTTAAATTCTCTAAACAACCAAGAAATAAAATATTACAAATTTTAAAAAGTTGCCTACCCTATTTTGGGGATTAAAAGTGATCCAATTTAGATGATCTAATACTTTCGACGATGATTCATTTTAAGGGATCCAATCTGTGGGATGAAAATAGTATGATATTTAACTGTGTTTGACCGCGTTTTTAAGAATTTTAGATTTACAAAAATTCAAATTAGGAGATCCAATTAAGGGGATGAAAATAAAAAACGGAAATATAGTGTAGGTAGAAATGAAGGTTATATATAATAGTACAAGATTACAGATTTTAGATTTTTTAAATCATTGACCAAAATGCAAAGTTTTAACAGAAGTTACAAAAAATGAAATTGTTTTTTTAGATTGTATTAAATAACATTATACTGTAAAGATTAGTACGGTTTTATTATTACTACGTTTTGCTATCGATCTTCAGAAAGATGTTTTCAATCATGTACAATTGTATGTAGCAGTGTCAAGAGTTCGATCTTAGTATTCAATTAAAATATTTTTTGAGTCTTTAAGAATTAATTATACCACCAAGAATATTATTTCTAAAGAATTATAATTGTAAATTTTTTAAACATCAACTAAAATTAAATTCAGTAATTTTACAGGCTTCAAAGAGTTATTTATGATTTTATTTAGATAAACAAAAACATCTTTTGTAATAAAATCAAAATTAAAAATGGCTTAAAGAGCGCTCCAGTCTAAGCGCTCCAAACTTGACTGGATGGAATTAAAAATAAATTTTCTTCAAGACTGCTTTAGTCACAAAACTGAAAATAGAAATAACTGCACATGTCAAAATAAATACCCTAAATAAACCTGCTTTTTTCCATTAAAGACTTTTTCAAATTTCCTTTTTTATTTTACCCCTCTAATGCACCAATCTTGAATCATTATGTATATACACTAGGGGGGTACCCCCCTGCTCGCTTCGCTCGCCAACCCCCCAGAATTAAATGCTTGAATCTACACTATATATCTTTTCTAATAAAATAGTAATAAGTATACTTGAATTACAAATGAATTTATTTTCAACTTATTAATTTTAAATTACTTAATGCAGTTTTCCACACCACCCAGGAGGCACTTGCAAGGCGCGTTGGGTTTTTTTTTCAACAATTTTGAAAATTTTTTCATATTTAATTAAGAACAAAAAGAAACTATATGTGGAACCCTTTGCCAGTAGCCGTACAAACCACATATAATTCATTTTAAAAAACTTTTCTCTTTAATAATTTTCAATTCTATATTTATGAAAAAAAATAAATATTTATAATTATATTCTTCCGTTAAAATTTTTAATTTTTTGATTTAATAATTTTTAAATCTATTTTCTTGAAAAAAATATCTGTAATATCAAAAAATCTTTCGTTTTAATAATTCAATTATTTTTCATATATTATATAAATAGATTAAGCGGTCACTATCGTGACAAAAAATCCAAAAAGTGGTCACTATCCTGACTATAATTATAATATATTAATAAAATTATTTTTTAATGATAATTTTATGATTGTATTATTAAATTAAAAATTAATGTTATTTATTATAACATTATATTAAAAAAAATTATTTATCTCATGTGAGAGTTATTAACAATTTAATTTTAAGACAAATATAAATTAATTACTATGTTACTATACTACTATATTACTTTTTTTTTTTTATTAATCTATATCCTTTTATTAAATCTTCTAATTCCATAAGTTCGTTTTGATTTATTTGTTTTATATCATCTAATGTCTTAATTTTAATGTAATATGTAATTTCTGAAATACAAATTAAAATTTTATTTATGAATAAATTTTTATATAACTCATTCAAAGTATCCTCGATGAAATCAGTAATAAATTCGTTGTTGAAATCCTCGCCTTCATATTACTTTATATAAAATAAAAAAGAAGATATTGGCATTAACCTAAGCTACTTATTTCTTTCTTAGCGACTATAGCGCTTAAAATAGTTATTTTTAAACTTTAATTCATATTTCATAACCTATAACAGCCAGAGACATGCTGATTGCAAAGTAAAGGCATATACTGTATACATTGATTAACTTTGATTTTGACTACCGTCTGTAAAAACTATTTATTTGCATTTTATTCATTATGTTAAGGTAATTACCGCAAAAATTGAGTTTCTTAAAAAATCTCTATAACTTTGCACAGAGTTAGTTTCTTTGCGTCCGCAACATGTTAGTATTTTGCAAATAATTCAAAGCGGGGATAAATTTTGAGATATTAAGCTCAGAAGTTTCAACTTTTCACGTGTGATTCCTATGCTAAGCGCGTAAAATGGATCAAATTTAGAGGTTATTCTTGGATTGCAAATTCAATTTTCTTAAAATATTTAAAAAAAACAGATCTTCTTCAGCAACAGCTTTCAATTTTCCCTCCTGCTAGATTCTAATAACTATATTCTATGTTACCTATATATACATGGGTTGTAACTACCTTAACCGACCCCATAAGATCAATTCTAAATTTGTTGCAGATACAATTTCGATGTATGGCCGGAGGAATTTAAATTAGATGATTGATTATCGGAAGCACTAAAAATTGATTTTAATTATTTACACTAAAGCATGCAAAGCACTAAAAATTGATTTTAACTATTTTAATAATATTAATTTAAGGATGAAATTTTTATAATATTTATTTAAGTATGAAAATAAAATTTGAAATTTTTACCATTTGCAGTATTTTAACAAAAAATTTTGAGTTCCAACTTCAAAAATTGAGTTCAAATGTTGAGAACAAATTTTGCCGAAACCACACATGTCAGTGCTGTTAAAAAAAAATTAAATAATAAGAAATTAAAAAAAAATAAAAATAAAAAAAAAACTTTAATGTAAAAAATAAATTACTCAATTAGTTTTCCGCAATCAGGACAAACTTTTTTAAAAAAATCTTCAACACAAAATCTGCAACTCATTTTTACTTTTTAACACTTCAATATAAAGTTAATAATACAATTTTGTATAGATAGGTTATTGAAATAATTTTCAACGATAAAATAAAGAACTAGTGTCGAAAGCGATTATTTTTATGGCCCGGCGGATGGCTAAGTTCAGGTTATTGAAGTGAAAATTACCGGCGAGTGGTGAGATTCACGTTGAACTTGAAAAGATCGAACGTTATCGATGTTTGATCATTCAGCATTAAGAAAGTAATAAACTAAAAAAGATATAACTTTAAAAACCTGAAAAATGAAACATAAAAAAATTTTAAACCATCGCACCATAGGCGCAAGATTTAGTTGTTAAGAACTATACTGAAGTATAAGTTATAAAGAATATTTAAAAAAATTTTAAAAAAAGAACAGATCGATGAAGATGTTAAATTTTTTATTTAAATATTGTCAATGGAATATTGTTTATTTTAATATTGTTTGTTGAATATATTTTTATGGCCCGGCGGATGGCTAAGTTCAGGTTATTGAAGTGAAAATTACCGGCGAGTGGTGAGATTCACGTTGAACTTGAAAAGATCGAACGTTATCGATGTTTGATCATTCAGCATTAAGAAAGTAATAAACTAAAAAAGATATAACTTTAAAAACCTGAAAAATGAAACATAAAAAAATTTTAAACCATCTCACCATAGGCGCAAGATTTAGTTGTTAAGAACTATACTAAAGTATAAGTTATAAAGAATATTTAAAAAAATTTAAAAAAAAGAACAGATCGATGAAGATGTTAAATTTTTTATTTAAATATTGTCAATTGAATATTGTTTATTTTAATATTGTTTGTTGAATATTAATGTAGTAATAGATTTAATTCGAGAAAGATAGGAAGAACGCTTAAAATTTATTTTTAAATTTGTAATTTATAATATGAATCCGATGAAGATTATTAGTCCAGAAAAAATTATTTTCAGTTTGTATTTATAGCTAAATTTATTTTATGGATTCAATTTAAAATATTTAAAATTTAAAATATTAACTTTTATGGATCTTCCTAACCTAACGAAATCCTTAACTGATCTTTAATTGGGTCGTTTACCTTAAATAACATTTTTACAAATGAGGAGGTTGTAAAAAAGAGAGAGGGTGGGAGCGGAATAAAAGTGCAGTTTTTGACCTATTTTACGGTATAAAATGAAGAATTAAGGGTGGGAGCGGGGTGGAAGCGGGGTGGGAGAGGGTGGGAGCGGGGTGGGAGCGGAATGGGGTGAGAAAAAAAAGGGCGAGAAAGGGCGGGGGTGGGAGCGGAATAAAAATGCAGTTTTTGACCTATTTTACGGTCTAAAATGAAAAATTAAGGGTGGGAGCGGGGTGGGAGCGAAGAGCAAATTACAACTATATAATATAGTAAGATATATATTTACGGAGGGCATTATCCTAACATTTCATACATACACTCGGCACTATTCGGACATTTCGGTATTATCATGACGGGTCAGGATAGTGCCATGACATTTCCAAATCAAAAAACTCGAGTTCCAGGTAAAACCATGGTCCAGGAAATGGGTGATGGGTTATTTTGGTTGGACCGTGAAAACCTAGAAAATTTTTTTATTGGGTTATTTTGGAAAAAAAGACGGGTTATTTTGGTTTTTTTAAATACGTGGGTGGATTGCGCGTAATTTGCGCATAAAGAGGGTGTATTATTACTCTAGGAATATATATATTCCTTTATATATATATATATATATTAGGGGGTACCCCCCTGCTCGCTTCGCTTGCCAACCCCCATAAAAACAGTTATAAAAATTAAATAGTTAGTTAAAATACTTCAAGTTCTTGAAACATGTTAAATATAATATTTTTTAACCGTTTTGAAGTACTCCTTTAAAAAGGGCTTTCAAAATTACGACTCCTCTAGGAAAAGCGCCCTTCAAAGAGGTTAAATATGGAGTTTTTTGACAGTTAAGGTGCTCGTACAGGAGAAGCTCCTATAATTTAAAATCAACTCCTCCGGGAGGAGCCCCTTAAACCATGTTGAATATAAGGTTTATTGACGTTTTGAGGTGCTCCTCCGGGAGGAACTCTGGAAATTACGGCTCCTCCGGGAGGAGTCCCTTAGAACATGTTAAATATAAGGTTCTTTGAAGGTTTTGAGGTGCTCCTCCGGGAGTAGCTCTTTAAACTACGGCTCCTCCGGGAGGAGCCCACTTCAAACATTATAAATATAAGGTTTTTTGACGTTTTAAGGGGCTCCTCCGGGAGGAGCCCCTTAAAATATGTTGAATATAAGGTTTTTTGAAGGTTTTGAGGAGCTCCTCCTAGATATAACTAAATAATATAGGAAGATATATATGTGGGTCAGAATAATTTCAGTCAGAATAAGTACTTTTCAAAATAAGACTTTTGCCACCAACCAGAGATCTCTATCTCATTTCTAAGGGGCACAGTAATTTTTCAAAGTTTAAAAAAAGGCCAAAAAATGGCGTTTTTTAATGCCGAGCACTTACATTTCACGTATTTTTTTAATAAAATGTAATTTTTTAACCATCATTATCGGATCGTAGGACTCGCAACGAACACTATAAGTTTCTCGTGACTATTAGTTGACTAAAAATTATGAAAAAAGAGGCTCACACCTTTATTTTAAGACGTTCAGAAGTCCTCTGCCATCTCTCAAGTCTAAATTATGGCTCAATGAAGTCGAATCAAAACTTAAGGTATTGAAATAGTGGCATGGTATTTTTAACGGCACTTGTATGAAGCAGCAAAGCATCGAAAAATACAATTTTTGAATTTTTTGATATATATTCAAAGTAAATATAAATTAAATATTATTTTTTTACTTAATATTTAGTTATTCAAACTTAAGTGTCATTAGCAGATAGCAATTAAAATTATTAAATATTATTAAAGTTTGGTTTTTTGATGATAAAAATTCACCCAATCATATAAAAAGTGTAACATTATTTTTTAGATTGTCAGTAGAATAATCATAATAATAATATGTGTATATCTTGGCATTAAGTAACTCAAAATTATATTCCTTGAACGTAGCTAACCTTTAAATTAAAGTTGAAACCATAATTTCAAGAGTTGCAGGATTAAGTGATTTAAAATCAGGTTTAATTTGTGATTATCATCATAAATATTACTTTATTACTTATTATACATGTAAAAATAAGTGTTGTGATCTGTAGAAAAAACATGCTGAGCCTTGACTTCATCTTTTCGAAGATCCTCAATTTCATAATTTTGAAGTTTTCAACACCTGGCAGGATAACATGTCACAAAGACTAGAAATTCTGTCTGTAAGCTTTCCTCCCAACACTTTGCCATCACGTTGTACACTGTATCACGGTGTACACAGATTCCAAGCACTCGATTGCCTCTTCGGGCTCAACACCAAACTGAATATTCAGTAAATTTTCCAAATCCACATCTTCTGGCCGGGCTGCCACTATAAGTTCAATACACCCGAACTACGATAATTCGTAATCATTCTCTTCATTATCGATAACCTTTTTTCAGGGCCGTAGTACCTTGTAAAGTTTCTTGAAATCTTTGATACTGTCCTCATCATCGCCGAATAATTTTTGGAGTTCACTATCAAATTTACTTGTACGAGGTTTGTTTTCGGTGAATTGGGTCTGTGATGAGTCATCTGAACAATTTTTTTCCTCTGCCTCAATTCTTGAGCTTTTCCTATGGTGTGACTCACTACTCGTCGAATCCGAAGAATCTTCCACTCTTTTGTTTTTCCGTTAGGTTCGCTGCTCGACTGCAGATTCCGAATTTGGTCCAGATTGTTCTAATTTATGATTCATCTGCATCACTGCCTCGCCCGCATTTTCCAAATCCACATTATTTATCATTAAATTGTGGCAATCTTTTCTAATGTGACCTTCGACACCACAATTACCGTACTTGATTTTCTCAGATGATAAGTAGAAGTTATAGTTAACGTTCTCAATCGTAAACTTCAAATCTTCAGGCATCTTGCCCACATCTTCCTCGTCTAAGTAAATTTGTCGACGGTGGCTAATTAAATGATCGTGTCCTTCATCTGTGATTCCAGTTTTGATGGCGGCGACTTTACCTGAAATTTTCACTCCACGATTTTTAATTGCCTCGATGATAATTTCATTCGCAATCAATGGGCAGACATTGGAAATAATAAATCTTTTTGCTGTAGGTCGATTTTTCACCAAGGATTTGATGCTTACAGGAATGTTGTTGATAAACACTTGTTTCGTCACGTTGACTAAATGCTTAGCGATTTCTATACTGTTTACACACACGCAGACTCTGTTGTTGTAAATTCTGGAAATAGTTATTAAATTCTTGGGACCAATTAAACTTCCAATTGCAATAGCATATTCATGAATGCACATTTTTTGCAATGCATCCATAACTGCAGCTTGTTCTCTGCAGGGATACTTATTCAAATGCATGACTTTGGAGTACGATAACGTGGTGGTACGAGGAGCCTGGGAAAGCTGAGTTGCATCAGCTAGACCAGAAGATTGAACGGTTGAGGGAGAGGTCACCGGAACAACTTCACTCATTTCTGCTCATTATGGAGTGCAGGCTCCATTGTAGCGGTATGCATCACTGCACTAAGAAGGTGCGCTATTAGCGCTTATGTGATCACCCTAAACACTATTAAACCCACAAACGAATGGTGCTGAAACGAGTATAAAAACAAAGCCACAAGCAAACGAGACAGTAATTACAAACACGTCTTACTCGGTCGAGTGCTCGATCGCGACTGAAACAAGTAGTTACGTTCAGATCTTTAATTTAAAGGATAGCTTAATAGGAATATATTTTTAAGTAACTTAATGCCAAGATATATACATATTATGATTATTATTATTATTATTCTACTGACAATTTAAAAAATAATGTTACACTTTTTATATGATTGGGTGAATTTTTGTCATCAAAAAACCAAACTTTAATAATATTTAAAAATTTTAATTGCTGTCTGCTAATGACACTTAAGTTTGAATAACTAAATATTAAGTAAAAAAATAATATTTAATTTATATTTAATTTATATTTACTTTGAATATATATCAAAAAATTCAAAAATTGTATTTTTCGATGCTTTGCTGCTTCATACAAGTGCCGTTAAAAATACCATGCCACTATTTCAATACCTTAAGTTTTGATTCGACTTCATTGAGCCATAATTTAGACTTGAGAGATGGTAGAGGACTTCTGAACGTCTTAAAATAAAGGTATGAGCCTCTTTTTTCATAATTTTTAGTCAACTAATAGTCACGAGAAACTTATAGTGTTCGTTGCGAGTCCTACGATCCGATAATGATGGTTAAAAAATTACATTTTATTTAAAAAATACGTGAAATGTAAGTGCTCGGCATTAAAAAAAACCCCCGATAACCACCAAAGTAACGACTGGGTATTGTTTGGCAACTTTTGAAGAGTACCTACAAGAATTTTGAGGAAAAAAAATGGGTCGAAATCCTTCAAATATGCATGTAAAAATCGCGAAAAACGCGCTTTTAGCGTTTTTTGAAAACTTGAAAGAGTTGTATCTCGAAAACAAATCATCAGATTCAGTTACAGTTGATCTTAAAATTTTCTTTTTTTCAAGCAAAAAAACTTCTGCGAGTATATGTTTACAGAAAAGTTGCACCAGAAATGAGCTACAGTCGCACGAAAATGGTCAAAAATAGGCTAAAAATGAAAAGTACGTATGTGCTTGTACGCATACGAAAATTAATTTTGAGGAAAAAAGTAATATTTTTTCATGAAAGTACTAGCTTTAGACAAACTTTTTATTTCCACACCGTGTCGTTATCTCAAATAAAAAAAAGTTAGAGTTTTTTAAAATAGGGCTTAAAATACGCCATTTTTTGGCCTTTTTTTAAACTTTGAAAAATTACTGTGCCCCTAAGAAATGAGAAAGAGATCTCTGGTTGGTGGCAAAAGTCTTATTTTGAATAGTACTTTTGGCAAAAAAAAAATTGAAAAAGGCCAACTCCGTGCGCATGGATTTGTAAAAAAGTATTATTCTGACCCATATATAAGATGTATAATCTGCAAATATACATTTTTTTTTTCAAATAAACCAGTTTTAATCAAAATAACCCTTGTTTATACCACCTAACCCCTATCTGAAGTAATAATATCCCTCTTTACGACTTAACCCAATAACCCCTCCCAAATAACCCCTCTAGGTTTACGTGGATACAAGATTTATTATTCAAACCAATAACCCATCCCAAATTGTAAACTTCACTGCAAATTCAATTGTCTTAAAGTGTCATGTTTTTAAAACACTTACAGACGTTTTATTCATTTTAAGACATTTAAACGTTTTATTTTAAACACTCAAGTGTTTTAGAATATCCGCCGATTTTCCAGTGTCCAACTGTGTCTTTGTAGACCGTGCAAGAGTCCTTATGAAAAAGTTAAATGAATTTTATTGTTTAAATATTATGTAAATTTAAAGAAAGCTTAAAATTTTTTATGTGCAGGTGTGTTTTTAATAACCTTATAAATAGTTTGTATTTGTTTTAAGGTTATGGATAAATGAGATCAAAAACAGTGTCTGACAAATGACTTTTAACAGTGATTATTTATTGACAAGAATTACAATACTTAATTAAAAATGAAATTCTTATTTTTTTTAATAAAAAAATTAATAAATATAAATATCTGATATCTAAATTAAATAAATTCAGTGTGATCATTATTTAGTAAGACAACATATTTTTTTTTTTTTTTAAAGAACAATCGAATAAGGGGTGTGGAAAAATTAAACTATTTGTATCTATGGCCAGTGTGGGGTATTCAATTTTTTGTTTTACTTCATATGCATTTAATGTTTACTCAAATGATACTGTCTTTAGTCTAGTAATTAAAAGGATTTTTTTTTCCTCGATTACATACATATCTTTTATTGATCCAAACACAGGAAAATATTCTTCATTGCACTCTGGCAGAACAAGTTTATTGGGGCTGTACACCGTACCATGAATGATTATTTTACTTGTTCTCATTAATTGATATCTGACCAGGGTTGGGCAGGTGCGCCACTTTGGTAAGATACCTAGTAAGTTACCATGGTGGTTTAAGTGTTTTGGTGTTTTATGTCATCGGCGAGTCATATACATGGTGCCCCCCGCTTTATTTGGGAAAATTGACCGTCACAGTTAACGCGCAAGATTGAAAGCTGAATAACAGAAACCATTGAAAATAATTAATCAATCAATAAATAAATAAATAAATAAACCGACAAGCTCTAAACCCCCATAACGCTGGAGAGAGCGATAAATTAATGATTTTTTAAAAACAATTAAATAAACCACCAAGCTCTAAACCCCCATATTGCTGGGGAGAGCGATAAATAAATTATTTTTTACAAACAATTAAATAAACCGACAAGCTCTAAACCCTTGTGAAGCTGGAGAGAGCGATAAATAAATATTTTTTTATAAATAATTGAATAAACCACCAAGCTCGAAACCCCCATAACGCTGAGGAGAGCGATAGTAAATTATTTTTTATAAACAATTAAATAAACCGACAAGCTCGAGTTCCCCATAACGCTGGGTAGAGCGGTCGATCAATAATTTTTTTTAAACAATTAAACAAACCGCCAAGCTCTAAACCAACATTACGCTGGGGAGAGCGATAAATTAATGATTTTTTATAAACAATTGAATAAACAACCAAGCTCGAAACCTCCATAACGCTTGGGAGAGCGATAAATAAATTATTTTTTATAAACAATTAAAAAAACCGCCAAGCTCTAAACCCCCATAATGCTGGGGAGAGCGATAAATAAATTATTTTTTATAAACAATTGAATAAACTACCAAGCTCTAAACCCCCATAACGCTGGTGAGAGCGATAAATTAATGATTTTTTATAAACAATTAAAGAAACCGCCAAGCTCTAAACCCCCATAACGCTGGAGAGAGCGATAAATTAATGATTTTTATAAACAATTAAATAAACTGACAAGCTCTAAACCCTCGTGAAGCTGGAGAGAGCGATAAATAAATATTTTTTTATAATCAATTGAATAAACCACCAAGCTCGAAACCCCCATAACGCTGGGGGAAGCGATTAATAAATAATTTTTTATAAACAATTAAATAAACCGAAGGGCTCGAAACCCCCATAACGCTGGGGAGAGCGATAAATAAATATTTTTTTATAAACAATTGAATAAACCACCAAGCTCGAAACCCCCATGACGCTGAGGAGAGCAATAATAAATTATTTTTTATAAACAATTAAATAAACCGACAAGCTCTAAACCCCCATAATGCTGGGGAGAGCGATAAATGAATTATTTTTTATAAACAATTAAAGAAACCGCCAAGCTCCAAACCCCCATAACGCTGGGGAGAGCGATAAATTAATGATTTTTTATAAACAATTAAATAAACTGACAAGCTCTAAACCCCTATAACACTGGGGAGAGCGATAAATTAATGATTTTTTATAAACAATTAAATAAACTGACAAGCTCTAAACCCTTGTGAAGCTGGAGAGAGCGATAAATAAATATTTTTTTATAAACGATTGAATAAACCACCAAGCTCGAAACCCCCATAACGCTGGGGAGAGCGATAATAAATTATTTTTTATAAACAATTAAATAAACCGACAAGCTCTAAACCCTTGTGAAGCTGGAGAGAGCGATAAATAAATATTTTTTTATAAACAATTGAATAAACCACCAAGCTCGAAACCCCCATAACGCTGGGGAGAGCGATAAATAAATTAATTTTTATTAACAATTAAATAAATCGCCAAGCTCTAAACCCCCATAACGCTGGGGAGAGCGATAAATAAATTATTTTTTATAAACCATTGAATAAACCACCAAGCTCGAAACCCCCATAACGCTGGGGAGAGCGATAAATAAATTATTTTTTATACACAATTGAATAAACTATTAAGCTCTAAACCCCCATAACGCTGGTGAGAGCGATAAATTAATGATTTTTTATAAACAATGAAAGAAACCGCCAAGCTCTAAACCCCCATAACGCTGGAGAGAGCGATAAATTAATGATTTTTATAAACAATTAAATAAACCGACAAGCTCTAAGCCCTTGTGAAGCTGGAGAGAGCGATAAATAAATATTTTTTTATAAACAATTGAATAAACCACCAAGCTCGAAACCCCCATAACGCTGGTGGGAGCGATAAATTAATGATTTTTTATAAACAATTAAAGAAACCGCCAAGCTCTAAACCTCCATAACGCTGGAGAGAGCGATAAATTAATGATTTTTATAAACAATTAAATAAACTGACAAGCTCTAAACCCTCGTGAAGCTGGAGAGAGCGATAAATAAATATTTTTTTATAAACAATTGAATAAACCACCAAGCTCGAAACCCCCATAACGCTGGGGAGAGCGATAAATAAATTAATTTTTATTAACAATTAAATAAATCGCCAAGCTCTAAACCCCCATAACGCTGGGGAGAGCGATAAATAAATTATTTTTTATAAACAATTAAATAAACCACCAAGCTCTAAACCCCCATAACGCTGTTGAGAGCGATAAATTAATGATTTTTTATAAACAATTAAAGAAACCACCAAGCTATAAGCCTCCATAATGCTTGGGAGAGCGATAAATTAATGATTTTTTATAAACAATTAAATAAACTGACAAGCTCTAAACCCCCATAACGCTGGGGAGAGCGATGATAAATTTTTTTTTATAAACAATTAAATAAACCGCCAAGCTCTAAACCCCCATAACGCTGGGGAGAGCGATGAATAAATATTTTTTTATAAACAATTAAAAAAACCGACAAGCTCTAAACCCTTGTGAAGCTGGAGAGAGCGATAAATAAATATTTTTTCATAAACAATTGAATAAACCACCAAGCTCGAAACCCCCATAACGCTGGGGAGAGCGATAAATAAATTAATTTTTATTAACAATTAAATAAATCGCCAAGCTCTAAACCCCCATAACGCTGGGGAGAGCGATAAATAAATTATTTTTTATAAACCATTGAATAAACTATTAAGCTCTAAACCCCCATAACGCTGGTGAGAGCGATAAATTAATGATTTTTTATAAACAATTAAAGAAACCGCCAAGCTCTAAACCCCCATAACGCTGGAGAGAGCGATAAATTAATGATTTTTATAAACAATTAAATAAACCGACAAGCTCTAAACCCTTGTGAAGCTGGAGAGAGCGATAAATAAATATTTTTTTATAAACAATTGAATAAACCACCAAGCTCGAAACCCCCATAACGCTGGTGAGAGCGATAAATTAATGATTTTTTATAAACAATTAAAGAAACCGCCAAGCTCTAAACCTCCATAACGCTGGAGAGAGCGATAAATTAATGATTTTTATAAACAATTAAATAAACTGAAAAGCTCTAAACCCTCGTGAAGCTGGAGAGAGCGATAAATAAATATTTTTTTATAAACAATTGAATAAACCACCAAGCTCGAAACCCCCATAACGCTGGAGAGAGCGATAAATAAATATTTTTTTATAAATAATTGAATAAACCACCAAGCTCGAAACCCCCATAACGCTGAGGAGAGCGATAATAAATTATTTTTTATAAACAATTAAATAAACCGACAAGCTCGAGTTCCCCATAACGCTGGGGAGAGCGGTCGATCAATAATTTTTTTTAAACAATTAAACAAACCGCCAAGCTCTAAACCAACATTACGCTGGGGAGAGCGATAAATTAATGATTTTTTATAAACAATTGAATAAACCACCAAGCTCGAAACCTCCATAACGCTTGGGAGAGCGATAAATAAATTATTTTTTATAAACAATTAAATAAACCGCCAAGCTCTAAACCCCCATAATGCTGGGGAGAGCGATAAATAAATTATTTTTTATAAACAATTGAATAAACTACCAAGCTCTAAACCCCCATAACGCTGGTGAGAGCGATAAATTAATGATTTTTTATAAACAATTAAAGAAACCGCCAAGCTCTAAACCCCCATAACGCTGGAGAGAGCGATAAATTAATGATTTTTATAAACAATTAAATAAACTGACAAGCTCTAAACCCTCGTGAAGCTGGAGAGAGCGATAAATAAATATTTTTTTATAATCAATTGAATAAACCACCAAGCTAGAAACCCCCATAACGCTGGGGGAAGCGATTAATAAATAATTTTTTATAAACAATTAAATAAACCGAAGGGCTCGAAACCCCCATAACGCTGGGGAGAGCGATAAATAAATATTTTTTTATAAACAATTGAATAAACCACCAAGCTCGAAACCCCCATGACGCTGAGGAGAGCAATAATAAATTATTTTTTATAAACAATTAAATAAACCGACAAGCTCTAAACCCCCATAATTCTGGGGAGAGCGATAAATGAATTATTTTTTATAAACAATTAAAGAAACCGCCAAGCTCCAAACCCCCATAACGCTGGGGAGAGCGATAAATTAATGATTTTTTATAAACAATTAAATAAACTGACAAGCTCTAAACCCCTATAACACTGGGGAGAGCGATAAATTAATGATTTTTTATAAACAATTAAATAAACTGACAAGCTCTAAACCCTTGTGAAGCTGGAGAGAGCGATAAATAAATATTTTTTTATAAACGATTGAATAAACCACCAAGCTCGAAACCCCCATAACGCTGGGGAGAGCGATAATAAATTATTTTTTATAAACAATTAAATAAACCGCCAAGCTCTAAACCCCCATAATACTGGGGAGAGCGATAAATAAATTTTTTTTTATAAACAATTGAATAAACTACCAATCTCTAAACCCCCATAACGCTGGTGAGAGCGATAAATTAATGATTTTTTATAAACAATTAAAGAAACCGCCAAGCTCTAAACCCCCATAACGCTGGAGAGAGCGATAAATTAATGATTTTTATAAACAATTAAATAAACCGACAAGCTCTAAACCCTTGTGAAGCTGGAGAGAGCGATAAATAAATATTTTTTTATAAACAATTGAATAAACCACCAAGCTCGAAACCCCCATAACGCTGGGGAGAGCGATAAATAAATTAATTTTTATTAACAATTAAATAAATCGCCAAGCTCTAAACCCCCATAACGCTGGGGAGAGCGATAAATAAATTATTTTTTATAAACCATTGAATAAACCACCAAGCTCGAAACCCCCATAACGCTGGGGAGAGCGATAAATAAATTATTTTTTATAAACAATTGAATAAACTATTAAGCTCTAAACCCCTATAACGCTGGTGAGAGCGATAAATTAATGATTTTTTATAAACAATTAAAGAAACCGCCAAGCTCTAAACCCCCATAACGCTGGAGAGAGCGATAAATTAATGATTTTTATAAACAATTAAATAAACCGACAAGCTCTAAACCCTTGTGAAGCTGGAGAGAGCGATAAATAAATATTTTTTTATAAACAATTGAATAAACCACCAAGCTCGAAACCCCCATAACGCTGGGGAGAGCGATAAATAAATTAATTTTTATTAACAATTAAATAAATCGCCAAGCTCTAAACCCCCATAACGCTGGGGAGAGCGATA